>CM077674.1:35850729-37274895 GCA_039707655.1 Elymus sibiricus
CTTGGGCAGGAGCACTTTTGCTCTCCGGCGGAGAGATTCTGCCGGGGATACTTCCCTCCGGGAGGGGGAAATCATCGCCATCGACATCACCAACGATCCTCTCATCGTGGGACGACTAATCTTCATCAACATCTTCACTAGCACCATCTCATCTCAAACCCTAGTTCATCTCTTGTATTCAATCTTTGTCTCAAAATCTCAGATTGGTACCTGTGGGTTGCTAGTAGTGTTGACTACATCTTGTAGTTGATGCTAGTTGGTTTATTTGGTGTAAGATTATATGTTCAGATCTATTGTGCCATTAAATACCCCTCTGATCTTGGACATGATTATGATTTGTGAGTAGTTACTTTTGTTCTTGAGGACATGGGAGAAGTCTTGTCATAAGTAATCATGTGAATTTGGTATTCGTTCAATATTTTGATGATATATATGTTGTTGATTCCCTTAGTGGTGTCGTGTGAATGTCGACTACATGACACTTCACCATCTTTGGGCCTAAGGGAATGCATTGTGGAGTAGTAATTAGATGATGGGTTGCTAGAGTGACAGAAGCTTAAACCCTAGTTTATGCGCTATTCCGTAAGGGGCTGATTTGGACCCATATGTTTAATGCTATGGTTAGAGTTATCTTAATTCTTCTTTCGTAGTTGCGGATGCTTGCGAGAGGGGGTAATCATAAGTGGGAGGCTTGTTCATGTAAGAACAGCACCCAAGCACCGGTCCACCCACATATCAAATTATCAAAGTAGCGAACGCGAATCAAACCAACATGATGAAAGTGACTAGATGAAATTCCCATGTGTCCTCGAGAACGCTTTACATGCTATAAGAGATCGTTCCGGCTTGTCCTTTGCTATAAAAAGGATTGGGCCACCTTGCTCCACTCTTTGTTACTATTGCTACTTGTCACTTGTTACAAATTATCTTGCTATCAAACTACTCGTTACCTATAATTACAGTGCTTGCAGAAAATACCTTGCTGAAAACCGCTTGTCATTTCCTTCTGCTCCTCGTTGGGTTCGACACTCTTACTTATCGAAAGGACTACGATTGATCCCCTATATTTGTGGGTCATCAGATCACAAGGACACGCTCAAGCGAACCCGTGAAACGGGCTCATCTTTGGGCTCGTCTTCGCAGAAGCGCCATATTTGGATTCCTCACAGCTTGTACCGTCCGACTGCTCCTGCACTAAGGCCGTCTTATGCTGCGCCTCGCCTGCCTCCTCCACCGTCGAGGCAGCCGAGACCTCTAGCTGCACTGCCCCAAGCTCCTGCTCCCTGATACGTCTCCAACGTATCTATAATTTATGAAGTATTCATGCCATGTTTATTATAGTTTTGTATGATTTTGGTGCACTTTTATATGACTTTTATATGATTTTTATGGACTAACATATTGACCTAGTGCCCAGTGCCAGTTGTTGTTTTCTGCTTGTTTTTGGTTTTCCAGAAAATCCATATCAAATGAAGTCCAAATGCAGCGAAACTTTTTGACGATTTTTTCTGGAAGGAAACAGATCCAGGAAGCTTCGGAGGAGTAGCAGAAGAACCACAGGGGCCCCACGAGCCACCTGGGCGCGCCTGCCCCCCCCCCCCTCAGGTGAGCCCTGGTGCTTCGTGGGCCCCCTGTGGCACCTCTTTGCGTGATTCCAACGCTGAAAAATCATATATATTCAGAAACCCCCGAAAGTTAACCTAGATGAGTTTTTACACCGCCGCAAGCCTCTGTACCAAGGAGATCCCATCTAGAGCCCTTTTTCGGCACCCTGCCGGAGGGGGGATCATCACCGGATGCCATCTTCATCATCCCGGCGGTTTCCATGACAAGGAGGGAGTAGTTCACCCTCGGGGCTGAGGGTATGTACTAGTAGCTATGTGTTTGATCTCTCTCTCTCGTGTTCTTGATTTGGCACGATCTTGATGTATCGCGAGCTTTGTTAATATAGTTGGATCATATGGTGTTTCTTCCCTCTCTATCCTTGTTATGATGAATCGAATCTTTTCCCTTTGAGGTTTCGTTATTGTCGGATTGAATATTTCAGATTTGAGAACACTTGATGTATGTCTTGCATATGAATACCCGTGGTGACAATGGGGTATTATATTGATTCACTTGATATATGTTTTGGCACTCAACTCATGGATTCCCGTGGTGACATTGGGGTAATCTATGCGGGGATGGACGCGACACTCTTCGCCGAGCTCGCTGGTGCCCGGGATGCTGACAACGGTCGCCGGAGTCGCCGGGACTCATCGCCGGAGTCGGCTCCGTTCTCGGCTAGGCGCAGGCGCGGGTGGAGGAAGAGGTCCCTGTGCGCGGGCCCCAGGTGTAAGCGACTCAGGCGGCTGGGCCCAGCCCGTTAAGTGGAGACGGCTTTTCAAAAATACGCCTTCGCTTAAAGAAAACGTACTCTGGTGCTTCTTCGGGCTAAAGTACGCTTTCTCTGTTTGAAAGCATAATCCCAGAAGTACGCTTTCTGTTTAAACCCAGCCGGCTGAAACCTTTATTTTGCGAACAATCACTGGTTAAGGGCATAAATGAATAAGTTTTTATTTGATTTCTGCCTAACGAACGAACGTTCGTAACTCCGCAACCGTAACTCCGAATCAGGTGATTCCAATGACCACGATCTCAGTTTGTCGAGCCCGTTCTGATGGTATCATTTTCATGAGGTTGTCACACTGTGAAAATGACCATTTTTCCCTTGCCCTTAAAACAGCTCCGCCGAGAGGGAAACTTTTCCGGCGATTCTTTCCGCGAGTTCATCGCAGCTCTCCCCGATGGTTCCTTCATCCCCAGGCAAGCCACAACAGCCACTTGCATGATGGCATTCCAATAGCCATTGTTTTCCACTTGAATATTTAATAATGGTTTGCTCATTTAATTATTTTGTGAATCCCTGTCTATGATTATGCCATGTTCATTTTCCTCTAGTAAGTGATATGATTAATTGCTAAGGATTTTCTTATCATATTTTATTCTTGTAATCATTTCCGATGCTAATGATAATGATATGCTCATATGAATAGTTAGGGTTTGTTATGAAAATACTTATGATATTCATGATCATCGTTATGCTATGCTCATTTGCATCCCGTAGGCTAAATGATTTGTCATTGTTGTTGTTAAATGGTTATGTTACCCATCCATGGTTACACTGATATCATGCTCATGTGCATTGCTATTTCATTATGTTATTATGACTCAACTCATCACCATTCAAGTTGAACCTGAAAGTAATCGAACTTGAACAAATCTGTTGGCTGAGTCATGGTGCCACCGAATCGAGCTCACCAGTGCAACCACACTTGCCTGGATGGGGAGGCCCTAATGCGGTCTATTGTCATGCCTCTCGCCGGTGCCTCCAACGAGGGAAGGTTATGTGCGCGGGCTACCCTGATCAGGTAGGCGGCCATCAGCCTTGAGTGCCCGAGTTGTGTTGTACCCGGGTGTCCCCGTTTGGGACGAGTTTGTTTTGGCCACGACGGTGGCGGCCACAAAGGTGGCAGATGTCACGAGTTGACATCGGGGCAACCCAGGACATAGCCCAAAGGGGAGTTTGTCGGAGTGGCCGGGAGAGTGTCATGCAATAGATTGGTTTTGTCGGAATGTCGTTGGTCCACCCGAATGGGAGCACGAGGCCATGAGTTCCGTAGTGTGGGTACAGTGTACTAACCTCTGCAAAGTGTATAATCTATCGATAGCCGTGTCCTTGGTCATGGACACAGTTCGTAGTAGGTCACACTATGGGTCAACAGAAATAATAACTTGAATAACTAACAACACCGGTTCCATGAGGAAAGAAGTTGGTTGATCTTTATGTGGTCATGCGATGATCACAGGTAGAGATCAAGCTCCGTGTGGTCATGTGATGATCACGATGGTACAGTTGATACTGAGCTTGGTTGATCCTGAGGTGATCGAGTAATGATCATGATGGTAAGTTTGTGGTTACGAAATAACCTCCGAGCAGAGTAAGTTGGTCCATGAGACCTTAAATGTCGACCCCTGTGCCTGCTAGTGCTAGTATCATCCTGTTCATATCATGAATTATATGTACATGCCATGCTCATGTTGTTGCCATGCTCATGTTGTTGCCATACTCATGATGTTGCCATGCTCATGTTGTTCTAGTAGTATCGTGTTCATCTTTGATGATTAACCTGTAAATGCCATGCTGTTTGATACGTCCATTTTGCATCATGTTTTACTACTGTTATTTATAGTGTTTTTAATCAATATAATACTTTGTGGAGCTATTCTAATGCCTTTTCTCTGTAAATATGCAAGATTCACACAAGGAGGGAGAATACCGGCAGCTGGAATTCTGGACCTGAAAAAGCTCTATCAAGATACCTATTTTGCACAACTCCAAATGAGCTGAAATTTTCTGGAGAATTATTTTGGAATATATAAAAAATATTGGAAGGAAAAAGTACCAGAGGGGGCCACCCAGGTGCCCACGAGGCACCAGGGTGCGCCACCCCCCCAAGCGCGCCCTGGTACCTCGTGGGGCCCCTAGCCCACTTCTGGCCCCCATTTTCTGGTATATAAGTGATTTTGACCTAAAATAATTAGAGAGAAGACTTTCGGGATGGTGTGCCGCCGTCTCGAGGCGGAACTTGGGTAGGAGCACTTTTGCTCTCCGGCGGAGAGATTCTGCCGGGGACACTTCCCTCCGGGAGGGGGAAATCGTCGCCACCGACACCACCAACGACCCTCTCATCGTGGGAGGGCTAATCTTCATCAACATCTTCACCAGCACCATCTCATCTCAAACCCTAGTTCATCTCTTGTATTCAATCTTTGTCTCAAAACCTCAGATTGGTACCTGTGGGTTGCTAGTAGTGTTGATTACATCTTGTAGTTGATGCTTGTTGGTTTACTTGGTGGAAGATTATATGTTCAGATCTATTATGCAATTCAGTACCCTACTGGTCATGAACATGTTGATGATGTGTGAGTAGTTACTTTTGTTCTTGAGGACATGGGAGAAGTCTTGTCATAAGTAATCATGTGAATTTGGTATCCGTTCGATATTTTGATGATCTGTATGTTGTGATACCTTTAGTGGTGTCGTGTGAACGTCGACTACATGACACTTCACCATCTTTGGGCCTAAGGGAATGCATTGTGGACTAGTAATTAGATGATGGGTTGCTAGAGTGACAGAAGGTTAAACCCTAGTTTATGCGCTATTCCGTAAGGGGCTGATTTGGATCCATACGTTTAATGCTTTGGTTAGAGTAATCTTAATTCTTCTTTCATAGTTGCGGATGCTTGCGAGAGGGGGTAATCATAAGTGGGAGGTTTGTCCAAGTAAGGGCAGCACCCAAGCACCGGTCCACCCACATATCAAATTATCAAAGTAGCGAACGCGAATCAAACAAACATGATGAAAGTGACTAGATGAAATTCCCATGTGTCCTCGAGAATGCTTTACTTATTATAAGAGATCGTTCCGGCCTGTCCTTTGCTACAAAAAGGATTGGGCTATATTGCTGCACTCTTTGTTACTATTGTTACTTGTCACTTGTTACAAATTATCTTGCTATCAAACTACCTGTTACCGATAATTTCAATGCTTGCAGAAAATACCTTGCTGAAAACCACTTGTCATTTCCTTCTGCTCCTCGTTGGGTTGGACACTCTTACTTATCGAAAGGACTACGATTGATCCCCTATACTTGTGGGTCATCAAGACTCTTTTCGGGCGTCGTTGCCGGGGAGTGAAGCGCCTTTGGTGAGTGGAATTTGGTAAGGAAACATTTATATTATGTGCTGAAATTTACTGTCACTTGTCACTATGGAAAGTAATCCTTTGAGGGGTTTGTTCGGGGTATCTTCACCTCGACCGGAAACACAAATAGTTGCTCCTCAACATACTGCACCTATTGAAAAAGATATTGAATATGAAATTCCTCCGGGCATGTTAGAGAAACTGCTAGCTAATCCTTATGCAGGAGATGGAACGGTACATCCTGATATACACTTGATCTATGTGGATGAAATTTGTGGATTGTTTAAGCTTGCAGGTATAACCGGAGATGGAGTTAAGAAGAAAGTATTCCCTTTATCTTTGGAGGGAAAAGCATTAATATGGTATAGGCTATGTGATGAGACTGATACATGGGACTAAAACCGCTTGAAACTAGAATTCCATCAGAAATTTTATCCTATGCATTTGGTTCATCGTGATCGGAATTATATATATAATTTTTGGCCTCGTGAAGGAGAAAGCATCGCTCAAGCTTGGGGGAGGCTTAAGTATATGTTGCATACATGCCCCAATCATGACCTCTCAAGAAAAATTATCTTAGAAATTTTTTATGCTCGGCTTTCTCATGATGATCAAACTTTGCTCGATTCTTCTTCGACTGGTTACTTTATGAAGAAAACTATTGAATTCAGATGGGATCTTTTGGAAAGAATTAAACGCAACTCTGAAGATTGGGAACTCGACAAAGGTAATGAGTCAGGTATAATACTTGAGTTCGATTGTGTTAAATCTTTTATGGCCACCGATGCTTTTCATAAGTTTAGCACTAAATATGGACTTGACTCCTTTTGTGAATCCTTTGCTACTCATGTTGATCTCCCTAAGGAGAAGTGGTTTAAATATCATCCCCCTATTAAAGAAAAGATAGAGGAACCTGCTAGTGTTAAAGAAGAAACAATTGTTTACCATGTTGATCCAGTTGTGCCTACCGCTTATATTGAGAAACCACCTTTTCCTGTTAGGATTAAGGAACATGCTAAAGTTTCAACTGTGGTTAACAAAATTCATAATAGAGCACCTAGAACCGCTGAACAAATTAAAGTTGAACCTAATGTTGCTGTGGTTAAAGATATTTTGGTTGATAATATAGATGGGCATGTTATTTACTTCTGCGATGAAGCAGCTAGAATTGCTAAACCTGATTCTAAAGATAAAAACAGACCCGTTGTGAGCATGCCTGTTGTCTCAGTTAAAATAGGAGATCATTGCTATCATGGCTTCTGTGATTTGGGTGCTAGTGTGAGTGCTATTCCTTTTACTTTATATCAAGAAATTATGAATGATATTGCACCTGCTGAATTAGAGGACATTGATGTTACTATTAAACTTGCAAACAGAGATACCATTACACCACTTGGGATTGTTAGAGATGTTGAAGTCTTGTGTGGAAAAATAAAATACCCTACTGATTTTCCAGTCCTTGGTTCTCCACAAGATGATTTTTGTCCCATTATATTTGGTAGACCTTTCTTGAACACGGTTAATGCTAAGATTGATTGCACTAAAGAAATTGTCAGTGTTGATTTTGGTGGTATGTCTCATGAGTTTAATTTCTCCAAATTTCGTAGACAACCTCATGATAAAGAATTGCCTAGTAAAGATGAAATTATTGGTCTTGCTTCTATTGCCGTACCTCCTACTGATCCGTTAGAACAATATTTGCTAGACCATGAGAATGATATGGATATGCATGAAACAAATGAAATTGATAAGATGTTCTTTGATCAACCACCTATCCTTCAACATAATTTGCCTATTGAAACTCTTGGAGGTCCTCCTCCACCTAAAGTTGATCCTGTGTTCGAATTGAAGCAATTGCCTGATACATTGAAATATGCTTATCTTGATGAAAAGAAGAAATATCCTGTTATTATTAGTGCTAACCTTTCAGCGCATGAAGAAAAGAGATTGCTGAAAACTCTAAGGAAGCACCGAGCTGCTATTGGATATACTCTTGATGATCTTAAGGGCATTAGTCCCACTCTATGTCAGCATAAAATTAATATGGAGCCTGATGCTAAACCAGTTGTCGACCACCAAAGACGATAAATCCTAAGATGAAAGAGGTGGTAAGAACTGAAATATTAAAACTTCTGGAAGCAGGTATAATTTATCCCATAGCTAATAATAGATGGGTAAGTCCTGTTCATTGTGTCCCTAAGAAAGGCGGTATAACCGTTGTTCCTAATGATAAAAATGAACTCATTCCACAAAGAATTGTGACTGGTTATAGGATGGTAATTGATTTAAGAAAATTAAACAAAGCAACTAGAAAAGATCATTACCCCTTACCTTTTATTGATCAAATGTTAGAAAGATTGTCTAAGCATACACACTTTTGTTTCCTAGATGGTTATTCTGGTTTTCTCAAATTCCCGTATCACAACCCGATCAAGACAAAACCACCTTTACTTGTCCTTTCGGAACTTATGCTTATAGACGTATGCCTTTTGGTTTATGCAATGCACCTGCTACCTTTCAAATATGTATGACTGCTATATTCTCTGACTTTTGTGAAAAGATTGTTGAGGTTTTCATGGATGACTTTTCCGTTTACAGAACTTCTTTTGATGATTGCTTAAGCAACCTTGATTGAGTTTTGCAGAGATGTGAAGAAACTAATCCTGTCTTGAATTGGGAGAAGTGCCACTTTATGGTGAATGAAGGTATTGTCTTGGGCCATAAAATTTCTGAGAGAGGTATTGAAGTTGATAAAGCTAAGGTTGATGCTATTGAGAAAATGCCATGTCCTAAAGATATTAAAGGTATAAGAAGTTTCCTTGGTCATGCTGGTTTCTATAGGAGATTTATTAAAGACTTCTCTAAAATTTCTAGGCCTCTTACCAATCTTTTGCAAAAAGATGTTCCTTTTGTTTTTGATGATGATTGTCTAGAAGCCTTTGAAACACTTAAGAAAGCCTTAACCACTTCACCCATTGTTCAACCACCTGACTGGAACTTGCCTTTTGAAATTTTGTGTGATGCTAGTGATTATACTGTTGGTGCTGTTCTAGGACAAAGAGTTGATAAGAAATTAAATGTTATCCATTATGCTAGTAAAACTCTAGACAGTGCCCAAAGAAATTATGCTACTACCGAAAAAGAATTTTTAGCAGTTGTGTTTGCATGTGATAAATTCAGATCTTATATTGTTGATTCTAAAGTAACTGTTCACACCGATCATGCTGCTATTAAATATCTTATGGAAAAGAAAGATGCTAAACCTAGACTCATTAGGTGGGTTTTATTGCTACAAGAATTTGACTTGCACATTATTGATAGAAAGGGAGCTGAGAATCCCATAGCAGATAATTTGTCTAGAATAGAAAATGTTCTTGATGACCCACTACCTATTAATGATGATTTTCCTGATGAACAATTAGCTGTTATAAATGCTTCTCGTAATACTCCTTGGTATGCAGACTATGCTAATTACATTGTTGCTAAATATATACCACCTAGTTTTACATACCAACAAAAGAAAAAGTTCTTCTTTGATTTAAGACATTACTTCTGGGATGACCCACATCTTTATAAAGAAGGAGTAGATGGTATTATTAGACGTTGTATACCTGAGCATGAACATGAACAAATCCTACGGAAGTGTCACTCCGAAGCTTAAGGAGGACACCATGCGGGAGACAGAACTGCACACAAGGTATTACAATCTGGTTTTTATTGGCCTACTCTTTTTAAGGATGCTCGTAAGTTTGTCTCCTCTTGCGATGAATGTCAAAGAATTGGTAATGTTGGTAGACGTCTGGAAATGCCTATGAATTATTCACTTGCTGTTGAACCATTCGATGTTTGGGGATTTGATTATATGGGACCTTTTCCTAGATCCAATGGGTATACTCATATTTTAGTTCCTGTTGATTACGTTAATAAGTGGGTAGAAGCTATTCCAACTAGTAGTTCTGATCACAATACTTCTATTAAAATGCTTAAAGATGTTATTTTCCCAAGGTTTGGAGTCCCTAGGTATTTAATAACTGATGGTGGTTCACATTTTATTCATGGTGCATTCCGAAAACTACTTGCTAAATATGATGTCAACCATAGAATTGAATCACCTTATCATCCTCAAACTAGTGGTCAAGTTGAATTGAGCAATAGAGAAATAAAATTAATTTTGCAGAAAATCGTCAATAGATCTAGAAAGAATTGGTCTAAGAAACTTGACGATGCACTGTGGGCTTATAGAACTGCTTATAAAAATCCTATGGGTATGTCTCCTTATAAAATGGTTTATGGAAAAGCATGTCATTTACCTCTTGAGTTAGAACATAAAGCATATTGGGCAATTAAATAATTAAATTATGATTTCAAACTTGCTGGTGAGAAGAGGTTATTTGACATTAGCTCATTAGATGAATGGAGAACCCAAGCTTATGGAAATGCCAAATTGTTTAACGAAAAAGTTAAAAGATGGCATGATAGAAGAATTCAGAAACGGGAATTTAAAGTAGGTGAGCAAGTTCTATTATTCAATTCTCGTTTAAGATTTTTTGCAGGAAAACTTCTCTCTAAATGGGAAGGACCGTATATTATCGAAGAAGTTTATCGCTCCGGAGCCATCAAAATAAATGACTCCGAAGGCACTAATCCGAGAGTGGTGAATGGGCAAACAATTAAGTATTATATTTCAGGTAACCCTGTTAATGTTGAAACTAATATTATTGAAACAATTACACCGGAAGAATACATAAGAGAGACCTTCCGGAACACTCCAGAACCCTGAAAAGGAAGAGGTATGTGATACGGTAAGTAAACCGACTCAAAAAATTCCATAAAAATATTTGCTGTCAGTTTTGGAATATTTAAAAAAATACAAAAATAATAAACAGCCGGGGGGACCCACCTGGTGCCCACGAGGCATCAGGGCGCGCCATCCCCCCCAGGCGCGCCCTGGTTGCTCGTGGGCCCCACGTGTGCCTTCCCGACTCCGTTTTTCTTCTGGATTACTTGTTTTGCAAGATAAAAAATCTATATATAGACTTCCAGACCTTTTGATCACCGTATCGCAGAAATCTCCTCTGTTCTTGTTTCGTGCTATTTTTTTGACAGATCTAGATCGCTATGACTTCACCAAGCTCTTCCAAAGACAAGTTCTACAAGAAGGTCATCAATCCTTACCTTCCGGAGGTGATGAAATACCCTCAAGCCATTGAGATGCGTGAGGGGGTGCTTCACATCCGGGACATTCAAGGACCCAAGAAGACCGGGAGCGTGGAATCCAGGCTCAAGGCGGTGGAGCAGGAGATCTTCAAGTGCCAAGGGATGGTGGAACGTGGACTCAGCGCCAACCACTCCATGATCACGAAGTTTACCCATGATCGTAAGGTGGATGACCGATCAATTGGGGACATCATCTTCAAGCTCAATGAACAAATTGATTACCTCCAAGGCCAAATCTATGATCTCCAAAATCAGAATTTTGAATATGAGGCAAGATTCAAAGGTATGAGTTTAGCTGCAAATTTCAGGACTCCGGAGACTCGTTCATCTTCCTATGATGGGGCACCTATGCCATGGAAACCGGAGGAGAAGCCCATCACTACATCACCGCCACCATCACCGAAGAAGGACACCTGAGCACATGGGTATGGGCACTCCCCTTGGCTTGTGCCAAGCTTGGGGGAGGAGCCCCGGTTTTGTATCACCATCACTTTTATTATCTTTACCTACTTTTAGTTCGATCCTTAGTTATTTCGTGATCTAGTTGAATAAAAGTTTAGCATGATCTATTTTTGAGTGTTAGTTTCGTGATCCATCCATCTATGTAATCGAGTTGAGAGCTATATAATAAAGAGTAGTTTGAGCTTGTGTTTCTTTACCTTCATGTTTCAATCTTAGCAATGAAATAAATAAATAAAAAAGGGATCATATGCTAATCTTATGGAAAGTGATGACATTACATAAAGAAAAGTATAAGTGGTAAAATTTATTGGAGGATAACAAACATAGTATTAGTCAATGATGCAATTCATGAAAGAATTAAGTAGGGAAGAGAAGATCCACATGCAAATATACTATCTTGGACATCTTTTATGATTGTGAGCCCCCATTAAGTATTTTATGTCAAATTGTTGACGTTGGACAAGGAAGACAACGTAATGAGTTATGTTTGTTCATATTCACATAGAAGTTATAATGTTATAGATCCTCCAACATGTGGTGCTTGCCCAATATCTTTGCTAGCCAAAAATTCACACTAAGTAGAGATACTACTTGTGCATCCAAAACCCTTAAACCCAGTTTCATGTCATGAGAGTCCACTATATCTACCTATGGATTGAATAAGATCCTTCAAGTAAGTTGTCATCGGTGCAAAAAGCAATAAAAATTGGCTCTAAATATGTCTGAACTTTTATTGTAAGGGAAATAAGCGTTGTACGAACTTGTGATGGTAAAGAAATAAAAGCGACGGACTGCATAATAAAGGTTGCTATCACAAGGGGCAATATAACGTGATGTTCCTTTGCATTAAGAGCTCTTGCATCCAAAAACAAAAAGCGCATGACAACCTCTGCTTCCCTCTGCGAAGGGCCTATCCTTTACTTTTATGTATTTACTTTTTATGCAAGAATCAATAGTGTTCTCCTCTATTTCCTTTTTATTTTTCTCTTTTGCAAGCATCATGTGGTGGGGAAAGATCTAGGCACATATATCCAGTTGGATATGAGTAATCATGAGTTATTATTGTTGACATCACCCTTGAGGTGAATAAGTTGGGAGGCAGAACTATAAGCCCCTATGTTTCTATGTGTCTGGCTGAAACTTTTGCTCCATATATATGTCGTGAGTGTTAGCAATCATAGAAGACTAAATGATGGTTGAGTATGTGGACTTGCTAAATAGCTCCTACAAGTGACCCTTCCTGAAAATATGATGAATTGCAAATGCATTGTTGACTAAGAACATAGTTTGTTAGTTTTCAAGAAAGTTTATGCCTTATACTCCATTGTTGTGATGAATTGTTACCTGCTCATAAGAAGTTTATGATAATAAATGTTGCTGTTATGATAATAAATATTTCTGTTATAATAATGGTCATGATGCTTCTATGTCCGTATTTTTTTTTTATCGACACCTCTCTCTCTAAACATGTGGACATGATTATCGATATCGGCTTTCGCTTGAGGACAAGCGAGGTCTAAGCTTGGGGGAGTTGATACGTCCATTTTGCATCATGTTTTACTACTGTTATTTATAGTGTTTTTAATCAATATAATACTTTGTGGAGCTATTGTAATGCCTTTTCTCTCTAAATATGCAAGATTCATACAAGGAGGGAGAATACCAGCAGCTGGAATTCTGGACCTGAAAAAGCTCTGTCAAGATACCTATTCTACACAACTCCAAATGAGCTGAAATTTTCTGGAGAATTATTTTGGAATATATAAAAAATATTGGAAGCAAAAAGTACCAGAGGGGGCCACCCAGGTGCCCACGAGGCACCAGGGTGCGCCACCCCCCCCCCCCCCCCCAGGCGCGCCCTGGTACCTCGTGGGGCCCCTGGCCCACTTCTGGCCCCCATTTTCTGGTATATAAGTGATTTTGACCTAAAATAATTAGAGAGAAGACTTTTGGGACGGTGCGCCGCTTTCTCGAGGCGGAACTTGGGTAGGAGCACTTTTGCTCTCTGGCGGAGAGATTTTGCCGGGGACACTTCCCTCCGGGAGGGGGAAATCGTCGCCATCGACACCACCAGCGACCCTCTCATCGTGGAAGGGCTAATCTTCATCAACATCTTCACCAGCACCATCTCATCTCAAACCCTAGTTCATCTCTTATATTCAATCTTTGTCTCAAAACCTCAGATTGGTACCTGTGGGTTGCTAGTAGTGTTGATTACATCTTGTAGTTGATGCTTGTTGGTTTACTTGGTGGAAGATTATATATTCAGATCTATTATGCAATTCAATACCCTACTGGTCATGAACATGTTGATGATGTGTGAGTAGTTACTCTTGTTCTTGAGGACATGGGAGAAGTCTTGTCATAAGTAATCATGTGAATTTGGTATTCGTTCGATATTTTGATGATGTGTATGTTGTGAGTCCTTTAGTGGTGTCGTGTGAACGTCGACTACATGACACTTCACCTTCTTTGGGCCTAAGGGAATTCATTGTGGAGTAGTAATTAGATGATGGGTTGCTAGAGTGACAGAAGCTTAAACCCTAGTTTATGCGCTATTCCGTAAGGGGCTGATTTGGATCCATACGTTTAATGCTATGGTTAGAGTAATCTTAATTCTTCTTTCGTAGTTGCGGATGCTTGCGAGAGGGGGTAATCATAAGTGGGAGGTTTGTCCAAGTAAGGGCAGCACCCAAGCACCGGTCCACCCACATATCAAATTATCAAAGTAGCGAACGCGAATCAAACAAACATGATGAATGTGACTAGATGAAATTCCCATGTGTCCTCGAGAATGCTTTACTTATTATAAGAGATCGTTCCGGCCTGTCATTTGCTACAAAAAGGATTGGGCTATATTGCTGCACTCTTTGTTACTATTGTTACTTGTCACTTGTTACAAATTATCATGCTATCAAACTACCTGTTACCGATAATTTTAGTGCTTGCAGAAAATACCTTGCTGAAAACCGCTTGTCATTTCCTTCTGCTCCTCGTTGGGTTCGACACTCTTACTTATCGAAAGGACTACGATTGATCCCCTATACTTGTGGGTCATCACTGTTGTATGTCTTGATTGCTTTGGTTGCTGTGAGCTTGCGAGTACATTCAAAGTACTCACCTGGCGTGTCATGCCAGATTGCAGGTGATGCCGTGATTGCTTGTTTGTCGAGGACCCCAAGGTTGTGCTCTAGGATACGTCCCAGCCAGAGTCCCTGCGGAGTGGAGTTCATCACCATCGTCGTTGTTCCGCTGTTAGACTTTATTCCGCTTCGAGATGTCTCGCTGCTAGCATAGAGCTATCTGAGCAGGCGAAGTGTCGCCGTGCCCCTGTAACCTTCGTGCCTTCAGAACCTTTGTACCCGTGTTACCCGTGTTACCATATTTGTTCTATGCCAAGCAGTGCCGTATTCCAGAAGACTTGATCTCTAGGCTGGAATACGGGGTGTTCCGGTCTCTCTGAGCCAGGGTGCCACAATATCGTATAATCAACTCACGGATACTTGTGGTGACATTGGAGTATCTAGGTGACATTAGAGTTGGTTGATGTGTATCATATGGTGTTATTTTAGTACGAACTCTAGGGCTGTTTGTGACACTTAAAGGAATGTCTCAATAGATCGATCGGAAAGGATAACTTTGAGGTGGTTTCGTACCCTACAAACAATTTATATCTTATGTTATCCACTAATAGGAATTTTGGAGTGATTCTTTGTCGCACGTTGTGGGATTGTTATATGATCCAATTATGTTAGCATTGTTGAGAGTTTGCACTAGTGAAAGTATGAACCCTATGCCTTGTTTTTAAGCATTGCAATACCATTTGTGCTCACTTTTATCGTTTGCTACCTTGCTGTTTTTATTTATTCAGATTATAAAAATATATTTCTACTATCCATACTACACTTGTATCACCATCTCTTCGCCGAACTAGTGCTCCTATACAATTTGCCATTGTATTGGGTGTGTTGGGGACACAAGAGGTTTCTTCATCCTACGCCTCCCATGGATTGATAAACCTTAGGTCATCCACTTGAGGGAAAATTGCTACTGTCCTACAAAACTCTGCGCTTGGAGGCCCAACACGAGTCTACAAGAATAAGTTGTGTAGTAGACATCAAGCTCTTTTCTGGCGCCGTTGCCGGGGAGGTGAGTGCTTGAAGGGATATCTTTAGATCTTGCAATTGAATCTTTTAGTTTCTTGTTTATCACTAGTTTGGCTTATAAAAGAAAACTACAAAAAAAATGGAATTGAGGTTGCCACATATTATTCATCTTTATAATGTCTTTCTTGAAAATGATGGATCGGAAAATTGTGCTCAATTGATAGAAGAAGAATTCAATAAAATGTTTGGTATGAAATCCATGAATGATGAGCATGATTGCAATGTTGCTAGTATGAATTCTTTGAATATCCATGATGCTAGTGATATGCAAAGCCATAAGCTTGGGGATGCTATGTTTGATGAAGATGAAATTTTTAGTCCCCCAAGTTTTGATGAGAAAATTTGTTATGATGAAACCATGCCTCCTATTTATGATGATTATATTGATGAAAGTGGGTTTGGAAGAGTGTCATCTTTATGTAATAATGATCCCACTATTTTTGAGGGTGTTGAATCTTATTATAATAATTATGAAAGTGGATTTGGAGAGGTCATGACTTTATTTAATAATGAATCCACTATTTTGGAAGAGGTTTCAATTGATTATGACAACAAAGTTGCTATCTATGATGATTATTGTGATGACATGTATGCTATAACTAATAATGATAACTATGAAACTTGTCATCATGATTTTAATTTCCAATTGGATTATTCCAATCAAGTATCTCATGATAGTTATTTTGTTGAGTTTGCTCCCACTATTATGAATGAGAAGAAAATTGCTTATTGGAGAGTAGTAAAAATTCTATGCTTATGTATCATGACAAGAATGCTTTGTGTGATGGATATATTGTTGAATTTCTTCACAATTCTACTGAAAATTATTATGAGAGAGGATCATATGCTTGTAGGTGTTGCAATAATATCAAGTTTCCTCTCTATGTGTTGAAAGTTTTGAAGTTATGCTTGTTTTACCTTCCTATGCTAGTTCATTCTTGCTCCCATAAATTATTTGCTCACAAAATCCCAATGCATAGGAAATGGGTTAGGATTAAATGTGCTAGTCATATGCTTCATGATGCTCTCTTTGTGTTTCAATTCTTTACTTTTATGTGAGCTTCATTGAAATCATCATGCCTAGCTAAAAAGGCATTAAAGAAAAGCGCTTGTTGGGAGACAAGCCAATAATTATACCTACTGTTTTTGTGTTTCCACATGATTAAGCTACTGTAGTAATCATGTTTTATATGTTTTCTTTCAATAATGTGCCAAGTAAAGCCTTTGGGATAGTGTGGATACTTGTTGATTCGATTCTGTGCAAAAACAGAACCTTTTGCGTCCAGTGCTGGAATTTCTATTCTGTACTGGAGCCTGAGAAAATTCTGAAATTTTTACACAGTATTGGGATACAAATTTTTTACGTTTTCCTAATTTTTCAGAAGTTTTGTAGGTACATAAGTATGGTTTTTAAATCGCTCACTACACGCTGTTCTGTTTTTGACAGATTCTGTTTTCGGTGCATGGTTTGCTTGTTTTAGTGTTTCCATAGCTTATATTGAGTAATATAAATTGTGGAAATGATAGAATACAGTACGACTTATGTGAGAACAGTTATGAATCTTGTCTTGACAGTAGCAAAGTGGATGATTTATTTTTATCATACTAACCTATCTCATGAAGTTCCGTTAAGTTTTGTGTGATTGAAGTTTTCAAGTTTTGGGTGAGATATCGATATGAGAAGAATAAAGAGCGGCAAGACCCTAAGCTTGGGAATTCCCAAGGCACCCCAAGGTAATATTCAAGGAACACCCAAGCAACTAAGCTTGGGGATGCCCCGGAAGGCATCCCCTCTTTCGTCTTCAACATTATCGGTAACATTACTTGGAGCTATATTTTTATTCATCACATAATATGAGTTTTGCTTGGAGCGTCATTTTCTTTAGTTGATATTTTCTTTCTTTTATCAATAATCATGTTTTTTATCTTTCAGTTCAATAAAATGCCAATTATAGCCTTTACCATGCTCAGTTTGCAAGTTCATGTGTTGCTGTTTGAAAACAGAAAGTTTTTTGTTATGTCCAGAATATTCGTGAATAGTCAGAACATGATAAAAATCTGAAATTTTTACACAGTAAGCATGCATGAGTTCTCTGTCACGTGGTAAATTTTCAGAATTTTTGGAGTTAGGAAAGTATGAATTTTAAATCCCCCTTTACAGACTGTTCTGTTTTGGCAGATTGCTGTTATGATTTGCATTGTTTGCATATGTTTGCTTGTTTAATGATTCTATTTGAGGATAGGATTATTAAATATGCAGAGGCATTTAGTATGAAATGTCAAATTATAATTTTTGTGATTTGCTACAGTAGAGAATGTTAAGGTTTTGAGTTGATTTATACTAACTTATCTCACGAGTTCTTGTTGAGTTTTGTGTGGATGAAGTTTTAAGATTTAGGGAAACCGTGATATGAGAGGAATTAAGGAGACACAAAAGCTCAAGCTTGGGGATGCCCAAGGCATCCCAAGATAACATTCCAAGAAGTCTCAAGCAACTAAGCTTGGGGATGCCCCGGTTGGCATCCCACCTTTCTTCATCAACACCTTTCGGTTAGCCTAAGTTTTTACTTGTTCGCATGTTATGTGCTATTCTTGTAGTGTCCTTTTATTTTTGTTTTGTTTGTTGTTTGAATAAAATTATCAAGATCTGAAATCTTATATGAGAGAGAATCCTCACATAGCTACCTATTTACAACTACTCATTTGACCTTCACTTATATCTTTTTGGAGTAGTTTGTCATTTGCTCTAGTACTTCACTTATATCTTTTTGGAGTAGTTTGTAATTTACTCTTGTTCTTCACTTATATCCTATGAGTAAATTGTTGAATAAATTGAATATCGTAAAGTTGAAATTATATGTGCTTCATATTCTTGTATCATGCCTAGTAGTAGCTTCACATTGGGTTTAGAAGGTAAATTCTATTGAAGCTTGACAATCACAATATTGGTCATACAAGCAATTCATGAATGATTAGTATAAGGAAGAGAACTTTCACATATAAATATATTATCTTGGACATCTTTTATGATTGTGAATACCCATTAATTATTTTCAAACTTGAGCAAATTAGTTGAAGTTGGACAAGGAAGACAACGTAATGAGTTATGTTTGGGTATATTTGCATAGAAGTTATATTGTTATGGATCCTCCAACATGTGGTGCTTGCTTAGGATCTTTTGCTAGCCAAAAATTCGTACTAAGTAGAGATACTACTTGTGCATCCAAAAGCCCTTAAACCCAGTTTCTTCCCATGAGTGTCCACTATATCTACCTATGGATTGAATAAGATCCTTCAAGTAAGTTGTCATCGATGCAAAAAAGCAATAAAAATTGCTCCTAAAATATGTATGATCTTTTATTGTAAGGGAGAATAAGCGTTGTACGAACTTGTGATGGTAAAGAAATAAAAGCGATGGACTGCATAATAAAGGTTGCTATCACAAGGGGCAATATAATGTGGCGTTCCTTTGCATTAAGGGCTTGTGCTTCCAAAAATAAAAAGCGCATGACAACCTCTGCTTCCCTCTGCGAAGGGCCTATCTTTTAATTTTATGCATTTAGTTTTATGTATTTACTTTTATGCAAGAGTCAATAAGTATTCATTCGCATTTCAACCTCAGTTATTCTCTAGCTGGCAAGCATCATGTGGTGGGGAAAGATCCAGGCACATATGGCCTGTCAAATATATTTGATCATGAATTATTATTGTTGACAATTATCTCTATGATAAATAAGTTGGGAGGCAAATCACTAAGCCCCTATCTTTCTCTGTGTTCGATGGATGCCATTTGTTCTAAAAATATGCTTTGAGTACTAGCAATCATAGAAGACTATATGATAATTAAGTATGTGGAGCTCTTACTTAGACTTTGTTGAAATTAAGTTGAATTGCAATTGTTTGGTGACTATGAACATATGTTGTTAAGTTTCAAGAGAATGCATTGTTTGAACCATAACATTTGAATTGATTACTACTTTATCATGATGAGTTTTATGAGAAAGAGTTGCTGCTATGATGCTAGGAAAAGTGATTGAAATTATCATTGATCAAACTTATGCACTATGCTAGCATTCAGACTTCATAAATTATTTCTTTTATCATTTACCTACTCGAGGACGTGTAGGAATTAAGCTTGGGGATGCTGATACATCTCCAATGTATCTATAATTTATGAAGTATTCATGCCATGTTTATTATAGTTTTGTATGATTTTGGTGCACTTTTATATGACTTTTATATGACTTTTATATGATTTTTATGGACTAGAATATTGACCTAGTGCCCAGTGCCAGTTGCTGTTTTCTGCTTGTTTTTGGTTTTACAGAAAATCCATATCAAATGAAGTCCAAATGCAGCGAAACTTTTTGACGATTTTTTCTGGAAGGAAACAGACCCAGGAAGCTTCGGAGGAGCAGCAGAAGAGCCACAGGGGCCCCACGAACCACCTGGGCGCGCTTGCCCCCCCTAGGCGCGCCCTGGTGCCTCGTGGGCCCCCTGTGGCACATCTTTGCATGATTCCAACGCTGAAAAACCATATATATTCAGAAACCCCTGAAAGTAAACCTAGATGAGTTTTTACACCGCCGCAAGCCTCTGTACCAAGGAGATCCCATCTGGAGCCCTTTTCCTGCACTACGCCGAAGGGGGGATCATCACCAGAGGCCATCTTCATCATCCCGGCGGTCTCCATGACGAGGAGGGAGTAGTTCACCCTCGGGGCTGAGGGTATGTACTAGTAGCTATGTGTTTGATCTCTCTCTCTCTCGTGTTCTTGATTTGGCACGATCTTGATGTATCGCGAGCTTTGTTAATATAGTTGGATCATATGGTGTTTCTTCCCTCTCTATCCTTGTTGTGATGAATCGAATCTTTTCCCTTTGAGGTTTCGTTATTGTCGGATTGAATATTTCAGATTTGAGAACACTTGATGTATGTCTTGCATATGAATACCCGTGGTGACAATGGGGTATTATATTGATTCGCTTGATATATGTTTTGGCACTCAACTCGCGGATTCCCGCGGTGACATTGGGGTAATCTATGCATAGGGGTTGATGCACGTTTTCATTATCTTTTCTCCGATCGAAACTTTGGGGTGCTCCTTGAAGTTCTTTGTGTGGATTGAATATTATGATTACGAAGTTGTTTGATGCATATCATATAATCAACTCACGGATACTTGTGGTGACATTGGAGTATCTAGGTGACATTAGAGTTGGTTGATGTGTATCATATGGTGTTATTTTAGTATGAACTCTAGGGCTATTTGTGACACTTATAGGAATGGCTCAATAGATCGATTGGAAAGGATAACTTTGAGGTGGTTTCGTACCCTACAAACAATTTCTATCTTATGTTCTCCACTAATAGTAATTTTGGAGTGATTCTTTGTCGCACGTTGAGGGATTGTTATATGATCCAATTATGTTAGCATTGTTGAGAGATTGCGCTAGTGAAAGTATGAACCCTAGGCCTTGTTTTTAAGCATTGCAATACCGTTTGTGCTCACTTTTATCGTTTGCTACCTTGCTGTTTTTATTTATTCAGATTATAAAAATATATTTCTACTATCCATACTACACTTGTATCACCATCTCTTCGCCGAACTAGTGCACCTATACAATTTGCCATTGTATTGGGTGTGTTGGGGACAGAAGAGATTTCTTGTATTTGATTGCAGGGTTGTTTGAGAGAGACCATCTTCATGCTACGCCTCCCACGGATTGATAAACCTTAGGTCATCCACTTGAGGGAAAATTGCTACTGTCCTACAAAACTTTGCGCTTGGAGGCCCAACACGAGTCTACAAGAATAAGTTGTGTAGTAGACATCACTCCCCGTCCCAATGATGGGCTCTGCTTCAAGTGTGGCCGTCCAGGTCACCGTGCCAGAGACTGCTCTCAGGATCAGAATCAGCTTGTGCTTCCGTCAGCTGGCCATGAAAATGGCCGTGGTAACAATCAGCCCCCCAACAACAATGCCAGGCCTTCTTATGGTCATGGTCAAGCTTACCATGTTGATCTGAATGACGCTCAAGACCTGCCTGCTACTGTGATGGGTACTCTTCTTGTTAATTCAGTACCAACTTCTGTTTTATTTGATTCAGGAGCATCACATTCATTCATTTATGAAGAGTTTGCATTCATGCATGGTATATCACGTGAGGAAATGCACTCCCCGTTAATTGTTAGTACCCCGGGATCCCATTTGTCATGCCTCCTTGATATGCCATAATGTTCCCATTGAGATCGGAGGTCTAGAATTTCTGGCCTCACTCATCACCCTCAAGTCTTCCAACAACGATGTCATACTCGGAATGGACTGGTTGAAAGTTCATATTGCTTCAATCGATTGCGCCACTAAAACCGTCCAACTCCTACATCCTTCGGGATAGTGAACTACTCTGCTCGAATTAATCCAAATGCTGAAGCCCAGATTTATGCCCTGAATGCGTTGAATGCTTCTCCTCTTGAGCGAATCGAAAACATTCCAGTCGTTTGCGACTTTCAAGATGTTTTCCCAGAAGAACTTCCAGGAGTACCCCCTGTTAGAGCCATTGAGTTTGTTATCGACTTAAAACCAGGCACTACTCCTATTGCGAAGCGTCCCTACAAGATGCCGCCTCATAAACTCCTTGAGCTTAAGGAGGAAATTGACAAATCACTTCGTAAGGGTTTCATTCGTCCAAGTTCCTCTACTTGGGGAGCACCTTCTCTCTTTGTCAAGAAGAAGGATGGTACGAACCGGTTGGTCCAAGGTTACCGACCTATGAACCTGGCAAACATTCAGAATAAATATCCGCTTCCTCGGATCAATGATCTGTATGATCAACTTGCTGGTTCATCAGTATTCTCCAAACTCGACTTGAGGTTGGGTTACCATCAGATCCGAGTTCGTGAAGAGGATATTCCCAAGACTGTTTTCGTTACTCGCTATGGTTCGTACGAGTACACCGTCATGTCTTTCGGCTTAACCAATGCTCCAGCAACGTTCTCCCGATTGATGAATTATATCTTCATGGATTACCTCGATAAGTTTGTCATGGTTTATCTAGATGATATCATTGTATATTCCAAGAATAAGGAAGAACATGCTGAACATCTTCGTCTTGTACTGGAAAAGCTTCGAGAGCATCAGCTATATGCCAAATATTCCAAGTGTGAATTCTGGTTATCTGAAGTGACCTATCTTGGTCATGTGATTTCCAAGGATGGTATTGCTGTCAACCTAGAACGAGTTCAGGCTATTCTTGACTAGACTCCTCCGAAGAATGTCAAGCAAGTCAGAAGTTTTCTCGGACTCGTAAGCTATTGCCGCCGTTTTGTCGAGAACTTTTCCAAAATTGCCAAACCCCTGACCAATCTGCTTCACATGGGCGGTAAGTTTGAATGGACAGACAAATGTCCAGAAAGTTTGCAAACACTCAAGGACAAGCTGACCTCTGCTCCAGTGCTTGCTCCTCCGGATTCTCGCAAGGAATTCATCATTTATTGCGACGCCTCTCATCAAGGATTAGGCTGTGTCCTAATGCAAGAGCGCAAAGTGATTGCTTATGCCTCACGACAGTTGCGTCCTCATGAAGAGAACTACCCAGTTCATGATCTCGAGCTTGCTGCCGTTATATATGCGCTGAAGTTATGGTGACATTACCTTCTTGGTAATCGTTGCGAGATCTACACTGATCATCAAAGTCTGAAGTATCTGTTTACTCAGCCAGATCTGAATCTTCGTCAATAGAGGTGGATGGAAGCTATTACAGACTATGACTGCGGTATTTCTTATACCCCTGGCAAGGCTAATGTAATGGCCGATGCTTTGAGTCACAAGTCTTCTTTCAACAATCTCATGGTTCAGCGAGCTCAACCCCTTCTTCATGAAGAACTTCGCAAGTTGAACCTTCACATCATTCCACAGGGTTCTCTTAATAACCTTGTTCTGCAACCAAATCTTGAGAAAGCTGTTAAGTTTGCGCAAGCAAAAGACACTGAAGTTGATCAGATGAAAAGGGATCTTGTCTTTGAAAAAGCCAGAGATTTCTTGCTTGCTGAAGATGGAACCTTGTACTTCAGAGATCGCATTGTAGTACCTGCTACTTGTAGCTTGCGTTGGTATTATCCCCGAAGAGGAAGGGATGATGCAGCATAGCAAAGCTAAGTATTTCCCTCAATTATGAAACCAAGGTTATCAATCCAGTAGGAGAACAACGCAACACCTCGTTAGCAGTACCTGCACATAAACAACAAATCCTTGCACCCAACGGAAACGAGGGGTTGTCAATCCCTCGGTGGTCAATTGCAAGATTAAATTGTATGTGATAGATAGATAGATTGACATAAAAATACAAAATAAAATAAATAAAGAAAGAGTGCAGCAATATTTTTAGGGTTTTAGTAATATGATTTAGATAGACCCGGGGGCCATAGTTTTCACTAGAGGCTTCTCTCGAGAAAATAGCATACGGTGGGTAGACAAATTACTGTTGGGCAATTAATAGAAAAGCAAATAATCATGACGATATCCAAGGCAATGATCATGTATACAGGCATCACGTCCGAGATAAGTAGACCGACTCCTGCCTGCATCTACTACTATTACTCCATACATGGACCGCTATCCAGCATGCATCTAGTGTATTAAGTCCATAAAGAACGGAGTAACACCTTAAGAACGATGACATGATGTAGACAAGATAAACTCACGTATGAATAAACCCATCTTTTTACCCTTAATAGCAATGATACATACGTGTCATGTCCCTTTCTGTCACTGGGAATGAGCACCGCAAGATCGAACCCATTACAAAGCACCTCTTCCCATGGCAAGATAAATCAATCTAGTTGACCAAACCAAATCAATAGATCGGAGAAGAAATACGAAGCTATAATAATCAAGCATAAAAGAGATCAGAGAAGACTCAAATAATAATCATGGATAATCTGATCATAAACTCACAATTCATCGGATCCCAACAAACACACCGCAAAAAGTGATTACATCGGATAGAACTCCAAGAACATCGATGAGAACATTGTATTGAAGATCAAAAAGAGAGAAGAAGCCATCTAGCTACTAACTATGGACCCGAAGGTCTGTGGTAAACTACTCACGCATCATCGGAAGGGCAGCAAGGTTGATGTAGAGCGCCTCCGTGATCGATTCCCCCTCCGGCGGAGTACCGCAGAAGGCCTCCAGCAGATGGGATCTCTCGAGAACAGAAACTTGCGGCAGCGGAAAAAGTATTTCGTGGACTCCCCTAAGGGTTTCTGATTTTTCTGGAATTTATAGTGGTGGAATTAGGTCAAACGGAGCTCTGTGGGCCCCACGAGGTGCCAGGGCATGCCTGCCCCCCCAGGCGCCCTGGAGCCTCGTGGGCACCCCCTGGGGCTTCTGGCCTCCTCCCAAAGCTTCTCGTGTTTATCTTGTCCAGAAAAAAATCTCCAAAAAATTTCGTGGCATGTGGAATGCTGCCTATCATACTCATCACATATTGTTTTCTTTTATAGCGTGGACATTGGACTTGAATGATTCAAAGCAACAGTTTATAGTTTGACATGAGGACATAAATACTCAAGCATGCTAACAAGCAACCATGTCTTTCAAAATATCAACGCTAAAGAAAGTTATCCCTAGCCCATTATGCTCAATCATTGATCCATTCATGAAACACACTCAAATATTAGCTACATCCAATGCACAAGTATGACAATAGTGCTCTCTAGTAGTTGCTTTGTAAGAGAAGATGGAGAATCAATAAAAATAAAATTTGCATAAAAATAAATAGATAGGCCCTTCGCAGAGGGAAGTATAGATTTGTCCAATGTGCCAGAGCTCAAAGCTTGAAATTAAAGAGATAAAATATTTTGAGAGGCATGCTTTTCCTGTCAATGAAAACGACCGAGAATTCCCCATATTTTCCATGCTAGACACATCATACGCAGTTCCCAAACAAAAAGTAAAGTTTATTTCCTTTCCACCATTTCTTTCACAATCCATGGCTAGCCGTATCCACGGGTGCCCTCAAAACCAACACTTTCCAAGGAATTTTGTTGTTATTATTTTTGATTTCATTGTGGGATTGGGCATCCCTATTACCAGCCACTCTATCGTGCAATGACAAGTGAATAAACACTCATCATGAGAATAACACACCTGGCATGGAAAATAATGGCCACCCCCTACCGCTTCATGAGCGGTACGGGCACACAAATCGGAAAAAAATATTTTGTAAATTAGAGTTGGCACACGCAAATTTACTTGTAACGGCATTGAAATACCGCATATAGGTAGATATAGTGGACTCATTTGGCACCACTTGGGTTTAAGGATTTTGGATGCACAAGCAGTATTTCCGCTTAGTACAAATGAAGGCTAGCAAATAGATTGAGAAGCAACCAACCAAAAAACGAAAGTGGTCATAAACATGCATTGAACATAACTAACACCGAATAATGCACCATAAGTAGGATATAATTTCGTTGCATAACTATTGACTTGATGTGCATGCATAGGGAATCATAAACCTTAACACTAATATTCTTACTAAATCACAATTACTCACTAACATGACTCACATATTATCATTTCCATATCGCAAAACTATTGCAAGGAATCACACTTATCATATCCAATGATCTATATGAAAGTTTTTATTATATCCCTCTTGAATATTCATCACTTCGGGACAAATTCATATCTTGTGCAAATTACCATTACTATTGTCAACTCTCAAAAAGATTCAAGTGAAGCATGAGAGTGCACATATTTCATCAAAATTTTAATCTTATCAATTCTAAAAATAATATAAGTGAAGCATGAGAATTCATTTCTTCAAAATATAGCCACCACCGTGCTCAAAAAGATTTAAGTGAAGCACTAG
Source organism: Elymus sibiricus (assembly GCA_039707655.1). Classification (NCBI taxonomy): domain Eukaryota; kingdom Viridiplantae; phylum Streptophyta; class Magnoliopsida; order Poales; family Poaceae; genus Elymus; species Elymus sibiricus. The sequence continues at coordinate 35,877,200 of CM077674.1, forward strand.
AGCAACTGCCTAGCTCAATTTTTTTTAAGTGAACCACATAGAGTATTCTAACAAATGATGATAAATGTCTGGCTCTCACAAAATAGGTGTGTTCAGCAATGATGATTGTGACAAACTAAAAAAACCAAAGCAAAGACTCATATAATACAAGACGCTCCAAGCAAAACACATATCATGTGACGAATAAAAATATAGCTCCAAGTAAAATTACCGATGGTTGGTAGAAGAAAGAGGGGATGCCTTCCGGGGCATCCCCAAGCTTAGACGCTTGGGTCTTCCTTGAATATTACCTTGGGGTGCCTCGGGCATCCCCAAGCTTAGGCTCTTGCTACTCCTTATTCCTTCATCCATCGTGATCTCACCCAAAACTTGAAAACTTCAATCACACAAAACTCAACAAAACCTTCATGAGATCCGTTAGTATAACAAAATAAATCACTACTTTAAGTACTGTTGCAAACCAATTCATATTTTATTTTTGCATTATACCTACTGTACTCTAACTTCACCATGGCTTATACCCCCCCGATACAATCCATAGATTCATCAAAACTAGCAAGTAGTGCATCAAAAACTGAATCTGTCAAAAACAGAACAGTCTGTAGCAATCTATTTAAAAGCCATACTTCTGTAACTCCAAAAATTCTGAAAAATTAGGACAACGTGGGAAATTCATATTCCAATACTGTGTAAACATTTCAGATTTTTTTGACCCTCCAGTACAGAAACAAAATTCTGGCACTGGACACAAAACTTTCTGTTTTCCAAACAACATCAATTATACTATCTTCCAAATCTTCCCAAAGGCTTTACTTGGCACAAACACTAATTAAAAACAGAAAAACACACTCATACTAGTAGCATAATTGTGAAAACACACAATAACAGAAAAAATTTAAAATCTATTTTATTCATTTGGTTGCCTCCCAAGAAGCTCTTTCTTTATAGCCATTAAGATAGGCTTTGAGATTTCAATGATGCTCTCATGAAAGATAAGAATTGAAGCACAAAGAGAACATCATAATACATGTGACAAACACATTTAAGTCTAACATACTTCCTATGCGTAGGCATTTTATATGCAAACAAATTATCAAGACGAGAAATATCTAGCATATGCAAAAGAGAGGAATAAAACATTGACAATCTCAACATAACGAGATGTAATTTAGTAACATGAAAATTTTTACAGCCATATTTTCCTCTCTCATAATAATTATATGTAGGATCATAATCAAATTCAACAATATAGCTATCATATAAAATTTTCTCTCCATGATCCACATGCATAAAATTCTTATAGTCTTCCAAAATAGTGGGATTGACATCAACTAAAGCCATGACCTCTCCAAACCCACTTTCAATATTATTGCAAACATTATTATCAATAGCATATTCATCATGAGGCTTAAATAAATTTTCAAGATCATAAGAAGCATTATCACCCCAATCATGATCATTGCAATAAGTAGTGGATATAACAAAATTATCATCCCCAAGCTCGTAGTTTTGCATATTATTAGCACAATTGACATTAATAGAATTTATAATAACATTATTGCAATCATGCTTTTCATTGAAGGGGCTATCATGAATCACTTTATAAATTTCTTCTTTCAACACTTCATCACAATTTTTAGATTCATGATTTTCAAGCAAAACTTCATAGAGATAATCAAGCGCACTCAACTCACTAGCAATCTGTTCATCATAATTGGATCTTTTGAAAATATTAGCTAGTGGATGAGGATCCATATCAATAGATTTTTAGCAAGCGAAGATGCAAGCAAATAGAAGGCACATGGCAACACAAGCAAAAGATAGCACACAAAATATTTTTGTATTTTTGTAAAAACTTTTTAGAAGTGGGGGAGATGAAAACAAGAGGCAAATAAAATAAATGCAAGGAGATGAGAGTTTATGCAAAGGTACTTGATAGATGTTGATGATGTCTCCCCGGCAACGGCGCCAGAAATTCTTCCTGCTACTTGTAGCTTGCGTTGGTATTATCCTCGAAGAGGAAGGGATGATGCAGCACAGCAGAGGTAAGTATTTCCCTCAGTTATGAAACCAAGGTTATCAATCCAGTAGGAGAACCACGCAACACCTCGTTAGCAGTACCTGCACACAAACAACAAATCCTTGCACCCAACGCAAACGAGGGGTTGTCAATCCCTCGGCGGTCAATTGCAAGATTAAATTGTATGTGATAGATAGATAGATTGAAACAAAAATAAAAAACAAAATAAATAAAGAAAAAGTGGAGCAATATATTTAGGGTTTTAGTACTATGATTTAGATATATCCGGGGGCCATAGTTTTCACTAGAGGCTTCTCTCGAGAAAATAGCATACGGTGGGTAGACAAATTACTGTTGGGCAATTGATAGAAAAGCAAATAATCATGACGATATCCAAGGCAACGATCATGTATATAGGCATCACGTCCGAGATAAGTAGACCGACTCCTACCTGCATCTACTACTATTTCTCCACACATTGACCGCTATCCAGCATGCATCTAGTGTATTAAGTCCATAAAGAACGGAGTAACGCCTTAAGAACGCTGACATGATGTAGACAAGATAAACTCACGTATGAATAAACCCCATCTTTTTACCCTGAATAGCAACGATACATACGTGTCATGTCCCTTTCTATCACTGGGATTGAGCACCGCAAGATCGAACCCATTACAAAGCACCTCTTCCCATGGCAAGATAAATCAATCTAGTTGGACAAACCAAATCAATAGATCGGAGAAGAAATATGAAGCTATAATAATCATGCATAAAAGAGATCAGAGAAGACTCAGAAAATATTCATGGATAATCTGATCATAAACTAACAATTCATCAGATCCCAACAAACACACCGCAAAAAGTGATTACATCGGATAGAACTCCAAGAACATCGAGGAGAACATTGTATTGAAGATCAAAAAGAGAGAAGAAGCCATCTAGCTACTAACTATGGACCCGAAGATCTGTGGTAAACTACTCACGCATCATCGGAAGGGCAGCAAGGTTGATGTAGAGTACCGGAGAAGGCGTCCAGATGGGATCTCTCGAGAACAGAAAGTTGCGGCGGCGGAAAAAGTATTTTGTGGACTCCCCTGAGGGTTTCTGATTTTTCTAGAATTTATAGTGGTGGAATTAGGTCAAACGGAGCTCTGTGGGCCCCAGTAGGCGCACTCTGGTCCCTCGTGGGCACCCCCTGGGGCTTCTGGCCTCCTCCCAAAGCTTCTAGTGTTTATCTTGTCTAGAAAAAAATCTCCAAAAAGTTTCGTGGCATTTGGACTTCATTTGGTATTGATTTTATGTAAAACAAAAACAGGGCAGAAAACAGCAACTGGCACTGGGCACTAAGTTAATAGACTAGTCCCAAAAATGATATATAATTCCTGTAAATGCATATAAAAACATCCAAGATTGATAATATAACAGCATGGAACAATCAAAAATTATAGAAACGTTGGAGACGTATCAGTACCCCGTTTTGAACTTATGACAGAGAAAGTTATGAAGGAGGCACATGATACACCATTGTCTATTCATCCGGGTAGTACCAAGATGTATCGCGATCTTTGTCAAAGGTACTGGTGCTCTAAAATGAAGCAAGACATTGCTTGCTATATTGCCAAATGTGACGTTCGCCGTCACGTCAAGGCAGAACATCAGAAACCTACTGGAATTCTGCAACCGCTTCCTATTCCTGAATGGAAATGGGATAAGGTTCAGATGGACCTCAATACTGGCCTTCCCAAGTCGCAGAAAGGTCACGATGCAATTCTTGTCGTCATTGATAAACTCTCCAAAGTTGCACACTTTCTGCCAGTCAAGGAGATGATCACTGCTAGTCAGTTAGCAGATTTGTATATCTCCAGAATTGTATCACTCCACGGTATTCCGAAGGAGATCCGTTCAGACCATGGCAGCCTCTTCACTTCGAAGTTCTGGGAAAGTTTCCAAAAAGCTATGGGAACTCATATAACCTGGAGCTCAGCTTATCACCCCCAGTCCCAAGGCCAAGTTGAACGAGTTAATCAAGTGCTTGAAGATATGCTGCGTGCTTGTGTCATCTCATTTGGCAAGAAGTGGGAAGAATCTCTCCCATATGCTGAATTCTCATACAACAACAGCTATCAAGCTAGCTTGAAGATGGCTCCCTTCGAGGTATTATATGGACGCAAGTGTCGAACCCCTCTGAATTGGTCAGAAACTGGGGAACGGCCGCTCATTGGTCCGGATATTATCCAACAAGCTGAAGAGCAAGTCCGTATCGTCTGGGAAAATCTCAAGGCGGCTCAGTCTCGCCAGAAGAGTAATTATGATCGTAAACACTGGGATCGATCTATCAACCTGGTGAACAAGCCAATCTGCGTGTCACTCCTATGAAGGGCACTCATCATTTCGGAATCAAGGGCAAGTTAGCTCCTCGCTACATTGGTCCCTTCCGCATTCTCGCCAGACATGGACAGGTGGCATATAAATTGGAGTTGCCGCAGCAGTTCTCACACATCCATGATGTCTTCCATGTGTCACAACTTTGTTGTTGCTTCAAGGATCTGCACCGTGCAGTGGATCATGAGATGCTCAAATTGCAAGATGATCTCTCTTATAAGGAGCATCCGATCCGGATCCTGGATCAAGCTGAACGTCGAACCCGTCAGAAGGCAACCAAGTTCCTTAAAGTGCAAAGGTCGAATCATACTGAAGATGAAGCCACTTGGGAACGCGAGGATCGTCTTCGTGAAGAATATCCCGATCTTTTCCCTTCTACCTCCTAAATTCTCGGGATGAGAATTTCTTTTAGAGAAGGAGAATTGTAACACCCCTATGTAATGAGCTGCAGTGATCCTTAATGATTATGCTAAGTCACCTTGATTTGCAATGCTTGATCATATTGGATTCATATCTCATTTAAAATTCCACCACTGAATTCAAATTCAAATTGCATCAGAGGTCTAGAATTTCTAGCCTCACTCATCACCCTCAAGTCTTCCAACATCGATGTCATACTCGGAATGGACTGGTTGAAAGCTCATATTGCTTCAATCGATTGCGCCACTAAAACAGTCCAACTCCTACATCCTTCGGGCGAGATAGTGAACTACTCTGCTCGAATTAATCCAAATGTCGAAGCCCAGATTTATGCCCTGAATGCGTTGAACGCTTCTCCTCTTGAGGTAATCGAAAACATTCCAGTCATTTGCGACTTTCAAGATGTTTTCCCAGAAGAACTTCTAGGAGTACCGCCTGTTAGAGCCATTGAGTTTGTTATCGACTTAAAACCAGGCACTACTCCTATTGCGAAGTGTCCCTACAAGATGCCGCTGCATGAACTCCTTGAGCTTAAGGAGGAAATTGACAAATCACTTCGTAAGGGTTTCATTCGTCCAAGTTCCTCTACTTGGGGAGCACCTTCTCTCTTTGTCAAGAAGAAGGATGGTACGAACCGGTTGGTCCAAGGTTACCGACCTATCAACCTGCCAACCATTCCGAATAAATATCCGCTTCCTCGGATCAATGATTTGTACGATCAACTTGCTGGTTCATCAGTATTCTCCAAACTCGACTTGAGGTTGGGTTACCATCAGATCCGAGTTCGTGAAGAGGATATTCCCAAGACTCTTTTCGTTACTCGCTATGGTTCGTATGAGTACACCGTCATGTCTTTCGGCTTAACCAATGCTCCAGCAACGTTCTCCCAATTGCTGAATTATATCTTCATGGATTACCTCGATAAGTTTGTCATGGTTTATCTGGATGATATCCTGGTATATTCCAAGAATAAGGAAGAACACGCTGAACATCTTCGTCTTGTACTGGAAAAGCTTCGAGAGCATCAGCTATATGCCAAATATTCCAAGTGTGAATTCTGGTTATCTGAAGTGACCTATCTTGGTCATGTGATTTCCAAGGATGGTATTGCTATCAACCCAGAACGAGTTTAGGCTATTCTTGACTGGACTCCTCCTAAGAATGTCAAGCAAGTCAGAAGTTTTCTCGGATTCGCAAGCTATTGCAACCGTTTTGTCGAGAACTTTTCCAAAATTGCCAAACCCCTGACCAATCTGCTTCACAAGGGCGTTAAGTTTGAATGGACAGACAAATGTCAGGAAAGCTTCCAAACACTCAAGGACAAGCTGACCTCTGCTCTAGTGCTTGCTCCTTCGGATTCTCGGAAGGAATTCGTCATTTATTGCGACGCCTCTCGTCAAGGATTAGGATGTGTCCTAATGCCAGAGCGCAAAGTGATTGCTTATGCCTCACAACAGTTGCATCCTCATGAAGAGAACTACCCAATTCATGATCTCGAGCTTGCTGCCGTTATATATGCACTGAAGTTATGGCGACATTACCTTCTTGGTAATCATTGCGAGATCTACACTGATCATCAAAGTCAGAAGTATCTGTTTACTCAGCCAGATCTGAATCTTCGTCAACAGAGGTGGATGGAAGCTATTACAGACTATGACTGCGATATTTCTTATACCCCTGGCAAGGCTAATGTAATGGCCGATGCTTTGAGTCGCAAGTCTTATTTCAATAATCTCATGGTTCAATGAGCTCAACCCCTTCTTCGTGAAGAACTTCGCAAGTTGAACCTTCACATCGTTCCACAGGGTTCTCTTAATACCCTTGTTCTGCAACCAAATCATGAGAAAGCTATTAAGTCTGCGCAAGCAAAAGACGTTGTAGTTGATCAGATGGAAAGGGATCTTGTCTTTGAAAAAGCCAGAGATTTCTCGCTTGCTGAAGATGGAACCTTGTACTTCAGAGATCGCATTGTAGTACCCCGTTTCGACCTTATGTCAGACAAAGTTATGAAGGAGGCACATGATACACCACTGTCTATTCATCCGAGTAGTACCAAGATGTATCGCGATCTTCGTCAAAGGTACTGGGGGTCTAAAATGAAGGAAGTCGTTGCTCGCTATGTTGCCGAATGTGACGTTTGCCGTCGCGTCAAGGCAGAACATCAGAAACCTGCTAGAATTCTACAACTGCTTCCTATTCCTGAATGGAAATGGGATAAGGTTCAGATGGACCTCATTACTGGCCTTCCCAAGTCGCAGAAAGGTCACGATGCAATTGTTGTCGTCATTGATCAACTCTCCAAAGTTGCACACTTTCTGCCAGTCAAGGAGATGATCACTGCTAGTCAGTTACCATATTTGTATATCTCCAGAATTTTATCACTCCATGGTATTCCGAAGGAGATCAGTTCAGACCGTGGCAGCCTCTTCACTTCAAAGTTCTGGGAAAGTTTCCAAAAAGCTATGGGAACTCATATAACCTGGAGCTCAGCTTATCACACCGAGTCCCAAGGCCAAGTTGAACGAGTTAATCAAGTGCTTGAAGATATGTTGCGTGCTTGTGTCATCTCATTTGGCAAGAAGTGGGAAGAATCTCTCCTGTATGCTGAATTCTCATACAATAACAGCTATCAAGCTAGCTTGAAGATGGCTCCCTTCGAGGTATTATATGGACGTAAGTGTCGAACCCCTCTGAATTGGTCAGAAACTGGGGAACGGCTGCTCATTGGTCTGGATATTATCCAACAAGCTGAAGAGCAAGTCCGTATCATCCGGGAAAATCTCAAGGCGGCTCAGTCTCGCCAGAAGAGTAATTATGATCGTAAACTCTAGGGATCGATCTATCAACCTGGTGAACAAGCCTATCTGCGTGTCACTCATATGAAGGGCACTCATTGTTTCGGAATCAAGGGCAAGTTAGCTCCTCGCTACATTGGTCCCTTCCACATTCTCGCCAAACGTGGACAGGTGGCATATAAATTGGAGTTGTCGCCGCAGTTCTCACACATCCACGATGTCTTCCATGTGTCACAACTTCGCCGTTGCTTCAAGGATCCGCACCATGCAGTGGATCATGAGTTGCTCAAATTGTAAGATGATCTCTCTTATAAGGAGCATCCGATCCAGATCCTGGATCAAGCTAAACGTCGAACCCGTCAGAAGGCAACCAAGTTCCTTAAAGTGCAATGGTCGAATCATACAGAAGATGAAGCCACTTGGGAATGCGAGGATCGTCTTCGTGAAGAATATCCCGATCTTTTCCCTTCTACCTCCTAAATTCTCGGGACGAGAATTTCCTTTAGAGGAGGAGAATTGTAACACCCCTATGTAATGAGTTGCAGTGATCCTTAATGATTATGCTAAGTCACCTTGATTTGCAATGCTCGATAATTCCTCTCGCCGCAAAGTACTCGACGGCGTCAAGGTCGTCGCTAAGCCTGGCTCTGCCACACTTTCTTGAACTTGAATGTACTCTAGTACTAGGCGAGGGCATGCTTAAGCTCGTTGTTGACTTCTTGTCTACATTGGGTGAGCGATGTTCCTCTTCTTCCTGATGCCTCCTACTACCAAATGGTTCTAGTTTCACTTCTTACTCCTCTGTGTTTCCTATCTATGATCTTTTAACACTAGCAAAATGTACTCATGTTATTCTAGAACTAGCTAGTTTGCTTTTGTTTGTGTAGAATATATATCCATGCCACGGGAAAATACATTGGATGAAAGCACATGGGTGCTACACACCGTATTTCTGTCCCAAGTCCGAACCACACACATTGATAATTCCTAGTAAAAGCACCGTGACACATGCATGCCACGTCCTTGTTTCGTACTCTGAGTTACTCTGCCCTTATTGCTGCTTAATCGACGAATATCCATTTCTGAGCTCGCTCGTCTGCATCCGGTCAAGAAAAAATCACAAAAAATACAAACAAAATTCAAAAAAAAAATTCAATTTTATTTCATGGTAGATAATTTGGTTCATAAGGTGCGCTCCAAATTTCAGATCATTTTGACATATGAGTAGCTCTCAGCAAAAAAGACAAATTGGGTCAGTACAATACATGAACAGTAAACTTTTCTACAGACACCAAATTTGTCGGTTTTGCCGAGAGCTACTCAGATGTCCAAATGATCTTAAATTTGGAGCGCACCTCACACACCAAATTATCTACCATGCAAAAAAAATGGAGACATTAATATGGTGGCCCTGTCATGCCTTGTGCCATTATCACCAGTGTTATATTCCTTATTGACAGTACTATGTCAAGAAGAACAATGTTTTCTTATTTCACATCTTGTACATTGTCAACTAGAACAATGTTTTCTTTTGTTTGTAGTGGAAAGTGATGGTCGGGACGGTGGCCTTGTTCTGTTTTATCATAAGTTGAATAAAATTGAGTTGAACTATGTATCGTCTCATTTTATTGATATTCTGTTTATGTATGAGGATGTTGTACAGGGGCGATTCACGGGTTTTTATGGTCATCCGAACTGGAATGAACGCAATTTAACTTGGGATGACATTCGCAATTTGCACATTAAGGGCGACCACCCTTGGGTGGTTTTGGGGGATTTTAATGAAATTTTATATTCTTCTGAAAAAGAGGGCGGTAATGCGAGACCAAATGGAATGATGAGAGATTTCCTTGAATGCCTCATGGATTGTGGGTTGGAGGATTTAGATTACATCGGCGACCCTTTCACTTGGAGAAGAGGTGAATTTCGTGAGCGTCTTGATAGGGCAGTCTACAATGTAGGTTGGACACATAAATTTCCTTGAGCGGCGGTGATCAACGAAGAACATATTCATTCTGACCATCGTACGCTGGTCCTGGATATGGATTATTTTGAATCTTCCGACGACAAGAGGGACGTGTGAAACAATTTGAAGCTAGGTGGTTAAAGAAAGAGACAGTCACTGAAATTGTTAAGGCATCTTGGGAAAAAGCAAAGCTAGCAGGTATTGGCCCTTCTTTTGCTGATCGAACAAAAGTTGTTCATGCCAATCTGCATTCTTGGGATCGGGAAACTCTCAAGGGCCCAAAGCGGAGAATAAATAAATTAAAAAAGGAGTTAGAGAGACTGAGGCGTGGCCCATTGAATACAGAATCCCGTTGTCGTCAGAAGGAAATTATTGTGGTAATTGAGAACCTGTTGGATCAAGAGGAAATCTTCTGGCTACAAAGAGGTCGGGCAAACTGGTTGATGTACGGGGATCGTAATACTTCGTTCTTCTATAACGCAGCCATGACCAGGAAAAAATAAATAATATAAAGAAACTCCTAGATGATTCAGGGATCTGGAAAGAAGATAAGGAGTTGAAGGAACACATCACTGATTATTTTTCTAAGCTCTTCACGTCGGAAGTGCAGCATCCGAATCAAGAAGTTTTCTCCCTATTTCATAGGGAGAGTGTCTACTGAAATGAATAATGCTCTTTGTGCCCCTTATATTGTAGAAGATGTTTGTAAGGCATCATTCGATATTGGGGACTTAAAAGCTCCAGGGCCAGATGGACTCCATGCTATTTTCTATAAAAGGTTTTGGCCCATGTTAGGGGATGATCTAAGTGAGGAGGTTTTGCAAGCAATCAATACATGCACTATTCCAGCGGGTTGGAATGTTACTGCGATCGTGATGATTCAAACGGTTAATACACCGGAAAAGGTAACCCAATTTAGGCCGATCAGCTTATGCAATGTGGTATATAAAATAATTGCAAAAATGGTGGCTTCTCGTTTGAAGGTTTTTCTACCAAAAATCATTAGCCCAACTCAGAGTGCCTTCGTGCCTGGTAGATTGATAACGGATAACATCTTAGTGACTTATGAGTGTTTTCGCACAATCAAGAATAAAAGAGAAGGTAGAGAGGGCTTATGTGCTATAAAACTCGATATGCACAAAGCTTGCGACAGGGTTGAGTGGCCTTTTTTGAAGGAGATTATGTTAAGACTGGGTTTCCTTCAAGATTGGGTGAATTTTATTATGCAATGTGTCTCAACTGTCGAATACTGAGTAAGGATTAATGTGGAGGAAAGTGAGAGTTTTAAGCCTACAAGGGGTTTGAGGCAGGGAGACCCATTGTCACCATATCTATTCTTGTTGTGCACAGAGGGGTTGAATGCTTTACTTACACATGAAGAGGAGAATGGAAATATTTCACGAGTAAAAGTATGTAGAGATTCCCCGCCCATCACAAATCTTCTCTTTGCGGATGACTCATTGATTCTCATGAAAGCCAACCAACATAGTGCGGAAGCTCTGAAATCAGCGCTAGATTGATACTGTGCGGCATCGGGACAATTGGTAAGCGTTGAAAAGTCCAGCATTTTCTTTAGCCCTAACATGAAGGTGGAGATTAGAGAACAATTGTGTGCAACGCCGAATATAATGACTGAAGCCTTCAATGATAAATATTTGGGTTTGCCAGCAAATGTGGGGTTAGATAAAACAAATTGTTTTCAATTTCTGATTGAATGAATTGTTAAGAAAATTAGTGGTTGGAAGGAAAAATTATTGTCAGCCAGGGGGAAGGAGATCCTGCTCAAGGCTGTTGTCCAAGCCATACCCACCTATGCAATGTCGGTCTTTAAAATTCCTAAAAAATTTGTAAAGGAATCATTGACGCGATAGCACATTTCTGGTGGAGAGACGAGGAGAACCAGAGGAGGTTGCATTGGATGGCCTGGTGGAAAATGTGCGTACCTAAAAACCATGGAGGGATGGGATTTCGTGATATTCACTGCTTCAACTTGGCATTGCTCGCCAAACAGGCATGGCGTCTTATTGATAATCCTGATTCCTTGTGTGCTACTATCCTAAGGGCTAAGTACTATCCTGATGGTGATTTGCTGAACAATAAGCTAAAGAAACGGTCTTCATTTACTTGGCAAAGTATTATGGCACGTACAGATTATCTAAAACGCGGCTACATTTGGCGAGTGGGAAATGGTCAAAATATTAATATTTGGGAAGATGCCTGGATCCCCAATGGTGCCATAAGGAAAATTGTAACGCCTAAGGGGGGACAACTGTTATCTAAGGTGGGTGACCTGATTGATCCTGCCTCGAATAGTTGGGATGAAGACCTCATTAGACAAACTATGTGGCCCATTGATGTACAACAGATTCTTTCAATTCCACTCTCACAATATGATATGCCAGATTTCATTGCTTGGAGCTATACAAAAAATGTATGTTCTCGGTTTGGTCTGTCTACTCTGTGGAGTGGTACCACCAGTATGGAAGTAAATTAAGACATTCTAATGGGATTGGGCGAACAACGGTAAACCCTATTTGGAGTAAGATATGGAAGTTATCTTGTCCGACAAAAGTCAAAATCTTTATACGGCATACACTGATACGTCTCCAACGTATCTATAATTTTTGATTGTTCCATGCTATTATATTATCAATCTTGGATGTTTTAATATACATTTACAACAATTATATATCATTTTTTGGGACTAACCTATTAACTTAGTGCCCAGTGCCAGCTGCTGTTTTTGCCTTTTTATGGTTTTCCAAAATATCAGTACCAAACGAAGTCCAAATGCCACGAAACTTTTGAAGATTTTTTTCTGGACATAACAAGTACTGGAAGCTTTGGGAGAGGGCCAGAAGCCAGAGGAGGTGGCCATGAGCCACCAAGGCGCGCCCAAGGGGGGGTGGCGGTTCCTGGTGCCTCGTGGGCCCACCTCTGCCCCTTTTGACCTAATTCCACCACTATAAATTCTCTAAAATCGGGAAACCAACAGAGGAGTCCATGAAATACTTTTTCTGCCGCCGCAAGTTTCTGTTCTCGAGAGATCTCATCTGGAGGCCTTTTCCAGTGCTCCGCCGGAGGGGGAATCGATCACGGAGGGGCTCTACATCAACCTTGCTGCCCTTCCGATGATGCGTGAGTAATTTAGCACAGATGTTCAGGTCGATAGTTAGTAGCTAGATGGCTTCTTCTCTCTTTTTGATCTTCAATACAATGTTCTCCTCGATGTTCTTGGAGTTCTATCCGATGTAATCACTTTTTGCGGTGTGTTTGTTGGGATCCGATGAATTGTGAGTTTATGATCAGATTATCCATTATTATTATTTGAGTTTTCTCTGATCTCTTTTATGCATGATTATTATAGCTTCGTATTTCTTCTCCGATCTATTGATTTGGTTTGACCAACTAGATTGATTTATCTTGCCATGGGAAGAGGTGCTTTGTAATGGGTTCGATCTTGCGGTGCTCAATCCCAGTGCCAGAAAGGGACATGACACGTATGTATCGTTGTTGTTAAGGGTAAAAAGATGGGGTTTATTCATGCGTGAGTTTACTTTGTCTACATCATGTCATCGTGCTTAAGGCGTTACTCCGTTCTTTATGGACTTAATACACTAGATGCATGCTGGATAGCGGTCGATGTGTGGAGTAATAGTAGTAGATGCAGGCAGGATTTGGTCTACTTGTATTGGACGTGATGCCTTTATACATGATCATTGCCTTGGATATCGTCATGATTATTTGCTTTTCTATCAATTGCCCAACAGTAATTTGTTCACCCACCGTATGCTATTTTTATGAGAGAAGCTTCTAGTGAAAACTATGGCCCCCAGGTCTATCTAAATCATATATTAGAAACCCTAAAAATACCTTGCTGCACTTTTTCTTTATTTATTTTATTTTGTATTTTTGTTCAATCTATCTATCTATCACATACAATTTAATCTTGCAATTAACCGCCGAGGGATTGACAACCCCTTGTTTGCGTTGGGTGCAAGGATTTGTTGTTTTGTGTGCAGGTGCTGCTAACGAGGGGTTGCGTGGTTCTCCTACTGGATTGATAACCTTGGTTTCATAAATGAGGGAAATACTTATCTCTACTGTACTGCATCTCCCTTCCTCTTCAGGGAATTACCAACGCAGCTCACAAGTAGCAGGAAGAATTTCTGGCGCCGTTGCCGGGGAGACATCGTCAACATCTATCAAGTACCTACGCATAAAACTTTCATCTGCTTGCATTTATTTTATTTGCCTTTGCCTCTCGTTTTCATCTCTCCCACTTCTAAAAAGTTTTTACAAAAATACAAAAAAAATTATGTTTGCCTTTTTCTTGTTTGCTTGTTTGCTTGCTTGTCATCTTGTTTGTGAAGCCACGATGTCTCAAGAAAATACAAAATTGTGTGATTTTTCTAATACTAATAATAATGATTTTATTAGCACTCTGATTGCTCCTCCCGCTGCTAGTGCGGAGACTTAACACTTTCGTAGAATTGTGTGATATGCAAAAGAAAAAAGATGTGGATAATGATATTGTGAAATTAAAATTATTTCTGTTCTCTTTGCGGGATCGTGCAAAAATTTGGTTTTCATCTTTGCCACAAAATAGTATCAATTCTTGGGATAGGTGTAAAGATGCTTTTATTACCAAGTATTTTCCTCCCGCGAAAATTATTTCACTTAGAAATCAAATTATGAATTTCAAGCAACTTGATCATGAACATGTTGCCCAATCTTGGGAAAGGATGAAATTAATGATAATAAATTGCCCTACTCATGGTTTAAATTTATGGATGATCATACAAAATTTTTATGCGGGATTAAATTTTGTTTCTAGAAATCTTTTAGATTCCGCCGCGGGTGGTACTTTTATGGAAATTACCTTGGGAGAAGCTACTAAATTGCTTGATAATATTATGGCAAGTTATTCAAAATGGCATACTGAAAGAGTTCCTACTAGTAAAAAAGTTAATTATGTTGAAGAAATTTGTACTTTGAGTGATAAAGTTGATGCGCTTATGAAATTGGTTGCTAGCAAAAGTGCTCCTATTGATCCTAATGATGTGCCTTTATCCACTTTGATTGAGAAAAATAATGATCCCGTAGATGTGAATTTCAATGATGCGCTTATGAAACAATTTTAATAGTAACGCTTATAGAGGTAATTTCAATGCTAGACCGTTTCCTGGAAATTCCTCTAATAGTTATGGCAATTACTATGGCAATTCTTATAATAATAATAATAATAATAATAATAGGATGCCCTCTGATCTTGAAAGTAATATTAAAAAATTTATTAATGCTCAAAAAGTTTTCAACACTACGATAGAAGAAAAATTGAGTAAACTTGACGATATGTCTAGGAGCATTGATAGAATTATTCATGATGTGGAAAATCTTAAGACTAAAATTTTGCCACCCAAAATTGATATTAATGAATCAATTAAAGCTTTATATGTCTCCATGGATGAGAGTAAGAAAAGAACCGCCATGCTAAAAGCTAAACGAGAATTTTTAGAAAAAGCGATTCCTCCCGGTTTCTATCGTAGTAATGATGAGGATATTAAAATGATTTGTGTTTCATCAATTGATTCTTTGTTTAGCAATATAAAATTTGATGAAAAGGGGACTGAAGAAGAGTCAACTTTAGCTAGAAGGCGTTCCCATAATTCGTAGGGTGAAAATCTTAATGAAAAATTTGCTAAAAGTGTGTTTGGAGAGGTAAAAACTTTAACTAGTGATGTGCCCACTCTTTGGATTACAAAGATTTTAATTATGATAATTGTTCCTTGATTGAGTGTATTTCTTTGTTACAATCCATGTTAAATTTATCCAACGCTTATGAGCAAAATAAGGCTTTTACTAAACACATCGTAGAAGCAATGATGAAAGAATTAGAAGAAAAACTAGAACTAGAGATTTCAATTCCTAGAAAATTATATGATGAATGGGAACCCACCATTAAAGTTAAAATTAAAAATTATGAGTGCAATGCTTTATGTGATTTGGGTGCTAGCGTTTCCACAATTCCAAAATCTCTATCTGATGTACTAGGCTTTACCAATATAGATGAATATTCTCTTAATTAGCATCTTGCGGATTCTACTATTAAAAAGCCTTTGGGTAGAATTAATGATGTTCTTATTCTTGCAAATAGGAACTATGTGCCCGTTGATTTTATTGTACTTAGCATTGAATGCAATCCTTCTTGCCCCATAATACTTGGTAGACCGTTCTTACGAACGATAGGTGCCGTTATTGACATGAAAGAAGGGAATATAAAATTTCAGTTTCCACTAAAGAAGGGTATGGAACATTTCCCTAGGAAGAAAATTAAAGCACCATATGAATCCATTATGAGGCCCACTTATGGAATCAACTTGAAGGATGATAATACTTGAAACTATGCATTATGCCTAGCTAGGGGCATAAAACAATAGCGCTTGTTGGGAGGCAACCCAATGAAGAAAATAAATTTTTACTTTTTGTTTCTTTTATTGTATGTTTTCATATTTATTCTACTGTTATGATTGTGTTTTAATGTTTTAATTAGTGTTTGTGCCAAGTAAAACCTTTGGGATGATTTGGAAGATAGTATAATTGATGCTGTTGGGAAAACAGAAAGTTTTGCGTCCAGTGATGGAATTTAGGTTCTGTACTGGATCATCATAAAAATCTGAAATTTTTACACAATATTGGTATATGAATTTTCCACGTTGTCCTAATTTTTCAGAATTTTTGAAGTTACAGAAGTATGGTTTTTAAATAGATCTCTACAGACTGTTCTGTTTTTGACAGATTCTGTTTTTGATGCACTACTTGCTTGTTTTGATGAAACTATGGATTGTATTGGGGGGTATAAGCCAAGGAGAAATTAGAATACAGTAGGTATAATGCAAAAAAAATATTAATGGGTTTGCAACAGTATTTAAAGTAGTGATTTATTTTGTTATACCAACGGATCTCACGAAGGTTTTGTTGAGTTTTGTGTGATTGAAGTTTTCAAGTTTTGGGTGAGATCATGATGGATGAAGGAATTAGGAGTGGCAAGAGCCTAAGCTTGGGGATGCCCGAGGCACCCCAAGGTAATATTCAAGGACGACTCAAGCGTCTAAGCTTGGGGATGCCCCAGGAAGGCGTCCGCTCTTTCTTCTACCAACCATCGGTAATTTTACATGGAGTTATATTTTTATTCGTCACATGATATGTGTTTTGCTTGGAGCGTCATGTATTATATGAGTCTTTGCTTTTCTTGCTTTTTAGTTTGTCATAATCATCTTTGCTGGACACACCTATTTGAGAGAGCCACACGATCATCATGATTTGTTAGAATACTCTATGTGCTTCACTTAAATTTTTTGAGCTAGGCAGTTGCTCTAGTGCTTCACTTAAATATTTTTGAGCACGGCGGTGGCTATATTTTGAAGAAATATTTAAACTCTCATGCTTCACTTATATTATTTTGAGAGTTGATAAGATTAAAATTTTGAAGAAATATTTAAACTCTCATGCTTCACTTATATTATTTTGGGAGTTCATAAATTTTGAAGAAATATGTGCACTCTCATGCTTCACTTATACCTTTTTGAGAGTTGATAATAGTAATGGTAATTTGCACCAGATATGAATTTGGTCCCAAAGTGGTGAATATTCAAGAGGGATATAATAAAAACTTTCATATAGATCATTGGATATGATAAGTGTGATTCCTTGCAATAGTTTTGCGATATGGAGATGATGATATGTGAGTCATGTTAGTGAGTAATTATGATTTAGTAAGAATATTAGTGTTAAGGTTTGTGATTCCCTATGCATGCACATTAAGTCAATAGTTATGCAAAGAAATTATATCCTACTTATGGTGCATTATTTGGTGTTAGTTATGTTCAATGCATGTTTATGACCGTTTTCGCTTTTTGGTTGGTTGCTTCTCAATCTATTTGCTAGCCTTCATTTGTACTAAGCGAAAATACTGCTTGTGCATCCAAAATCCTTAAACCCAAGTTGTGCCAAATGAGTCCACTATATCTAACTATATGCGGTATTTCAATGCCGTTCCAAGTAAATTTGCGTGTCCCAACTCTAAAATTTTCAAAGTAATTTTCTGTTTTGTGTGCCCGTACCGCTCATGAAGCGGCAGGGGGTGGCCATTATTTTCCATGCTAGGTGTGTTATTGTCACGATGTGTGTTTATTCACTTGTCATTGCATGAGAGAGTGGCTTGTAATAGGGATGCCCAGTCCCACAATGAATCAAAAATTAATAACAACAAAATTCCTTGGAAAGTGTTGGTATGGAGGGCACCCGTGGATACGGCTAGCCATGGATTGTGAAAGAATGGTGGAAAGAAAATAAACTTTACTTTCTGTTTGGGAACCACCTATGATGTGTCTAGCATGGAAAATATTGGGAACTCTCGGTCGTTTTCGTTGACAGGAAAAGCATGCCTCTCAAAACAATTTTATCTCTCTAATTTAAGATTTGAGCTCTGGCACATTAGCAAATCTCTGCTTCCCTCTGCGAAGGGCCTATCTATTTACTTTTATGCAATTTTTATTTTTATTTTGAGTCTCCATCTTCTCTTATAAAGCACCAACTAGACAACACTATTGTCATACTTGTGCATTGTGTGTAGCTAATATTGAGTGTGTTTCATGAATGGATCAATGATTGAGCATAATGGGCTAGGGATAACTTTCTTTAGCGTTGATATTTTCAAAGACATGGTTGCTTGTTAGCATGCTTGAGTATTTATATCTTCATGTCAAACTATAGACTATTGCTTTGAATCATTCAAGTCCAAATGTCCATGCTACAAAAGAAAATAATATATGATGAATATGATAGGTAGCATTCCACATCAAAAATTCTGTTTTTATCATTTACCTACTCGAGGACGAGCAGGAATTAAGCTTGGGGATGCTGATATGTCTCCAACGTATCTATAATTTTTGATTGATCCATGCTATTATATTATCAATCTTGGATGTTTTTATATACATTTATAGCAATTATATATCATTTTTTCGGACTAACCTATTAACTTAGTGCCCAGTGCCAGTTGCTGTTTTTTGCCTGTTTTTGGTTTTCTAGAATATCAGTACCAAACGAAGTCCAAATGCCACGAAACTTTTTGGAGATTTTTTTCTGGACATAACAAATACTGGAAGCTTCGGGAAAGGGCCAGAAGCCAAAGGAGGTGGCCACGAGCCACCAGGGCGCGCCCTGGTGCCTCATGGGCCCACCTCTGCCCCTTTTGACCTAATTCCACCACTATAAATTCTCTAAAATCGGGAAACCAACAGAGGAGTCCACGAAATACTTTGTCCGCCGCCGCAAGTTTCTGTTCTCTAGAGATCCCATCTGGAGGCCTTTTCCGGTGCTCCGCCGGAGGGGGAATATATCACGGAGGGGCTCTACATCAACCTTGCTGCCCTTCCGATGATGCGTGAGTAGTTTACCACAGACCTTAGGGTCCATAGTTAGTAGCTAGATGGCTTCTTCTCTCTTTTTGATCTTCAATACAATGTTCTCCTCGATGTTCTTGGAGTTCTATCCAATGTAATCACTTTTTGCGGTGTGTTTGTTGGGATCCGATGAATTATGAGTTTATGATCAGAGTATCCATGAATATTATTTGAGTTTTCTCTGAACTCTTTTATGCATGATTATTATATCTTCGTATTTCTTCTCCAATCTATTGACTTGGTTTGGCCAACTAGATTGATTTATCTTGCCATGGGAAGAGGTGCTTTGTAATGGGTTCGATCTTGCGGTGCTTAATCCCAGTGACAGAAAGGGACATGGCACGTATGTATCGTTGCTATTAAGGGTAAAAAGATGGGGTTTATTCATGCGTGAGTTTACTTTGTCTACATCATGTCATCGTGCTTAAGGCGTTACTCTGTTCTTTATGGACGTAATACACTAGATGCATGCTGGATAGCGGTCGATGTGTGGAGTAATAATAGTAGATGTAGGCAGGAGTCGGTCTACTTGTATTAGACGTGATGCCTATATACATGATCTTTGCCTTGGACATCGTCATGATTATTTGCTTTTCTATCAATTGCCCAACAGTAATTTGTTCACCCACCGTATGCTATTTTTATATGAGAAGCCTCTAGTGAAAACTATGGCCCCCGGGTCTATCTAAATCATATATTAAAAACCCTAAAAATAACTTGCTCCACTTTTTTCTTTATTTATTTTATTTTGTATTTTTGTTCAATCTATCTATCTATCACATACAATTTAATCTTGCAATTAACCGCCGAGGGATTGACAACCCCTTGTTTGCGTTGGGTGCAAGGATTTGTTGTTTTGTGTGCAGGTGCTGCTAACGAGGGGTTGCGTGATTCTCCTACTGGATTGATAATCTTGGTTTCATAACTGAGGGAAATACTTATCTCTACTCTACTGCATCTCCCTTCCTCTTTAGGGAATTACCAGGCAGAGTTGCAAAGGCGAAATTTAACAGATCAAGTGTCACCAGCAACTGTCGGAATACAGTTGGTTTAAGCACCATTCATTTGTACTATTAGTTATGCTGTTCATAAAGATCTCCTAGATATAGCGGGAAGTGCAACAGTTCTAGCAAAGTGTGAGAAAAAAGCAAGCATCATCATTCCTCTCCATGCATGGCAATTATAATGATACTAGTCAAGTGTCACTATCCCAATATTGCATCGAAAGAACTTAATTATTACTCTCTTACAGTATAAATTGGTGTTGAACTGCTAGCAGAGCAAACACAGCAAGAAATTTGCTAATTCGTATTAGAGATTGAAATTTTAAGCCAACCAAGGATGAACGATGAAGCTCAAGCTACCAAACTGTAGACTTCATTACCGAATGATTACCATGGAAAAGAGCAGATACCGAAGAGCGCAGAAGTATGAAATTAAGAGCAGATACCTAATACACCAGAAACGTTTATTCTCATTTAATGTAATAAAACACAGCAACACCCCAATTTCATCTCAATAATGGCGGCCTGTGAGTTGCACCAAAGCTACACAAATTGGAATACAAGTATTGAATATTACACCAAATTTTTAAAACTGATTTGTAAATGGCATGAGCAAAATCACACAAAAATGATTTTTATTGCCACTGCAATTTTTCCTTGTTGAACTGCTGTACAATACAATCTGACAGATATAAATTTCTTAAGAAAATTGAAGAAACATCACCTCCTATGAGTCAAAATTATTTAACACACAAAAGTCCTAGTAAAAAGTATTTAACACAATCTCCTAGTAAAACCACCCAAAAATTGAACAAAAACAAGCGGGACTAAAGATGCTAGAATCTGATACCTCAGTTTGTGTCTCTGTACCAGAAGATCAGTTTACAAGAAGAGAACTGGGACAAGTTAATACTTATATGTCATTAAAGAGAGACAACCTTGTTTACACATATTGTACGTACTTCTCTATATATAGATCAAGAAAAAAATGGTCTATATGACCTTTGATCAGTTCGCCAAAAAATATAGTTGATAACATATCCAATGGACCCGATGAATAATCATGTGACAGATATGTTGATCAATGTTCACCAAAAAACCGTCTATACTGCATGTTTCCATTCAAATGTAAAGAAGAAAGGGAATATAGAAGCTAACTTTCTGATAGCAACTTCAGTGAGTCCACGGGCACAACACGGTGATCATATCATGATCGCTGTAAACACCATGGTTGGTGGCTATTGACAATGGTTGCCAAAGGTCTTCTCACATTATAAATTGTGTATATGTCCATCATTACAGTAGACAAGGAAAAGGGAGTTGAGATTTTATTAGGTCAAATCAAAGACTAACAAAACTAATATAAATTGCAGCTTAGTGGAGGCCAAATGAACAGCTCCATTGAAGTAGAAGGCAGACATATAGAAACACAGATGGTCGTTCATCAGAATGGTGCACAGTCAGACATTCACTACTAGTACAAGTTCCTCCCAGAATTACTAGTAAGAGAAGTGACCTTTAATTTAGACATACTACACAAAGAAAAGCTTGGGGGATGCAAGCTACAAAGAAACGTTGAGGCTTAACCTGGCGACAGATCTGGTCGAAGCAACGCTAGAAGCGGCGACGAATGCGGCGGCGGCGACGGCGTGGACGACGCGCATGGACGGCGTGGACTTCTTGCGGAGCGGTCGTGGGCCCACCTCAGCTCCGTTTGACCTAATTCCACCACTATAAATTCCAAAAAAATCAGAAACCCTCAGGAGAGTCCATGAAATACTTTTTCCGCCGCCGCAAGTTTCTGTTCTCGAGAGATCCCATCTGGAGGCCTTTTCCTGTGCTTCGCCGGAGGGGGAATCAATCACGGAGGGGCTCTACATCAACCTTGCCGCCCTTCCGATGAAGCGTGAGTAGTTTACCACAGACCTTCGGGTCCATAGTTAGTAGCTAGATGGCTTCTTCTCTCTTTTTGATCTTCAATACAATGTTCTCCTCGATGTTCTTGGAGTTCTATCCGATGTAATCACTTCTTGCGGTGTGTTTGTTGGGATCCGATGAATTGTGAGTTTATGATCAGATTATCCATGAATATTATTTGAGTCTTCTCTGATCTCTTTTATGCATGATTATTATAGCTTCGTATTTCTTCTCCGATCTATTGATTTGGTTTGGCCAACTAGATTGATTTATCATGCCATGGGAAGAGGTGCTTTGTAATGGGTTCGATCTTGCGGTGCTCAATCCCAGTGACAGAAAGGGACATGACACGTATGTATCATTGCTATTAAGGGAAAAAAGATGGGGTTTATTCATACATGAGATTATCTTGTCTACATCATGTCATCGTTCTTAAGGCGTTACTCCGTTCTTTATGGACTTAATACACTAGATGCATGCTGGATAGCGGTCGATGTGTGGAGTAATAGTAGTAGATGCAGGCAGGAGTCGGTCTACTTGTCTCGGACGTGATGCCTATATACATGATCATTGCCTTGGATATCTTCATAATTATTTGCTTTTCTATCAATTGCCCAACAGTAATTTGTCTACCCACCGTATGCTATTTTCTTGAGAGAAGCCTCTAGTGAAAACTATGGCCCCCAGGTCTATCTAAATCATATTACTAAAACCCTAAAAATACTTGCTGCAATTTTATCTTATTTTTTTTATTTTGTATTTTTTTTCAATCTATCTATTTATCACATACAATTTAATCTTGCAATTAACCACCAAGGGATTGACAACCCCTCGTTTGCGTTGGGTACAAGGATTTGTTGTTTGTGTGCAGGTGCTGCTAACGAGGTGTTCCGTGATTCTCCTACTGGATTGATAACTTTGGTTTCATAACTGGGGGAAATACTTACCTCTACTGTGCTGCATCATCCCTTCCTCTTGGGGGAAAATACCAACGCAAGTAGGAGGAAGATTTTCTGGCGCCATTGCCGGGGAGACAACATCAACATCTATCAAGTACCTACGCACAAACTTTCATCTCCTTGCATTTACTTTATTTTCCTCTCGTTTTCATCTCCCCCACTTCTAAAAAGTTTTTACAAAAATACAAAAATATTTTCCGTTTGCCTTTTTCTCGTTTGCTTGTTTGCTTGCTTGTTATCTTGTTTGCGTAGTCACGATATCTCAAGAAAATACAAAATTGTGTGATTTTTCCAATACTAATAATAATGATTTTATTAGTACTCTGATTGCTCCTCCCGCCGCTAGTGCGGAGACTTGTGATATTATTGCCACTTTGTTAAATCTTGTTATGAAAGAACAATTTTCTGGTAGTCCTAATAAAGATGTTGCATCCCACTTAACACTTTCGTAGAATTGTGTGACATGCAAAAGAAAAAAGATGTGTACAATGGTATTGTGAAATTAAAATTATTCCCATTCTCATTGCGAGATCACGCAAAAATTTGGTTTTCATCTTTACCACGAAATAGTATCCATTCTTGGGATAGGTGTAAAGATGCTTTTATTACCAAGTATTTTCCTCCCGCGAAAATTATTTCACTTAGAAATCAAATTATGAATTTTAAGCAACTTGATCATGAACATGTTGCCCAATCTTGGGAGAGGATGAAATTAATGATAAGAAATTGCCCTACTCATGGTTTAAATTTATGGATGATCATCCAAAAAAATTATGCGGGATTGAATTTTGTTTTTTGAAATCTTTTAGATTCCACCGCGGGTGGTGCTTTTATGGAAATTACTTTGGGAGAAGCTAGTAAATTGCTTGATAATATTATGGCAAATTATTCACAATGGCATACTGAAAGAGTCCTACTAGTAAAAAAGTGAATTATGTTGAAGAAATTAATACTTTAAATGATAAAGTTGATGCACTTATGAAATTGGTTGCTAGTAAAAATACTCATATTGATCCTAATGATGTGCCATTGTCCACTTTGATTGAGCTAAATAATGATCCCGTAGATGTGAATTTTGGCTCGCGAAACAATTTCAATAATAATGCTTATAGAGGTAATTTCAACGCTAGGCCATTTCCTGGAAATTCCTCTAATAATTATGGCAATCCTTCTGGTAATTCTTATAATAATAATAGGATTCCCTCTGATCTTGAAATTAATATTAAATAATTTATTAATGCTCAAAAAAATTTCAACACTACGATAGAAGAAAAATTGAGTAAACTTGATGATATGTCTAGGAGCATTGATAGAATTATTCATGATGTGGAAAATCTTGAGACTAAAATTTTGCCACCTAAAATTGATATTAGTGAATCAATTAAAGCATTATATGTCTCCATGGATGAGAGTAAGAAAAGAACTGCCATGCTAAAAGCTAAACGGGAATTTTTAGAAAAAGCGATACCTCCCGGTTTTTATCGTAGTAATGATCAGGATATTAAAATGATTGGTGTTTCATCTATTGATTCTTTGTTTAGCAATATAAAACTTGATGAAAAGGGGACTGAAGAAGAGTCAACTTTAGCTAGTAGGCGTTCCCATAATTCGGAGGGTGAAAATCTTAATGAAAAAATTGCTAAAAGTGGGTTTGGAGAGGTAAAAACTTTAAATTGCGATGTGCCCACTCTCTTGGATTACAAATATTTTAATTATGATAATTGTTCTTTGATTGAGTGCATTTCTTTGTTACAATCCATGTTAAATTCACCCAACGCTTATGAGCAAAACAAAGGTTTTACGACACACATTGTAGAAGCCATGATGAAAGCGTTAGAAGAAAAGTTAGAATTAGAAATATCAATTCCTGGAAAATTATATGATGAATGGGAACCTACCATTAAAGTTAAAATTAAAAATTATGAGTGCAATGCTTTATATATGTGATTTGGGTGCGAGCGTTTCCACCATTCCAAAATTTCTATGTGATGTGCTAGGTTTCACCAATATAGATGAATGTTCTCTTAATTTTCACTTGGCGGATTCTTGTATTAAAAAGCCTTTGGGTAGAATTAATGATGTTCTAATTCTTGAAAATAGGAACTATGTGCTTGTTGATTTTATTGTAGTTGACATTGAATGCAATTCTTCTTGCCCCATAATACTTGGTAGACCGTTCTTACGAACCATTGGTGCCGTTATTGACATGAAAGAAGGGAATATAAAATTTCAGTTTCCATTAAAAAAGGGTATGGAGCATTTCCCTAGTAAAAGAATTAAAGCACCATATAAATCAATTATGAGAGCCACTTATGGAATCAACTTGAAAGATGACAATACTTGAAACTATGCATTATGCCTAGCTAGGGGCATAAAACAATAGCGCTTGTTGGGAGGCAACCCAATGAATAAAATAAAATTTTACCATTTTTTCTGTTATGGTGTGTTTTCACATTTATGCTACTGTTATGATTGAGTTTTTTATGTTTTAATTAGTGTTTGTGCCAAGTAATACCTTTAGGATGATTTGGAAGATAGTATAATTGATGCTGTTTGGAAAACATAAAGTTTTGCGTCCAGTGCTGGAATTTTGTTTCTATACTGGAGCGTCAGAAAAATCTGAAATTTTTACACAGTATTGGTATATGAATTGCCCACGTTGTCCTAATTTTTCAAAATTTGTGGAGTTACAGAAGTATGGCCTTTAAATAGATTGCGATAGACTGTTCTGTTTTTGACAGATTCTGTTTTTGATGCACTACTTGCTTGTTTTGATGAATCTATGTATTGTATCGGGGGTATAAGCCATGGTGAAGTTAGAGTACAGTAAGTATAATGCAAAAATAAAATATGAATGGGTTTGCAACAGTACTTAAAGTAGTGATTTATTTTGTTATACTAATTGTCGGTGTATAAAACATGGGTATTTTATACCCTGACTTATGCACAGACCGTAGCTGCTTCCTTGCCGGCCGAGCCTTGCCGGGAACCGCCAAGACCAAGGTTCAGGAGCCAGCTGCGGAAGCCACTGGAGAGAAGGTCAAGACACATCACCAACAAGCACTCAACTAGTGCCGAAGATGAAGACATTCCTTGCCGGCAAGGCTAAACCGACAAGGCTAAACCGGCAAGGTGAAGACCCGGGAAGCTCTGTACCAGCAAGTTTCCGCCAGTCCTCCAGCGCTCCACCTCACCGCACAGATGTTCGCTAATGGATGAGGTGTCTACCGTGGAGGCGGGTTGGTGAGGCTTGTCGGGCACATGTCAGCACGCTGGGACAGGATTTGCCTTTAATGACACCCGTCCAGGAGGCGTGTCAGAATAATACGAAGTAGCTGGGCAAGTGGTGCAGAAACCTTGCCGGTACTACCTCTCCACATGACACCTAATGGTGCATTTAATGCTTTTGTCCTAAACTAGCAGAGTTAGGTATGATAGCACTGTTTGCTATCTAATCGCTATGTAATTATTGTTTTGCCACTGTGGTAACCCCTTTAGCTATAAAAGGAGGGCCAAGGCAATAGTTAGAAGGATTCGGACCCTTTACACGACTCGCATGTGTAGCTGCCTCTCCCGCACCTTGCCGGGGAAGCGCTCCTTGTTTTCGTGTTCATACACACTCAATATACCAAAGCAGGAGTAGGGTTTTATGCTTGACAAGTGGCCCGAACCTGGGTAAAAATTGCCCCTGCTTCCTCTGGTGGCTCTGCTCTTTGTGCCTGCGTCTCCCCTCACCGAACCACAAGGGGCTGGATGGCCGCATAGATGGTCGTACCACCATGACATCCTTGGCACGCCAGGTAGGGGGAGTACTGGTGCGAACCCGAACCATCAGAGTGCGCATCGATATCATCAGCTTCATCATCTTCTTCATCGTCGATGGCGCCCAAGAAGAAGGCCATCACGATGACAGCTCCTTCCGCCTCCAAAGCTCTTTCACGCACATCCGCAAGCGGCGCAGCTAATGCGGGCGGCGCGGACGCCGCGGTTGGCACGACCAGCGCAGGCGGCGCGGTCGACGTGCCCACCGTGGCGGAGCAGGAGATGAGCGCGCTGGAGGTAGTTGACTTCCTCGACCCTCTGGCGAACAAAGCCGAGACGGCACGGGCGGGGCGGATGGACGTCTACCTCCTCCTCCTCGCACCGACGAACGCAGCCACCGGAGCAGCAATGCCTGGACTGGCGCGAGCCGAGATCCCGCCGTGGCGACGTCCAAGGATGCTGCTTCAAGACAGGCGCCGCGCCCCTTGCACAACGGGCACGGGACAGCTCCGAGCAGCGCCAACGACTCCGGGTGGCGGCGTCCACACGACAAGACCCCTGTTGATCAGACCCCAGATCCTCAGGCACCACCTCCACCGCGACAGCCTTCCGCTGGTCATGTGTCGCAGCAGCAAGATCGCGATGGCGCTCATGCTGGCTCTGCTAGGAGTAGAGCAACTTCACGTTCTTCGCTTCCGGCCATGCCAACCACAGCAGCGGAGGCGATTGCGCGGGCTCAAATGCTACTAAACTTCCCTCCGGCAGCAGAGAGGATGGATGAGTGGAGAGCCACCATCCAAAGTTTGATTGGACTTGCGGAAGCCAGCAAATTACAGCAAGCGGAGCCCTCGCGGGGACCGCAAACGGCGCCAATAGCCCTAACTGGTGGCCGCGTTGACGGTGCTACGCTAACGGTGCAATCGCCTCCGCGGCAACAGCCTCAATAGCAGCAACGTCAACAGCCGCAACAAGCCCAGCCATCTTTCGAACCCGACGAGATGTCGATGGCTTCTTTGGATCCACGGGCGCGGCAAGATCAGCGGCAAGTGCTACGAGATAGGCGGGTAGAGGACGCCCGCAGCACCATTGAACGGCGCCGGGAGGCGCGCCGTCAATCCGACGCGCGCAACGGCCCCATCGTTGATGAGCCTGCACCAATGGTTGGCGGGTATCTACCTTACGAGGTTGGGTGTCCAGCCTTCACCCGTGAGCTGCGGCAAGTCCGATGGCCATCTGTTTGGGCCTTCAGGCCAGAAGTACCAAAGAAGTACGACGGCAAGCTGAACCCGGTAGAATTTCTGGGAATCTACAGGATTGCCGTGCAAGCTGCCGGGGGAAGAGATGAGAAGATCCTCGCCAATTACTTTTTGTTGGTGCCTTTACCGGAGGCCATAAGGCCCCTGGACAGCCCAGTGACCTGCAGGTGATCCCGCTAAGAGATGGTGAAACTTTGCACAAGTATATCCAGAGATTCAGCCGTGTGCACCGCAATATCCCAGATGTGCACCCCGCAGCCATGATTACCGCCTTTCACACGAATGTGGGCAATCCGAGGATGCGGGAGAAAATTAACGTCAAGTTGCCCAAGACCGTCAACGAGCTCTACACGTTGGCGGATAAGTGTGCACGTGCTGAGGAAGGAAGAAGGCTTCCCGGGGAGGACGCTGGTGCCGAAGTAGATTCCGAGGACGATGATGCTGTCAACCCAAGGAAGAAACGCCGAAAGCGTAACAAAAAACACAAAGGCAAAACTGTAATGGCCATCGAAGGTTTCGGCAACTCTGAGTCCGCCAAGAAAGCCAAGACTGAGAACTCCGGCAAGTAGGCTGCTGTATGCGCCACTTGCCAGGAGGCGGCGGCAAACGAGAAGGCCGGCAAATCCGATGGGCCATACTGCAAGGTTCACCGCACCAAGGGCCATGATCTCCAGTAGTGCCGGCAAGTCGAGCACCTTGTTGAGAAACAGAAGGCTGAATACGAAAAGTGTGACAAAGAGAAGGGCCAAGATGGTGCTGGTGGATCTGGCAAAAAGGGCCGTGGTGGTCGAGGAGGCCGTCGCGGCAAGGCCAAGCAGCAGAAAGAAAAACCTGCTAGAGGCCGCAAAAAGAAAGAGGAAGATGATGGGAGTGAGGAAGAAGAGGACTATAGAGAGTCCAGTGAACAAGAATTCCAGAAGGCAACTGAGGCCATGTGCGTTGACGGAGGTGCATCTTTGCAATCCTCTCACCGCCAACTTAAGTAGTGGGCTCGTGAGGTTAAAGCGGCGGAACCGGCAATGGGCTCTCAAAAGCCACTCAAGTGGTCACACACGCCTATCATTTTCGATGCCGAGGACCACCCTGATCGCACAACCGCGGTTGGGTGTTTGCCGTTGTTGGTTTCACCAGTAATTCGCAACCTCCAGGTCATGAAAATGTTAGTTGACGGTGGGGCCGGACTAAACTTGATTTCTCCAGAAGTAATTAAGAGGTTGTAGATTCCCGACGAGGAGCTCGAAAAAATGGGTACGTTTCAAGGAGTAAACCCGGGGAGAAGCCAGCCCAAGGGAAAGGTCACATTCCTGGTAACGTTTGGCGGGGAATTAAACTACAGGACTGAGAAGATCGTGTTCGATGTTGTCAAGATCCCCTTGCCGTACAATGGGATTCTCGGCCGCCCAGCCTTGGCAAAATTCATGGCAGCATCTCACTATGCTTACAACATGTTGAAGATGCCAGGGCCAATGGGTGTCATTTCCATCAACTTCGACAAGAAAGATGCAGTCATTTGTGTCGATAAGATGTACAGAGATGCGGTTGTAGCGGAGGCCGCCAAAGCACCAGCTCCTGCCAAAAAGAAGGAAAGCAAGAAGTCCGGCAAGACTTCCAGCAAGGATTCCGGGAAGCGCACCTCTTCGGAGTGCTGCGCGCCTCTTGAAGTCTTGCCGGAGTGATCTGCCGGTAAGAAATCCAAAGCAAGTTCACCGGCGACCAAAAAGGTGCCGGCGAGGGAGGATGGCACTAACGGTACGTTCACCATCAGTGCCACCCTTGACAGCAAATAGGAAAGCACGCTCGTTGCCTTCCTGCGGGCAAATGTCGATGTGATCGCATGGCGACCATCTGACGTCCCCGGTGTTCCCAGGGAGGTAATTGAGCACCACCTTGCCATCTGTCCCCAAGCCCGGCCCGTCAAGAAAAAGGTCCAGAAGCAAGCTTTGGAGCGGTAACAATTCATTGCCGAGGAAATCAAGAAACTTGAAGCAGCAGACTTGGTCAGAGGTGTATTACATCCCACATGGTTGGCAAATCCGGTAGTGGTGCGCAAAGCAAACGGAAAGTGGAGACTTTGTATTGACTACACTGATATCAGCAAACCATCTCCAAAGGATCCTTTCCCTTTGCCGCGCATTGATCAAATTGTAGACTCCACTTCTGGTTGTGATTTGCTCTCCTTCCTTGATGCCTATTCTGGATACCCTCAAATATTCATGGCCAAGGAGGATGAGGAGAAAACCGCATTCATTACTCCATGTTGCACATACTGCTTCGTGCGTATCCCTTTCGGATTAAAGAGTGCTGGTTCAACACTTGCGAGGGCGGTCTAGATTTATTTTGAGCCCCAACTGCACAGGAATGTGGAAGCGTACATGGATGATATAGTGGTCAAGACCAAGGACAGATCAAACCTCATTCAAGATTTAGAAGAGACAATTGCAAACTTGCGCAAACTCAACTTGAAGCTCAACCCCGAGAAGTGTGTGTTTGGCGTCCCATCCGGCAAGCTTCTCGGGTTCTTTGTATCTCAACGAGGAATTGAAGCAAATCCCGACATGATCTAAGCAATTGAGCAGATTCAAGCACAAAAAAGCGTTAAAGATGTGCGGCGTCTTGCCGGCTGTGTTGCTGCCTTAAGTAGGTTCATTTCAAGATCCGCTGAGCGCGCCCTGCCATTTTTCAAGATTTTGAAAAAGGCAGGTCCGATGAAATGGACTCCTGAAGCGGAGGCCACGCTGCAGGACTTGAAAAGATACCTCTCCTCCGCACCAACACTAGTTGCGCCTAGACCACAAGAGCCGTTGCTGCTATACGTAGCGACAACGAATCAAGTGGCTAGTGCTGCATTAGTGGCGCAAAGGGAAGTCGATGACGAGGAAGTAACCGCGGCAAGCCCATCCAGCGACAAACCGGCATCTTCTCCGGCAGAGCCTAGTGCTGACAAGTCAGAAATAGCGCAAGCAGATGAAACTAATCAACAAGTGATGCTGAAGAAGAAAGTGGTGCAGCGGCCCGTTTATTTTGTTAGTTCCCTTTTGCAGGGGGCTAGGTCAAGATATTCGGGGGTACAGAAATTGCTTTTCGGCCTTCTTATGGCCTCGAGAAAGCTGCGCCACTACTTCCAAGTGCATGAGATTATCGTCGTCACGCGCTTTCCGTTGCAACGCATCCTAAGAAATCCGAAAGCAACCGGCAGGATAGTGGAGTGGGCGTTGGAACTGTCAAGCTTTGCACTCAAGTTTGAAAGCACTTCAACCATTCAGAGCAGGGCCTTGGCGGAGTTCATCGCCGAATGAACGCCAACGCAAGACGAAGAAATTCAAGAAACAACTCTCCCCGGCAAAGAGACAACAAAAGAATGGATCATGTGCTTTGACGGGGCCTTCTCGCTGCAAGTCGCCGGTGCCAGAGTGCTGCTTGTCGCACCCACCGGAGAGTACCTCAAATATGTGGTTCAAATGCACTTTCCTAGGGAGCAAGCTACAAACAACACTGCCGAGTACAAAGGACTCCTTGCCGGTCTTAGGATCGCAATGGACCTTGGAATCAAAAAATTGATCATCCGCGGCGACTCGTAGCTTGTTGTGAAGCAAGTAAATAAAGATTACCAGAGCCCGTTGATGGAGGCGTACGTGGAAGAAGTGAGGAAATTGGAAGAACACTTTGACGGGTTGCAAACGGAGCACATCCCTCGTGCGGAAAACAGCATTGCTGATAGCCTATCAAAGTGTGCCGCGCAAAAGCTTCCCGTGGAACCGGGAACGTTTGTGCTCCATTTGAATCAACCAACAGTCACTCCATCAACGAAGGACAGTAAGAGAAGGAAGTTGAATACCGGCAAGTATTTTCTGGCAGGGCTTCCTGAAGCCGCCGGCAAGGATGTTGCCGGGAACAACGACACGGTTGTCGGTGAGTAGCAGCTTAGCGCAGACCCTCAGGTTCTTGTCGCAGAGGCAAGCGCTCCCGCAGCCGAAGAAATGCCTTTAATCCTTGTCGTCGAGCCACAGGCTCCGGCATGGGCACAACAGATAGTTCGTTTCCTCCAAACAGGAGAACTTCCCAATGAGCAAGAAGAAGCTGAGAGAGTAGCCCGTCAATCAAGTATGTACCAGTTTGTGGATAGCATCCTGTACAGAAAATGACAAAACGGTGTGAAATTGAAGTGTATTTGCCGGGAAGACGGACTGAAGTTGTTGGCGGAGATACATGGAGGCATATATGGCTCTCACATAGGATCAAGAGCACTTGCCGACAAAGCTTTCCGGCAAGGCTTCTATTGGCCCTCCGCCCTCCAGGATGCAACTGAGCTAGTAACCAAGTGTGAAGCATGCCAGTTCCATTCAAAGAATATACATCAGCCAGCTCAAGCTCTCCAAACAATTCCTCTCTCCTGGCCCTTTTCGGTCTGGGGGCTCGATGTCGGTACCAAAACCGGCAGATCTCGGGTAGGGGATCCGAACTATGGGTCTAGGAGTCGATGGGTAACAGGGAACGTAGAGACAGTGATTTACCCAGGTTCGGGCCCTCTCGAAGAGGTAAAACCCTACATCCTGCTTGATTGTATTGATGATTGTATGAAGGTTACAGAGTTGATCTACCTCGAGATCGGATGGGCTAAACCCTAGGCAGTTGATATGATGTGGTTTTGTTCTACGGACTAGGCCTTTTGGTTTATATAGACACCAGGAGGTCCTAGGGTTACACAAGGTCGGTTACCATCAGGGGATAAACATGCTGGTCACGCCAATTATTCCTTGGAGGAGATGCCAAGTCTTCGGAGGTTTCCTTCTGATACACGGGGTTGCCCACAATCCGGCCTTCCATCGACGAGTAGAGAGCGGCCCACCAGTCCGGCCCACGAGAGTTAGGCCGGCAGCCCGGGTACCCCCTAGTCCAGGACACCCTCAGAAGCCCCCAAACTAGTCTTCGAAGCCGAGGTAGGTGCCGAACATCATCGGCTTTGTAGACCAGTTCCCTTTCTTCCGTGATACCGGTAACAGGCCTGCATCACTCCGAATTGTATTCTTAAGCGTTGTCCGGTCGCATATGCGCCGAACTATAGCTCGGTAACGAAGTATACTTAATAACTTAGCCCCGAAGGCTAGTCGCTTCGGTGTGAATAGTGTCCTCATCTAACCACTTTTACCGAAGGGTCACACCTTGCCAGGACCACGAGTTGGTTGAAAAACTCGATTCGCGGTTCGAGGCAGTTTTCATTGGCATGTCCCATCAATATGGAGGTCGTGTCTTGTTTTCAAGGGATATGATCAATAATCCGTCTCACCCCATGCGCATAATGGCACGGTTATATGGGGAAACGGTGAGGACTGCGCCGCAGTAAAAGGACCGTGGGTTTTTACAGCCTTTAAAAGGGGAGCGGCCTCTATGCCATGCGCATGCTCTCACTTCCCCCTTCGCCATCGCTTTCCCCATTTCTCAAGCTCCAGTTCTTAGATTTGCTCTCCCTCCCAAGAACCTTTCCATCCACCTGCCCAATTCAGCAATGGTCGGTTCCGGGTCCAAGGGCAAGTGGGAGGCCTCTAGCGTCACCAACAGTGCCATCTTGGAGTTGAAGAGCGTGGGCTACCTCCCAGCCAATGTCGCCCACCATGCTCCAGAGGCGGGCCAGGCCATCCCTACGCCGCGGCAGGGCGAGAGAGTGGTGTTCGTCCCCCACTTGATCCGGGGTTTGGGTTGTCTCCTTCACCCCTTCGTCCGGGGCCTCATGTTCTTCTACGGACTCGACTTCCATGACCTCGTGCCGAACTCCTTCCTCCACATCTCGGCCTTCATCATCGTCTGCGAGGCCTTTCTCCGGGTCCGGCCACACTTCGGTTTGTGGCTGAAGATCTTCAACGTCAAGCCGAAGATAGTAGATGGCCAGCAAGCGGACTGCGGGGGGGGGGGGGCGATGGTCAGCAAGCTTCCATGAGTGGAATGGCCAGACGGTACCTTCATCGAGACCGTCAAGATCTGGCAAAAGGAATGGTTCTACATCACAGAGCCGAGGCGCGCAGATTGGGGGGCGATTCCGGCCTTCCGATCCGGACCCCCTACAAGGCTGGTCTCATGGACCAAGAAGGGCCTCAACTGGGGGTCGAAGGAGGAGGTGGTGCTGCTGCAGAGCCGGATCTCCAAGATGATAGAGAAGGGCGTCGAGCTGGTCAACGTGATCCAGATCATGCTCGGCTGCTGAATGCTTCCATTCCAGGACAGGGCTTCCCACATGTGGGCCTACAAGCCCGAAGACCCGGCCACGGTGCAAAGCTTCTTCCGCACCTGCCACGCTCAACTATGGAAGGTGCTGTTCAAGCCGCAGAAGGAGTGGCCGGCCGTAGAGGAGGACATCGGCCTTGACGCCGCAAACCCCCTACGGGAGGTATGACCAGTACTGTGCTTATATCCGAACTGTTTCCCTTTGATAAGGTACTTACCTGCTTTCACTTCTCATCTGCAGAAATGGCAGAAGAAGGCCAAACGGATCGACAGTCCGGCGCCGCTGCCAGAGGGACCTAGGATGCCCCTACTAACGGCTATGTTGGCCGAGGAGCCGTATGAGGTGCCGAAGAGGAAGGAGAAGAAGCAGGACCAGAAGAGGGAGGCCAGAGAGGGCCTCCGCTCCCGAGGACCCCCGGGTGCAAGATCCGGGGACGCCAATGCTGCCTCCGCGCAAGAAGAGGAGAAAGAGCAGGGAGAGGACGGGGAGGAAGATGATTCCTGCTGAACAGGGAAGAGGGCGGCGTCCGAGGTTTGATATTGATCATGTTTTCGTTTGTAATTTTGCAGCCCGTTGCGCGATCTTTCCACCGACCGAGTCTCGGAGGTGGATTCTCCACCGGCGGCGCTAGCGGAGAGCGGGACCGAATCCCGCGCCTCGCCTCCCCCAACAGCCGAGGAGGCCGAGGAGGTCCTAGCGAGGAGGACCCCTCCTGTGCCGCACACCGGGGGAGGGGGCGATACTGTCATGGCCGAGGTGAACACCTTGGTTGCCGGAGACCAGGAGGGGAGGGCCCCTCCGATGAACGAAGAGGGGGAGCTCGGGCAAGCCGAGTTCTCTCCGAGGACGACTCCGGAGACATCAAGGCGTCCAGAGTCCGGCGCCCCACATTTCGAGAGGGAAGAAGGTGAGGCTCCGCCGCCACCCCCGCCCGCCCCAGAGCGGGCGTTAACCGGGTGGCCGGACGAGATGGAGGATGCTCTAACCAGCTCTTCCATCGCCGAAGAGCACCGTGCCCTTATGGGCGCGGTGCTGCAAAGTCTTCGGTCCGCGATAACGGACTGAAGAAGGCCTTCAATGGCCTTCTCACAGGCTTCAAGTTGATCGAAGTAATGCTTTTTACTTAGAAAAGTTCATTTGCCTAAATGTATAGCCTCATACAGAGTAGCCCCCGAGACTCTGACTGGTTTTGAACAAAACCAGTCAGAGGATCGAAAATCAATATCTTGGATACTAACTGGCCTAAAATAATGCACAGGCGTCATCTTCGGCCGCAGCCGCCAACGCCGAAGAGTTGGCCGAGCTGAATCGGAAGCTCAAGAGCTCCGAGGACGACCTGAGCCTGGTGAACAAGAGGTTCGACGAGGCGAAAAGTAAGTACGAACTATAGTAATTACTACCGCTGTTTCATTTCTATAAGTAAGGTTTAAACTGGCCGAAACATAATCAATCGATGGGACTACAGCTGCCGCCGCGGAGATCGAGAACCTCAAGGCCGCACTGGGGACGGCTCAGCTAGAAGCGGCGGAACAGAAGTCGGCAGCCGAACAAGCAGCTACCGAACTGCCTGCGGTAAAAACCGCCAGTCAAAAGCACGAAGCCAGGGTGGCTGAAGTGCAACAAGGGCTCGGGGATGCAGTCGCAAAGTGCGAGGACCTCGAGCAGAAGAATAAAGAGCAGGCCGCCGAGCTAACCTCTTTGGGGTCGGTGGCCAAGGAAGTGCGGACAGAGGCGCGAGGCTACCAGGAAGAACTCTGCCAAGTGAAGCTCATTGCGGATGGTAAGCCGTATTTGCTGCAAAGTGACTTTGGTGGTAACAGGTTCGCTTTGCTCACGCGGGTGTGGCATTCCGCAGGCGCCTTTGCGGACCTCCCGAAGAGTGCGGCGGACGCGGCCAGGTTCTTCGTTGCTCAGGCGGGTTGGGCCGAGCAGAGGCTGTTCTGGGCGCAATTTCAAGCGCCCGAACACCCTCCCCTCCTCAACAACAAAATGAAGCAGCTGGTGGAGCTGGATCGGATGGCGGAGCCGGCGATGAAGGACCTTTGCGTCAAGCTATGGCCTGCAGAGCCGCTGCCGAGCAGCTACTTCGGCCTGGTGCAGAAGCTGTACAAGGCCGCTCCCCGGGTCGATGCCTGGAAGCGCTCTACATGCATTAAGGGGGCTCAGATGGACTTCGGCAAAACAATGGTACATTGGCCGAAGATAAAGCCAGCCGAGATGGCCACCGGGCCTCCGCCGCCAGGGAAAGAGCATAGGCGTCCCGAGCAATACTTTTCCATCGTAATGGATGGTGCTCGGGCAGTAGAGGCCAAGTGCTCAAAAGATGTAATCTATGAGTAGATTTATTTCCCTTGTAGCCGAATAGTTGGAACTTTTGCTTTATTGTAATGCAAGTTGTTGGCTCGGAATATAGTGCCTGTTTATGTTAATTTTGACTCCTGTGCGGCCGTTTCTTAACTGAAAGTTACCAGTCGTCGGCTTCAGCCCCCAGTGCAGATACTGCCTGGGGTGTTTCCTCGTTACATCTTAACCCTTAGCCGACGTCTCGGTGCCCGGAGGCGGTTGTGTGTATGGAAAACAAGGCAATCAGACTATGCGGTTTTAGTGCTTTCACTTAGCCATAGGAGCTTGACTGCGGGGGCTGGTGACTAGCCCCCAGTGTTTGTGATATTCGGACGAGCCGCGGTTGACACCATCATCACATGGTTTCTGTAACAGAAGACCCTTCATTTAAGATGGATTAACCTCCAAGGATTTTTGGTTTGATACGAGTCATCGGATCGCCGACCAGTTCTCACTTATTGTGACAGTCAGTTTTCGGCTTTATCCACTGAGGTACTTAACCAGGCTAGCTAGAAGTACAATCGCAGTGGTTCTCCCTTTACCCTCTTAGCCGAACAGTGCGGAACGTAAGAGGGTAAACACAGGAGCCGGGCAACCCAACTATTGACCAAACACACAAGTAGATTCATATAGTGCAATATCCGTGACGCCGAGCACATAAAATAAAAGTAGGTGCTGGGATAAAGGTTGAGGCAAGACTTATATTCGAGCCCCCGGTCTATTAGCCGGTTACTAAAAAGGGATGTATCGCAATAGTTTACTTCGGCCTAAAAAATGGAGAGGAATATGCAATGTGAGTGACCGCACAATTACCAGAGAAAAATTGGTCTTTATTTCCTGTGAATATGTGACGTCCAACCGTACAATCCGGATTGCCGAAGTAACTTTGATAGATACTTTTGAAGAAATAAATACATTAGAGTAAAGGTTTACACAGGGCCTTCATGAGTGGTTTGACGTCCCAACTATGCCCTGCTGCACGTCTGCGCCTTTGCCCTTTTAAGAAGCTTCCGTGTGAGCGAAGCTGTCGACCGTATGTTCGGCGAAAGGAGTAATGTTCGGCGGACGAGCCCTTGGGAAAGGGTTTTGAGAAGTCGCCGTGGTACATCAGCTTGATGCTGGTCAGGCCCTAGATGATGCCCGTTGTCGATGTTGATTCGAAGACATCTGTTGGCCATTGCTTGGTCGAACCGAGCTCTCGGCCTTTGTTTTTGTGTCCCCACAACTGCCCATGGGATTTTGAGCGCGAAATTGTGCACTCAAGGTACGTATTTTGCGACTAGGTGGGCCGTGCTGTGGGGCGCATATCCCTATTTGGGATGAGCATGGGAGTGCTCCAGGACCGAGGCTGCAGCTCGGGAGCGCTTGCGTGCGTCCAGTGTCTTGGCAGTAGACTGGGCTTGCGACGCCTCTTCGGCGGCTTGGACTTCGGCGGCTAGAGCCGCAGTATGTTCCTCTGTTCGGAGCGAGCGCTCGGTATTGCCGTTGATGGTGATAACGCCCCTTGGTCCCGGCATCTTGAGCTTTAGGTATGCATAGTGCGGGACAGCGTTGAAGCGGGTGAACGCAGTCCGTACGAGGAGTGCATGATAACCACTGCGGAAAGGGACAATATCGAAGATCAAGTCCTCGCTGCGGAAGTTATCGGGCGAGCCGAATACTACTTCCAAAGTCACGGATCCCAAGCAGCATGCCTCGACGCCTGGGATTACACCTTTAAAGGTGTTGTTGCTGGGTTTGATCCTTGACGAGTCGATCCCCATTTTCCTCACTGTATCTGAGTAAAGCAGGTTGAGACTGCTACCTCCATCCATAAGGACTCTGGTCAGGTGAAATCCGTCCACAATGGGGTCGAGTACCAGAGCCGCCGTTCCTCCATGGCGTATACTGGTCGGATGATCTCGACGGTCGAAAGTGATCGGGCAAGCCGACCACGGGTTGAATTTCGGGGCTACCGGATCTGAAGCGTAGACATCCCGAAGTGCGTGCTTCCGCTCCTTCTTCGGTATATGCGTGACGTAGATCATGTTCACAGTTTTAACCTCTGGAGGGAACTGTTTTTGGCCTCCATTGTAAGGCCCGCGAGGTTCGTCGTCATCCTCGTTACGAGGGTCCTTGCCCTGTTTTTCGGCCGTAGCCTTGCTGGCCTGTTTGATCACCCAACAGTTACGGTTGGTGTGGTTAGCGGGCTTGTCTGGGGTGCCATGAATCTGGTAGGGTCTGTCCAATATTCTATCCAACGCGGACGGGCCGTCCCGGTTCCCTTTAGAGGGTTCTTTCCGTGGCCCCGATTTGGAGCCGCTGAATCTGGCATTTACTGCTGTGTCATCGGCTTCGCCGCCGTTGTTTGAGAGCCGGCGCTTATTGTTCCTGTTGCGCCGGGGTTTCCCGTTTCCGTCCCGGGCTTCTGAAGTGCCGGGGTCTTCGGGATGGTTGCTTCGACGAGCTAACCAGCTATCCTCACCCACGCAAAAGCGGGTTATGAGGGAGGTAAGAGCCGACATCGTTCTCGGCTTGTCGTGACCGAGCTGACGGGCGAGCCACTCATCCCGAATACTGTGTTTGAATGCCACAATTGCTTCGGCATCTGGACAGTCGACGATCTGGTTCTTCTTGGTCAAGAACCGGTTCCAGAATTGCCAGGCTGACTCTCCGGGCTGCTGAATGACATGGCTCAAGTCATCGGCGTCCGGTGGCCGAACATAGGTGCCTTGAAAGTTGGCTCGGAATGCATCCTCGAGCTCTTCCCAGCTCCTGATGGAGTTTTCGGGTAGGCTGTTCAGCCAATGCCTAGCCGGTCCCTTGAGTTTCAGCGGCATGTACCTAATGGCCTGGAGATCATCTCCTCGGGCCATATGAATGTGGAGAAGAAAATCTTCAATCCACACGGCTGGGTCGGTTGTCCCATCATAGGATTCTATATTGACAGGTTTGAACCCTTCGGGGAACTGATGCTGCATCACCTCATCGGTGAAACACATTGGGTGTGCGGCGCCCCTAGCCCGGTCCACATCGCGCCAGAGATAGGTTGACATTCGGGCGCGGAGCTGCTCCCGAGCTCTGTCGTTCCTGTCATGCCAGGCTTGGTATCCATCCCGTCCAGCGGGTACGTGTCCTGTAGATCCGTAGATGGATCTGGACTGGATCCCTCGGGCATTCAGGTCACGGCGCAGATCGTATCGGTCATCCGGTTGAACCGGGTCTTTGCCTGCTCGGCGAGGAGGCGCGGGTGGGTATTCGGCCTCCCTGGCCGCCCTATCCCGTCCTCGAGGGGGGACGGGTGGGGGTTCGGTTTCCATAGCCGGTCTATCCCGTCCTCGAGGGGGGCGATCGGGCTGGTTTGCATGAGTTCGTTTGGGAGGCGTGGGCTCAAGGGCTTCGTCCTCAAATTCTAGGAGTAGGCGCCGTCATGGGTAACTCTTGTATTGACCCTGACGTTGATCGTCAAGGCCTTCTTCGGCGGCTAGGACCATCGTCCATCTGTCGTTGAGCGTATCATGTTCGGCTTTTAGCTGTTGTTGTTTCATCTTCAAGCTGCGAGCAGTGGCGATGAGTTCCCGCTTGAATTTCTCTTGCTCCAGGGGGTCCTCCGGGACGATGAAGTCTTCGAGTTCGAGGCTGTCCTCCTCTTCGGACGGAGGGAGGTAATTACTGTCCTCGGAGTCCTCGAGGTCCTCGGGGTCACCCTGTGATACGTCTCCGTCGTATCTACTTTTCCACACACTTTTGCTATTGTTTTGGCCCCTAATTTGCATGATTTGAATGTAACTAACCCGGACTGACGCTGTTTTCAGCAGAATTGCCATGGTGTTGTTTTTGTGCAGAAAATCAAAGTTCTTGGAATTGGATGAAACTTTCTGGAGATTTTTTATTGAATATATAAAAAATATTGGCATCAAGAACTACTGGAGGGGGCCACCCAGTGCCCACGAGGCACCAGGGCGCGCCCTGGTACCTCGTGGGGCCCACGTGGCTCTGTTTGACCTATTTCCAATGCTATAAATTCAGTTTTCCAGAGAAAAAAATAAGAGAGGAAGTTTTATTGTGTTTCATGATACGGAGCCGCCGCCACCTCCTGTTCTTCATCAGGAGGCCAGATCTGGAGTCCGTTCAGGGCTCCGGAGAGGGGGATCTTCCGGCATCGTCATCATCAACCATCCTTCATCACCAATTTCATGATGCTCACCGTCGGGAGTGATTAATTCCTTCGTAGGCTTGCTAGACGGTTATGAGTTGGATGAGATTTATCATGTAATCGAGTTAGTTTTGTTAGGGCTTGATCCCTAGTACCCACTATGTTCTGAGATTGATGTTGCTATGACTTTGCTATGCTTAATGCTTGTCACTAGGGCCCGAGTGCCATGATTCCAGATCTGAACCCTTTATGTTTTCATCAATATATTTGTGTTCTTGATCCGATCACGCAAGTTATATGCACCTGCTATGTGTTATGATCCGCATACCCCAAGGTGACAATAATTGGGATTCTTTCCGGTGATTGCCATAGTTTGAGGAGTTCATGTATTCACTAAGTGTTAATGCTTTGTTCCGGTTCTCTATTAAAAGGAGGCCTTAATATCCCTTAGTTTCCTTATGGACCCCGCTGCCACGGGAGGGTAGGACAAAAGATGTCATGCAAGTTCTTATCGCAAGCACGTATGACTATATACGGAATACATGCCTACATTACATTGATGAATTGGAACTAGTTCTGTGTCGCCCTAGGTTATAACTGTTACATGATGAATGTTATGCAACGAATATCACCGATCCAATGCCTACGAGCTTTTCATATATTGAATCTTGCTAAGTTACTACTGTTGCTGCTGCTATTACAATTGCTATTGTTACTGCTGTTATTGTTACTGTTATTGTTACTATTATTGCTACTGCTATCAAACTATCATATTACCGTGCTACTGATCACTCTACCGCAGATATTTAGTCTCCAGGTGTGGTTGAATTGACAATTAGACTGCTAATACTTGCGAATATTCTTTGGCTCCCCTTGTGTCGAATCAATAAATTTGGGTTGAATACTCTACCCTCGAAAACTGTTGTGATCCCCTATACTTGTGGGTTATCAAGACCTTTTTCTGGCGCCATTGCCGGGGAGCATAGCTTTATTTGCTAAGTCACTTGGGATTTATATCTGTTGATCACTATGAAGAATCTGAAGGATACTAGAACCAAGATCGTTCCCTCTAAGACTAGGGGAGGTAAGGAACTGCCATCTAGCTCTGCACTTGATTCACCATCTGTTTTGAATAAACTTGCAACACCACAACATGCTATTAATTCCGATATGTCGCAAGTTATTGATGATACCACTTCTGCTATGAATGATACTCATGATGATGCTAGTACTATGCTTGAGAATGCTGTGCCACTTAGTGAATTTCTTACTGAACAAATTGCTAAAGCCAAAGAAATTGAAAATGCTGAAACTCCTGAGAATGATGATTCACCTATTGTGCCTACCTCTCCTACTAAAGTTGAAACACCTGATGAACAATGTTTTGATAGGGAGACCGCTAGAGCCATTCTTGCTTGTAATGATAAATATGAAGTTATAAAGTTAATTGCTGATATGAAAGAAAAATCAATGAGGGAGAAAATGAAATATGATCCTAAATTTGCAACCTCTCCCATATTTGTTACTGATAAGGATTATGAATTCTCTGTTGATCCTGAGTTGATTAAGTTGGTAGAATCTGATCCTTTCCATGGATATGAAACTGAAACCATTGTGGCACATCTTACTAAATTAAATGATATAGCCACCCTGTTTACTCATGAGGAAAAAATTCGCTACTATTATATTCTTAAGTTGTTTCCTTTCTCATTAAAGGGTGATGCTAAAGATTGGTATAATACTCTTGCTCCTGGATGTGTGCGTAGTCCCAGGACATGATTTATTAATTCTCTGAAAAATATTTTCCTGCTCATAAGAAACAAGCTGCCTTACAGGAAATATTTAACTTTGTGCAAATTGAAGAAGAGAGTCTCCCACAAGCTTGGGGGAGGCTTCTGCAATTACTTAACGCTTTGCCTGATCATCCTCTCAAGAAAAATGAAATACTTGATATCTTCTATAATGGACTAACTGATGTTTCTAGGGACTACCTAGATAGTTGTGCGAGTTGTGTTTTCAGGGAAAGGACTATTGAACAAGCTGAGGAATTATTGAATAATATATTGAAGAATGATAATGATTGGACACTTGCTGAACCACCGCCTAAACCCACTCCGAAGAAGAGGGGTATCTTATATCTCAGTCCTGAAGATATGCAAGAAGCAAAGAAATGTCAGAAAGAAAATGGTATTAAAGCTGAGGATGTTAAGAATTTACCACCTATTGAAGAAATTCATGGTCTTGACAAACCGACACAGGTAGTAGATGTAAATTCTCTTATAAAGTTTAATGAAAGTGATATTCCTTATAACAAACCTCCTAGTCAATGCTTGTATGAATTTGACAATTATATTATGAAGCAAGATCATTTCAATGCAAATGTTATGAAACAATTGAAACGAAACTCTTATATGA
Organism: Elymus sibiricus; assembly: GCA_039707655.1. Classification (NCBI taxonomy): domain Eukaryota; kingdom Viridiplantae; phylum Streptophyta; class Magnoliopsida; order Poales; family Poaceae; genus Elymus; species Elymus sibiricus. The sequence goes on from CM077674.1 coordinate 35,920,258, forward strand.
TTGATCGCCTGAGTGACTTGTTATTTAGAATTGCTAATGATGTTAAAGGTGTTAGTAAACATGCATCTATGGTTCAAACTAAATTAGAAAAAGTTGCCAAATCTCAGAGTGAATTGCTTAATGAAATGAACAACAATATGAATGATCATGCAGTTAGAGTAATGACTAGAGGAGGAAGAATGACTCAGGAGCCACTTTATCCTGAGGGTCACCCAAAAAGAATTGAACAAGACTCTCAAAGAATTAATGTTGATGCACCTAGTCCTTCTAAAAAGAAAAAGAAAAAGAAAAATGATAGGACTTTGCATACTTCTAGTGAACCCGAGGTAGAAAAACCCTTGGAGGATAGTAAGGATGTTTCCATCTCTGATGCTGAAACACAATCTGGTAATGAACAGTCACTTGATGATAATAATAATGATGATGTTCATGTGGATGCCCAGCCAGATAATGATGTTGAAATTGAACCCGAGGTTGATCTTGATAACCCACCTACTAAAAATAAACGTTATGATAAAAAAGATTTCGTTGCTAGAAAACATGGTAAAGAAAGAGAACCATGGGTCCAAAAACCCATGCCCTTTCCTCCTAAACAATCTAAGAAAAAAGATGAGGAAGAATTTGAACGCTTTGCTGAAATGCTTAGGCCAGTCTTTTTGCGTACTCGTTTAACTGATATTATAAAGATGCCTCCTTATGCTAAATATATGAAAGACATTGTCCCAATTAAAAGAAAGATACCTGAAGCTGAAATTTCTACCATGCTTGCAAATTATTCTTTTAAAGATGGAGTACCTAAGAAACTAGGAGATCCAGGAATACCAACTATACCATGCTCCATTAAGAAAAATTATGTCAAAACTGCTTTGTGTGATTTAGGAGCCGGTCTTAGTGTCATGCCTTTCTCCTTATATAAAAGACTTGATTTGAATAAACTCACCCCCACCGAAATATCATTACAAATGGCTGACAAATCAACTACCATACCTATCGGTGTTTGTGAGGATGTGCCCGTCGTAGTTGCAAATGTCACTATTCTAACAGACTTTGTTATACTTGATATGCCCGAGGATGACAACATGTCAATTATCCTTGGTAGACCCTTTCTGAATACCGCAGGGGCTGTTATTGATTGAAACAAAAGCAAGGTCACTTTTCATATCAATGGTAATGAACATACGGTGCACTTTCCGAAGAAACAGTTTCAAGTGAATAGCATTCATATCATTGAAAAGACTCCGACAATTACTATTGGGAGTTTCCAAATTCCTCTTCCTACTGTTAAAAAGAAATATGGAACTTTTATTGTTGGGGAGATGCATATCCCCGTTGAGGTAACTTAGTGTTATACGAAAGTTCTTCGGTTTCATGTCACTCGGAAATGGTTTGTTAATAAGACCTGATCAACCTTATTAATGCATTCTTTTTGAGAGGCATGTGATCGATGAATTTAGTAAGCACAATCTTCTGTACCCACTCTTAGTTTTCTATTATTTTTATTCAAATACAATAAAATGCCATGATTATTCTGTTTTCTGATTTACCCGTGCAATAAAAAATAGCCCAAAAATAAAAGTGCTCAGAATGGAATAAAATTTTAACATGATTTTTTATTGAATATTTAAGAATTTTTAGAACAAAAATCATACCAGGGGGGTGCCCCAGGTGCCCACGAGGCACCAGGGCGCGTCACCCCCCCTGGCGCGCCCTGCTACCTCGTGGGCCCCATAGAGGCCCCCTCACTTATCCCTTTAGCTCACTTCATCTCCTACCTCAAGAAAAAAATTCCTGGTAGCTCTCTTTCCCGTGTTCTTGCTCACAACACTGAAATTTTCGATCTCTTTGCTCGGAGCTCCATTTCCGAAACTGTTTTGGGGAATTGTTCCTTGGTATGTGACTCCTCCATTGCTCCAATTAGTTTTTGCTTTAGTGGATTATATTTTGCATAATTAGATACTGTTGGTGCTACATGAAATGAGCTTGCATGTTGAATTCTTTGAGTTCCAAGTAGTTTGAATGCTTGATATAGCTTCTAGACATCCATATGTGTAGTTGCTATCAATCTTGTGAAGTTTTATTGATATCATTTTGTGGTCCAAAAATTTTCAGAAATTTGTTCATAGGAAAATGAATATCTTCCGGAGAAGTTCTTCGAGGAGGAGGTCCTCGGAAGCTTCATTAAGCGAAAGCTCGGCATGCCAAGCATATGAGGAAACAAGGGCAAGTTCAGTACGAGGTGCCGAAGCAAAGTCATGTCAGTGGCCGTGCAATGAATTCATGTTAGGTGCTGGCATCAAGGAGGAATTCGACCAATACATTCACAATGCCGAGCTCTCCGCCTTCATTGCAGATAAGCCACCACAGCATTACAACCTCACCCATTCCTTTACCCAAAACTTTGCTTATCATCCGCGCACTTCTAGAATTTTATTTCACCTCTATGACAATTCCTACAACATATCTCTAGAAGAATTCTGTGATGCATGTAAAATTCCATATTGGGGTTCGTTAGATGAACTGCCAAGATCTGATTATGAGTTGTTTCTTACTAGCCTTTGCAACGGTGAGGATAGGGGAATCACGCAGGCTAGAATAGTTAGCATTCAATTTCCCGCTATCCGGTATTTTGCGCTTTTTAATGGTAAATGCGTTGTTGGTAAGCAAGACTGTAGTGCACTTTGTACCCCTGATCTGAGTCTTATTCATACAGCCTTGACTGGTAGCAAATTTTATAATCTTGGGGCTATTGTTGCACGTAGGTAGCAGCTTAATGCGGGTAATGGTGATTTGTATGGAGGAATTTATGCCTCCCGTTTACCTACAAGGTTAGGGGTCTTGCCCAAATTTAATGATCCCCTGTTGCCTTATAAATATTTAAATTTTGAAGCAATGCGAGAACATAGGTTCTTAAAACGTAACGCACAGGGTTATGAATATAACTTAGTCTTTAATAAATATCACTCTGTGTATGTTGCTTTGCCTGCGCCCGCTCTCTTTGATTTTCAGAACAAACATAGACACTTTCTTCATGAGAGTGAGGTGCACGAGTACAAGGCGGCCGTCGAGGCTGCTAGTCAGGCTGAGGAGGCAGCTCAGAACACCTCTACAAGCTACCATTTTGATTACTATCCAGGACAGCCATCACCGTAGACCAAGCTAGGCAAAAGCCTAAGCTTGGGGGAGTATGTATTTCTCACCAACATTACATTCATGTTCACACATTTTATTCCAGTTGTCGGTGCTCATATTTTTTTCATTGTATAATCCATGTTAGTTTTATTTTATCGCTTTCTTTTTGTGTGTTCGAAAAACTTTGAGAAAATCCAAAAACATTTCTTGTTTCTTTTTGGTTTTCCTTTTTAGTTTAATTAGTTGTAGTTTCGTAGTAGTAAAAGAAAACGCAAAAAGATTTCTTGTTTCTTCTTTTGCTTGTTGGGAGCTCTTCCGTGTAAAAAGTTTTCTTTTCTCATTTTTCGTTTTTTCTTTTTGATTCCTTCAGAAAACTAAAAACTCCAAAAATATTTCAGTGTGTTTCTCTAAATTCTTTTCTTTTCTTTTGTGAGGAGAAGACCACGATGAAAATGATGAGTGGCTCTCATATGCATTATTGTTGATTTAACAAAGAGCCATATTACCTTGTCTTCTCCTTTGAATAAAATGCTTGCAGATTCTAGCTTAGTCCACGGCACACTTGCACTATTATTATTTTCATATCATTCGGTCGTGCAAGTGAAAGGCAATAATGACGATGATTTGATGAAGTGACTGTGTCAAGGAAAAGCACGTATGAACTCAACTTGTTCTTTGTTTTTGTAAATATGTTTAACTCAGTATCCATGATTCAGCATATTATGATTGAACATGTTTGTGATGACAATTAGAGATTATAGTTGCTCATGCCATGCTTAAGTAGCTAGGAGTGGACAATGATTTATCTTGAGTGTTAACATCCATTAAAATGATTGTGATGTAGTATGATGATATGGTATCCTCCTCTGAATGTTTCAAGTGGCTTGACTTGGCACATGTTCACGCATGTAGTTGAATCAAAACCAACATAGCCTCCATGATATTTATGTTCATGGTGTTTATATACTACTCATGCTAGTATTCAATGTTGATTATTCATAATGCATGGTTATGACCGTTTTCGCTTTCTAGCTGGTCGCTTATTAACCTATTTGCGAGCCTTCTCCTGTACTAAGTGGGAATGCTGCTTGTGCATCACAACCCTTAAACCGAAGTTATTCCAAATGAGTCCACTATATCTACCTATATGCGGTATTACTCTGCCGTCCTAAGTAAATTTGCATGTGCCACCTCTAAATATTCAAACGAACATCTGTTTTGTGTGCCCGTACCGCTCATGGAGCGACAGGGGGCGGTCAGTATCTTCCATGCTAAGCGGGTTATTCTCATGACGAGTGTTTACTCACTTGTCCTTGCACGAGAGGGGCTGGTAATCGGGATGCCCAGTCCCATCATTAAAAATGCAAAATAATAAAACAAACTCCCCCGGAAAGTTGTTTGTATGGAGGGCACCCGAGGATTCGGCTAGCCATGGCTTGTGATTGTTGGTGGAGGGGGAGTAAACTTTACTTTACCACTTGGGAACCGCCGCTAATGTGTTTAGCATGGAAGATATTGAAAACTCTCGGTCGTGACGTTGACAGGAAAGGCATACCTCCCAAAATTTAATTACCTCTGATTTAAGCTTCGAGCTCTCGCACCTCTGCAAATCCATGCTTCCCTCTGCGAAGGGCCTATCTGTTTACTTTTATGTTATTTTACTTTTATTGTTGAGTCATCACCTTCTCAAACAAGCACCAGACCTGAGAGCACTATTGTCATTCTCATGCATTGGGTATAGTTAATGTTGTGTGCATCCTGACTGGATCTCTTCTACCATGAATTACAATGTTTAGTCGCTGCTTGAACTTTGGAGGTGCTCTGCATTTATGTTTTGCGGTCTCAGAAAGGGCTAGCGAGATACCATGTTATCATATTGTATCATGATTGTTTTAACAAAGTGTTGGCATTTGAGATATTTTATTATTGCTCGCTAGTTGATTATGTCATTGATATGAGTGAACATAATTTCTAAGAGTTATCATTTGCGTGGTTAGTCATAATCTTTGCTGAAAACTTGGACACTACTTAAGCATATATATAGATACAAGAACAAAAGAGTTTGTAAAAGTTTTTGTTTATCACTTTCAGTTTGTCAACTGAATTGCTTGAGGACAAGCAATAAGTTAAGCTTGGGGGAATTGATACGTCTCCATCGTATCTACTTTTCCAAACACTTTTGCTCTTGTTTTGGCCCCTAATTTGCATGATTTGAATGGAACTAACCCGGACTGACGCTGTTTTCAGCAGAATTGCCATGGTGTTGTTTTTGTGCAGAAAAGCAAAGTTCTTGGAATTAGATGAAACTTTCTAGAGATTTTTTATTGAATATATAAAAAATATTGGCATCAAGAACTACTGGAGGGGGGCCACCCAGTGCCCACGAGGCACCAGGGCGCGCCTTGGTACCTCGTGGGGCCCACGTGGCTCCGTTTGACCTATTTCCAATGCTATAAATTCAGTTTTCCGGAGAAAAAAATAAGAGAGGAAGTTTTATTGCGTTTCACGATACGGAGCCACCGCCAAGTCCTGTTCTTCATTGGGAGGCCAGATCTGGAGTCCGTTCTGGGCTCCGGAGAGGGGGTCTTCCGGCATCGTCATCATCAACCACCCTTCATCACCAATTTCATGATGCTCACCACCGGGAGTGGGTAATTCCTTCGTAGGCTTGCTGGACGGTGATGAGTTCGATGAGATTTATCATGTAATCGAGTTAGTTTTGTTAGGGCTTGATCCCTAGTACCCACTATGTTCTGAGATTGATGTTGCTATGACTTTGCTATGCTTAATGCTTGTCACTAGGGCCCAAGTGCCACGATTCCAGATCTGAACCCTTTATGTTTTCATCAATATATTTCTGTTCTTGATCCGATCACGCAAGTTATATGCACCTGCTATGTGTTATGATCCGCATACCCCAAGGTGACAATAATTGGGATTCTTTCCGGTGATTGCCATAGTTTGAGGAGTTCATGTATTCACTAAGTGTTAATGCTTTGTTCTGGTTCTCTATTAAAAGGAGGCCTTAATATCCCTTAGTTTCCTTATGGACCCCGCTGCCACGGGAGGGTAGGACAAAAGATGTCATGCAAGTTCTTATCGCAAGCACGTATGACTATATACGGAATACATGCCTACATTACATTGATGAATTGGAACTAGTTCTGTGTCGCCCAAGGTTATAACTGTTACATGATGAATGTTATCCAATGAATATCACCGATCCAATGCCTACGAGCTTTTCATATATTGAATCTTGCTAAGTTACTACTGTTGCTGCTGCTATTACAATTGCTACTGTTACTGCTACTGTTACTATTATTGCTACTGCTATCAAACTATCATATTACTGTGCTACTGATCACTCTGCCATAGATATTTAGTCTCTAGGTGTGGTTGAATTGACAACTCAACTGCTAATACTTGCTAATATTCTTTGGCTCCCCTTGTGTGGAATCAATAAATTTGGGTTGAATACTCTACCCTCGAAAACTGTTGCGATCCCCTATACTTGTGGGTTATTACCCTGGTCCACGTGCCCTTCAGGGGCATTGTGCTGCTCAGGGGTGTTGTTGCCGAGCTCCTCCAGGTTTTGTGGAGTCTTGTTTTCTCCGGTACCGTTCGTGTCTGTGTGATCTTCCTTGCCCTTTCCCCGCCCTCTGGGTCACCGTCGTCGGCGTCTGGGCGATTCTTTGGAGGGAGCGTCGCCATCCTTGGGGGTGTCGACCATGTAAACATCATAGGTGGAGGTGGCGGTCCACTTTCCGGTGTTGGAAGTGGCAATGGACGGAGTCGTATAGGGCGGGAAGTCGATGTCCTCATCCATGTCGTCAGCCTCCTCGGAGGCATAGACCAGCATGCCGGTTAAATCTTCGACAGTGGCTACCAAGTGGGTGGTGGGTAGGACGTAAAATACCCCGCGGGTGGCATCCTGTCCGACCTGCTCCTGGTCCGAGGACGGGCCATCCGCGATATTCAACGTCAAGATCCGGTCTAGCATCTCGCTTAAAATCGAGAGGTCCACCGGTTCGATGTTCGGGCAGCCATCGGAGTCGAGTTCCGGCGCGCCGATAATAGGAGTGTGTTCGGCCAAGGGTGACCCTTGGATTTCCGGCGCCGGGGTTGGATCTGGACTCAAGGCCAGTTCCGAACTGAGGCCCAGCCCGGGGACCGGGAAAGAATCCGAGGTCAAAGCCTCGGGGTTGGTAGGTTCCTCGGGTAAAGCCGAGAACCCAGTGAAGACCAGATCGCCTCGAGCATCGGCGACGTACTCGAGGCCGCCGAATCTGATTTCTTGCTCGGGGGCGAAGCTGCCGACCTGGTCGAGGTGACCAATCGGATCGGCGTGCAGCACAATGCCGCCGAACGCGAAGAGCTGTCCGGGGACGAAGATGTCCCCGCTGCGGATTCCCTCGCTGAAGAGAAGAGTTGTTCGAGGACGACGATGTCCCCGCTGCAGATTCCATCGCCGAAGAGCTGTTCCGGGACGGCGAGCTATTGATCCTTGGCGACCCATGATGGAACTCTCAATGGAAGCACCAATGTCGGTACCAAAACCGGCAGATCTCGGGTAGGGGATCCGAACTATGGGTCTAGGAGTCGATGGGTAACAGGGAACGTAGAGACAGTGATTTACCCAGGTTCGGGCCCTCTCGAAGAGGTAAAACCCTACGTCCTGCTTGATTGGATTGATGATTGTATGAAGGTTACAGAGTTGATCTACCTCGAGATCGGATGGGCTAAACCCTAGGCAGTTGATATGATGTGGTTCTGTTCTACGGACTAGGCCTTCTGGTTTATATAGACACCAGGAGGTCCTAGGGTTACACAAGGTCGGTTACCATCAGGGGATAAACATGCTGGTCACGCCAATTATTCCTTGGAGGAGACGCCAAGTCTTCGAAGGTTTCCTTCTGATACACGGGGTTGCCCACAATCCGGCCTTCCATCGACGAGTAGAGAGCGGCCCACCAGTCCGGCCCACGAGAATTAGGCCGGCGGCCCGGGTACCCCCTAGTCCAGGACACCCTCACTCGATATCTTGGGCCCCTTCCCCCATGCTGCCGGGGGCTTTGAGTTCTTGTACGTCACCATCAACAAGTTCACAAAGTGGCCTGAAGTGGAGCCGGTGAGAAAGTATATCCAAGACCTTGGCAGCAAAATCTGTTTTGCATCTATCGCTCACCCAAGAAGAAACGGCCAAGAGGAAAGGATGAATGCTGAAGTGTTGCGTGGCCTCAAGACAAGAACTTTTGACAGGCTGCGCAAGTGTGGAAGGCGCTGGATTGACGAGTTGCCGGCGGTTCTTTGGTCACTGAGGACGACACCAAATCGAGTTACCGGCCAAACACCCTTCTCCCTAATCGGTGGTACAGAAGTAGTGCTCCCCACGGAACTCATATACGGGTCAGCTCGAGTGCTCGCTTACGATGAAGCTGAGCAAGAGCAGCTGCGGCAAGACGACGCAATGCTCCTTGAGGAAGATCGTCTTCGAGCGGCTGTGAGAGCTGCACGCTACCAGCAAGCCTTGCGCTGCTATCATAGCCGCAAAGTGCATGCCCGAAGCCTTGAGGAAGGTGGCCTTGTTCTTCAACGCGTTCAGTCCGCCAAGAGATCAAACAAGTTGACGCCGAAGTGGGAAGGCCCTTTTCGGGTAGTACGAGTCACCAGACATGTCGCAGTCTGTTTGGAGACCGAAGATGGCACCCAGTCCAAAACCCATGGAACATTGAGCATCTTCGCAAGTTCTACCCATAAGGCGCTGTTGCCGGGCCTCCCGGCAACCTCTTTTGTACAAGCTTTGTCGGCAAGACATGTAACCCTTTGTACAAAGCCAGCCGCAGATCCTGTGCATAATAAAGCTAAGTACTTCGCAACTCCTCGTACATATTCATTTATATGTGGATGCATGTGATGCTGTGATTTACACTTTAGTTTGTATGGAATGACTGATGAACCGTCAAGGTTCCCAAACCACTCTTTTCTCTTCGTTCTTTTTCTTAAAAGGATAGACGAATCCCTCGCGTGCAAGTTTCCCGGGGGGAGTGGAGATGGGGTGCCATTTTAATGATGTTCAAGTGATCATTTCATGCAATGAGAGAAGCAGCGCAAGGAAAAGCTAAGTTGAAAAACTTTTAAAAAAAAATCCTTGTTACATTACGTTTGCGATTTCCCTTGAACACTTCTGTGCTTTTTATGAGAAACCTGCACGCGAAGGAACCTTGTCGCGGTCAGTCCGCGCTCTAGCCTGCCTCGAGTCCGCTCGGCAAGCTTAGCAGCTGCATTCTGGCTCAGCAAGTTACCTTGCCGGCAGTGGCACTTCCAGCAGACTGCTAAGGACCCGTTCCTCAAAGCGCTCGCGGCAAGTGTGCGCACCGGCAAGTTTCCGAACAAGCGTAGGGAACGCAATCATACAAAGACTAAATAAATCAAGGGGAACGGCACGCATTTATTGAAACCCGATAAACACTAGATATTCATTAAAACAGGTGCTCGATTACATTTCATTGGCCCATTGCCAGGGTTTATCTCGAGTGCAAGGAGGGCAAAAGGGGTGCCTAGGCGGAGTCCAGCTTGTTCCCGGAAGGCCAGATGATGGTGCTGCTGGCGATCAGCCAGACTCGTCATCTTCGTCTTCAATCTTCACGCCCGGAGAGCCGTCGTCATCGCCGTCATCATCGTCATCCTCAGCATCGCTGGAGGAAGCGGTGTCGCTGTCGCTCGAGCTCTCCGCGCAGCACTCCAGACGAGCGCCTGAAGCCCCAAAGAACTTCACGACCAGCACGTCTGGTCCGTCCAGCCTAAAGTGAAGGAGGTGCCCCTGCCCTAAACAGCGGGTGCGGGCAAAAGATTTCCATCCACAGGTGAGGTACATGATACCATTGTTGGAGGTGTCAACGTTCACCCAGACCGGGCCGTTGCAGCAACCATACACGCGCAGCCATAAGCCGCGCAGGTGGCGGCCTTTCATCTCCCTAGCAAAAGGGCAAGGAAGCCGCAGCCAGCTTCGCGGCTGATCACGCAGCTCCAAGACGAACTCTTGCGCCGTGTCCTCCGTGTGGCCTTCTGCCGGCAGAGGAGGGGCCGAAGACGAAGCGGCAAGGGCCCCGCCATGGCCGCCTCAACCACGAGCACCGCGCCGTCCACGACCACGGGCCGCGGCAGTCCCTTGAGCACTAGAGCCAGCCTCCGCAGCTGCGGCCGAAGCATGAGCATGGAGCCGAGGAGCAGCTCTCACCGCGGCGGTGGGCGCACGACCGCGACCTCTTCCTATCGCCATGCCGTCGTCAGATGCGGGGGAAGAAGATGAGAGAAAGGGGCGACAGTTGCTGAGGATCGAGGCGGAAGGAGATGAGTGAGCATCGCACCCCGCAATCCCTTCTTCATAGGGGGAGTGCAGGAAGCTGACCCTTCACCATCTTCGGGCGGCCACCCACGTTCGCCAATCCCGTGCTCTGCGCTTCTGGCCAGGTGCATTACTCCACCAACCGCCCACGATCACCAATCCCGCACCCTGCGCCCCCTGGCCCGGCGCATCACTCCAACGGCCGCCCTTATCCACCAATCCGCTGCCTTGCATGCATGCAAACACGCGTGATGGAGGGCGCAGAAAAAGGAGAAGTAAAGACAGACATGGCAGTTATCCTTTGCCACGCGTGGCCGCGTGCCGGTTCAGTTTGGACCCACGATACCCCACCTATGAGCATGCCAAGCAGCCGTCCGTTCGTCCACAAGGGTTGCCGGAAGACGACCGGGAACACAGCCGAATCCAGATTAATGAGGAAGGAAAGAAGATCTCTAAAAGATGTTAACCATCATGATGAAAACTACAGCAGCTGTTTTCCCGCTGCGTGTCTACGCATTGTTTGGGCCTAGCCCAACGACGCTTCGGACGCGCGTATGGCCCAGGCCCGGGGGCTCCTGTCGGTATATAAAACATGGGCATTTTATACCCTGACTTATGCACAGACCGTAGCAGCCTCCTTGCCTGTTGAGCCTTGCCAGGAACCGCCAAGACCAAGGTTCAGCACCCACCTGCGGAAGCCACTGGAGAGAAGCTCAAGACACAGCACCAACAAGCACTCAACTAGTGCCGAAGATGATGACATTCCTTGTCGGCAAGGCTAAACCGGCAAGGTGAAGACCCGACAAGCTACGTACCGGCAAGCTTCCGCCAGTCCTCCAGCGCTCCACCTCACTGCACAGATGTTCGCTAATGGGTGAGGTGTCGACCACGCAGGCGGGTTGGTGAGGCTTGTCGGGCACGTGTCAGCACACAGGGATAGGATTTGCCTTTAATGACACCCGTCGAGGAGGTGTGTCAGAATAATACGAAGTAGCTGGGCAAGCGGTGCAAAAACCTTGCCGGGACTACCTCTCCACATGACACCTAACGGTGCATTTAATGCTTTTGTCCTAAACTGGCAGATTTAGGTATGATAGCATTGTTTGCTATCTAATCGCTATGTAATTACGGTTTTGCCATTGTGGTAACCCCTTTAGCTATAAAAGGAGGGCCAAGGCAACAGTTAGAAGGATTCAGACCCTTTACACGACTCGCATGTGTAGCTGCCTCTCCCGCACCTTGCTGGGGAAGCGCTCCTTGTTTTCGTGTTCATACACACTCAATATACCAAAGCAGGAGTAGGGTTTTACGCTTGACAAGCGGCCCGAACCTGGGTAAAAATCGCCCCTGCGCCCTTTGGTGGCTCTGCTCTTTGTGCTTGCGTCTCCCCTCACCGAACCACAAGGGGCTGGATGGCCCCATATATGCTTGTACCACCACGACACTAGTGGATCTCATGAAGGTTTTGTTGAGTTTTGTGTGATTGAAGTTTTCAAGTTTTAGGTGAGATCACGATGGATGAAGGAATAAGGAGTGGCAAGAGCCTAAGCTTGGGGATGCCCCGGAAGGCATTCCCTCTTTCTTCTACCAACCATCGGTAATTTTACATGGAGCTATATTTTTGTTCATCACATGATATGTGTTTTACTTGGAGCGTCTTGTATCATATTAGTCTTTGCTTTGTTTGCATTTTAGTTTGTCACAATCATCCTTGCTGAACACACCTATCTTGAGAGGGCCACACGTTCATCATAATTTGTTAGAATACCCTTTGTGCTTCACTTAAATTTTTTGAGCTAGGCAGTTGCTCTAGTGCTTCACTTAAATCTTTTTGAGCACGGTGGTGGCTATATTTTGAAGAAATAAACTCTCATGCTTCACTTATATTATTTTGGGAGTTGATTGAAATTTTGAAGAAATAAATTCTCATGCTTCACTTATATTATTTTGAGAATTGATAAGATTGAAATTTTGAAGAAATATTTGCACTCTCATGCTTCACTTAAATCTTTTTTAGAGTTGATAATAGTAACGGTAATTTGCACAAGATATGAAATTGGTCCCAAAGTGATGAATATTCAAGAGGGATATAATAAAAACTTTCATATAGATAATTGGATATGATAAGTGTGATTCCTTGAAATAGTTTTGCGATATGGAAATGATAATATGTGAATCATGTTAGTGAGTAATTGTGATTTAGTAAGAATATTAGTGTTAAGGTTTGTGATTCCCTATGCATGCACATCAAGTCGATAGTTATGCAATGAAATTATATCGTACTTATGGTACATTATTCGGTGTTAGTTATGTTCAATGCATGTTTATGACCGTTTTCGCTTTCTGGTTGGTTGCTTCTCAATCTATTTGCTAGCCTTCATTTGTACTAAGCGGAAATACTGCTTGTGCAGCCAAAATCTTTAAACCCAAGTTGTGCCAAATGAGTCCACTATATCTACCGATATGCGGTATTTCAATGCCGTTCCAAGTAAATTTGCGTGTGCCAACTCTAATTTTCAAAATAATTTTTCTGTTTTGTGTGCCCGTACCACTCATGAAGCGGCAGGGGGTGGCCATTATTTTCCATGCTAGGTCTGTTATTCTCATGATGAGTGTTTATTCACTTGTCATTGCACGAGAGAGTGGCTTGTAATAGGGATGCCCAGTCCCACAATGAAATCAAAATTAATAACAACATAATTCCTTGGAAAGTGTTGGTTTGCAGGGTACCTGTGGATACGGCTAGCCATGGATTGTGAAAGAATGGTGGAAAGGAAATAAACTTTACTTTCTGTTTGGGAACCGCCTATGATGTGTCTAGAATGGAAAATAATTAAAATTCTCGGTCGTTTTCGTTGATAGGAAAAGCATGCCTCTCAAAATATTTTATCACTTTAATTTCAGCCATGAGCTCTGGCACATTTGACAAATCTCTGCCTCCCTCTGCGAAGGGCCTATCTATTTACTTTAATTCAATTTTTATTTTTATTTGTGTCTCCATCTTCTCTTACGAAAGCACCAACTAGAGAGCACTATTGTCATACTTGTGCATTGTGTGTAGCTAATATTTGAGTGTGTTTCATGAATGGATCAATGATTGAGCATAATGGGCTAGGGTTAACTTTCTTTAGCGTTGATATTTTCCAAGACATGGTTGCTTGCTAGCATGCTTGAGTATTTACATCTTCCTGTCAAATTATAGACTATTGCTTTGAATCATTCAAGTCCAATATCCATGCCATAAAAGAAAAGAATATATGATGAATATGATAGGTAGCATTCCACATCAAAAATTCTATTTTTATCATTTACCTACTCGAGGACGAGCAGGAATTAAGCTTGGGGATGCTGATACGTCTCCAATGTATATATAATTTTTGATTGTTCCATGATGTTATATTATCAATCTTGGATGTTTTTATATACATTTACATCAATTATATATCATTTTTTGGGACTAACCTATTAACTTAGTGCCCAGCGCCAGTTGCTGTTTTCTGCCTGTATTTGGTTTTACAGAAAATCAATACCAAACGAAGTCCAAATGCCATGAAACTTTTTGGAGATTTTTTTCTGGAAAAGATAAACACTAGAAGCTTCGGGAGAAGAAGAGACGCCAGAGGAGGTGGCCATGAGCCACCAAGGCGTGCCTGGGGGGGCAGGCGCGCCCTGGTGCCTCGTGGGCCCACCTCAGCTCTGTTTGACCTAATTCCACCACTATAAATTCCAGAAAAATCAGGAACCCTCAGGAGAGTCGACGAAATACTTTTTCCACTGCCGCAAGTTTCTGTTCTCGAGAGATCCCATCTGGAGGCCTTTTCCGGTGCTTCGTCGAAGGGGGAATCGATCACGAAGGGGCTCTACATCAACCTTGCTGCCCTTCCGATGATGCGTGAGTAGTTTACCACAGACCTTCGGGTCCATAGTTAGTAGCTAGATGGCTTCTTCTCTCTTTTTAATCTTCAATACAATGTTCTCCTCGATGTTCTTGGAGTTCTATCGGATGTAATCACTTCTTGCGGTGTGTTTGTTGGGATTCGATCAAAAGTGAGTTTATGATCAAATTATCCATGAATATTATTTGAGTATTCTCTGATCTCTTTTATGCATGATTATTATAGCTTCGCATTTCTTCTCCGATTTATTGATTTGGTTTGGCCAACTAGATTGATTTATCTTGCCATGGGAAGAGGTGCTTTGTAATGGGTTCGATCTTGCGGTGCTCAATCCCAGTGACAGAAAGGGACATGACACGTATGTATCATTGCTATTAAGGGTAAAAAGATGGGATTTATTCATACGTGAGTTTATCTTTTCTACATCATGTCATCGTTCTTAAGGCGTTACTCTGTTCTTTATGGACTTAATACACTAGATGCATGCTGGATAGCGGTCAATGTGTGGAGTAATAGTAGTAGATGCAGGCAGGAGTCGGTCTACTTGTCTCAGACGTGATGCCTATATAAATGATCATTTCCTTGGATATCATCATAATTATTTGCTTTTCTATCAATTGCCCAACAGTAATTTGTCTACCCACCGTATGCTATTTTTTGAGAGAAGCCTCTACTAGCTAGTGAAAACTATGGCCCCCGGGTCTATCTAAATCATATTACTAAAACCCTAAAAATACTTGCTGCAATTTTATCTTATTTATTTTATTTTTTATTTTTGTTTCAATCTATCTATTTATCACATACAATTTAATCTTGCAATTAACCGCTGAGGGATTGACAACCCCTCGTTTGCGTTGGGTGCAAGGATTTGTTGTTTGTGTGCAGGTGCTGCAACCGAGGTGTTGCGTGATTCTCCTACTGGATTGATAACCTTGGTTTCATAACTGAGGGAAATACTTACCTCTACTGTGCTGCATCATCCCTTCGTCTTCGGGGAAAATACCAACACAAGCTACAAGTAGCATCGGCAGGCTAGGAATGACCACATTGAGTATTAAACTTCCCAGCAACAAATTACTAGGAGTAATGAACCACAGGGTGGACTCGAGTCACTTGGCGGAGTTCTTGAGTGACGAACAACTCAAACCTGCGGAGTGACTAAAATGGTGGGGAGTATTACTTCAGCAAGAATCCATAAGAGGTAGTGCAATGGCACGATATCCTCAGGATAACAGAGGGCAATACTCGAAGGTAGAACAGAATAGAAGCTGAACTGGATCGTTGACCTGCGGACAACAGATACTTTAACCTTGTCGAAAAAAATAGATGAGGCACAGGAATGGAGTTATCAAATGAGGTCAGCATGGTCAGAACCGTAACTGCAAGGAATCAAGTTAAGGAAACTGAAAGAATTATACAAATGGATAATATTTTGAAAGAAGCTTCCGTGACGGTCTACATCGTTTCCACGGGCATGAACACAAAGTTCAAGGTTGACTCCCACTTCTTTAATAAATAACCTTTGATTCACTTCTCATTTTTGAAGAAGTTGTAATGTTGAAAATTTATCTGGCGAAACACCAGTAGAGTATGACCCGTCGAAGTTTCAGGATTCACACAGATTAGGGAATGCATAGGTTCAACCCATCGGGGCATCCTAGGAACATATACCACAAACTTCAGGAGTAAATAACACAAGCTCGAAGGCAGAGCATGGTTAACAGAAGTAGAGGATTCAATTTACCAAAGGCATTATGTATCAGGGGAAGAACTCACAAGATTATTGGAAATGAAGGACACGGTCGGATAATAGTCCAACAAATGATCTGGCGGTCCACAAAGGAGCTGATGTGAGTATCGGTACTCATCCAGAAGAAGAAAGAATGCAAAGGGATCGGATCATATAAACATCTGAATTATTAGAAGTTTAATTACAAAGGAATTATGATTTCCAAATCGGAGGATCAGAAGTAGAAGCTCTGAACAAAGATGAGTAAGTTGAATAGAATTAGATGGACAGTGAGTCAAGGTTTGATTTGCCGAGAACCAGCTCATGTCCGGAATGACGTCTGAGCCGGAAGGATAATTTTTAGCGAACAACTGATGATTGCGAGTATTCGCACACTTGTTGAATCAATATGATCAGAATGACAATCACAAAGGATTTTAACGAGGATTGTCGAACACCTGGATTTTATCACAAGTGTAAGCACCTGACAAGGAATTTCAATGGTAGTAGGACATATAGGCTTCTCGGAAAATCGAAGAGTAATTCTGGGTATCTTGTAAATAACAAGAGCAACTCGAGAGAATGTATGGACGGCAAGTGCATATAATAATCCATAGGGATTCATTGTTGGTCGGGAATTGCAAAAGCGGTGGGCACACAGGTTCTCGGGAAAACATCGAAGAGTATCTTCAGAATCTTCTGGTGAATCCAGCGATCATCTGGAATGAGGGGATCTCCAGGAGGAATTGGTCACAAGAACCTTGAGTCAGAGTTAGTAAAGTTTAACCCGAAAAGAAGAGAGATCAGAATCCTAGAGTAAAGGAGCGGAATAAAAGATCCTAATCCCATCCGTTTGCGATGTGGGCCCGTAAGCCAGACAACACTGTTAGCAGTTCAAAAATAGTTTTTCAAAGACTAGACTCAACTTCGACCAAGGAGTTGAAAGGGGGCTTCCTATAGGCAATCGGCTCTGATACCAGCTTGTGGCGCCCCCGACTCGACCGTGCACTAATCATACACGCAACATGCACGATCAAGATCAGAGACTCACGGGAAGATATCGCAACAAAACTCTAAGACAGAAATTAAAACAGAAATCTTTATATTACAAACCAGGGGTCACGAGGACCCAAATACATAACTCACGAAAGAAAATATTATCTGAGTACAGACATAGTTAGACAGGTTCGCCTTAAGAAGGCTGAGCACAACAACGACAACTAGATTGAAAAGGCGCAGGCCTCCTGCCTGGGGCCTCTGAATTACTCTTGGTCGGCGGTCTCCATGTAGTAGTAGGCACCATCGGGGATCTCCGGCTCCTAGGCTCTGTCGTCTGAATGCAGCAACCGTGTATAGGAAAAGAAGGTAGCAAAGCAACCGTGAGTACTCGACCAAAGTACTCGCAAGACTTACATCAGAACTAGGCTAGTATGCATCGGTATCAAAGGAATGAGGCTATATCTTTGGACTAAACTGCAGAAATGCCAGAGTAGAGGGAGAAAAGCCTATCCTATCGAAGACTAGCATCTTGCAGCATCAGAAGAGAGTAGTGTATAAATAATGTCATATAGTATCATGTATATGACAGTCAAACCCTGAGATCCTTTCTCGACTACCCTACGAGAAAGTGATCCCAAAGCAGTATTTCCGATAAGTGTTTTTATAGTATCCGATTCTAGTTGTAGTAGATCAGGATACAACTCCGAGCATCCTGTTACCGTGGACACGGCTATTCGAATAGATTAACTTCCCTACAGGGGTGCACTACTGTTACCCAACACGCTCGATTACCACTGGCCGGACACACTTCCCCGGTAATGCCCGGCCTCGACATGCCGTAGTCCTACCTAGGCTCTCCAGAGAGGTCCGCATGCCAGTCTAAATCCTAAGCGCGAAGGGGTCATGGGCCAATCGCCCAAAGCATTCCTGCACGTTGCGTGACTGGCCGGGGACCTAGCCAACCTCTGTATACACATTAGGCATAAGTGACTCACCCCAACAATCAGCCCGCACAACTGTGACGTCTGATAGAGCTTTCAAGAGGAACGTACGATACTGAGGGCCCCATAACCGTATTCCCGCGTGGTCGTTAGTGTGTAAATCCCAAAGGCCAACTCGGATCAAATACCCAAATCCATTAACTTGTTATCAGTAGCTCACGGAGACGACCAGTACTTCGGTCATTCTGACTTGGTATCTCGCGGACCACGCCCAGGGACTAGGCCCACCTCTCTCCTAGGTGGTTTCCACCTGCCCTGTCGCTCCGACTAAGGTGCATCTTTCGCGTCGGCGGTCGGGACAAGTCCGGAGCTACCACCACATCCCGGCTTGTACCGCTAAACAGCCAGCCGACACAGTATCTCTCGTGGGTGCTCTCTGGGCCAGCCCGTCTTTGGTATGTATCACTCGCGAGTACCCTTGGGGCCGACCCGACTTTAGGAGTTTATCAGTATTGCAATAATGTAAAACATATCCGTGATCATCGCCTAGAGTGATCATGGCCTGATAGTCTAGCAGGGCAAACGGACAAGGGTGTAGGGCCACCGATGAAACTCTATCATAGCTAAACTAAGCAACATAGGATAGCAGGTAATGTATCAACAGAAGGCTACAACAGTAGGCTATGCATCAGAGTAGGAGCTACCGGAACAACAATAGTAGCAAAATCTAATGCAAGCATAAGAGAGAAGGAATGGGCGATATCGGAATGATCAAGGGGGTTTGCTTGCCTGGAAGCTCTGTGGAGGGGAACTGGTCGTCAAGGGCGTAGTCGTACCCGGCGTCGTCGGCAGTTTCGGGGTCTGCCGGAGAAGAAGAGGGGGAAGAAACAATAAATATAAAGCATACAAATGCAATCACAAAGCATGACATGGCAAAATGAGTCGACGATGCAACCTAATGCATTACTAAGTATTTAAGACGGAGTGGGAAAATATTGGGAAATATTTTCCTAGCTCCAGGTGATTATTGATATACTAATCCGGAGGGGAAGGTTCCATGTTCATCATGACAGGAGTGATGGTCAATCTTTTTGATGACATATTTGGGTTCGTCATATTTTTTTGATCATTTTTCATATATAAATTATTTTCATCCGAGTTACGGTTTATTTTATATGAATTTTCAAAGTTTCAAAGGATTTTCTAAAATTTCTGAAATTATATTAATTCGAATTTTAAACAGTGCAACTCTTTTACACACAGACTCAGCCAGCCACAGTCAATGACATGTGGGGCCAGGGGTGGGCTGATGCAGCAGTCAACAGTCAAACGGGGGTCAAACATGAATAGTACTGTGGGCCCCATCTGTCACTGGTACATATTTAATCCAAATGTTATTTTAGGGTGGGGCCCGGCTGTCAACGTCTATTAGCTCTAACTAAACATAATTAGCACCTAATCTAAACCCTGACGCGTGGGGCCAGCGAACAGTGCCTACCGGCGTTTAAACGCTGGCGGCCACAAAACACGGCGGTGGCACGCCGGAAACGCGCTACGGCCATCGGTTTGGCGCGCCGAGGGCACTGGGCGATAGCCCTTGCTCGCGCACATGCAGCAGACCCAGCCGGGGGACGCGGGACGGCCGGAGGCGGCAACAGCAGTGAGCGGGGCAGCGACGCATGATGACCCACAAGTATAGGGGATCAATCGTAGTCCTTTCGATAAGTAAGAGTGTCGAACCCAACGTGGAGCAGAAGGAAATGACAAGCGGTTTTCAGCAAGGTATTTTCTGCAAGCACTGAAATTATCGGTAATGAGTAGTTTGATAGCAAGACAATTTGTAACAAGTGACAAGTAGCAATAGTAACAAAGAGTACATCAAGGTGGCCCAATCCTTTTTGTAGCAAAGGACACGCCGGAACGATCTCTTATATTAAGCAAAGCATTCTCGAGGACACATGGGAATTTCATCTATTTACTTTCATCATGTTTATTTGATTCACGTTCACTACTTTGATAATTTAATATGTGGGTGGACCGGTGCCTGGGTGCTGTTCTTACTTGAACAAGCCTCCCACTTATGATTACCCCCTCTCGCAAGCATCCGCAACTACGAAAGAAGAATTAAGATAACTCTAACCATAGCATTAAACATATGGATCCAAATCAGTCCCTTACGGAATAGCGCATAAACTAGGGTTTAAGCTTCTGTCACTCTAGCAACCCATCATCTAATTACTACTCCACAATGCATTCCTTTAGGCCCAAACATGGTGAAGTGTCATGTAGTCGACGTTCACATGACACCACTAAGAGAATCAACAACATACATATCATCAAAATATCGAACGAATACCAAATTCACATGATTACTTATGACAAGACTTCTCCCATGTCCTCAAGAACAAAAGTAACTACTCACAAACCATATTCATGTTCAAGATCACAGGGGTATTGAATAGCATATTGGATCTGAACATATAATCTTCCACCAAATAAACCAACTAGCATCAACTACAAGATGTAATCAACACTACTAGCAACCCACAGGTACCAATCTGAGGTTTTGAGACAAAGATTGAATACAAGAGATGAACTAGGTTTGAGATGAGATGGTGCTGTTGAAGATGTTGATGAAGATTGGTCCTCCCACGATGAGAGGAGCGTTGGTGATGTCGATGGCTCCGATTTCCCCCTCCCGGAGGGAAGTATCCCCGGCGGAATCGCTCCGCCGTAGAGCAAAAGTGCTCCACAAAGTGTTATATTGATTAAAAACACTATAAATAACAGTAGTAAAACATGATGCAAAATGGACGTATCAACTCCCCCAAGCTTAGACCTCGCTTGTCCTCAAGCGAAAGCCGATATCGATAATCATGTCCACATGTTTAGAGCGAGAGGTGTCGATAAAAATAAAATACGAACATAGTAGCATCATGATCATTATTATAATAGCAATATTCATTATCATAAAACTTCTCGTGACCAAGTAACAATTAATCACAACAATGATGTACAAGGCATAAACTTTCTTGAAAACTAACAAACTATGTTCTCAGTCAACAATGCAATTGCAATTCATCATATTTTCAGGAAGGGTCTCATGTAGGAGCTTTTTAGCAAGTCCACAAACTCAACCATCAGTTAGTCTTCTATGATTGCTAACACTCACAACATATATATGGAGCAAAAGGTTTCAGCCAGACACATAGAAAGATAAGGGCTTATAATTTCGCCTCCCAACTTATTCACCTCAAGGGTGATGTCAACAATAATAACTCATGATCACTCATATCCAACTGGATATATATGCCTAGATCTTTCCCCACCACATGATGCTTGCAAAAGAGAAAACTAAAAAGGAATAGAGGATAACACTATTGACTCTTTCATAAAACGTAAATACATAAAAGTAAAAGATAGGCCTTTCGCAGAGGGAAGCAGAGGTTGTCATGCGCTTTTTGTTGTTGGATGCACAAGCTCTTAATGCAAAGGAATGTCACTTTATATTGCCCCTTGTGATAGCAACCTTTATTATGCAGTCCGTCGCTTTTATTTCTTTACCATCACAAGTTCGTACAAAGCTTATTTTCCCTTACAATAAAAGTTCATACATATTTATGAACAATTTTTATTGCATTATGCACCGATGACAACTTACTTGAAGGATCTTATTCAATCCATATGTAGATATAGTGGACTCTCATGACATGAAACTGGGTTTAAGGGTTTTGGATACACAAGTAGTATCTCTACTTGGTGCAGATCTTTGGCTAGCAAAGATATTGGGCAAGCACCACATGTTGGAGGATCTATAAGAATATAACTTCTATGTGAATATAAGCAAACATAATTTATTACGTTGTCTTCCTTGTCCAACGACAATAGTTTGACATAAAATTCTTAATGGGGGCTCACAATCATAAAAGATGTCCAAGATAGTGTATTTGCATGTGAATCTTCTCTTTCCTATTAATTTTTTTATGAATTGCATCATTGAGTAATGCTATGCTTGTTAACTGCCAATAAATTTTACCACTTATACTTTTCTTTATGTAATGTCATTACTTTCTATAAGATTAGCATATGATCTTTTTCATTATTTTCATTGCTAGGATTGAAACATAAAATTAAAGAAGCAAAAACTCAAACTACTCTTTATTATATAACTCTCAACTCAACTACATAGATAGATAAATCACGAAACTTTCACTCGAAAATAGATTATACTAAACTTTTATTCAACTAAATCATGAAATAACTAAGGATCGAACTAAAAATAGGTAAAGATAATAAAAGTGATGGTGATATGATACCGGGGCACCTCCCCCAAGCTTGGTACAAGCCAAGGGGAGTGCCCATACCCATGTACTCAAGTTTCCTTCTTCGGTGATGGGGGTGGTGATGAAGTGGTGGGCTTGTCCTTCAGTTTCCGCTTCAGAATATAGTTCTCTTCCTTCAACTTGCTAATTTCTTGCTCAAGCTCCACTATCTTCTCACACAATGCATTCTTGTTTTCCTATAAAAGACGGAAAGGGATAAATTGGATCTTAGATTTGTTTACTGTGTTTGGGAGGTGCGACTTCTTGAACTCCACATGCATATCTCCCAGTTGAGGTAGAGGGGCATCTTCTTCATCTGAGCTCGCGTCTTCCATTCCCTTCATGTCGGCATCTCGCTCCTCCTCCACGGACCATCCATAGGGGTCTATATCCCCATAGATCCTTGGATTCGAAACGTAGTTTGATTCGAAGCTCTCTCCATCTGAGTCTTGAGACGACATACTTTCGGATCTGTCAGAAAAATAGCACGCAACAAGAACAGGGGAGATTTCTATGATACGGTGGTCAAAACGTCTGGAAGTATATATAAAGAATCTTTATCTTGCAAAACAACTAATCCAGAAGAAAACGGAGTCGGCAAGGCTCACGAGGGGCCCATGAGCCACCAGGGCGCGCCTGGGGGGTGGCGCGCCCTGGTGCCTCGTGTGCACCTCGTGGGTCCCCTCGGCTGTTTCTTATTTTTGTATTTTTCTAATAATCCAAAACTGACAGAAAGTATTTTTATGGAATTTTTGGAGTCGGTTTAGTTACCGTATCACGTACCTCTTCCTTTTCAGGGTTCTGGAGTGTTCTGGAAGGTCTCTCTTATATATTCCTCTGGTGTAATTGTTTCAATAATATTAGTTTCAACATTAATGGGAGTACCTAAAATATAGAGCTTAATTCTTTGCCCATTCACCACTCACGGATTAGTCCCTTCGGAGTTGTTTATTTTGATGGCTCCGGAGCGATAAACCTCTTCGATGATATACGGTCCTTCCCATTTAGAGAGAAGTTTTCCTGCAAAGAATCTCAAACGAGAATAATACAAAAGAATTTGCTCACCCACTTTGAATTCCCATTTTTGAATTCTTCTATCATGCCATCTTTTAACTTTTTCTTTAAATAATTTGGCATTTTCATAGGCTTGGGTTCTCCATTCATCTAATGAGCTAATATCAAATAACCTCTTTTCACCGGCAAGTTTAAAATCATAATTGAATTCTTTAATTGCCCAATATGCTTTATGTTCTAACTCAAGAGGTAAATGGCATGCTTTTCCATAAACCATTTTATAAGAAGACATACCCATAGGATTTTTATAAGCAGTTCTATAAGCCCATAATGCATCGTGAAGTTTCTTAGCCCAATTCTTTCTAGATCTATTGACGGTTTTTTGCAAAATTAATTTTATTTCTCTATTGCTCAATTCTACTTGACCACTAGATTGAGGGTGATAGGGAGATGCAATTCTATGGTTGACATCATATTTAGCAAGCAACTTACGAAAAGCACCATGAATAAAATGTGAACCACCATCAGTCATTAAATATCTAGGGACTCCGAACCTAGGGAAAATAACTTCTTTAAGCATTTTAATAGAAGTGTTATGATCATCACTACTTGTTGGAATAGCTTCTACCCACTTAGTAACATAATCAACAGCAACTAAAATATGAGTATACCCATGGGATTTAGGAAAAGGTCCCATATAATCAAATCCCCAAACATCAAATGGTTCAATAGCAAGTGAATAATTCACAGGCATATCCTGACGTCTACCAATATTACCATGTGACGCCCCCGACTTAATCGTGCACTAATCATACACGCAAATGCACACGATCAAGCCTAAGGACTCATGGGAAGATATCACAACACAACTCTAGACACAAAATAAAATAATACAAGCTTCCTATTACAAGCCAGGGGCCTCGAAGGCTCGAATACAAAAGCTCGAGTCATACAAGCATCAGCAGAAACAAAAGTATCTGAGTACATACACAAAGTTAAACAAGTTGCCGTAAGAAGGCTAGCACAACAGCGACACTGATCGAAAAGGCGAAGTCCTCCTGCCTAGGGCCTGCGAACTGCTCCTGGTCGTCGGGGATCTCCACGTTGTAGTAGGCTCCTCCGGGGATCTCCTGCTACTCGGCTCCATCGTCTGATCGCAGCAATCGTTTATGGGGAAAAAGAATAGCAAAGCAACCGTGAGTACTCATCCAAAGTACTCGCAAGACTGACATCAGAACTATACTAAATATGCATTGGTTTGAAAGGAATGGGGCTATATCTTTGGACTAAACTACAGAAATGCCAGAACAGAGGGGGGAAGGCCTAGCCTATCGAAGACTAGCATCTTGAAGCAATTCTTGCAGCATCAGAAGAGAGTAGCACGGGTAAAATATATGTACCATCAATCATATAATAGCAATGCCCTGGGATCCTTCCTCGACTACCCTGCGAGAAAGTGATCTCGAGAGCAGTAGTATCAGTTTAATATTGCAAAAGTATCCATTTGTAGTTGTAGCAGATCAGGATACAACTCTGAGCGTCTTGTTACCGTGGACACGGCTATTCGAATAGATTACTTCCCTGCAGGGGTGCACTACTGTTACCCAACACGCTCGATTAACTCTGGCCGGACACACTTTTATCGGGTCATGCCCGGCCTCGGCTGATCGACACACCGCAGCCCGACCTAGAGCTCAGCAGAGAGGTCCCCGCCGGTCTACATCCTAAGCACCCAGGGGTGTTGGGCCATCGCCCTGTGCACTCCGGGTCGTTGTCTGCAGGGTGGATACCAGCGCCAACGGCACGATCCGACCCGGCCACAATGCTGAACTGGACGTCTGACAAAGCTTTCGGCTGATACATACGGCGCCGAGGGCCCCATAAACCATTATCCCGCGAGGTGGTAGTGCGTATAGGGCCAACTACCCACTCAGATGAAATACCCAAATCCGTTAGGCGTATTAGTAACTCACGAAGACGAACAGGATCCCTGTCGCTCCGACTTGATAACACACGGCTTGCGGGTGCTCTTGGAGCCGACCCGTCTTTATTATTCTCTCGCGGGCACTCTTGGAGCCGGCCCGACTTTAACATTTTTAAAGTATTGCAATATGTAAACATTTCCGTGATCATCACCTAGAGTGATGACGGCCCGATAACAAGCATGGCAAACGGACAAGGGTGAAGGGCCACAGATGGATCAACAGCATATCTAAATAAGCATCATAGGACAGTAGGTAGGTATCAACAGTAGGCGACGAAAACAGGCTATGCATCAGAATAGGAGCTATCGGAGCAACAACAGAAGCAGTTCTAATGCAAGCATAAGAGAGAAGGAATGGGCGATATCGGGATGATCAAGGGGGTTTTGCTTGCCTGGAAGCTCTGCTGAGAGGGGCTGGTCGTCGGAAGGCTGCTCGTCCGGAGTGTAGTCGAACTCAGCTGCGTCGGCGTCGGTCTCGGCGTCTATCGGGAGAGAAGGAGGGGGAAGAAACAATAAATTCCTGGCAATAATGCAACGGCGATGTATGACATGCCTAAATGATATGCAGATGTGATATAATGCCTATTTAATTGATTTAGATAATTTTGGAATTTATTTGGATTTATTTTATTAAGGTCATCACTACAGGAATCAGCTGTTTTGCCGTCTGCCATGGCAGACGGCAAAGGACCAAAAAGCGGACGGCAAAGGTCTTTGCCGTCAACCGCAGACGGCAAACAGTTCCGGCACTGTATGCTACGGTAATGACCTTCTTTGCCGTCTGCTCACGCACAGTGGACTGCAAAGACCTTTGCCGTCAGCTTTCCTACCCAAGCAGACGGCAAATAAAGTGGACGGCAAAGAATACACGTTAGCCACGTTAGGTGGCTAACGGGAGACTTTGCCGTCCACCGGCTGCCGGCAAAGGTGCCCTTCCCTTTGCCGTCAGCTTGCAGATGTCAGCAGGCCGTGGCATATCGTCACTCTTCCCCTCTCTTTGCCGTATGCCTCTCTTTTTCTATGCCGTCCGCCAGCAGACGACAAAGAAGCAGTCTCCTTTGCCGTCTGCCAGCGGACGGCATAATGACCAAATGGGTCAGACCTAGTGCTTCCAGGTTGCACAGGTTCATGCCACGTGTCACCTTTGCCGTCGGTGGCAGACGGCAAAGTGCCTGTATTGCCCCTTTTTATTCTGTTTTTTGTTATATCCAAGCATTTTCACAGCAAAAATATGATATATATATATATATCACAGGATATGATATCCAACACATAAGAAACTATATCCCTGCCATATGGATATGATCATCCAACAGATATACCAAAACAAAATGTGCAAGTTTCACCATATTACAATAGTTTCATCCATAGGTAGCAAGTTTCACATTGTTCATGGATACAAAATCAAAACAAAAAGTAAACACAAGCACTCCATCAATGCAAGCTCCCGTGAAGTGAATCAAATCTGCAAAATGTGAAATTAGAAAGTTAGAAGAAGAAGACTAGAAGAAGAAGAAGAATAAGAAGAAGAGTTTTTCTTCTCTTTCTTTTTCTCCTCTCTTTTTTCTTCTTCTTATTGCTTGTTTGTGTCATTTTAGAGCTAACCTAGGTAATTATGCCATTTTTGACCTAACTAAGCTTATTGTGTCATTTTGGAGGAAAATAAACTAAATATATGACATTTATGAGCTAAACAAGGTTATTATGCCATTTTTGCAACGAATAAGCTAATTAGGTCATAAATGGACTAAATAAGCTAATTATGTCATTGTGGAGGATAATTAACTATATAAGTATGTCTTTTTTGGGGAAAATAAGCTAAGAAGAAGAAGAAGAAGAAGAAGAAGTAGAAGAAGACTAGAAGTCTTCTTCTTCTTCTTCTTCTTTTTATTCTTCTTCTATTCCTTCTTTTCCTCCTCTTCCGTGTTTTTCTTCATCTTATTCCTTATTTGTGTCATTTTAGAGCTAACCTATGTAAGTATGCCATTTTTGTGCTAACCTACGAAAATTAGGTAAGTATATGTCATTTTTGTGCTAACCTAGGTAATTATGCCATTTTTGAGCTAAATTAGGTAAGTATATGTCATTTTAGAGCTAACTTAGGGAATTATGTCATTTTGGAGGATAATAAGCTAAGTATATGACATTTATGAGGTAACCAAGGTTATTATGCCATTTTTGCAACGAATAAGGTAATTATGTCATAAATGGACTAAATAAGCTAATTATGTCATCGTGGAGGATAATTAACTATATAAGTATGTCTTTTTTGGGGAAAATAAGCTAAGAAGAAGAAGACTAGAAGTCTTTTCCTCCTCTTCCTTGTTTTTCTTCATCTTATTCGTTATTTGTGTCATTTTAGAGCTAACCTATGTAAGTATGCCATTTTTGTGCTAACCTAGGAAAATTAGGTAAGTGTAGGTCATTTTTGTGCTAACCTAGGTAATTATGCCATTTTTGAGCTAAATTAGGTTAGTATATGTCATTTTAGAGCTAATTATGTCATTGTGGAGGATAATTGGCTATATAAGTATGTCTTTTTTGGGGAAAATAAGCTAAGTATGTGGCATGATAGAGAAAACTTACCGGAGGTCAAGCATCGGGGTTCGGCGGGCCGTTTTCACCTGGAGAAGGGTTGTGCGAAGCGGCTTCGGAGTTATGCTGCACCAAAGATCATTTGCAAGTCTCGTTAGCATGATGACACTGAAATGTTAAGACTTGTAACTAATGACCATTCAAATGAAACTCACCGTTCCTGCTCTAGTAATGACCGGCATCGGCGGAGGGGTCTGACCGGTCTTCTCGCACATAGACTGCACATTTGGTTTTCACGAGTCAGTCATATAGGTTTTAGTAATGAAACAAACATATTATGTGCATTATTTGGCTAATATGCATAAGAAACTTACCACGAGGAGCTCGTACATGGCCCGGTGAGACGCATCATTCCGTGCCCTTTCCTCCTCCAACAACCTAGCCGTCTTTTCCTCCGCCATCCATTCCCTCTCCACCGCCATCCGTTCCCTCTCCGCCGCCAGCCGGTCCCTCTCCTGCAGAAGCGCCTGGGTTGTCTCTCTCTCTTTATGAAGAGCAGCCTGCAACACCACTCCTCGTTAGCATTTTAATCATGGATGGGCACACACACAATGTAATGGAGGAAAGATATCTGAGTCCGTATAACTAACCTCGATGGCGAGCTCGACTGGCCGTGGACGAGGCCTTATCTCAGGATAGGAGCTCGTTTGGCGCGCCTTGATCTCTGGGAGAGTGCTAGGACAGCGTATAAGTCTATCTCCAATGGCTATCGAGCCATGGGGCCTCCCGCCACCAGATATCATCACCAGCTCTGGATCAAAGGGCTCCTGGCTCGGGTTAAAGTCCTCCCCTTTCCTCGCCTTCCCCTCATCTCTGTACCTCACGAGCTTGTGGTGGGAGGAAATGTTGGTGAAGTTCGCTGGATTATTGAGGTCAGACTCAGAGAATGCCTTGGCCTTCTTGTACAAGGCAGTATGGGCCATGGCATAGAGGTCGTAAACCTCTGGCACCTCCGTCTTATTGTGTCGCGCCTAAAAGAGAGGAACAAAGTATTTGTAAAGGGCTCAAGCTAGCATCAAGAATGAATTGCATGAATCATGAAGCAAACCACATACTTAGTTCTGCCCGAACTAAAATAAGTTGGCACTGCCTTGATGGTGTGGCACACCAACCATTTGGGCACGCCGGTCCTTGGCATCGTCGTGGACGGCTCGCCAGCGGCCTATGCACCACTCATCCACCAACGCCTCCCAACAATCCATCTTATCCGCACACCATCTCGGGGGCACCTAAGTTAGTAAATAGAAATTTGGGCGCTACGCCTACGAATCAAATCAAGGAAACTAAGTACAATGCCTTAAGAATAGTTAATTACCTTCATGTACTGATCCTTCTTCAGAAACTTAGCCCGGCACGACGCCTTGTCCTTCTTAATACCACGCGAGGCGTAGTAGTCTCGAACAGCCTGCGGCCGAGCCTCGTGCCGTAAGTTTTGTAGTAGGCGCCTGCACTCGTGGTCGATAACATGTGCCGCCTCCTCCTCGTATCCCTCCTCACACCTGTAGAAGGTCTGCAATCAAACGAGACAACACTGATTAGTAAAATAACTAGCTATTGTTAATTTTTAATTGTGCAAAAGAGAAATTACCCAAAAGCTTCTGATCACCATCTCGGCAATAGTGTGGCACAAGACACCGTCGATCATGTGGTCCGGCGGGGCCTGGGCAGCCAAGTAGTGCTCCCAGCTCAATCCTAGCTCTGCAAGCTGACCCTCACCGGGCAACATGACAAACCCTGGGAAGTTTTGCCGGCAAAGCACACCAAGTACGATGTTGGTCCTGCGGACTCCACTGGCGTGTACCCAACCCCTGCAGTATGACAAGGCCAACGCATTAGATATTTGAAGAAACCTGAAGGCAAAAGGTACAAAAAGAGTAAATGCACTTACTTCTCCCCATCAGGCCTAATCACCGGCCGCAGCTCGTGGGTCGCTGGCACGGGCGGGAGCGGTGTACCACCACGCTGGTACACGGTGGCCCCCTCAACCACCTCGCCCTCACTATCAGTAGAGGGATCATCCCTGCCACCATCAGCATGGCTACTCGGCCCCTCACGCAGATCTGGCTAGGTACCCCATCCGGATGTCTCCCGGGACGTAGCCTGGTCCGGAGTGTCATGGGCCAAAGCCTCTGGGTCCGGAGTGTCATGGGCCGAAGCCTCTGGGTCCGGAGTCTCGTGGGCCGAAGGCCCGTCGACCCGAGGCTCGTGGTGCGGAGTCCCCGTAGCCTGCACCTCAAACGGGTCCACCCTAGCAGTAATGTGCTCAGGTGAATCAGCTGGGGGTGGCAGCGAGGAAGGCGTAGCAGCCTGCCTACCTCTCCCGCCCCTACGTCCTGATCTACCTCCTCTCTTCTTCCCTCCCCAACCTCCTCGCCCGGTGGGCAACAACGCCGATGAAGAAGCGCCCGGCGGTGTCCCCATACTGTCTAACAACACTCTCCCGAGAGGTACGGGTGGAATGGAAGTACCCCTCCCACGGCCCGCCGCCGAAGAAGTACCCGCGGGGCACTCTGGACCCGCGCCCACGATCTTTCGGCACCTGCCATGACAAAGAGTAAACGAAATTAGTACAACATAAAAAAATTGAATAACTGACATGAATAATAATATGTATATAATTTAAGTTGGGATGCATACAAACTAATAATAATATGTATATGCATAAAGCTATAGTACTTTTATTAGTTATAAGTTCCAAATAGTTTCTTCTGTTCTTTGATATGGTTTGTGGAATTAATTCTTTTGCTTTGCATATAGTTATATTGTTATTCTTTCTACAGTTTATAGTAGTTGCTCTTGTTACTTGATATGCTTGGTGTAGTTGACTTAGGTGGTGTCGGGGACTTGTAAGTGTGCAAAATCATTGTCCAGATCAACTGGAACAATAATTTCTACTGCTGGCTTACTAGTTACCATCACATGTTCATGTTTAACTCTTTTCTACTCATTTCAGTTAACTGTAATTGATCTTCCAGTTAACTTCAAGTTAAGTTAAGTTCAATTATATGTCATGCCCTGTTTATATGATATGTTGCACATATTTAGTTACTTATGTAGTTATCTCCAACTATTATCTACCCAAGGGTTGTGATGTGCTTGTGTATCTAGTACAAAAATATACCAAGTGCAAGTGTGTGCTTGTGTTGTGCATATAGCAGATCATTAGTAGGTGTGCTACAGATTATAGTGACAGTTGTGCCCTTTTTATTAAGATTTTGCAAAATGAGCTGGTGTTGTGTTTTGTTTGGCTGTGCTACTATTTGTGAGTTCGTGAACTATGAAATTCTCCAATGGATTCTCTATTTCCTTGGCACATGTTATTGATATGCACTGGATCTGTTGCTCCTGGACTCTCCCTTGGTACTGGACCATCTACTGTACTATTGGTCTGTGAACTGTACATTTGTCAGTTTTATCTCTATTGGATCGATCTCCTTTGTTCTTTCTAGTTGGCCTTCTTGGATTTCTCTTGGACACTTCTACTTAAGAGGTTTGGGACTAGTTCCCCATCATCCTAAATCACCAGCTCAACATCAATGCATTTCCCAAAGGGGAATGCAACATTTTAATATAATCAACTTCTTTCCTCTGCAGGTCTTGGTCAAGAAGAACAAGAAGAACTAGTTTAGTTTATTTTAGGTCTTCTCTATTTTATGTTATGTTTTATATCCATTATAATTCAGAAGAACTTTGTATTTGCATTTTAATATAAACACTGTTCTACTTCCAATCCTTACTGTTTTGGTTGCTCCATGTGTCAAAGTAGTTGGGTTTGTTATCCATGATGCTTGTGTGGTTGATGGCCATGTACTAGATAAGTTGCTAGCTCTAGTCTTGCTGTGAGGATTCATGTGTTGGAGTAGTGACCAATGAGCATGATACAAATAGGAGGTAACATATTATTTCTGAAAGCAGTACTAAATCATCTAATGGTCTGCTCCTTGTCAATCTAAGGCAAAAATAAATCTAAGGCATTTCCGATCTGAAAATCTGGGCACCAACTGTTTGTGTTTATGTCTACAAGCTTTTGATTTTCTGTCCTCTCTATTTTTTATTTGCAATGTTAGTCTTGCTATTTCTTGTGAATAAGGTTTCTGTTTGATCAAACTTTCAATATACTGCATATTTATTCTATATTGCAGAATTTGTGAACAATTAGTGTTGCACCATCGGTTATATACAGAGAAAGGCAAGGAGAACCCAACTAAACATTTCACAAGATACTCCAATTACAGGCACAAACTCCTTTTCAAGATATTACGAATGTGGTTGATTACCTAAACACTACAGGAATTAGCTGTTTTACCTAAACACTACAGGAATCAGCTGTTTTGCATGCAGAATTTTAAAACTTACGAATTTTGATGCAAGTTGAAAATAGAGGACTGGAAAGCATATTATTTTTTAAACAGTTTTTTGTTCAATAAATGTCAAACCACATTAATAATTATCCATTTTTTCTGAAATACATTGCATATTAGATTTTTGCAATTCAAACTTTATAACCATTGACCAAGTTTATAGATACAAATTCAAGATCTACAATACCAAACCATTACCATTACACCAAGAAATATATTTTGATATGGTATATGAAATTTGACTTTTGAGAAAACCAATTCACACTATAATATGAAACTGATTAAGTGCAACTATGATTTGATTACGCCACTAAATACCGCAATATGTTTTTGTTGTACATTCTATTTTTGAAATAACTAAGACCGAACTAAAGAATATAGAAGTATGGATATCACATTGGCAGCTCTCACATCATGCCGTTATGTACACCTAGATGGTACATCAAACCCTCTAGAGAACCTTTTGAAATCACCAAATAGGCAATAATTTAAATATTTTCTAGGCCAATACATTAATTCTCCTCTTCTTCTTCTTCTTCTTCTTCTTCCTTCTTTTCCTTTTTCCTCTTCTTCTTCTCCTCTTCTCCTTTTTCTTCTTCTTCTTCTTCTTCTTCTTCTTTTTCTTCTTCTTCTTCTTCTTCTTTTCCTTTTTCCTCTTCTTCTACTTATTATTTTGTTTCATCTTTCTTCTTCCTCTTCTAATTATCTAAACCTAAACCTAATCCTAAACCTATTATTGACCTACACCTAGCACTAAACCTAAACCTAAACAGGAAAAAACAGAAAAAAATTGACCTCACCTTGCTTGGCTCCGGCGAGGTCGACCGGTGGAGGATGGCCGCGGGGAGGGGGCCGGTGGAGGAAGGCCGCTGGGAGGGGCGGCGCGGGGTGGCTCCGGCGGCGAGGCGGGGCGGCGCAGGGGACGCGCGGCCTTGCTCCGGCGATGGGGCGGGGCGGGGCGGCCGCCGCAGCCTGGGTCCGGGGGGCGGGGCGGGCGGGCTGGCCGGCGGCGGGGTGGCTCCGGGGGGTGGCGCGCGCGCGGGTGAGGTGGGGGGAGAGAGAGAGGGGGGAGAGAGAGAGGGGGGGTTCGGTCCGGGGGGGAACGGTCGATTTTAGTTAGGTCACTTCTTTGCCGTCTGCTAGCAGACGGCAAAGAGGTAGGCTAGCAGACGGTAAAGAGGGGTGGGCCGGGGGGAACGGCCGTTAGTTAGGTATCCTTCTTTGCCGTCAGCTGGCGGACGGCAAAGAGGAAACAGGCGGACGGCAAAGATGAGGCGGACGGCATCCAGCCCGTCCGTCTGACCTAACCATCTCCAGGGTCCAGTGGGGCCCAGCTGGTCTCTCTGCCGTCTGTCTTTGGGTCCTTTGCCGTCTGCTGGCCGACGGCAAAGAAATGGCGGACGGTAAACTATATCTTTGCCATCAGCCTGTTCTTTGCCGTCAGTTTTATGCAAGAGGACGGCAAAGACCATCTTTGCCGTTCGCTAGCAGACGGAAAAGAACTGGCGGACGGCAAATTCCCGGATTCCAGTAGTGCATGCACTATTCATCTATCGAAATCGGGCAAAAAGTTCCATGTTCATCTAGATAGGAGTGATGGTCAAGCATTTTGACCACATATTCGGATTCTTCATATTTTTCTGATCTTTTTTCATATATAAATTATTTTCATCCGAGTTACGGTTTATTTTATATGATTTTTCAAAGTTTTATTGATTTTCTGGAATTGCTGAAATTATTTAATTAGAATTATCTGAAACAGTAATAGGTGACGTCATCATGACATGGGAGTGACATCAGCAGTCAACAGACCGGTTGACCAGTCAAACCTGACTAGTGGGTCCCACTAGTCAGTGACTGTGCTAATTAACAAAGGTTAATTTAATTAAACTAACCTAATTAACTAGCGGGACCCACCTGTCAGGGTCTAATTAATAACTAATTTAATTAACCGATTAATTAATGTTTTATTTATTTATAAAAATCAGTTTATTTAGGCGGGACCCACATGTCAGTGACACGGGGCCAGCCTAGTCAGCGTTGAACGGGTCAACTGAGCCCGCGGGGCTCGCGGTCAGTGGCACAGAGGCGGGGCCCAGTCGGCCACGTCGGACGCCGGCCACCGGAGCTCTCCGGTGAGCTCGCTCTCGGTGGTCGAACTCCGGCGAGCCCGGAAATCCTCTGTGGTGCACCAAATCGGGCGCGGTTTGGTCCTCTGGATCGGCCACTTTACGCCGCGTCCGGTGATGGCCTACGTC
Organism: Elymus sibiricus; assembly: GCA_039707655.1. Taxonomy (NCBI): domain Eukaryota; kingdom Viridiplantae; phylum Streptophyta; class Magnoliopsida; order Poales; family Poaceae; genus Elymus; species Elymus sibiricus. The sequence goes on from CM077674.1 coordinate 35,954,831, forward strand.
AGGCAGCGGGGTTCTTGGGCGGTGGTTGTTCTCATTGCTACGGTGCGCGCACGAGCTAGCAAAGCAGCTAGGGAGAGCCTACGCGGTGAGGTGAACCTAACGGGCACACGCGCATGACCAAATGGTCGTCGGAGTCTCGCCGGCGACGTGCTCCGCGGAGGCGCGTACGGCCAAGTCCAATGCGGCGGCTACGACTACGGGGAGAGGCTGGGGAGAGGGGGAGAAGACGTGGCTCCTCACCGGGAGCCTGCAGAGGAGCAAAGCGGGCTCGGGGGAGGCGTGGAGTAGCCAGAATCGTCAGCGAGTCGTCGGCGGCCGTAGGTGGAAGAATGGCTCGAGCAGCTCAATGCCGAGGCGGGGAGCTCCACTTGACGGCTCCGTTCGGTGTAGCGGTCGACGACGGAGAGCTACGACATCACGGCGAGGCTCGAGAACGACAGAGAACGCGGGATCGACGGCAATGGCGGCGGCGACTTTCGGGTGGGTTCGCGCGGGAGCGATGGAGGGGGCGAGAGGGGATGCTGGGGCACCTAGGGTTTGCGGGAGGGCGAGAGGGGCTCGAGGACGTCCTTATCGGCGTCAGGGAGCAAGCGGATGGACGACACCGAGGCGGGCGGCGCCGTGTCGGCACGGGCGAGCGACAGCGCGCGAGAGGAGGACGACGACTGCGGTGGTGGGCTGGGCCTATACTGTTTGAACTTAGGCCCAGTGCCACAGTAGCAATTAGGCCTTTTCTATTTCTTTTTCTGCTTTCTATTTTATTTCTGTTTAGCAAAATGTTTAGCCTCTACTTTAGTTTTGTAAAATATGTGACTTGGCTCTAATATTAGAATGCAATATTACCTACCACTAGAAATTAGTTTGGGGTTGATATGATTTCATTTGAATTTTATTTAAATGAATTGATATTTTAAAGTGCTGTTTTGCTACTATTTGAGGTTGTTAGAGTTACTTAGTGAATTTTGGTGATGTTGTTTTCCTGAACATATTTAGTTATGAATTATTTGTTGTTTAATGAATATTTTTTATTTCAAATTTGGACAACTTTTATTTTTCACTTTGAATTTAAATTGCAACTTGAATTGGAATTTGAAATGAGATATGATGCAATGATGCTCAAGCATAGTTAATCATGATGACTTGGCACTATCAAAAGGTGACCACTATAGCCTAATTACATGGGGTGTTACAATTCTCCTCCTCTAACAAGAATTCTCGTCCCGAGAATTAAGAGGTAGGTTGAAAGAAAGCGGGGTATTCTTTACGAAGACGATCCTCGCGTTCCCAACTGGCTTCATCTTCAGAATGATTCGACCATTGGACTTTGAGGAACTTGATTGCCTTATGACGGGTTCGTTGTTCAGCTTGATCAAGAATGCGGATCGGATACTCTGGATAATACAGATCTTCTCGCAATTCAAGCATTTCATGATCCACTGCTCGGATAGGATCCTTGAAACAGCGACGGAGTTGTGACACATGGAAGACATCATGAACTTGGGAGAGGTTTGGCGGCAATTCCAATTGATATGCCACTTCTCCTCGTCTTGCGAGAATACGGAACGGGCCAATGTAGCGAGGAGCTAACTTGCCGTTGATTCCAAATTGATGAGTGCCCTTCATCGGAGTGACACGAAGGTAAGCTTGTTCGCCAGGTTGATAGACCATTACCTGGTGTTTTCGGTCATAGTTGCTCTTCGGACGAGACTGAGCAGTTTTCAAATGTTCATGGACAATGCGGACTTGTTCTTCAGCTTGTTGGATAATATCCGGTCCGAAGAGTGACCATTCCCCGGTTTCTGACCAATTCAGAGGGGTTTGACACTTACGTCCATAAAGAACTTCAAATGGTGCCATCTTCAGACTAGCTTGGTAGCTATTGTTGTATCAGAATTCAGCATACGGGAGAGATTCCTCCCATTTCTTACCGAATGAGATGACACAAGCTCGAAGAATATCTTCAAGCACTTGATTGACTCGTTCAACTTGTCCCTTGGACTGAGGGTGAAAAGCGGTGCTGAAGGACAGATGAGTTCCCATAGCTTCTTGGAAACTGTTCCAAAACCTTGAGGTGAAGAGGCTGCCATGGTCTGAACTGATATCCAACGGAACACCGTGGAGTGACACGATTCTGGAAACATACAAGTCTGCTAACTGACTAGCAGTGATTGTCTCCTTGACTGGCAGAAAGTGAGCAACCTTTGAGAATTGGTCAATGACGACAAAAATAGCATCATGACCCTTCTGCGATCTGGGAAAACCAGTAATGAAATCCATTTTGACTTTGTCCCATTTCCATTCAGGAATATCAAGGGGTTGCAGAGTTCCAGTAGGCCTTTGATGTTCTGCTTTGATGCGACGGCAAACGTCACACTCAGCAACATAGCGAGCAATGTCTCGCTTCATATCAGGCCACCAGAATCTCTGTCGAATGTCTTGGTACATCTTTGTGCTACCAGGGTGAATTAACAGGGGCGTGTCATCTGCTTCTTTCATAACCTGCGGGGTCACATCGTGGTTGTGAGTTGCAGGGACCACTAAGCGGCCTTTGAATTACAAGGTGCCTTGGTTATCCAGGAAGAAGTCTAAGGGCTTTCCTTGTGCGATATCACGCTTAATCTTATGGACTTCAGAGTCATACTTCTGTAGGTTTCTGATGGTACGCTCGAGTTCTCACTACTAGAAAAAGGGCTATAGCTAATATAGACATTAGTGGCGCACTATGTATGTGGTGCGCCACTAATCTCTATATTACTAATGGCGCACCACACACGCGGTGCGCCATTGCTATTGTTTTCTGAGTCCACCCCCCTCCCCAGGCTTACCAATGGCGCACCACAGCCAGGTGCGCCACTACTATTTTAGATAGCAGTGGCGCACCTAGGTGTGGTGCGCCATTACTAAGTCTGGACATAGTGGCGCACTAGATGTGGTGCGCCATTACTAAATCTGCCCAGACCTCTCCATTATTTTTTTATAAGAAAAATAAGGTGCGTGAGAGAGGGAGAGAGAGAACGATGCCCCCACCCAAATCGCCAGTCCTCTCCCTCTCCCCCCGCCGCCGCCGCTGGCCCATTCCGGCGACCTCCGCTCAGTCCTCCCCTCTGGCCAGAGTCCTCGCTCGCGGCCGCCCTCTCCCGTGGCGTGGCTAGGTTAGGCTAGGGTTTCGGCCCCTCTCTGGTTCGTCTCTCCCCAACCCTCTTCCCTCGCCGGGATCCGCCATGACCCACCCTCTCCTCACTTCGTTTCCTCCCGCTCCCAGATCCTGCACGGCACGGTAGCCATGGGCCTCGACCGCGCGCCGGCAAAGGAAGGCCACCTGCTCCGTCCCCACCCAACATCGCGAGCGGCCGTGCGCGAGGAGACGGCTGCCAGATGCAGCGGATTTGCGCCGTTGTCAAGGGCCATGCCATGCCATGGAGCTCGGGACGCCGCACTCCCCCTGCTCCGACACCATCAAGCATGACCAACCCAACTCGATGGAGGGGGAGGAGGATTCTTCTTCTCGGGACGCCGTGCCGCCATGGAAGGTCTCCCTTTTCCTCTCTCCCCCCTCTCTCGTTTCGATTTGGTACGGTGCTAGACTCGGTGCTAGCCCTTGTTTCGATCTACTAGTACAAGGTCAGCTCTCTTGTTTCTGATTGTTCATGTGTTGTCCTCTGTTAGTTAGGGTTCAGTTTCGTCACTGACAGTGCTAGGGTGCATAGTTCATATGGATGGGTTGGTTGGTTGGGTGATTTGTCTAGACTGGCACCTACTGCTAGTGTTTGTTTATCTGTCTTAATCTTATGGGATTGACATCTGAATCCTCCTGTCTCCACTGGATTTTGCGCCAACAGGGAGTGTGAAGGCTAGGTGTAGCATTCAGCGGCAAGATAGTGTACCAAACAACCTCTTACTGCTCATAGTGGAACTGGAGGCTGCTGTGATGATTCTGGCTTATCTAATTATGCAATGACACCCTCTCCATTTATTTGGTGTCTCATGCATACATACATAGATACTCTCAATAACAATATTCGCGATATTGATTATATTGCGATTTATAATGAAATTGATGATGATCTCATGATTGTTCATCTGATTCTGAGCACCTCCATTTCCAATGGCTCTTATGCTCTCAATAATATTTGTTATCTTGTCTACTGTATGCTTGTGTGGTTTGTTGCTACTGTTGTTTTGTTGTGTGTGTAATAGTTCACACTAAAAGAGTACTTTGCTTATTATCTTCGTTGGCTGCAATGATAATTTTTCTTATTAACCTGAGACACACTATGAGGATAATATGCCCATTCAGAACTATATAAACTGAGCAACCTTGGTATCACTTTAACGAAATTTCCACGCTTCAGTTAGTAGTTTGTTTGCTTATTTTCCTTAGGCAATGTTTATTTTCCGGCTTGATGGCTGCAATGATGGACTTCTTGTTAACCTGAGACCTACTATGAGGATAGCATATCCATTCGGAACTATGAACTGAGCAACTTTGGTATCAGCTGCCCTTCTTGTTGAGAAACTTCCACTGTACAAATGCTTATTTTCTCTCAAACAAATTATGTGCTTCTTACACTGGTTAATTACTTGCCTAGCTGCAATGATGGTCTTTTCTGAACCAGGCACTAGTCATTCAGACTGCAGTTTATTGGAATATGTATTCTTTTTAGGCAAAACGGCAAAACCCCCATGGTAGTTTGGTCTTGCAGAATATGGCTTCATGATGCACTTAGTTTGCTTCTTGTCACCCTGATAGTGTTCGATCTAAACTTGTGTTGTATATTCTTTTTCTTTCTTTTGTTCTCTCTTCACCTGCAACATTAATTAAGTTTATAATCTTTGTATTATTGAAATGCTAAGGTGACATGCTACTTGGAAGAACCTTCTCAATTCTCTTAACACTGATTTTTATAATCGAACAACTTTGTTTTTTCCTCCACCAACCAATTTTCTGGTCTGGTTAGTTTTAACACATGTACAGTATCTCCACCCAACCAATCTGTTGTGTTTTCTTGTCATTTTAAGATATGGTTCCTGTCTTGGAAATTGGAATTGAATGAGGCCCAATGCTGAATGATATTGCCAACTTCCGTTGGTGGGAATGCAGTGTTCTATGTGTTTTTCAGCACTCCATGTTAAGAATTAACAAACCACTCCTGGTTATAGAATAAGAGACACGCTGCAGACATATGTAATCAATATAGCATAACATTTTTGGGTCATCGCTGGATTTTGTTTTGTTCTATTCTATTGTGCGGCAAATGGAACTGAGTTACTCTGTTTGTTCTGTTTGTTGGCGGACTGCAGGTTCTACGCCATCTCGGCGCATTACCCGGATTTCAGCAACAAGGAGAGGACCCTGCTGCTGCAGTTTTCGGTCAACCATGAGCAGGACCAAAAAAAGTTTGGCGGTGAGACCCCTTACAGGTTCACTCCATCTTCAGCTTAATCCATTTTCGATCTGTCGATTGGTTGGTTGATCATTCATGTTCTGGGTCAATTCAAATTGCAACATCATGTTATGATTGTGTGTATATATAGGTGTTGTTGTAGACTATATTGTTGTTGTCCTAGAGGTACTTCCTGTCCAACCAGTCTGAAGTTAAGAAGAGATGATATAGGCGCTGCTGTAGGCTATAGGGGGCGAAATCATTCATTGTTGTTATGGATCATCCATCTGTTGTATGCTGGGTGCTATTGTAGGCTACATCCTTATTTCTTCTATTTATAGTTGGTCAAATCCCATGATTTTGCTGAGACGAGACGCAAGTAGCGCTGCAACTATTGAGTTTGAATAGTATGTTGTGTTTTCTCTGGTCTGAAGTTTTAGTTCGCATCTTTTGGTAGATTCGTGACGGCTTTGCTTTTATTAACCAAAATGATGCTTTTCAGTTTATCGCACCTCATTGTCGTGCTCTAGTCTAGTTCTTCACTGTCCAATCACATAGTAACTTCATGTTCTCGCGCGCGATTACTTTCTCAACATAGTAGTATCTATCGGTTCTTAGCCCTTGTCCGGATTGGTGTGCACTAAAGCGTGTCGACTTTCTTTGGCAGATGGGAGACCCTTCGGTTGAGGTGGCCCGGCAGAGCCTTGACGCCTCCCAGGATGTGAAGGGTATAACAATGTGACGCCTCCCAGGATTCAAGAAAGTCTTGCTGGCTGGCTCTTCTTGGCTTGTGTTGTTACTGAGGCTGTTGGTTGATTAGTTGGTTATTTTCAGAATTGTTAATAGTAGCAAACCAAACTCCTGGTATGGTCTTGATGCTAGGAGGAGGCAAATACACAAGTTGTATTTCTGCTCACGAATATTTATATGACATCATTATAATACCATACATAATTGTTATGATCCTCAAATCTCGGCCACCCAACGCGTTATGCTGTCGAAATTTCTATCATTCTTTGCAGGGATAAAGTAAAGAAAAAGAAGAAAAGATTACTAGAAGATTAGTTTTAGAATTTTCTTTTATTTCCTTGTAATTTTTCTTTTATTGGAAACTTGTAAAGACATTGTAATATTCTTACTATAATAAAAATTATGATTCTATTTCATTTTTTGTTTTTAAATTATTTTTCCTTATAGGTTGTTTTCTGTAAATTTGGATTTTTTTTGTTTTCCAAATACATTACTAGTGGCGCATTTCAGCCCTTATTAGTGGCACACCTTCCTATATTACTAGTGGCGCACCTATAAGGCTATTAGTGGCGCACCTAGAGGGAATACTAGTGGAGCACCTAAGGGTTATTAGTGGCGCACCATAGGTGCGTCATTACTATCTGGATTTCTAATGGCGCACCAGAGGTGCGCCATTACTATCTGTTACTAGTGGCGTGTTAATAGTGGCGCACCTACAGTGCGCCATTACTAACGAAAACAGGTGCGCCACTAATAGGGCTTTTTCTAGTAGTGTCTGGTTCAACAACCAAGGTATTTAGATATCCCTGAGGAACTGTCTCGATGTTTAGTTTTCGAAGCTCTTCATATAGGAGTGGCTGCTGCAGCTGAACATCAAGTTCACAACAGTAGGATTTACATTAGCCTTAACAGGAGTATAAGAAATACCCAGGTCATAGTCCGTGATGGCCTCCATCCATCTTTGCTGACGGAGGTTCAGAGATGGCTGAGTGAACAAGTACTTCAGACTATTATGATCCGTGTAGATCTCGCGACGATTACCAAGTAGGTAATGTCGCCATAGCTTCAAGGCATAAATAACTGATGCAAGTTCAAGATCATGCGTTGGATAGTTCTCTTCATGAGGACGCAACTGTCGAGAGCCATAAGCAATTACCTTGCACTCTTGCATTAGGACACAGCCTAATCCTTGACGGGATGTGTCGCAATAAATCACGAAGTCCTTGCGGGAATCTGGAGGAGCAAGCACTGGTGCAGATGTCATCTTGTCCTTGAGTGTTTGGAAACTTTCCTGACATTTTTCTGTCCACTCAAATTTAACGCCTTTGTGAAGCAGATCAGTAAGAGGCTTGGCAATCTTAGAAAAGTTCTCGACAAACCAGCGGCAATAGCTTGCGAGTCCGAGAAAACTTCTGAATTGCTTGACATTCTTCGGAGGAGTCCATTCAAGAATATCTTGAACTCGTTCTGGATTAACAGCAATGCCATCTTTGGAAATCACGTGGCCGAGATATGTCACTTCAGACAACCAGAATTCACACTTGGAATACTTGGCATACAGTTGATGTTCGCGCAACATCTCCAGTACAAGCCGAAGATGTTCGGCATGTTCTTCTTCATTCTTTGGATATATAAGGATATCATCTAGATAAACCAAGACGAATTTGTCGAGGTAATCCATGAAGATGTAGTTCATCAATCAAGAGAACATTGCTGGAGCATTGGTTAATCCGAAGGACATGACAGTGTACTCGTAAGAACCATAGCGAGTAACAAAGGCTGTCTTCGGAATGTCCTCTTTACGAACTCGTATCTGGTGGTATCCCAATCTCAAGTCAAGTTTAGAGAATACTGAGGAACCAGCAAGTTGATCATACAGATCGTTGATTCTGGGAAGCAGATACTTGTTCTGAATTGTTGCTTGGTTGATAGGCCGGTAATCCTGAACCAATCGATTTGTTCCATCCTTCTTCTTAACAAAGAGCGAAGGTGCTCCCCAAGCAGAAGAACTGGGGCGTATGAAACCCTTTTTAAGTGACTTGTCGATTTCCTCCTTAAGTTCAAGGGGTTCATGCGGCGGCATCTTGTATGGGCGCTTGGCAATAGGAGTAGTGCCTGGTTTCAAGTCGATGACAAATTCGACAGCTCTAGCAGGGGGCACTCCGGGAAGTTCTTCTGGAAAGACATCTTGAAAATCCAGAACGACTGGAACGTTCTCTATTCCTTCAAGAGGTGAAGCATTTAATGCATTCAGAGCATGTATCTGGCTCTCTACATTCTGGATTATCCGGGCTGAGTAGCTGACTGTTTGGCCAGAGGGATGTGTAAGTTGGACTTTCTTAGCAGCACAGTTAATCAAAGCATTATGGGCGGTCAACCAGTCCATTCCAAGAATGATGTCTATGTCGGAAGGTCCGAGAGCAACGAGGGAAGCGGAGAACATCAACCCTTCAATTTTCATCTGATTGTTGTGACTTACCATCTTGGTTTGCCACCTGGAATGGGGAGTGATAATCTCTAGTGGGGTGGGCAACAACTCTAGAGGTAGTTCATGCCGCTGAGCAAATTGTTGAGACACAAAGGAATGTGATGCCCCGGAATCAAAGAGAACAGAAGCTACAACTGAATTAACTTGAAGAGTTCCCATCACGATTTTAGGGGACTCACGAGCTTTTTCCATTTTGACATGAGTGACTTGGCCACGACCCATAGCAGGCGGCCTGGCATTATAGCTTCCGAAACGACGGTTTCGACAGCTCTTCTTGCGACCAATAGGAGGACGTGGTGCATCCTGAGGCTGATCCGGGCAACAGTCGATAGTAAGGTGTCCTGGCTGTCCACACTTGCGGCATAAACCATCATTATGGGGAGGAGCCATAGTATTGGGCTGTCCACTTGGGATATTCAGTTGTCTTGGTGGTGAAGGTAGACGAGGTGCGACATAAGACGGCCTTGGTGTTGGAGGAGGTCGGTGATAAACATTGTGCGGAATCCACACCTGTCATTTTTGAGTAGGCTGACCTGAGGATGAGCCAACATCATGAGTACGCTTGAGCGACTCCTGGTACTCAATCAGACCAGTTTCAACCCGGAAAGCTTGACTGACAAGCGTTGCAAAGTCTGCAGCTTCATGAACAACAAGAGCGAGCTTCAGATCAGGATGCAGTCCTTCACAAAATTTCTCCTGCTTACGAGCATCAGTGCAGACATCATCCTCAGCATAGCGGGATAATTCAAGAAATTTCCTCTGATAAGCATCCACAGTCATTTTGCCCTGTGTGAGTTTGCGGAATTCCTTCTTCTTCTGGTCCATCAGACCTTGAGGAATGTGCCATGCACGAAGGGCTGATTGAAATTCCTGCCAAGTGGTTACAGTTCCAGCAGGCAGCATACGCCTGTGGCTTTCCCACCATTGAGCAGCTGGACCCTTCAGGTGAAATGCCGCAAAGGTGAAGTAACTGTTAGGGGCAACTTTAGCGGACTCCATTTCAAATAGGATGTCTCGAAGCCAATCATCAGCATCCATAGGAGTGGTGGAGTTGCGGAAAATGGACGGGTTGAGGCGCACGAATTCTTGTAGTGTTATCAGGGCAGGCTGTTGCTGAGCATTCTGAGTTGGGAACTGAGCCATTACTCCAGTCATAAACTGACGATTCAGCTCAAACTGTTGCATCATTGTGGCAATGTAAGGTGGAGGTAGAGGATCGTCAGCCATGCTGCCAAAACAACAGGGGCAGTTTAGCAAGAACAACTGCATATGTAAGTGGTCATTCAGGATGTAACATGAGAATTGAACAAGAAGTGCATTAGATACATATTAGTAGTCAATAAAGACATACAGATCCATGCACAAAGTTGGATTCAAACGGATAGTACGAGCACAGAAACACTCGCAGCTAGACAACTAGACGGTGGAGAGGTACCACAACGAGGCATAGCAAAGGCTACACCAACGTCGGAGAAAACTATTGGAGCGAGGAATCTGCAAGGAACAACGCAGGGGATCCTCGATAAAAGGATCCTGCGGTCCGTGAATATTGTGCAGCAGAATCCTGGCCCGCATCTCGAAGAAAGGGGGGATATATTTAGAACTCTGGGTGGATGTGATCACGAGAACCTAATGTTAGAGTTAAGAAAACATTAACCCGAATAGGAGAGAGAGCAGAGTCCCAGAGTAAGGGAGAGGAATAAAAGATCCTAATCCCACCCATTGGCGACGTGGGACCGTAAGCCACACAGCCATGTTAGTAAAACAGTTTTTGAAACACTAGACTCAACTTCGGCCAAGGAGTTGGAAAGGGGGTTCCTACAGGTAGTCGGCTCTGATACCATCTTGTGACGCCCGCGACTTAATCGTGCACTAATCATACACGCAAATGCACACGATCAAGCCTAAGGACTCACGGGAAGATATCACAACACAACTCTAGACACAAAATAAAATAATACAAGCTTTATATTACAAGCCAGGGGCGTCGAAGGCTCGAATACAAAAGCTCGAGTCATACAAGCATCAGCGGAAACAAAAGTATCTGAGTACAGACACAAAGTTAAACAAGTTGCCTTAAGAAGGCTAGCACAACAGCGACACTGATCGAAAAGGCGAAGGCCTCCTGCCTAGGGCCTTCAAACTACTCCTGGTCGTCGGGGATCTCCACGTTGTAGTAGGCTCCTTCGGGGATCTTCTGCTCCTGGGCTTCGTCGTCTGATCGCAGCAATCGGGTATGGGGAAAAAGAATAGCAAAGCAACCGTGAGTACTCATCCAAAGTACTCACAAGACTGACATCAGAACTATACTAAATATGCATCGGTTTCAAAGGAATGGGGCTATATCTTTGGACTAAACTGCAGAAATGCCAGAACAGAGGGGGGAAGGCCTAGCCTATCGAAGACTAGCATCTTCAAGCAATTCTTGCAGCATCAGCGAGAAAGTGATCCCGAGATCAGTAGTATCAGTTTAATATTGCAACAGTATCCATTTGTAGTTGTAGCAGATCATGATACAACTCTGAGCGTCCTGTTACCGTGGACACAGCTATTCGAATAGATTACTTCCCTGCAGGGGTGCACTACTATTACCCAACACGCTCGATTAACTCTGGCCGGACACACTTTTATCGGGTCATGCCCGGCCTCGGCTGATCGACACACCGCAGCCCGACCTAGAGCTCAGCAGAGAGGTCCCCGCCAGTGTACATCCTAAGCACCCAGGTGTCTTGGGCCATTGCCCTGTGCACTCCGGGTCGTTGTGTGCAGGGTGGATACCAGCGCCAATGGCACGATCCGACCCAGCCACAATGCTGAACTGGACGTCTGACAAAGCTTTCGGCTGATACATACGGCGCCGAGGGCCCCATAAACCATTATCCCGCGTGGTGGTAGTGCGTATAGGGCCAACGACCCACTCAGATCAAATACCCAAATCCGTTAGGCGTAATAGTAACTCGCGACGACGAATAGGATCCCTGTCGCTCCGACTTGATATCACACGGCTCGCGGGTGCTCTTGGAGCCGACCCGTCTTTATTATTCTCTCGCGGGCACTCTTGGAGCCGGCCCGACTTTAACATTTTTAAAGTATTGCAATATGTAAACATTTCCGTGATCATCACCCAGAGCGAACAGGGCCCGATAACAAGCATGGCAAACGGACAAGGGTGAAGGGCCACAGATGGATCAACAGCATATCTAACTAAGCATCATAGGACAGCAGGTAGGTATCAATAGTAGGCGACGAAAATAGGTTATGCATCAGAATATGAGCTATCGGAGCAACAACAGAAGCAGTTCTAATGCAAGCATAAGAGAGAAGGAATGGGCGATATCTGGATGATCAAGGGGGTTTTGCTTGCCTGGAAGCTCTGCTTATAGGGGCTGGTCGTCGGAAGGCTGCTCGTCCAGAGCGTAGTCGAACTCAGCTGCGTCGGCGTCGGTCTCGGCGTCTATCGGGAGAGAAGGAGGGGGAAGAAACAATAAATTCACAGCAATAATGCAACAGCGATGTATGACATGCCTAAATGATATTGAGATGTGATATAATGCCTATTTAATTGATTTAGATAATTTAGGAATTTATTTGGATTTATTTTATTAAGGTCATGCACTATTCATCTATCGAAATCGGGCAAAAAGTTCCATGTTCATCTAGATAGGAGTGATGGTCAAGCATTTTGACCACATATTCGGATTCATCATATTTTTCTGATCATTTTTCATATGTAAATTATTTTCATCCGAGTTACGGTTTATTTTATATGATTTTTCAAAGTTTTATTGATTTTCTGGAATTTCTGAAATTATTTAATTAGAATTATCCGAAACAGTAATAGGTGACGCATCATGGCGTGGGAGTGACGTCAGCAGTCAACAGACCGGCTGACCCGTCAAACCTGACTAGTGGGTCCCACTGGTTAGTGATTGTGCTAATTAACAGAGGTTAATTTAATTAAACTAACCTAATTAACTAGCGGGACCCACCTGTCAGTGTCCAATTAATAACTAATTTAATTAACCGATTAATTAACGTTTTATTTATTTATAAAAATCAGTTTATTTGGGCAGGACCCACATGTCAGTGACACGGGGCCAGCCTAGTCAGCGTTGACCGGGTCAACTGGGCCCGCGGGGCCCGCGGTCAGTGGCACAGAGGCGGGGCCCAGTCGGCCACGTCGGACGCCAGCCACCGGAGCTCTCCGGCGAGCTCGCCCGCGGTGGTCGAACCCCGGCGAGCCCGGAAATCCTCTATGGTGCACCAAATCGGGCGCGGTTTGATCCTCTGGATCGGCCACTTTACACCGCGTCCGGTGATGCCCTCGGCTGGAGCTGGGGAGGCCGGAATGGTCGCCGGCGACGACGTCGGGCGGCGGGGTTCTCGGGCGGTGGTCATTCTCGTTGCTACGGTGCGCGCGCGAGCTAGCAAAGCAGCTAGGGAGAGCCTACGCGGTGAGGTGAACCTAATGGGCACATGCGCATGACCAAATGCTCGTCGGAGTCTCGCCGGCGACGTGCTCCGCGGAGGTGCGTACGGCCAAGTCCAACACGACGGCTACGGCTACGGGGAGAGGCCGGGGAGAGGGGGAGAAGACGCGGCTGCTCACCGGGTGCCTGCAGAGGAGCAAAGCGGGGTCGGGGGAGGCGTGGAGTAGCCGGAATCGTCGGCGAGTCGTCGGTGGCCATAGGTGGAAGAAGGGCTCAAGCAGCTCGATGGCGAGGCGGGGAGCTCCACTTGACGGCTCCGGACGGTGTAGCGGTCGACGGCGGAGAGCTACGGCATCACGGCGAGGCTTGAGGACGACGGAGAACGCGGGATCGACGGCAATGGCGGCGGCGACTTTCGGGTGGGTTCGCGCGGGAGCGATGGAGGGGACGAGAGGGGGTGCTGGGGCACCTAGGGTTCGCGGGAGGGCGAGAGGGGCTCGAGGACGTCCTTATTGGCGTCGGGGAGCCGGCGGATGGATGACACCGAGGCGGGCGGCGCCGTGTCGTCGCGGGCGAGCGACAGCGCGCGAGAGGAGGACGACGACTGCGGTGGTGGGATGGGCCTATACTGTTTGGACTTAGGCCTAGTGCCACAGTAGCAGTTAGGCCTTTTCTATTTCTTTTTCTGCTTTCTGTTTTATTTCTGTTTAACATAATGTTTAGCCTCTACTTTAGTTTTGTAAAATATGTGACTTCGCTCTAATATTACAATGCAATATTACCTACCACCAGAAATTGGTTTGGGGTTAATATGATTTCATTTGAATTTTATTTAAATGAATTGGTATTTTAAAGTGTTGTTTTACTACTGTTTGAGGTTGTTAGAGTTACTTAGTGAATTTTGGTGATGTTGTTTTCTTGAACATATTTAGTTATGAATTATTTGCTGTTTAATGAACATTTTTATTTCAAATTTGGACAACTTTTATTTTTCACTTTGAATTTAAATTGCAACTTGAATTGGAATTTGAAATGACATATGATGCAATGATGCTCAAGCATAGTTAATCATGATGACTTGGCACTATCAAAAGGTGACCATTGTAGCCTAATTACATGGGGTGTTAATAATACAGAAATAAAACAGAAAGCAGAAAAAGAAATAGAAAAGGCCTAACTGCTACTGTGGCACTGGGCCTAAGTTCAAACAGTTTAGGGCCAGCCCACCACCGCAGTCGTCGTCTTCCAATCGCGCGCTGTCGCTCGCCCGCGCCGACAGGGCGCTGCCCGCCTCGTTGTCGTCCATCCACCGGCTCCCCGACGCCGATAAGGACGTCCTCGAGCCCCTCTCGCCCTCCCGCGAACCCTAGGTGCCCCAGCACCCCCTCTCGTCCCCTCCATCGCTCCCGTGCGAACCCACCCGAAAGTCGCCGCCGCCATTGCCGTCGATCCCGCGTTCTCCGTCGTCCTCGAGCCTTGCCGTGATGCCATAGCTCTCTGACGTTGACCGCTACACCGTCCGAAGCCGTCAAGTGGAGTTCCCCGCCTCGTCATCGAGCTGCTCGATCCCTTCTTCCACCTACGGCCGCCGACGACTCGCCGACGATTCCGGCTACTCCACGCCTCCCCCGAGCCTGCTTTGCTCCTCTGCAGGCTCCCGGTGAACAGACGCATCTTCTCCCCCTCTCCCCGGCCTCTCCCCGTAGCCGTAGCTGCCGCGTTGGACTTGGCCGTACGTGCCTCCACGGAGCACATCGCCGGCGAGACTCCGACGACCATTTGGTCATGCGCGTGTGCCCGTTAGGTTCGCCTCACCACGTAGGCTCTCCCTAGCTGCTTTGCTAGCTCGCGCGTGCAGCGTAGCAACGAGAATGACCACCGCCCGAGAACCCCGCCGTCCGACGTCGTCGCCGGCGACCATTCCGGCCTCCCCAGCTCCAGCCGAGGCCATCACCGGACGCGGCGTAAAGTGGCCGATCCAGAGGACCAAACCGTGCCCGATTTGGTGCACCACAGAGGATTTTCGGGCTCACCGGAGTTCGACCACCATGGGCGAGCTCACCAGAGAGCTCCGGTGGCCGGCGTCCGACGTGGCCGACTGGGCCCCGCCTCTGTGCCACTGACCGCGGGCCCCGCGGGTCCAGTTGACCCGGTCAACGCTGACTAGGCTGGCCCCGTGTCACTGACATGTGAGTCCCGCCTAAATAAACTAATTTTTATAAATAAATAAAACGTTAATTAATCGGTTAATTAAGTTAGTTATTAATTAGACACTGACAGGTGGGTCCCGCTAGTTAATTAGGTTAGTTTAATAAAATTAACCTCTGTTAATTAGGACAGTCACTGACCAGTGGGACCCACTGGTCAGGTTTGACTGGTCAGCCGGTCTGTTGACTGCTGACGTCACTACCACGTCATGATGATGTCACCTATTACTGTTTCGGATAATTCTAATTAAATAATTTCAGAAATTCCAGAAAATCAATAAAGCTTTGAAAAATCATATAAAATAAACCGTAACTCGGATGAAAATAATTTATATATGAAAAACGATCAGAAAAATATGAAGAATCCGAATATGTGGTTAAAATGCTTGACCATCACTCCTATCTAGATGAACATGGAACTTTTTGCCCGATTTCGATAGATGAATAGTGCATGACCTTAATAAAATAAATCCAAATAAATTCCTAAATTATCTAAATCAATTAAATAGGGATTATATCACATCTGCATATCATTTAGGCATGTCATACATCGCTGTTGCATTATTGGCGTGAATTTATTGTTTCTTCCCCCTCCTTCTCTCCCGATAGACGCCGAGACCGACGCTGACGCAGCTGAGTTCGACTACGCTCCGGACGAGCAGCCTTCCGACGACCAGCCCCTCTCAGCATAGCTTCCAGGCAAGCAAAACCCTCTTGATCATCCAGATATCGCCCATTCCTTCTCTCTTATGCTTGCTTTAGAACTGCTTCTGTTGTTGCTCCGATAGCTCCTATTCTGATGCATAGCCTGTTTTCGTCGCCTACTGTTGATACCTACCTGCTGTCCTATGATGCTTAGTTAGATATGCTGTTGATCCATCTGTGGCCCTTCACCCTTGTCCGTTTGCCATGCTTGTTATCGGGCCGTGATCACTCTGGGTGATGATGACGGAAATGTTTACATATTGCAATACTTAAAAAATGTTAAAGTCGGGCCGGCTGCTAGAGTACCCGCGAGAGAATAATAAAGACGGGTCGGCTCCAAGAGCACCCGCGAGCCGTGTGTTATCAAGTCAGAGCGACATGGATCCTGTTCGTCTTCGCGAGTTACTAATACGCCTAACGGATTTGGGTATTTGAGCTGAGTGGGTCGTTGGCCCTATACGCACTACCACCACGCGGGATAATGGTTTATGGGGCCCTCGGTGCCGTATGTATCAGCCGAAAGCTTTGTCAGACGTCCAGTTCAACATTGTGGCCGGGTCGGATCATGCCCTTGGCGCTGGTATCCACCCTGCACACAACGACCCGGAGTGCACAGTGCGATGGCCCAAGACCCCTGGGCGCTTAGGATGTAGACCGGCGGGGACCTCTTTGCTGAGCTCTAGGTCGGGCTGCGGTGTGTCGATCAGTCGAGGCCGGGCATGACCAGATAAAAGTGTGTCCGGCCAGAGTTAATCGAGCGTGTTGGGTAACAATAGTGCACCCCTGCAGGGAAGTAATCTATTCGAATAGCCGTGTCCACGGCAACAGGACGCTCAGAGTTGTATCCTGATCTGCTAAAACTACAAATGGATACTGTTGCAATATTAAACTGATACTACTGCTCTTGGGATCACTTTCTCGCAGGGTAGTCGAGGAAGGATCCCAGGGCATTGCTATTATATGATTGATGGTACATATATATTACCTGTGCTACTCTCTTCTGATGATGCAAGAATTGCTTCAAGATGCTAGTCTTCGATATGCTAGGCCTTCCCTCCTCTGTTCTGGCATTTCTGCAGTTTAGTCCAAAGATATAGCCCCATTCCTTTGAAACCAATGCATATTTACTATAGTTCTGATGTCAGTCTTGCGAGTACTTTGGATGAGTACTCACGGTTGCTTTGCTATTCTTTTTCCCCATACCCGATTGCTGCGATCAGACGAAGGAGCCCAGGAGCAGGAGATCCCCGGAGGAGCCTACTACAACGTGGAGATCCCTGACGACCAGTAGTAGTTCGGAGGCCCTAGGCAGGAGGTCTTCGCCTTTTCGATCAGTGTCGCTATTGTGCTAGCCTTCTTAAGGCAACTTGTTTAACTTTGTGTCTGTACTCAGATACTTTTGTTTCCGCTGATGCTTGTATGACTCGAGCTTTTGTATTCAAGCCTTCGAGGCCCCTGGCTTGTAATATAAAGCTTGTATTATTTTATTTTGTGTCTAGAGTTGTGTTGTGGTATCTTCCCGTGAGTCCTTAGGCTTGATCGTGTGCATTTGCGTGTATGATTAGTACACGATTATGTCGGGGGCGTCGCAAGTTGACCTACCACCAGAAATTGGTTTGGGGTTAATATGATTTCATTTGAATTTTATTTAAATGAATTGGTATTTTAAAGTGTTGTTTTGCTACTGTTTGAGGTTGTTAGAGTTACTTAGTGAATTTTGGTGATGTTGCTTTCCAGAACATACTTAGTTATGAATTATTTGCTGTTTAATGAACATTTTTATTTCTAATTTGGACAACTTTTATTTTTCACTTTGAATTTAAATTGCAACTTGAATTGGAATTTGAAATGAGATATGATGCAATGATGCTCAAGCATAGTTAATCATGATGACTTGGCACTATCAAAAGGTGACCACTGTAGCCTAATTACATGGGGTGTTACATACCAATTCTTTGACATTCATCACAAGATAAGACAAACTTACGAGCATCCTTGAAAAGAGTAGGCCAATAAAAACCAGATTGTAATACCTTATGTGCAGTTCTGTCTCCCGCATGGTGTCCTCCGTAAGCCTCGGAATGACACTTCCGTAGGATTTGTTCCTGTTCATGCTCAGGTATACAACGTCTAATAATACCATCTACTCCTACTTTATAAAGATGTGGGTCATCCCAGAAGTAATGTCCTAAATCAAAGAAGAACTTTTTCTTTTGTTGGTATGTGAAACTAGGTGGTATAAATTTAGCAACAATATAATTAGCATAGTCTGCATACCAAGGAGTATTATGAGAAGCATTTATGACAGGTAATTGTCCACCAGGAAAATCATCATTAATTGGTAGTGGGTCATCACGAACATTTTCCATTCTAGACAAATTATCTGCTACGGGATTCTCAGCTCCCTTTCTATCAATAATATGCAAGTCAAATTCTTGTAGCGATAGAACCCACCTAATAAGTCTAGGTTTAGCATCTTTCTTTTCCATAAGATATTTAATAGCAGCATGATCGGTGTGAACAGTTACTTTAGAATCAAGTATGTAAGATCTCAATTTATCACATGCAAACACAACTGCTAGAAATTCTTTCTCAGTAGTAGCATAATTTCTTTGGGCACTGTCTAGAGTTTTACTAGCATAATGGATAACATTTAATTTCTTATCAACTCTCTATCATAGAACAGCACCAACAGCGTAATCACTAGCATCACACATAATTTCAAAAGGCAAGTTCCAATCTGGTGGTTGAACAATAGGTGCAGTAGTTAAGGCTTTCTTAAGTGTTTCAAAGGCTTCTACACAATCATCATCAAAAACAAATGGAACATCTTTTTGCAAGAGATCGGTAAGAGGTCTAGAAATTTTAGAGAAGTCTTTAATAAATCTCCTATAGAAACCAGCATGACCAAGGAAACTTCTTATACCTTTAATATCTTTAGGACATGGCATTTTCTCAATAGCAACAACCTTAGCTTTATCAACTTCAATACCTCTTTCAGAAATTTTATGCCCCAAGGCAATACCATCATTCACCATAAAGTGGCACTTCTCCCAATTCAAGACAAGGTTAGTTTCCTCACATCTCTGCAAAACTCGATCAAGGTTGCTTAAGCAGTCATCAAGAGAAGTTCCGTAAACGGAAAAATCATCCATAAAAACCTCAACAATATTTTCACAAAAGTCAGAGAATATAGCAGTCATACATCTTTGAAAGGTAGCAGGTGCATTGCATAAACCAAAAGGCATGCGTCTATAAGCATAAGTTCCAAATGGACAAGTGAAGGTGGTTTTCTCTTGGTCAGCTGGTAATACAGGTATTTGAGAAAAACCAGAATAACCATCTAGGAAACAAAAGTGTGTACGTTTAGACAATCTTTCAAACATTTGATCAATAAAAGGTAAGGGGTAACGATCTTTTCTAGTAGCTTTGTTTAATTTTCTAAAATTAATTACCATCATATAACCAGTTACAATTCTTTGTGGAATGAGTTCATTTTTATCATTAGGAACAACGGTAAAACCTCCTTTCTTAGGGACACAATGAACGGGACTTACCCATCTACTATCAGCTATGGGATAGATTATACCTACTTCCAGAAGCTTTAATATATCGGTTCTTACCACCTCTTTCATCTTAGGATTTAATCGTCGTTGGTGGTCGACAACTGGTTTAGTATCAGGCTTCATATTAATTTTGTGCTGACAGAGAGTGGGACTAATGCCCTTAAGATCATCAAGAGTATATCCAATAGCAGCGCGGTGCTTCCTCAAAGTTTTTAGTAATCTCTTTTCTTCATGCTCTGAAAGGTTAGCACTAATAATAACATGATATATCTTCTTTTCATCTAGATAAGCATATTTCAATGTATCAGGCAATTGCTTCAATTCAAATACAGGGTCACCCTTAGGCGGATGAGGGCCTCCAAGAGTTTCAACAGGCAAATTGTGTTTAAGGATAGGTGGTTGATCAAAGAACATCTTATCTATTTCATTTCTTTCATTCATATGCATATCATTTCCATGGTCTAGCAAATATTGTTCTAACGGATCAGTAGGAGGTACGGCAATAGAAGCAAGACCAATAATTTCATCTTTACTAGGCAATTCTTTATCATGAGGTTGTCTACGAAACTTGGAGAAATTAAACTCATGAGACATACCACGAAAATTAACACTAACAGTTTCTTTAGCGCAATCAATCTTGGCATTAACAGTGTTTAAGAAAGGTCTACCAAATATAATGGGACAAATATCATCTTGTGGAGAATAGAGGAATAGAAAATCAGTAGGGTATTTTATTTTTCCACACAAGACTTCAACATCTCTAACGATCCCAAGTGGTGTAATGGTATCTCTGTTTGCAAGCTTAATAGTAACATCAATGTCCTCTATTTCAATAGGTGCAATATCATTTATAATTTCTTGATATAATGTAAACGGAATAGCACTCACACTAGCACCCAAATCACATAAGCCATGATAACAATGATCTCCTATTTTAACAGAGACAACAGGCATGCCTACAACGGGTCTGTTTTTAGCTTTAGGGACTGGTTTAGCAATTCTAGCTGCTTCATCACAGAAGTATATAACATGCCCATCTATATAATCGACCAAGAGATCTTTAACCATAGCAACATTAGGTTCAACTTTAATTTGTTCAGAGGGTCTAGGTGCTCTAATATTACTTTTGTTAACCACAGTTGAAACTTTAGCATGTTCCTTAATCCTAACAGGAAAAGGTGGTTTCTCAATATAAGCAGTAGGCACAACTGGATCAGCATGGTAAACAATTGTTTCTTCTTTAACACTAATGGGTTCCTCAATCTTTTCTTTAATAGGGGGATGATATTTAAACCACTTCTCCTTAGGGAGATCAACATGAGTAGCAAATGATTCACAAAAGGAAGCTACTATCTCAGAGTCAAGTCCATATTTAGTGCTAAACTTACGAAAAACATCGGTATTATACATGGCTCATTACCTTTGTCGAGTTCCCAATCTTCAGAGTTGTATGTAATTCTTTCCAAAAGATCCCATCCGAATTCAATAGTTTTCTTCATAAAGGAGCCAACCGAAGAAGAATCGAGCATGGTTTGATCATCATGAGAAAGCCGAGCATAAAAATTATGTAAGATAATTTCTCTTGAGAGCTCATGGTTGGGGCATGTGTACATCATGTACTTAAGCCTCCCCCAAGCTTGAGCGATGCTTTCTCCTTCACGAGGCCAAAAATTATATATATAATTCCGATCACGATGAACCAAATGCATAGGATAAAATTTCTGGTGGAATTCCAGTTTCAATCGGTTCCAGTCCCATGTATTAGTATCATCACATAGCCTATACCATGTCAACGCCTTTACCTCCAAAGATAAAGGGAATACTTTCTTCTTAACTCCATCTCCGGATAAACCTGCAAGCTTAAATAATCCACAAATTTCATCCACATAGGTCAAGTGCATATCAGGATGTACCGTTCCATGTCCTGCATAAGGATTAGCTAGCATTTTCTCTATCATACCCGAAGGAATCTCATAATAAATATTTTCAGTAGGTGCAGTAGGTTGAGGAGCAACAATTGGTGCTTCCGGTCGAGGTGAAGATACCCCGAACAAACCCCTCAAAGGATTACTTTCGATAGTGACAAGTGACAGTAAATTTCAGCACGTAATATAAATGCTTCCTTACCAAATTCCACTCACCAAAGGCGCTTTACTCCCCGGCAACAGCGCCAGGAAAGAGTCTTGATGACCCACAAGTTTAGGGGATCAATCGTAGTCCTTTCGATAAGTAAGAGTGTCGAACCCAACGAGGAGCAGAAGGAAATGACAAGCGGTTTTCAGCAAGGTATTTTCTTCAAGCACTAAAATTATCGGTAACGAGTAGTTTGATAGCAAGATAATTTGTAAAAAGTGACAAGTAGCAATAGTAACAAAGAGTGCAGCAAGGTGGCCCAATCCTTTTTGTAGCAAAGGACAAGCCAGAACGATCACTTATATTAAGCAAAGCGTTCTCGAGGACACATGGGAATTTCATCTAGTCACTTTCATCATGTTTGTTTGATTCGCGTTCGCTACTTTGATAATTTGATATGTGGGTGGACCGGTGCTTGGGTGCTCTTCTTACTTGAACAATCCTCCCACTTATGATTACCCCCTCTCGCAAGCATCCGCAACTACGAAAGAAGAATTAAGATAACTCTAACCATAGCATTAAACATATGGATCCAAATCAGCCCCTTACGGAATAGCGCATAAACTAGGGTTTAAGCTTCTGTCACTCTAGCAACCCATCATCTAATTACTACTCCACAATGCATTCCCTTAGGCCCAAAGATGGTGAAGTGTCATGTAGTCGATGTTCACATGACACCACTAAGAGAATCAACAACATACACATCATCAAAATATCGAACGAATACCAAATTCACATGATTACTTATGACAAGACTTCTCCCATGTCCTCAAGAACAAAAGTAACTACTCACAAACCATATTCATGTTCAAGATCAGAGGGGTATTGAATAGCATATTGGATCTGAATATATAATCTTCCACCAAATAAACCAACTAGCATCAACTAGAAGATGTAATCAACACTACTAGCAACCCACAGGTACAAATCTGAGGTTTTGAGACAAAGATTGAATACAAGAGATGAACTAGGGTTTGAGATGAGATGGTGCTGGTGAAGATGTTGATGAAGATTGGTCCTCACACGATGAGAGGAGCGTTGGTGATGTCGATGGCTCTGATTTCCCCCTCCCGGAGGGAAGTATCCCCGGCGGAATCGCTCCACCGAAGAGCAAAAGTGCTCCTGCCCAAGTTCCGCCTCGAGACGGTGGTGCACCATCCCAAAAGTCGTCTCCTTATTTTTTCTAGGGCAAATGGACTTGTATACCAGAAAATGGGCACCGAAGGTTGGCCAGGGGCCCCACAAGCAACCAGGGCGCGCCTGGGGGGGTGGCGTGCCCTGGTGCCTCGTAGGCTCCAGGGTGGCCCCCTCTAGTATTTCTTTCTTCCAGTATTTTTTATTGATTCCAAAATAAATCTCCATGAAATTTCAACTCATTTGGAGATGTGCAGAATAGGTATCTTTGACATAGCTTTTTCAGGTCCAGAATTCCAGCTGCCGGCAATCTCCCTCCTTGTGTAAATCTTGCATATTAAGAGAGAAAAGGCATTAGAATTGCTCCACAAAGTGTTATATTGATTAAAAACACTATAAATAACAGTAGTAAAATATGATGCAAAATGGACGTATCAGCGCAACTACGGCCACTACGAAATCACACGCACGAACTCGAATCCTAGCTCGGGAAGAGGGGAGAAGGAACGGGCGCTCACGGTGATCATGTTGGAGAGCTCGAGGAGGCGCGGGGAGGTGTGTGGACGCAGCAATCGACGATGAAGTGCACGGCGGCCGGAGAAGAGGAAGTCGAGCTCGGGGAAGATGCAGAGCTCCCCGAGACGAACCAGTGGTCCAGCAAGAAGTAGACGGCCACGGTGTCGGTGTCAAATCCGGCATATCTCGTAGTAGGGGTCCTAAGCTAGGCGTCTGGGAGCGATGGTAACATGGACATAGGATTTTACCCAGGTTCGGGCACTCAATGAAAGCACCAATGTCGGTTCTAAATCCGGCATATCTCGTAGTAGGGGTCCTAAGCTAGGCGTCTTGGAGCGATGGTAACATGGACACAGGATTTTACCCAGGTTTGGGCTCTCTCAAATTGATAATACCCTACGTCCTGCTTTTGATTGTATTCATACGGGGTGTAGTACAGAGTACATGTATCTACCACGAGATTGTTCTAATGAATATGAGTTGTTCTATTGACTAGCCTGGCCTCGGTTTATATAATGTACCAGAGTCCTAGAGATTGGCCTCGATTCCACTATATGACACCAGGAAGTCGAGGATTTTGTCTGCCTCAAAGCCAAAGATGTACTTCAATGGGTTCAACATGGTCTTGTATTTTCACAAGTTCTCGAAGGTTCGGACAAGGACCGGAATCAGGTCCTGCTTCCTCTTTGGCTTGATGACTAGATCGTCGATGTATACTTCCATATTCTCACCAATTTGGGTGCAGAATGCCTCCTACATAGTGCTCTGGTATGTGCAACCGCATTCTTAAACCTCAAAGGCATTGTTTTATAGCAGAACATGTCAAAGGGTCTGATGAAGCTGATGTGAGGCACATCTTTCTCTCTCATCCCAATCTTATGGTTCCCCGGGTAGGCATCCATAAGGTATAAATACTCGTAACCCAAAATGGAGTCGACAATTTGATCAATCCGGAGCAACGGGAACGAGTCTTTCGGGCAACCCTTCTTCAAGCTGGTGTAGTCGACACACATGTGGAGTTCTCCTAGCACTAGGTTAGACAACCAAGTAGGGTACATGATGGGCTCAATAAAGCCTGCTTTCCATAGCTTCTCATTTTCACGCTGGATGACTTTTTCTGTCGCGGGGTAAACCGCCTGAGCTTCTGCTTCACCGGCCTGACGAACTAGTTGATGTCGAGACTATGTTCAGCCACTTCTCTCGGGATCCCGGGCATGTCAAAAGGTTGCCAACTAAATGCATCCATGCTCTCCCGAAGGAAGGTGATGAGCTCGCGTTCGCGATCGGGTGTATGGTTGGAGCCGATCTTGACCGTGTTCTCAGGTTGATCTTCGCGTAGAGGGATTTCTTTACCTCGTCCTGGAGTAGGACTGATATCTTGGGCTTGGTGTGGACTAGGGCCAACCCGTTGGTCAGGTTGGTTTGGGTCAGCAACTTATCCTGTATGTCGTACTCCACGGCGTACTCGATCAAGCCGCGGACTTTAATAACACAGTTGGGTCCTGGAATGTTCAACATCCTGTAGGTGTAACTCGCTATGCCCATGAACTGTGCCAACTACGGCTGGCTCAAGAGAGCATTGTAGGCAATCTTGAAGTTGACCACCACAAAGGTGCAACACTCCATTTGATAGTTATCTTCTTGCCCGAAGACCAATGGAAGCATGATCCGGCCTATGGGCTTGTGAGCAGCTCCTAGAACTATCCCGAAGAATGACTTGGAAAGTGGATTGACCTCGAAGCGCGGGATCTGCATCTGCTTGAGGGTCTTGGTGGTGATAATGCTGAACGAGCTCCTGTCATCAACCGGGATGCGGTGAACTTGAGCATTGCTGATCAGATATGATACCATCAAAGAGTAGCATCCCTGGTAGGGGCAGTTTTCCGGGCAGTGGAAGAGGATGGGAACTCGGGACCACTTCAACTTAGAAGGCGAAGGTCGAAGGAGAACGACCATGCCCTCCCAATCGATGGTCTTGGCATCCCTCTTCGACTCGAAACTGACTGAACCACCCCATAAGTGGTTGATCTGGGCTAACTCACATGGCTCGTCGCCCTAGACCTTGGCCCAAGATTCTTCTCACTCCAAGGACCTATCGAAGCTTAAGGCACTTGGTTCTTGCATGGGGCCACATTTTTGCTACTCGCACTAGTTCTGCTGGGTTCGCTGATCCTTTGGGACCTGGGTCTTCATCTCGTCGAGTGGGATTGAAGACGATTACGTAGATACAGCCTGATGACGTAAGGTCCCAATAGTAGGCACCAGCTGTCGAGGATAATTCCGTTGGTACCTCGTAGTGGTACAAAAGTCGTAGGTGATTTGTTTGGTTGTGGGACATAACCTCAGGGTCACCAGGGGTCACTACACATGATTTTACTCAGGTCCGGGCCATATCTCGAGACAGGATACAACGATGGTTACAATATGGGGATCCGGCGAGTGGGAGTGCTACTTGACGGCTATTGTGGACGAACTAGGCAAGATCGCTCGGGCTTCAGTCACTACTGGAATTTTCGTATATGCCAGGTGTATGGCTCTTTGCCGAGAGCCAAACCACGGGCACTCGGCAAACTTATGTACGCCGAGGGTAGCGCTCGGCAAACATGGGTTCACGGCAACTGCCCGCTGTTGCCGACAGAGAGTCTCGGCAAACAGACTGTACCCGGCAATCGGTGCGGACACCAAGAGCACCACACCTCAACTTCTAAGCACTACTCCCTCCGTTCCTTTATGTAAGGCGTATTATTTTTGCCACGGTAACCAAGGCACAAAATTATAGCGGATTTAGGACGAAGTCATCCTTGGCTAATTTGTTGGTTAGTGGCAAGTAAATCAATTAGGCCAGGAAAGAGAGAGATAATTGTAATAGGGAGAGGGATTCTTACTACGCACGGCTACAAACGGGGAAGAGCCGTGGATCAAGGGTGATGACATTTACCGAGAGGGGTGCTCGGTTACGGCATGTATTATCGAGAGCCGATTATCGACCCTCGGTAATAAGTAAGCCACATCCTATATTATTGTTTTTTTGTGTGTTTCTTTGCCACTCTCATTTTGTGTCTGATATTTCATGACTTTTAATGGCTAAAGTTTCAAAATGCCATGACTTTTGATGACTTGTGTTTTTGGTTAGATTTTTTTCAAATCTCAACTTGTAAGCACTATAAAGTAAAAGAATGAAAACAGGGACCTTCCATAACACGCAAAAGCAGGTATTCACCAAACCTACCCCCTCTCGGTGCCGGTCAACGGCATAGACCACCGGGGCCACCGGATGGGTGCTCGGTCGGGAAGCTGCCCGAGGGGGGTGGTCTGGCAACTGGCCCGACATGCGTGTGGCCCAGGCATATGTATGAAAGGGTGGTGTGGTGTCTAAATACACAATGCACATCCTTGACGTGGCAGATGTCTCACAAACCGGACACACGGGCCCGAACGTCGAGGACTGGCTGTGTTCGTCACCCACATCGACCCGGCGGTGGGCGATCCTGTGAGGGAATGGGCTAAAACTTGGTCTGGCATCTCACAATGACCTGTCGTAACACGGAGAAGCAGGTATTCACCAACCCCTACCCCCTATCGGTGTCGGTCAACACCGTAGACCGCCGGGGCCACCGGATGGGTGCTCGGTCGGGAAGCCGCCCGAGGGTGGTGGTCCGGCAACTGGCCCTACATGCGTGTGGCCTAGGCATATGTATGAAAGGTTGGTGTGGTGTCTGAATACCCAATACACATCCTTGACATGGAAGATGACTCACAATCCGGACACACAGGCCCGAACATCGAGGACTGGCTGCGTTCGTCACCCACATCGACCCGGCGGTGGGCGATCCTGTGAGGGAATGGGCTAGAACTTGGTCTGGCATCTCATAATGACCTGTCGTAACACGAAGAAGCAGGTATTTACCAACCCCTACTCCCTCTCGGTTCCGGTCAATGCCGTAGACCGCCGGGGCTACCGGATGAGTGCTCGGTCGGGAAGCCGCCCGAGGGGGGGTCCGGCAACTGCCCCTACATGCATGCTTGTGGCCCAGGTATATGCGTGAGGACGCCGAGAGCACCACACGACAAAGAGAAGCCATGTGGCATTCCCATTCGCATTTGACGGCTCAGTCAGTTTCTTTAGATATTACCGAGAGCTGACTATCGACCCTCGGTACTGAGTAGGCCACATCCTTGTAATTTTTTTTGGGTGTTTCTTTGCCACTCTCATTTTGTGTCTGATATTTCATGTCTTCTAATTACTAAAGTTTCAAAATGACATGACTTTTGATGACTTATGTTTTGGGTAAGATTTTTTCAAATCTCAACTTCTAAGCACTACTCCGTCCGTTCCTTTATGTAAGGTGTATTATTTTTGCCACGGTGACCAAGGCACAAAATTATAGCGGATTTAGGATGAAGTTATCCTTGGCTAATTTGTTGGTTAGTTGCAAGTAAATCAATTAGGCCAGGAAAGAAAGATATACTTGCAATAGGGAGAGAGATTCTTACCGCGCACGGCTACAAACGGGGAAGAGCCGTAGATCAAGGGTTATGACATTTACCGAGATGGGCACTCGGTAACGACATGTATTACCGAGAGCCGATTATCGACCCTCGGTAACAAGTAAGCCACATCCTATATTCCTTTTTTTGTGTGTGTTTCTTTGCCACTCTCATTTTGTGTCTGAAATTTCATGTCTTTTAATGGCTAAAGTTTCAAAATGCCATGACTTTTGATGACTTCTGTTTTGGGTTAGATTTTTTTTCAAATCTCAACATATAAGCACTATAAAGTAAAAGAATGAAAACAGGGACCTGCCGTAACACACAGAAGCAGGTATTCACCAACCCTACCCCCTCTCAGTGCCGGTCAACGGCATAGGCCGTCGGGGCCACCGGATGGGTACTCGGTCGGGAAGCCGCCCGAGGGGGCGGGTCCGGCAACTGGCCCTACATGCGTGTGGCCCAGGCATATGTATGAAAGGGTGGTGTGGTCTCTGAATACCCAATGCACATCCTTGACATGGCAGATGCCTCACAAACCGGACACACGGGCCCGAACATCGTGGACTGGCTGCGTTCGTCACCCAGATCGACCCGGCGGTGGGCGATCCTATGAGGGAATGGGCTAAAACTTGGTCTGGCGTCTCACAATGACCTGTCGTAACACGGAGAAGTAGGTATTCTCCAAACCTTACCCCTTCTCGGTGCAGGTCAATGCCATAGACCGCCGAGGCCACCGGATGGGCGCTCGGTCGGGATGCCGCCCAAGGGTGGGTCCGGCAACTGCCCCTACATGCGTGTGGCCCAGGCATATGTATGAAAGGGTGGTGTGGTGTACGAATTCCCAATGCACATCCTTCACGTGGCAGATGCCTCACAAACTGGACACACGGCCCCGAACGTCGAGGACTGGCTGTGTTCGTCACCCACATCGACCCGGCGGTGGGCGATCCTGTGAGGGAATGGGCTAAAACTTGGTCTGGCATCTCATAATGACATGTCTTAACACGGAGAAGCAGGTATTCACCAACCCCTACCCCCTCTTGGTGCTGGTCAACGTCGTAGACCGCAGGGGCTACCGGATGAGTGCTCGGTCGGGAAGCCGCCCGAAGTGGGGTCCGGCAACTGCCCCTACATGCATGAATGTGGCCCAGGCATATGCGTGCGGACGCCGAGGGCACCACACGGCAAAGAGTAGCCACGTTGCATTCCCGTTCGCACCTGACGGCTCCGACAGTTTCTTTAGATATTACCGAGAGCCGACTATCGGTAAGGTGCTTTGCGAAGCATGTAGGAAAACAAAGGTGATGTAAACAACAACAAAAATAACAACATATATTTACCCACATGAAGAGGACACCTAGGGTTAGGACCGGTACCGAGTGTTACTCTCGGTAAAGGCATGTTTTACCGAGAGCCAGTTATCGACTCTCGGTACTGAGTAACCCACATCTTATTTTCCTTTTTTGTGTGTGTGTGTTTATTTGCCACTATCTTTTTGTGTCTGATATTTCATGTCTTTTAATGACTAAAGTTTCAAAATGCCATGACCTAAGTTTCAGAATGCCACTGTTGGAGTGCTGGAGTCCCATTCTTTACCGAGAGCCACCCTCGAAAAAGAATGGCACTACAGTTGTCATTGTCAGGCGACCCCTTTTCCGAGAGCCGCACTCGGGAAACTGAGTTTTTTCGAGTGTTGCTCTCGGAAATATGTCCCATAGCTTCTGTTGTTTACCTCCTTCTTGTGTAATCCCTGAAACTGAAAATAACTAAATACATTTCTGGCCATATCTTCAGTGCAGAAAATATTATCATATCGAATGAATGCCTAGAATTTCCTCGAGCACATCACACACATAAACATAATTCAAACTAGAAATTCACATAAGCATTAGCATAACTCAAAGTAGTTCACATAAGCAAAACTCAAACTAGTTTTCATAGGGAAATGTTTCATACAAGCTCATATTGCAAAACACTTGGACATCACAACCAAGTTCACATCTTCATAAACCGCATTGAGGAGGAGGGGGCATCATTTCCATGGGGTTAAGCTGCTGGAGGAGGAGGAGGGGCATCATTTCCGCTGCCTTTAGATTGCATAAGAGCCTATAAGAGTAGAGTTTTGTGAGCATTGTTCATCGCTATATAATGAATGGGCCTAATTTAGAGAATTTTCAACCTCTAGTCTTTCCACGAGCAGCTTGAACCTTTTCTCCGTTTCTTCTCTTTCCTTCTCTCTTCTCTCCTCAGCCTGCCGCCGTTTCTCCTCCTTAGCCTGCCGCTATTGCTCCTCAGCATCCTGCTTCTCAATTAAAGCCTGTAATATGGCATTAGGTTCATATAGGTTGCAAGGATGCAAATTCGAGGCATCAACATAAATGAATGGTTATGTTGCTAACCTTGAGACGCGTGATCTAACGCGACACGACGGTCGGGCAACTCTGTATTGACGGAGTTGAGCTTGTGCTCGATGCGCGTATCTCATGGAGCTTGCGATGCGAGGACGTGGCGATTGCCCCGTTGCAAAGGAGGTGGCGGCCATGGCTCTTCCCGTCGCCAGCAATGACCATCAGCTCAGGATCAAGTGCCTGGGACGTCTGTTCGGCGTCCTGCCCATGCACCTCCTGGAAGACCTGTCTGAAGGTCGCATACCTCTCCTCCGCCGACTCGCTATAGAACTCGGCGCCATCCTTCCCCTTGTGACCTTCTTTCCAGGCCTCGAGGATGTGGACCGGGCGACCAAGCTCTGCCTCCTGCAAAAGTAACCATCAAGCTTAATGAACGGAGATGCACCGTGCAGAAAAGTAAACATCATATTCCACATACCATGTGTTGCATCAGAGTAGATAGGTTGCGGCTCCCCTGGACGTGTGCTGGGCTTGGCATTTCGTGTGGTCTGCGCCTTTCTCCACATGTTGTGCCTGCCATGCTGGGTCACACCACATGTCAACCAGCGCCTCCCAACAATCGGCCTTCATCCAGGTTTCCCTCACCTAGTCAGACATAATCAAGTCATTGAGTAAAAAGCGGAGGATGACTCAAAGTGTTAGCAAGCAATGTCATCACTTACCACCGACAAAGTACTCTTCTCTCTCTAAGTTGATCCGGCAAGCAGATGTTCTCGTCATCTTGAGCCCCTCATCATTGAGCGGCCGACACTTCAACACGGCCTTGTATCACAGTTTGTGCTTCATATCGGAGAGTATCTTTTGGACTGCTTTCACAAGGGCTTTTTTCGACATTTGTTCACCATCAATGCAAGAATATTGTTGCTACAAGAATGCATAAAGTTGTTAATTACCAGGCTTCGGATATGGAACAGTGAGGGCAAAGATACTCACAAAGAAACCATCCATGACCCGTTGGGCCATGGTGGCATCGTGCTCATCCTTGGTGTACTCGTAGTGCTCCCAGGTGAAACCTGGCGATGGCGGGTCTTTATCACCCGACTTAGCCAACCCGGGGAAGTACTTCCTCAAGAGTGAGCCGATGACGTGGTTCGGCAATAGCGCCCCCTTAGGCCTGGTAGGGACAAATTTCCATTGACTGCATGATGAAAAAGAAAAGGCGACAGTTAGTGTTCAATTATGGTAACCAAAGTAATTGCAAGATCAAATACTTACGAATCTCCCGACAATGTTCTGACACGACAGTTGTCGGCAGCCATTCGCACCGGGACCTTCCCCGGACGACGCCCGAATTTCTTCCTCTTGGAAGTGTTGCTCGAGGTAGACCCCGAGCCGTCCGAGGCCACCATGTCGGCCGACTCCGTAGCGAGCGGATCCGGAATGTCCCCTCCGGCATCGTCATCCGATGTGGACTCATCGTCATCCACATCGCTACCGTGGGTTGCCTGATGGGAGCCGGACGACTCACTCTCGCCAGAGTGCCTGACGTAAGTCACCCTACCGGTCGCGGCTCTCAGGTACTTACTCGTGATCCCATCAGAATCTGGAAACAAAATATAATATATGAGTAACTAAAATAGAGAGTAATCTGAAAATAAAATAAAAACAAAAATATTGATTGCATTCTGGATCACATCATCGAAATTAGTTATGAAAAATTTGCACCGCGTTGCCTCATGCTTATAATCAATGACAACTTCTTATGAACATACACAGCATATAGCACTAATTCAGCATATCTTATTTTGCCAAAATATGAACCTAGGTATATACCTCGGCTATGTTTTGGCTGATAGCATACTTGTCACCTTTATATATGTGGGATACATAGTCACACATTGCCCGCGTAAGATGAGATAGCTAGCTCCAATTAATGTATTTACAGACTGAGCATGCTTGTGTATTTTTTATGAATTGATATTAATTAGATTCAAGTTGTATTTGTGTCATTAGGTGTGCTCTTTTGTTTTGAAACACCAAAATTTGTCCTGTTTAGTTGCCTTTTGGTCATTAGGCGTGCTCTTTTGTTTTGAAACACCAAAAATTACTTTGTCATATTAGTTGTATTTGTGTGAAAAAATCATTGGTCCAAAACTTTCTTTTATATCTGTTCTATGACTTGGCATTTTCATGCTTATTGTGTCTTTTTATACAGGGGTATTGCATTTTTTTCTCAAACATTGTAGCTAGCATCATAGAACCAATTTCTCTTGAATTCTAGATATAAGATTTTCTCTTAAATTCTAGTTATATCTCAATGCTAAAGGACAAGAAGCTAGCATCATACAACCAATTTTCACAAATCCACCGGAGGGGGAGGGGGTTCAGGGGTGGGGTGGGGGCGAGAGGGAGGGGGTTAGGAGGGGAGAGGGATGGGAGGGGTACCTGAGGGCATCTCCAGCTGCCGCGCCAACCGAGGCACTTCGCGGCGGCCGCCGTCCATGCCCGGCAACGCCGAACGGCGACGCTCGGTACCGGCCATGAAGAAGGCGGCGGTGGAGGCGGCAGCAGATGGTGGTGGCGGCGGCAGATGGAGGCAGTGGCACTGGCGTCGGCGGCGATTTCGGCGGTGGCGCAGCCAGTCCTGAGGAAGAGAAAAGAGAACAACGAAGAAACTGAGTGAGAGAAAGAAAGGGGTTCGCTAAGATCTAGGGTTAGGACCTTTACCGAGAGTCACTCTCGGTAAAGGCTAGTATTACCGAGAGCCGATTATCGACCCTCGGTAAAGAGTATGCCACTTCTTACTTTCCTTTTTTAATGTGTGTTTCTTTGGCACTTGATAACCCACAAGTATAGGGGATCGCAATAGTTTTCGAGGGTAGAGTATTCAACCCAAATTTATTGATTCGACACAAGGGGCGCCAAAGAATATTTGCAAGTATTAGCAGTTGAGTTGTCAATTCAACCACACCTGGAGGACTAAATATCTGCAGCAGAGTGATCAGTAGCACAGTAATATGATAGTTTGATAGTAATAACAAAGTAGGAATAGTAACAGTAACGGTAACAGTAGCAGTTTTATAGTGATTGTAACAGCAGCAGCAACAATGGTAGTAACTTAGCAAGATCAATATGAGAGAAGCATAGGCATTGGATCAGCAATGGATAATTATGTTGGATGACATTCATCATGTAACAGTCACAACCTAGAGCGACACAGAACTAGCTCCAATTCATCAATGTAATATAGGCATGTATTCTGTATATAGTCATAAGTGCTTATACTAAGAACTTGCATGACATCTTTTGTCCTACCCTCCCATGGCAGCGGGGTCCATAAGGAAATCTAAGGGATATTAAGGCCTCCTTTTAATAGAGAACCGGCACAAAGCATTAGCACTTAGTGAATACATGAACTCTTCAAACTACGGTAATCATCGGAAAGAATCCCAATTATTGTCACCTTGGGGTATGCGGATCATAACACGTAATAGGTGCATATAACTTGCAAGATCGGATCAAGAACTCAAATATATTCATGAAAACATAAAGGGTTCAGATCTGAAATCATGGCACTCGGGCCCTAGTGACAAGCATTAAGCATAGCAAAGACATAGCAACATAAATCTCAAAACATAGTGGATACTAGGGATCAAGCCCTAACAAAATTGACTAGATTACATGATAAATCTCATCCAACCCATCACTGTCCAGCAAGCCTACGGAGAAATTACTCACTCACGGAGGTGAGCATCATGAAATTGGTGATGGAGGGTGGTTGATGATGACGACGGCGTCAAATCCCCCTCTCCGAAGCCCCAAACGGACTCTAGATCTGCCCTCCTGATGCAGAACAGGAGGTGGCGGCGGCTTCGTATCGTAAAACGCGATGAAACTTCTTCTCTTATTTTTTTCTCGGGGAAACTGAATTTATAGCGTTGGAATTAGGGTCGGCAGAGCTACGTGGGCCCCACAAGCTACATGGGCGCTCCCTAGGGGGGTGGTCGCGCCCATGTGGCTTGTGGGCCACTGGTGGGTCCCCTCCTGTGGATCTTTGCTCCAGTATTTTTTATATATTCCATAAAAAATCTCCAAAAAGTTTTGTCCAATTCCGATAACATTTATTTCTGCACAAAAACAACACCATGGTAGTTCTGCTGAAAACAGCGTCAGTCCGGGTTAGTGTCATTCAAATCATGCAAATTAGAGTCGAAAACAAGAGCAAAAGTGTTTGTAAAAGTAGATACGACAGAGACGTATCAACTCCCCCAAGCTTAACTCATTGCTTGTCCTCAAGCAATTCAGTTGACAAACTGAAAGTGATAAAGAAAAACTTTAACGAACTCTTTTGTTCTTGAATCCGTATATAAGCTTAAATAGTACCCAAGTTTTCAGCAAAGACCATGAACTAACCATGCACATGACAACACTTAGAAACTAAATTTACTCATATCAATGGTATAATCAACTAGCGAGCAAGAATAACAAATCTCAAATGCAATACATTTATCAAAACAATCATGATATAATATGATAACATGGTATCTTGCTAGCCCTTTCCGAGACCGCAAAACATAAATGCAGAGCACCTCCAAAGTTCAAGCAGTGACTAAACATTGTAATTCAGGGTAGGAAAGATCTAGTCATGATGCACACAACATTAACTATACCCAATGCATAAGAATGACAATAGTGCTCTCAGGCTGGTGCTTTACTTGAGAAGGTGATGACTCAATAATAAAAGTAAAATAACATAAAAGTAAATAGATAGGCCCTTCACAGAGGGAAGCAGAGATTTGAAGCGGTGCCAGAGCTCGAAGCTTAAATTGGAGATAAATATAATTTTGAGACGCATGCCTTTCCTGTCAACGTCACAACCGAAAGTTTTCAATATCTTCCATGCTAAACACATTAGCGGCAGTTCCCAAGCAAAAAAGGTAAAGTTTACTCCCCTCCACCATACAAACACAAGCCATGGCTAGCCGAATCCACGGGTGCCCTCCATACCAACAACTTTCCGGGGCAGTTTGTTTGATTGTATATTTTTCGTTTTGATCATAGGACTAGGCATCCCGAATACCAACCCCTCTCGTGCAATGACAAGTGAATAAACACTCATCGTGAGAATAACCCGCTTAGCATGGAAGATACTGACCACCCCCTTTCGCTCCATGAGCGGTATGGGCACACAAAACGGATGTTCATTTGAATGATTAGAGTTGGCACATACAAATTTACTTGTAACGGCAGAGTAATACCGCATATAGGTAGGTATAGTGGACTCATCTAGAACAACTTTGTATTAAGGATTTAGATGCACAAGCAGTATTCCCGCTTAGTACAGGCGAAGGCTAGCAAATAGATTGAGAAGCGACCAACTAGAGAGCGAAAACGGTCATTAACATGCATGGAGAATAATTAACATTGAACACTAGCATGATTAGGATATAAACACCCTGAACATAAATATCATGGAGCCTATGTTGGTTTTGATTCAACTACATGCGTGAGCATGTGCCAAGTCAAGCCACTTGAAATATTCAGAGGAGGATACCATACTAACATACCACATCATAACTATTTTAATGCATGTTGACACCCAAGATAAATCATTCTCCTCTCCTAGCTACTTAAGCATGGCATGAGTAACTATAATCTCTAATTGTCATCACAAACATGTTTACTCATAATATGCTGAATCATGGATACTGAGTTAAACATATTTACAAAAACAAAAACAAGTCGAGTTCATACCCGCGTTTCCTTGCCACAGTCACTTCATCAAATATTGTCATTATTGCCTTTCACTCGCACGACCGAATGATATAGAAATAATAATAGTGCAAGAGTGCCGTCGACTAAGATGGAATCTGCAAACATTTTATTCAAAGGAGAAGACAAGGTAATACGGGCTCATTGTTAATTGAACAATAGTGCAAATGAGAGCCACTCAACAATTTCATCGTGGTCTTCTCCTTACGATGACTCAAAGAAAGAAAGAATTTCAAAGAAACACATTGAAATGTTTTTGGAGTTTTTAGTTTTTCTGAAGGAAACAACTTAACCAAGAAGAAAAACAAAAACAAGAAAAACTATTTACACGGGAGAACTCCCAACAAGCAAAAGAAGAAATGAGAAATCTTTTGGCTTTTCTTTTAATGCTACAACTAATTATGCAAGAAAGAAACTACAACTAATTTTTTTGAATTTCTGAGAGTTTTTCAAACACACAAGAAGAAAGTGAGAAATAAAACTAACATGGATTATACAATGAAAGAGGATGAACACCGACAATTGGAATGAAATGTATGAACATGAATGTAATGTCGGTGAGAAATACGTACTCCCCCAAGCTTAGGCTTTTGGCCTAGCTTGGTAATCACCATCACTGATCAGGATAATAGTCATAATGATAGCTCATGGAGGCCTGCTGGGCTGCCTCCTCAGCGAGACGGGCAGCTTCCACTACCATGTTATACTCACGCACCTCGTTCTCATGGAGGGAATATCTTTGTTTACTCTAAAAATCAAAGAGAACAGGCGCAGGCAAAATAACAGAGACGAAATGATTCTTATCAAAAATAAGGTTATAGTCAAATCTATGCGTGTTGTTCTTAATGAAATCATGATGCTGCATCGCCTCAAAGTCTAAGTATTTATCAGGTAATATGGGATCGTTTGGACGAGGTGAGACACCAAGCCTTGCAGCTACGCGAGAGGCATAAATTCCTCCATATAAATCACCGTTGCCCGCATTGTGGTGAAGCCTACGTGCAACAATTGCCCCAAGGTTGTATGGTTTAAGTCCTGTTAGAGCGGTATGGATGATGCTCAAGTCGGGGCCACAGAGTGCACTACAATCTTGTTTACCAGAAACGCATTTCCCACTAAAAAGTGCAAAGTAACGAATAGCGGGGAAATGGATACTTTTTATTCTAGCTTGCGTAACTCCCCTATCCTCACAATTACAAATGCTAGCAAGAAACATATCATAATCAGATGTCTGTGGCTCATTAAGTGCACCCCAAAACGGAATTTTGCATGCATCACAGAACTCTTCTAGAGACATACCATAGGATCTATCATAAAGATGAAACAAAACTCTAGAAGTACGAGAGTGATACTCAAACTTTTTAGTGAATGAATGTGTCAGGTTATAGTGTTGAGTACACTTATCTGTGATGAAGGGAGCGAGCTCAGTATTATGAACATATTGATCGAATTCTTCCTTAATACCCGCACCTATCATGAACTCGTCACACGGCCACCGGCATGATTTTGTATCGGCAATTCGCGCCGAACTTGCCCTTGGTTCAACATACGCTTGTTGTATCGAGCTCCCGCTCGCTGATCCCTCCGAGGACCTCCTCCTCGAAGAACTCCTTCTAAAGAAGTTCATTTTCCTACGAACAATTTTCTGAAATTTTTGGGCCACAAAATAATGTCAACAAAACTTCACAAGATTGATAGCAACTACTCATATGAATGTCTAGAGGTTATATCAAGCATTCAAACTACTTGGAACTCAAAGAATTCAACATGCAAGCTCATTTTCAATAGCACCAATAGCAGCTCATTATGCAAAATATAATCTACTAAAGCAAAAACTAATTGGAGCAATGGAGGAGTCACATCCCAAGGAGCAATCCCCCAAAACAGTTTCGAAAACGGAGCTCCGAGCAAAGAGATTGAAAATCTCAGGTTTGGAAGCAAGAACACGAGGGAGAGAGCAACCTGGAATTTTTTCTAGAGGTAAGAGATGAAGTGGGCTGAAGGGATAAGTGAGTGGGCCCTGTGGGACCCACAAGCTACATGGGCGCGCCCAAGGGGGTGGCCACTCCCTGCTGGCTTGTGAGCAGCAGGAGCACCCCTCTGGTATGTATGCAGTGCCAAATATTCTTAAATATTCTACAAAAAATTATGTTAAAATTTTACGACATTCTGAGCACTTTTATTTCTAGGTCATTTTTTATTGCACGGATAATTCAGAAAATAGGGTAATCATGGCATTTTACTTTATTAAACTAAGAATAACAGAGAGCAAACAATAGGTGCAGAAGATTGTGCTTATTAAACTCATCGACCACATGCCCCTAAAAAAGAATCCATTAATATGGTTGATCATGTCTTATTAACAAACCATCTTCGAATGACATGAAACAAAAGAATCTTCGTATAACACTAGGTTACGTACCTCAACGGGGATATGCATTTCCCCAATAATAAGAGTTTCATATTTCTTCTTGACGGAAGGGAGAGGAAATTGAAAACCTCCAATAATGATTGTCGAAGCTTTTTCAATACAATTGATACCATTCACTTGAATTTGTTTCTTCGGAAAGTATACCGTATGCTCATTACCATTGACATGAAAAGTGACCTTGCTTTTGTTGCAATCAATAACAGCCCCTGCAGTATTCAAAAAGGGTCTACCAAGGATAATCGACATGTTGTCATCCTCGGGCATATCAAGTATAACAAAGTCTGTTAAGATAGTAACATTTGCAACTACAACAGGCACATCCTCACGAATACCGATGGGTATAGCAGTTGATTTATCACCATTTGCAAAGAGATTTCAGTAGGTGTCAACTTATTCAAATCAACTCTTCTATATAAAGAGAAAGGCATAACACTAACACTGGCTCCTAAGTCACATAAAGCAGTTTTGACATAATTTCTTTTAATGGAGCATGGTATAGTGGGTATTCCTGGATCACCTAGCGTCTTAGGTACTCCACCCTTAAAATAATAATTTGCAAGCATGGTGGACAATTCAGCTTCAGGTATCTTCCTTTTATTAGTAACAATATCTTTCATATATTTAGCATAAGGAGGCATCATCAAAATATCAGTCAAACGAGTAAGCAAACACAGGTCTAAGCATTTCAACAAAGCGTTCAAATTGTTCCTGATCCTTGTTCTTAGGTGGTTTAGTAAGAAAAGGCATGGGTTTCTGAACCCATGGCTCTCTTTCTTTCCCATGTTTCCTAGCAATGAAGTCACTTTTATCATATCGTTTATTCTTAGGAGGTGGGTTATCAAGATCAACAGCAGGTTCTATTTCTACATCATTATCTAGTTGAGCATCAACATGAACATCATCATTATCATTATCACTAGGTGGATGTTCATTACCAGATTGTGTCTCAGCATCATAAATAGAAATATCATTGTGATTTTCAGAAGGTTTTTCTATCACAGGTTCACTTGAAGCATGCAAGGTTCTATCATTTTTCTTCTTCTTTTTCTTCTTGGATGGACTAGGCACATCATTGTTAATTCTCTCGGAATCTTGTTCAATTCTTTTAGGATGACCTTCAGGATATAATGGTTCCTGAGTCATTATACCTCCTCTAGTCATTACTCTAACATCATGATCATTCATTTTATTATTCATCTCATTAAGCAAATCATTTTGTGCCTTAGCAACTTGTTCTAGCTGAGTTTGAACCATGGATGCATGTTTTCCTAGTACTTTAACATCATTAGCAATTCTGAACATCAAGTCACTCAAACGATCAATCATGATAGCATTATGTTTCAATTGATTGCTAACATACCTATTGAAGTGTTCTTGCTTAACAATGTAATTATCAAATTCATC
This sequence comes from Elymus sibiricus, assembly GCA_039707655.1. Lineage (NCBI taxonomy): Eukaryota > Viridiplantae > Streptophyta > Magnoliopsida > Poales > Poaceae > Elymus > Elymus sibiricus. The sequence continues at coordinate 35,994,590 of CM077674.1, forward strand.
CAGGCATTGACTAACATATTTATTATAAGGAATATCACCCTCATCAAATCTATAGAGAGAATTTACCTCTACTACCTGTGTCGGGGTGTCTAGCCCATGTATTTCTTCAATAGGTGGTAATTTCTTAACATCTTCAGCCTTAATACCTTTTTCTTTCATAGATTTGTTTGCCTCTTGCATATCTTCAGGACTAAGAAATAGGATACTTCTCTTCTTCGGAGTTGGTTTAGGTGGTGGTTTAGGAAGTGTCCAATCATTATCATTTCTCAATATATTGTTCAATAGTTCTTCAACCTATTCAACAGTTCTTTCCCTGAAAACACAACCAGCACAACTATCTAGGTAGTCCCTAGAAGCATCGGTTAGTCCATTATAAAAGATATCAAGTATTTCATTTTTCTTAAGAGGATGATCAGGCAAAGCATTAAGTAACTTGAGAAGCCTCCCCCAAGCTTGAGGGAGATTCTCTTCTTCTATTTGCACAAAGTTAAATATTTCCTGTAAGGCAGCTTGTTTCTTATGAGCAGGAAAATATTTTTCAGAGACGTAATATATCATATCCTGGGGACTACGCACACAACCAGGAGGAAGAGTATTAAACCATTTCTTAGCATCACCCGTTAATAAGAAAGGAAACAACTTAAGGATATAGTAGTAGTGAATTTTTTCCTCATGCGCAAATAGGCTGGCTATATCATTCAATTTAGTGAGATGTGCCACAACAGTTTCAGTTTCATAACCATGGAAAGGATCGGATTCAACCAAAGTAATTAACTCAGGATCGACAGAGAATTCATAATCCTTATCAGTAATAAAGATTGGAAAAGTGGCAAACTTAGGATCATATTTCATTTTCTCCCTCATGGATTTTTCTTTCAGCTTACTCAGTAGTTTCTTAAGATCATCTCTATCATTGCAAGCAAGAAATTCTCTAGTTATCTCTTCATCTACAACATAACCCTCGGGTATTTTAGGCATTTTAATTTTAAGAGGGCTAGGTGTAATAGGTGTATCATAAGTTCCATCAATTTCAACAATTTCATCAGTTTCAGCATTTTCAATTTCTTTAGCTCTAGCAAGTTGTTTATCGAGAAATTCTCCTAATGGCACATTTTCATCAAGCAGAGTACTAGCAGCATCAATTACTTGCGACATATCAGAATTAATAGCAGGTGGTGGTGTCGCAAGCTTACTTAAAACATAAGGTGAATCAAGTGTAGAGCTAGATGGCAGTTCCTTACCTCCCCTCGTCTTAGAGGGAACGATCTTGGTTCTATTATCTTTCAGAGCTAAAGGACAAGAAGCTACCATCATACAACCAATTTGCACAAATCCACCGGAGGGGGAGGGGGTTCAGAGGTGGGGTGGGGGCGAGGGGGAGGGGGTTGGGAGGGGAGAGGGAGGGGAGGGGTACCTGAGGGCCTCTCCAGCTGCCGCGCCACCCGAGGCACTACGCGGCGGCCGCCGTCCATGCCCGGCAATGCCGAACGGCGACGCTCGGCACCGTCCATGAAGAAGATGATGGTGAAGGCGGTGGCTGCTACTTGTAGTCTGCGTTGGTATTTCCCCGAAGAGGAGGGGATGATGCAGTACAGTAGAGATAAGTATTTCCCTTAGTTAAGAACCAAGGTTATCAATCCAGTAGGAGAACCAAGCAAAATTCCGTTAAGCGCAACTGCACACACAAGAGCAAAAACATGCACCCAACGCAAATAAGAGGGTTGTCAATCCTCTTAGCGGTTATTTTCAAGGATTAAATCTTATCGAGGTAAATAGATAAACTAAAATACTAATTAAAATAAAAGTAAATAAATTGCAGCAAGGTATTTTTAGGTTTTTATATGATAAAGATAGACCCGGGGGCCATAGTTTTCACTAGAGGCTTCTCTCTTAAGCACAGAAACATACGGTGGGTAAACAAATTACTGTTGTGCAATTGATAGAAAAGCAAATAATTATGAAGGATTCATGGGAATGATCATGTATATAGGCATCACGTCCGAGACAAGTAGACCGACTCCTGCCTGCATCTACTACTATTACTCCACTCATCGACCGCTATCCAGCATGCATCTAGAGTATTAAGTTAACAAAAACAGAGTAACGCCTTAAGCAAGATAACATGATGTAGAGAAGCAAATTCAAGCAATATGAATAAACCCCATGTTTTTATCCTTAATGGCAACAATACAAATACGTGTCATGTCTCCTTCTGTCACTGGGATTGAGCACCGCAAGATTGAACCCATCACAAAGCACCTCTCCCATTGCAAGATAACTCAATCTAGTAGGCCAAACCAAATCGATAGATCAGAGAGAAACACAAAGCTATAACAATCATGCATAAAAGAGTTCAGAGATGACTCAAATATATTCTCATGAATAATCTGATCATAAACTCACAATTCATCGGATCCCAACAAACACACCGCAAAAGAAGATTACATCGGATAGAAATCCAAGAACATCGAGGAGAACATTGTATTGAAGATCAAAGAGAGAGAAGAAGCCATCTAGCTACTAGCTATGGACCCGTAGGTCTGTGGTAAACTACTCACTCGTCATCGGAAGGGCAGCAAGGTTGATGTAGAAGCCCTCCGTGATCGATTCCCCCTCCGGCAGAGTACCGGAAAAGGCCTCCAGATGGGATCCTGGAAGAACAAAGGCTTGCAGCGGCGGAAAGGTTTTCTCTTCTGGCTCTCTGGGGGTTTCCCAATATTTGTTAATTTATATAAGTGGAATTAGGTCAAATAGAGTCACGTGGGCCCCACAAGGCAACATGGCACGCCCCCCCTGGGGCGCGCCATGTTGCCTTGTGAAGCCTCCGTGAGTCTTCTGGCCTCCTCCTGAAGCTTCCAAGCTTTCTTTTGTCCAGAAAAACATTTTCAAAAAGTTTCGTGGCATTTGGACTTCATTTGGTATTGTTTCTCTAAAAAGCCAAAAACAAGCAGAAAACAACAACTGGGACTAGGCACTAGGTTAATAGGTTAGTCCCCAAAAATGATACATAATTGCATATAATTCCATATAAAAACATCCAAGATTGATACTATAATAGCATGGAACAATCAAAAATTATAGATACGTTGGAGACGTATGAAGCATCCCCAAGCTTAATTCCTGCTCGTCCTCGAGTAGGTAAATGATAAAAACAGAATTTTTGATGTGGAATGCTACCTATCATGTTTCATCATGTAATATTTCTCTTATGGTATGAATAATAAGGACCAAATGATTCAAAGCAACAGTCTATAATTTGATATAAAGACATCAATACTCAGGCATACTAATAAACAATCATGTCTTTCAAAATGAAAATGCTAAAGAACGTTATCCCTACAAAATCATATAATCCTGTCATGCTCCATCTTCTTCACACAAAGTATTTATCATGCACTACCCCGATGAAAAGCCGAGCAATTGGTTCATACTTTTTAACGCGCTTCTGCTTTTTCAACTCCCAGTCAATAAATGAGCGCAAGCCACGGATATAGCACTATGGGTGGAATAGAGTATGGTGGTAGAGATAAATAGGAGAAGTCAAAAAATGGAGAAAGTCTCACATCAACGAGGCTAATCAACGGGCTATGGAGATGCCCATCAATTGATGTCAATGTGAGGAGTAGGGATTGCCATGCAACGGATGCACTAAGAGCTATAAGTGTATGAAAGCTCAACATGAAAACTACGTGGATGTGCATCCAACTTGCTTCCTCATGAAGACCTCGGGCATTTGAGGAAGCCCGTTGTAACATCCCCAGATCTTAACCTTGTCATTAAGCTAATTAAATTGCCATGTCATCATGATCATCCTAAATAAATTGCAATTAGGAAATAATCCAACTTCAAATTTAAAATTCAAACTGCAAGTCAAATTATTATTTCTTCAAACTGCAAAACTAAAGTGCTCACAATTTTGCAAATATGCGTTACGTAATTTTCATATAGAAACTAACATAATTTGAATTACAAAAATGCCACTAACCTATTGGAAACAGAACCAGCAGCATTTAAACTGGCCATCTCAAAATAAATAAATACTTAGTCTATTCCAAATATCCTGAAACTTTTTGTGCAACCCCAAGATGTTGTCTAGCATTTATATGCCAAATCTCTTAAACATCAAAAATCATTTGGTGCTCCAAATAGATACAAAACAATGGCTAAAGAATAATACAGAGAAAGAAAAAGAATAAAAGAAAAACCGGACTGTGCACTCGGCCCAGACAAGGCTACAGTGCGGCCTGGCCCCAACCTGGCTGGCCTTTCGTTCACCTCTCACTTGAGGAGGACAGAGGCCATGGCGTGTCGTGCGCGCGGCCGCACGCCCGCGGATGGCCACGCGCCGTTCATCCATCGATGCCCCGTGATGCATAAGACCCTCCCCGATGGCCTAGACGAACCCTAGCCCCTCACCTCCCCCTCTAGCGTCGTCATCGTCGTTTTGTTCGCGCCCGAGTGTTGCCCGCCATGGCCATCGTCGTAGCCACGGCCAACGCGCTCCCCGTCGCCTGGGACGATGACCAGGAGGACCGCCACCGTCGACTTCGTCCATCCCGAGCATCAAATCGAGCCAGGGCGGCCCGTGCGCTCGCCATCGAGCTCGACTTCGTCGCGTACGTCATCGTCGTCCGTCGTCGATTACCGCCGTTCCGGTCCACCCCCGGCCTCCCCGAGCACGCCAACGGACTCACGGTGAGCCTCTCCACCCTTTCCCCTCCTTCCCCCGTCAGATCCGTCACCACAGACGCCGCTGTGTGCCCATGGCCGGAGCTCCGTTTTCGCGTACGCGTACATGTTGCTACTGCTGCCGCCTGCTCCTGCACATGGCCGCGGCTCCTGTGCCTCGCCTACGCGCCCGCGGGCGCCTGCTGCTTGTGGTTCTCCTTCTGCTGCTCCCGCTCGCTGCTGTTGCTGCATTCTGCTGCCGCCGCAGCGTACTGCTGCTAGCTGCTGCTGCTCAGGCCGCTGCGCCGCTGCCCGCTACTGCTTCTACCAGCCGCTGCTCGCCTCCGCTGCGCACTGCTGCTCCAGCTGCTATTGCTGCTGCCCACTGACGCTGCTGCTGCCGCTGCTTCTGGCCATGGCCGAGGTGCTCTGCGTGTGTGTGTGCCTATATGTGTGTACAGGCCGGCCCTGCTAATTAGTACTTAGGTTAGTTTAGCTTAGGATTAAATTAGTGCTAAGTTAGTCTAGTAGTAGATGACATGTAGGCCCCCACTAAATAAGTTAGATTTATTTATTTGTTTAGGTAATAGCCTATGACATGTGGGCCACCCCTTCTCTATTTGACCAGTCAAATTGACTTGGTCAAACTCGTATTAAAACAATTTCAGAAATTTCAGAAATTCGAATAAACTTCAGAAAATCATAACAAATTCATACTAACTCGGATGAAAATAATTTATATATGAAAATCGATCAGAAAAATATAACGAATCCGAATATGTCATCCACATGCATGACAAATATCATTACCACAATGAACATTGAACTTTGGCAATCGAATCAATACCGAGATTAATACCTGGAGCCGGGAAAATATTCCGAAATATTTTCCCGCTTCATTTAAAATGCTTAGTAATGCAATAGGTCACACCATCACCCCATTTTTCCATGCCATGCATAATGTTGCATTTGATTGCCCGAGTTATTTATTTCCGTTCCCGCTTTATTTTCCGGTAGACCGTGAGACTCCGGTAGACCAGGAATACGACTACACCACCGACAATCCTTCTTTCTCGGCAGAGCTTCCAGGCAAGCAAAACCCCCTTGATCATCCAGATATCGCCTACTCTTTCTCTCTTATGCTTGCATTAGAATTGCTTCTGTTGTTGCTCCGATAGCTCCTATTCTGATGCATAGCCTGATTTCGTCGCCTACTGTTGATACCTACCTGCTGTTCTATGATGCTTAGTTAGCTATGCTGTTGATCCATCTGTGGACCTTCACCTTGTCCGTATGCCATGCTTGTTATCGGGCCGTGATCACTCTGGGTGATGATCATGAATATACTTTCATTACTGCAATACTTATAAAACTGTAAAGTCGGGTCGGCCCCAAGGGTACCCGCGAGAGAATAATATTAAAGACGGGTCGGCTCCAAGAGCACCCGCGAGTGATATTGTGGCGGAACGACAGGGCAGGCGGAGACCACCTAGGAGAGAGGTGGGCCTGGTCCCTGGTCGTGGTCCGCGAGTTACCAAGTCGGAACGATGGCCCTGGTTGTCTCCGCGAGATGCTAATAATACACTAACGGATTTGGGTATTTGATCTGAGTTGGCTACGTGCCTTTACGCACTAACCACCACGCGGGATAATGGTTTAATGGGGCCCTCTACCTCGTACGTTCCTTCCTAAAGCGATCCAGATGTCACAGTTCAGAGATGCGGGCTGATTGTTGGGGTGAGCTGGTTACGTCTGTTGGTGTTTCAACAGTCACGCTTGGGCCCCGGCCAGTCTCGCAACGTGCAGGAGTGCAGAGGGCGATGGGCCCAAGACCCCTACGCACTTAGGATTTAGACCGGCGTGTTGACCTCTCTGGAGAGTCTAGGTTGGTCTACGGTGTGTCGATTACCCGAGGCCGGGTATTACCCAGCAAGTGTGTCCGACCAGATGTAATCGAGCGTGTTGGGCTATGTGGTGCACCCCTGCAGGGAAGATATATCTATTCGAATAGCCGTGTCCACGGTAACAGGACGCTCAGTGCTATATCCCGATCTACTACAACTTGAACTGGATATTTGTGTTACTAATCTAAAATGATAGCTCCAGGATTGCTTTCTCGCAGGGAGTCAAGGAAGGATCACTGGGCATTGCTAATAAATAATTATTACTTTATTATATTCTAATCTGCACTCTTCTAATGCTGCAAGATGCTGCAAGATGCTAGTCTTCGATAGGCTAGGCCTTCCTCTCTATTCTGGCATTTCTGCAGTCTAGTCCACAGATACAGCCCCTTCATTTGATACCGATGCATGATTAGCATAGATCTGATGTTAGTCTTGCGAGTACTTTGGATGAGTACTCATGGTTGCTTTGCTACCCCTTTTTCCCCATACCCGATTGCTGCGATCAGATGACGGAGCCCCGGAGTCAGCTGATCCCGTCAACGACTACTACTACCCCAACGGAGCCTACTGCTACATGGAGACCGAAGACCAGGGTAGTTAGGAGGCTCCCAGGCAGGAGGCCTACGCCTTTTCGATCTAGATGTCGTTGTTTTGCTCAACCTTCTTAAGGCAACTTGACTAACTATGTCTGTACTCTGATAATAATTGTTTGCATGACCTATGTATTCGGGTCCTCGTGACCCCTGGTTTGTAATATGAAGATTTATGTTTAAATTTGAGTTTAGAGTTGTGTTGTGATATCTTCCCATGAGTCTCTGATCTCGATCGTGCATGTTTGCGTGTATGATTAGTGCACGGTCGAGCAGGGGCGTCACATCCGTCATCAGAATATACAAGCCAAGTTCTATAATGAAAATTTCCCACTAGTATATGAAAGTGACAAAATAGGAGACTCTCTATATGAAAAACATGGTGCTACTCTGAAGCACAAGTGTGGAATAGGATAGTAACATTGCCCCCTCTCTCTTTTTCTCTCATTTAATTTTCTTTTCTTTTTATATATGTGGCTCTTTTTCGCCCTCTTTTTTTTCTCCTTTTTTTTCTTTTTTTCTCTTTTTTTTAGAACGATCTCATGGACCTCATCCCCACTTTTTCGAGGACTCATCAGTCTCCATCATTCTTTCCTCACTGGGACAATGCTCTAATAATGATGATTATCACACCTCTATTTACTTACAACTCAACATTACAACTCGATACTAGAACAAAATATGACTCTATATGAATGCCTCTGGCAGTGTGCCAGGATGTGCAATGATGCTAGCGTAACATGTATAACAATGATGAACGGTGGCAGAGCCAAAAATACTATGTCAGCTATATGATCATGCAAAGCAATATGACAATGATGATGTGTGTCGTAAAAATGGAACGGTGGAAGTTGCATGGCAATATATCTCCGAATGGCTATGGAAATGCCATGATAGGTATGTATGGTGGCTGTTTTGAGGATGATATAAGGAGGCTTATGTGTGATAGAGCGTATCATATCACGGGGTTTGGATGCACCGGCGAAGTTTGCACCAACTCTCGATGTGAGAAAGGGCAATGCACGGTACCGAAGAGGCTAGCTAATTGCAGAAGGATAAGAGTGTGTATAATCCATGGACTCACATTAGTCATAAAGAACTCACATACTTATTGCGAAAGTTTATTAGCCTTTGAAGCAAAGTACTACTACGCATGCCCCTAGAGGGATATATTGGTAGGACAAGGTCCATCGCTCGTCCCCGACTGCCACTCATAAGGTAGACAATCAATAATAAATCATGCTACAACTTCTTAGCATAACAACAGATCAGACGTGCATGCTTCGGGAATCACAAACCTTAACACAATTATTCTTACTAAACCACAATTATCTACTAATACCTCTGCCATATTACCATCTTAATATCGCAAAACTATTGCAAGGAATCAAATTTATCTTATTCAGTGATCTACATGAAAGTTTTTATTATATCCCTCTTGAATACCTATCATATCAGGACCAAATTCATAAGCCATGCATATTACCATTGCTATCATGAGACTCTCAAAAAGATATAAGTGAAGCATGAGAGTGCAACTATTTCTTTAAAATATCACCACTGCCGTGCTCTAAAAGATATAAGTGAAGCATAGAGCACCTGCCTAGCTCAAAAGATATAAGTGAAGCACATAGAGTATTCTAATAAATCACGAATAATGTGTGTCCCTCTCAAAAAGGTGTGTTCAGCAAAGATGATTGTGACAAACTAAAAAGCAAACCAAAGCAAACAAACTATATCACAAGACGCTCCAAGTAAAACAAATATCAAGTGATGAATAAAAATATAGCTCCAAGTGAGTAACCGATAGATTGTAGACGAAAGAGGGGATGCCTTCCGGGGCATCCCCAAGCTTAGACGCTTGCGTATTCCTTGAATATTACCTTGGGGTGCCTTGGGCATCCCCAAGCTTAGGCTCTTTCCGCTCCTTATTCCTTTATCCATCGTAGTCTCACCCAAAACTTGAAAACTTCAGCACACAAAACTAAACAGAAACCTCGTGAGATCCGTTAGTATAACAAACAAATCTTTAACTTTAGGTACTGTAGTAAATTGATTCATATTTAATATTGGCATAATTCTACTGTACTCTAACTTCTCCATGACTCATACCCCCCGATACGATCCATAGATTCATCAAAATAAGCAAACTACGCAACAAAAACAGAATCTGTCTAAAATAGAACAGTCTGTAAAGATCTATTTCAAATCCATACGTTTGTAACTCCAAAAATTCTAAACAATTAGAACAACGTGGCCAATTCATATACCAATACTGTGTAAAAATTTCAAATTTTTCTGACGCTCCAGCACAAAATTAAAATTCCAGCACTGGATGCAAAACTTTCTGTTTTCCAAACAGCATCAATTATACTATCTTCCAAATCATCCCAAAGGCATTACATGGCACAAACACTAATTAAAACATAAAAACACAATCATAACAGAAGCTATAATTATGCAAACACTCAAAAACAGTAGGCAAAAGCAAAAATTTATTTTATTCATTGGGTTGCCTCCTAACAAGCGCTATTGTTTTATGCCCCTAGCTAGGCATAATGCATAATTTCAAGTGTTGTCATCCTTCAAGTTAATTTCATAAGTGGCCCTAATAATGGATTCATAGGGTGCTTTAATTCTTTTCCTAGGGAAGTGTTCCATCCCTTTCTTTAGTGGAAATTGAAATCTTATATTACCTTCTTTCATATCAATAATAGCACCAATAGTTCGAAGAAAAGGCCTACCAAGTATTATGGGGCAAGAAGGGTTGCATTCAATGTCAAGAACAATAAAGTCCATGGGCACATAATTTATATTTGCAAGAATAAGCACATCATTTATTCTACCAATGGCTTTTTAATAGTGGAATCCGCAAGATGCAAATTAAGGGAACAAGGATCCAAGTCGGTGAGACCTAGCACATCACACAAAGACTTTGGTATAGTGGAAACGCTAGCACCAAGATCACAAAGAGCATTACAGTCATAATCTTTAATTTTGACTTTAATAGTAGGTTTCCATTCATCTTGTAATTTTCTAGGAATTGATACTTCCAACTCAAGTTTTTCTTCACGTGCTTTCAACATGGCTTCTACAATGTGTTTAGTGAAAGCCTTATTTTGTTCATATGCATTTGGTGAATTAATCAAGGATTGCAACAAGGAAATACACTCAATTAAAGAACAACTATCATAATTAGTGGGTGCATTACTATTTAAAGTATTGACCTCTCCAAACCCACTTTTTTCATTTTTATGATCAAGATTATCACCCTCCAAGCAAGTGGGACTCCTTTTATCTAAAGTTGACTCTTCTCCAGTCCTTTTTTCATCAAGTTTTTTGTTACTAAATAATGATTCAATAGGAGTGACACCAATCATTTTAATATCTTCATCATTACTACGATAGAAACCGAGTGGAATCGCTTTCTCTAGAAATTCTCGCTTAGCTCTCAACCTAGCGGTCCTTTCTTTACTTTCATTAATGGAAAAATAAATAGCCTTAATAGACTCATTTATATCATGCTTGGATGACAAAATTTTAGTTTTGAGATTTTCCACATCATGAGCAATTCTATCCATGTTCCTAGCCAATTCATCAACTCTATTCAATTTTTCTTCTATCATAGCATTGAAATTCTTTTGTGAACTAATAAATTCTTTAATATTACTTTCAAGATCAGAGGGCATCCTATTATTATTATTATAAGAATTACCATAAGTATTGACATAATTATTAGAGGAATTTCCAGGAAACGGTCTAGGATTGAAATTACCCCTATAAGCATTGTTGTTGAAATTATTTCTAGAGACAAAATTCACATCGATAGCATCATTATTTTGCTCAATCAAAGTAGACAATGGCACATCATTAGCATCAATATGAGCATTTTTACTAGCAACCAATTTCAATAGGGCATCCATCTTATCACTCAAAGTATTAATTTCTTCAATAGAATTTACCTTCTTACCTGTTGGAGTTCATTCAGTGTGCCATTGAGAATAATTTGCCATAATATTATCAAGAAGTTTTGTAGCTTCTCCCAATGTAATTTCCATAAAAGTGCCACCTGCGGCAGAGTCTAGCAAATTTCTAGATACAAAGTTTAGTCCCGTATAAATTTTTTGTATGATCATCCATGAATTCAAACCATGAGTTGGGCAATTTCTTATCATTAATTTCATTCTCTCCCAAGATTGTGCAACATGTTCATGCTCAAGTTGCTTAAAATTCATAATTTGATTTCTTAAATAAATATTCTTAGCGGGAGGAAAATACTTGGTAATAAAAGCATCCTTACACTTATCCCAAGAATCAATACTATTCATAGGCAAGGATGAAAACCAAGTTTGAGCACGGTCTCGTAGTGAGAACGGGAATAATTTTAATTTGACAATATCATTATCCACATATTTTTTCTTTTGCATATCACAAAGTTCAACGAAAGTATTTAGATGGGATGCAGCATCTTCATTAGGGCTACCAGAAAATTGTTCTTTCATAACAAGATTAAGCAAGGCAGCATTAATGTCACACGACTCCGCACTAGTGGCAGGAGGAGCAATAAGACTACTAATAAAATGATTATTATTAGTATTGGAAAAGTCACACAATTTTGTATTTTCTTGAGACATAGTGACAAAGCAAGCAAACTAGCGAACAAGCAAATAAAATATTTTTGTGTTTTTGTAAAAAAAAATCAGAAGTGGGGGAGATGAAAACGAGAGGCAAATGCTAATAAAAGGAAAATAAAGTAAATGCAATTGAATGATAATTTGTGCGAAGGTACTTGGTAATTTTGATGATGTCTCCCCGGCAACGGCACCAGAAATTCTTCCTGCTACTTGTAGTCTGCGTTGGTATTTCCCCGAAGAGGAGAGGATGATGCAGTACAGTAGAGATAAGTATTTCCCTCAGTTAAGAACCAAGGTTATCAATCCAGTAGGAGAACCAAGCAAAATTCCATTAAGCGCACGTGCACACACAAGAGCAAACACTTGCACCCGATGCAAATAAGAGGGTTGTCAATCCTCTTAGCGGTTATTTGCAAGGATTAAATCTTATCGAGGTAAATAGATAAACTAAAATACTAATTCAAATAAAAGTAAATAAATTGCAGCAAGGTATTTTTAGGTTTTTTATATGATAAAGAAAGACCCGGGGGCCATAGTTTTCACTAGTGGCTTCCCTCTTAAGCACAGAAACATACGGTGGGTAAACAAATTACTTTTGGGCAATTGATAGAAAAGCAAATAATTATGATGGATTCATGGCAATGATCATGTATATTGGCATCATGTCCGAGACAAGTAGACCGACTCCTGCTTGCATCTACTACTATTACTCCACTCATCGACCGCTATCCAGCATGCATCTAGAGTATTAAGCTAACAAAAATAGAGTAATGCCTTATGCAAGATGACATGATGTAGAGAAGCAAATTCAAGAAATATGAATAAACCCCATATTTTTATACTTATTGGCAACAAAACAAATACGTGTCATGTCCACTTCTGTCACTGGGATTGAGCACCGCAAGATTGAACCTATCACAAAGCACCTCTCCCATTGCAAAATAAATCAATCTAGTAGGCCAAACCTAATCGATAGATCGGAGAGAAATACAAAGCTATAACAATCATGCATAAAAGAGTTCAGAGAAGGCTCAAATATTTCTCATGAATAATCTGATCATAAACTCACAATTCATCGGATCCCAACAAACACACCGCAAAAGAAGATTACATCGGATAGAACTCCAAGAACATCGAGGAGAACATTGTATTGAAGATCAAAGAGAGAGAAGAAGCCATCTAGCTACTAGCTATGGACCCATAGGTCTGTGGTAAACAACTCACACATCATCGAAAGGGCTGCAAGGTTGATGTAGAAGCCCTCCGTGATCGATTCCCCCTCCGACAGAGTACCGGAAAAGGCCTGCAGATGGGATCATGGAAGAACAGAGGCTTGCGGCAGCGGAAAGGTTTTCTCTTCTGGCTCTCTGGGGGTTTCCCAATATTTGTGAATTTATAGAAGTGGAATTAGGTTAAACTGAGTCACGTGGGCCCCACAAGGCAACACGGCGCCCCCCCCGGGGCGCGCCCTGTTGCCTTGTGAAGCCTCCGTGAGACTTCTGGCCTCCTCCCGAAGCTTCCAAGGTTTCTTTTGTCCAGAAGAAATCCTCCAAAAAGTTTCGCGGCATTTGGACTTCATTTGGTACTGTTTCTCTGAAAAGACAAAAACAAGCAGAAAACAGCAACTGGCACTGGGCACTAGGTTAATAGGTTAGTCCCAAAAATGATATATAATTGCATATAAAAACATCCAAGATTGATACTATAATAGCATGGAACAATCAAAAATTATAGATACATTGGAGACGTATCAGCGGCAGATGGTGGTGGCGGCAGCAGATGGAGGCGGTGGCGCTGGCATCGGCGATGATTTCGGCGGTGGCGTAGCCAGTCCTGAGGAAGAGAAAAGAGAACAGTGAAGAAAGTGAGTGAGAGAAAGAAAGGGGTTCGCTAAGATCTAGGGTTAGGACCTTTACCGAGAGTCACTCTCGGTAAAGGCTAGTATTACCGAGAGCCGATTATCGACCCCCGGTAAAGAGTATGCAACATCTTACTTTCCTTTTTTTAATGTGTGTTTCTTTGGCACTTGATAACCCACAAGTATAGGGGATCGCAACAGTTTTCGAGGGTAGAGTATTCAACCCAAATTTATTGATTCGACACAAGGGGAGCCAAAGAATATTTGCAAGTATTAGTAGTTGAGTTCTCAATTCAAGCACACCTGGAGGATTAAATATCTGCAGCAGAGTGATCAGTAGCACAGTAATATGATAGTTTGATAGTAATAACAAAGTAGCAATAGTAACAGTAACGGTAACAGTAGTAGTTTTATAGTGATTGTAACAGCAGCAGCAACAACGGTAGTAACTTAGCAAGATCAATATGAGAGAAGCGTAGGCATTGGATCAGCGATGGATAATTATGTTGGATGACATTCATCATGTAACAGTCACAACCTAGAGCGACACAGAACTAGCTCCAATTCATCAATGTAATGTAGGCATGTATTCCGTATATAGTCATACGTGCTTATAATAAGAACTTGCATGACATCTTTTGTCCTACCCTCCCGTGGCAGCGGGGTCCATAAGGAAATCTAAGGGATATTAAGGCCTCCTTTTAATAGAGAACTGGAACAAAGCATTAGCACTTAGTGAATAGATGAACTCCTCAAACTACGGTAATCACCGGAAAGAATCCCAATTCTTGTCACCTTGGGGTATCCGGATCATAACACGTAATAGGTGCATATAACTTGCAAGATCGGATCAAGAACTCAAATATATTCATGAAAACATAAAGGGTTCAGATCTGAAATCATGGCACTCGGGCCCTAGTGACAAGCATTAACCATGGCAAAGTCATAGCAACATCAATCTCAGAATATAGTGGATACTAGGGATCAAGCCCTAACAAAACTGACTCGATTACATGATAAATCTCATCCACCCCATCACCGTCCAGCAAGCCTACGAAGAAATTACTCACTCACGGCGGTGAGCATCATGAAATTGGTGATGGAGGATGGTTGATGATGACGACGATGTCGAATCCCCCACTCCGGAGCCCCAAACGGACTCCAGATCTGCCCTCCTGATGAAGAACAGGAGGTGGCAACGGCTCCGTATCGTAAAACGATTTGAAACTTCTTCTCTTCTTTTTTCTCAGGGAAACTGAATTTATAGCATTGGAATTAGGGTTGACGGAGCTACGTGGGCCCCACAAGCTACATGGGCGCGCCCTAGGGGGCTGGCCGCGCCCATGTGGCTTGTGGGCCACTGGTGGGTCCCCTCCTGTGGATCTTCGCTCCAGTATTTTTTATATATTCCATAAAAAATCCCCAAAATGTTTGGTCCAATTCTGAAAACTTTTATTTCTGCATAAAAATAACACCATGGTAGTTCTGCTGAAGACAGCATCAGTCTGGGTTAGTTTCATTCAAATGATGCTAATTAGAGTCCAAAACAAGAGCAAAAGTGTTTGGAAAAGTAGATACGACGGAGACGTATCAGCACTCTCCTTTTGTATATCATATTTCATATCATTTAATGACTAAAGTTTCAAAATGCCATGAGTATTTGTTGAATTATGTTTTGGGTTAGATTTTTTCAAAACTCAATTTCGAAGCACTGTAAAGAAAAGAGGATGAAAACAGGGACCTACCGTAACACGGAGAAGCAGGTATTCAGCAAACCCTACCCCCTCTCGGTGCCGGTCAACACCGTAGACCTCCGGGGCCACTGGATGGGTGCTCGGCCGGGAAGCCGCCCGAGGGGGGTGCTACTTGTGAGCTGCGTTGGGATTTCCCCGAAGAGGAGGGGATAATGCAGTACAGTAGAGATAAGTATTTCCCTCAGTTATGAAACCAAGATTATCAATCCAGTAGGAGAATCACGCAACACCTCGTTAACAGTACCTGCACACAAAATAATAAATCTGTGCACCCAACACAAACAAGGGGTTATCAATCCCTTGGAGGTTAATTGCAACATTAAATTGTATGGTGATAGATAGATAGTGTCGTGGTGGAACGACCATCTAGCCCCTTGTGGTTCGGTGAGGGGAGACGCAAGCACACATAGCAGAATCACCAGAGGACACAGGGTGATTTTTACCCAGGTTCGGGCAGCTTGTGAAGCGTAAAACCTTACTCCTTCTTTAGTATACTGGGTGTGTATGAACACGATGACAAGGAGCGCTTCCCAAGTGATGTCTACTACACAACTTATTCTTGTAGACTCGTGTTGGGCCTCCAAGCGCAGAGTTTTGTAGGACAGTAGCAATTGTCCCTCAAGTGGATGACCTAAGGTTTATCAATCCGTGGGAGGCGTTGGTTGAAGATGGTATCTCTCAAACAACCCTGCAACCAAATACAAGAAATCTCTTGTGTCCCCAACACACCCAATACAATGGTAAATTGTATAGGTGCACTAGTTCGGCGAAGAGATGGTGATAAAAGTGTAGTATGGATAGTTGATATAGGTTTTTGTAATCTGAAAATATAAAAACAGCAAGGTAGCAAGAAGTAAACGGGCATAAAAACGGTATTGCAATGCTTAGAAACAAGGCCTAGGGTTCATACTTTCACTAGTGCGATCTCCCAACATTGTTGACATAGTTGAATCATATGTAAATCCCTCACGTGCGACAAAGAGTTCACTCCAAAGTCACAAATAGCGGAGAACAAACGAAGAAATTGTTGTAGGGTACGAAACCACCTCAAAGTTATCCTTCCCGATCAATCTTATGAGCTATCCCCATTAATTGTCACGAACAGCCCTAGAGTTCGTACTAGAATAACACCTTAAGATACACATCAACCAAAACCCTAATGTCACCTAGGCACTCCAATGTCACCACGAGTACCCACGGGTTTGATTATACGATATGCATCACACAATCTCAAATTCATCTATTCAAACCAACACAAAGAACTTCAAAGAGTGCCCCAAAGTTTCTATCAGAAAGTCAAGACAAAAACGTGTGCCAACCCTTATGCATAAATCCCCAAGGTCACGGAACCCGCAAGTTGATCACCAAAATATACATCAGGTGACTCAAGTGAATATCCCATTGTCACCACAGATATCCATATGCAAGACATACATCAAGTGTTCTCAAATCCTTAAAGACTCAATCCGATAAGAAAACTTCAAAGGGAAAACTCAATTCATCACAAGAAGATAGAGAGGGGAAAACTCCATATGATTCATCTATATCAACAAAGCTCGCGATACATCAAGATCGTGCCATCTCAAGAACACGAGAGAGAGAGATCAAACACATAGCTACTGGTACAAACCCTCAGCCCCGAGGGTGAACTACTCCCTCCTCGTCATGGAGACCGCCGGGATGATGAAGATGGCCTCCGGTGATGCCTTCCCCCCTCTGGTAGGGTGCCGGAAAAGGGTTGTAGATGGGATCTCTCTGGTACAGAGGTTTCTGAATATATATGATTTTTCAGCGTTGGAATCACGCAAAACGGAGCCACATGGGCCCCACGAGGTACCAGGGCGCGCCAGGGGGGGGGGGGGGGGTGGCGCGCCCTGGTGCCTCGTGGGCACTGGGTGGCCCCCATCCAGTGGGTCTTGGTGCCAATATTTTTTATTTGTCCCATAAAAATCTCCAAAAAGTTTCAGCTCATTTGGAAAACTTTCATTTCTGCACAAAAAACAACACCACGGTAGTTCTGCTGAAAACAGCGTCAGTCCGGGTTAGTTCTAATCAAATCATACCAAAACCATATAGAATTGTTATAAATATGGCATGAATACTTCATAAATTATAGATGCGTTGGAGACGTATCAGCATCCCCAAGCTTAATTCCTACTCGTCCTCGAGTAGGTAAATGATACAAGAAATAATTTATGAAGTGTGAATGCTAGCATAGTGCATAAGTTTAATCAATGATAATTTCAATCACTTTTCCTAGCATCATAACAGCAACTTTTTCTCATAAAACTCATCATGATAAAGTAGCAATTAAAAACAGAAATTTTGATGTGGAATGCTACCTATCATAATCATCATATAATCTTTTCTTTTGTTGCATGGACATTGGACTTGAATGATTCAAAGCAAGATCATTATTATAACAGCAATATTTATCATCATAAAACTTCTCATGAGGAAGTAACAATTCATCACAACAATGAAGTATAAGGCATACACTTTCTTGGAAACTAACAAACTATTCTAGTCAACAATGCAATTGCAATCCATCATATTTTCAGGAAGGGTCTCATGTACGAGCTTTTTAGCAAGTCCACATACTCAACCATCATTTAGTCTTCTATGATTGCTAACACTCACGACATATATATGGAGCAAAAATTCAGCCAGACACATAGAAAGATAGGGGCTTGTGATTTCGCCTCCCAACTTATTCACCTCAAGGGTGATGTCAACAATAATAACTCATGATCACTCATATCCAACTGGATATATGTGCCTAGATCTTTCCCCACCACATGATGCTTGCAAAAGAGAAAAATAAAAAGGAAGTAGAGGAGAACACTATTGACTCTTGCATAAAAAATAAATACATAAAAGTAAATGCATAAAAGTAAAAGATAGGCCCTTCGCAGAGGGAAGCAGAGTTTGTCATCCGCTTTTTGTTGTTGGATGCACAAGCTCTTAATGCAAAGGAACGTCACGTTATATTGCCCCTTGTGATAACAACCTTTATTATGCAGTCTGTCGCTTTTATTTCTTTACCATCACAAGTTCGTACAACGCTTATTTCCCTTACAATAAAAGATCATACATATTTAGAGGCAATTTTTATTGCTTTTTTGCACCGATGTCAACTTACTTGAAGGATCTTATTCAATCCATAGGTAGATATGGTGGACACTCGTGACATGAAACTGGGTTCAAGGGTTTTGGATGCACAAGTAGTATCTCTACTTGGTGCGGATTTTCGTCTAGCAAAGATATTGGGCAAGCACCACATGTTGAAGGATCTATAACAATATAACTTCTATGTGAATATGAACAAACATAATTCATTACGTTGTCTTCCTTGTCCAACGTCAACAATTTGGCATAAAATACTTAATGGGGGCTCACAATCATAAAAGATGTCCAAGATAGTATATTTGCATGTGAATCTTCTCTTCCCTTATTAACTTTTTCATGAATTGCATCATTGACTAATGCTATGCTTGTTAACCTCCAATAAATTTTACCACTTATACTTTTCTTTATGTAATGTCATTACTTTCCATAAGACAAGCATATGAAGCATATAAATTTCAACTTTATGATATTCAATTCATTTAAACAATTTACTCAAAGGATATAAGTGAAGCAAAAGAGTAAATAACAAACTACTCCAAAAAGATATAAGTGAAGATCAAATGAGTAGTTAAGTAAATAGGTAGCTATGTGAGGACTCTCTCTCATTTAAAAATTTCAGATCTTGATAATTTTATTAAAACAGCAAACAAAATGAAAATAAAAGGACACTCCAAGAATAGCACATATCATGTGAAGAAGCAAAAACTTAGGCTCAACCAAAACTGACCGATAGTTGTTGAAGAAGAAAGGTGGGATGCCTACCGGGGTATCCCCAAGCTTAGCTGCTTGAGACTTCTTGAAATATTAATTTGGGATGCCTTGGGCATCCCCAAGCTTGAGCTTTTGTGTCTCCTTAATTCCTCTCATGTCACGATTTCTATAAATCTTAAAAACTTCATCCACACAAAACTTAACAAGAACTCGTGAGATAAGTTAGTATAAATCAACTCAAAACCTTAACATTCTCTACTGTAGAAAATCACAAAAATTATAATTAAACATTGCACACTAAATGCCTCTTCATATTTAATACTCCTATCCTCAAATAGAAATATTAAACACGCAAACATATGCAAACAATGCAACTATAACAGCTATCTGCCAAAACAGAACAGTCTGTAAAGAGTGAATAAGAATCGATACTTCCCTAACTCCAAAAATTCTGAAAAATTACCACGTGACAGAGAACTCATGCATTCTTGCTGTGTAAAAATTTCAGATTTTTATCATGTTCTGACTATTAAGGAATATTCTGGACATAACAGAAAACCTTCTGTTTTCAAACAGCAACACATAAACTTGCAAACCGAGCATGGTAAAGGCTATCATTGTCATTTTATTGAACTAAAAGATGCAAGACATTATTATTGATGACACAAAGCAAATATTAACAGAAAAAAATGACGCTCCAAGCAAAACTCATATTATGTGACGAATAAAAATATAGCTCCAAGTGAGGTTACCGATAATGTTGAAGACGAAAGAGGGGATGCCTTCCGGGGCATCCCCAAGCTTAGTTGCTTGGGTCTTCCTTTAATATTGCCTTGGGGTGCCTTGGGCATCACCAATCTTAGGGTCTTGCCACTCCTTATTCTCCTCATATCGATATCTCACCCAAAACTTGAAAACTTCAATCACACAAAACTTAACGGAACTTCGTGAGAACGGTTAGTATGATAAAGAATAAACCATCACTTAGGTACTGTCCAAGACAAGATTCACAATTGTTCCCATATAATTCCTACTGTATTCTATCATTTCCACAATTTATATCCCATAATATAAGCTATGGAGACATTAAAACAAGCAAACTATGCATTGAAAATAGAATCTGTCAAAAACAGAACAGTCTGTAATGATCTGAGCAACTAACACACTTCTGCAACTCTAAAAATGCTGAAAAATTAGGACAACGTAAACAATTTGTAAACCAATTCCCTGTAAAAATTTCATAATTTTTTGACGCTCCAGTAAAATGTGGGAAATTAAACACTGGAGGCAAAAGTTTCTGTTTTTGCACAGAATTGAATCAACAAGTATCCACACTATCCCAAAGGTTTTACTTGGCACTTTATTGAAATAAAACACATAAAACATGATTAATACAGTAGATTAATCATGTGAACGCACTAAAACAGAAAGGATACATATTAGGTTGTCTCCCAACAAGCGCTTTTCTTTAATGCCTTTTTAGCTAGGCATGATGATTTCAATGATGCTCACATAGAAGTAAAGAATTGAAATGTAAAGGGAGCATCATGAGAAATATATCAAACACATTTAAGCCTAACCCACTTCCTATGCATAGGGATTTTGTGAGCAAATAGTTTATGGGAGCAAGAATCAACTAGCATAGGAAGGCAAAACAAGCATAACTTCAAAAGTTTCAACATAAAGAGAGGAAACTTGATGTTGTTGAAATATGTAGAAGCATATATTCCTCTCTCAAAATAATTTTCAGTAGCATCATGAATGAATTCAACAATATATCCATCACACAAAGCATTCTTGTCATGATACATAAGCATAGAAATCTTACTACTCTCCACATAAGAAACTTTCTTCTCATTCATAATAGTGGGAGCAAACTCAACAAAATAATTATCATGAGATACTTGATTGGCATAATCAAATTGAATATTAAAATCATGATGACAAGTTTCATGGTTATCATTATTCTTTATAGCATACATGTCATCACAATAATCATCATAGATAGTAACTTTGTTGTCATACTCAATTGAAACCTCTTCCAAAATAGTGGATTCATCATTAAATGAAGTCATGAACTCTCCAAATCCACTTTTATCAATATAATCATCATAAATAGGAGGCATACTTTCATCATAATAAATTTTCTCATCAAAACTTGGGGGACTAAAAATATCATCTTCATCAAACATAGCATCCCCAAGCTTGTAGTTTTGCATATCATTAGCATTACGGATATTCAAAGATTTCATACTAGCAACATTGCAATCATGCTCATCATTCAAATATTTTATGCCAAACATTTTATTGAATTCTTCTTCTATCAATTGAGCACAATTTTTCGATCCATCATTTTCAAGAAAGACATGATAAAGACGAATAATATGAGGCAACCTCAATTCCATTTTTTTTGTAGTTTTCTTTTATAAACCAAACTAGTGATAAACAAGAAACTAAAAGATTCGATTGCAGGATCTAAAGATATACCTTCAAGCACTTACCACCCCGGCAATGGCGCCAGAAAAGAGCTTGATGTCTACTACACAACTTATTCTTGTAGACTCGTGTTGGGCCTCCAAGCGCAGAGTTTTATAGGACAGTAGCAATTTTCCCTCAAGTGGATGACCTAAGGTTTATCAATCCGTGGGAGGCGTAGGTTGAAGATGGTATCTCTCAAACAACCCTGCAACCAAATACAAGAAATCTCTTGTGTCCCCAACACACCCAATACAATGGTAAATTGTATAGGTGCACTAGTTCGGCGAAGAGATGGTGATAAAAGTGTAGTATGGATAGTTGATATAGGTTTTTGTAATCTGAAAATATAAAAACAGCAAGGTAGAAAGAAGTAAATGCGCATAAAAACGGTATTGCAATGCTTAGAAACAAGGCCTAGGGTTCATACTTTCACTAGTGCGATCTCCCAACATTGTTGACATAGTTGAATCATATGTAAATCCCTCACGTGCGACAAAGAGTTCACTCCAAAGTCACAAATAGCGGAGAACAAACGAAGAAATTGTTGTAGGGTACAAAACAACCTCAAAGTTATCCTTCCCGATCAATCTTATGAGCTATCCCCATTAATTGTCACGAACAGCCCTAGAGTTCGTACTAGAATAACACCTTAAGATACACATCAACCAAAACCCTAATGTCACCTAGGCACTCCAATGTCACCACGAGTACCCACGGGTTTGATTATACGATATGCATCACACAATCTCAGATTCATCTATTCAAACGAACACAAAGAACTTCAAAGAGTGCCCCAAAGTTTCTATCGGAAAGTCAAGACGAAAACATGTGCCAACCCTTATGCATAAATTCCCAAGGTCACGGAACCCGCAAGTTGATCACCAAAACATACATCAAGTGACTCTAGTGAATATCCCATTGTCACCACAGATATCCATATGCAAGACATACATCAAGTGTTCTCAAATCCTTAAAGACTCAATCCGATAAGAAAACTTCAAAGGGAAAACTCAATTCATCACAAGAAGATAGGGAGGGGAAAACTGCATATGATTCATCTATATCAACAAAGCTCGTGATACATCAAGATCGTGCCATCTCAAGAACACGAGAGAGAGAGATCAAACACATAGCTACTGGTACAAACCCTCAGCCCTGAGGGTGAACTACTCCCCCCTCGTTATGGAGACCGCCGTGATGATGAAGATGGCCTCCGGTGATGCCTTCCCCCCTCCGGCAGGGTGCCAAAAAAGGGCTGTATATGGGATCTCTCTGGTATAGAGGCTTGCGGTGGCGTAAAAAATCATCTAGGTTAACTTTCGGGGGTTTCTGAATATATAAGATTTTTCAGTGTTGGAATCACGCGAAACGGAGCCACATGGGCCCCACGAGGTACCAGGGCGCGCCTGGGGGGGGGGGGGGGGGGTGGCGCGCCCTGGTGCCTCGTGGGCACTGGGTGGCCCCCCTCCAGTGGGTGTTGGTGCAAATATTTTTTATTTGTCCCATAAAAAATCTCCAAAAAGTTTCAGCTCATTTGGAAAACTTTCATTTTTGCACAAAAAACAACACCACGGTAGTTCTGATGAAAACAGCGTCAGTCCGGGTTAGTTCTAATCAAATCATACCAAAACCATATAGAATTGTTATAAATATGGCATGAATACTTCATAAATTATAGATACGTTGGAGACGTATCACCCAGCAAAGTGGGGAGAAGCAGATGCACATGCGAGTTGTGTAAAGGGGCGAATCCCTCTAACTGTTGCCTTGGCCCTCCTTTTATAGCTCAAGAGGTCACCACAGTGGAAAAACAGTAATTACATAGCGATTAGATAGCAAACAGTGCTATCATACCTAATTCTGCCAGTTTAGGACAAAGGCATTAAAGGCATCGTTAGGTGTCATGTGGAGAGGTAGTCCCGGCAAGGTTTCTGCACCGCTCGTCCAGCTACCTCGTATTTTTCTGACACACCTCCTGGACGGGTGTCATTAAAGGAAAATCATGTCCCAGTGTGCTGACACGTGCCCGACAAGCCTTACCAACCAGCCTGCGTGGTCGATACCTCATCCACTAGCGAACATCTGTGCGGTGAGGTGGAGCGCTGGAGGGCTGGCAGAAGCTTGCCGGTACGGAGCTTGCCGGGTTTTCACCTTGCCAGTTTAGCCTTGCCGGCAAGGAATGTCTTCATCTTCGGTACTGGTTGAGTGCTCGTTAGTGCTGTGCCTTGAGATTCTCCCCAGTGGCTTCCGCAACTGGGTCCTGAATCTTGGTCTTGGCGGGTCCCGGCAAGGCTTTGCCGGCAAGAAGCCTACTACTGTCTGTGCATAAGTCAGTGTATAAAATACCCATGTTTTATACACCGACAGGAGCCCCCGGCCCTGGGCCATACGCGCGTCCGAAGCGTCGTTGGGCTAGGCCCAAACAATGCGCAGACACGCGGCGGGAAACTGCCATTGTAATTTTTTCATGATGGTTATCCTGACGCACGTCCAATCCACGCATTAAATGCGGGTCGTGGGAACTTGGACTGTTGTGGTTATATCGCGGTAGTGCGCCTGTTAAAAGGGCACCGCCCACGGTAAAACAGTGAAGAGCCAGCCCCCTCGCGTCTTCCCCATAAAAAGGTAACTGCGAGGAGGCGTTGCTCATTCACCCCTGTTTTCCCCCTGCGTCGTCTCCTTCCTCTCGCCAGAACAGCTTCCGCCGCCGCCGCCGTTGCCAGTGCTTCGTATCTCGACTCGACCACTTTCTTCTTCCCCAATTCCTGATGGTGCCAAAGAGAGCCGATGTGGCGGGGAAGAAGCCCGCCAAGCCACTCGTTCCCAAGGCGGAGGAGAAGAAGAAGGCGCTGGAAGAGCTGCAGAAGCTGCGGAGGGAGAATGCGATTTTCTTGCCGTGCTCCTTGGATGCCAACGAGCTGATCAGAAGGTACACAAATATGTGGGGAAGAGATACCAAGGACCACAAGGCACCCGTAGTGCTTCCTGAAGGCAACAAGGATCCATCGGATTCATATCCGTTCTTCTGTGCCTATTTCTACTGCGGTCTGGTTCCCCCATTCTCGGATTTCTTCAGTGCCATGATGTTCAGATACGGGTTCAGGCTGCTGGATTTCACTCCGAATGCAATGACTTGCATGGCAGTCTTTGCCCATCTATGCGAGAACTTTGTTGGGGTTGCTCCCAATGTGGATCTGTTACGCCATTTCTTCGTTCCTCGGATTGAGGACAAGTCACTCTCCGGCAGTGTAACATGGATTCCCAGGGCCTAGACCAAGGGCCAGTACCTTGCTGGGCAACTCCATCTCAAGTGGGAAGAATGGAGGGCAGAGTGCTGTTGGATCCAGGAGAAGGATTTCCCCCAATTCTGCATACCGCGCACAGTGAAGGTCGAGCGCGGCAAGAACTGGAGCAGTTTCAACGCCACTGAGGAGAAGCTTCGCCCGACGTTGAATAGAATCGCCCGCCTCAAGGCCGCCAAGCTGACCATAGAGATGGTTGGCGCTGATTTCCTCCGACGACGCATTGCGCCGCTGCAGAAAATTGAGAGGTTCGCTTGGGATTACCAGAACGCTGCTGATATAACGACTTTGGAGCATGCCGCGCTTTGTGAGCAGCTATTCAGGAAAACCGGCACATTTCACTTACCGGGCCAGGTCGTCCCATTGCATATCAACTCCGCCAAGGATTCTATTCTGGCGATGATGCCAGAGTGCAACGCTCATGGAGTCAATGAAGATTGGCAGATGCCCAGATTGGTGGATGAAATGGACTGGGCCTCCAACTTGACGGAAAAGGCCACCCGGAAAGAAAATGATCTTATCCAGGCCACCAAGGAAGAGGAACTGGCGTATCTCGCCAGCATAGCCGCGGAAGCCTCCAGGCTTGACGCAGCAATTGGTTCTGGTGCTGCGGCAACCGAGGACGATGACGAAGAACACCCTGATGAAGAGGTCGCCGAAGAGCACCTAGAAGAGCCTGCCAGGGATGCGATTGCCGAAGCTGAGGTTGCCGGGACCGAGGTTGCCGGGACCGAGGCTGACGGGGAGCCTGATGAAGAAGAAGGTCCTCGAGCCCCGAAGAGGAGGCGCCGTCTTCGGAGGGCAGTCAGTCAAGAGCCGGTGCGTGCTTCTTCGCCAAGAGCTGGCCCCATGGTGAAGAAGACGACCACGAAGACCGGCCGCCAAGAAGAAGTACGTCGGCAATCGACCCAGCGTCCCCGAACGCAGCCCTCGTCCCCTCAGCAGGAGGTGGCCGAGGACGTCGAATCTACTCAGCCGACGGGTTCACCTCCCCCGATACTCAAGAGGGCCAGAGAATCGCCTCCACCAGTGATGTACGACTTCGACGTCCTCGGCGAGTCCAAAGAGGAGGAGGAGTAAGTGACTTCGCTTATTTCCGTCAAGCCTTGATTCCATTTGATTGTCATTTTAACTTGATTCCTTTTGTCTTGACAGGGACCCATAACTGCTTGTGCATCGGTCGAAGCGGCCCAGGTCTACAGCAGCACAGGATCCTACTGCAAGTGCTGGGCAGGGGGTTGCAATGGCTGAAGCCATTGTTATCAGCCCCCAGCTCAGCCCCCTACGTGAGGATGTGGTGAAGGTGCCTCCCACGACCACCAGTACTGGAGGTCCTACTGCTGAGCCTATCGTGGAGACGGAGGAGGCTCGCGAAGAGGAGTGCCAAGAGGCGGATCCAACCGTGGCTCCCGCATCGATCAATGTTTCGGAAAGCGCTTCCCCGACAAGGGCCTCCACCGATGATCCTGCCCACACGGGGACCACCCCGATGAGCGGGGCCGCCGACGACCGTGCGCTAGCAACGCGAGTTGCCGGGAAGGATACGTCCTTCCTCAGCAAGCACCAATGGGTAATCCTCTTGCCTTTGCATACCTCTTCCGATAAAGATTTCCTTTTTGTCTTCTTGAATTTGACTTGTGATTTTGGAACCCTATTTCACCTTTGTTCCTGCTTCGATCCACAACCCTGACCCCTCCCGAAGAAGGCGAAGTTCTTGTGGAGGTAGCCAATATCGCAAGGGACACCGCTGGTGAAGCCGCCAAGATTCCCGCTGAGGAGGGCCTTGCACAAGTTGCCGAGGAGACCAGAATACTCCCCGAAGAGTCCGAGAGGTCCTCCGGCAACACATCTGACCCCGCCAGGGTGGATGTGGAGAAGGCTCCCGTCAGCACCGACGCGCCGAACCCTGGCAACCAACTTGCGGCGCCAACCTTGCCGGCCCCGTCAAGCAGCTTGGCATTGGTTACTTCCCAGCACGGGTCCGGAGCCCCCAGTTCGTCTGGCACTATGGGGCCGAACTTTGACAAAGAAATAGCTCAGACCCTGCTCCCTTTGGTCCAAAGAACTGACGAATCCACCGATGTGGCCGACAACGCCAAAGATCTTGCCTTCATGGAAATCATGGCTGTCGGTTTCAATGGCGTCTAGGAACGGTACGGTCGGATGTGGGACAAGGTGCAAGAGGAATGCAAAGCTGCGGACCAGGTTGACCAGAAGTTGAGAGAGAAGGCGGATGAGCTGCGCACATGGTACAGCCAGCAGGCCCGCAATCTCAATGCCCCCAAAGAAGAAGCAGCAATCCGCGACGGCAAGCTGACAGAGCGCGAAACGCTGCTCGACGCAAAAGAAAAAGATCTTGCCGCGTGGAAAGGAGCCCTCGCCGCCACTCTCTGAGGCAAAGATGACGAGAGTGAAGTGCTCCTTAAGCAGTGGACTCAAGAGCTGGAAGACGGGCACAAGAAATTCATCGAAGCCCAGGCCTTGAAGAACCCCACCAAGCTTAAGGAGGCTGCCGATAAGGCTGCTGCCACTGCCTCCGCCAAAGTAGAACTGGAATCCCAGGTGGCCAAATTGAAGGAGGAACTTGTCGACAGCGGCAAAGAAATCGAGGATGTCAAGGACGAAGCGCTGAAGGCAGCCCGTACTCTAGCGGACTTGCAAGCGCAACTATCGTCCAAGAACCAAGATCTTCATGCCGCCGCCAAGACAATTGGGGATCTAAAATCCCAACTGGCCACCATGGTACCAGCTTCAGAATCCGCCAAGGAGAGAGAGAGGGTCTTGAGAGAGAAGCTGGAGGAGGAAGAGGCCTCGAAGAAGGAGGCTGAGAACAATTACGCCCAACTGCACGAGAATCTCTCCCTCTGGACTGGCATGCTTGTCAATGCTGCCGAGCGCATCAGTTCCCAAATCGCCGAGATGGATATGAGGAGCTGGGGTTTCACCGTCAACGACAAGGAGGCCACCAGCGTCAGACTGACCAAGTTCTTCGAGGGTCTTATCGACGCCTTGAAGACGTATCACGAGGACAGGTCTGCTTCGTTTGCTGATGAATCCCGGAAGTTTGCGCATGAAATCGTGTATAGGGTGCTGCTCAAGATTGCTCATCGCAATCCCGGCCTTGATCTCTCCGGGGTCTTCAGGAGGCTGCCGGTGAGCACCGATGTCACTGCTACCGACAAGATCGCTGCCCCTCTTGCCGACAAGGTTCTCCAAATCCCCAGGGTCCAGGGCGATTGTCGGGATTGACTTTGCTGTTACATTCATCACCGTGCTGCATGTGAAAGATACATTTGAACTTATGTTAGTCCCGCACTGTTTCTGTGATGTAATATAACTTGTGTTGCTTGAATGTACATGCGCCGTTCCCCTTGTTTTATTTTGCCTTTGTATGATCGTGCTCCCTACGCTTGTTTGGAAACTTGCCGGCGCGCACACTTGCCGCGAGCGCTTTGAGGAATGGGTCCTTAGCGGCCTGCTGGAATTGCCGCTGCCGGCAAGGCAACTTGCCAGGACAGAATGCAGCTGCTAGGCTTGCCGAGCAGACTCGAGGCAAGCTAGAGCGCAGACCGATCGCGACAAGTTTCCTTCGCGTGCAGGTTTCTCATACAAAGCACACAATCGTTCAAGGGAAATCGCGAATGTAATCAAGGAAATTTTTTAAATTTTTTCAACTTAGCTTTTCCTTGCGTCGTTTCTCTCGTTGTATGAAATGATCACTTGAACATCATTAAAATGGTACCCCATCTCCACTCCCCCCGGGAGACTTGCACGCGAGGGATCCTTCTGTCTTTTTAAGAAAAAGAAAGAAGAGAAAAGAATGGTTTGGGAACCTTGACGGTCCATCAGTCATCCCATAAAAACTAAAGTGTAAATCACAAAATCATATGCATCGACATATAAATGAATATGTACGAGGAGTTGCGAAAACACTTAGCTTTATTATGCGCAGGATCTGCGCCTAGCTTTGTACAAAGGATTACATGTCTGGTCGACAAAGCTTGTACAAAAGGGGTTGCCGGGATGCCCGGCAACTACGCCTCACGGGTAGAACTTGCGAAGATGCTCAATATTCCATGAGTTCTGCACTGGGGTGCCATCTTGGTCTCTAGATGGACTGCACCAGGTCTGGTGACTCGTACTACCCGGTAAGGGCCTTCCCACTTTGGCGTCAACTTGTTTGATCCCTTGGTGGACTGAACGCGCCGAAGAACAAGGTCGCCTTCCTCAAGGCTTCGAGCATGCACTTTGCGGCTATGGTAGCGGCGCAAGGCTTGCTGGTAGCGTGCAGCTCGCACAGCCGCCCGAAGACGATCTTCCTCAAGGAGCATTGCGTTATCTTGCCGCAGCTGCTCTTGCTCAGCTTCATCGTAAGCGAGCACTTGAGGTGACCCGTATATGAGTTCCGTGGGGAGCACCACTTCTGCACCATAGACTAGGGAGAAGGGAGTTTGGCTGGTAGCTCGATTTGGTGTCGTTCTGAGTGACCAAAGAACCGCCGGCAACTCATCAATCCAGCGCCTTCCACATTTGCGCAGCCTGTCAAAGGTTCTTGTCTTGAAGCAACGCAGCACTTCAGAGTTCATCCTTTCCGCTTGGCCGTTGGTTCTCGGGTGAGAGACGGATGCAAAACAGATTTTGCTGCCAAGGTCTTGGATATACTGCATGAAGGTGCGGCTCGTGAATTGTGTGCCGTTGTCGGTGATGATTCTGTTAGGAACCCCGAAATGGCAAACTAATCCTCTGAGGAACTTGACGGCTAATTGCGCTGTCACCTCCCTCACTGGCACCACTTCAGGCCACTTTGTGAACTTGTCGATGGCGGCGTACAAGAACTCAAAGCCCCCGGTAGCACGGGGGAAGGGGCCCAAGATATCGAGCCCCCAGACCGAAAAGGGCCAGGAGAGAGGGGTTGTTTGGAGAGCTTGAGTTGGCTGATGTGTGTTCTTCGAATGGATCTGGCATGCTTCACACTTGGTTACTAGCTCAGTCGCATCCTGGAGGGCAGTGGGCCAATAGAAGCCGTGCCGGAAAGCTTTGCCGGCAAGTGCCCTTGATCCTATGTGAGAGCCACATATGCCTCCGTGTATATCTGCCAACAGCTTTTTTCCTTCTTCCCGGCAAATACACTTCAATTTCACACCGTTTGGTCACTTTCTGTATAGAATGCTATCCACAAACTGATACATACTTGACTGACGGGCTACTTTCTCTGCTTCTTCTTGCTCATCGGGAAGTTCTCCTGTTTAAAGGAAACGAACTATCTGTTGTGACCATGTCGGAGCCTGTGGCTCGACGACAAGGACTAAAGGCATTTCTTCGGCTGTGGGAGCTCTTGCCTCGGCGGCAAGAACCTGGGGTTCTGCGCGAAGCTGCTGCTCGCCGACAACCGTGTCGTTGTTCCCGGCAACATTTTTGCTGGCGGCTTCAGGAAGCCCTGCCGGAAAGTATTTGCCCGTATTCAACTTCCTTCTCTTACCGGCCCTCGTTGATGGAGTGATTGTTGGTTGATTCAAATGGAGCACAAAAGTTCCCGGTTCCACGGGAAGCTTTTGAGGGCCACACTTTGACATGCTATCAACAATGCTGTTTTCCGCACGAGGGACGTGCTCTGTTTGCAACCCGTCAAAGTGTTCTTCCAATTTCCTCACTTCTTCCACGTACACTTCCATCAACGGGCTCTTGTAATCTTTGTTTACTTGCTTCACAACAAGCTGTGAGTCGCCGCGGATGATCAATTTTTTGATCCCAAGGTCCAATGCGATCCTAAGACCGGCAAGGAGTCCTTCGTACTCAGCAGTGTTGTTCGTAGCTTGCTCCCTAGGAAAGTGCATTTGAACCACGTACTTGAGGTGCTCTCCGGTGGGTGCAACAAGCAACACTACGGCACCGGCGCCTTGCAGCGAGAAGGCACCATCAAAGTACATGATCCATTCTTTGGCTGTCTCTTTGCCGGGGAGAGCTGTTCTCGAATTTCTTCGTCTTGCGTTGGCATCCATTCGGTGATGAACTCCGCCGAGGCCCTGCTCTGAATGGTTGAAGTGCTTTCAAACTTGAGTGCAAAGCTTGACAATTCCAGCACCCACTCCACTATCCTACCAGTTGCCTCTGGATTTCTCAAAATGCGTTGCAACGGAAAGCGGGTGACGACGGTGATTTCATGTGCTTGGAAGTAGTGGCGCAGCTTTGTCGAGGCCATAAGGAGGCCGAAAAGCAATTTCTGCACTCCAGAGCATCTTGATCTAGCCCCCTGCAGGAGAGAACTAACAAAATACACAGGTCACTGCACCACCTTCTTCTTTGGCATCTCTTGTTGATCAACTTCACTTGCTTTGACTTGTCGGCACTAGGCCTTGCCGGAGAAGATTCCGGTTTATCGCCGGACGGGCTTGCCGTGGCTGCTTCTTCGTCATCGACTTCTCTCTACACCACTAATGCAGCACTAGCCACTTGATTTGTTGCCGCTATGTATAGTAGCAACGGCTCTTGTGGTCTAGGTGCAACTAGTGTTGGCGCGGAGGAGAGGTATCTTTTCAAGTCCTGTAGCGCGGCCTCCGCTTCCAGAGTCCATTTCATCGGACCTACCTTTTTCAAAATCTTGAAAAACGGCAGGGCGCGCTCAGTGGATCTTGAAATGAACCTACTCAAGGCAGCAACGCAGCCGGCAAGACGCCGCACATCTTTGACGCTTTTTGGTGCTTGAATCTGCTCAATGGCTTAGATCTTGTCGAGATTTGCTTCAATTCCTCACTGAGATACAAAGAATCCGAGAAGTTTGCCGGATGGAACGCCAAACACACACTTCTCGGGATTGAGCTTCAAGTTGATTTTGCGCAAGTTTGCAAATGTCTCTTCTAAATCTTGAATGAGGGTAGACTTGTACTTGATTTTGACCACTATATCATCCATGTATGCTTCCACATTCCTGTGCAGCTGGGGCTCAAAACCAATCTGAACCGCCCTTGCAAATGTTGAACTAGCACTCTTTAATCCGAAAGGCATACGCACAAAGCAGTATGTGCCACATAGAGTAATGAATGCGGTTTTGTCCTCATCCTCCTTGGCCATGAATATTTGATGGTATCCAGAATATGCATCAAGGAAGGAGAGAAAATCATAGCCGGAGGTAGAGTCTACAATTTGGTCAATGCGCGGCAAGGGGAAAGGATGCTTTGGACATGCTTTGTTAATATCAGTGTAGTCAATACAAAGTCTCCACTTCCCATTTGCTTTGCGCAACACAACTGGGTCTGCCAACCAAGTTGGATGTAGTACACCTCTAACCAAACCTGCTGCTTCTAGTTTCTTGATTTCTTCGGCAATGAATTGTTGCCGCTCCAAAGCTTGCTTCCGGACTTTTTGCTTGACGGGTCGAATGTGGGGACAAACGACAAGGTGGTGCTCAATTACCTCCCTGGGAACACCGGGGATGTCAGATGGTCGCCATGCGAACACATCGACATTCGCCCGCAGGAAGGTAACGAGCGCGCTTTCCTATTTGCTGTCAAGTGTGGCACTGATGGTGAAGGTACCGTCAGTGCCGTTCTCACTAGCCGGCACCTTCTTGGTCGCAGTGAAGCAGCTTTGGATTTCTTACCGGCGGAGCACTCCGGCAGGCTTCAACAGGCGCGCAGCACTTCGAAGAGGTGCGCTTCCCAGAATCCTTGCTAGTGGTCTTGCCGAATTTCTTGTTTTCGTTCTTCTTGGCGGGAGCTGGCGCCTTGGCGGCCTCTGCTGCAATCGCATCTCTGTACATCTTGTCGACGCAAATGACTGCATCTTTCTTGTCGGAGTTGACGGAGATGACACCCATCGGCCCTGGCATCTTCAACGTGTTGTAGCCATAGTGAGATGCTGCCATGAATTTTGCAAGGGCTGGGTGGCCAAGAATTCCATTGTACGGCAAGGGGATCTTGACGATGTCAAACACAATCTTTTCTGTTCTGTAGTTCAGTTCCCCGCCAAACGTCACCGGTAATGTGATGTTTCCCTTGGGCTGGCTTCTTCCCGGGTTTACTCCTTGAAATGTGCCCGTTTTCTCGAGTTCCTCGTCCGGGATCTGCAGCCTCTTGATAACTTCCGAAGAGATCAGATTCAGACCGGCCCCACCGTCAACTAACATCTTTGTTACTTGGAGGTTGCAAATTGTTGGTGAAACCAACAACGACAAACACCCGACCGCAGTTACGCGATCAGGGTGGTCCTCAGCATAAAAAATGATAGGCGTGTGTGATCATTTGAGCGGTTTTTGAGCGCCCATTGCCGGTTCCGCCGCATTAACCTCACGGGCCCACTGCTTAAGTTGAAGGTGAGAGGAGTGCAAAGATGCTCCTCCGCCGACACACATGGCGTCGGTTGCCTTCTGGAATTCTTGTTCGCTGGTCTCATCATCATCCTCCTCGTCACTTGCATCATCTCCCTCCTTCTTGTCTCGGCCTCTAGCAGGCTTCTCTTTCTGCTGCTTGGCCTTGCCGCGGTGGCCTCCTCATCCACCACGGCCCTTTTTGCCGGATCCACCAGTACCATCTTGACCTTTCTCTTTGTCACGCTTTTCATATTCAGCTTTCTGTTTCTCAACAAGGTGCTCGACTTGCCGGCACTCATGGAGATCATGGACTTTGGTACGGTGAATTTTGCAGTATGGTCCATCAAACTTGCCGGCTTTCTCATTTGCCGCCGCCTCCTGGCAAGCAGCGCATACAACAGCCTCCTTGCCGGAGTTTTCAGTCTTGGCTTTCTTGGCAGACTCGGAGTTGCGGAGCCTTCGACAACCATAATGGTTTTGCCCTTGCGCTTCCTGTTACGCTTTCGGCCTTTCTTCCTCGGGGTGGCAACATCATCGTCCTCAGAATCTACCTCAGCACCAGCTTGACGTTCATTTTCTCCCGCATCCTCCGATTGCGCACATTTGTGTGAAAGGCGGCAATCACGGCTGCGGTGTGCACATCTGGGATATTGCGGTGTACGCAGCTGAATCTCTGGATATATTTGCGCAAAGTCTCACCATCTCTTTGTGGGATAACCTGCAGGTCACTGGGCTGTGCAGGGCTCTTGTGGCCTCCGGTAAAGGCACCAACAAACTCATTGCAGAGATCTGACCACGAAGAAATGGAGTTTTCCGGCAAGTTCATCAGCCAAGATCTCACGTTGGGCTTCAGTACCAACGGAAAGTAATTAGCAAGGATCTTCTCATCTCTTCCCCGGCAGCTTGCACGGCAATCGTGTAGATGCCCAGAAACTGTGCCGGGTTTAGCTTGCCGTCGTACTTCTCTGGTACTTCTGGCTTGAAGGCCCAGACAGACGGCCATTGGACTTGCCGCAGCTCGTAGGTGAAAGCAGGACATCCAACCACGTAAGGCAGATATCCGCCAACCCCTGGCACAGGCTCATCAACGATGGGGCTATTGCATGCGTCAGATTGACGGCGCGCCTCCCAGCGCCGTTCAATGGTGGTGCGGGCGTCTTCTACCCACCTGTCTCGCAGCACTTGCCGCTGGTCTTGCCTCGCCCGTGGATCCAAAGAAGCCATCGACATCTCGTCGGGCTCGAAAGATTGCTGGGCTTGTCGCGGCTGTTGACATTGCTGTTGCTGAGGCTATTGCTGTGGAGGCGATTGCACCGTTAGCGTAGCACCGTCAACGCGGCCACCATTTAGGGCTACTGGCGCCGTTTGCGGTCGCCGTGAGGGCTCCGCTTGCTGTGATTTGCTAGCTTCAGCAAATCCAATCATGCTTTGGATGGTGGCCCTCCACTCATCCATCTTCTCTGCTGCCGGAGGGAAGTTTAGCAGCATTTGAGCCCGCGCCATTGCCTCCGCCGCTGTGGTTGGCATGGCCGGAAGCGAAGAACGCGAAGTCGGTCTACTCCTGGCAGAGCCAGCAGGAGCGCCATCGCGATCTTGCTGCTGTAGCACATGACCAGCAGAAGGCCGTCGCGGTGGAGGAGGTGCCTGGCGATCTGGGATCTCATCGACAGGGGTCTTGCTGTGTGGACGCCGCCGCCCAGGGTCGTTGACGTCGCTTGGGGTCGCGCTGCGCCTATCCTGTAATGGGCGCGATGTGTGTCTTGATGCAGCATCCCTGGATGTCGCCACGACAGGGTCTTGGCTTGCGCCGGCCCGGGGATATTTGCCCCGGTGGCTGCGTTCGTCGCTGCGGTGAGGAGGAGGTAGACGTCCATCCGCCCCGCCCGCGCCGTCTCGGCTTTGTTCGCTGGAGGGTCAAGGAAGCCGACTACCCTCAGCGCGCCCATCTCCTGCTCCGGCCGCGGTGGGCATGGCGACCGCACCGCCTACACTGGTCGTGCCAACCGCGGCGTCCGCGCCGCCCGCATTAGCTGCGCCGCTTGCGGATGCGCGTGAAGGACCTTTGGAGGCGGAAGGAGCTGTCATCGTGATGCCCTTCTTCTTAGGCGCCATCGACAATGAAGAAGATGATGAAGCTGATGATATCGATGCGCACTCTGATGATTCAGGTTCACACTAGCCTTTCCCCCTACCTGGCGCGCCAAAGATGTCGTGGTGGAACGACCATCTATTGGGCCATCTAGCCCCTTGTGGTTCAGTGAGGGGAGACGCAAGCACAAAGAGCAGAATCACCAAAGGACGCAGGGCAATTTTTACCGAGGTTCGGGCCGCTTGTGAAGCGTAAAACCCTACTCCTACTTTAGTATATTGGGTGTGTATGAACACGATGACAAGGAGCGCTTCCCCAGCAAAGTGCGGAGAAGTAGCTGCAAATGCGAGTTGTGTAAAGGGGGCGAATCCCTCTAACTGTTGCCTTGGCCCTCCTTTTAGAGCTCAAGGGGTCACCACAGTGGCAAAACAGTAATTACATAGCGATTAGATAGCAAACAGTGATATCATACCTAATTCTGCCAGTTTAGGACAAAGGCATTAAATGCATCGTTAGGTGTCATGTGGAGAGGTAGTCCCGGCAAGGTTTCTGCACCGGTCGCCCATCTACCTCGTATTTTTCTGAGACGCATCCTAGACGGGTGTCATTAAAGGCAAATCCTGTCCTGGTGTGCTGACACGTGCCCGACAAGCCTTACCAACCAGCCTGCGCGGTCGACACCTCATCCACTAGCGAACATCTGTGCGGTGAGGTGGAGCGCTGGAGGGCTGGCAGAAGCTTGCCGGTACGGAGCTTGCCGGGTCTTCACCTTGTCGGTTTAGCCTTGCCGGCAAGGAATGTCTTCATCTTCGGTACTGGTTGAGTGCTCGTTGGTGCTGTGCCTTGAGCTTCTCCCTAGTGGCTTCTGCAACTGGGTCCGGAATCTTGGTCTTGGCAGGTCCCGGCAAGGCTTTGCCGGCAAGGAGGCTGCTACTGTCTGTGCATAAGTGAGGATATAAAATACCGATGTTTTATACACCGATATATAGATTAAACTAAAATATAAAATAAAATAAATAAAGTAAAATTGCAACAAGGTATTTTTAGGATTTTTAATAAATGATAGAAGTAGACCCGGGGGCCATAGTTTTCACTAGAGGCTTCTCTCATAAAAATAGCATACGGTGGGTAAACAAATTACTGTTGGGCAATTGATAGAAAAGAAAATAATCATGATGATATCCAAGGCAATGATCATGTATATAGGCATCACGTCCGAGACAAGTAGACCGAACGATTCTGCATCTACTACTATTACTCCACGCATCGACCGCTATCCAGCATGCATCTAGAGTATTAAGTTCATAAAGAACGGAGTAACGCCTTAAGCAAGATGACATGATGTAGACAAAGTAAACTCACGCATGAATAAACCCCATCTTTTTACCCTTAATAGCAATGATACATATGTGTCATGTCCCTTTCTGTCACTGGGATTGAGCACCGCAAGATCGAACCCATTACAAAGCACCTCTCCCATTGCAAGATAAATCAATCTAGTTGGCCAAACCAAATCAATAGATCGGAGAGAAATACGAAGCTATTATTATCATGCATAAAAGAGTTCAGAGAAGACTCAAATAATATTCATGGATAATCTGATCATAAACTCACAATTCATCGGATCCCAACAAACACACCGCAAAAAGTGATTACATCGGATAGAACTCCACGAACATCGAGGAGAACATTGTATTGATGGTCAAAAAGAGAGAAGAAGGCATCTCGCTACTAACTATGGACCCGAAGGTCTGTGGTAAACTACTCACGCATCATCGAAAGGACAGCAAGGTTGATGTAGAGCCCCTCTGTGATTGAATCCCCCGTCGGCAGAGTGCCGGAAAAGGCCCCCAGCTGGGATCTCTCGAGAATAGGAACTTGCGGCAGCGGCAAAAGTATTTCGTGGACTCCTCTGTTGGTTTCCCGATTTTAGAGAATTTATAGAGGCGGAGTTAGGTCAAACGGACCTGTGTGAGCCCCACGAGCCACCAGGGCGCGCCCCCTCCTCGGGCGCGCCGTGGTGCCTCGTGGGCCACTGCTTCATCTTCTTGTCTCCTCTCGAAGCTTCTAGTGTCTCTTATGTCCAGAAAAAAATCTCCAAAAAGTTTCGTGGCATTTGGACTACGTTTGGTACTGATATTCTGGAAAACCAAAAAGAGGCAAAAAACAGCAACTGGCACTGGGCACTAAGTTAATAGGTTAGTCCCAAAAAATGATATATAATTGCTTGTAAATGTATATAAAACATCCAAGATTGATAATATAATTGCATGGAACAATAAAAAATTATAGATACATTGGAGACGTATCAAGCATCCCCAAGCTTAATTCCTGCTCGTCCTCGAGTAGGTAAATGATAAAAACAGAATTTTTGATGTGGAATACCACCTATCATATTCATGATATACCCTTTTCTTTTGTAGCAAGGACATTTGGACTTGAATGATTCAAAGCAATAGTCTATAATATGACATGAAGACATAAATACTCAAGCATATCAACAAGCAACCATGTCTTTCAAAATATCAACGCTAAAGAAAGTTATCCCTAGCCCATTATGCTCAATCATTGATCCATTCATGAAATACACTCAATATTAGCTACATCAAAAATAAAAGTATGACAATAGTGCTCTCTAGTTGGTGCTTTATAAGAGAAGATGGAGACTCAAAAATAAAAATTTGCATAAAAGTAAATAGATAGGTCCTTCGTAGAGGGAATCAGAGATTTGCAAATGTGCCAGAGCTCAAGGCTTAAATTAGAGAGATAAAATTATTTTGAGAGGCATGCTTTTCCTATCAACGAAAACGACCGAGAATTCCCAATATCTTCCATGCTAGACACATCATAGGCGGTTCCCAAACAAAAAATAAAGTTTATTTCCATTCCACCATTCTTTCACAATACATGGCTAGCCGTATCCACGGGTGCCCTCCATACCAACACTTTCCAAGGAATTTGTTATTATTATTTTTGATTCATTGTGGGACTGGGCATCCCTATTACCTGCCACTCTCTCATGCAATGACAAGTGAATAAACACTCATCGTGAGAATAACACACCTAGCATGGAAAATATTGGCAACCCCCTGCCGCTTCATGAGCGGTACGGGCACACAAAACGGAAAATTATTTTGAAAAATTAGAGTTGGCACATGCAAATTTACTTGGAACGGCATGGAAATACCGCATATAGGTAGGTATGGTGGACTCATTTGGCACAACTTGGGTTTAAGGAGTTTAGATGCACAAGCAGCATTCCCGCTTAGTACAAATGAAGGCTAGCGAATAGAGTGAGAAGCGACCAACCAAAAAGCAAAAACGGTCATAAACATGCATTGAACATAACTAACACCGAATAATACACCATAAGTAGGATATAATTTCTTTGCATAACTATTGACTTTACGTGCATGCATAGGGAATCACAAACCTTAACACCAATATTCTTACTAAATCACAATTACGCACTAACATGACTCACATATCATCATCTCCATGTCGCATAACTATTGCAAGGAATCAAACTTATCATATATAATGATCTATATGAAAGTATTTATTATATCCCTCTTGAATATTCATCACTTTGGGACGAAATTCATATCTTGTGCAAATTACCATTACTATTATCAACTCTCAAAAAGATATAAGTTAAGCATGAGAGTGCAAATATTTCTTCAAAATTTTAATATTATCAACTCTCAAAATAATATAACTGAAGCATGAGAGTTCAGATATTTCTTACAAATATAGCCACCGCCGTGCTCAAAAAGATTTAAGTGAAGCACTAGAGAAACTGCCTAGCTCAAAAGATTTAAGTGAAGCACATAGAGTATTCTAACAAATCATGATAAACATGCGGCTCTCTCAAATAGGTGTGTCCAGCAAAGATGATTGTGACAAACTAAAAAGCAAACAAAGCAAAGACTCATATAATACATGACGCTCCAAGAAAAACTCATATCATGTGACGAATAAAAATATAGCTCCAAGTAAAATTACCGATGGTTGGTAGAAGAAAGAGGGGATGCCTTCCGGGGCGTCCCCAAGCTTAGACACTTGAGTCTTCCTTGAATATTACCTTGGGGTGCCTTGGTCATCCCCAAGTTTAGGCTCTTGCCTCTCCTTATTCCTATATCCATCGTGATCACACCCAAAACTTGAAAACTTCAATCACACAAAACTCAACAAAACCTTTGTGAGATACGTTAGTATAACAAAACAAATCACTTCTTTAAGTGCTGTTGCAAACCCATTCATATTTTATCTTTGCATTATTACTACTGTATTCTAACTTCTCCATGGCTTATACCCCCCGATACAATCCATAGTTTCATCAAAACAAGCAAGCAACACATCAAAAACAGAATCTGTCAAAAACAGAACAGTCTATAGAGATCTATTTAAAAGCCATAATTCTGTAACTCCAAAAATTCTGAAAAATTAGGAAAATGTGGGAAATTCATATACCAATACTGTGTAAAAATTTCAGATTTTTCTGATGCTCCATACAGAACTAAAATTCTAGCACTGGACGCAAAACTTTCTGTTTTCCAAACAGCATTAAATATACTATCTTCCAAATCATCCCAAAGGCTTTACTTGGCGCAGATACTAATTAAAACGTAAAAACTCACTCATAAAAGTAGCATAATTGTGTAAACACACAAGAACAGAAACAAAAAGGAAAAAAATTATTTTATTCATTGGGTTGCCTCCCAACAAGCGCTATTGTTATATGCCCCTAGATAGGCATAATGCATAGTTTCAAGTATTGTCATCTTTCAAGTTGATTCCATAAGTGGCCCTCATAATGAATTCATAAGGTGCTTTAATTCTTTTTCTAGGGAAGTGTTCCATACCCTTTTTAATGGAAACTGAAATTTTATATTCCCTTCTTTCATGTCAATAACGGCACCTATGGTTCATAAGAACGGTCTACCAAGTATTATGGGGCAAGAAGGATTGCATTCAATCTCAAGTACATACTTCCTATTTGCAAGAATAAGAGCATCATTAATTCTACCCAATGGCTTTTTAATAGTGGAATCCGCAAGATGCAAATTAAGAGAACATTCATCTATATTAGTAAAACCTAGCACATCACATAGAGATTTCAGAATTGTGGAAACGCTAGCACCCAAATCACATAAGGCATTGCACTCATAATTTTTAATTTTAACTTTAATGGTGGGTTCCCACTCAGCATATAATTTTCTAGAAATTGAAATTTCTAGTTCTAGCTTTTCTTCTATCGCTTTCATCATTGCTTCTACGATGTATTTAGTGAAAGCCTTATTTTGTTCATAAGGGTTGGGTGAATTTAGCATGGATTGTAACAAAGAAATACACTCAATTAAAGAACAACTATCATAATTAAAGTCTTTATAATCCAAGAGAGTGGGCACATCGCTAGTTAAAGTTTTTACCTCTCCAAACCCACTTTTATCAATTTTTTTATAAAGATTTTCACCCTCCGAATTATGGGGACGCCTCTTAGCTAAAGTTGACTCTTCTTCAGTCCCCTTTTCATCAAGTTTTATATTGCTAAACAAAGAATAAATAGATGAAACACCAATCATTTTAATATCCTCATCATTACTACTATAAAAACCGGGAGGAATCACTTTCTCTAAAAATTCTCGTTTAGCTTTTAGCATGGCGGTTCTTTTCTTACTCTCATCCATGGAGACATATGAAGCTTTAATTGATTCATTAATATGAATTTTGGGTGGCAAAATTTTAGTCTTAAGATTTTCCACATCATGAATAATTCTATCAATGCTCCTAGACATATCATCAAGTTTACTCAATTTTTCTTCTATCATAGTGTTGAAAACGTTTTGAGCATTAATAAATTCTTTAGTATTACTTTCAAGATCAGAGTGCATCCTATTATTATTATTATAAGAATTACCATAGGAATTGCCATAATTATTACAAGAATTTCCAGGAAACGGCCTAGGATTAAAATTACCTCTATAAGCATTACTATTAAAATTGTTTCGCGAGACAAAATTAACATCTACGGGATCAATATTTTGCTCAATCAAGGTGGATAAAGGCACATCATTAGGATCAATAGAAGTATTTTTTCTAGCAACCAATTTCATAAGCGCATCAACTTTATCACTCAAAGTAATAATTTCTTCAACAGAATTCATTTTTTTACTAGTTGGAACTCTTTCAGAATGCCATTCTGAATAGGTTGCCATAATGTTATCAAGCAATTTAGTAGCTTCCCCCAATGTAATTTCCATAAAAGTACCACCCGCGACGGAATCTAAAAGATTTCTAGAAACAAAATTTAATCCCGCATAAAAATTTTGTATGATCATCCACAAATTTAAACCATGAGTAGGGCAATTTCTTGTCATTAATTTCATCCTTTCCCAAGATTGGGCAACATGTTCATGATCAAGTTGCTTGAAATTCATAATTTGATTTCTAAGGGAAATAATTTTCACGGGAGGAAAATACTTGGTAATAACAGCATCTTTATACATGTCCCAAGAATCGATACTATTTCATGGTAAAGATGAAAACCAAAATTTTCCACCACTACTACGGAAAAGGTTAGCAGTAGCGCGGGGTTTTATCTTATCAGTAGCGCTGGCACCGGCGCTACTGCTAAGGCACTATAGCTAAACTTTAGCAGTAGCGTGGGTATGCCCGCGCTACTGATAACTATACATAGCAGTAGCGTGCTCATTAAACCGCGCTGCTGCTAATAGCAGCAGCGCCTCTTTCCAGAGCGCGCTGCTGATAATAGCACGCTGCTCCTACATGCATGCCCACACTACTGCTAATGTTTCCTGTATTTTTTTTTCTGCAGCATATTGGCCCTGTATTTGTACATGTTTTATACAGTACTCTCATCATATGATTTCATGATCATGATGAATTATTATATCGGTGGGTGAAATAAACGCGGATTAGATTCAAGTGGATGGATCCAAAGTGACCATGTTGGATTAGTAGGATGTCCGACCACTTGAATCTAATCCGCGTTTCTTTCACCCAATGATATAATAACTCATCATCATCGTAATATATAACTCATCATCATCATCATCATCATCATAGTCATAACAACTCATCATCAAAACAACTCCTCATGATCATCATCTATGAGTCATATAACAACTCATCATTCTAGCTA
Organism: Elymus sibiricus; assembly: GCA_039707655.1. Taxonomy (NCBI): domain Eukaryota; kingdom Viridiplantae; phylum Streptophyta; class Magnoliopsida; order Poales; family Poaceae; genus Elymus; species Elymus sibiricus. The sequence goes on from CM077674.1 coordinate 36,037,177, forward strand.
ACACATTGTAGCACATATAACTCATCATCATCATAATAACTAATCATCATCATCATAGTCATATCAACACTAGCTAATTGTTGTTACTACCTAGGACCTAGTCCTCTCTACTAGGTAAAATAGCATAAAACAGGTAAACCGGTCCATCTCCAAAATGGAGAATGGAGAACCACCTATCGCCAACTTCTGGCTTGCACACACGCATGTTGTCTCCAATCGGTTGCGTGCGCGCCTTCATTACTTTGCTCCAATCTTTGATATTGAGCCTTCCATCTTTCAAAGAAATAGAGTATGCACTTTGGTAAGCCGCCGGTGGAAACAGTCGTAAGCTAACCATGTACATACTCTCTTCGGTAAGCATCATGTGAGGCACAACCTCGCTAGGGAGCTTCTGTTGAACAATATAGTAACATATATAGTTAGCAATGTAGTTTACTTAAGAAGAATGTATGCAACGAAGTTACCATCATTAACAAAATCATACCAAGTTTTTCGCAATGAGATTACCATCAAGCAACTGATGGACTAGTGGCACGTATCCAGTATAATTTGGGTTGATAAACTGATTGGTCTTAAAATTCTCAACATCATCTATAAATGAGACAATATATCCTTTCTCCTCAGAATTAAGCTCGGAGCCATAACTATAGTACGTCATGTCCACAGATTTCCGAGTATTTTTTAAAGATAAGAAATAAGTTGATAATTATAAATAAACAAGTTTAGTAGCGATGAACACCAAATATTTTTAAATAAAAATATAAATTACTTTACAAATTAGTTTGACAAACTCACATTTAGGCAAAACAGGAGGCATATCCACATCGACCCAAATGTCGATATTATCTTCAACATCTTCATCTTCGGGATGAATATCAAATGTTATTTGCATATTGTCCTCAAATCCATAGGCCTTGCAGAAAGCTTCCCAATTAGAGCAGCCGAAATGTGAGTGATTAAGCGCATTGTAGAGCTTAACCCGAAAAGCATAACCGTGTTTAGTCCTGAGGAGAGCCCTCCTCGTCTCCATATTCTCAAGGTCATGGAAACCGAGCTTCTGCAAGAGAAACAGTCTTGCATGGCACGGGATGTACTAGTCAAATTGAAAAAAAACGAGAATTACACGTTGAAGCAAAGAATCACAAGTCATGATTAATTACGATGAAATACTTGTCGTTGCATACCGTACAAACATCGAAGGTCTCTTCCAACTTTACGGTGAAGAACGTATCATTTTGCAGGTGAGGCTCCCTGTCGCACAAACCCCGGTGATCGCAGCAGTAGTCGCACTCCGGGATCTTATCATCGTCGGACATTTCCTGTGTTCAAATTTCAAAGATTATAAATCGACGGCAACTAACAGGAACTCAACACACAGATCATTATTATTCATCACGGGTTGACTGTCGGTCTGTTGAGTCTTTCCTTGAAAACTCTCATCTCACGTGGTGTTAAAATTCTAGCACAAGTCATGCTAAAATTTAATTCTCTTTCCAGCAAATCCAGGGCACTCGATATTTCCTATATATTCTAGCACAAGTCATGCTAAAATTCACGGCAAAATCCGGCATGACCTTCGCTAAAATAGGACATATCGAGCACCTGAAATTTGCCGGAACGGAAATGAATCATCACTCCGGCAAAACATAGGCCACTCGGATTTTCCTTGCGATACAAAGAGTCAAATGTGGCCATCTTTGGCACCATATACACAGCAGCTCAAGATCGACATGTCCATACACATACACATGTTATTTTTAAGCATGAACAGAGTCAAGTTCTTTTTTAGCGAAGGTCATGCCGGATTTTGCCGTGAATTTTAGCATCATCATCGACATCAACGACATGGGGATTTGGTTGGTCTCACCTCGAGGTCGGAGGGGGTCGATGACGGGGACGACGGCGGGGATGATGCAGGGGCAAATACTTGATTTCTGTGAAAACAAAATATAAAAAAAAGATTATTATGCAGATTTTAGGACTTAGTGAAACCCTATAAGCTATCAACTAAACCCTAGAAGCATACTAAATCAAAGTGTTACATATCAACTAAATATATTAACTATGTCTAAATTTTTACTAATTCACTCTAAACACTAAAAAATATTAACTATATCAAAGTGTTACATATCAACAAATCAAAATGACTAAATCTATCAACTATGTCTAAATTTTTACTAATTCACTCTAAACCCTAAAAACTATTAACTAAATCAAAGTGTTACATATAAACTAATCAAAATGTAGGAGGGGTTGTGCATGGAGGAGGGGGGAGGAGGGGCTGTGTGGATGGAGGAGGAGGGAGGAGGGGCAGCGGCTGGAGGGGAGTGAGGAGGGCGGCGGTTGGAGGGAGGAGGGCGGCAGATGGAGGGGGAGGGAGGAGGAGTATGGGGGAGGGGCGGCAGATGGAGGTGGGGCGGCGGCTGGATCTCGAGGAGGGAGGAGGGAGGGAAGGAGGGAGGGAGGTGGAGGGAGGAGGGAGGAGCTATCTCGGTGGAGGAGGAGCGGGAGCGTCGGCGGCGAGGAGAGGAGAGCGCGAGAGAGTGAGGAGTGAGAGTGATGAGACAGAGGAACAGACGGCCATGGGATAAGATAAGCTTAGTAGTAGCGCGGGGTAGAGGGACAGCGCTACTGCTAAGCCCAATGCCTGTAGCGCGGGTCGTGGGTCACGCGCTGCTGCTAAATGGGGTGGTAGCCCAATTTTCTTTTCTTTTTCTGTTTCATTTTCATTTTCTTTTTAACAATGTAATTTTCTTTTTAACACAGCCCAATATTCTTTTCTTTTTCTGTTTCATTTTCTTTTTAACAATGTAATTTTCTTATTAAAACAACCCAATTTGAAGCATGTCAAAAAAAAACATCATAAAATACATCGGTCATCAATGATCTTTTTGTGTAGAATCTAAATTGTCAGTATGAACTTCACCTGTAGGAACAGGTGAAGATTCATATTGCCATAGATCCTACACATAGAGTACAATGAAGACCAAAAGCTTGTGATAGTTCGAGAATTAACATATTTAAGGTGGTAAAAACACTGTTCGCGGGGCGAGGTGGGACTAAACTTATCAGTAGTGCGGCCTCTGTAAAACGTGCTACAACTATATAGTTAGTTGTAGCGCGGGTTGTATCCCCACGCTGCTACAAAGGCTCCACCAGGGGGACACCACGGGCCTGGTTAGCAGCAACGCCTGTTTGGCCCCCGGCGCTACAGCTAATGTTATATCAGCAGCGCGTTGTTGGGCCACGCGCTACTGTTAAATAGCAGTAGCGCTCTCCCGTGCCCCGCGCTACTATTAAGCCTCCACCTATAAGCTTTTCCCTAGTACTGCACGATCCCGTAATGAGAACGGGAATAATTTTAATTTCACAATATCATTATCCACATCTTTTTTCTTTTGCATATCTCACAATTCTACGAAAGTATTAAGATGGGATGCAGCATCTTCATTAGGACTACCAGAAAGTTGTTCTTTCATAACAAGATTTAGCAAAGCAGCATTGATATCACAAGTCTCCGCACTAGCGGCGGGAGGAGCAATTGGAGTACTAATAAAATCATTATTATTAGTAATGGAAAAATCACATAATTTTGTATTTTCTTGAGACATAGTGACTATGCAAACAGAATAACAAGCAAGCAAAGAAGCAACCAAGCAAATAAAAATAATTTTGTATTTTTGTAAAAGCTTTTTAGAAGTGGGGGAGATGAAAACGAGAGGCAAAGGCAAATAAAATAAATGCAAGGAGATGAAAGTTTATGCGAAGGTACTTGATAGATGTTGATGATGTCTCCCCGGCAACGGCGCCAGAAATTCTTCCTGCTACTTGTGAGCAGCGTTGGGATTTCCCCGAAGAGGAGGGGATGATGCAGTACAGTAGAGATAAGTATTTCCCTCAGTTATGAAACCAAGGTTATCAATCCAGTAGGAGAATCACGCAACACCTCGTTAACTGTACCTGCACACAAAATAACAAATCCTTGCACCCAACGCAAACAAGGGGTTGTCAATCCCTTGGCGGTTAATTGCAAGATTAAATTTTATGGTGATAGATAGATTAAACTAAAATATAAAATAAAATAAATAAAGTAAAATTGCAGCAATGTATTTTTAGGATTTTTAATATATGATAGAAGTAGACCCGGGGGCCATAGTTTTCACTAGAGGTTTCTCGCATAAAAATAGCATACGGTGGGTAAACAAATTACTATTGGGCAATTAATAGAAAAGCAAATAATCATTACGATATCCAAGGCAATGATCATGTATATAGGCATCACGTCCGAGACAAGTAGACCGAAATGATTTTGTATCTACTACTATTACTCCACACATCGACTGCTATCCAGCATGCATCTAGAGTATTAAGTTCATAAAGAACGGAGTAGCGCCTTAAGCAAGATGACAAGATGTAGACAAAGTAAACTCATGCATAAATAAACCCCATCTTTTTACCCTTAATTGCAACAATACATACGGGTCATGTCCCTTCCTGTCACTGGGATTGAGCACCGCAAGATCGAATCCATTACAAAGCACCTCTCCCGTTGCAAGATAAATAAATCTAGTTGGCCAAACCAAATCAATAGATCGGAGAGAAATACGAAGCTATAATAATCATGCATAAAAGAGTTCAGAGAAGACTCAAATAATATTCATGGATAATCTGATCATAAACTCACAATTCATCGGATCCCAACAAACACAACGCAAAAAGTGATTACATCGGATAGAACTCCAAGAATATCGAGGAGAACATTGTATTGAAGATCAAAAAGAGAGAAGAAGCCATCTAGCTACTAACTATGGACCCGAAGGTCTGTGGTAAACTACTCACGCATCATCGGAAGGGTAGCAAGGTTGATGTAGGGCCCTCCGTGATCGAATCCCACTCAGGCGGAGTGCCGGAAAAGGCCCCCAGATGGGATCTCTCGAGAACAGGAACTTGCGGCAACGGAAAAAGTATTTCAAGGACTCCTCTGTTGGTTTCCTGATTTTAGAGAATTTATAGAGGCGGAGTTAGGTCAAACGGAGCTGTGAGGGACCCACGAGCCACCAGGGCGCCCCCCCATGGGGCGCGCCTTGGTGCCTCGTGGGCCACTGCTTCATCTTCTCATCTGCTCCCGAAGCTTCTACTGTCTCTTATGTCCAGAAAAAAATCTCCAAAAAGTTTCGTGGCATTTGGACTTCGTTTGGTACTGATATTCTAGAAAATCAAAAACAAGCAAAAAATAGCAACTGGCACTGGGCACTAAGTTAATAGGTAAGTCCCAAAAAATGATATATAATTGCTTGTAAATGTATATAAAACATCCAAGATTGATAATATAATAGCATGGAACAATAAAAAATTATAGATACATTGGAGACGTATCAGCATCCCCAAGCTTAATTCCTGCTCGTCCTCGAGTAGGTAAATGATAAAAACATAATTTTTGATGTGGAATTCTACCTATCATATTCGTCATATATTCTTTTCTTTTATATCATGGACATTTGGAATTGAATTATTAAAAGCAATAGTCTATAATTTGACATGAAGATATAAATTCTCAAGCATGCTAACAAGCAACCATGTCTTTCAAAATATCAACACTAAATAAAGTTATCCCTAGCCCATTATGCTCAATCATTGATCCATTCATGAAACACACTCAATATTAGCTACACACAATGCACAAGTATGAGAATTGTGCTGTCTAGTTCGTGCTTTGTAAAAGAGGATGGAGACTCAAATAAAAGTAAAAATTGCATAAAAGTAAATAGATAGGCCCTTCACAGAGGGAAGCAGAGATTTGCAAATGTGCCAGAGCTCAAAGCTTAAATTAGAGAGAGAAAATTATTTTGAGAGGCATGCTTTTCCTGTCAACGAAAATGACCGAGAATTCCCAATATTTTCCATGCTAGACACATCATAGGCGGTTCCGAAACATAAAGTAATGTTTATTTCCTTTCCACCATTCTTTCACAATCCATGGCTAGCCGTATCCACGGGTGCCCTCCATACTAGCACTTTCCAAGGAATTTTGTTGTTGTTAATTTTTGATTCATTGTAGGACTGGGCATCCCTATTACCAGCCACTCTCTTGTGCAATGACAAGTGAACAAACACTCATTGTGAGAATAACACACCTAGCATGTAAAATATTGGCCACCCCCTGCCGCTTCATGAGCGGTACGGGCACACAAAACGGAAAATTATTTAGAAAATTTTAGAGTTGGCACACGCAAATTTACTTGGAACGGCATTAAAATACCGAATATAGGTAGATATAGTGGACTCATTTGGCACAACTTGGGTTTAAGGATTTTGCATGCACAAGCAGCATTTCCGCTTAGTACAAATGAAGGCTAGCAAATAGATTGAGAAGCAACCAACCAAAAAGCGAAAACGGTCATAAACATGCATTGAACATAACTAACACCGAATAATGCACCATAAGTAGGATATAATTTCTTTGCATAATTATTGACTCAATGTGCATGCATAGGGAATCACAAACCTGAACACTAATATTCTTACTAATTCACAATTACTCACTAACATGACTCACATATCATCATCTCCATATCGCAAAACTATTGCAAGGAATCACACTTATCATATCCAATGATCTATATGAAAGTTTTTATTATATCCCTCTTGAATATTCATCACTTTGGGACCAAATTCAAATCTTGTGCAAATTACCATTACTATTATCAACTCTCAAAAAGATATAAGTGAAGCATGAGAGTGCTTATATTTCTTCAAAATTTATCAACTCTCAAAATGATATAAGTGAAGCATGAGAGTTCAAATATTTCTTCAAAATTTCAATCTTATCAACTCTCAAAATAATATAAGTGAAGCAAGAGAGTTTAAATATTTATTCAAAATATAGCCACCGCTGTGCTCAAAAAGATTTAAGTGAAGCACTAGAGCAACTGCCTAGCTCAAAAAATTTAAGTGAAGCACATAGAGTATTCTAACAAATCATGATGATCGTGTGGCTCTCTCAAATAGGTGTGTCCAGCAAAGATGATTGTGACAAACTAAGAAGCAAGCAAAGCAAAGACTCATATAATACATGACGCTCCAAGAAAAACACATATCATGTGACGAATAAAAATATAGCTCCAAGTAAAATTACCGATGGTTGGTAGAAGAAAGAGGGGATGCCTTCCGGGGCATCCCCAAGCTTAGACGCTTGAATCTTGCTTGAATATTACCTTGGGGTGCCTCGGGCATCCCCAAGCTTAGGCTCTTGCCACTCCTTATTCCTTCATCCATCGTGATCTCACCAAAAACTTTAAAACTTCAATCACACAAAACTCAACAAAACCTTCGTGAGATCCGTTAGTATAACAAAATAAATCACTACTTTAAGTACTGTAGCAAACCCATTCATATTTCATTTTTGCATTATACCTACTGTATTCTAACTTCTCCATGGCTTATACCCCCCGATACAATCCATAGTTTCATCAAAACAAGCAAGTAGTGCATCAAAAACAGAATCTGTCAAAAACAGAACAGTCTGTAGATATCTATTTAAAAGCTATACTTCTCTAACTCCAAAAATTCTGAAAAATTAGGACAACGTGGGCAATTCATATACAAATACTGTGTAAAAATTTCAGATTTTTCTAACTCTCCAAACAGAACCAAAATTCCAGCACCTTACGCAAAACTTTCTGTTTTCCAAACAGCATCAATTATACTATTTTCCAAATCATCCCAAAGGTTGTACTTGGCACAAATACTAATTAAAAACAAAAAAACACAATCATAACTGTAGCATAAATGTGAAAACACACAATAACAGAAACAAAAAGTAAAAATTTATTTTATTCATTGGGTTGCCACCCAACAAGCGCTATTGTTTTATGCCCCTAGCTAGGCATAATGCATAGTTTCAAGTATTGTCATCTTTCAAGTTGATTCCATAAGTGGCCCTCATAATGGATTCATATGGTGCTTTAATTTTCTTCCTAGGGAAATGTTCCATCACCTTTTTTAATGGAAACTGAAATTTTATATTCACTTCTTTCATGTCAATAACGGCACCTACGGTTCGTAAGAACGGTCTACCAAGTATTATGGGGCAAGAAGGATTGCATTCAATGTCAAGTACAATAAAATCAACGGGCACATATTTCCTACTTGCAAGAATAAGAACATCATTAATTCTACCCAAAGGCTTTTTAATAGTGGAATCCGCAAGATGCAAATTAAGAGAACATTCATCTATATTGGTAAAGCCTAGTACATCACATAGAGATTTTGGAATTGTGGAAACGCTAGCACCCAAATCACATAAAGCATTGCACTCATAATTTTTAATTTTTAATTTAATGGTGGGTTCCCATTCATCATATAATATTCTAGGAATTGAAATTTCTAGTTCTAACTTTTCTTCTAACGCTTTCATCATTGCTTCTATGATGTGTTTAGTGAAAGCCTTATTTTGCTCATAAGCATTGGGTGAATTTAACATGGATTGTAACAAAGAAATGCACTCAATAAAAGAACAACTATCATAATTAAAATCTTTGTAATCCAAAAGAGTGGACACATCACTAGTTAAAGTTTTTACCTCTCCAGACCCACTCTTATCAGATTTTTCATTAAGATTTTCACGCTCCGAATTATGGGGACGCCTACTAGCTAAAGTTGAATCTTCTTTAGTCCACTTTTCATCAAGTTTTATATTGCTAAAAAAAGAATCAATAGATGAAACACCAATCAATTTAATATCCTCATCATTACTACGATAAAAACTGGGAGGAATCGTTTTGCTAAAATTCTCGTTTAGCTTTTAGCATGGCGGTTCTTTTCTTACTCTCATCCATGGAGACATATAAAGCCTTAATTGATTCATTAATATCTATTTTGGGTGGCATAATTTTAATCTTAAGATTTTCCACATCATGAATAATTCTATCAATGCTCCTAGACATATCATCAAATTTACTCAATTTTTCTTCTATCGTAGTGTTGAAATCTTTTTGAGCATTCATAAATTCTTTAATATTACTTTCAAGATCAGAGGGCATCATATTATTATTATTATAAGTATTACCATAGGCATTGCCATAATTATTAGAGGAGTTTCCAGGAAAAAGTCTAGCATTGAAATTACCTCTATAAGCATTATTATTAAAATTGTTTCGCGAGACAAAATTCACATCTACGGGATCATTATTTTGCTCAATCAAAGTGGATAAAGGCACATCATTAGGATCAATAGGACTATTTTTGCTAGCAACTAATTTCATAAGCGCATCCACTTTATCACTCAAAGTACTAATTTCTTCAACATAATTCACTTTTTTACTAGTAGGAACTCTTTCAGTACGCCATTGTGAATAATTTGCCATAATATGATCAAACAATTTAGTAGCTTCTCCCAAAGTAATTTCCAAAAAAGTGCCACCCGCGGCGGAATCTAAAAGATTTCTAGAAACAAAATTTAATCCCGCATAAAACATTTGTATGATCATCCATTAATTTAAACCTTGAGTATGGCAATTTCTTATCATTAATTTAATCCTCTCCCAAGATTGGGCAACATGTTCATGATCAAGTTGCTTGAAATTCATAATTTGATTTCTAAGAGAAATAATTTTCGCGGGAGGAAAATACTTGGTAATAAAAGCATCTTTACACCTATCCCAAGAATCGATACTATTTCGTGGTAAAGATGAAAACCAAATTTTTGCACGATCCCGCAATGAGAATGGAAATAATTTTAATTTCACAATATCATTATCCACATCTTTTTTCTTTTGCATATCACACAATTCTACGAAAGTGTTAAGATGGGATGCAGCATCTTCATTAGGACTACCAGAAAATTGTTCTTTCATAACAAGATTTAGCAAAGCGGCATTAATATCACAATTCTCTGCACTAGCGGCGGGAGGAGCAATAGGAGTACTAATAATATCATTATTATTAGTATTTGAAAAATCACACAATTTTGTATTTTCTTGAGACATCGTGGCTACGCAAACAAGATAACAAGCAAGCAGACAAACAAACAAGAAAAGGCCAATGGAAAATATTTTTGTATTTTTGTAAAAACTTTTTCGAAGTGGGGGAGATGAAAATGAGAGGCAAAGGCAAATAAAATAAATGCACGGAGATGAAAGTTTTATGCGTACGTACTTGATAGATGTTTATGATGTCTCCCCGGCAACGGCGCCAGAAATTCTTCCTGCTGCTTGTGAGCTGCGTTGGTAATTCCCTGAAGAGGAAGGGAGATGCAGTACAGTAGAGATAAGTATTTCCCTCAGTTATGAAACCAAGGTTATCAATCCAGTAGGAGAATTACGCAACACATCGTTAGCAGCACCTGCACACAAAACAACAAATCCTTGCACCCAACGCAAACAAGGGGTTGTCAATCCCTCGGCTGTTAATTGCAAGATTAAATTGTATGTTATAGATAGATAGATTGAACGAAAATACAAAACAAAATAAATAAAGAAAAAGTATAGCAAGGCATTTTTAGGGTTTTTAATATATTATTTAGATAGACCCGGGGGCCATAGTTTTCACTAGAAGCTTCTCTCAAGAAAATAGCATACGGTGGGTAAACAAATTACTGTTGGGCAATTGATAGAAAAGCAAATAATCATGACGATATACAAGGCAATGATCATGTATTTAGGCATCACGTCCGAGACAAGTAGACCGACTCCTGCCTGCATCTACGAATATTACTCCACACATCGACCGCTATCCAGCATGCATCTAGTGTATTAAGTCCATAAAGAACGAAGTAACGCCTTAAGCAAGATGACATGATGTAGACAAACTAAACTCATGCATGAATAAAACCCATCTTTTTACCCTTAATAGCAACGATACATACGTGTCATGTCCCTTTCTATCACTGGGATTGAGCACCGCAAGATCGAACCCATTACAAAGCACCTCTTCCCATGGCAAGATAAATCAATCTAGTTGGCCAAACCAAATCAATAGATCGGAGAAGAAATATGAAGCTATAATAATCATGCATAAAAGAGTTCAGAGAAGACTCAAATATTTTTCATGGATAATCTGATCATAAACTCACAATTCATCGGATCCCAACAAATACACCGCAAAAAGTGATTACATCGGATAGAACTCCAAGAACATCGAGGAGAACATTGTATTGAAGATCAAAAAGAGAGAAGAAGCCATCTAGCTACTAACTATGGACCCGAAGGTCTGTGGTAAACTACTAACGCATCATCGGAAGGGCAGCAAGGTTGATGTAGAGCCCCTCCGTGATCGATTCCCCCTCCGGCGGAGTACCAGAAAAGGCCTCCAGATGGGATCTCTCAAGAACAGAAACTTGCGGCAGCGGAAAAAGTATTTCGTGGAATCCTCTGTTGGTTTCCCGATTTTAGAGAATGTATAGTGGTGGAATTAGGTCAAACGGAGCAGTGTGGGCCCCACAAGCCACCAGGGCACGCCCCCCTAGGGCGCGCCCTGTTGTCTCGTGGGCCACTGCTCCATCTTCTCGCCCTCTCCCGACGCTCCCAGTACTTGTTATGTCCAGAAAAAAATCTCCAAAAAGTTTCGTGGCAGTTGGACTTCGTTTGGTACTGATATTCTGGAAAACCAAAAACAGGCAAAAAACAGCAACTGGCACTGGGCACTAAGTTAATAGGTTAGTCCCAAAAAATGATATATAATTGTTGTAAATGTATATAAAAATATCCAAGATTGATAATATAATAGCATGGAACAATAAAAATTATAGATATGTTGGAGACGTATCAGGCATATGTATGAAAGTGTGGTCTGGTGTTTGAATACCCAATGCACATCATTGACATGGCAAATGCCTCACAAACCGGACACAAGGGTGGGAACGTCGAGGACTGGATACGGTCGTCCCCCAGATCGAGCCGACGGTGGGCGATCCTGTGAGGGAATGGGCTCAAACTTGGTCTGATGCCTCACAATTACCTGTCGTAACACGAAGAAGCGGGTATTCACTAGGCAAACGGAAAATATTTTTGTATTTTTATAAAAAAAACTTTTTAGAAGTGGGGGAGATGAAAACAAGAGGCAAAGACAAATAAACTAAATGCAAGGAGATAAAAGTTTTATGCGTAGGTACTTGATAGATATTGATAATGTCTCCCCGGCAACGGCGCCAGAAATTCTTCCTGCTACTTGTGAGCTGCATTGGTAATTCCCTGAAGAGGAAGGGAGATGCAGTACAGTAGAGAGAAGTATTTCCCTCAGTTATGAATCCAAGGTTATCAATCCAGAAGGAGAATCACGCAACACCTCGTTAGCAGTACCTGCACACAAAACAACAAAACCTTGCACCCAACGCAAACAAGGGGTTGTCAATCCCTCGGCGGTTAATTGCAAGATTAAATTGTATGTGATAGATAAATAGATTGAACAAAAATACAAAATAAAATAAATAAAGAAAAAGTGCAGCAAGGTTTTTTAGGGTTTTTAATATATGATTTAGATAGACCCGGGGGCCATAGTTTTCACTAGAGGCTTCTCTCAAGAAAATAGCGTACGATGGGTAAACAAATTACTGTTGGGCAATTGATAGAAAAGCAAAAAATCATGACGATATCCAAGGCAATGATCATGTATATTGGCTTCACGTCCGAGACAAGTAGACCGACTCCTGCCTGCATCTACTACTATTACTCCACACATCGACCGCTATCCAGCATGCATCTAGTGTATTAAGTCCATAAAGAACGGAGTAACGCCTTAAGCAAGATGACATGATGTAGACAAAGTAAACTCACGCATGAATAAACCCCATATTTTTTCCCTTAATAGCAATGATACATACGTGTCATGTCCCTTTCTTACACTGGGATTGAACACCGCAAGATCGAACCCATTACAAAGCACCTCTTCCCATGGCAAGATAAATCAATCTAGTTGGCCAAACCAAATCAATAGATCGGAGAAGAAATATGAAGCTATAATAATCATGCATAAAAGAGTTCAGAGAAGACTCAAATAATATTTATGGATAATCTGATCATAAACTCACAATTCATCGGATCCCAACAAACACCCCGCAAAAAGTGATTACATCGGATAGAACCCCAAGAACATCGAGGAGAACATTGTATTGAATATCAAAAAGAGAGAAGAAGCCATCTAGCTACTAACTATGGACCCGAAGGTCTGTGGTAAACTACTCACGCATCATCGGAAGGGAGGCAAGGTTGATGTAGAGCCCCTCCGTAATCGATTCCCCCTCCGGCGGAGCACCGGAAAAGGCCTCCAGATGGGATCTCTCGAGAACATAAACTTGCGGCGGTGGACAAATTATTTCGTGGACTCCTCTGTTGGTTTCCCGATTTTAGAGAATTTATAGTGGTGGAATTAGGTCAAACAGAGCTGTGTGGGCCCACACAGCTCTGTTTGACCTAATTCCACCACTATAAATTCTCTAAAATCGGGAAATCAACAGAGGAGTCCACGAAATACTTTGTCCACCACCGCAAGTTTATGTTCTCGAGAGATCCCATCTGGAGGCCTTTTCCGGTGCTCCGCCGGAGGGGGAATCGATCACGGAGGGGCTCTACATCAACCATGCTGCCCTTCCAATGATGCGTGAGTAGTTTACCACAGACCTTCGGGTCCATAGTTAGTAACTAGATGGCTTCTTCTCTCTTTTTGATATTCAATACAATGTTCTCCTCGATGTTCTTGGGGTTCTATCCGATGTAATCACTTTTTGCGGGGTGTTTGTTGGGATCCGATGAATTGTGAGTTTATGATCAGATTATCCATAAATATTATTTGAGTCTTCTCTGAACTCTTTTATGCATGATTATTATAGCTTCATATTTCTTCTCCGATCTATTGATTTGGTTTGGCCAACTAGATTGATTTATCTTGCCATGGGAAGAGGTGCTTTGTAATGGGTTCGATCTTGCGGTGTTCAATCCCAGTGAAAGAAAGGGACATGACACATATGTATCATTGCTATTAAGGGAAAAAAGATGGGGTTTATTCATGCGTGAGTTTACTTTGTCTACATCATGTCATCTTGATTAAGGCGTTACTCCGTTCTTTATGGACTTAATACACTAGATGCATGCTGGATAGCGGTCGATGTGTGGAGTAATAGTAGTAGATGCAGGCAGGAGTCGGTCTACTTGTCTCGGACGTGATGCCAATATACATGATCATTGCCTTGGATATCGTCATGATTATTTTCTTTTCTATCAATTGCCCAACAGTAATTTGTTTACCCACCATACGCTATTTTCTTAAGAGAAGCCTCTAGTGAAAACTATGGCCCCCGGGTCTATCTAAATCATATATTAAAAACTCTAAAAAACCTTGCTGCACTTTTTCTTTATTTATTTTATTTTGTATTTTTGTTCAATCTATTTATCTATCACATACAATTTAATCTTGCAATTAACCGCCGAGGGATTGACAACCCCTTGTTTGCGTTGGGTGCAAGGTTTTGTTGTTTTGTGTGCAGGTACTGCTAACGAGGTGTTGCGTGATTCTCCTACTGGATTGATAACCTTGGTTTCATAACTGAGGGAAATACTTATCTCTACTGTACTGCATCTCCCTTCCTCTTCAGGGAATTACCAATGCAGCTCACAAGTAGCAGGAAGAATTTCTGGCACCGTTGCCGGGGAGACATCATCAACATCTATCAAGTACCTACGCATAAAACTTTTATCTCCTTGCATTTACTTTATTTGTCTTTGCCTCTCGTTTTCATCTCCCCCACTTCTAAAAAGTTTTTTTATAAAAATACAAAAATATTTTCCGTTTGCCTTTTTCTTGTTCGCTTGTTTGCTTGCTTGTTACCTTGTTTGCTTAATCATGATGCCCCGAGAAAATTATTATGATACCTCTTATTATAAAATTTTATCTGAAATCGAGAAAAATACTAAAGATTACATGACTACGCAGTTTGAGCACAACAATTTTTTTTCCGAGGAACTCAAAGAACACTCTACTTTATTGGATGCTATTGCAAAACAACTGAATGATGTTAGTAAAGAAGTTGCTAGTCTTCAATCTCAATTTTCTCTTACTGAAAATTTGCTAGGAAAAATTTGTGATGCGCAAGCTACGCTAGTAAATCAAATGGCAGCTAAGCCGGAGTCATTAGAACGTAGTAATGATGGGGACATTAAAATGATTGGTGTTTCATCTATTGATTCTTTGTTTAGCAATATAAAACTTGATGAAAAGGGGACTGAAGAAGAGTCAACTTTAGCTAGAAGGCGTCCTCATAATTCGGAGGGTGCAAAATCTTAATGAAAAAATTGATAAAAGCGGGTCTGGAGAGGTAAAAACTTTAACTAGTGATGTGCCCACTCTTTTGGATTTCAAAGATTTTAATTATGATAGTTGTTCTTTGATTGAGTGCATTTCTTTGTTACAATCCATGCTAAATTCACCCAACGCTTATGAGCAAAATAAGGCTTTCACTAAACACATCGTAGAAGCAATGATGAAAGCGTTAGAAGAAAAGTTAGAATTAGAAATTTCAATTCCTAGAAAATTATATGATGAATGGGAACCCACCATTAAAGTTAGAATTAAAAATTATGAGTGCAATGCTTTATGTGATTTGGGTGCTAGCGTTTCCACAATTCCAAAATCTCTATGTGATGTACTAGGCTTTACCAATATAGATGAATGTTCTCTTAATTTGCATCTTGCGGATTCTACTATTAAAAAGCCTTTGGGTAGAATTAATGATGTTCTTATTCTTGCAAATAGGAACTATGTGCCCGTTGATTTTATTGTACTTGACATTTAATGTAATCCTTCTTGCCCCATAATACTTGGTAGACCGTTCTTACGAACCATAGGTACCGTTATTGACATGAAAGAAGGGAACATAAAATTTCAGTTTCCACTAAAGAAGGGTATGGAACATTTCCCTATGAAGAAAATTAAAGCACCATATGAATCCACTATGAGGGCCACTTATGGAATCAACTTGAAAGATGACAATACTTGAAACTGTGCATTATGCCTAGCTAGGGGCATAAAACAATAGCGCTTGTTGGGAGGCAACCCAATGAATAAAATAAAATTTTACTTTTTTTTCTATTATTGTGTGTTTTCAAATTTATGCTACTGTTATGATTGTGTTTTTATGTTTTAATTAGTGTTTGTGCCAAGTAAAACCATTGGGATGATTTGGAAGATAGTATAATTGATGCTGTTTGGAAAACAGAAAGTTTTGCGTCCAGTGCTGGAATTTTGGTTCTGTACTAGAGCGTCAGAAAAATCTGAAATTTTTACACAGTATTGGTATATGAATTGCCCACATTTACTTAATTTTTCAGAATTTTTGGAGATAGAGAAGTATAGTTTTTAAATAGATCTCTACAGACTGTTCTGTTTTTGACAGATTATGTTTTTAATGCACTACTTGCTTACTTTCATGAAACTATGGATTGTATCGGGGGGTATAAGCCATGGAAAAGTTAGAATACAGTAGGCATAATGCAAAAATAAAATATGAATGGGTTTGCAACAGTACTTAAAGTAGTGATTTGTTTTGTTATACTAACGGATCTCACGAAGGTTTTGTTGAGTTTTGTGTGATTGAAGTTTTCAAGTTTTGGGTGAGATCACGATGGATGAAGAAATAAGGAGTGGCAAGAGCCTAAGCTTGGGGATGCCCAAGGCACCCCAAGGTAATATTCAAGGAATACTCAAGCGTCTAAGCTTGGGGATGCCCCGGAAGGCATCCCCTCTTTCTTCTACCAACCATCGGTAATTTTACTTGGAGCTATATTTTTATTCGTCACATGATATGTGTTTTGCTTGGAGCGTCATGTATTATATGAGTCTTTGCTTTGTTTGCTTTTTAGTTTGTCACAATCCTCTTTGCTGGACACACCTATTTGGGAGAGCCACACGATCATCATGATTTGTTAGAATACTCTATGTGCTTCACTTAAATTTTTTGAGCTAGGCAGATGCTCTAGTGCTTCACTTAAATCTTTTTGAGCATGGCGGTGGCTATATTTTGAAGAAATATTTGAACTCTCATGCTTCACTTATATTATTTTGAGAGTTGATAAGATTAAAATTTTGAAGAAATATTTGCACTCTCATGCTTCACTTATATCTTTTTGAGAGTTGATAATATATAGTAATGGTAATTTGCACAAGATATGAATTTGGTCCCAAAGTGATGAATATTCAAGAGGGATATAATAAAAACTTTCATACAGATCATTGGATATAATGAGTGTGATTCCTTGCAATAGTTTTGCGATATGGAGATGATGATATGTGAGTCATGTTAGTGAGTAATTGTGATTTAGTAAGAATATTAGTGTTAAGGTTTGTGATTCCCTATGCATGCACATTAAGTCAATAGTTAGGTAAAGAAAGTATATCCTACTTATGGTGCATTATTCGATGTTAGTTATGTTCAATTCATGTTTATGACCGTTTTTGCTTTTTGGTTGGTTGCTTCTCAATCTATTTGCTAGCCTTCATTTGTACTAAGCGGAAATACTGCTTGTGCATCCAAAATCCTTAAACCCAAGTTGTGCCAAATGAGTCCACTATATCTACCTATATGCGGTATTTCAATGCCGTTCCAAGTAAATTTGCTTGTGCCAACCCTAAAATTTCAAAATAATTTTCTGTTTTTATGTGCCCATACCGCCCATGAAGCGGCAGGGGGTAGCCATTATCTTCCATGCTAGGTGTGTTATTCTCACGATGAGTGTTTATTCACTTGTCATTGCACGAGAGAGTGGCTGGTAATAGGGATGCCCAGTCCCACAATGAATCAAAAATTAACAACAACAAAATTCCTTGGAATGTGTTGGTATGGAGGGCACCCGTGGATACGGCTAGCCATGGATTGTGAAAGAATGGTGGAAAGGAAATAAACTTTACTTTCTATTTGGGAACCGCCTATGATGTGTCTAGCATGGAAAATACTGGGAATTCTCGGTCGTTTTCGTTGACAGGAAAAGCATGCCTCTGAAAATAATTTTATCTCTCTAATTTAAGCTTTGAGCTCTGGCACATTTGCAAATCTCTGCTTCCCTCTGCGAAGGGACTATCTATTTACTTTTATGCAATTTTTATTTTTATTTTGAGTCTCCATCTTCTCTTACAAAGCACCAACTAGAGAGCACTATTATCATACTTGTGCATTGTGTGTAGCTAATATTGAGTGTGTTTCATGAATGGATCAATGATTGAGCATAATGGGCTAGGGATAACTTTCTTTAGCGTTGATATTTTGAAAGACATGGTTGCTTGTTAGCATGCTTGAGTATTGATGTCTTCATGTCAAATTATAGACTATTACTTTGAATCATTCAAGTCCAATGTCCATGCTACAAAAGAAAAGAATACATGATCAATATGATAGGTAGCATTCCATATCAAAAATTCTGTTTTATCATTTACCTACTCGAGGACGAGCAGGAATTAAGCTTGGGGATGCTGATACGTCTCCAACGTATCTATAATTTTTTATTGTTCCTTGCTATTATATTATCAATCTTGGATGTTTTTCTATGCATTTACATCAATTATATATCATTTTTTGGGACTAACCTATCAACTTAGTGCCCAGTGCCAGTTGCTATTTTTTTGCTTGTTTTTGGTTTTCCAGAATATCAGTACCAAACGAAGTCCAAATGCCACGAAACTTTTTGGAGATATTTTTCTGGACATAACAAGTACAGGAAGCTTCGGGAGAGGGCCAGAAGATGGAGCAGTAGCCCACGAGGCACCAGGGCGCGCCCCAGGGGGGGTGGCGCGCCCTGGTGGCTTGTCGGGCCCACACAGCTACGTTTGACCTAATTCCACCACTATAAATTCTCTAAAATCAGGAAACCAACAGAGGAGTCCACGAAATACTTTTTCTGCCACCATAAGTTTCTGTTCTCGAGAGATCCCATCTGGAGGCCTTTTCCGGTGCTCCGTCGGAGGGGGAATCGATCACGGATGGGCTCTACATCAACCTTGCTGCCCTTCCGATGATGCGTGAGTAGTTTACCACAGACCTTCGGGTCCATAGTTAGTAGCTAGATGGCTTCTTCTCTGTTTTTGATCTTCAATACAATGTTCTCCTCGATGTTCATGGAGTTCTATCCGATGTAATCACTTTTTGCGGTGTGTTTGTTGGGATCCGATGAATTGTGAGTTTATGATCAGAGTATCCATGAATATTACTTGAGTCTTCTATAAACTCTTTTATGCATGATTATTATAGCTTCGTATTTCTTCTCCGATCTATTGATTTGGTTTGGCCAACTAGATTGATTTATCTTGCCATGGGAAGAGGTGCTTTGTAATGGGTTTGATCTTGCGGTGCTCAATCCCAGTTACAGAAAGGGACATGACATGTATGTATCGTTGCTATTAAGGGTAAAAAGATGGGGTTTATTAATGCGTGAGTTTACTTTGTCTACATCATGTCATCTTGCTTAAGGCGTTATTCCGTTCTTTATGGACTTAATACACTAGATGCATGCTGGATAACGGTCGATGTGTGGAGTAATAGTAGTAGATGCAGGCAGGAGTCGGTCTACTTGTCTTGGACGTGATGCCTATATACATGATCATTGCCTTGGATATCATCATGATTATTTGCTTTTCTATCAATTGCCCAATAGTAATTTGTTTACGCTCCGTATGCTATTTTCTTGAGAGAAGCCTCTAGTGAAAACTATGGCCCCCGGGTCTATCTAAATCATATATTAAACACCCTAAAAACCCATGTTGCACTTTTTCTTTATTTTATTTTTTTTGTATTTTTGTTCAATCTATTTATCTATCACATACAATTTAATCTTGCAATTAACCGCCGAGGGATTGACAACCCCTTGTTTGCGTTGGGTGCAAGGATTTGTTGTTTTGTGTGTAGGTGCTGCTAACGAGGTGTTGCATGATTCTCCTACTGGATTGATAACCTTGGTTCCATAACTGAGGGAAATACTTATCTGTACTGTACTGCTTCTCCCTTCCTCTTCAGGGAATTACCAACGCAACTCACAAGTAGCATACGGCATGGAAGCGGACCCAGGCTACACATCCTCGGGTGGGATTAGGACCTATCTTTACCTATTAGATAGCTTAGTGCATGTCGTAAAACTTGATGGAAACCACTTGTTACATAAAAAACATTATGTGTGTGTTTCCCATTATATCAATGGATGGAAGATCGTGAGTGGATGTACATTGGACATCCCAGCATGGAGGGTATGACCCCTGAGTGGAGGTCGAAGACCAATGATTTCTAGGAATTAGTATTTGCTGGAGAAACGTTAGCTCATGGAATTTGTTGCACATGCGCGGAGTGCGATAACCATTTTGAAAGAGATAAGATTACTATTAGCAAACACTTAGGCAAAAATGGGTTTACGCCAGGCTATTACCGATGGGTCTTTCATGGTGAGACAGAACAGTCTAGAGCAAGGTGGTGCGACAGCGCACCGACGAATATGATACTAGGATTGGAAACCTGTTAGATGACATCCACCGTGCAGATCCGCGGGAGGACCCGGACTCCGAGGAGCTGCTAGAAAGCCCGGTAGATTTTCATGCAGCTTTGTTTGGGGCACAGAAACCCCTTCACGCCCATATAGAGGTTACTCAACTAGATGGCATCGCGCGCCTAATGCCCCTCATGGCGAACCATGGCATGAGCATAGTTTGCTTCAATGACTTTTTGTCCGTTATTGCTAGCTTCCTGCCAAAAGAAAACATTTTTCCAAAGAACATGTACGAGTCGAACAAAGTCCTCATTTCACTTAAGATGCCGTATGAGCAAATACATGCTTTTCCAAACGGATGCATGTTATTTAGAAATGAACATAAAGATACAAACTACTGTGTCGAGTGCAAATCCTCTAGGTATATTGAGGTCCAAAATGATGATGGTACCAAGAGGTGGCTCACAATTGCCATCAATATCCTTCGGTATCTTTCATTCACAGAAAGGAACCAACGGCTTTATATGACCGAGGAAACTGCCCAATATATGAGATGGGCCGCCAAAGGGAAGATTTACAATCCAGAAAAGATGCAACATCCACGGGATGGTGAAGCATGGAAGAAATTTGTTCAAATTCATAAAAAAGCGGATGACAGGAAGAGTGTAGGTATTGGGATAACAACCGATGGGTTCAATCCATAAGGTTTGATGGCTGCCATATACGTTGTTGGCCCGTATATGTTATCCCCCTGAATTTGCCCCCGGGGTTTGCATGCAACGATGCTACTTGTGAGCTGCGTTGGTAATTCCCTGAAGAGGAAGGGAGATGCAGTACAGTAGAGATAAGTATTTCCCTCAGTTATGAAACCAAGGTTATCAATCCAGTAGGAGAATCACGCAACACCTCGTTAGCAGCACCTGCACACAAAATAACAAATCCTTGCACCCAACGCAAACAAGGGGTTGTCAATCCCTCGGCGGTAAGTTGCAAGATTAAATTGTATGTGATACATAGATAGATTGAAACAAAAATACAAAATAAAATAAATAAAGAAAAAGTGCAGCAAGTATTCTTAGGGTTTTAGTATATGATTTAGATAGACCCGGGGGCCATAGTTTTCACTAGAGGCTTCTCTTAAGAAAATAGCATACGGTGGGTAAACAAATTACTGTTGGGCAATTGATAGAAAAGCAAATAATCATGACGATATCCAAGGCAATGATCATGTATATAGGCATCACGTCCGCGACAAGTAGACTGACTCCTGCCTCCATCTACTACTATTACTCCACACATCAACCGCTATCCAGCATGCATCTAGTGTATTAAGTCCATAAAGAACGGAGTAACGCCGTAAGAACGATGACATGATGTAGACAAGATAAACTCATGTATGAATAAACCCCATCTTTTTACCCTTAATAGCAACGATGCATACGTGTGATGTCCCTTTCTGTCACTGGGATTGAGCACCGCAAGATCGATCCCATTACAAAGCACCTCTTCCCATGGCAAGATAAATCAATCTAGTTGGCCAAACCAAATCAATAGATCGGAGAAGAAATACGAAGCTATAATAATCATGCATAAAAGAGATCAGAAAAGACTCAAATAATATTCATGGATAATCTGATCATAAACTCACAATTCATCGGATCCCAACAAACACACTGCAAAATGTGATTACATCGGATAGAACTCCAAGAACATCGAGGAGAACATCGTATTGAAGATCAAAAAGAGAGAAGAAGCCATCTAGCTAGTAACTATGGACCCGAAGGTCTGTGGTAAACTACTCACGCATCATCGGAAGGGCAGCAAGGTTGATGTAGAGCCCCTCCGTGATCGATTCCCCCTCCGACGGAGTACCAGAAAAGGCCTCTAGATGGGATCTCTAGAGAACAGAAGCTTGCGGCGGCGGAAAAAGTATTTCGTGGACTCCCCTGTTGGTTTCCCGATTTTTGGGAATTTATAATGGTGGAATTAGGTCAAACGGAGCTGAGGTAGGCCCACGAGGCACCTGGGCGCGCCTGCCCCCCCCCCCAGGCGTGCCCTGGTGGCTTGTGGCCACCTCCTCTGGCATCTGGTCTTCTCTCGAAGCTTCTAGTGTTGGTATTGTCCAGAAAAAAATCTCCAAAAAGTTTCATGGCATTTGTACTTCGTTTGGTATTGATATTCTGTAAAACAAAAAACAGGCAGAAAACAACAACTGGCATTGGGTACTAAGTTAATAGGTTAGTCCCAAAAAAAAGATATATAATTAATGTAAATGCATATAAAAACATCCAAGATTGATAATATAATAGCATGGAACAATCAAAAATTATAGATACATTGGAGACGTATCAGCAACCCCAAGCTTAATTCCTGCTCGTCCTCGAGTAGGTAAATGATAAAAACAGAATTTTTGATGTGGAATGCTGCCTATCATATTCATCATATATTCTTTTCTTTTGTTGCATGGACATTGGACTTGAATGATTCAAAGCAATAGTCTATAGTTTGACATGAAGATATAAATACTCATGCATGCTAACAAGCAATCATGTCTTTCAAAATATCAATGCTAACGAAAGTTATCCCTAGCCCATTATGCTCTGTCATTGATCCATTCATGAAACACACTCAAATATTAGCTACACACAATGCACAAGTATGTCATTAGTGCTCTCTAGTTGGTGCTTTATAAGAGAAGATGGAGACTCAAGAAAATAATAATAATAATTGCATAAAGTAAATAGATAGGCCCTTCGCAAAGGGAAGCAGAGATTTGCAAATGTGCCAGAGCTCAAAGCTTAAATTAGCACAACTAGGGAAAACCTTATAGGTGGAGGATTAACAGTAGCGCGGGTCAGAGGTCTGCGCTACAGCTAATTTACAGTAGTGTCGGTTTAAGAAACGCGCTACTGCTATCTATTTAGCAGTAGCGGGGGTGTGCCAGACAACGCTACTGCTTAGTGGGCCCCACAATACCCACCAGGCTTGCTATATTAGCAGCGCGGCCCACTGTACACGCGCTACTGCTAAAGCTGTAGCAGTAGCGTGTGTTAAAGGCCCACCGCTGCAACTACTGCGGCAGTGTGGCACCTGGTGGGCACCGCTTAGCAGCAGCGCGTGTCCACGGAACAGCGCTACTGCAATGGCACTTAGCAGTAGCGCCTGTCTCGGACCCGCGCTGCTGCTAAGGCAACCTAATCTCCCCCGCGCCCATCCACTTCCTCACTCTCCCTCACTCACTCGCTCTGCCTCTTCCTCCTCCTGCCGTCGCCGCCGCATTGCTGTCGCCGTCCTCTGTAAGCCACCGCCGCCCTCCTCCATCCCTCGGTAAGCCGCCGCCCTCCTTCCTCCCTCTCCCTCCTGCCTCCCTCCATCCCTCCTCGCTCCTCCCTCCTCGTACGGCGGCCCTCCTCCTCTCTCCTTCCTCCCTCTCCCTCTGGCCTTCCCTCCATCCCTCCTTCCTCCTCCCTCCTCGTACGGCCACCCTCCTCTCTCCTCCCTCCCTTCCTCCCTCCTCCATCCTGCCTCCCTCCATCCCTCCTCTCTCTGTTATTGTAGAATGTAGGTTTTTTTAATGTTTTTTGAATACAGTAGAATGTAGATTATTTGAATGGAATAGAAAATTAGAAAAAATTCAGTAAATGTAGGTCTTTTGAATAGAATAGAAAATTAGTAAATGTAGAATAGAATAGAAAATTAGATTTTTTTATTAAATGTAGGTCTTTTGAATAGAATAGAAAATTAGTAAATGTAGAATAGAATAGAAAATTAGAAAATTTTCAGTAAAATATAAAAATAGTGTATACAAGAATGTTAATAGTGAATGGTGTTGCTCATACAATTTTTATGAATAGAAAATATGTTAGGTACCGAATAAAATATAAAAATGTTGCTGCCAATTATATTGATGATCTAAAATTTTCACTCGGTGGATTATGCAGGATTTCTCCTGTCACGTCTCCCTCTCCCGCTTGGCCCCCTTCTGCCCTACCGTGAGCACCTCCCTCTCCTCTCTGATTAGTTTTAGGTTTAGTTTTTTGTAATATATATGTAGATGGATGTATGTTAGCTAGATGGATGGATGCATGGATGAATTGTTGATTGTTGCACTTTTGTTTCATTTTGAAAAAAGCCGACAAAAATGGATGCATTTTGTAGGGAACACCTCCGAGTGGCCTATGTTTTGCCGGAATGTTGATTCGTTTCCGTTTCGGCAAATTTCAGGCGCTCGATATGTCCTATTTTAGCAAAGGTCATGTCGAAATTTTTCGTGAATTTTGGCATGACTTGTGCTAGAAAGTAGGAAATATCGAGAGCCCGTGATTTGCCTGAACAGGAATTAATCGACATTCCGGCAAAACATAGGCCATTTTTTATGTCATTGCTCCATATATGTAACGGGTTGACTTTCAGTCTGTCGATGCTCCTTGAGTGACTTTGAGTCTGTTCTTGAAGGAAGGAAGGATGCCGGCTGTTGTCGTGGGGGTCGTTTCCTCTCCTTCTTCTCGTGATATACCTTGGTAATGCATGAGAGAAGGAGGGGAAGCGACCATCACCGACGGTCGAAATATCAAAGAGGAAGAATCCCGACTGTTGTTGTGGGGGTCGCTTCTCCTTCATTCCCGTGTGCTAGACATTTTGATGTAATGCACTCGGGAACGAATGGAGGAGCGACCATCACCGATGGTTGCAATATCAGAGAGGGAGTGCCCACCATATACACCACGTGAGATGAGAGTGTAGCAAGGAAGACTCGATGGACCGAAAGTCAACCCGTGCTGAATAGTGATCTGTGTGTTGAGTTTCCTGTTAATTGCCGTCGATCGATTTTTAATCTTTGAATTATGAACATATAGGAAATGTCTGACGATGATAGGATCCCAGAGTGCGACTACTGCGGCGACAACCGGGGTCTGTGCGACAGGTATCCTCACCTGGAAGACGGTCGGTGCTTCACTATTAAGCTCGATGAGACCTTCAATGTTTGTACGGTACGCAACGACGACAAGTCTTTTTTCGTAATTAAGCATGACTTCTGCTTCTTTGCTTCAACGTGTAATTTTCATTTTTTACCATTCTACTAGTGCATCCCCTGCCATGCAAGACGTTATGTCTTGGAGAAGCTGGATTTCAAAGATCATGAGAATAAGGAGACAAAGAGAGTCATCCTCCGGACCCAACATGGTTACGCTTTTGCCATAAAGCTATACAATGCAGTGACCTACTCCCATTTTGGTTGCTCGAATTGGAATGCACTATGCAAGGCGTATGGATTTCAAGAGGGTATGCATGTCACCTTCGATATTCGTCCTGAAGATGACATCGAAGATAATATCGACATTTGGGTCAATGTTGATACGCTTCCAGTTCTACCTCTATGTAAGTTTCTCAAACATATTTATTAAGTAATTTATATTGTTTATTTAAAAATAGTTGACTAGGGAGAAGGGAGTTTGGCTGGTAGCTCGATTTGGTGTCGTTCTGAGTGACCAAAGAACCGCCGGCAACTCATCAATCCAGCGCCTTCCACATTTGCGCAGCCTGTCAAATGTTCTTGTCTTGAAGCCATGCAGCACTTCAGTGTTCATCCTTTCCGCTTGGCCGTTGGTTCTCGGGTGAGCGACGGATGCAAAATAGATTTTGCTGCCAAGGTCTTGGATATACTGCATGAAGGTGCGGCTCCTGAATTGTGTGCCGTTGTCGGTGATGATTCTGTTAGGAACCCCGAAATGGCAAACTAATCCTCTGAAGAACTTGACGGCTAATTGCGCTGTCACCTCCCTCACTGGCACCACTTCAGGCCACTTTGTGAACTTGTCGATGGCGGCGTACAAGAACTCAAAGCCCCCGGTAGCACGGGGGAAGGGGCCCAAGATATCGAGCCCCCAGACCGAAAAGGGCCAGGAGAGAGGGGTTGTTTGGAGAGCTTGAGCTGGCTGATGTATGTTCTTCGAATGGATCTGGCATGCTTCACACTTGGTTACTAGCTCAGTCGCATCCTGGAGGGCAGTGGGCCAATAGAAGCCGTGCCGGAAAGCTTTGCGGCAAGTGCCCTTGATCCTATGTGAGAGCCACATATGCCTCCGTGTATATCTGCCAACAGCTTTTGTCCTTCATCCCGGCAAATACACTTCAATTTCACACCGTTTGGTCACTTTCTGTATAGAATGCTATCCACAAACTGATACATACTTGACTGACGGGCTACTTTCTCTGCTTCTTCTTGCTCATCGGGAAGTTCTCCTGTTTAAAGGAAACAAACTATCTGCTATGCCCATGTCGGAGCCTGTGGCTCGACGACAAGGACTAAAGGCATTTCTTCGGCTGTGGGAGTTCTTGCCTCGGCGGCAAGAACCTAGGGTTCTGCGCGAAGCTGCTGCTCGCCGGCAACCGTGTCGTTGTTCCCGGCAATATTTTTGCTGGTGGCTTCAGGAAGCCCTGCCGGAAAGTACTTGTCCGTATTCAACTTCCTTCTCTTACCGGCCCTCGTTGATGGAGTGATTGTTGGTTGATTCAAATGGAGCACAAAAGTTCCCGGTTCCACGGGAAGCTTTTGAGGGCCACACTTTGACATGCTATCAACAATGCTGTTTTCCGCACGAGGGACGTGCTCTGTTTGCAACCCGTCAAAGTGTTCTTCCAATTTCCTCACTTCTTCCACGTACACTTCCATCAACGGGCTCTAGTAATCTTTGTTAACTTGCTTCACAACAAGCTGTGAGTCGCCACGGATGATCAATTTTTTGATCCCAAGGTCCAATGCGATCCTAAGACCGGCAAGGAGTCCTTCGTACTCAGCAGTGTTGTTTGTAGCTTGTTCCCAGGGAAATTGCATTTGAACCACGTACTTGAGGTGCTCTCCGGTGGGTGCAACAAGCAACACTGCGGCACCGGCACCTTGCAGCGAGAAGGCACCGTCAAAGTACATGATCCATTCTTTGGCTGTCTCTTTGTCGGGGAGAGCTGTTTCTCGAATTTCTTCGTCTTGCGTTGGCGTCCATTCGGTGATGAACTCCGCCAAGGCCCTGCTCTGAATGGTTGAAGTGCTTTCAAACTTGAGTGCAAAGCTTGACAATTCCAGCACCCACTCCACTATCCTGCCAGTTGCCTCTGGATTTCTCAAAATGCGTTGCAACGGAAAGCGGGTGACGACGGTGATTTCATGTGCTTGGAAGTAGTGGCGCAGCTTTCTCGAGGCCACAAGGAGGCCGAAAAGCAATTTCTGCACTCCAGAGTATCTTGATCTAGCCCCCTGCAGGAGAGAACTAACAAAATACACAGGTCACTGCACCACCTTCTTCTTTGGCATCTCTTGTTGATCAACTTCACTTGCTTTGACTTGTCGGCACTAGGCCTTGCCGGAGAAGATTCCGGTTTATCGCCGGACGGGCTTGCCGTGGCTGCTTCTTCGTCATCGACTTCTCTCTGCACCACTAATGCAGCACTAGCCACTTGATTTGTTGCCGCTATGTATAGTAGCAACGGCTCTTGTGGTCTAGGTGCAACTAGTGTTGGCGCGGAGGAGAGGTATCTTTTCAAGTCCTGTAGCGCGGCCTCCGCTTCCAGATTCCATTTCATCGGACCTGCCTTTTTCAAAATCTTGAAAAACAGCAGGGCACGCTCAGTGGATCTTGAAATGAACCTACTCAAGGCAGCAACGCAGCCGGCAAGACGCCGCACATCTTTGACGCTTTTTGGTGCTTGAATCTGCTCAATGGCTTAGATCTTGTCGAGATTTGCTTCAATTCCTCACTGAGATACAAAGAATCTGAGAAGTTTGCCGGAGGGAACGCCAAACACACACTTCTCGGGATTGAGCTTCAAGTTGATTTTGCGCAAGTTTGCAAATGTCTTTTCTAAATCTTGAATGAGGATAGACTTGTACTTGGTTTTGACCACTATATCATCCATGTATGCTTCCACATTCCTGTGCAGCTGGGGCTCAAAACCAATCTGAACCGCCCATGCAAATGTTGAACTAGCACTCTTTAATCCGAAAGGCATACGCACAAAGCAGTATGTGCCACATAGAGTAATGAATGCGGTTTTTTCCTCATCCTCCTTGGCCATGAATATTTGATGGTATCCAGAATATGCATCAAGGAAGGAGAGCAAATCATAGCCGGAGGTAGAGTCTACAATCTGGTCAATGCGCGGCAAGGGGAAAGGATGCTTTGGACATGCTTTGTTAATATCAGTGTAGTCAATACAAAGTCTCCACTTCCCATTTGCTTTGCGCAACACAACTGGGTTTGCCAACCAAGTTGGATGTAGTACACCTCTAACCAAACCTGCTGCTTCTAGTTTCTTGATTTCTTCGGCAATGAATTGTTGCCGCTCCAAAGCTTGCTTCCGGACTTTTTGCTTGACGGGCCGAATGTTGGGACAAACGACAAGGTGGTGCTCAATTACCTCCCTGGGAACACCGGGGATGTCAGATGGTCGCCATGCGAACACATCGACATTCGCCCGCAGGAAGGTAACGAGCGCGCTTTCCTATTTGCTGTCAAGGGTGGCACTGATGGTGAAGGTACCGTCAGTGCCGTTCTCCCTAGCCGGCACCTTCTTGGTCGCCTGTGAAGCAGCTTTGGATTTCTTACCGGCGGAGCACTCCGGCAGGCTTCAACAGGCGCGCAACACTTCGAAGAGGTGCGCTTCCCAGAATCCTTGCTAGTGGTCTTGCCGAATTTCTTGTTTTCGTTCTTCTTGGCGGGAGCTGGCGCCTTGGCGGCCTCTACTGCAATCGCATCTCTGTACATCTTGTCGACGCAAATGACTGCATCTTTCTTGTCGGAGTTGACGAAGATGACACCCATCGGCCCTGGCATCTTCAACGTGTTGTAGGCATAGTGAGATGCTGCCATGAATTTTGCAAGGGCTGGGTGGCCAAGAATTCCATTGTACGGCAAGAGGATCTTGACGACGTCAAACACAATCTTTTCTGTTATGTAGTTCAGTTCCCCGCCAAACGTCACCGGTAATGTGATCTTTCCCTTGGGCTGGCTTCTTCCCGGGTTTACTCCTTGAAACGTGCCCGTTTTCTCGAGTTCCTCGTCGGGGATCTGCAGCCTCTTGATAACTTCCGAAGAGATCAGATTCAGACCGGCCCCACCATCAACTAACATCTTTGTTACTTGGAGGTTGCAAATTGTTGGTGAAACCAACAACGACAAACACCCGACCGCAGTTACGCGATCATGGTGGTCCTCAGCATAAAAAATGATAGGCGTGTGTGACCATTTGAGCGGTTTTTGAGCACCCATTGCCGGTTCCGCCGCATTAACCTCACGCGCCCACTGCTTAAGTTGAAGGTGAGAGGAGTGCAAAGATGCTCCTCCGCCGACACACATGGCGTCGGTTGCCTTCTGGAATTCTTGTTCGCTGGTCTCATCATCATCCTCCTCGTCATTTCCATCATCTTCCTCCTTCTTGTCTCGGCCTCTAGTAGGCTTCTCTTTCTGCTACTTGGCCTTGCCGCGGCGGCCTCCTCATCCACCACGGCCCTATTTGCCGGATCCACCAGTACCATCTTGACCTTTCTCTTTGTCACGCTTTTCGTATTCAGCTTTCTGTTTCTCAACAAGGTGCTCGACTTGCCGGCACTCATGGAGATCATGGCCTTTGGTACGGTGAATTTTGCAGTATGGTCCATCAGACTTGCCGGCTTTCTCATTTGCCGCCGCCTCCTGGCAAGCAGCACATACAGCAGCCTCCTTGCCGGAGTTTTCAGTCTTGGCTTTCTTGGCAGACTCGGAGTTACCGGAGCCTTCGACAGCCATAATGGTTTTGCCGTTGCGCTTCCTGTTACGCTTTTGGCCTTTCTTCCTCGGGGTGGCAACATCATCATCCTCAGAATCTACCTCAGCACCAGCGTCCTTCCCGGGAAGCCTCCTCCCTTCCTCAGCACGTGCACACTTATCTGCCAACGTGTAGAGCTCGTTGACGGTCTTGGGCAGCTTGACGTTCATTTTCTCCCGCATCCTCCGATTGCGCACATTTGTGTGAAAGGCGGCAATCACGGCTGCGGTGTGCACATCTGGGATATTGCGGTGTACGCAGCTGAATCTCTAGATATATTTGCGCAATGTCTCACCATCTCTTTGTGGGATAACCTGCAGGTCACTGGGCTGTGCAGGGGCCTTGTGGCCTCCGGTAAAGGCACCAACAAACTCATTGCAGAGATCTGACCACGAAGAAATGGAGTTTTCCGGCAAGTTCATCAGCCAAGATCTCACGTTGGGCTTCAGTACCAACGGAAAGTAATTAGCAAGGATCTTCTCATCTCTTCCCCGGCAGCTTGCACGGCAATCGTGTAGATGCCCAGAAACTCTGCCGGGTTTAGCTTGCCATCGTACTTCTCTGGTACTTCTGGCTTGAAGGCCCGGACAGACGGCCATTGGACTTGCCGCAGCTCGCAGGTGAAAGCAGGACATTCAACCACGTAAGGAAGATATCCGCCAACCCCTGGCACAGGCTCATCAACGATGGGGCTGTTGCATGCGTCAGATTGATGGCGCGCCTCCCGGCGCCGTTCAATGGTGGTGCGGGCGTCTTCTACCCACCTGTCTCGCAGCACTTGCCGTTGGTCTTGCCTCGCCCGTGGATCCAAAGAGGCCATCGACATCTCGTCGGGCTCGAAAGATTGCTGGGCTTGTCGCGGCTGTTGACGTTGCTGCTGCTGAGGCTATTGTTGCGGAGGCGATTGCACCGTTAGCGTAGCACCGTCAACGCGGCCACCATTTAGGGCTACTGGCGCCGTTTGCGGTCGCCGTGAGGGCTCCGCTTGCTGTGATTTGCTAGCTTCAGCAAATCCAATCATGCTTTGGATGGTGGCCCTCCACTCATCCATCTTCTCTGCTACCGGAGGGAAGTTTAGCAGCATTTGAGCCCGCGCCATTGCCTCCGCCGCTGTGGTTGGCATGGCCGGAAGCGAAGAACGCGAAGTCGGTGTACTCCTGGCAGAGCCAGCAGGAGCGCCATCGCGATCTTGCTGCTGCAGCACATGACCAGCAGAAGGCCGTCGCGGTGGAGGAGGTGCCTGGCGATCTGGGATCTGATTGACAGGGGTCTTGCCGTGTGGACGCCGCCGCCCAGGGTCGTTGACGTCGCTTGGGGTCGCGCTGCGCCTATCCTGTAATGGGCGCAGTGTGTGTCTTGACGCAGCATCCCTGGATGTCGCCACGACGGGGTCTTGGCTTGCGCCGGCCCAGGGATCGTTGCCCCGGTGGCTG
The DNA here is from genome assembly GCA_039707655.1 of Elymus sibiricus. Taxonomy (NCBI): domain Eukaryota; kingdom Viridiplantae; phylum Streptophyta; class Magnoliopsida; order Poales; family Poaceae; genus Elymus; species Elymus sibiricus. The sequence continues at coordinate 36,068,855 of CM077674.1, forward strand.
CGTTCGTCGCTGCGGTGAGGAGGAGGTAGACGTCCATCCGCCCCGCCCGCGCCGTCTCGGCTTTGTTCGCTGGAGGGTCAAGGAAGCCGACTACCCTCAGCGCGCCCATCTCCTGCTCCGGCCGCGGTGGGCATGGCGACCGCACCACCTGCACTGGTCGTGCCAACTGCGGCGTCCGCGCCGCCCGCATTAGCTGCGCCGCCTGCGGATGCGCGTGACGGAGCTTTGGAGGCAGAAGGAGCTGTCATCGTGATGCCCTTCTTCTTAGGCGCCATCGACAATGAAGAAGATGATGAAGCTGATGATATCGATGCGCACTCTGATGATTCAGGTTCACACTAGCCTTTCCCCCTACCTGGCGCGCCAAAGATGTCGTGGTGGAACGACCATCTATGGGGCCATCTAGCCCCTTGTGGTTCAGTGAGGGGAGACGCAAGCAGAAAGAGCAGAATCACCAAAGGACGCAGGGCAATTTTTACCCAGATTCGGTCCACTTGTGAAGCGTAAAACCCTACTCCTACTTTAGTATATTGGGTGTGTATGAACACGATGACAAGGAGCGCTTCCCCAGCAAAGTGCGTAGAAGTAGCTGCACATGCGAGTTGTGTAAAGGGGGCGAATCCCTCTAACTGTTGCCTTGGCCCTCCTTTTATAGCTCAAGGGGTCACCACAGTGGCAAAACAGTAATTACATAGCGATTAGATAGCAAACAGTGATATCATACCTAATTCTGCCAGTTTAGGACAAAGGCATTAAATGCATCGTTAGGTGTCATGTGGACAGGTTTAGCCTTGTCGGCAAGGAATGTCTTCATCTTCGGTACTGGTTGAGTACTCGTTGGTGCTGTGCCTTGAGCTTCTCCCCAGTGGTTCTGCAACTGGGTCCTGAATCTTGCTCTTGGCGGCTCCCGGCAAGGCTTTGCCGTCAAGGAGGCTGCTACTGTTTGTGCATAAGTCAGGATATAAAATACACATGTTTTATACACTCATATATAGATTAAACTAAAATATAAAATAAAATAAATAAAGTAAAATTGCAACAATGTATTTTTAGGATTTTTAATAAATGATAGAAGTAGACCCGGGGGCCATAGTTTTCACTAGAGGCTTCTCTCATAAAAATAGCATAGGGTGGGTAAACAAATTACTGTTGGGCAATTGATAGAAAAGCAAATAATCATGATGATATCCAAGGCAATGATCATGTATATAGGCATCACGTCCGAGACAAGTAGACCGAAACGATTCTGCATCTACTACTATTACTCCACGCATCGACCGCTATCCAGCATGCATCTAGAGTATTAAGTTCATAAAGAACGGAGTAACGCCTTAAGCAAGATGACATGATGTAGACAAAGTAAACTCACGCATGAATAAAACCCATCTTTTTACCCTTAATAGCAATGATACATATGTGTCATGTCCCTTTCTGTCACTGGGATTGAGCACCGCAAGATCGAACCCATTACAAAGCACCTCTCCCATTGCAAGATAAATCAATCTAGTTGCCCAAACCAAATCAATAGATCGGAGAGAAATACGAAGCTATTATTATCATGCATAAAAGAGTTCAGAGAAGACTCAAATAATTTTCATGGATAATCTGATCATAAACTCACAATTCATCGGCTCCCAACAAACACACCGCAAAAAGTGATTACATCGGATAGAACTCCACGAACATCGAGGAGAACATTGTATTGATGGTCAAAAAGAGAGAAGAAGGCATCTCGCTACTAACTATGGACCCGATGGTCTGTGGTAAACTACTCACGCATCATCGAAAGGGCAGCAAGGTTGATGTAGAGCCCCTCCGTGATTGAATCCCCCTTCGGCAGAGTGCCGGAAAAGGCCCCCAGCTGGGATCTCTCGAGAATAGGAACTTGCGGCAGCGGCAAAAGTATTTCGTGGACTCCTCTGTTGGTTTCCCGATTTTAGAGAATTCATAGAGGCGGAGTTAGGTCAAACAGACCTGTGTGAGCCCCACGAGCCACCAGGGCGCGCCCCCTCCTTGGGCGCGCCGTGGTGCCTCGTGGGCCACTGCTTCATCTTCTCGTCTCCTCCCGATGCTTCTAGTGTCTCTTATGTCCAGAAAAAAATCTCCAAAAAGTTTCGTGGCATTTGGACTACGTTTGGTACTGATATTCTGGAAAACCAAAAAGAGGCAAAAAACAGCAACTGGCACTGGGCACTAAGTTAATAGGTTAGTCCCAAAAAATGATATATAATTGCTTGTAAATGTATATAAAACATCCAAGATTGATAATATAATTGCATGGAACAATAAAAAATTATAGATACATTGGAGACGTATCAAGCATCCCCAAGCTTAATTCCTGCTCATCCTCGAGTAGGTAAATGATAAAAACAGAATTTTTGATATGGAATGCCACCTATCATATTCATGATATACCCTTTTCTTTTGTAGCAAGGACATTTGGACTTGAATGATTCAAAGCAATAGTCTATAATTTGACATGAAGACATAAATACTCAAGCATATCAACAAGCAACCATGTCTTTCAAAATATCAACGCTAAAGAAAGTTATCCCTAGCCCATTATGCTCAATCATTGATCCATTCATCAAATACAATCAATATTAGCTACATCAAATGCACAAGTATGACAATAGTGCTCTCTAGTTGGTGCTTTATAAGAGAAGATGGAGACTCAAAAATAAAAATTTGCATAAAAGTAAATAGATAGGCCCTTCGTAGAGGGAATCAGAGATTTGCAAATGTGCCAGAGCTCAAGGCTTAAATTAGAGAGATAAAATTATTTTGAGAGGCATGCTTTTCCTATCAACGAAAACGACCGAGAATTCCCAATATCTTCCATGCTAGACACATCATATGCGGTTCCCAAACAAAAAATAAAGTTTATTTCCATTCCACCATTCTTTCACAATCCATGGCTAGCCGTATCCACGGGTGCCCTCCATACCAACACTTTCCAAGGAATTTGTTATTATTATTTTTGATTCATTGTGGGACTGGGCATCCCTATTACCTGCCACTCTCTCATGCAATGACAAGTGAATAAACACTCATCGTCAGAATAACACACCTAGCATGGAAAATATTGGCAACCCCCTGCCGTTTCATGAGCGGTACGGGCACACAAAACGGAAAATTATTTTGAAAAATTAGAGTTGGCACATGCAAATTTACTTGGAACGGCATGGAAATACCGCATATAGGTAGGTATGGTGGACTCATTTGGCACAACTTGGGTTTAACGAGTTTGGATGCAGAAGCAGCATTCCCGCTTAGTACAAATGAAGGCTAGCAAATAGAGTGAGAAGCGACCAACCAAAAAGCGAAAACGGTCATAAACATGCATTGAACATAACTAACACCGAATAATGCACCATAAGTAGGATATAATTTCTTTGCATAACTATTGACTTTACGTGCATGCATAAGGAATCACAAACCTTAACACCAATATTCTTACTAAATCACAATTACGCACTAACATGACTCACATATCATCATCTCCGTGTCGCATAACTATTGCAAGGAATCAAACTTATCATATACAATGATCTATATGAAAGTATTTATTATATCCCTCTTGAATATTCATCACTTTGGGACGAAATTCATATCTTGTGCAAATTACCATTACTATTATCAACTCTCAAAAAGATATAAGTGAAGCATGAGAGTGCAAATATTTCTTCAAAATTTTAATATTATCAACTCTCAAAATAATATAACTGAAGCATGAGAGTTCAGATATTTCTTCAAAATATAGCCACCGCCGTGCTAAAAAAGATTTAAGTGAAGCACTAGAGAAACTGCCTAGCTCAAAAGATTTAAGTGAAGCACATAGAGTATTCTAACAAATCATGATAAACATGCGGCTCTCTCAAATAGGTGTGTCCAGCAAAGATGATTGTGACAAACTAAAAAGCAAACAAAGCAAAGACTCATATAATACATGACGCTCCAAGAAAAACTCATATCATGTGACGAATAAAAATATAGCTCCAAGTAAAATTACCGATGGTTGGTAGAAGAAAGAAGGGATGCCTTCCGGGGCGTCCCCAAGCTTAGACACTTGAGTCTTCCTTGAATATTACCTTGGGGTGCCTTGGCCATCCCCAAGCTTAGGCTCTTGCCTCTCCTTATTCCTATATCCATCGTGATCACACCCAAAACTTGAAAACTTGAATCACACAAAACTCAACAAAACCTTTGTGAGATACGTTAGTATAACAAAACAAATCACTTCTTTAAGTGCTGTTCCAAACCCATTCATATTTTATCTTTGCATTATGCCTACTGTATTCTAACTTCTCCATGGCTTATACCCCCCGATACAATCCATAGTTTCATCAAAACAAGCAAGCAACACATCAAAAACAGAATCTGTCAAAAACAGAACAGTCTATAGAGATCTATTTAAAAGCCATAATTCTGTAACTCCAAAAATTCTGAAAAATTAGGAAAATGTGGGAAATTCATATACCAATACTGTGTAAAAATTTCAGATTTTTCTGATGCACCATACAGAACTAAAATTCTAGCACTGGATGCAAAACTTTCTGTTTTCCAAACAGCATTAATTATACTATCTTCCAAATCATCCCAAAGGCTTTACTTGGCGCAGATACTAATTAAAACATAAAAACTCACTCATAAAAGTAGCATAATTGTGTAAACACACAAGAACAGAAACAAAAAGGAAAAAAATTATTTTATTCATTGGGTTGCCTCCCAACAAGCGCTATTGTTATATGCCCCTAGATAGGCATAATGCATAGTTTCAAGTATTGTCATCTTTCAAGTAGATTCCTAAGTGGCCCTCATAATGAATTCATAAGGTGCTTTAATTCTTTTTCTAGGGAAGTGTTCCATACCCTTTTTAATGGAAACTGAAATTTTATATTCCCTTCTTTCATGTCAATAACGGCACCTATGGTTCATAAGAACGGTCTACCAAGTATTATGGGGCAAGAAGGATTGCATTCAATCTCAAGTACATAGTTCCTATTTGCAAGAATAAGAGCATCATTAATTCTACCCAATGGCTTTTTAATAGTGGAATCCGCAAGATGCAAATTAAGAGAACATTCATCTATATTAGTAAAACCTAGCACATCACATAGAGATTTCGGAATTGTGGAAACGCTAGCACCCAAATCACATAAGGCATTGCACTCATAATTTTTAATTTTAACTTTAATGGTGGGTTCCCACTCATCATATAATTTTCTAGGAATTGAAATTATTAGTTCTAGCTTTTCTTCTATCGCTTTCATCATTGCTTCTACGATGTATTTAGTGAAAGCTTTATTTTGTTCATAAGGGTTGGGTGAATTTAGCATGGATTGTAACAAAGAAATACACTCAATTAAAGAACAACTATCATAATTAAAGTCTTTATAATCCAAGAGAGTGGGCACATCGCTAGTTAAAGTTTTTACCTCTCCAGACCCACTTTTATCAATTTTTTTATAAAGATTTTCACCCTCCAAATTATGGGGACGCCTCTTAGCTAAAGTTGACTCTTCTTCAGTCCCCTTTTCATCAAGTTTTATATTGCTAAACAAAGAATAAATAGATGAAACACCAATCATTTTAATATCCTCATCATTACTACTATAAAAACCGGGAGGAATCACTTTCTCTAAAAATTCTCGTTTAGCTTTTAGCATGGCGGTTCTTTTCTTACTCTCATCCATGGAGACATATGAAGCTTTAATTGATTCATTAATATGAATTTTGGGTGGCAAAATTTTAGTCTTAAGATTTTCCACATCATGAATAATTCTATCAATGCTCCTAGACATATCATCAAGTTTACTCAATTTTTCTTCTATCATAGTGTTGAAAATGTTTTGAGCATTAATAAATTCTTTAGTATTACTTTCAAGATCAGAGTGCATCCTATTATTATTATTATAAGAATTACCATAGGAATTGGCATAATTATTACAAGAATTTCCAGGAAACGGCCTAGGATTAAAATTACCTCTATAAGCATTACTATTAAAATTGTTTCGCGAGACAAAATTCACGTCTACGGGATCAATATTTTGCTCAATCAAGGTGGATAAAGGCACATCATTAGGATCAATAGAAGTATTTTTTCTAGCAACCAATTTCATAAGCGCATAAACTTTATCACTCAAAGTACTAATTTCTTCAACAGAATTCACTTTTTTACTAGTTGGAACTCTTTCAGTATGCCATTGTGAATAGGTTGCCATAATGTTATCAAGCAATTTAGTAGCTTCCCCCAATGTAATTTCCATAAAAGTACCACCCGCGACGGAATCTAAAAGATTTCTAGAAACAAAATTTAATCCCGCATAAATTTTTTGTATGATCATCCACAAATTTAAACCATGAGTAGGGCAATTTCTTATCATTAATTTCATCCTTTCCCAAGATTGGGCAACATGTTCATGATCAAGTTGCTTGAAATTCATAATTTGATTTCTAAGGGAAATAATTTTCACGGGAGGAAAATACTTGGTAATAATAGCATCTTTATACATGTCCCAAGAATCGATACTATTTCATGGTAAAGATGAAAACCAAAATTTTCCACCACTACTAGGGAAAAGGCTAGCAGTAGCGCGGGGTTTTACCTTATCAGTAGCGCTGGCACCGGCGCTACTGCTAAGGCGCTATAGCTAAACTTTAGCAGTAGCGTGGGTATGCCCGCGCTACTGATAACTATACATAGCAGTAGCGTGCTCATTAAACCGCGCTGCTGCTAATAGCAGCAGCGCCTCTTTCCAGAGCGCGCTGCTGATAATAGCACGCTCCTCCTACATGCATGCCCACGCTACTGCTAATGTTTCCTGTATTTTTTTTCTGCAGCATATTGGCCCTGTATTTGTACATGTTTTATACAGTAATCTCATCATATGATTTCATGATCATGATGAATTATTATATCGGTGGGTGAAATAAACGCGGATTAGATTCAAGTGGATGGATCCAAAGTGACCATGTTGGATTAGTAGGATGTCCGACGACGTCCTACTAATCCAACATGGTCACTTTGGATCCATCCACTTGAATCTAATCCGCGTTTCTTTCACTCAATGATATAATAACTCATCATCATCGTAATATATAACTCATCATCATCATCATCATCATCATAGTCATAACAACTCATCATCAAAACAACTCATGATCATCATCTATGAGTCATATAACAACTCATCATTCTAGCTAAAACATTGTAGCACATATAACTCATCATCATCATAATAACTAATCATCATCATCATAGTCATATCAACACTAGCTAATTGTTCTTACTACCTAGGACCTAGTCCTCTCTCCTAGGTAAAATAGCATAAAACAGGTAAACCGGTCCATCTCCAAAATGGAGAATGGAGATCCACCTGTCGCCAACTTCTGGCTTGCGCACACGCATGTTGTCTCCAATCGGTTGCGTGCGCGCCTTCATTACTTTGCCCCAATCTTTGATATTGAGCCTACCATCTTTCAAAGAAATAGAGTATGCACTTTGGTAAGCCGCTGGTGGAAACGGTCGTAAGCAAACCATGTACATACTCTCTTCGGTAAGCATCATGTGAGGCACAACCTCGCTAGGGAGCTTCTGTTGAACAATATAGTAACATATATAGTTAGCAATGTAGTTTACTTAAGAAGAATGTATGCAACGAAGTTACCATCATTAACAAAATCATACCAAGTTTTTCGCAATGAGATTACCATCAAGCAACTGATGGACTAGTGGCACGTATCCAGTATAATTTGGGTTGATAAACTGATTGGTCTTAAAATTCTCAACATCATCTATAAATGAGACAATATATCCTTTCTCCTGACAATTAAGCTCGGAGCCATAACTGTAGTACGTCATGTCCACGGCTTTCCGAGTATTTTTTGAAGATAAGAAATAAGTTGATAATTATAAATAAACAAGTTTAGTAGCGATGAACACCAAATATTTTTAAATAAAAATATAAATTACTTAACAAATTAGTTTGACAAACTCACATTTAGGCAAAACAGGAGGCATATCCACATCGACCCAAATGTCGATATTATCTTCAACATCTTCATCTTTGGGACGAATATCAAAAGTTATTTGCATATTCTCCTCAAATCCATAGGCCTTGCAGAAAGCTTCCCAATTAGAGCAGCTGAAATGTGAGTGATTAAGCGCATTGTAGAGCTTAACCCGAAAAGCATAACTGTGTTTAGTCCTGAGGAGAGCACTCCTCGTCTCCATATTCTCAAGGTCTTGGAAACCGAGATTCTGCAAGAGAAACGGTCTTGCATGGCACGGGATGTACTAGTCAAATTGAAAAAAAAATGAGAATTACACGTTGAAGCAAAGAATCACAAGTCATGATTAATTACGATGAAATAATTGTCGTTGCATACCGTACAAACATCGAAGGTCTCTTCCAACTTCACCGTGAAGAACCTATCATTTTGCAGGTGATGCTCCCTGTCGCTCAAACCCCGGTCATCGCAGCAGTAGTCGCACTCCGGGATCTTATCATCGTCGGACATTTCCTGTGTTCAAAATTCAAAGATTATAAATTGACGGCAACTAATAGGAACTCAACACAAAGATCATTATTATTCATCACGGGTTGACTGTCGGTCTGTCGAGTCTTTCCTTGAAAACTCTCATCTCACGTGGTGTTAAAATTCTAGCACAAGTCATGCTAAAATTTAATTCTCTTTCCAGCAAATCCAGGGCACTCGATATTTCCTATATATTCTAGCACAAGTCATGCTAAAATTCACGGAAAAATCCGGCATGACCTTCGCTATAATAGGACATATCGAGCGCCTGAAATTTGCCGGAACGGAAATGAATCAACACTCCGGCAAAACATAGGCCACTCGGATTTTCCCTGCGATACAAAGAGTCAAATGTGGCCATCTTTGGCACCATATAAACAGCAGCTCAAGATCGACATGTCCATACACATACATATGTTATTTTTAAGCATGAACAGAGTCAACTTCTTTTTTAGCGAAGGTCATGCCGGATTTTGCCGTGAATTTTAGCATCATCATCGACATCAACGACATGGGGATTTGGTTGGTCTCACCTCGAGGTCGGAGGGGGTCGATGACGGGGACGACGGCGGGGATGATGCAGGGGCAAATACTTGATTTCTGTGAAAACAAAATATAAAAAAAGATTATTATGCAGATTTTAGGACTTAGTGAAACCCTATAAGCTATCAACTAAACCCTAGAAGCATACTAAATCAAAGTGTTACATATCAACTAAATATATTAACTATGTCTAAATTTTTACTAATTCACTCTAAATCCTAAAAAATATTAACTATATCAAAGTGTTACATATCAACTAATCAAAATGACTAAATCTATCAACTATGTCTAAATTTTTACTAATTCACTCTAAACCCTAAAAACTATTAACTAAATCAAAGTGTTACATATCAACTAATCAAAATGTAGGAGGGGCTGTGCATGGAGGAGGGGGGGAGGAGGGGCTGTGTGGATGGAGGAGGAGGGAGGAGGGGCAGCGGCTGGAGGGGAGTGAGGAGGGCGGCGGTTGGAGGGGAGTGAGGAGGGCGGCGGTTGGAGGGAGGAGGGCGGCAGATGGAGGGGGAGGAAGGAGGGAGGAGGAGGATGGGGGAGGGGCGGCAGATGGAGGTGGGGCGGCGGCTGGAGCTGGAGGAGGGAGGAGGGAGGGAAGGAGGGAGGGAGGGAGGGAGGTGGAGGGAGGAGGGAGGAGCTATCTCGGTGGAGGAGGAGCGGGAGCGTCGGCGGCGAGGAGAGGAGAGCGCGAGAGAGTGAGGAGTGAGAGTGATGAGACAGAGGAAAAGACGGCCATGGGATAAGATAAGCTTAGTAGTAGCGCGGGTTAGAGGGATAGCGCTACTGCTAAGCCCAATGCCTGTAGCGCGGGTCGTGGGTCACGCGCTGCTGCTAAACAGGTGAAGATTCATATTGCCATAGATCCTACACATAGAGTACAATGAAGACCAAGTGCTTGTGATAGTTCGAGAATTAGCATATTTAAGGTGGTAAAAACCCTGTTCGCGGGGCGAGGTGGGACTAAACTTATCAGTAGCGTGGCCTCTGTAAAATGCGCTACAACTATATAGTTAGTTGTAGCGCAGGTTGTATCCCCACGCTGCTACAAAGGCTCCACCAGGGGGACACCACGGGCCTGGTTAGCTGCGGCGCCTGTTTGGCCCCCGGCGCTACAGCTAATGTTATATCAGCAGCGCGTTGTTGGGGCACGCGCTACTATTAAATAGCAGTAGCGCTCTCCCGTGCCCCGCGCTACTATTAAGCCTCCACCAATAAGCTTTTCCTTAGTAGTGCACGATCCCGTAATGAGAACGGGAATAATTTTAATTTCACAATATCATTATCCACATCTTTTTTATTTTGCATATCACACAATTCTACGAAAGTATTAAGATGGGATGTAGCATCTTCATTAGGACTACCAGAAAGTTGTTCTTTCATAACAAGATTTAGCAAAGCGGCATTGATATCACAAGTCTCCGCACTAACGGCGGGAGGAGCAATTGGAGTACTAATAAAATCATTATTATTAGTATTGGAAAAATCACATAATTTTGTATTTTCTTGAGACATAGTGACTATGCAAACAGAATAACAAGCAAGCAAAGAAGCAACCAAGCAAATAAAAATAATTTTGTATTTTTGTAAAAGCTTTTTAGAAGTGGGGGAGATGAAAACGAGAGGCAAAGGTAAATAAAAAAAATGCAAGGAGATGAAAGTTTATGCGAAGGTACCTGATAGATGTTGATGATGTCTCCCCGGCAACGGCGCCAGAAATTCTTCCTGCTACTTGTGAGCAGCGTTGGGATTTCCCCGAAGAGGAGGGGATGATGCAGTACAGTAGAGATAAAGTATTTCCCTCAGTTATGAAACCAAGGTTATCAATCCAGTAGGAGAATCACGCAACACCTCGTTAACTGTACCTGCACACAAACAAGGGGTTGTCAATCCCTTGGCGGTTAATTGCAAGATTAAATTTTATGGTGATAGATAGATTAAACTAAAATATAAAATAAAATAAATAAAGTAAAATTGCAGCAATGTATTTTTAGGATTTTTAATATATGATAGAAGTAGACCCGGGGGCCATAGTTTTCACCAGAGGTTTCTCTCATAAAAATAGCATACGGTGGGTAAACAAATTACTGTTGGGCAATTAATAGAAAAGCAAATAATCATTACGATATCTAAGGCAATGATCATGTATATAGGCATCACGTCCGAGACAAGTAGACCGAAATGATTCTGCATCTACTACTATTACTCCACACATCGACTACTATCCAGCAGGCATCTAGAGTATTAAGTTCATAAAGAACGGAGTAGCGCCTTAAGCAAGATGACAAGATGTAGACAAAGTAAACTCATGCATGAATAAACCCCATCTTTTTACCCTTAATAGCAACAATGCATACGGGTCATGTCCCTTCCTGTCACTGGGATTGAGCACCGCAAGATCGATTCCATTACAAAGCACCTCTCCCGTTGCAAGATAAATAAATCTAGTTGGCCAAACCAAATCAATAGATCGGAGAGAAATACGAAGCTATAATAATCATGCATAAAAGAGTTCAGAGAAGACTCAAATAATATTCATGGATAATCTGATCATAAACTCACAATTCATCGGATCCCAACAAACACAACGCAAAAAGTGATTACATCGGATAGAACTCCAAGAATATCGAGGAGAACATTGTATTGAAGATCAAAAAGAGAGAAGAAGCCATCATCGGACCCGAAGGTCTGTGGTAAACAACTCACGCATCATCGGAAGGGTAGCAAGGTTGATGTAGAGCCCCTCCATGATCGAATCCCACTCCGGCGGAGTGCCGGAAAAGGCCCCCAGATGGGATCTCTCGAGAACAGGAACTTGCGGTAACGGAAAAAGTATTTCGTGGACTCCTCTGTTGGTTTCCTGATTTTAGAGAATTTATAGAGGCGGAGTTAGCTCAAACGGAGCTGTGTGGGACCCACGAACCACCAGGGCGCCCCCCCCATGGGGCGCGCCGTGGTGCCTCGTGGGCCACTGCTTCATCTTCTCATCTCCTCTCGAAGCTTCTAGTGTCTCTTATGTCCAGAAAAAAATCTCCAAAAAGTTTCGTGGCATTTCGACTTCGTTTGGTACTGATATTCTGGAAAACCAAAAACAAGCAAAAAATAGCAACTGGCACTCGGCACTAAGTTAATAGGTAAGTCCCAAAAAATGATATATAATTGCTTGTAAATGTATATAAAACATCCTAGATTGATAATATAATAGCATGGAAAAATAAAAAATTATAGATACATTGGAGACGTATCAGAGGGCGGCAACCGCCCTACATGCGTGTGGCCTGGGCATATGTACGAAAGGTGGTTTGGTGTCTGAATACCCAATGCACATCCTGAACGTCCCGGACTGGCTGCGTTCGTCCCCCAGATCGAGCCGACGGTGGGAGACACTATGAAGGAATGGTCTCAAACTGTGTCTGACCTCTCACAATGACCTGTCGTAACACGAAGAAGCAGGTATTTACCAACCCCTAACCCCTCTCGGTGCCGGTCAACGCCGTAGACCGCCGGGGCCACCAGATGGGCGCTCGGCCGGGACGCTGCCCGAGGGGGTGTCCGGCAACCGCCCCAACATGCGTGTTGGTAATTCCCTGAAGAGGAAGGGAGATGCAGTACAGTAGAGATAAGTATTTCCCTCAGTTATGAAACCAAGGTTATCAATCCAGTAGGAGAATCACGCAACACCTCGTTAGCAGCACATGCACACAAAACAACAAATCCTTGCACCCAACACAAACAAGGGGTTGTCAATCCCTCGGCGGTTAATTGCAAGATTAAATTGTATGTGATAGATAGATAGATTGAACAAAAATACATAATAAAATAAATAAAGAAAAAGTGCAGCAAGGTATTTTTAGGGTTTTTAATATATGATTTAGATAGACCTGGAGCCATAGTTTTCACTAGAGGCTTCTCTCAAGAAAATAACATACGGTGGGTAAACAAATTACTATTGGGCAATTGATAGAAAAGCAAATAATCATGACGATATCCAAGGCAATGATCATGTATATAGGCATCACGTCCGAGACAAGTAGACCGACTCCTGCCTGCATCTACTACTATTACTCCACACATCGACCGCTATCCAGCATGCATCTAGTGTATTAAGTCCATAAAGAATGGAGTAACGCCTTAAGCAAGATGACATGATGTAGACAAAGTAAACTCACGCATGAATAAACCCCACCTTTTTACCCTTAATAGCAATGATACATACGTGTCATGTCCCTTTTTGTAACTAGGATTGAGCACCGCAAGATCAAACCCATTACAAACGACCTCTTCCCATGGCAAGATAATTCAATCTAGTTGGCCAAACCAAATCAATAGATCGGAGAAGAAATATGAAGCTATAATAATCATGCATAAAAGAGTTCAGAGAAGACTCAAATAATTTTCATGGATAATCTGATCATAAACTCACAATTCATCGGCTCCCAACAAACACACCGTAAAAAGTGATTACATCGGATAGAACTCCAAGAACATCAAGGAGAACATTGTATTGAAGATCAAAAAGAGAGAAGAAGCCATCTAGCTACTAACTATGGACCCGAAGGTCTGTGGTAAACTACTCACGCATCATCGGAAGGGCAGTAAGGCTGATGTAGAGCCCCTCCGTGATCGATTCCCCCTCCGGCGGAGTGCCGGAAAAGGCCTCCAGATGGGATCTCTCAAGAACAGAAACTTGCGGCAGCGGAAAAAGTATTTCGTGGACTCCGCTGTTGGTTTCCCGATTTTAGAGAATTTATAGTGGTGGAATTAGGTCAAACGGAGCTGTGTGGGCCCCACAAGCCACCAGGGCGCGCCGTCCCCCTGGGGCGCGCCCTGGTGCCTCGTGGGCCACTGCTGCATCTTCTGGCCCTCTCCCAAAGCTTCCAGTACTTGTTATGTCCAGAAAAAAATCTCCAAAAAGTTTCATGGCATTTGGACTTCGTTTGGTACTGATATTCTAGAAAATCAAAAACAGGCAAAAAACAGCAACTAGCACTGGGCACTAAGTTAATAGGTTAGTCCCAAAAAATAATTTATAATTGCTGTAAATGTATATAAAAACATCCAAGATTGATAATATAATTGCATGGAACAATCAAAAATTATAGATACGTTGGAGACGTATCAGCATCCCCAAGCTTAATTCCTGCTCGTCCTCGAGTAGGTAAATGATAAAAACATAATTTTTGATGTGGAATGCTACCTATCATATTCGTCATATATTCTTTTCTTTTATAGCATGGACATTTTTAATTGAATGATTAAAAGCAATAGTCTATAATTTGACATGAAGATATAAATTCTCAAGCATGCTAACAAGCAACCATGTCTTTCAAAATATCAACGCTAAATAAAGTTATCCCTAGCCCATTATGCTCAATCATTGATCCATTCATGAAACACACTCAATATTAGGTACACACAATGCACAAGTATGAGAATTGTGCTCTCTAGTTGGTGCTTTGTAAAAGAGGATGGAGACTCAAATAAAAGTAAAAATTGCATAAAAGTAAATAGATAGGCCCTTCACAGAGGGAAGCAGAGATTTGCAAATGTGCCAGAGCTCAAAGCTTAAATTAGAGAGAGAAAATTATTTTGAGAGGCATGCTTTTCCTGTCAACGAAAATGACCGAGAATTCCCAATATTTTCCATGCTAGACACATCATAGGCGGTTCCCAAACAGAAAGTAATGTTTATTTCCTTTCCACCATTCTTTCACAATCCATGGCTAGCCGTATCCACGGGTGCCCTCCATACCAGCACTTTCCAAGGACTTTTGTTGTTGTTAATTTTTGATTCATTGTAGGACTGGGCATCCCTATTACCAGCCACTCTCTTATGCAATGAAAAGTGAACAAACACTCATTGTGAGAATAACACACCTAGCAAGGAAAATATTGGCCACCCCCTGCCGCTTCATGAGCGGTACGGGCACACAAAACGGAAAATTATTTAGAAAATTTTAGAGTTGGCACACGCAAATTTACTTGGAACGGCATTAAAATACCGCATATAGGTAGATATAGTGGACTCATTTGGCACAACTTGGGTTTAAGGATTTTTCATGCACAAGCAGCATTTCCGCTTAGTACAAATGAAGGCTAGCAAATAGATTGAGAAGCAACCAACCAAAAAGCGAAAACGGTCATAAACATGCATTGAACATAACTAACACCGAATAATGCACCATAAGTAGGATATAATTTCGTTGCATAATTATTGACTCAATGTGCATGCATAGGGAATCACAAACCTTAACACTAATATTCTTACTAAATCACAATTACTCACTAACATGACACACATATCATCATCTCCATATCGCAAAACTATTGCAAGGAATCACACTTATCATATCCAATGATCTATATGAAAGTTTTTATTATATCCCTCTTGAATATTCATCACTTTGGGACCAAATTCAAATCTTGTGCAAATTACCATTACTATTATCAACTCTCAAAAAGATATAAGTGAAGCATGAGAGTGCTTATATTTCTTCAAAATTTATCAACTCTCAAAATGATATAAGTGAAGCATGAGAGTTCAAATATTTCTTAAAAATTTCAATCTTATGAACTCTCAAAATAATATAAGTGAAGCATGAGAGTTTAAATATTTCTTCAATATATAGCCACCGCCGTGCTCAAAAAGATTTAAGTGAAGCACTAGAGCAACTACCTAGCTCAAAAAATTTAAGTGAAGCACATAGAGTATTCTAACAAATCATGATGATCGTGTGGCTCTCTCAAATAGGTGTGTCCAGCAAAGATGATTGTGACAAACTAAGAAGAAAGCAAAGCAAAGACTCATATAATACATGACGCTCCAAGCAAAACACATATCATGTGATGAATAAAAATATAGCTCCAAGTAAAATTACCGATGGTTGGTAGAAGAAAGAGGGGATGCCTTCCGGGGCATCCCCAAGCTTAGACGCTTGAATCTTCCTTGAATATTACCTTGGGGTGCCTCGGTTATCCCCAAGCTTAGGCTCTTGCCACTCCTTATTCCTTCATCCATCGTGATCTCACCCAAAACTTGAAAACTTCAATCACTCAAAACTCAACAAAACCTTCGTGAGATCCGTTAGTATAACAAAATAAATCACTACTTTAAGTACTGTTGCAAACCCATTCATATTTCATTTTTGCATTATACCTACTGTATTCTAACTTCTCCATGGCTTATACCCCCCGATACAATCCATAGTTTCATCAAAACAAGCAAGTAGTGCATCAAAAACAGAATCTGTCAAAAACAGAACAGTCTGTAGAGATCTATTTAAAAGTTATACTTCTCTAACTCTAAAAATTCTGAAAAATTAGTACGACGTGGGAAATTCATATACAAATACTGTGTAAAAATTTCAGATTTTTCGGACGCTCGATACAGAACCAAAATTCCAGCACTTTACGCAAAACTTTCTGTTTTCCAAACAGCATCAATTATAGTATTTTCCAAATCAACCCAAAGGTTGTACTTGGCACAAACACTAATTAAAAACACAAAAACACAATCATAACAGTAGCATAAATGTGAAAACACACAATAACAGTAACAAAAAGTAAGGTTATCAATCCAGAAGGAGAATCACGCAACACCTCGTTAGCAGTACCTGCACACAAAAGAACAAAACCTTGCACCCAACGCAAACAAGGGGTTGTCAATCCCTCGGCGGTTAATTGCAAGATTAAATTGTATGTGATAGATAAATAGATTGAACAAAAATACAAAATAAAATAAATAAAGAAAAAGTGCAGCAAGGTTTTTTAGGGTTTTTAATATATGATTTAGATAGACCCGGGGGCCATAGTTTTCACTAGAGGCTTCTCTCAAGAAAATAGCGTACGGTGGGTAAATAAATTACTGTTGGGCAATTGATAGAAAAGCAAATAATCATGACGATATCCAAGGCAATGATCATGTATATTGGCATCACGTCCGAGACAAGTAGACCGACTCCTGCCTGCATCTACTACTATTACTCCACACATCGACCGCTATCCAGCATGCATCTAGTGTATTAAGTCCATAAAGAACGGAGTAACGCCTTAAGCAAGATGACATGATGTAGACAAAGTAAACTCACGCATGAATAAACCCCATCTTTTTTCCCTTAATAGCAATGATACATACGTGTCATGTCCCTTTCTTTCACTGGGATTGAACACCGCAAGATCGAACCCATTACAAAGCACCTCTTCCCATGGCAAGATAAATCAATCTAGTTGGCCAAACCAAATCAATAGATCGGAGAAGAAATATGAAGCTATAATAATCATGCATAAAAGAGTTCAGAGAAGACTCAAATAATATTTATGGATAATCTGATCATAAACTCACAATTCATCGGATCCCATAAAACACTCCGCAAAAAGTGATTACATCGGATAGAACCCCAAGAACATCGAGGAGAACATTGTATTGAATATCAAAAAGAGAGAAGAAGCCATCTAGCTACTAACTATGGACCCGAAGGTCTGTGGTAAACTACTCACGCATCATCGGAAGGGCGGCAAGGTTGATGTAGAGCCCCTCCGTGATCGATTCCCCCTCCGGGGGAGCACCGGAAAAGGCCTCCAGATGGGATCTCTCGAGAACATAAACTTGCGGTGATGGAAAAAGTATTTCGTGGAGTCCTTTATTGGTTTCCCGATTTTAGAGAATTTATAGTGGTGGAATTAGGACAAACAGAGCTGTGTGGGCCCCACAAGCCACCAGGGCACGCCCCCCTAGGGTGCGCCCTGATGTCTCGTGGGCCACTGCTCCATCTTCTCGCCCTCTCTCGATGCTCCCAGTACTTGGCATGTCCAGAAAAAAATCTCCAAAAAGTTTCGTGGCATTTGGACTTCTTTTGGTACTGATATTCTGGAAAACCAAAAACAGGCAAAAAACAGCAACTGGCACTGGGCACTAAGTTAATAGGTTAGTCCCAAAAAATGATATATAATTGCTGTTAATGTATATAAAAACATCCAAGATTGATAATATAATAGCATGGAACAATAAAAAATTATAGATACGTTGGAGACGTATCAGGCATATGTACGAAAGGTGGTGTGGTGTCTGAATACCCAATGCACATCCTTGACATGGCAGATGCCTCACAAACCGGACACGTGGGGCGGAACGTCCCGGACTGGCTGCGTTCGTCCCCTAGATCGAGCCGACGGTGGGAGACCCTATGAGGGAATGGTCTCAAACTGTGTCTAACCTCTCACAATGACCTATCGTAACACGAAGAAGCAGGTATTTACCAACCCCTACCCCCTCTCGGTGCCGGTCAAGGCCGTAGACGGCCGGGGCCACCAGATGGGCGCTCGGCCGGGAAGCCACCCGAGGGGGGGTCCGGCAACTGCCCCAATATGCGTGTGGCCCAGGCATATGTATGAAAGGATGGTCTGGTGTCTGAATACCCAATGCACATCATTGACATGGCAGATGCCTCAGAAACCTGACACACGGGCGGGAACGTCGAGCACTGGATGTGGTTGTCCCCAGCTCGAGTCGACGGTGGGCGATCCTGTGAGGGAATGGGCTCAAACTTCGTCTGATGCCTCACAATGACCCTTCGTAACACGGAGAAGTAGGTATTCACCGTGCCCTACCCCCTCTCGATGCCGGTCAACGCCGTAGACCGTCCGGGCGACCCGATGGGCGCACGGCCGAAAAACCCCCTTTCGGTAAAGTGTAACTATAATAGTAAGGTGCTTTGCCAAGCATGTAAGAAAACAAAAGGAGACCATTTTTTTCCGAGAGCACAAATGATAGTAGGCACAAATGAGGCTGAGTACACATTTTTGCCAAGAGTGCCTCTCGGTATGACGTCCATTTCCGAGAGATGCTCTCGGTAAAGGTGCTAATATAAAACCTAGATCTAGGTTTAGGATCTTTACCGAGAGCCGCTCGTACTTGACACTCAGAAATGTTTCCCACGGGGACTTAACCAAATTTTTCGCACTCGCGCGCTCACTTGCTCACTCTCTGTTTTCTCTGTCGCCTCCTCCCCCCCGCCTTCGCCGCCATCCACCGAGCTCCGCCGCCGCCGCCGCCGGGAGCTCCTCCACCGAGCGCCCTACCTCCACCGGCCCCCCCACCTCCACCGAGCTCCGCCGCCGCCGTCGGGAGCTCCCCCACCTCCCCCACCTCCACCGAGCTCCCCGCCCGCCCCCTGCCCCGTTGGTGAGCCCCTACTCCATCTCCTTTTTTTAGATTTGTTTTTTACATTTAGATGTTATATATGCATATGTAGTAATTAATGTGTGTGATTGTGTGCCATTGGTGTGTGTGTGTGTGTTGTGTGTGTGTGTGATGTGCTATTGGTGGTGCTGTTGGTGTGTGTGTGATGTGTGTGTGTGTGTGTGTGAGTGAGTGCTATTGGCGTGTGTGTGTGTGAGTGGGTGTTGTGTATGTGTGTGTCAGTGAGTTAGTGGGTGCTTTTTTTTGTGAGTGAGTGAGTGATATTGGTGTGTGGGTGTTGGACATATGCTTGACACTACTGTAGATAAACATGTGACTGACACTACTTTATTCTTTCGTGAAGAACATGCATGTATTTTGACACTAGGGATTGAATTTCATCGCACGCTTCAAGGGTAATGTCTCCCCGTTCATGTGTAGGTTTCCTTTATTAGAATATCACCTAAATAGTCGCGTAACCTAGGCGGCTCCCATTTGGAAGGGTTATATTTATAAATATGCAAGTCTTTGCATATTTGTAACCGTAACTCTTTCGAATTGTCCATGTTTTCCATGGACAGCCCGAGGATGTGTAGGCTGAGTTCGTTTTCATGTCGTATTTTGATCTGAGACAGAATTTCGACAGTGTCTCCTTGTTGTTCTCTGGATACACATCCTCTCGGCTTATTGCCGAGACGTGTATTTGGAGAACAGCGGGGAGGTGCTGCCGAAATTTTGTCTCGGATCGGAGTACGATGATACGTCTTTAACGTATCTATAATTTTTGATTGTTCCATGCTATTATATTATCAATCTTGGATGTTTTTATACGCATTTACAGCAATTATATATCATTTTTTTGGACTAACCTATTAACTTAGTGCCCAGTGCCAGTTGCTGTTTTTTGCCTGTTTTTGGTTTTCCAGAATATCAGTACCAAACGAAGTCCAAATGCCACGAAACTTTTTGGACATTTTTTTCTAGACATAACAAGTACTGGAAGCTTCGGGAGAGGGCCAGAAGATGGAGCAGTGGCCCACGAGGCACCAGGGCACGCCCCAGAGGGTGGCGCGCCCTGGCGGCTTGTGGGGCCCACACAGCTCTGTTTGACCTAATTCCACCACTATAAATTCTCTAAAATCGGCAAACCAATAGAGGAGTCCACGAAATACTTTGTCCACCGCCGCAAGTTTATGTTCTCGAGAGAACCCATCTGGAGGCCTTTTCCGGTGCTCCGCCGGAGGGGGAATCGATCACGGAGGGGCTCTACATCAACCATGCTGCCCTTCCGATGATGCGTGAGTAGTTTACCGCAGACCTTCGGGTCCATAGTTAGTAACTAGATGGCTTCTTCTCTCTTTTTGATATTCAATACAATGTTCTCCTCGATGTTCTTGGGGTTCTATCCGATGTAATCACTTTTTGCGGGGTGTTTGTTGGGATCCGATGAATTGTGAGTTTATGATCAGATTATCCATAAATATTATTTGAGTCTTCTCTGAACTCTTTTATGCATGATTATTATAGCTTCATATTTCTTCTCCGATCTATTGATTTGGTTTGGCCAACTAGATTGATTTATCTTGCCATGGGAAGAGGTGCTTTGTAATGGGTTCGATCTCGCGGTGTTCAATCCCAGTGAAAGAAAGGGACATGACACGTATGTATCATTGCTATTAAGGGAAAAAAGATGGGGTTTATTCATGCGTGAGTTTACTTTGTCTACATCATGTCATCTTGCTTAAGGCGTTACTCCGTTCTTTATGGACTTAATACACTAGATGCATGCTGGATAGCGGTCGATGTGTGGAGTAATAGTAGTAGATGCAGGCAGGAGTCGGTCTACTTGTGTCGGACGTGATGCCAATATACATGATCATTGCCTTGGATATCATCATGATTATTTGCTTTTCTATCAATTGCCCAACTGTAATTTGTTTATCCACCGTACGCTATTTTCTTAAGAGAAGCCTCTAGTGAAAACTATGGCCCCCGGGTCTATCTAAATCATATATTAAAAACCCTAAAAAACCTTGCTGCCCTTTTTCTTTATTTATTTTATTTTGTATTTTTGTTCAATCTATTTATCTATCACATACAATTTAATCTTGCAATTAACCGCCAAGGGATTGACAACCCCTTGTTTGCGTTGGGTGCAAGGTTTTGTTGTTTTGTGTGCAGGTACTGCTAACGAGGTGTTGCGTGATTCTCCTACTGGATTGATAACCTTGGTTTCATTACTGAGGGAAATACTTGTCTCTACTATACTGCATCTCCCTTCCTCTTCAGGGAATTACCAATGCAGCTCACAAGTAGCAGGAAGAATTTCTGGCACCGTTGCCGGGGAGACATCATCAACATCTATCAAGTACCTACGCATAAAACTTTTATCTCCTTGCATTTACTTTATTTGTCTTTGCCTCTCATTTTCATCTCCCCCACTTCTAAAAAGTTTTTTTATAAAAATACAAAAATATTTTCCGTTTGCCTTTTTCTTGTTCGCTTGTTTGCTTGCTTGTTACCTTGTTTGCTTAATTATGATGCCCCGAGAAAATTATTATGATACCTCTTATTATAAAATTTTGTCTGAAATCAAGAAAAATACTAAAGATTACATGACTACGCAGTTTGAGCACAACAATTTTTTTTCCGAGGAACTCAAAGAACACTCTACTTTATTGGATGCTATTGCAAAACAACTGAATGATGTTAGTAAAGAAGTTGCTAGTCTTCAATCTCAATTTGCTCTTACTGAAAATTTGTTAGGAAAAATTTGTGATGCGCAAGCTACGCTAGTAAATCAAATGGCAGCTAAGCCGGTGTCATTAGAACGTAGTAATGATGGGGATATTAAAATGATTGGTGTTTCATCTATTGATTCTTTGTTTAGCAATATAAAACTTGATGAAAAGGGGACTGAAGAAGAGTCAACTTTAGCTAGAAGGCGTCCTCATAATTCGGAGGGTGCAAAATCTTAATGAAAAAATTGATAAAAGCGGGTCTGGAGAGGTAAAAACTTTAACTAGTGATGTGCCCACTCTTTTGGATTTCAAAGATTTTAATTATGATAGTTGTTCTTTGATTGAGTGCATTTCTTTGTTACAATCCATGCTAAATTCACCCAACGCTTATGAGCAAAATAAGGCTTTCACTAAACACGTCGTAGAAGCAATGATGAAAGCGTTAGAAGAAAAGTTAGAATTAGAAATTTCAATTCCTAGAAAATTATATGATGAATGGGAACCCACCATTAAAGTTAGAATTAAAAATTATGAGTGCAATGCTTTATGTGATTTGGGTGCTAGCGTTTCAACAATTCCAAAATCTCTATGTGATGTACTAGGCTTTACCAATATAGATGAATGTTCTCTTAATTTGCATCTTGCGAATTCTACTATTAAAAAGCCTTTGGGTAGAATTAATGATGTTCTTATTCTTGCAAATAGGAACTATGTGCCCGTTGATTTTATTGTACTTGACATTTAATGTAATCCTTCTTGCCCCATAATACTTGGTAGACCGTTCTTACGAACCATAGGTGCCGTTATTGACATGAAAGAAGGGAACATAAAATTTCAGTTTCCACTAAATAAGGGTATGGAACATTTCCCTAGGAAGAAAATTAAAGCACCATATGAATCCATTATGAGGGCCACTTATGGAATCAACTTGAAACATGACAATACTTGAAACTGTGCATTATGCCTAGCTAGGGGCATAAAACAATAGCGCTTGTTGGGAGGCAACCCAATGAATAAAATAAAATTTTACTTTTTTTTCTGTTATTGTGTGTTTTCAAATTTATGCTACTGTTATGATTGTGTTTTTATGTTTTAATTAGTGTTTGTGCCAAGTAAAACCATTGGGATGATTTGGAAGATAGTATAATTGATGCTGTTTGGAAAACAGAAAGTTTTGCGTCCAGTGCTGGAATTTTGGTTCTGTACTAGAGCGTCAGAAAAATCTTAAATTTTTACACAGTATTCGTATATGAATTGCCCACATTTACCTAATTCTTCAGAATTTTTGGAGTTAGAGAAGTATTGTTTTTAAATAGATCTCTACAGACTGTTCTGTTTTTGACAGATTCTGTTTTTAATGCACTACTTGCTTGTTTTCATGAAACTATGGATTGTATCATGGGGTATAAGACATGGAGAAGTTAGAATACAGCAGGCATAATGCAAACATAAAATATGAATGGGTTTGCAACAGTACTTAAAGTAGTGATTTGTTTTGTTATACTAACGGATCTCACGAAGTTTATGTTGAGTTTTGTGTGATTGAAGTTTTCAAGTTTTGGGTGAGACCACGACGGATGAAGAAATAAGGAGTGGCAAGAGCCTAAGCTTGGGGATTCCCGAGGCACCCCAAGGTAATATTCAAGGAATACTCAAACGTCTAAGCTTGGGGATGCCCAGGAAGGCATCCCCTCTTTCTTCTACCAACCATCGGTAATTTTACTTGGAGCTATATTTTTATTCGTCACATGATATGTGTTTTGCTTGGAGCGTCATGTATTATATGAGTCTTTGCTTTGTTTGCTTTTTAGTTTGTCACAATCATCTTTGCTGGACACACCTATTTGGGAGAGCCACACGATCATCATGATTTGTTAGAATACTCTATGTGCTTCACTTAAATTTTTTGAGCTAGACAGATGCTCTAGTGCTTCACTTAAATCTTTTTGAGCATGGCGGTGGCTATATTTTGAAGAAATATTTGAACTCTCATGCTTCACTTATATTATTTTGAGAGTTGATAAGATTAAAATTTTGAAGAAATATTTGCACTCTCATGCTTCACTTATATCTTTTTGAGAGTTGATAATAGTAACGGTAATTTGCACAAGATATGAATTTGGTCCCAAAGTGATGAATATTCAAGAGGGATATAATAAAAACTTTTATACAGATCATTGGATATGATGAGTGTGATTCCTTGCAATAGTTTTGCGATATGGAGATGATGATATGTGAGTCATGTTAGTGAGTAATTGTGATTTAGTAAGAATATTAGTGTTAAGGTTTGTGATTCCCTATGCATGCACATTAAGTCAATAGTTAGGTAAAGAAATTATATCCTACTTATGGTGCATTATTCGATGTTAGTTATGTTCAATGCATGTTTATGACCGTTTTTGCTTTTTGGTTGGTTGCTTCTCAATCTATTTGCTAGCCTTCATTTGTACTAAGCGGAAATACTGCTTGTGCATCCAAAATCCTTAAACCCAAGTTGTGCCAAATGAGTCCACTATATCTACCTATATGCGGTATTTCAATGCCGTTCCAAGTAAACTTGCGTGTGCCAACTCTAAAATTTTCAAAATAATTTTCCGTTTTGTGTGTCCATACCGCCCATGAAGCGGCAGGGGGTAGCCATTATCTTCCATGCTAGGTGTGTTATTCTCACGATGAGTGTTTATTCACTTGTCATTGCACGAGAGAGTGGCTGGTAATAGGGATGCCCAGTCCCACAATGAATCAAAAATTAACAACAACAAAATTCGTTGGAAAGTGTTGGTATGGAGGGCACCCGTGGATACGGCTAGCCATGGATTGTGAAAGAATGGTGGAAAGGAAATAAACTTTACTTTCTGTTTGGGAACCGCCTATGATGTGTCTAGCATGGAAAATACTGGGAATTCTCGGTCGTTTTCGTTGACAGGAAAAGCATGCCTCTCAAAATAATTTTATCTCTCTAATTTAAGCTTTGAGCTCTGGCACATTTGCAAATCTCTGCTTCCCTCTACGAAGGGACTATCTATTTACTTTTATGCAATTTTTATTTTTATTTTGAGTCTCCATCTTCTCTTACAAAGCACCAACTAGAGAGCACTATTATCATACTTGTGCATTGTGTGTAGCTAATATTGAGTGTGTTTCATGAATGGATCAATGATTGAGCATAATGGGCTAGGGATAACTTTCTTTAGCGTTGATATTTTGAAAGACATGGTTGCTTGTTAGCATGCTTGAGTATTGATGTCTTCATGTCAAATTATAGACTATTACTTTGAATCATTCAAGTCCAATGTCCATGCTATAAAAGAAAAGAATACATGATGAATATGATAGGTAGCATTCCATATCAAAAACTCTGTTTTTATCATTTACCTACTCGAGGACGAGCAGGAATTAAGCTTGGGGATGCTGATACGTCTCCAACGTATCTATAATTTTTGATTGTTCCTTGCTATTATATTATCAATCTTGGATGTTTTTCTATGCATTTACATCAATTATATATCATTTTTTGGGACTAACCTATTAACTTAGTGCCCAGTGCCAGTTGCTATTTTTTTGCTTGTTTTTGGTTTTCCAGAATATCAGTACCAAACGAAGTCCAAATGCCACGAAACTTTTTGGAGATATTTTTCTGGACATAACAAGTACAGGAAGCTTCGGGAGAGGGCCAGAAGATGGAGCAGTGGCCCACGAGGCACCAGCGCGCGCCCCAGGGGGGTGGCGCGCCCTGGTGGCTTGTTGGGCCCACACAGCTACGTTTGACCTAATTCCACCACTATAAATTCTCTAAAATCAGGAAACCAACAGAGGAGTCAACGAAATACTTTTTCTGCCACCATAAGTTTCTGTTCTCGAGAGATCCCATCTGGAGGCCTTTTCCGGTGCTCCGCCGGAGGGGGAATCGATCACGGATGGGCTCTACATCAACCTTGCTGCCCTTCCAATGATGCGTGAGTAGTTTACCACAGACCTTTGGGTCCATAGTTAGTAGCTAGATGGCTTCTTCTCTATTTTTGATCTTCAATACAATGTTCTCCTCGATGTTCTTGGAGTTCTATCCGATGTAATCACTTTTTGCGGTGTGTTTGTTGGGATCCGATGAATTGTGAGTTTATGATCAGAGTATCCATGAATATTACTTGAGTCTTCTCTAAACTCTTTTATGCATGATTATTATAGCTTCGTATTTCTACTCCGATCTATTGATTTGGTTTGGCCAACTAGATTGATTTATCTTGCCATGGGAAGAGGTGCTTTGTAATGGGTTTGATCTTGCGGTGCTCAATCCCAGTTACAGAAAGGGACATGACATGTATGTATCGTTGCTATTAAGGGTAAAAAGATGGGGTTTATTCATGCATGAGTTTACTTTGTCTGCATCATATCATCTTGCTTAAGGCGTTACTCCGTTCTTTATGGACTTAATACACTAGATGCATGCTGGATAGCGGTCGATGTGTGGAGTACTAGTAGTAGATGCAGGCAGGAGTCGGTCTACTTGTCTCGGACGTGATGCCTATATACATGATCATTGCCTTGGATATCATCATGATTATTTGCTTTTCTATCAATTGCCCAACAGTAATTTGTTTACGCTCCGTATGCTATTTTCTTGAGAGAAGCCTCTAGTGAAAACTATGGCCCCCGGGTCTATCTAAATCATATATTAAACACCCTAAAAACCCATGCTGCACTTTTTCTTTATTTATTTTATTTTGTATTTTTGTTCAATCTATTTATCTATCACATACAATTTAATCTTGCAATTAACCGCCGAGGGATTGACAACCCCTTGTTTGCGTTGGGTGCAAGGATTTCTTGTTTTGTGTGCAGGTGCTGCTAACGAGGTGTTGCATGATTCTCCTACTGGATTGATAACCTTGGTTTCATAACTGAGGGAAATACTTATCTCTACTGTACTGCATCTCCCTTCCTCTTCAGGGAATTACCAACGCAACTCACAAGTAGCATACGGCATGGAAGCGGACCCAGGCTACACATCCTCGGGTGGGATTAGGACCTATCTTTACCTATTAGATAGCTTAGTGCATGTCGTAAAACTTGAAGGAAACCACTTGTTACATAAAAAACATTATGTGTGTGTTTCCCATTATATCAAAGGATGGAAGATCGTGAGTGGATGTACACTGGACATCCCAGCATGGAGGGTATGACCCCTGAGTGGAGGTCGAAGACCAATGATTTCTAGGAATTAGTATTTGCTGGAGAAACGTCAGCTCATGGAATTTGCTGCAGATGCGCGGCCTGCGATAACCATTTTGAAAGAGATAATATTACTATTAGCAAACACTTAGGCAAAAATGGGTTTACACCAGGCTATTACCGATGGGTCTTTCATGGTGAGACATAACAGTCTAGAGCGACGTGGTGCGACAGCGCACCGGCGAATATGATACTAGGATTGGAAACCTGTTAGATGACATCCGACGTGCAGATCTGCGGGAGGACCCGGACTCCGAGGAGCTGCTAGAAAGACCGGTAGATTTTCATGCAGCTTTGTTTGGGGCACAGAAACCCCTTCACGCCCATATAGAGGTTACTCAACTAGATGGCATCGCGCGCCTAATGGCCCTCATGGCGAACCATGGCATGAGCATAGTTTGCTTCAATGACTTTTTGTCCGTTATTGCTAGCTTCCTGCCAAAAGAAAACATTTTTCCAAAGAACATGTACGAGTCGAACAAAGTCCTCATTTCACTTAAGATGCCGTATGAGCAAATACATGCTTTTCCAAACGGATGCATGTTATTTAGAAATGAACATAAAGATACAAACTACTGTGTCGAGTGCAAATCCTCTAGGTATATTGAGGTCCAAAATGATGATGGTACCAAGAGGTGGCTCACAATTGCCATCAATATCCTTCGGTATCTTTCATTCACAGAAAGGAACCAACGGCTTTATATGACCGAGGAAACTGCCCAATATATGAGATGGGCCGCCAAAGGGAAGATTTACAATCCAAAAAAGATGCAACATCCACGGGATGGTGAAGGATGGAAGAAATTTGTTCAAATTCATAAAAAAGCGGATGATAGGAAGAGTGTAGGTATTGGGATAACAACCGATGGGTTCAATCTATAAGGTTTGATGGCTGCCATATACAGTTGTTGGCCCGTATATGTTATCCCCCTGAATCTGCCCCCGGGGTTTGCATGCAACGATGCTACTTGTGAGCTGCGTTGGTAATTCCCTGAAGAGGAAGGGAGATGCAGTACAGTAGAGATAAGTATTTCCCTCAGTTATGAAACCAAGGTTATCAATCCAGTAGGAGAATCACGCAACACCTCGTTAGCAGCACCTGCACACAAAATAACAAATCCTTGCACCCAACGCAAACAAGGGGTTGTCAATCCCTTGGCGGTAAGTTGCAAGATTAAATTGTATGTGATAGATAAATAGATTGAAACAAAAATACAAAATAAAATAAATAAAGAAAAAGTGCAGCAAGTATTTTTAGGGTTTTAGTATATGATTTAGATAGACCCGGGGGCCATAGTTTTCACTAGAGGATTCTCTTAAGAAAATAGCATACGGTGGGTAAACAAATTACTGTTGGGCAATTGATAGAAAAGCAAATAATCATGATGATATCCAAGGCAATGATCATGTATATAGGCATCACGTCCGCGACAAGTAGACTGACTCCTGCCTGCATCTACTACTATTACTCCACACATCAACCGCTATCCAGCATGCATCTAGTGTATTAAGTCCATAAAGAACGGAGTAACGCCGTAAGAACGATGACATGATGTAGACAAGATAAACTCATGTATGAATAAACCCCATGTTTTTACCCTTAATAGCAACGATGCATACGTGTCATGTCCCTTTCTGTCACTGGGATTGAGCACCGCAAGATCGAACCCATTACAAAGCACCTCTTCCCATGGCAAGATAAATCAATCTTGTTGGCCAAACCAAATGAATAGATCGGAGAAGAAATATGAAGCTATAATAATCATGCATAAAAGAGATCAGAAAAGACTCAAATAATATTCATGGATAATCTGATCATAAACTCACAATTCATCGGATCCCAACAAACACACTGCAAAATGTGATTACATCGGATAGAACTCCAAGAACATCGAGGAGAACATCGTATTGAAGATCAAAAAGAGAGAAGAAGCCATCTAGCTAGTAACTATGGACCCGAAGGTCTGTGGTAAACTACTCACGCATCATCGGAAGGGCAGCAAGGTTGATGTAGAGCCCCTCCGTGATCGATTCCCCCTCCGACGGAGTACCAGAAAAGGCCTCTAGATGGGATCTCTAGAGAACAGAAGCTTGCGGCGGCGGAAAAAGTATTTCGTGGACTCCCCTGTTGGTTTCCCGATTTTTGGGAATTTATAATGGTGGAATTAGGTCAAACGGAGCTGAGGTAGGCCCACGAGGCACCTGGGCGCCCCCCCCCCAGGCGCGCCCTGGTGGCTCGTGGCCACCTCCTCTGGCATCTGGTCTTCTCTCGAAGCTTCTAGTGTTGGTATTGTCCAGAAAAAAATCTCCAAAAAGTTTCATGGCATTTGTACTTCATTTGGTATTGATATTCTGTAAAACAAAAAACAGGCAGAAAACAACA
Source organism: Elymus sibiricus (assembly GCA_039707655.1). Classification (NCBI taxonomy): domain Eukaryota; kingdom Viridiplantae; phylum Streptophyta; class Magnoliopsida; order Poales; family Poaceae; genus Elymus; species Elymus sibiricus. The sequence goes on from CM077674.1 coordinate 36,098,478, forward strand.
ACTGGCATTGGGTACTAAGTTAATAGGTTAGTCCCAAAAAAAAGATATATAATTAATGTAAATGCATATAAAAACATCCAAGATTGATAATATAATAGCATGGAACAATCAAAAATTATAGATACATTGGAGACGTATCAGCAACCCCAAGCTTAATTCCTGCTCGTCCTCGAGTAGGTAAATGATAAAAATAGAATTTTTGATGTGGAATGCTGCCTATCATATTCATCATATATTCTTTTCTTTTGTTGCATGGACATTGGACTTGAATGATTCAAAGCAATAGTCTATAGTTTGACATGAAGATATAAATACTCATGGATGCTAACAAGCAATCATGTCTTTCAAAATATCAATGCTAAAGAAAGTTATCCCTAGCCCATTATGCTCTATCATTGATCCATTCATGAAACACACTCAAATATTAGCTACACACAATGCACAAGTATGTCATTAGTGCTCTCTAGTTGGTGCTTTATAAGAGAAGATGGAGACTCAAGAAAATAATAATAATAATTGCATAAAGTAAACAGATAGGCCCTTCGCAAAGGGAAGCAGAGATTTGCAAATGTGCCAGAGCTCAACGCTTAAATTAGGACAACTAGGGAAAACCTTATAGGTGGAGGATTAACAGTAGCGCGGGTCAGAGGTCGGCGCTACAACTAATTTACAGTAGTGCCGGTTTAAGAAACGCGCTACTGCTATCTATTTAGCAGTAGCGGGGGTGTGCCAGACAACGCTACTGCTAAGTGGGCCCCACAATACCCACCAGGCTTGCTATATTAGCAGCGCGGCCCACTGTACACGCGCTACTGCTAAAGCCGTAGCAGTAGCGTGTGTTAAAGGCCCACCGCTGCAACTACTGCGGCACTGTGGCACCTGGTGGGCACCGCTTAGCAGCAGCGCGTGTCCACGGAATAGCGCTACTACAATGGCACTTAGCAGTAGCGCCTGTCTCGGACCCGCGCTGCTGCTAAGGCAACCTAATCTCCCCCGCGCCCATCCACTTCCTCACTCTCCCTCACTCACTCGCTCTGCCTCTTCCTCCTCCTGCCGTCGCCGCCGCATTGCTGTCGCCGTCCTCTGTAAGCCACCGCCGCCCTCCTCCCTCCCTCGGTAAGCCGCCGCCCTCCTCCCTCCCTCTCCCTCCTGCCTCCCTCCATCCCTCCTCGCTCCTCCCTCCTCGTACGACGGCCCTCCTCCTCTCTCCTTCCTACCTCTCCCTCTGGCCTTCCCTCCATCCCTCCTCCCTCCTCCCTCCTCGTACGGCCACCCTCCTCTCTCCTCCATCCCTTCCTCCCTCCTCCATCCTGCCTCCTTCCATCCCTCCTCTCTCTGTTATTGTAGAATGTAGGTCTTTTTTAATGTTTTTTGAATACAGTAGAATGTAGATTATTTGAATGGAATAGAAAATTAGAAAAAATTTAGTAAATGTATGTCTTTTGAATAGAATAGAAAATTAGTAAACGTAGAATAGAATAGAAAATTAGATTTTTTTAGTAAATGTAGGTCTTTTGAATAGAATAGAACATTAGTAAATATAGAATAGAATAGAAAATTAGAAAAAATTTAGCAAAATATAAAAATAGTGTATACAAGAATGTTAATAGTGAATGGTGTTGCTCATACAATTTTTATGAATAGAAAATATGTTAGGTACCGAATAAAATATAGAAATGTTGTTGCCAATTATATTGATGATCTAAAATTTTCACTCGGTGGATTATGCACGATTTCTCCTGTCACGTCTCCCTCTCCCGCTTGGCCCCGTTCCGCCCCACCGTGAGCACCTCCCTCTCCTCTCTGATTAGTTTTAGGTTTAGTTTTTTGTAATATATATGTAGATGGATGTATGTTAGCTAGATGGATGGATGCATGGATGAATTGTTGATTGGTGCACTTTTGTTTCATTTTGAAAAAAGCCGACAAAAATGGATGCATTTTGTAGGGAACACCTCCGAGTGGCCTATGTTTTGCCGGAATGTTGATTCATTTCCGTTTCGGCAAATTTAAGGCGATCGATATGTCCTATTTTAGCAAAGGTCATGTCAAAAAAATTCGTGAATTTTGGCATGACTTGTGCTAGAAAGTAAGAAATATCGAGTGCCCGTGATTTGCCTGAACGGGAATTAATCGACATTCCGGTAGAACATAGGCCATTTTTTATGTCATTGCTCCATATATGTAACGGGTTGACTTTCAGTCTGTCGATGCTCCTTGAGTGACTTTGAGTCTGTTCTTGAAGGAAGGAAGGATGCCGGCTGTTGTCGTGGGGGTCTTTTCCTCTCCTTCTTCTCGTGATATACCTTGGTAATGCATGAGAGAAGGAGGGGAAGCGACCATCACCGACGGTCGAAATATCAAAGAGGAAGAATCCTGATTGTTGTTGTGGGGGGTCGCTTCTCCTTCGTTCCCGTGTGCTAGACATTTTGATGTAATGCACTCGGGAACGAATGGAGGAGCGACCATCACCGACGGTCGCAATATCAGAGAGGGAGTGCCCACCATATACACCACGTGAGATGAGAGTGTAGCAAGGAAGACTCGATGGACCGAAAGTCAACCCGTGCTGAATAGTGATCTGTGTGTTGAGTTTCCTGTTAATTGTCGTCGATCGATTTTTAATCTTTGAATTATGAACATATAGGAAATGTCTGACGACGATAGGATCCCAGAGTGCGACTACTGCGGCGACGACCGGGGTCTGTGCGATAGGTATCCTCACCTGGAAGACGGTCGGCGCTTCACTATTAAGCTCGATGAGACCTTCAATGTTTGTACGGTACGCAATGACGAAAAGTCTTTTTTCGTAATTAAGCATGACTTCTGCTTCTTTGCTTCAACGTGTAATTTTCATTTTTTACCATTCTACTAGTGCGTCCCCTGCCATGCAAGACGTTATGTCTTGGAGAAGCTGGATTTCAAAGATCATGAGAATAAGGAGACAAAGAGAGTCATCCTCCGGACCCAACATGGTTACGCTTTTGCCATAAAGCTATACAATGCAGTGACCTACTCCCATTTTGGTTGCTGGAATTGGAATGCACTATGCAAGGCGTATGGATTTCAGGAGGGTATGCATGTCACCTTCGATATTCGTCCTGAAGATGACGTCGAAGATAATATCGACATTTGGGTCAATGTTGATACGCTTCCAGTTCTACCTCTATGTAAGTTTCTCAAACATATTTATTAAGTAATTTATATTGTTTATTTAAAAATAGTTGACAGCTTCTTTCCATTGACAGCTTATTTCCATTCTTCAAAGTATGTACGGGACGTAGTCGACAAAACCTACTACAGTTATGGGTCTGAACTAACTTGCGAGGAGATAAATCATTTTGTTTCATGGATTAATGATATTGAGACTTTTAAGATGAATCATCATATTCCTCCGAGTTATGATAAATACGTGCCACTAGTCCACGAGTTGAACTACGGTAACATCCATCGAGATATCATGGTAAGATTTTTGCTAAGTATGTTATTATGATGTTCTTCTTAAGCTAAACTACATTTTGCTAAATATGTTATTATGATGTTCTTCAACAGAAACTCCCGGTGGATTGTGTACCTCGTGTTATGGATATAAAAGGTGTCATGAACATTATTAGCTTAAGGCCAAGTTGGCCTACATGCCAACACAGTGAATACACGATTTCTCCAAGAGATGAAGTCCTCACAATCAAAGACTGGAGAAGAGTTCTGAATGATCGCATGGAACTACTTGGGGGCAACATGAAGCGCAACCCACAAATGGGAGACAGGTCGATCTGAATTCTCCATAATGGAGATTCAGGGGTTTACCTGTTTTATGCTATTTTACCTTCGAGAGAGTAGCAGGTCTTAGGTAGTACGTACTCATCATGTGCTAAGAACAATTAGCTAGTTGTCGTTATGACTATGATGATGATGATGAGTTGTTATCATGATGATGATGATGAGTTATGTGCTACACATTATGCTAGAATGATGAGCTAGTCCTTATAAGACTATGATGAGGAGTTGTTATCATGATGATGATGATGATGAGTTATGTGCTACATTGTGCTAGAATGATGAGCTAGTTCTTATATGACTATGATGATGAGTTGTTATTATGATGATGATGATATATGAGTTCTTATATGAATATGATGATGATGATTATGAGTTATTATGATCATGATGAGTTATTATATCATTGGGTGGAAGAAACGTGGATTAGATTCATGTGGATAGATCCAAAGTGACCAAAAGTATAAGAATCTCTTAATTGCTACTATATCAAAATTTGTATAACGATATATAAATACAGTATAAAATAAAAGAAATGAAATACAGATGAATAGTAGTAGCGCGGGGAAAAGCCCACGCTGCTACTACTTATCAGTAGCGCCGGTACATAAGGGCGCTACTGCTAACTGAATTAGTAGTAGCAAGGGTGTACCCAGCGCTACTGCTATAGTTTAGCTGTAGCGCCCTAGCAGTAGCGCATGCACCCGCGCTACTGATAGGGAAAAAACCCGCACTACTACTAGGGTTTTCCCTAGTAGTGTAGAGAGATAAAAATATTTTGAGAGGCATGTTTTTCCTGTCAACGAAAACGACCGAGAATTCCCAATATCTTCCATGCTAGACACATCATAGGTGGTTCCCAAACAGCAAGTAAAGTTTATTTCCTTTCCACCATTCTTTCACAATCCATGGCTAGCCGTATCCACGGGTGCCCTCCATACAAACACTTTTCAAGGAATTTTGTTGTTATTAATTTTGATTCATTGTGGGACTGGGCATCCCTATTACCAACCATTCTCTTGTGCAATGACAAGTCAATAAACACTCATCATGCGAATAACACACCTAGCATGGAAAATATTAGCCACCCCCTGCTGCTTCATGAGCGGTACGGGCACACAAAATGGAAAATTATTTTGAAAATTAGAGTTGGCACATGCAAATTTACTTGGAACGACATTGAAATACCGCATATAGGTAGATATAGTGGACTCATTTGGCACAACTTGGGTTTAAGGAGTTTGGATGCACAAGCAGTATTTCCGCTTAGTACAAATGAAGGCTAGGAAATAGATTGAGAAGCAACCAACCAAAAAGCGAAAACGGTCATAAACATGCATTGAACATAACTCACACCGAATAATGCACCATAAGTAGGATATAATTTCTTTGCATAACTATTGACTTAATGTGCATGCATAGGGAATCACAAACCTTAACACAAATATTCTTACTAAATCACAATTACTCACTAACATGACTCACATATTATCATTTCCATATCGCAAAACTATTCCAAGGAATCACACTTATCATATCCAATGATCTATATGAAAGTTTTTATTATATCCCTCTTGAATATTTATCACTTTGGTACCAAATTCATATCTTGTACAAATTACCGTTACTTTTATCAACTCTCAAAAATATATAAGTGAAGCATGAGAGTGCAAATATTTCTTCAAAATTTTAATCTTATCAACTCTCAAAATTATATAAGTGAAGCATGAGAGTTTATTTCTTCAAAATTTTAATCTTGTCAACTCTCAAAATAATATAAGTGAAGAATGAGAGTTCATTTCTTCAAAATATAGCCACCACCGTGCTCAAAAAGATTTAAGTGAAGCACTAGAGCAACTGCCTAGTGAAGCACACAGAGTATTCTAACAAATTATGATGAACGTGTGGCTCTCTCAAAATAGGTGTGTTCAGATTGTGAAAAACTAAAAAGCAAACAAAGTGAAGACTCATATAATACAAGACGCTCCAAGCAAAACACATATCATGTGACGAATAAAAATATAGCTCCAAGTGAAATTACCGATGGTTCGTAGAAGAAAGAGGGGATGCCTTCCGGGGCATCCCCAAGCTTAGACGCTTGAGTCTTCCTTGAATATTAACTTGGGGTGCCTCGGGCATCCCCAAGCTTAGGCTCTTGCTACTCCTTATTCTTTCATCCATCGTGATCTCACCCAAAACTTGAAAACTTCAATGACATAAAACTCAACAAAACCTTCGTGAGATCCATTAGTAAAACAAAATAAATCACTACTTTATGTACTGTTGCAAACCCATTCATATTTTATTTTTGCATTATACCTACTATATTCTAACTTCTCCATGGCGTATACCCCCCGATACAATCCAGAGTTTCATCAAAACAAGCAAGTAGTGCATCAAAAACAGAATCTGTCAAAAATAGAACAGTCTGTAGCAATCTATTTAAAAGCTGTAAATTTGTAACTCCAAAAATTCTGAAAAATTAGGACAACGTGGGAAATTCATATACCAATATTCTGTAAAAATTTCAGATTTTTCTGACACTCCAGTACAGAAACACAATTCCAGCACTGGATGCAAAACTTTCTGTTTTCCAAACAGCATCAATTATACTATCTTCCAAATCATCGCAAAGGTTTTACTTGGCACAAACACTAATTAAAAACATAAAAACTCAATCATAACAGTAGCATAAATGTGAAAACAGAAACAAAAAGTAAAAATTTATTTTATTCATTGGGTTGCCTCCCAACAAGCGCTATTGTTTTATGCCCCTAGCTAGGCATAATGCAAAGTTTCTAGTATTGTCATCTTTGGTCTTAGTAATCTTTATAGGAGTTTTCTTAAATCCGGGAGGCTCTTTACGCTTCCCATTATTCTCAGGAAATGAGGCAATTTTAAGGTCTAGAATATCCAATCGCTTATTGCATAGAGTAATCAAAGTGTTCATGCGATTGAGGTTTCCACTAATATTTTTAAGAGGTTCGTTAGACTTTTGCAACTCAACCAAATTTTTCTGCATGTCACCCAATTTGTCTAATATTTGAGCCCCCTCTTGAGTAAAAGCAAAACATTTTTGTTTTGGTGGAATCCCCAATATACCTTCTATTATTTCATAGGCAGTATTAGCCTCACTTTCAATAAAATTCCCTTTTGCGGCAAAATCCAAAAGTTGTCTACGATGCATGGTTAAACCTATATAGAAATTGCGAAGCAAAATTTTAAAATCCCCTTTTACAGAGCAAACACGGCAGGATTCCATTAACCTATACCAAGCATCTTTAGGATTTTCTCCTTGTTTTTGTTTGAAGTAAAGTACTTCAAAATCCGGTGACAAAGGAGGGATAGTCACGCTAGTCATGATGGCAAATCAAGCAAAAGAGCAAACAAGGAAAAGGCAAACGAAAAATATTTTTGTAAAAAAAAAATTTAGAAGTGGGGGAGATGAAAACGACAGGCAAATGCAAATAAAGTAAATGCAAGGAGATGAGAGTTTTATGTGTAGGTACTTGATAGATGTTGATGATGTCTCCCCGGCAATGGCGCCAGAAATTCTTCCTGCTACTTGTGAGCTGCGTTGGTAATTCCCTGAAGAGGGAGGGAGATGCAGTACAGTAGAGATAAGTATTTCCCTCAGTTATGAAACCAAGGTTATCAATCCAGTAGGAGAATCACGCAACACCTCGTTAGCAGCACCTGCACACAAAACAACAAATCCTTGCACCCAACGCAAACAAGGGGTTGTCAATCCCTCGGTGGTAAGTTGCAAGATTAAATTGTATATGATAGATAGATAGATTGAAACAAAAATACAAAATAAAATAAATAAAGGAAGAATGCAGCAAGTATTTTTAGGGTTTTAGTATATGATTTAGATAGACCCGGGGGCCATAGTTTTCACTAGAGGCTTCTCTCAAGAAAATAGCATGCGGTGTGTAAACAAATTACTGTTGGGCAATTGATAGAAGAGCAAATAATCATGATGATATCCAAGGCAATGATCATGTATATAGGCATCACATTCGCAACAAGTAGACCGACTCCTGCGTGCATCTACTACTATTACTCCACACATCGACCGCTATCCAGCATGCATCTAGTGTATTAAGTCCATAAAGAACGGAGTAACGCCTTAAAAACGATGACATGATGTAGACAAGATAAACTCACGTATGAATAAACCCCATCTTTTTACCCTTAATACCAACGGTACATACGTGTCATGTCCCTTTCTGTCACAGGGATTGAGCACCGCAAGATCGAACCCATTACAAAGCACCTCTTCCCATGGCAAGATAAATCAATCTAGTTGGCCATACCAAATCAATAGATCGGAGAAGAAATACGAAGCTATAATAATCATGCATAAAAGAGATCAGAGAAGACTCAAATAATATTCATGGATAATCTGATCATAAACTCACAATTCATCGAATCCCAACAAACACACCGCAAAAAGTGATTACATCGGATAGAACTCCAAGAACATCGAGGAGAACATTGTATTGAAGATCAAAAAGAGAGAAGAAGCCATCTAGCTACTAACTATGGACCTGAAGGTCTGTGGTAAACTACTCACGCATCATCGGAAGGGCAGCAAGGTTGATGTAGAGCCCCTCCGTGATCGATTCCCCCTCCGGCGGAGTACCCGAAAAGGCCTCCAGATGGGATCTCTCGAGAACAGAAGCTTGCGGTGGCGGAAAAAGTATTTTGTAGACTCCCCTGTTGGTTTCCTGATTTTTGGAAATTTATAGTGGTGGAATTAGGTCAAACGGAGCTAATGTGGGCCCACGAGGCACTAGGGCGCGCCTGCCCCCCCCAGGCGCCCCCTGGTGGCTCGTGGCCACCTCCTCTGGCGTCTGGTCTTCTCCCAAAGCTTCTAGTGTTGGTATTGTCCAGAAAAAAATCTCCAAAAAGTTTTGTGGCATTTGGACTTCGTTTGGTATTGATATTCTGAAAACAAAAAACAGGCAGAAAACAGCAACTGGCACGGGGAACTAAGTTAATAGGTTAGTCCCAAAAAATGATATATAATTGCTGTAAATGCATATAAAAACATCCAAGATTGATACTATAATAGCATGGAACAATCAAAAATTATATATACGTTGGGGACGTATCAAACGACATCACATGTTCCTGACGCTGATAATTCCAGGGCCTAACTATCCGGGGAAGCATATGAGTGTGTACATGGAGCCACTGGTGGATGACTTGCTTGTTGCCTAGAATGATGGGGTAAGGACATATGATGCCGTTTCAAAGAAGCATTTCAATATGCATATCTGGTACCACACATCACTACATGACCTACCAGCACGTGCAATATTTTGTGGCTGTTGTGTAGAGGGGAAGTGGCCTTGCCCAGTGTGCCGACAGCCTGTGACATTCATTTGGCTGGCTAAGGGTCGCAGGTATGTATGCTTTGACCAACATCGGCAGTTCCTTCGTCTTGATCACCCATACAGACAAGACACTGTGAACTTCCGGAAAGGTGTTATTGTTGATGACCCGCCACCATCTATTATGGCCGGTGCTCAGCTTAAGGATGAGTTAGATGCTCTTGAGAAAAATCTCAATGGGAAAGGTTTTGTGGGATATGGACAGACACACCAGTGGACTCACATTCCAAGCTTATGGAGGCTCCCTTACTTTAAAGACCTCCTTCTTCCACACAACATTGATGTAATGCACACTGAAAAGAATATTGCGGAGGCCCTTCTTGGCACACTCCTCGATACCGAGAAGTCAAAGGATAACGTTCAGGCTAGGATGGATCAAGCCAAGCTGTGCGACAGGCCGAAACTAAAATTGGTGGCTCGTGCAAGTGGACATTCTTGGAAGAAGACACTGGCCCCTTTCAGCCCTTCAAAGCCCCAAAGGAAGGAAATTCTCCAGTGGATTGTGAACAAGCTGTACTTCCCTATTGGATATGCAGCTAATATCATGAGGGGAGTGAATATGGCTACACAGCGAATAGGGGGCCTCAAGAGTCATGACTACCACGTATGGCTTGAGCGGATAATGCCTGTGATGATTTGTGGGTATGTCAAAGAGGATATTTGGCGAGTGCTTGCGGAGTTGAGCTACATCTTCTGCAAGCTTTGTGTGACAGAATTAGATTATGAAGTGGTTGCAAAGTTGGAGGAACAAGCACCCGAGTTGCTATGCAAGTTAGAGAAGGTATTTCTGCCAGGTTTCTTTAATCTGATGCAACATATGATCTTGCATCTCACGTACAAGGCACGAATGGGGGGACTTAAGCAGTTTCGATGGCCGTATGCACCTGAGAGGGAGTTCAAGCATCTTCGTGGCAAATGTAAGAATAAAACCCGCATCGAAGCGTCCATAGCCGAGGCATACCTGCTTGAGGAGGTGCCAACGACCACGACAAAGTACTATCATGATAGTATTCACACTAACTTAAATCCAGCTCCTCGTTACAACGAGGAACCCACCAGTAATGTTTCTGACCTTAGCCTCTTCGAAGGCCATGGTGGCAAAGCATGTGGTCCGAAGTGCAAGAACTTTACACCTACCGAGTGGTCGACTCTTATGATCTATGTCTTGACCAACATGGAAGAAGTGCAGCCGTACATACAGTAAGTGTACAACACCTTCATTCACAACTATGTACTCACTAGTCTTGGGTCCTAACTCAAATTCTTCTCATTGCTATAGGGAATGCCAGAATGAATTCTGGAAGCTACCATGGCTCCCTAGCGACGAAGAAGTAGCAAACCTTCTTGAAGATACCAATGCTGATGGCGGTTTCATTTCTTGGTTCTCAAGACAAGTAATTTTCCTAACTTTATGTACACTTCAAGTTGTTCTTACTTGCCCGTAATTTAGCAGTCAATATCCTATTAATCTTGTAGGCATACACGAAGGTTCATATGGACGCCAAATTGAGAGAAGCAGCCAAAGGTTTTGAATACGAGGCCAAGTCATTTAAGGCTTATGACATGAATGGGTATCGCTTCCACACTGACAAACACACGCATGAGAGGCCCAATCGAAGGGCAACAAATAGTGGTGTCTATTGTCTAGGGATAGATGGACGTCACTACTATGGAACAATCGAGGAAATTTATGAGCTGCAATACTGTGGTCTCCAAGGTGTGAAGCCCGTCGTATTCAAATGCAGTTGGCTTGATCCAGACAAAGTGAGATGGAACCCTAGTATTGGGTGGGTTGAAGTTGAACGAGCATCGAAATATGCAGGAAATGATGTCTATATTATTGCTCAATAGGCTACACAAGTGTTTTATCTCCCGTACGCGTGCACATCTACGGAACATATCAATCTCATGAAATGGGATGTTGTGTTCAAGGTACCCCCGCATACCAAGGTAGCAACCCCAAACAAGGACGATTACCACATAAACCCTGACACATACGAGGGAGAGTTCTATCAAGAAGCAGACAATGAAGAAGACGAAGATGATGTGGAGGATGATGAGGGCGTGCATGACGAAGATGATGCTATGGAACATGAGGCTATGGATGACACGCAAGTAGATACTACGGAGGACGAATACGAGGAGGTCACTACTGCTGGAATGCCTAGCAGTGGCGGGCGCAAAAAGGCCAGTAGTGGCAGGCCAGACTCCCAGGCTTGCCCGCCACTAACCTCCCGCCACTGCTAGTACCCCATCAGTGGCGGGCGCGCGCCCGCCACTAGTAGAGCACCTCTAGTGGCGGGCATGTCCACTCGCCTGCCACAGCTAGATGCTGTAGTTATAGAGGTCAAATTCCGCCCCCCGCCGCAGCTACATCCACCATGACTAAAAGTATAACCAGCAGCAAGAATTTACATATTCGATCATATGCATTACGATGTATCATAGTTTAGTAGTACATTTTATCATAGTCAATAAACAAGCTAACAACAAGTTGCCCAAGTACATATAGCAAAGTCTATAGGAATTATGGAGACCACATTATGGAAACCAGATTATCGCGTTCATAGAAACAGAGAAAGTACATTCAAGCATTGATCATGGAGACCACATTATGGGACTGCACAAATAGTTGAGAAACAAAAGTTCAGCTCCATAATAGCAACATGCAATTAAGCTCAGCTCTGTGAAGAGTTGTCCTCGTCTCCAATCATCTTCTCGACCTCGGCTAGGGAGGACTTGGTAGTTTCAAAAACTCTCTCGGCAGACTCAACGGCTCCTCGCGCACTCTCTATAGCAGCTTTGCGGCTTCTAGTGGCTGCCCTCGCAAGATCGGGAGATCCTTCATCGCTCTTGGTGTATTGTAGAGCCTTCTAGGTGTCTACTAGGGTCCTCTCCACATAGGTGAGCGCGAACACCGAGTACCCAACCAGCCTCGAGACGGCGTCTAGGGTTGTAGGAGTCGTAAAGAGGCCTGTCGGCTCCTCCATCTAAATCGCAAAAGTTGACAGTTAGATAAACCACATTTATACGAAAGCAACTATATAAGAAGATAACTTTAACTATGTACGGCAACCCTGGATGTCTTTCTTCGTGTGGGCAGTTCTCACTTTTAAGTGGTTGTACATACGTTGGGCACTCCATCACTAGTACTTCGACTGTCGGTGATGGTCATTCTTCACCTTCACCTCCTCCTTTACCAACGTACCGGAGGAGGAGGAGGCCAGAACGACCCTCTACGACAATAGTCGGTTCATCTCCCAAGTGGTTGTATATATATATGATGTACACTCAATGTTATTTCGACCGTTGGTGAAGGCCGTCCTTCACCTTGTCCTCCTGCTTTACCAAGTTCTCAGAGGAGGAGAAGAGGAAGGACGACCCCTACGACAATAGTCGGTATCCTCCTCTCAAAACAACCCTCATCTTAGTATGTGGATTTAGAGTGAGAATAGCCCCCCTGAACAAAAAATGTAGCTAACAATATCAGTAGACTAATTAAATATTACCTATAGAAAAAAATATTAAATAGCTACGAACAAAGAATGTAACTAACAATACCAACACCACTACATTAACTATTATTATGAACGCCTGCAAAGAAAGTTCATATAATCTACGGTCTACGATATATGAATATGAATAAGAAAGAGTTCCTATAATCTATGAACAAAGAATATAACTAACAATACCAACACCACTACATTAAAATTTGGGCGTGAACTCTGCTTTAAAATGGACATATTAAGTGCTAGAAATTTGGCGAAACGGAAATAAATCAACGTTTCACCAAAACATTAGCTCTTATTATGAATCCCTACAAAGAAAGTTCATATAGTCTATGGTCTACGATATACGAATATGAATAAGAAAGTTCCTATCATCTACGAACAAAGAATGTAACTAACAATACCAACACCACTACATTAAAATTTGGGCATGAACTCTGCTTTAAAATGGACATATTAAGTGCTAGATATTTGGCGAAACGGAAATAAATCAACGTTTCGCCAAAACATTAGCTCTTATTATGAATCCCCGAATCAACGTTTCGCCAAAACATTAGTTTCTATAATCTACGATCTACGAATATAAATAAGAAACTCCGTATAATCTATGAACAAAGAATGTAACTACAATCTACGATCTACAAACCCTTGCCGTAACCATACCCCATAACCCACGTACTCCTAACTCTAACCCTAGGTCCCCTACCAATGTGGGTGGCGGCCACGGGCCGTTGGAGTTGGTGGCAGCCACGGCTGCGTTGGTGTTGGAGGTGGTGGCGGCCACGGCCGCGTTGGCCCCCGTCGGCCGCGTTGGTGTTGGTGTTGGTGCTGGTGGCGGCCACAGCCGCGTTGGTGTTGGTGTTGGTGGCCACGGCGATTGGTGCGGGTGACGGCGGGGACGACAAGATCGTACCGGATCCCATGGAGACGGCGACGGCGGGGCCGACGGGGCCGGCGAAAAGGATGGCGGGACCGACGGGGCCGGTGAAGAGGACGGCAAGGCAGAGGCGGCGACGGCGCCGAGAGCGAGATCCATGGGGAGAGTTAGGGTGAGCGAGAGTGAGTCAAGTGAGGGGGGCGACGGGGGTGCGCGTGGGTTGATAAACTTTGTTCTTGCTGCGACGGGCGGTAACGAGCGACCGCCACAGCTATTTTCTGACAGAAGTGGAGATCTGGCAGGGATAACTAGTGGCGGTTGCGCGGAGCCACCCGCCAGTGCTTACTCACATACCTGTGGCGGGCCCTAGGGCGCACCCCTCACTGCTGAGTTACGCAGACAAGGGCCCCTGGGGTGAACGTACCTGTGGCGGGTTACTTCCCCCGCCCGCCACAGTTAGACTATTGGCTGTGGCGGGCATGTTTTGGCACCCGCCACTGCTTGTTTTCAAAAATAGCTGTGGCGGGTGCCCCGTCGTGACCGCCACTAATTTATGATCTCCTATAAGCCCTTTCCCAGTAGTGGGTTGAAAACCCTCGAGATTTGGCATTACTTCTGCGCTGGCAAATGGGGCTAGATGATGATGATGAGGGTCCCCCTGAAGACTTCGAGGATGAATGTATGAACGGGCGTGATAGCGATGATGACAGTCCTGATCCAAATGTTGCACCTAATATTGACCCCTATTTCTAAGAACTCTATGTACTCGTATGACTACTCCATGTATTCGTGTAACAACTCTATGTATTCGTGTTCGTACCAACTCTACGTATTCTTATGTGCAACACCCTACGTATTCGTGTGTGTAACAACTCTATGTATTCGTGTGTGTAACAACTCTATGTATCCTTGTGACAACTCCATGTATTCTTCATATGTGATATATTTAATGTATTTACATCAAGTTGTATCATCTGTACTAATTGGTTTATTCTTTCTCGTATCAGGTGATTGAAACATGACAGGTGGCAACAAGAATCCAAAGAAAAGTTTGAAACCTGTGGCAGCTTTGTACCTTGATGAAGTTGCTCCACCGATCAAGGCCAAACGACCATCAGTTGTAAACCTCCCTCCCACAAAAACCCGGGCAAAACGAGGTCGAGTAGGACGCGGGGGAGGAGTAGGAGGCGGACGAGGTGGAGGAGGAGAAGGTGGAGTAGGAGGCGGGGGAGGAGGAAGAGGAGGAGGACAGGAGGCGGCGGGTCGAGGAGGCGGACTCGGAGGAGGAGTAGATGAGGCACGAGTAGGAGGCGGACGAGAAGGACGAGGAAAGGATGCGGCAGGAGGAGGAGGAGGAGTGGTGATGGATGGAGGAGACGGACCCGTAGGAGGGGAGACGGCTGGAGGAGGTGGATGAGAAGGAGCATCCTTATGTAGAGTAGCTCGGAGTAGAGCACCTCTTTCTTCTCTTGGACCCTCTGATGCAGTGGTTCGCCAGCCTCAGGAGGATGCACGACGGTTGGAGGAGGGGGCCACAGAGACTGGGGAGGAGGCGAGTGAGTAGGAGGAGGGAGCCACAGAGACTGGGGAGGAGGCAAGTGAGGAGGCTGAGGAGGAGGAGGTGGAGGACGACGACCCCGAGAGGCGGCTGGTTCTTCGTCAGGTTTCGGAGGGTGGGGATGGACCCTCACGAGTGACAGAGAAGCACGAGGTGAACGACACACAGCCGGGCGGTTCGACTGTCACCATTACTTCGACACGGAAAGTGTGGCTGCGTGGTCCTTCAAAGCTTCCCAGGCGACCATATGCACATAAAACATGTTGATTAAACCAGTGGGACAGAAGTAAGTGGTTATATCGACTCATCCCATATAAACTGGACCTTTATCATCTCATCACATATTAAATGACTTCACTTTTCCTAATGCAGGAGCTTAATAAAAGCTGGTGCGAGGAGTCTGCCACGTTCCCCGAGCGGCATCATTGGGGGTCTTTGTAGGTTAAATTATTCTGGACTGGTCACTTTGCCGAACGGTATCGTTGAGCCAGCTTGGTCATGGGAGCACTACAAACACGCTCCGGATTTCTTGGATACATATCAGAGGGTTCATGATAACAGAGCCTTGCGGGTGGTCAACGATTTCTGGGTAAGTCCTTTGAAAGAACTCAATGTCAATACCAAAAGATCTAAATTTTCCATAGTCATCATTTTACCCTTCTCCCATGTATGCATGTTTGTAGGATTTCTATACCTGCGTAGATGGTCTGCTGGATCACGCCAATATGGTGGTCGAGAATATTGCCAAGAAACTAGTCCACGACATGCACTATGAGGAGCGCGTCCGGTTAGTGATCAAGTATAACGCAGACTATCTCAATATCATGCTTTCAAAAAAGGATGCTCGAGCGAAGCATCTTACACGGGAACAATACTTCAAGGCAAGTGACGATGGTTGATTGTTATTCCGTACATTACCGCCAATTAGATTCCTTCCTGAGATGTATTTGTTTACTTATTACAGGTGATTCCTCGGTGGTGCGCTGATAAACGTCCATGCTGGGAGAAGATCGTCGAGAAGTGGACGGATCCAGGGTGGCAGGATGAACACAAGGTAATAGCGGATAAGCGTAAGTTGATGGGTTGTCCAGGACACCGTCAAGGCAACCTCACCATCCCTGGTGTCGTCTCCAAACATGTAGGCAACAACATCCTTTTCTTTTCATCATGTTCCCTTTCATTTGTGAGCATTCCCTTGATTGTTTGGATCACTTTCTTTTGCAGAAAGAAGACACTGGCGAGGATATCTCTTACTTCTCGGCGTGGACCAACAAACGTACCAAGGCCAACAAGGACAAGGCCCCTCTCAACCCGGAGAGGGACTGGATCAGCTCTAAAGCCAAGTCAGATGGGGAGAACTACACCAAAAAATTAAAGGAGACGTACGGGCAAGATGCTGATCCTCACACGGCGCCGTTTGACCCTCTTGTGGCCATTGCCGCGGCAGGCGGTAGACTGAATGGCCGGATGGCGGTTCACGTCGATTCTGTCATAACCTCCTCCCTTTCGAGAGTCACCACACTCAGTGCTATGAGTACTAACTCTGCTCCTACCGTAGAGCGTCATGTACCACATAATGTGGCCATTATTGAGGAAATTCAGGTCAGTGCTTCTTCATTGATCCTTCATGGTCCTGCATGTTTGTATTTCAACACGGATGACATTTGCATTGCCATATTGTAGACCCGGCTGAATGACACCGAGAAGGAACGAGATGAAAACCGGGCTCAGCTGAAGGCACAAAATGATCTAGTGAAATCTTTACAACATATGGTGGCCAATCTTTATTCTATGTAGGGCAAGCCAGTGCCAGACATGCCAGCGACGCAAGAGCGGAACATTGTGAGTTCCGTTCGAACTATTTCTATGACCATTTTCGACATTACCATATGCATTCATCTTATTGTCTCAAAATTCTTACAGCTCAATCCATCACAAGGGTCCAACAATGTTCAGGTGGTTCCTCCTCGTCCGCCTCCTACTCCTTCTGATGTTCATGTTCCCACTCCGAGCACCAAAACCGTGTGAACTTCATGTTATGTTGATGTTTCAAACTCTTCCTTGTGTGTGCTTGAGAACTATTGCATCTTGTGTGCTTGAGACTTGTGAACTTGTGGTAGTCGAGTGTGCTTGTTAACTATTGCACCTTTTATGCACTATTGCTTGTATGTGGGATGTGCTTGAGAAATATTGCTTTTTATGTGCGACGCTGCTTATATGTGAGATGTTTGATGTGGGATGCACTATATACTGCTGTTGTGTATGTTTTGCTGCAGGGATGAAACCAAAAATAAGAAAAAAAGACTGCTGGACAAAACTATCTCGAGTGGGACGCTCGGTATTAAAAGATCGTCTGCCGAGAGCAGATCTCGGTAAAACCAGTTGAACTGGAGCAGCATATACTCTTTACCGAGGGCCACCCTCGGAAAAACATGCCGACCTGTAGAGCCTGACATACCTTTGCCGAGCGCGACCCTCGGCAAAGAAACCCCTCGGCGTATAGCGTGGACCCGCGAGTCAGGTGGTTGCCACGTGGCAGTTTCCTATTGGCCCGCTTTACTGAGAATGGCCCTCGGCAAAGCTGGCTCTCGGCGTGCAGTGCGGGCCTAACATGTCAGGTGGCAGCCACGCGTCAGTTTCGTATTGGCCACCTTTGCCGAGAGCACCTCTCGGCAAAGACAGCCCTCGGTGTACACCACGGGACCCACCTGTCAGGTGGCTGCCATGTGGCAGTTTCCTACTAGCAACCTTTGCCGAGAGCACCTCTCGGCAAAGACAGCCCTCGGCGTACACCACGGGACCCACCTGTCAGGTGGCTGCCACGTGTCAGTTTCCTACTGGCCACCTTTGCCGACAGCTGCTCTCGGCAAAGGCAGCCCTCAGCGTACATCATGGTACCCACCTGTCAGTGGTCCGCCACGTGGCATTTTCCTATTGGGCAAAGGTAAGCCACGTGGCAACCGCCGTTTCCGTCTGGCGTCCGTGAGTCACTTTTTTTCCCAGGGGCATTGTTTGACACTCGGCAATGTGTTTGCCGAGTGCCCGTCTGTTGGCTCTCGGCAAATTCCTGTTTGCCTGAGAGGTGTTCGCCGGGTGACCTTTGCCGAGTGAAACTCTCGGCAAAGGCTTTTCCGGCGGTTTTTGGCCCTTTGCCGAGTGTCCGTGGCACCCGGCGTATAGCTTGATTCCAGTAGTGAGTCTCGAACTTGTGGCTTCTGTAGAACTTGATCCTCATGCGGGGTCTTGGCCTCCTTTATATACCAGTGGTATGGCTGTGGATTCCTCCTCTCTGAGCAGGTATCCTCTTCATGTATGGTTAGAATTTCAGACCGCATACGAGTAGGACCCGTGGTCTCTCACCAAGTACCCACAAGGCTTTCCATTGGTAACTCGGAGTGTATACCAACTAGGTCGGAAGAATCTATGTGGGCCCCATGGGCCTACGCATGCCTGGGCCTGTATGGCCCATATATAGTGTACACAATACAGGGATACGGTAGTATGACTACCCATCGTCAACAACTAATTTCAGTCAAAAATTTCTTATATTGCTGGTAATAGCTTATGTGGATTAATAGCTGACACTTTCAACTAAATGAGTTTAGCGAATTAACAACCTAATTAGCTGTAAAATGGAAACTACATGTAATAAGCATTTTCAAATGAACAATATGACACTACGTATTTTGTTTCTCCTATAATATTCAACCGTGGTCGTACATCATGCCACATAGGAAAAACTATTATTGTGCACGTCTTTCTTTCCCATCTCACAAGGCGACTAGGGCAAAGCCTTTCTCCCCTCGATCTCCGCCAGCAAGCCCGTGGATTCGCCTCCCCTCCGCCGGCCGCTCCGGTGACTAGTGGCGAGGAGGGGTATCCTGGTCACTCAGCTCCGGCTAGTAGATAGGTTAGGGTTTTTAGTCCTCTCAACGGTGGCGCTTCTTCTTCGAGTCAGTCTTCTGTGCTCCGATCCTCCGCAAGTTCATCCGTTGGGACGGATTAGACGGCGCTCCACCGTAGATTCATGCCTGCTCCTCGGGGTAGCAAGGTTATGGTTTCTCGTCATGCGTATGCGACGACGAGATTTGGTGTCAGGTTCTTCAAATCATTTCTAGGGTTCAACGGCGACGACTGCAGCTCTAGGGCGCTGGTTCTTAGAGGCACATGCACAAAGACTTCCCGGCTGACATGAGCAAGCTCAGGCCACCTCCGGTATGGGAGCGGCGACAGCGGCGCGTCAGTGGCTTGTTCCGATGGCGGCAGTGGTCGTTCGGTGGTCCAAGGACCTCGATGTAATTTTTATTATGTTTTGGGTGCTTTGTACTTATGATGAACCTTTACAATAGATCTGAGTCCTTTTTGCAAAAATAAAGCAAAAAATCAACCGTGGCAAGCAAAAAATTGAGATCAGTCCAATACCAATCAAGGAATACTTGAAATCAAATTAGTACAACAATGGGCATATGTAATCAAATTGTATCAACTTCTAGATACTTGCCTTAATATAACACCCCCCATTTTAGAGTCAAAGTTATTTTTTCTGAACATTTTAGAAGAGATATTCCGGACATGTTCAGTCTCCTGAACATTTTGCACATTGTGCAGGTGTAACAAAATTCATGCAAAAGGAAACTAAATGGGAAAACCAATAATTGATGCTTTGTCAGAGCCAAGTAAGAAAGTTACTGAATCCAATCACACAACTCCAATATATCAGCAATAATTTAGTTCAGATTCCTCCTTTCCCTAAATAATTCGATGAGAGAAGGAAAAAATACATGTTAGATTGAAAAGATATGTAAATAAACCTCTTGCCTTTGGTGGTCCGTAATTGTCGCACTACATAGAAATTAGAGACAATACATCGAAAGATGAAGCATATATTACATTCAACATCCAAACCAAATCAGATAAGAAGAACATAAACCTGATCATACCCCAGGGCCCAGGCCGTGCCGGGTTATAGGCTGGGCTTAACAAAGCCTGAACTAAAAATCCCATGCCCAAGCCTGGCCCGGCCCGGCCCAAAACACACGAACAATGGCTTTTCTATTTAATTTAATCATTTTAGGGTATATAAATATATTATTATTCCTATTTTTGAATAAAATGCTGATTTTCACCCATTTTTGGTTTTCCGGGATTTCGGCGAAAAAGCTGAGCCCGAGCCCAGCCCGGATGTCAGGATTTGAACCCCGAAGCAGGCGATGTGGTCAATTTGAACTGGCCTATGGCCCTCCTCGGTGAACCTGCGAACTCCTATCCTGGGTGCTGGTTCGCACGGGGTGAGAGGTGGGGCAGCGACATCGGGTGACACAACGGCGGGCGGTGCGAGAGGTAGGCGAGGACCGCGGGAAGAGCGAGAGGTGGGCATCGTGGGCTGCAGTGTCGTTTGATGGCTGTGGCGAGATGGTGCGGCGGCGGGGCAAAGACGGCGAGCGGCGCGGCGATGGGGGACAAGGCAACGGGCGTGGACAGCATTGGGTGCAGGCAGGGTGATCGCGAGTGGTCTTGGGAGGATGTCTGCAGGGCTAGACTGGAGGCAATTTTTATGGGATCTATTTTGATGAGCACATCATACATCATTAGAGCGATGTGGGACTTTTTCTTTGAGAGGAGATCGCGTGTTCATTCAACACGAAGAAACAGTACAGCACCAGCACAAACGCGACTCTTCGAGAACAACATCAAAGGGTACAACTGTCCCAAAGCAACAGCGGAAAACACCCGAAAACAAAAGAAAATAACAATGAGATCCCTCGGGAGGAAATCGCCAAACCAACCAGCCGCCTGACGCCTCCCGACGTCCACATCGGAGCGCTGCCAGAGGAAGGAGCGAAGCACCCCTCTTGTAAAAGCTAGGGTTTGGGAAACTGCACGACACCCAATACGGGTGTGGCTATCTCATATATATATGTGTACACAAAGTGTACAAATACAAGATACAGGGGTATACACAGAAACTACGTATAAACATTATCTAACACCCTCCCTCAATCTTAACTGTGGCCTGAAGTACAAAGTAAGTTAAGATTGCGCCTACAACCTTCAAACTGCGGTTGTGGAAGTGGCTTCGTGAAGATGTCAGCAAGTTGATCTTTAGAGGAGATGAACTTGATATGAAGAAGCTTCTGTGCAACACGTTCCCTCACAAAGTGATAGTCAACTTCGATGTGCTTGGTACGAGCATGGAAAACTGGATTAGATGAAAGATACGTCGCACCAATATTATCACACCAAAGAACTGGTGGCTGCTCTTGAGAGACTCCCAACTCTCTCAACAGAGACTGTACCCAAATAAGCTCAGCTGTGGCATTGGCAACCGCCTTGTACTCTGCTTCAGTGCTACTCCGAGATACTGTGGCCTGCTTGCGCGCACTCCAGGTGATCAAGTTGCGACCAAAGAAGACAGCATAGCCCCCCGTTGATCGCCGGTCATCCAGGCTCCCAGCCCAATCTGCATCAGAAAACGCCGAGAGAGCACTCGAGGAGGTAGACCGAAGATGCAAGCCATAGGAGACAGTATGAGAGATGTAACGCAGTATACGCTTCACAGCTGACCAGTGTGAAGTCCGAGGAGCATGAAGATACTGGCACACACGGTTGACCGCATAGGAGATGTCCGGACGTGTGATAGTCAAGTACTGCAAACCTCCAACAATACTGCGGTACTCTGTAGCATCATCTGAAGGAAGCAAGGCACCATCCAAGGCTGATAACCGATCAGTCGCAGACATAGGGGTGGTACCATGCTTGCATTGCAACATACCAGCACGTCGCAGCAAGTCCAAGGAATACTTATGCTGAGTGAGAGTCAGGCCAGCAGGGGACCGTGAAACCTCCAGGCCAAGGAAGTAATGGAGAGCACCCAGATCCTTGACAGCAAAATGACCACCCAGAGCAGACAGCAGACGATCAGCGACAGTCACTGAGGAGCTGATAAGAATAATGTCATCAACATAAACCAGCAGGTACATAGTAACCTCAGGGCGATGGAGCAGGAACAGAGATGTGTCAGCAGTGGACGGAACAAACCCAAGACGTCGAAGAACCGAGCTAAGTCGGGCATGCCATGCGCGAGGAGCCTGCTTAAGTCCATAAAGCGCCTTAACAAGACGACACAAATGATGTGGACGAGCAGGATCAACAAAACCTGGAGGTTGCCGCATGTAAACCTCTTCCTCCAGGACCCCATGGAGAAAAGCATTCTGAACATCAAGCTGACGCAGAGACCACCCTTTGGCCACAGCCAAGGACAGAAGCAGACGAATGGTGGTAGGTTTGACAACTGGACTGAAGGTATCCTCATAATCAAGACCATACCGTTGTTTAAACCCTTTGGCCACCAACCGTGCCTTGTATCGCTCAATAGAACCATCAGCATGCTTCTTTACCTTAAACACCCACTTGGAGTCAATGATGTTGACACCAGACATAGAAGGAACCAAATGCCAAGTATCATTCCTTTGTAGTGCCTGAAACTCCTGCTCCATGGCACTGCGCCAATGAGGAATCCGAAGAGCCGCCTGAAAATGCCGAGGCTCAGCAGT
Source organism: Elymus sibiricus (assembly GCA_039707655.1). Lineage (NCBI taxonomy): Eukaryota > Viridiplantae > Streptophyta > Magnoliopsida > Poales > Poaceae > Elymus > Elymus sibiricus. Next base: position 36,121,154 of record CM077674.1, read on the forward strand.
GGGGTCAGCATCTGTCTGTGCCATACACGCCGCAATCCATGCAACCGTGCCGTCAGTGCGCTCCTTCGGTCGAATAATACCACTCTGACTGCGCGTACGAGGGCGCAGAATAGCGGTAGGCGGCGGAGGTGGCGGCAGAGAGGAAGTCGATGAAGACGGCAATGACGACGCAGACCGCTCTCCAGGCGCAGAGTCAGTCGTGCCAGGCGACCGACCTGGCAAGGAAGGCGTGGATGCCGGCTCAGCAAGCGCGGGCGTGGACGCCGCCTCAGCCCCCGCGGCAGAGGCTGGCGCGGGCGAAGCTGGCTCGGCCAGCTCGACCGGCTCAGCCGGCTCGACCAGCACGTGGCCAGCCCCATGCGGGACCGAGGTGGCAGGGCCCGGCTCGGTTAGCACCATCGGCGATCGAGGTGACGGAGGGCCGTCGCGAGCGGGCTCGGCGAACGTCGGAGGAGACGCGGGCGGCTGCTCATCTAGAAGCTCGAGGCGTGCTCCTCGTCCAGTACCTGCACCATGGTTAGGTAGCAACAAGGGGGTATATGCAGCATCAACAAATTGACCAGGCAAAGGTAAAACAGATTTTTCAGGTGTAGTGGGAGTGGTGGAGGTGACTGGAAGTGCGGAAAAAGGAAAAACATTCTCATCAAACACCACATCACGAGAGATGTAGACACGGTTAGAGGGAACATGAAGACACTTGTACCCTTTATGAAGAGAACTATAACCAAGAAACACGCACTGTTTAGACCGAAACTCCAACTTGCGTTGCTTATATGGACGAAGATGTGGCCAACACGCACACCCAAAAACCTTGAGAAAAGTATAATCTGGAATTTCAATCAGCAAGAGTTCAAGTGGTGTTTTCATCTGACGGAGTCGTGTAGGGAGTCTGTTAATGAGAAAGCATGCGGTGGAAAATGCATCACTCCAAAACCGGAAAGGAACGGAGGCATGGGCAAGCAAAGCAAGACCAGTCTCAACTATATGGCGATGCTTACGCTCAGCTACACCGTTTTTCTGATGTGTATGGGGACAAGACACACGATGTGTAATTCCAAGCTTATTAAAGAATGCATTGAGGTTGTGATACTCACCCCCCCAATCGGATTGCACATGAATGATTTTGTGACTGAGCAGTCGCTCAACATGCGCTTGGAATTGCAAGAAAACATTAAACACATCAGACTTGCGTTTAAGAAGATAAAGCCAAGTGAACCGACTGTAAGCATCAATAAAACTGACATAGTAATTATGACCACTAACAGAGGTTTGGGCATGGCCCCATACATCCGAAAACACAAGTTCAAGCGGTTTATTGACTACACGACTCGACTCAGAAAAAGGAAGCTGATGACTCTTGCCTTGCTGACAGGCATCACAAACTGTATCAACATGTTTATTGGACACAACTGGAAGCTCATGACGATGAAGTACATGGCGAACTATGGGAGTGGCAGGATGACCAAGACGCGCATGCCAATGTGATGGAGACACACGAACACCGCTGAAAGCACTAGGAGCTGGTGGCACATCAAGTGCATAGAGACCATTATTGCGCAGTCGACCTCTAAGGAGTACGTCCCTCGTGTCCCGGTCCTTAACAAAAAAAATGAAAAGGATGAAATTCAGCAAGAACATTATTATCACGAGTAAGTTTAGGAACTGAAAGCAATCTACGTGAAACAGAGGGAACACGAAGGACATTAAGAAGACGTAATTGTGTGGATCGACGGGTAAGAAGCGATGCCTGACCAATATGTGAGATGTGCATACCTTCCCCATTAGCGGTGCGAACCTGATCGTGTCCACGGTACGGCTCCTGTGTAGAGAGCTTGCCCATCTCACTCGTCAGGTGATTGGTAGCTCCCGTATCCATGTACCAAGATGCATCAACCGGATAGGAAGGAGTATGCCCCTGCTCATGACTCGCCAGAGCAGCCTGCTTCTCATTACCCTTGCCATTGTTCCCGATCCCCAAGAAATCCTGCTTGAAGCGACGATGACACCGGGAGGCAAGGTGACCATCAAGTCCACACAGCTGGCAGGGGACCTGAGCACCACATGAAGGGCAACATGCACGGACTCGACCTCCCGTGGAGGTAGTGGTGTTCCGCGAATTAGGCGCGGTCGGCGGAGGTTTGCCACCAGTTGGTGGCTTGTAGGGCTTGCCCTTCCCACGCGTTGCAGCGTTGGCAGAAGGGAAACTCGGCGTAGAGCGACGAGCCTGGATGCGCTGTTCCGTGGCAAGAAGGCGCGCATACAACTCACGTGGCTGGATGGGAGTGTCACGACCATTGATATTCTCCACCAAATTATCATAGTCGTCGCTCAGTCCATTGAGCACATAAGAGGTAAACTCCTCCGGACCAAGAGCCTTGCCGATGGAGGCAAGTGTGTCAGCCATACCCGTCACCTTGTTGAAGTAGTCAGTGACGGTGAGGTCATGAAGCTTCACCTCCCCAAGCGCAGTGCGAATAGCATGAGCACGCGCCTGGGACTGCGAAGCAAAACTGGTATGAAGAGCCGTCCACGCGTCCCGAGACGTAGCGGCAAAGATGACCAGTGACGAGACTCCCTCCGTGAGAGAGGACTGGATAGCAGATAGGATGGCTTGATCTTGAGCCACCCACGCATGATGCCCCGGATGATATGGCGGAGGGCACGGCAGAGTACCATCAACAAAGCCCTCCAAGCAGCGACTGCGGAGAAGCGGCAGCACCTGGGCACGCCACGACAGATGAGCTTCACCGGGATGAGGTGCGCGAAGTAGAATGGTGCAGCAGCGGCGACATGATCCGGCAGAGGCGGCGCGTAGTAGCCCTGATGTGGACCACCACCAGGCGCCGGCGAGACATGAACGAGCTCCGTCGAAGGAGCCGCAGCCGGCGGAGGATACGGTGCCGGGGAAGCACCATAGGACGGCGCGATCGGAGGAGCCGGCTGGTACCCGCCGTAGATCGCCGGTGCAGTGCTGTAGGGCACCGCAGCAGCCGCAGGTACGTCGTAGGAATCGGGCGATGCACTGTGTGGAACCGCGGGCAACTCGTTGTACGCGGCCGGGAGCGGAGCGTTGTACGCGGCCGGAGGCTGGGTGCCGTATGCGGCCGGAGGCTGAGCACCATACGCGGGCCACGCGCCATGCACGCCCGCGCCATACGGAGGCTGGGCACCAGACGGAGGCTGGGCGTTGTAGGAAGCCGCGGGCCACGCGCCATGCACGCCCGCATGCAACGCGCGGGACGGCACCGCGGGCGCGGCCGCGTGAAGCTCAGCGGGTACCGCCGCGTTCGGCGACGACGGCGGGACAGCAGCAGACGGATTGGCTCTGGCCAGGGGAAACAATGGCCGAGAGGCCAGGAACGGAGAGGCCGGGGCAGCGGCGGCCTGGGCGGCGGCGGCCGGGCCGGATGCCATCGGGGACGATCGGGGTCGAAGGCGATCGGGACAGGGCGGAAGCGATCGAAACCTAAACTGATACCATGATAATAATGCTCTGATACCATGTAAAAGCTAGGGTTTGGGAACTGCACGACACCCAATACGGGTGTGGCTATCTCATATATATATGTGTACACAAAGTGTACAAATACAAGATACAGGGGTATACACAGAAACTACGTATAAACATTATCTAACACCTCTAACCTAGAACTGGAGATGCATCTTCACGCATACGCGCTTTGGAGACCACAGAAGAAGGCCATTGGCCCAAAACCATTCTAGCTCGCCGGCCAAGGGACACAGCGGTACCCTTCAACTCGCTGGATCCGTCTTCCGTCGCCGAAGTGGGGCTGCCACGCCAGATCGCACCACTGCCGTCCCCACGCCCTGCTACAAGCCAACTGTCGCCATGCAAATACCCTCACCAACACCTGAAAAGGCATAGGATCTGGGGCACCTCTTGTACAAGATTCCGCCAAGCTTCTCGTCAGCGCCGGAGAACACGTCGACGAAGCGGGGGAGAAGCGGTGGAGCAAAATACCCAAGCCTTGTAGCCGCCGCTGCGTTGTTGGCCAGGCCCTGGAACACTAGCCTCACCGCCCACGGAGGACGGCGGGAATCTAAGCCAAACCAGCTCCCAGGCGGTGCCTTCCACATCGCCAAAGACAGTGCCGGAGCTGGGGCCGACGACTCAACGCGGCGTCGCCGGCACCACCAAAACGACACCCCTCGAAAACCTAGCCCTAATCCTATATACATGTCTGCCACGAACGGCTGAGGTTCCCCTCCCCTCCCGCCGTCGCCGGAGCGGCAGGCAGAGGGAAGGGGAACCCACAGGTTCGCCTGCGGAAAAGGGAGGGATACGGTTGCCTCTCGGTTGCCTCACTCTTTCCTGTTTCAAATGGGAGGGAGACAAGAGCGAAAGTCTCTCTTTGAAATATGGGACGTTAGATTTACGTCTCTTGACAGTGGAGATTGCTTGGATCTATCAATGTCGTGCTTTTATATACCCAAATGATAAGTGTCACACGTGTGGCATGAAGCAATCCCGCCCGGCGTTTTTTACAACTAATGTTGCCATCCGAAAAGAAAAAACAAACCAAGAAAAAAACTGAAACTTGCCATCCGAAAACAAAGTTGCCATGCTTGACAACTAATGTCATCCTCGCGTCACTAAACTTGCCATAAAAAACGTTCGGAGTTGCCATGTGTTCGTACCACACGTGTGGTACTTATCAGCGTCCTTTATATATTAGTGTAGAATGCATGTGTATTATTTGGCTGTCACACGGTGCGTTCGCGCTGTAGCGATCCTTGCTTTCGTGTGTTGCACAGTGCATGGCGCCATGTTGCCGTGCGCGGTGGGATCGATCGATGGACGCACGGACGTCCTGCACGCCCGCTCCATGATTGCCCCTAACTTCACGGCCTTAATGATCGGATCGGCGTTAGGTCCTTATCTGCTGGATCTGAAATGATATGACCAAGGAGAAAAACTATGCCCGGCCGGCAGCACGCACGTAGCTGGATTGGGGTTGGTCTTGCAACACGATTGGCCGGCGCCACCTATAGCTAGGCTAGATAGCTAAGTTAGCTAGCTAGCTAGCGATCGGGTACGTAAGGGCACTTCGAATGCTTGGCTCTTAACACGCTATCATAGGCTAAATGGTGATGTGGCACTATAATCAAATAAGAGAGAGAGTGGAGTTGTATCTTAGTTAAGATACGACTCTTAGCTTATTTTTGTGTGCATTGCAATTAATGCTCTTATCTTTTGTGGCATATCTTCTCATTTTTCTCTTCTTTTCTTCTCTCCACAACTAGGCCACAAGGTTCAGATGCAAAAAAAATCCTTATAAACTAATTAAATGTAATATCACTTCGATACGACCCCTAAGATACAATGCACTGGGGGTGATTGTCTACCTAGGATGACGCGTCTAGAAACAATGCATTGGGAGAGCCCGAACGTAGCCAGGGGGAGGGCTCACCTAGCTTCTTCTGTACCATCGCAGGGCGCAGTCGTCGTGACCAACGGCAAGTTGAGGCAGGCCGGCGCCCGCTCATCTCGACAAGGCACGAGGGGGGTAGATTCCATGCATGACCATGACATTGGACCAGTGTGCTATAGCAGCATGGGCGTCACTGTGATCGTCTCTCTCTCTCCCTCCCTCCTTGATGGCGATTGTGATCAATTTGATGCAATAGATAGGGCGACGTACATATCACAAGATATATAGCTTTGGCACACCGGGATTGACGGGATCTTGGCAGCCGAAAGAAACACTAGCTTCCAACGAAACATCACATGGTTTTGACTTGTGAGGCCGGACAATGATAATCAAGGGGGAAGTATTTGTTAAAAAAAAAAGGGAAGTAACAAATAATGGGTTGCATTCTGCTAAGTTTTTTTCGAATTCAGGGGCATAACCCCCAATTTCATTCATCCTGAAACTGATAACACAAAACAACTGTTGCTTTTCGCACTACCGGAATCGACTCCTTTGCCGAGGGCCCGTAATACTCGGCAAAGGGCGAAAAACACTCGGCAAACTCTCGGCAAAGAGTTTGCCGAGTGTCACCACTCTCGGCCGTCGCCTGGTCGGCAACCACAACTCTGCTGAGTGTTTTTCCAAAGACACTCGGCAAGCAATAGTGTTCCAAAAATACTCGGCAAACACAAGCACTCGACAACAAAAAAAGTGACGGACGGTGAGAAGACGGAATGGGAAATAATATGCCGAGTGTCCTTGATTTGTCAATTGCCTCCGGCGAGGCAGTCGGCAAAGATCGGACCCGAAAAAAAAAAATCCACGTGTCCAGGCTTTGCCGAGTGCCCTGGCTGATGGGGATATGTACCTAGGGTAGGGTCATAGGCCTGACCTACATACCCCACCTAAGGACACTGCCCCAGAGAGCTTAAGGACAACAAGGAAGTCTCCGACTGAAATCACCAAGACATACAAGTCACTCGACAATATCCACTCGGAGATTACATTTCACTCGACGGTTATCTTTCACTCGGAAGAACCGGAAGACAGTCGACCGCAGAAGACCAGAAGTCACCCCAGGGAGGCTAATGGACAGGCGTTCGTCTGTATCATAAGTAGCATTTATTGCATACGTTACCAGTAACGTTCACCATTATAGCCAGGATCGGACCCTTAGATGCCGGACATTATGAGGGGTAGCGGACTCTATATAAGCCGCCCCTCCCCTCTGGCACAAGGGTTCGCACCCTCTGTAAGGATACTCATATTCCACTCGACAGATAAACAAAGCCTCTCCGGAGCACGAGACGTAGGGCTGTTATCTCCACCGTAAGAGGCCCGAACTCGCTAAAACCACTGTGTCACCCATTTGCATCTCGGTAGATTATGCTCCTTTACCCTACCCCCTTCGTACTGTCGGAATCGTTCCCACGACAGTTGGCGCCCACCTTGGGGCATGGCGTCTATCGAGCGATGATGCATATGGTTTTTTCTTCAATCGCCGGCAACGGACTAATTTCTGCAGGCAACCCAAGCTTTCTTGGGATGATCTCCCGAGATCAAACAATCACCGCTACCAATTTTGACTATTGGAGTCCCGGCCATCACACAAAATACTCCTCATCATACAAAAGGATCAGGGAGTTGCTCATCTCAACTTGTCCTCTTTACAATCAAACATTGCAATGATCTAACTATGGTTTGTTCTTTTTCTCTATGCACACGAGCTCATACAAAAGGACGCTTCCCTATTTTCCGATTGGTGGTTCGGCTCCCGGACGATGAAGCGTCATCGTCCGCCCGTCATCATCTCGCGTACTCATCGGCGACGCCGTCGCCGAGCGCCCACACACGCACAGCCGATAACGCTCGGCCTGGTTCCCCGGTCGGTTGAACACGTCGACCGGTGGTCCAGTCGACCTGGCTTCTCAGGCGACAAGGCCCGGCCGACGGCACTCGACCCAGCTCCGCACGCGTCGAAGCACGACTCCGACCTGTGCACAGCTCCGGCTCCCCGAGCAGTGAAACGCAACCACCGGCGCTCGCGCCGGCCTCGCCCTTGGCTGCGCCGGCCCACGACTGGACCGCGGTCAGCTGCTCGTCATCCTCGTCGCCACCTCTCGGCTGCCGTCTGGTTCCGGCCAGACCGGCCGTTTCCGCAGCGGCGGAGCCCTCCTCCGGCGTCTGCACCAGGTCTCCTGCGTATTTTTCACTCGGACGAGTTGAGGCACACCACTCGGACATGCATGACGTACAGGTCCTGCTCTACGCACTCGGACGAGCATTGGATAACTTAGCTGCCCTGCGCATCACCACGTGGTCAGGCGCGTCTTCATCAACTTTCCCGACTCGACCATCCCGTGCATCGTCACATGGACGTGTCTACTCCACTCCGATGCCCCGCGCGTCGCCACTCCGCAGGACGCCTCATCATCACTCGGCAGGTCCGCGCGTCGCCATTCAGTCGGACGCTCCATCGTCACTCGGCAGCTCCGCGCGCCGTCACTCTACTGGATGCTTCGTCATCACTCGGCAGGTCCGCGCATCGACATTCAGTCGGACGCTTCATCGTCACTCGGCAGCTCCGCGCGCCGTCACTCTACTGGACGCATCGTCATCACTCGGCACCTCCGCGCATCGCCATTCAGTCGGACGCTCCATCGTCACTCGGCAGCTCCGCGCGCCGTCACTCTACTAGACGCGTCGTCATCACTCGGCAGCTCCGCGCATCGCCATTCAGTCGGACGCTCCATCGTCACTCGGCAGCTCCGCGCGCCGTCACTCTACTGGACGGGTCGTCATCACTCGGCAGCTCCGCGCATCGCCATTCAGTCGGACGCTCCATCGTCACTCGGCAGCTCCGCGCGCCGTCACTCTACTGGACGCGTCGTCATCACTCGGCAGCTCCGCGCATCGCCATTCAGTCGGACGCTCCATCGTCACTCGGCAGCTCCGCGCGCTGTCACTCTACTGGACGCGTCGTCATCACTCGGCAGCTCCGCGCATCGCCATTCAGTCGGACGCTCCATCGTCACTCAGCAGCTCCGCGCGCCGTCACTCTACTGGACGCGTCGTCATAACTCGGCAGCTCCACGCATCGCCATTCAGTCGGACGCTCCATCGTCACTCGGCAGCTCCGCGCGCCGTCACTCTACTGGACGCGTCGTCATCACTCGGCAGCTCCGCGCATCGCCATTCAGTCGGACGCTCCATCGTCACTCGGCAGCTCCGCGCGCTGTCACTCTACTGGACGCGTCGTCATCACTCGGCAGCTCCGCGCATCGCCATTCAGTCGGACGCTCCATCGTCACTCGGCAGCTCCGCGCATCGCCATTCAGCGAGACGCGTCGTCATCACTCGGCAGCTCCGTTCATCGCCACTCAGCGAGACACGTCTTCGTCACTTGGCCGCTCCGTGCGTCGCCACTCTGCCGGACGTGTCTACTTCGCTCGACCGCCCCGCGCGTTATCAGACAGCTAAGTCATTCTTCACAGACTTCATTCAATAAAATAATTATTTATGTATTACCGAGTGTCAAGTAAGTCGCACATGATGTTCACTCGGAGGCCACGCCACCGAGTGTACCTCTGCGCTCGGTTGTTTGTTTTCATGTCGGAACACTACACTTCCGTTTCATTTGGGTCCAATACTCAAAACAAGTTCAGTCGGATCCTTCACTTTCACAAGTTCAGTCGGATCCTTCACTCTATTAGACTATTGCTGGTTCCAGACCAGCAAGAACCTGGCACACCCAGTGGGTGTCTAGGGGTGTAATTTACACAAATCATTTCAACAAACATCAAATTACTTCGAGAATTTTTTATGTTAGCTTGTGTTATTTTTCATACACAGGTTACCTGGACGCCTCTGTGCCATTCTCGACAACATGGTCGACTCGGTTGCCCCGCGCGTCGCCACTTGTTCGGACGCCTCCTCGACGACATGCTGGACTCGGCCGCCCCGCGCGCCGTCACCTGGTCGGACGCCTCCGCGACAACATTCTCGACTCGGCTGCCCCGCGCGCCGGTACTTGACCGCCCCGTCGCCATTCAGCCAGAGACATTTACTTCACTCGAATGTCCCGCGCATCGTTACTCGGCGGGACGTGTCGTCATCACTCGGCAGCTCCGCGCATCGCCACTCGGCAAGACACGTCTTCGTCACTCAGCAGCTCAGCGCATCGCCACTCAGCCGGACGCTCCATCGTCACTCGGCAGCCCCGCGCGCCATCACTCGGCGGGACGTGTTGTCATCACTCGGCAGCTCCGCGCATCGCCACTCGGCGAGACACGTCTTCGTCACTTGGCACCTCCGCGCATCGCCACTCAGCTGGACATTCCATCGTCACTCGGCACCCCCGCGCGCCGTCACTCGGCGAGACGCGTCGTCATCACTCGGCAGCTCCGCGCATCGCCACTCGGCGAGACACGTCTTCGTCACTCGGCAGCTCAGCGCATCGCCACTCAGCCGGACGCTCCATCGTCACTCGGCAACCCCGCGCGCCGTCACTCGGCGAGACACGTCTTCGTCACTTGGCACCTCCGCGCATCGCCACTCAGCCGGACGTTCCATCGTCACTCGGCACCCCCGCGCGCCGTCACTCGGCGGGACGTGTCGTCATCACTCGGTAGCTCCGCGCATCGCCACTCGGCAAGGCACGTCTTCGTCACTCGATAGCTCAGCGCATCGCCACTCAGCCGGACGCTCCATCGTCACTCGGCAGCCCCGCGCGCCATCACTCGGCGGGACGTGTTGTCATCACTCGGTAGCTCCGCGCATCGCCACTCGGCGAGACACGTCTTCGTCACTTTGCACTTCCGCGCATCGCCACTCAGCCGGACGTTCCATCGTCACTCGGCACCCCCGCGCGCCGTCACTCGGCGGGACGCGTCGTCATCACTCGGCAGCTCCGCGCATCGCCACTCGTCGAGACACGTCTTCGTCACTCGGCAGCTCAGCGCATCGCCACTCAGCCGGACGCTCCATCGTCACTCGGCAGCCCCGCGTGCCGTCACTCGGCGGGACGCGTCGTCATCACTCGGCAGCTCCGCGCTTCGCCACTCGGCGAGACACGTCTTCGTTACTCGGCAGCTCCGCGCATCGTCACTCCGTGTGACACGTCTTCATCATCGGCCGCCCCGCGCTCCATCGCTCAGCTTAGCTGCGATTCCGTATCGCCAAAGTTAAAATCCACTCCGAGTGAAGACATCATCCACACTCGGGGGCTTAGCTGTGATTCCGTATCGCCTAAGGTAAAAACCACTCCGAGTGAGGACATCATCCACACTCGGGGGCTTAGCTGTGATTCCGTATCCCCTAAGCTAAAAACCACTCCGAGTAAGGACATCATCCACACTCGGGGGCTTAGCTGTGATTCCGTATCACCTAAGCTAAAAACCACTCCGAGTAAGGACATCATCCACACTCGGGGGCTTAGCTGCGATTCCGTATCGCCTAAGTTAAAATCCACTCCGAGTGAAGACATCATCCACACTCGGGGGCTTAGCTGTGATTCCGTATCACCTAAGCTAAAAACCACTCTGAGTAAGGACATCATCCACACTCGGGGGCTTAGCTGCGATTCCGTATCGCCTAAGTTAAAATCCACTCCGAGTGAAGACATCATCCACACTCGGGGGCTTAGCTGTGATTCCGTATCACCTAAGCTAAAAACCACTCCGAGTAAGGACATCATCCACACTCGGGGGCTTAGCTGTGATTCCCTATCGCCTAAGTTAAAAACCACTCCGAGTGAGGACATCATCCACACTCGGGGGCTTAGCTGTGATTCCGTATCACCTAAGCTAAAAACCACTCCGAGTAAGGACATCATCCACACTCGGGGGCTTAGCTGCGATTCCGTATCGCCTAAGTTAAAAACCACTCCGAGTAAGGACATCATCCACACTCGGGGGCTTAGCTGCGATTCCGTATCGCCTAAGTTAAAATCGACTCCGAGTGAGGACATCATTCACACTCGGGGGCTTAGCTGCGATTCCGTATCGCCTAAGTTAAAAACCACTCCGAGTGAGGACATCATCCACACTCGGGGGCTTAGCTGCGATTCCGTATCGCCTAAGTTAAAAACCACTCTGAGTGAGGACATCATCCACACTCGGGGGCTTAGCTGTGATTCCGTATCACCTAAGTTAAAAACCATTCCGAGTGAGGACATCATCCACACTCGAGGGCTTAGTTGCGATTCCGTATCGCCTAAGTTGAAAACTCTTCCGAGTGACGAGCGCTTCTCTCACTCGGGGGCTTAGCCGCGAACAAGTTTTTGCCTAAGTTAAAAACCCTGCCGAGTGAATAGCATCCCATTCACTCGGAAACTTAGCTGCGAACCATTCTTCGTCTCAGTTAAAAACTCTCCCAAGTGACGAGCATTCCTCTCACTCGGGGACTTAGCCGCGAGTCAGACCTCGCTTAAGTTAAAGGTTGTTCTGAGTGACAGGCAACACCTTCACTCGGAAACTTAGTTGCGAACAAGCTTTCGCCTAAGTTCGATATTCTTCCGAGTAATGAGCATCCATCTTACTCGGAAACCAAACAAACTTAGCCAAACAAAGGATTGGAAAGCAAACATGCAAACATTGTCTCTATCAGACCCCCGCCGATGCAAGCACTCGACGGCGGTCTCGGGGACTACACCAAGTGGGTGCACTCAGCGTACCCCCACTGGACCTACTATCACTCGACCAGGTCCGGCCTGTCGAATGACAAGCGACTATCAAAGCAAATCTAAGACCCCTGCCGATGTCACCGCCATTCGACAGCGGTCTCGGGGACTACACCCAGTGGGTGCACTTGGCGTGCCCCCACTGGACCAAAAACCACTCGACTAAAACCCGATCTACTCGAGGAAAAAACAAGCAAGTACGCATCTGAAGAAAACACCCAGTGGGTGTAAAGTCAAGATGGACGGGAATACAATCGGAAATGAACTTACAAACAATCAGAAATGAACTTACAATAGCACTTACTCGGACCGGATTTTGCGTTGAAGTTCACTCAGATATATTTCAAGACAGAATCGATCAGGATGACTGACAAAGGTTCCAATCGACACAGATTTCAGTGAAGCCCTAAAATGCACTCGGAATTGTTGTGTCTTATCAGAACCCGCGTCGATTCCTTTTTACACTCGAACCCCGATCCATTCGGGGGCTAATGATGGGGATATGTACCTAGGGTAGGGTCATAGACCTGACCTACATACCCCACCTAAGGACACTGCCCCAGAGAGCTTAAGGACAACAAGGAAGTCTCCGACTGAAATCACCAAGACATACAAGTCACTCGACAATATCCACTCGGAGATTACATTTCACTCGACGGTTATCTTTCACTCGGAAGAACCGGGAGACAGTCGACCGCAGAAGACCAGAAGTCACCCCAGGGAGGCTAATGGACAGGCGTTCGTCTGTATCATAAGTAGCATTTATTGCATACGTTACCAGTAACGTTCACCATTATAGCCACGATTGGACCCTTAGATGCCGGACATTATGAGGGGCAGCGGACTCTATATAAGCCGCCCCTCCCCTCTGGCACAAGGGTTCGCACCCTCTGTAAGGATACTCATATTCCACTCGACAGATAAACAAAGCCTCTCCGGAGCACGAGACGTAGGGCTGTTATCTCCACCGTGAGAGGCCCGAACTCGCTAAAACCACCGTGTCACCCATTTGCATCTCGGTAGATCATGCTCCTTTACCCTACCCCCTTCGTACTGTCGGAATCGTTCCCACGACACTGGCCGCAGCAGCACGGCACTCGGCAAACCGTGGACAGTGGCCGGTTGGTGAGATACCAGCGGCCGCCACGTGTCCCCTGTTTGCCGACTGTAGTGCTGCAGACACTCGGCAAACTGTGCCAGAATGCACTAGATGCTGCCACATGGCGTGTTTGCCGAGTGCCAGGGCCTTGACACTCGGCAAACCGTGCCAGAATGCACCAGATTATGCCACCTGGACGCTATGCCGAGTATTTTTCCTAAAAAACACTCGGCAAAGTTCTACATCAGTTTTTTTTGCATCCTGCTTATTTCGCAGCAATTCAAATATATATGCACATATATATGGACTCATCAGAGATCATTCAAACACACAGTATTCAACATTAAAAAGGACACATAGATACTCAAAGTCCACCATGCACAACATACAAGTGACATATCGAAGTCCATCATGGACAAGTCACATACTCCATACAAGTCACATAATATCACAGCAACATACAAGTGCATGTTTAGGAAGTTCACAGACACACAAGCCACAACATGTCGACCACCGCCACATTTGAGTATAGGTACATGTCCAGCACCGCCACAACCTGTACGTCCACCATCAACAGCCCCCGTGATGCAAACCTACAAAACAAAGTTCAATGTTTTAATAACTTTAAAATAACGGCATCCGTCGTGCATCAAAATCTTAGTTTGCTAAAAGATATCAAGTTGGACAAGGCACATGTATAGAATCTGATTTTCATGTCTACACTTTATCAACAAGAGTTGAAGAGAACTAACCGGAGCACCGCCTTGAGGGGTGCTTGGGCTTCCTAGATGATGTCCAGATGTAGCACCTCCGGGTTCATTCGATCCAGTTGATGAATGCATCTGTAAGAATGAGATAGTAAGTACAACTCAATATGGCTATGAAGGGTAATAACGATGATTGAAAAGTTTGAAGAGACTCACATGAGTGTGTGGATCATGTGAAGGAGTATCAGTTGGCATCGGTGGCCTATTTTCACCGACGACGCGAGCATAAAGAGTCTGCAGATTATTTTTAAAGAGGCAAGGTTACATATTCTAGCAAAGACCAAGATTACTTAATGAAAGTAAGACTTCCTCTTTGCTATTATGGGCAAGAACAAACCTAGATGTGGTTCATTAGGTAAGCTCGTTCTATATATATTCCCCACACTCTTCATCTCGTTATCTCCTTTCCTCCTCCCATAGCCTCCTTTCTTCCTCCTGCTGGGCATACAGTATGTAATTTCAATCTCATCATCATTGCAATGCAAGCATGTAAGATCGGGGAGGATGAATGAAAAAAAACTAACCAGGAGTTCAGTAATCATAGACGTAGTAGCCCGTGGGTGAGGGTGTACACCCGAATTGGAACCCGTACTCCATTGCTGGATCTGGAAGAGAGAGATGGGCGTCTGGATGTGTCCAACACCAATCAGGTAGTGTCCTTGTTTCTTGTCGTGTCCCGCCTGGATAACCGCAACCGGATCAAGGGGACCACTCTGCAGATTAAATGTTGACCCATGCATTTCGGCAACCATCTAACCACTCTTTTTCCACCCTTGGCCCTACGAATGAGTGGCAATACTTCTCGCCCTCTTTCTTTGACTTTGGCCCAGCATGTATGCCTCGAGTTTGAAGATCTCCACTCCACATTTTTTATTCTACAATAGGAAGCAATAAGATTCATAAAGGGGACGTCTGTGCATATAGAAGAACTTGATGGGCAAAAACAGATGCTATTGCTCACATATTTTTTTCTTGTAAGTAGCCAAGAAGTTGTTGCCTTGACGATGTGCGGGGAAGTCCATCAACATTCGCCTTTTTCTCGCGTCCTCACTCCTTTCCTTGAAGCCATCCTCTAACCACTTCTCCACGATCTGCTGCTAGCACGGGATGGGGCCGGAGCACCACCGAGGAACCGCCTAAATAAACAAATACAACATATGAAGAAGAAATTAAGTGGCAGTCATCTAAGGTATAATAAGCAAATGTTACTTACCTTCATGTATTGATCCTGAGTTAGATAGATGATCCTAGCTTTTTCCTTCGACTTTGATCATGTGGCACTAGTTGCTTGGGGAGGCTTGAAGGACCACACAACCACACAGGGGCAACTCTATCCACCTCCTCCTCATCATCGTCGTCATCCACATCCGACTCCGGCTACACCTCCACCTCCGCCTCCACCACCACCTCCTCCTCTTCCTCCTCTTCTTCATCCATAGAAGCGGAGGGTATAGAACTAGTAGAGGAAGACACACCTCTACCTGTTGACCCTCCTCTAAACCAGCATCCTCTTGGGATTCTCCCTCAGCCTCGGCCTCTTCCTGTGGATCCTTCAGCTTCTTCCCTCCCTTTCAGTTTGATCTGCCTTCTACTCACCGAGAATAAAGCTCTGGTGGCTTTATTGAGGCCCCTCATGCTCATGATTCTATCACCTGCTATGAGAAAGAGTAAACCAATTAGTACGGATGTCACAACTTGATGTAAAGAAATGAAGCATACTAAAAAACTTACAAGTAAGAAAATGTAAAGCTATTATTATAGATGCAACAATTAAGTTAAAAGAAAGAAGTGTACTAACAAACTATGCAATGACAAAGAGTAAAGCAATAAAATAGATGCAACAATACAATTTAAATAAAGAAGCATAATGAAATAAACTATGCAATGAGAAATTTGGGATGCATACAAGATATAATTGTTAGAAATAATCATCATCATTGGGATCAGCTCAGTCAAAAGTGTCATCATCACTATCACGCGTGTACAAATATTCACCCAGGTGGTCAGGAGGTGGAATGTCATCATCACTGTCATTGCCTTTATGTAACTGGTTAAGTAATTCCAAGTCCTTCCATTCTCAGCCACTCTTCTTCGTTTTGCGCATTGTCTACTTCCATGCCCTCAACTTCCCCCAAGTTGATCTCAAAACGCCCTGTAAGCCCATCTTCTTGAAACAACTCTCCATCATATGTGTTTGGTTCTATGTTGTAATCCTCATTGTTTGGGACAGGTAGTTTACCATGTGGTGGTACCTTGTACACAGCATTCCCGCCCTTTAGATGCTCTGAAGTTTTGAATGGGTATGAGAGATAATAATGTTGTGTGGCCCGTTGAGCCACAATAAAGACATCATTTCGTGGTAAGATGGTTGATTGTTGAATTTTTACTAGCCCAATGGAAGGGGTCCGTCTCAATACGTTTGGATCAAACCAATGGCATTTGAATACAATGGGTTTCAAAGGTTTGGTCCCATGGAAATTCAATTCATATATTTGTTCAATTCTTCCATAGTACTCAACTCCATCTACCCCTAGAGTAAACACTCCAGTATTTGTTGTTCTTCCATGGGGTCGTGTTTGCTCATATGTTTCTATATGGAAGCGATACCCATTCGCATCGTAAGCATTAAATGACCTTACCCTATAGTGAAAACCATTAGCAACTTGACTAAATTTGGCACTCATAGACTTGTCTAATGTTCCCTACAAGTTTAATAGGAAAAGTTTGGTGCATTAGTTGCATGTAAGACCAACTTGAAATGTTAAACTTGGAGCCAAATTAGAAAGTACTTTTTCTATGAACCAAGAAATGAAATTGGGCCTGCCACCTTTGGCACCATTTCTAAGAAGGACCACTACTTCCTTGAGGGAAGGATTCCTTGCTTGCTTCCACTCTTGTCTAGTGAATTCCCTATAGCAACCAGAAGAAGCGGAGTTAGACACAAACTTGTGACTAGTTGGGAAATAATCTATTGAACACTTACATTATGTACGGCTCTCTTTTAGAAAGGTTGGTCAAGACATTCGACATAATAGTCAGCCACTCTTCACGTTGCAAGGTTTTGTTACTCACACCACATGCAGTGCCACCTTGCCCTCTGAACATGCCAAACTGGGATTCATCTTTTGGGTTGCCAGTATTGTAACCAGAGAGTGGATTATGCATAGTGGGAACAATGTCACCATAGTATAATGTTGTGAAGTTTGACACCTCCTCGACGATGTTTGCCTTGTCTATGGATGCTTCAATACGGCATTTATTTTTACATTAGGCTCAAAGATTCTTTTGTTCTCTCTCAAATGGATACATCCAATGGTTCTTCATAGGGCCCCACATTCATGCCTCATACGGTAGATGGAAAACCAGATGCTTGATACATCTCCAACGTATTTATAATTTTTGATTGTTTCATGCTATTATATTATCAATATTAGATACTTTATATGCAATTTTATATCATTTTTGGGAACTAACCTATTAACTCAGTGCCCAGTGTCAGTTCCTGTTTTCCGCCAGTTTTTTGTTTTTCAGAAAATCAATACCAAACGAAGTCCAAATACGATGAAACTTTACGGTCATTTTTTCTGGACCAGAAGGGACCCTAGAAGCTTCGGGAGGAGACCAGAAGATCTACGGGGGAGTCACAAGCTCACACGGCGCGCCCCCAGGGGGGCGCGCCACCTGAGCTTGTGGGTCCCACGCAGCTCCGTTTGACCTAATTCCACTTCTATAAATTCCCATAAATCCCAAAACGAACAAAGAGCCACCCAAAACAATTTTTCCGCCGCCGTAACTCTCTGTTCTTCCGCGATCCCATCTGGAGGCCTTTTCCGGTACTCTGCCAGAGGGGGAATCGATCACGGAGGCCTTCTACATCAACCTTGCTACCCTTCCGATGATGTGTGAGTAGTCTAGCACAGACCTACGGGTCCATAGTGATTAGCTAGATGGCTTCTTCTTTCTCTCCAATCTTCAATACCATGTTCTCCTCGAAGATCAATCCGATGTAATCTTCTTTTGCTGTGTGTTTGTTGGGATCCGATGAATTGTGGATTTATCATCAGATTATTCATTGAAAGTAATTGAGTTAATTCTGAACTTTATTATGCATGATTGTTATAGCTTTGTATTTCTCTCCGATCTATCTGTTTAGTTTGGCTAACTAGATTGATTTATCTTCAGTGGGAGAGGTGTTCTGTAGTGGGTTCAATCTTGCGGTGTCCTCACCTCGTGACAGAAGGGGTAGCGAGGCACGTATTTGTATTGTTGCCACTAAGGATAAAACGACGGGGTTCAATCATATTGCTTGGTTTTATTCTGTCTACATTATGTCATCATACTTCATGCATTACTATGTTTGTTATGAACTTAATACGTAGACAGGCAAGCATAGAAGCGCTCTCGAAGTGGAGTAATAGTAGTAGATGCAGGCAGGAGTCGGTCTACTTGTCACGGACGTAATGCCTATATACATGATCATTGCCATGAATAACATCATAACTATGCGCTTTTCTATCAATTGCCCAACAGTAATTTGTCTACCCACCGTATGCTATTATTATGAGAGAGAAGCCTCTAGTGAAAACTATGGCCCCCGGGTCTACTTTTATCATATTACAAAAACTATAATTACCTTGCTGCAACTTTACTTCTTTTATTTTAGTTTGCAATTTATCTATCTACCATTATCAGATTTAATCGTTGCAAGTAACGAGTTCAAGAGGATTGACAACCCTCTTGCCCGCGTTTGGTGCAAGTATTTGCTCTTGTGTGTGTAGGTGCTGTTCACTAGGCATTTTTGTGATTCTCCTATTGGTTCGATAACTTTGGTTCTCATTGAGGGAAATACTTATCCGCTACTATATTGCTTCACCCTTCCTTTTCGGGGAAAATCCCAATGCAGCTCACAAGTAGTAATGTTGCATCAGATTAAAGAAGTCTGGTGGAAAGATCTTCTCTAACTTGCAGAGCAACATGGGTGCACGTTCTTCCATGTCTATCATTAAAGTAGGAGATATTTCTTTAGCACAACGTTGGTGGAAGAAATAGGTCAACTCCACCATCACTAGCCAAATATCCTCGAGGACATTGTGATACGTCTCAAACGTATCTATAATTTTTGATTGTTTCATGCCATGTTTATATCATTTTGGCATATTTTTGGCAGCAATATTTATGATTTTTCTTGACTAACCTATTAATTTAGTGCCAGTGCTAGTTGTTTTCTACATGTTTTTTGATTTTCAGGAAAATCAATTTTATCGGGCTCAAAAAAATCCGAAAAATTTTAGATCAGATTTATCCATGAATCTTTTTGAGATCTATTTGGTTTCTTTGCTGCATAATTCTTTTTCATATATGCTCTCGATCTATTCTTCTTTCTTTGGCCAAGTTTGGGGTTTGATCTTCAAGAGGGAGTTGTGTATGATACTTGGGTTCAACCTTGGAAGTAATCTACCACAGTGACAGAAAGTGGAAAAGGCTTGTATTGTGTTGTTCCCACAAGGGATAAAATATGATTGCGTAGTTGTTCTTTGAACGCAGGGTGAAGACAATATACCATCTACTTCATGTCATCGTACTTACTGCAATACTCTGTGATACTTAATACTTTGAGATGCATGCTGGATAGCGGTCTTGGGCTGAAGTATTAGCTCTGGTTGCAGTTTGATAATGGTCTATAGATATTGGGACATGATGCTCGTATGTTAATTATGCCATGGATAGTCATAGTCATAAAAACTGCATTTGATCGATAGTCAACTGTGATTTGTTTACCACACTATGCTTTATTTTGGATCGAAACCACTAGTGAACCTATGGATCCTGGTCCATCTTCTTCTTATAAACTTTCAATCTCAATCAATGTTTCTTTTAATTTCCTATTTTTACTTTCTTGTTGCAATCAAATCTTCCATACACTCGTGCTTTTAATCCTTGTAACTAGCATAGCTAGTGAGAATGACAACCTCACTAGTCCTGTTGGCGGCCAAGGTAGGTTTGTATCTATGTGTGCACGTGCTGATCATTGGTTCTATTACTGAGCTCCTATTGGTTCGATTAACCTTGAGGTCACTTGAGGGAAATTGCTGCATGCTACAAACCCTTGCACTTGGGGGCCCAACACCTTCCTAGGTGAGTGGAAGCACATAGCCTCGAATCTTCACCAGTACTAGCCGCTCAAATCATATGTGATAGTCATGACTCTCGAGCCCAATTATTGGCATGGAAGAAAAATCCACTCCCCTCCTTAGATTGATTGTATACCCATCAGGAAATATCAAGGTTATGAACCACAGGAGTATTTCCCTCCTTTGTGCCCTTGTAAGGCAGAACGGGGCCTTTGGCGTCGACCAGGATTTGCTGCGTGTGGGAGGGACCATCTTTAGCTTTGGTCCATCACATAGTTTTGCTTGATCGACTCTAGCCTTAATGTTGTCCTTGGTCTTGTCAGGAATGTCAAAGATTATGCCAGAAATGGCCTCCGTGACATTCTTTTCATTGTGCATTACATCAATGTAGTGGGGAAGAAGGAGATCACTGAAGTAGGGGAGCCGCCACAAGCCTGGAATGTCAGTCCAATTGTGTTCCTCGGAATATCCCTCAAAACCAACTCCTTCGGCTTTGGGCTGGAGAGCTTTTAACTAACCATGAACCTGGTGACCGGTTATCTTAGGTGGTGGTGAACCATTGACAGCAATACCTTTCCTAAAGTTCTGTGTGTCGTATCTGAATGGATGGTTAGGATGAAGGAATTATCAATACTAGTCAAAGTAAGAATACTTTCCACCCTTCCTTAGCCAAATGAAACTCAGAGCCTCCCTACATCCTGGGCATGGCATCTGCCCATGTACACACCAGCCGTGGAATATCGCATATGCCGGTAGGTCGTGCAGGGATGTGTGGTACCAAACATGCATGATGAAGTTTTTCTTTGTTACTCGGTCGTATGTCAATACCCCTTCATGCCAAGCATGGAGCAAATAATCTACCAGCGGCTACATGAACACACTCATATTCTTCCCCGGGTATTCTGGCCCTCGAATAATCAGCAATAGGAATACGTTCTGTCGTTGCACACATACACCGGTGGGGAGATTGAGGGGAATAACAAATACGGGCCAACAACTATATGAGGCAGTCTTCATAGCATATGGATTAAACCCATCGGTTTCTACCACAATCCTAACATTCCGAGCCACTTCAGCTTTTCCATGATGAATGTGATTGAATTTCTTTCATGCTTCACCATCCGATGGATGAACCATCTTGTCAAGATGGTATCGACGCCCATGTTTGTCCCATGTCATTTGTTTGGCAGAATCCTCAGCCATATAAACCATTGGATTCTTAGTATGAATGGAAGATACCAAAGGATCTTTACGAGGATTGTGAGCTGCCTCTTCAGACCATCACCAGAGTTTATCTCAATATACCTAGAGGATTTGAACTTGACACAATACTTTGTGCCAGCGTGTTCTTTCCTAAATAACATCCAATGCTTTGGACAAGTATGTATCTGCTCATATGGCATCTTAAGTGCATCGAGCATTTTATTCGACTCATACATGTTACATGGAAAAATGTGAACTTCCGGGAGGAGGGTGCCAATAACTGTTAATAATGCACCAAAGCAAGATGTGCTGAGGCTAAACTGGGATTTCACAGACATTAGGTGTATGATAGCATCAAGTTGAGAAATATGTGTATGCCCGTTAAGGGGATTGTGTGCTGTAGAAAACATATCATAAAAGGCCTTTGTGGTTGGCTCCGGCTCTTCCTCTAAAGGTGGCACATGTGCATCATGAAAGTCATCTATCATGTCTCCAACCCTATCAGCATAGTTATCGGCACGCTGTCACAGCACCTCTCCTCTGGCATGTTTGGACTCACCATGGTAGACCCACTAGGTATAGCTTGTTGTAAACCCATTCTTAAATAAGTGTTTAACCATATCCTCCTTTTTTGTGCATGTGTGTTTTTGCAAAGACTACAGAGGCACAACGGGCCACAAGGTTCTGTTGCACGAGCAAATACTACTTCCAAGAATTCATTGGTCTTAATGATCCATTCTCTGCTAATATCATTTTGACTGGTACAACTAGTGTACATCCACTCGCAATCATCCGTCCTCTCATAAATTGGGAATCACACATATAATATTTTTTATTCAACAATTATTTCCATCCAATATTTGTTCAATTAATTCCATCTATTCGAATACAAATCTAGGTTTTACCATAAGTGGGAAATGATGTGCATTGAACTATCTAATACGAAAGGATAGGTCCTAATCCCACACGAGAATGTGTAGATTGGGTCGTTTCCATGCTCTACTCCAATCCGAGACAAAATTTCGGCAGTAGCTCCCCGCTGTTCTCCAAATACATGTCTCGGCAATAAGCCAAGAGAACGTGTATCCGGACCCAAGAGAATGTGTATCTGGAGAACAACAGGGAGATGATACCAACATTTTGTCTCGAATTGGAGTAGAGCATGGAAACGAAGCCGATCTACACATCCTCAGGCTGTCCAAAAATTGTGGACAATTCAAAATAGTGGTTTTGTACATATGCAAAGACATGCATATTTATAAATATAATTCTTCCGAATGGGAGATACCTAGGTTACGCGACTAGGTGGTCTATAAATTAATAAACCTCCGTGGGAGATTGCCCTTGATGAGTGGTTGGGGACGAAGCTTGGTGCCTCTCCTACACGAAGCCTTGCGACGACGATCACTCCCTGAATGTCAAGCTCGGTGCCTCTCCTACACGAAGGAACAGAGTGGTGTTAAGCATAGCACTAGCATATTACCGAGCACGCACACAAGCACATAGCACACACACAAGCACTCACAGACACACACACACACACACACTCTCTCTCACACACACACACACACACTCACCAACACACACACACACACAATCACACACAGCCACAAACACACACAGCACACACACACTAACTCACACACACATCACACACACAATAATACATCCATTCATCATCCATCCATTCCTACATAAGCTGGCCATTCATCTTAACTAGCACCAGTAACACTAGTAACTAGCCAATAATAATCACCTGCCCCGTATTGCATTCATCTTTCTTCTCTAAAAAAGAAAAAAAGCGGTAGCAGTACAATAATAAGGGTTGATTCAAGCTAAGCTTCCAATTGTCAAACTAAAATGCAGCACCACATCATGCTAAGTAAGATATCAAGATCATAGTGTACATGCTACATCTTGCTAGAGAGCAATGACCAGTCATGCTAGGATTACACTTTGCGGTTGATTGGCTGGACAAGATAAATGGTGTAACTTGAGCTAGTTACTAGAAATCGAGTGCCTTCCAACATAAAACATGCTCAAACAGACATGACTAGAAACTACTCATAGACCCCAAAAATGATGATTAGCTCAAAATTTTGGTTCATCATGATCCTACTCCTGTCTTCAATCATTAGTCACACACACCGCCTCGAGCTAGCTCTGACACCTAGTGACACAACAATGTTGTAAAACAAAAGACACACACACACACACACACACATCACACGCACACAACACACACACACAGAGAGCACACACACATAGCACAGACACACAAACAGCACAAGAAAGGTGCTCAAGGCCTCGATGCTCACCTTAGGGCACGGACAGCGAGTGGAGGAGGAGGAGGGGGTTGATGATGGGTGTGGCCAAAGTGGAGGAGTAAGAGCGCCTGACGACATGGGCGGCCGGAGTTGAGGATGTGGGGGCCGGAGCAGACGGGAGTGGGTAGACTGGAGGAGGAGGGACCGGAGCGGATGGGAACAGTGATGGAGGCCGAACCCAGGGGCGACAGTGGTGGCGGAGCAGGCACCCCCAGGGAGGAGGGGGTCACCAGGGCGAGGATCCATGGGCAATGGGGCGGCGATCCAGCGGTGACAGGTTGGGAACGGTGGACCGGTGGAGGCACAGGTGGCGGCTGGAGGAGGGTCACTTTGGTGAGGAGGGGTTGGTGGGGTGGCGGCGGGGTGCTCTGGTGGCGATGGAGATAGGATGACGACGGCGGCAGTGGAGCAAGAGAGATGAGGCTGAGAAGGGGATTGAACGGGTACAGGCGCTGGCTAATGAGGTTACCCAGCAGAAGCCCTTGGAGGCCCAAGCCCACGTTCATCAAGTACCAATATATCATCCTGCATGACGGGGTTTAGTCACTCGGGACATGCTACCCGAGCGGAGATATCCATCGCTCGGCTAGAAGGGCGTATCTTCACTCGGACGTACCTCACTCGTATTACAGCAAAAGACCAACGGATGCAAGCATTCAATATGACGTTACATGGAAGGTTCCACCATGCCATAAGACTACCCATAGTGGGAGTAACATAAGTGGTAACATCATACATATCTAGGCAAAATAGATGATGTGGCAAGTAATTAATGAGGAAAGAGAGGCATGTGGTAACATAATATGTTACTCACCCTATGAGTAACATCACACATAGCAAGACAAGATGAGTCTACAACCTAATAAATGAAGTGTTGCATGACATCACACATATGTTACCTCCCACTATAGAGGTAGTAACATAGACTAATAACATATGCATGTTACTAGTCTAAGTTACTCCCCACTATGGCTAGTCTAATGACCTACGTAATTAGCCACTACTTCTAGTAATCAAGTACAAGCGTTACAAACGAGTATGGACTAGCTTTTATGTTATTAAATATGTAAGTTACAGACTGTCTTTAACTCCGGCGGTAGCGCACTCTATATAAGCTGCCCCGGGGTTCCAGGCTGGGGACACTCTCTCTCAAACTTATTCTCATACTTGTAATCTCCTATACACAGAAAGAAAATATAACAGCAGGAATAGGGTATTACCTCCTCCACGAGGGCCCGAACCAGGGTAAGAACTCCCAGTTTGTACCCATTTGCGCCTCACTAGATCAAGCTCCATTCTCCCCCCTCTCTTACTATCAGAATTAGAACAACGACAGTCGGTGCCCACCTTGGGGTTGTGCATCTATTGATCAATGGCGTAGATGTTTTTTCCTTCTTCGTCGACTTTCGGCATCGAGCTAATCCCACGGGAGGTTATCTTCTTCCAATCGATTGGCTTCACCGCTGATGATTCCGCATCAACGTCGCTGGCACCTTGGGTCTGCAGGATTCGGTTCCGTACCGGCTGGAGGATCGGGTGCCCCAAAGGCGCCCAAGGCGTTCTTCACCACCTCAACTCGGCCATCCCTCTTGTCGTGGGTGCAATTCTGACAGTAGTGTGTAGTGGTACGGATGTGAGGGCAGAGCCTAGATATGGCGCAGTTGTTACACTCAGATTTACGAGTTCAGGCCCCTCAGTGGTGGAGGTAATAGCCCTACGTCTCGGTGCTCTGGAGCTGTTGATTGAGTGTATAGGTTACAAAAAATGCGAACCCTTGGAATGGAGCTGAGGGGTGGCTTATATAGGGTCTGCCCAGCCCCCATGAATGCTGCCATTACCAGGGGTTAAAGAGGGGGTTTAAGGGCGCCAAGTAACGGGCGCATTGATTACAATTAATAAGGACGAGCGCACGTCATGATCGTTGTGTTCCTGGAGCCTCCTGGTCTTCTTTGGTCGAGTGACTGTCAGATACTCCGACTGAAATAAGCTGGTCGAGTGAACTCCTGCCTCCCGATTGGTTCATTGAACTCCGAGTGAATGTCAGGTCGCAGAACTCTTGACTGCTAATCTGGCCCTGGGGCCCAGTATAAGGCGTGTGGCATCCTAGGGTATGGTCTGTAGGTCAGGCCTGTTACCCTATCCACAGTATATGTCCTCGTCATTAGCCCCCGAATTGGTCTAGGTCAAGCGGGTCGAGTCAAGGCGAGTTCTCAGGTGAGTTGAGTGCTACAGGGGCGCTCAAGAACTCCTACTGGTCATTAGACGGCCTTGTCTTCATGCGGCACCTTGATGGATTCCGGACCATATGACGTCCGAGTGAAAGTCTCCATCCGAATGAAATGAGTAGTCTCCATCCGTGTGAAACGGGTCATCACGCGTCGGGTGACAGAACAGATCCGAGCGTTTATGGAATGTCTTTAAAGGCGAGCAATCGAATCCCTGGGTTCCGGATCTTGCGGGATTTGAAATCGGATACGAACGCGCGCGAACGGTTGCGGCGCGGTGAGTGGGGAAAGTGGGGCGTTACACCTCGATTTTCGCCCCACTTTTCGCCACGTACAGTTGCAACTCCGCTAGCGAGATTTGAGGGGATCCGCGGGCCTGCGAACCAGTTGCGTGGATTGGGGAGCGGAGCGGGCTGCGATATAAGAAGCCGCCGCATCGGAGAGGGAGAGAGAGACAGATCCCCTCTTCCCCGCCTCTTCCAGTCCTCCAATCTTCTCTCCTGCTTCCCACTCTGCGCGAATCCACCCCGGCGCCGGAGCACTCTGCGGCGATGGCGAAGGATAAGACGGTGAAGCTGGAGCGAGCGAAGAAGGCGAAGAAAGCGTCGAGCTCTTGTGCCGCTCCGCCACGGGGATGGATCCAGGAAGATTGGCTCCCGCCGACCACCACCGCCAAAGACATCGGCGGGCTCATAATCGACGGACTGGTGCGGGAGGGTAGCTGGAGGCTGCTGGAGGAGGGAGAAATCGAGCCTGCGCCGCGGCCGGGGGAACGCATGCTCCTCGTCACCCATGTGGAAAGAGGTTTCTCCATGCCGCCCCATCCCTTTCTCCGCGGTTTCCTAAACTTTTTCAGCGCCGAGCTCCACCACCTCCCCCCGAATGCTGTAGCGTATCTCGCCGCGTTTGTTTCCTTGTGTGAAAATTTCTTGGGTTGTCCGCCGCATTGGGGGTTATTCAAGCACATCTTCACGTGCCGCTCTCAGTCGGTCAAAAAGGCCAACCCAGAGGGGGAGAGAACCCATTTGACCCAGCTGTGTGACGGCTTGGGCATTCAGATGCAGGGTAGGAGCACTTTTCCCGCGATGACCTTTCCGATTCGGTTAGGGGCTGGCAGTCGACTTGCTTTTACTGCAACGACGTCCCTTGTGTTGGCTCATTGACTGGTCTTCCCCCTTATACATCCGAGAGGGTCAATGTGCCTCCATCGCTGACGGTGGACAAGGAGGACAAGACCGACATGGGGATCTTGGTAACTGCGGTAGTCAGCCTGGTCCAGGGCGGGTTGACGGGTCTAGATTTGCTGGAGGTCTTCCTCAGTCGGCGAATCCAGCCGCTGCAGGAGCGAGCTCACCCGATGTGGCAGTATACTGGTGCTGACGACTCGACTCGAGTGCACCCAGAGGACATCGATGAGAAGACCGTGAAAGAGTGGCTCAAGGGTATCACCGGCGCGCGTGACAATCCGTGAGGGTCAAGACGGATCCCGCCCTACGACGCCAATAACCAACCATTGGAGGTATGACACGCATTTCCGAGTGAATTAGTCATGCGCAAATTATCCGAGTGAACTGAATGATCCGAGTGAACTGACTGAACTGTCTGCCCCTGATCTTCATGTCTTGCAGGAGTTCCAGTAGATGCTCTCGCCTGTGCCGAATGGAGAACAACTTGTCAGAGACGTGGAGAGTGAACATGGCAGCGTCGAGGGCAGCTACATGGAGTACAGCGAGGAGGAAAGTGATGACTCGGGAGAGAGCGACGAGGTCGAGTCTTCCCAGTCTCCGGAGCTGCGCTCTGAGTGCCGCTCTAAGCAAACTCATGATCCAAGTGCTGGCCCGGAGAAGGTGCTGGTTCCGAGTGCCAAGGCTCCGAAGCGCGCTCTGACATCGACACCGGAGCCAACTAAGAAGACCGCCAAGCAGCCTAAGGTCGCTGCCCCCAAGCCTCGGAAGGCTCTGCCCAGGATCAAGGTCACTGTGCCTGTCGCCTCAACGTGAGTGTCTTTGTCAGCTTTTCTTTTCTGTCTTTGTCAACTTTTGGACTCTTCTGACCGAGTGAATCTTATGAACCAGAGCTGCAACCTCGACGACGTCACCCATGCAGATCGACGGAGACCGTATCGAAGCCGAGTCGGCAGACACGGCCACTTCTCAGAAAGGTAACAATGATTTCATTTTTTCTTTGATCTATCATCCGATTGAATTGTCCTCATCCGACTGAATTGCGTACTGAGGTTGATCGTGTCGAGTGAATGCAGCACTTGCAGAGATCATCCATGTCAACGACGATGAGGGGCTGCCGCGGAAGGACGATGAAAAGGGGATCGTAGCTCCGACTGCTTCCCAAACCACCACACCGAAGGCACCTCCGAGCCAAGCGCCTCCAGTTCCTCCTGCGTAGCCCGTGATCGTACCCCTGGTGCAAGGTTCCTCTCAGGCCGGTACTGGCCTGGTCACAACGCCATCGACTGCTTTGACCTGGGCTCCAACTCCTCCCGTCAACATCTTCAATCTGTACAAGGTGCCAGAGGACCAGACTACAGCCAGCAAGGAAGCAATGATCCAGGCAGAGCTGATGACCCAGCGGCTGAAGGAGATGTGCGCAGCTGGCAGGCTAGCATACGATGCCAGCGCTGCCCTCTAGGAAAACGTTCGAGTAAGTGCCCTTTTAAGTTGATCCCCTAGTCATTTTTCCTCTGTAGGAATTTCTGTCGCAAAATATCGGTACACCCATTTGGTGTGTTTTTTTTTTGCTTGGCCGTCACTCGGATCGAGCGGACCGTTCCGAGTGGATACCATTCCAGTGGGGGCACGCTAAGTGCACCCACTGGGTGTACTCCCCGAGACTGCCATAGACTGCGGGCAGTCGGCGGGTGTCTTAGAGCTTAGACCCTGTTTTGTTGTTGTTGTTGTTTTTTTTTGCTTGGCCATCATTCAGATCGGGCGCACCATTCCGAGTGGATACCGTTCCAGTGGGGGCACGCTGAGTGCACCCACTGGGTGTAGTCCCCGAGACTGCCGTCGACTGCGGGCAGTCGGCGGGAGTCTTAGAACTTAGAACTTGCTCTTTTTTTTTGCTTGGCCGTCACTCGGATCGGGCGGACCGTTCCGAGTGGATACCGTTCAAGTGGGGGCACGCTAAGTGCACCCATTGGGTGTAGTCCCCGAGACTGCCGTCGACTGCAGGCAGTCGGCGGGAGTCTTAGAACTTTTTCTCTCTTTTTTTTAGCTTAACAAGAGTCACTTTCCAGTGGGAGCACGCTGAGTGCACCCACTGGGTGTAGTCCCCGAGACTACCGTTGACTGCGGGCATTCGGCGGGAGTCTTAGAACTTAGAACTTTCTTTAGAGGGTACTTCAGGATCTGGTACTAATCAAGCTTGTTCCTCCCTGACCAAGGGTACTTCAGAATCTGGTATTGGTCAAGCTTGTTCCTCCCAGGAGTGCTGATCTCTGAGCACTCGGAATATTCCTTAACATTAACTGATCTGATCTCTCTTGTGTTTCAGAAAACTTGCGAGCTTGGGACTCAGTACGTGGCACTGGAGAAGGAGACGGCCCAGCTCCGTCTGGACTTGGAGGTGGAGAAGAGGAACACAGCGCGCGCTCAAGCGGAGCTCAAGACCATGGGAGGTAAGCTTCAATTACTGAGCGCTCCGCTTTCATCTCTCTCCATTCTTTGAACCGAGTGACTTCACTCGAACAAATGTGCGTAGTGAAAACCATCGACTCCAAGTGCGGCTCAGAACCTCTGTTTCTTTAGAAACTATGAAGCAGGCACTCGAGAATAAGGACAATGAGCTGGCATGGGCACAGAAGGTGGCGAGAGAGAAAACCAAGGCCGCCGAAGAGAAATTGGCCTCACTCGAGAAGCGTGAAGGAGAGAACAAGTCGCTGAAAGCCGCCGTCACGGAAGCGAAGAAGGAAGTGGCTAAGCTCAAGAAGCAGAAGGCCGAGTGGGACGGCAAGCTCAAGGCTCAAGCGAATGCTCATGAACAGGAGAAGAAGTCTCTCGGCGAGAAGATCGCCTAGCTTACTAAAAAGAAGAATGCTCTGGAAAAGTATATTGAAGAGTTCGCGGAGGAGATGTACACCAAGCTTGCAGGTAACCTGTAACACCCGAGTGAGTTTTAACTTATCTCCGAGTGAATTTCATGCATGCTGATCATCAACCCTCCTCTTTTCTTGTTCACAGAGTATTGCCGGGACTTCGAGCTTGAGACTGACAGGATCAAGAGGGATCTGGATCCCTCCAGGTCACTCGTCGGCGACAAGGCTGCCCTAGGCATCTTGCGGCTTGAATCTCACATTGAAGATGTTCAGGGGTACATCATCTATCTGCGGGGTGCACTCGGAAGGATCGACAAGAAGCTGTGGCCGGAAGACACGCTCGACACCGATCTTGAGGCAATGATGACTCGCCTCAATGAGATTCCCAGCCGAGTGCAGGCGTGGATGAAATCAGCTGCTCGCTGCGGAGCTGACGTGGCCCTCTCTCTGGTCCGAGTGCATTGTAAGGACGCCAAGGAGGAAAAACTGAAGTCTCTTCAAGTCGCCAACACGAAGAAGCTTAAGTTTGAAGACTTCATGGAGACATTCATAGAGGCAACCACTCGGATCGCAGACGGCATCGACCTGGACTCCTTCGTCGAGCCAGCCAGCCCCTCGGGGGCATGAGAAAACTTTAAGCTCCACCCATTAGCCTCGGTATGCTGAGTGGAACTGTATTCGTTAAACTCTTTCGGGCTTCGGGCCCGCGTACTCGTATTTGCTTTTGAACTTCTGGAGTTATCCGAATGCTTTCCTTCGAGTCTTACGAGCCTTTGGAGTGGGTTTTAACTTAGGCGAAAGATGGTTCGCAGCTAAGCCCGCCGAGTGAGAGGGACGCTTTTCACTCGGAGTAGTGTTTTTAACTTGGGTGAAAGCTGGTTCGCAGCCAAGCCCCCGAGTGAGAGGGATGCTCTTCACTCGGAGTCGTTTTTTTTAACTTGGGTGAAATCTGGTTCGCAGCCAAGCCCCCGAGTGAGAGGGATGCTCTTCACTCGGAGTAGGTTTTTTAACTTGGGCGAAAGCTGGTTCGCAGCCAAGGCCCCGAGTGAGAGGGATGCTCTTCACTGGGAGTAGGTTTTTTAACTTGGGCAAAATCTGGATCGCAGCCAAGCCCCCGAGTGAGAGGGATGCCCTTCACTCGGAGTAGGTTTTTATCACTTGGGCGAAAGCTGGTTCGCAGCCAAGCCTCCGAGTGAGAGGGATGCTCTTCACTCGGAGTAGTTTTTTTTTAACTTAGGCGAAAGCTGGTTCGCAGCCAAGCCCCCGAGTGAGAGGGATGCTCTTCACTCGGAGTAGGTTTTTTAACTTGTGCAAAATCTGGTTCGCAGCCAAGCCTCCGAGTGAGAGGGATGCTCTTCAGTCGGAGTAGTTTTTTTAACTTAGGCGAAAGCTGGTTCGCAGCTAAGCCCCGGAGTGAGAGGGACGCTCTTGACTCGGAGTAGTGTTTTTAACTGAGGCAAAAGCTGGTTCGTAGCTAAGCCCCCGAGTGAGAGGGATGCTCTTCACTTGGAGTAGGTTGTTTAACTTGGTCGAAAGCTGGTTCGCAGCCAAGCCCCCGAGTGAGAGGGATGCTCTTCACTCGGAGTCGTTTTTTAACTTGGGCGAAGTCTGGTTCGCTCCCAAGCCCCCGAGTGAAAGGGATGCTCTTCACTCGGAGTAGGTTTTTTAACTTGGACGAAATCTGGTTCGCAGCCAAACCCCCGAGTGAGAGGGATGCTCTTCACTCGGAGTAGGTTTTTTAACTTGGGCGAAATCTGGTTCGCAGCCAAGCCCCCGAGTGAGAGGGATGCTCTTCACTTGGAGTAGGTTTTTTAACTTAGGCAAAAACTGGTTTGTAGCTAAGTTGAAGGGCGTACACCCACTGGGGGTTGTAAGCCAGAGACTGCGTACGCGTGAACTCGATGTGGAACTGGAAAAGTCATCCTTTTATTCATCAAACATCACTCGAGTACTTTTATTACATCTCAACTTCAAGTATAAAAACGCCGAAGCAAGTCTGCATTCCAAGCACGGGGCTCGTTTGCTTGCTTTAGAAGGTTGTACAGGTGATATGCTCCATTGTGCAAAACTTTGAAACAACAAAAGGACCTTCCCACGCAGGAGCAAGCTTGTGAGGTCAGTGCTGATCCACTCGGAGCACAAGATCTCCTTCCTGAAAAGTCCGACTTCTGACGTGTCTGCTGTGAAAACATTGTAGATCTTGCTGATAGGTGGCCGAATGGATAAGAGCCATCTCTCTCTCCTACTCCAGGAGATCCACTGCGTCTTGCCGTGCCTGCTCTGCTTCAGCCTCGGGGTATAGTTCCACTCGGGGCGAATTGTGGAGCAGGTCACTCGGCAACACGGCTTCAGCTCCGTACACCATGAAGAAGGGAGTACGATTGGTAGACTGATTGGGGGTCGTCCTCAAGCCCCAAAGAACTGATGGTAACTCGGTGACCCAGGCTCCATCTGCGTGCTCCAAATCGCGCATGAGTCATGGCTTTAATCCCTGAAGGATCAGTCCGTTTGCTCTCTCAGCTTGTCCATTCGACTGCGGGTGCGCCACAGATGCATAGTCGACTCGAGTGCCTTGGGCGGTACAGAATGCCCTGACCTCTTCCGAGTCGAAGTTTGAGCCGTTGTTAGTGATAATGCTGTGGGGCATGCCATATCTGAAGACTATCTCCTTCATAAACTTGATCGTTGTACGAGAGTCTAGCTTCTTGATAGGTTTGGCTTCGATCCACTTAGTGAAGTTATCGACTGCAACCAGCAAGTGGGTGAATCCACTCGCCCCTGTCTGGAGGGATCCCACCATGTCAAGTCCCCAGACTGCAAATGGCTAGACGAGTGGAATCGTCTTCAGAGTAGACGCAGGCTTGTGCGATAAGTTTGCATAGAACTGGCACCCACCGCAGTGTTGGACTATCTCCTGCGCAGCTTCACTGGCACGTGGCCAGAAGAAGCCGGCTCGGTAAGCTTTAGCCACGATTGTCCGAGAGGACGCGTGGTGTCCACAAGTTCCCGAGTGAATCTCCTCCAGGATCAATCGACCTTCCTCCGGAGAGATGCAGCGCTGAGTCACACCGGTGACGCTCTTTCTGTAAAACTGATCGCCCATTACTGTAAAAGCCTTGGACCTGCGAACAATCTGGCGGGCCTCGGCTTCATCTTCTGAAAGTTCCTGTCTGAGCAGGTATGCGATGTAAGGCACCGTCCACTCGGGCGTGATTGCTAGGATCTCCATGACCAAATCAATGACTGCCGAGACCTCGACTTCAGTCGGATCGGACGGACCGACCACTTGCGGGGGCTCTTCTGTGAAGGGATCTTCTTTCACCGTCGGGGAATGCAGATGCTCAAGGAACACATTACTGGGTATAGGTTTCCGAGTGGACCCAATTTTTGCCAGATCATCTGCCGCTTGATTCTTGTCTCGGGGAATGTGGTGGAGCTCCAGTCCCTCGAATTTCTTCTCCAACTTTCACACTGGATTGCAATATCCTGTCATAGCAGGCCTCATGATGTCCCATTCCTTCATCACTTGATTCACAACTAGATCCGAGTCTCCGTAAACCATCAGGCGTCGGACGCCAAGTGAGATGGCCATACGTAGACCATAAAGGAGCGCTTCGTACTTGGCCTCATTGTTGGAGGAATCAAAGTGAATCTGCAGAACATAACTGAGTCGATCGCCTTTTGGAGACACCAACACAACTCCGGCTCCTGAACCATTCAGCATCTTGGAGCCATCAAAGAACATGGTCCAGTGTTCCGGGTGACTCTGAGTCGGCTGCTGCTGTTTAGTCCATTCGGCTAAGAAACCAGCTAATACTTGGGACTTGATTGCCTTTTTCGCCTCGAACTTGATGTCCAGGGGCAGGAGCTCGATAGCCCACTTCGCCACTCGACCAGTCGCATCCCAATTGTTCATGATCTCAGATAGCGGGGCGTCGCTGACGACTGACACGGTGTGCTCTTGGAAGTAGTGGGCTACCTTCTTCGCGGTCAGGTAAATGCCGTACACGAGCTTCTGGTAATGAGGATACCTCTGCTTGGACGGAGTCAGAACTTCAAAAATGTAATAGACTGGGCGCTGAACTTTGTACGTTTTGCCATGTTCATCTTGCTCGACTGTGAGGACAGTGCTGACAACCTGACCAGTGGCCGCAATGTACAGTAGCAATGGCTCGTTGCTGTTCGGAGCGGCGAGCACCGACTGGGTGGAAAGCAGAGCTTTGAGCTCAACAAACGCTGCTTGTGCTTCAGCAGTCCACTTGAACGAATCGTACTTCTTCATCAAACGGTAAAGGGGCAGTGCCTTCTCACCGAGGCGGGAGATGAATCGGCTCAGAGCCGCAAGACAACCCGTGAGCTTTTGTACATCATGAAGTTGTTCTGGACGTTTCATTCGTACAATTGCACCGATCTTCTCGGTGTTGGCATCTATCCCTCGTTCGGAAACGAGGAATCCGAGTAACTTGCCTCGGGGCACCCCGAAGGTGCACTTTGCTGGATTCAGCTTAATATCGTACTTCCGCAGATTTGCGAAAGTTTCAGCTAAGTCAGCCAGCAGGTCGGAACCTTTTTTGGACTTGACCACGATATCATCCATGTAGGCCTCGATGTTCCGGCTGATCTGTGTATGCAAACACTTCTGCACCATGCGCATGAAAGTGGCACCAGCATTTTTAAGACCGAATGGCATGGTGATATGATACGTCTCCAACGTATCTATAATTTTTTATTGTTCCATCACTACTAGGAAAAGGCTTATTAGTGGCGCACCTGTTTTGGCCATTAATGGCGCACTACAGGTGCGCCACTATCATCACGCCACTAGTAACATATACTAATGGCACACCCCTGGTGCGCCATTAGTATACCAGACTATAGTGGCGCACCAGGCAGTGCGCCATTAGTAAGTCACACGGTGCGCCATTAGTATGCCTCCCAGGGGGCCATATTTACCTTGTGCTCTGGGTTACTAATGGCGCACTAACAGATAATGCGCCACTAGTATTTTTATAGCAGTGCGCCACTAATGTGCTGTATGGTGCGCCACTAGTATGAATATTAGGAATTATTTTTTTTTCTTTTCTGATATTTGCGCAGGTTACAAAATATATTACTGCAAAGAATATAGACAGCACAACATATAAACAACAGATTCATCGAATACAATAGAAGATTAGTCTCCGAATACAATTCATCATATTAGCTAGTCTCCGAATTCAAAAGACCGAACAAAGTTAGAACATTTACAAGTCTCGAGACCGCGAGTAGCGAGTTTGTCTTCACATTACAAGTCGATATCGATCATCTAAACTACCATCACATAGAAGAGAGCTGCGGTCATCACGATGAGCATCATCGCGATGAAACTGGTCTTCATCCGGTTCCTCCTCCGCTCCCTCCTCTCTCCCGCTAGATAGCGCGCGTATCTAGCTTCCGCCTCCGCCCTAGTGGTGTACCCTTTGTAACTGTTACCGCTGAAACGGTAAACCTGTTTCCGACACTCCTCCCAGTCGTCGTAGACTCCGGGAACCTTACCCTTGTACACGACATACGACGGCATCTCTATGCACTAGACAAACAAAACGTTAGTAGCAA
The DNA here is from genome assembly GCA_039707655.1 of Elymus sibiricus. Lineage (NCBI taxonomy): Eukaryota > Viridiplantae > Streptophyta > Magnoliopsida > Poales > Poaceae > Elymus > Elymus sibiricus. The sequence goes on from CM077674.1 coordinate 36,156,663, forward strand.
TTCACAGACAATACATAAGCAATATATAAGTATGCAACAAAAGGATCGGAAGAGAAAAGCAACACATTAATAGCACGATTCGTGGTCCTACTAATAAATAGCATCGATTACATATAAGTTGAACGACTGTCCAAACTAGAGAGCTAATCGATATTTCAGAACTACATAGCATCACTACTTTCGACTCGACTCAGGGACCGAAGCGTGGATGAAGCCGCCGTCTATCGTGATGGTCATGAAATCGCGGTCGTTGTCAGCCTGCATTTGTAGCGTTGTTTCTATCTCACTGTTGGACGGTTGATATCTAAGGTAGAACTGCCCCGAGGTACGAAGGACATCTTGATGGATGATTTCCGCAAACTCCGACTGGATGCGAAAGAATTCTTGTCTGATGTCCGTGTCCTGGATTGCCGACAAGCTTGCGGCCCAATCTTTGAGATTATTTGGTAGCAGAAGGTGATTATGGTCCCGCACGATCGCCCGCATGTTATGGAGGGCGTAGTAGGCATCCTTCTGACCGCCAGGCGGCTGCTTGACGCAGGGGAACGTCGTATTGTGGGCGAACACGTGCTTACCGTACCTACGAATTGGCCTGCTGAAGGTGCCTCTAGATCTGGCGTAGCCGGGGAGAACATCATCAAGAACTTTCTTGATATTTGTGTAGTCTTTCTTCAACTGACGGTCCGAGTCGAAATACGTGGCCATGGAATATTTCGGGCTTAAGAGGATGAGTGTGCAATGTGTGTCACTGCACAAAACACGGAATGTTAGGAAAAAAAAGAACGATCGAAATCTAAGAAATCATATGTTACGGGGCGATGAGGGGATGACTTACTCGGGAAAGTAAGTCACGAGGAAGTTATCCTTATCTGGGTTCGCCAGAATGACGCCTTCGAGGTATGAACTCGCGACTTGCCGGTCCCCAGCGCTGCCCAAGATCTTGGCACGCATGTAGAAGGGGTCGACTATCATGATGTCCGGGGTCTTGTCTCTAATGATCCGCTTCTCCATACTGAGCGAAAATAGCCGAATGAAGGTGTAGTGCAGCGGATGAAGGTTAAACATAGCGAAGATGCCATCAAACCGCAGGACGATCATACCCCCGATGGTGCTATCGACAAAGCCCTTGCCCTCTGGCACCTTGGCCATGAAAACCGGGTATGCCACATCATTCTCTCGGAGACGCCGCTTCTCCAAAGAAAGAACACTGTCATGCAGACTCCGCATAGCACCGGTTGCAGCATTGAGCAGATTAGTCGGTAGCATCGGCCTACCCGCCACATGCACCCTCCTCGAGATATCCTTAGGTGAAGGTGGCCCGTCCTGAGCACGGATCGTACTCGGTGCCGGCTGGCTCGCACCCTTAATCTTTCTTTTCCGTCCCTTCTTCTTCTGCTGTAATGGGATCTAGTTCTGCTGAGAGACCGCCTTCTTGAGTGTGTTGGGGCTGATAATATTTCGCACCTCGACTATCTAAGGCTCGGTGAAGGCGGCAGCTGGAGGCGTCTCCTGAGAACTGAACGCCAGACGACGCCTGTTGCAATTGGGTTTCTCCGCGGTACCAGGTAGATCGCGATCGTCTTTTGCAGGGTTGGGTTCTTGAGAAGGAGGCCCAAAGAATTCGTCATCGCACCCATGTTCGTTGAAGTACTTATCGACTTTGGTAAATGTACCGTCGTCGTCGTCATCGTCGTCCGGATCCTGTGCCATATGCATGCCCGGATCCTGTGCCATATGCATGTCCGGCATGTCCGGTAGCGTTGCGGCGGTCTTGCCATGGCTTGGCGCCGGCACGACTGGCGGTGTTGTCTGTGGGGTGGTGTCCCCCGCCCCCAAACGAATTTGCTAGTAATGGCGCACCGTGTGTCTGGTGCGCCATTAGTAATGAGGACACTAATGGCGCACCTGTATCTGGTGCGCCACTGCTATATAGCAGTGGCGCACCACATACATGGTGCGCCATTAATGTCCATATCAGCTATAGCCCTTTTCCTAGTAGTGCATGCTGTTATAATATCAATCTTGGATGTTTTTATAATCATTTACAGCAATTTTATATTATTTTTGGAGACTAACCTATTAACCTAGTGCCCAGTGCCAGTTGCTGTTTTCTACCCAGTTTTTGTTTCACAGAAAATCAATATCAAACGAAGTCCAAATACAGTGAAACATTTTGGAGATTTTTTCTTGGGCAAGAAGAATACCAGAAGCTTCGAGGGGAGGCCAGAAGACCTTGGTGGGCCCCACGACCCACCAGGGCGCGCCTGGGGGGGGGTGGCAGGCGCGCCCTCATGCCTCGTGGGCCCCACCAAGCTCCGTTTGACCTAATTCCAGCACTATAAATTCCAGAAAATCAGAAACCCTTAAGAGAGTCCACGAAATACTTTTTACGCCGCCGCAAGCCTCTGTTCCAGAGAGATCCCATTTGGGGTCCTTCTCCGGCAATCTGCCGGAGGGGGAATCGATCACGGAGGGGCTCTACATCAACCTTGCTGCTTCTCCGATGATACGTGAGTAGTTTACCACAGACCTTCGGGTCCATAGGTAGTAGCTAGATGGCCTCTTCTCTCTTTTTGATGTTCAATACAATGTTCTCCTTGATGTTCTTGGAGATCTATCTGATGTAATCTTTCTTTGCGGTGTGTTTGTTGGGATCTGATGAATTGTGAGTTTATGATCAGATTATCCATGAATATTATTTGGGTCTTCTCTGATCTCTTTTATGCATGATTATTATAGACTCGTATTTCGTCTCCGATCTATTGATTTGGTTTGGCCAACTAAGTTGATTTATCTTGCCATGGGAAGAGGTGCTTTGTAGTGGGTTCGATCTTACGGTGCTCAATCCCAGTGACAGAAAGGGACATGACACTTATGTATCGTTGCTACTAAGGGTAAAAAGATGGGATATATTCATTGGGTTTATTAATTCGTGAGTTTGTCTTGTCTACATCATGTCATCGTTCTTAGGGCATTACTCCGTTCTTATGGACTTAATTCACTAGATGCATGCTAGATAGCCCATCGATGTGTGGAGTAATAGTAGTAGATGTAGGCAGGAGTCGGTCTACTAATCTTGGACGTGATGCCTATATACATGATCATTGCCTTGGATATCGTCATGATTATTTGCTTTTCTATCAATTGCCCAACAGTAATTTGTCTACCCACCGTATGTTATTTTCTCGAGAGAAGCCTCTAGTGAAATCTATGGCCCCAGGGTCTACCAAAATCATATTACTAAAACCCTAAAAATATTGCTGCCATTTTCTTTTATTTATTTTATTTAGTATTTTTGCTGCAATCTATCAATCTATCAAATACAATTTAATCTTGCAATCTTACCGCCAAGGGATTGACAACCCCTTGTTTGCGTTGGGTGCAAGGATTTGTTGTTTGTGTGCAGGTACTGCTTACTAGGTGTTGTGTGATTCTCCTACTGGTTCGATAACCTTGGTTTCATAATTGAGGGAAATACTTATCTCTATTGTGCTGCATCATCCCTTCATATTCGGGGAAATACCAACGCAAGCTACAAGTAGCAGGAAGAATTTCTGGCGCCGTTGCCGGGGAGACATTATCAACATCTATCAAGTACATTTGCACAAACTCTCATCTCCTTGCATTTACTTTATTTGCCATTTGCCTCTCGTTTTAATCTCCCCCACTTCTAAAACGTTTTTACAAAAATACAAAATTATTTTCCGTTTGCTTTTTTGTTCGTTTGCTATCTTTGCTTGTGTGCCATGTGTCTTCTATTTCCTTGCATCTTCACTTGCTAAAAATTTATTGATATGGATCCTCATCCTCTTGCTAATATTTTTAAAAGATCCAATTATGATGAACCAATTGCTAGTGAGTTGAGTGCACTAGATTATCTTTATGAAGTTTTGCTTGAAATTCGTGAATGTGAAAATTGTGATGAAGTGTGAAAAGAAGAAATTTATAAGGTGATTCACGATAGCTCCTTGAATGAAAAGCATGATTGCAATGATATTATTGTAAATTCTATTAATGTCAATTGTGTTAGTGATATGCAAAACCCCAAGCTTGGGGATGGTAATTTTGTCATGTCCACTACTTATTGCAATGATTATGACTGGGGTGATAATGCTTTTTATGATCTTGAAAATTTATTTAAGCATCATGATGAATATGATATTGATAATAATGCTTGAAATAATATTGAAAGTGGGTTTGGAAGAGTGTCAATTCTAGGTAAAAATAATCCCACATATTTGGAGAATGTTCAATCTTATGATCATAAAGAGAATATTGTTTATGATAGCTATATTGTTGAGTTTGATTATGATCCTACATGTAATTATTATGAGAGAGGAAAATATGGTTATGGAAATCTTCATGTCACTAAATTGCCTCTCGTTATGTTGAAATTATTAAAGCTCCATTCTTCCTTTTGGCATATGCTATATATTGCTTGTCTCGATAATTTGTTTGCTTATAAAATTCCTATGCATAGGAAGTATGTTAGACTTAAATGTGTTTTTCACATGGTTCATGATGCTCTCTTCGTGTTACAATTACTATCTTTCATGTGAGCATCACTGAAATCTCAAGCCTATCTTAATGGTTATAAAGAAAGAGCTTGTTGGGAGACAACCCAATGAATAAACTAATTTTTTGCTATAAGTTTCTGTTATGGTGTGTTTTTACTGTCATGCTACTGGTATGATAGTATTTTTATATTTTTAATTAGTGTTTGTGCCAAGTAAAGCCTTTGGGATGATTTGGAAGATAGTATAATTGATGCTGTTTGGAAAACAGAAAGTTCTGCGTCTAGTGCCCGAATTTTGTTTCTGTACTGAATGTCAGAAAAATCTGAAATTTTTACACAGTATTGGTATATGAATTGTCCACGTTTTCGTAATTTTTTAGAATTTTTGGAGTTACAGAAGTATGGCTTTTAAATAGATTGCTACAGACTGTTCTGTTTTTGACAGATTCTGTTTTTGATGCACTACTTGCTTGTTTTGATGAATCTATGGATTGTATCGGGGGGTATAAGCCATGGTGAAGTTAGAGTACAGTAGGTTTAATGCAAAAATAAAATATGAATGGGTTTGCAACAGTACTTATAGCAGTGATTTGTTTTGTTATACTAACGGATCTCACGAAGGTTTTGTTGAGTTTTGTGTGATTGAAGTTTTCAAGTTTTGGGTAAGATCACGATGGATGAAGGAATACGGAGTAGCAAAAGCCTAAGATTGGGGATGCCCAAGGCACCCCAAGGTAATATTCAAGGAAAACTCAAGCGTCTAAGCTTGGGGATGCCCCGGAAGGCATCCCCTCTTTATTCTACCGACCATCGGTAATTTTACATGGAGCTATATTTTTATTCGTCACATGATATGTGTTTTGTTTGGAGCGTATTGTATGATATGAGTCTTTGCTTTGTTTTCTTTTTAGTTTGTCACAATCATCTTTGCTGCACACACCTATTTTGAGAGAGCCACACGTTATCATCATAATTTGTAGAATACTCTATGTGCTTCACTTAATTTTTTTGAGCTAGGCAGTTGCTCTAGTGCTTCACTTAAATCCTTTTGAGCACGGTGGTGGCTGAAATTTTGTAGAAATAAACTCTGATGCTTCACTTATATTATTTTGAGAGTTGATTGAAATTTTGTAGAAATAAATTCTCATGCTTCACTTATATCATTTTGAGAATTGACTTGATTAAAATTTTGAAAAAATGAATTCTCGTGCTTCACTTATATTATTTTGAGAATTTTTAAGATTGAAATTTTGAGGAAATATTTGCACTCTCATGCTTCACTTAAATCGTTTTGAGAGATGATGATAGTAACGGTAATTTGCACATGTTATGCAATTGGTCCCAAAGTGATGAATATTCAAGAGGGATATAGATAAAAACTTTCATATAGACAATTGGATATGACAAGTGTGATTCCTTGCAATAGTTTTGCGATATGGAAATGATGATATGTGATGCCATGTTAGTGAGTAATTGTGTTTAAGTAAGAATATTTGTGTTAAGGTTTGTGATTCCCTATGCAAGCACGTAAAGTCAATAGTTATGCAATGAAGTTATATACTACTATGGTGCATTATTCGGTGTTAGTTATGTTCAATACATGTTTATGACCGTTTTCATTTTTTGGTTGGTTGCTTCTCAATATTTTGCTAGCCTTCATTTGTACTAAGCGGAAATACTGCTTGTGCATCCAAAATCCTTAAAACCAGTTTTGCCTTATGAGTCCACTATATCTACCTATATGTGGTATTCCAATGCCGTTCCAAGTAAATTTGCGTGTGCCAACTCAGAATTTCAAAATAATTTTTTCTGTTTTGTGTGCCCATACCGCTCATGAAGCGGAAGGGGGTATCCAATATCTTCCATGCTAGGTGTGTTATTCTCAAGATGAGTGTTTATTCACTTGTCATTGCACGAGAGTGTGGTGGTAATAGGGATGCCCGTCCCGAATTGTTAAATTGCTAAAATGCCAAAATTGCAGTAATGCAAAAATAATGAAAACAAAAGCAAATCTCCCTTGGAAAGAAATAAAAAAATCTTAATGAAGGGGAGTACTCTCGCGGAAAGAAAAATCTTAATGAAGGAGAGTATAATATATTTTCTGTTTGGGAACCGCCTATGATGTATGTAGCATGGAAGATATTGGAAATTCTCATTCATTTTTTTTGACAGGAAAAGCATGCCTCCCAAAATATTTTTTTTATCTCTTTAATTTTAGCTTTGAGCTCTGGCACATTTGACAAATCTCTGGTTCCCTCTGCGAAGGGCCTATGTATTTACTTTTATGCAATTTTTATTTTTCTTGAGTCTCCATCTTCTCTTACAAAAGCACCAACTAGAGAACACTATTGTCATACTTGTGCATTGGTTGTAGCTAATATTTGAGTGTGTTTCATAAATGGATCAATGATTGAGCATAATGGGCTAGGGATAACTTTCTTTAGCGTTGATATTTTGAAAGACATGGTTGCTTGTTAGTATGCTTGAGTATCTATGGTTTCATGTCAAATTATAGACTATTGCTTTGAATCATATAAGTCCAATGTCCATGCTACAAAAAGAAAAAGAATATGTGATAGATATGTTAGGCAGCATTCCACATCAAAAATTCTGTTTTTATCATTTACCTACTCGAGGACGAGCAGGAATTAAGTTTGGGGATGCTGATACGTCTCCAACGTATCTATAATTTTTTATTATTCCATGCTGTTATAATATCAATCTTGGATGTTTTTATAATCATTTACAACAATTTTATATTATTTTTGGAGACTAACCTATTAACCTAGTGGCCAGTGCTAGTTGCTGTTTTCTGCCCTGTTTTTGTTTCACAGAAAATCAATATCAAACGAAGTCCAAATACAGTGAAACTTTTTGGAGATTTTTTCTTGAGCAAGAAAATACCATAAGCTTCGAGGGGAGGCCAGAAGACCTTGGTGGGCCCCACGAGCCACCAGGGCGCGCCTGGGGGGGGGGCGCGCCCTAATGCCTTGTGGGCCCCACCAAGCTCCGTTTGACCTAATTCCAGCACTATAAATTCCAGAAAAATCAGAAACCCTTAAGAGAGTCCACGAAATACTTTTTACGCCACCGCAAGCCTCCGTTCCAGAGAGATCCCATCTGGGGTCCTTCTCCGGCAATCTGCCGGAGGGGGAATCGATCACGGAGGGGCTCTACATCAACCTTGCTGCTTCTCCGATGATACGTGAGTAGTTTACCACAGACCTTCGGGTCCATAGGCAGTAGCTAGATGGCTTCTTCTCTCTTTTTGATGTTCAATACAATGTTCTCCTTGATGTTCTTGGAGATCTATCCGATGTAATCTTTCTTTGGGGTGTGTTTGTTGGGATCCGATGAATTGTGAGTTTATGATCAGATTATCCATGAATATTATTTGAGTCTTCTCTGATCTCTTTTATGCATGATTATTATAGCCTCGTATTTCTTCTCCGATCTATTGATTTGGTTTGGCCAACTAAGTTGATTTATCTTGCCATGGGAAGAGGTTCTTTGTAGTGGGTTCGATCTTGCGGTGCTCAATCCCAGTGACAGAAAGGGACATGACACGTATGGATCATTGCTACTAAGGGTAAAAAGGTGGGATCTATTCATTGGGTTTATTAATTCGTGAGTTTGTCTTGTCTACATCATGTCATCGTTCTTAGGGCATTACTCCGTTCTTATGGACTTAATTCACTAGATGCATGTTGGATAGCCCATCGATGTGTGGAGTAATAGTAGTAGATGCAGGCAGGAGTCGGTCTACTAATCTTGGACGGGATGCCTATATACATGATCATTGCCTTGGCTATCGTCATGATTATTTGCTTTTCTATCAATTGCCCAACAGTAATTTGTCTACCCACCATATGCTATTTTCTCGAGAGAAGCCTCTAGTGAAATCTATGGCCCCAGGGTCTACCAAAATCATATTACTAAAACCCTAAAAATATTGCTGCCATTTTCTTTTATTTATTTTATTTAGTATTTTTGCTGCAATCTATCAATCTATCAAATACAATTTAATCTTGCAATCTTACCGCCAAGGGATTGACAACCCCTTGTTTGCGTTGGGTGCAAGGATTTGTTGTTTGTGTGCAGGTACTGCTTACTAGGTATTGTGTGATTCTCCTACTGGTTCGATAACCTTGGTTTCATAATTGAGGGAAATGCTTATCTCTACTGTGCGGCATCATCCCTTCCTCTTCGGGGAAATACCAACGCAAGCTACAAGTAGCATGATATAGCAGAAACATCCGAATGGGGTGATAAAAGCTGTTTTTATTTCATCTGGCCCATACAGCGGATCTGGTGGTACCCGGAGTACGCATCCGGAAAAGACAATCGCTCACAACCCGCGGTGGAATCTATGATTTGATCTATGCGGGGGAGCAGGAAATGATCCTTGGGGCAGACCCGATTGATGTGCTTGAAATCGATGCACATTCGGAGAGACTTATCCTTCTTAGGGACCATGACGACGTTGGCAACCCACTCGGAGTGGTACACCTCACGGCTGAACTCGGCTGCCAGGAGCCGAGCAACTTCTTCGCCAATGGCCTTCCTCTTCTGTGTAGCAGAGCGACGAAGATGCTCCTTCACAGGTTTTGCTTTTGGGTCGACTCGCAAACGGTGCTCAGCCAGCTCCTTGGGTACACCCGGCATGTCGGTTGGCTTCCATGCAAAGATATCCGAGTTCTCACGGAGGAACTGGATGAGCGCTTCTCCCTATTTGCTGTCGAGTGTTGTTGAGATGTTGGTGGGTGCTGCATTGGTATCTTCCGGATGAATGTGCACAGGCTTCGTCTTGCTAGCCGACTAGAACGCAGACTCCGAAGCTGGTTTCTTGGAGCGTAGCCGATCACTCGGATTGGCATTTTTCTTGTACTCCTCCAACTCCACCATGGCCATCTGTTCATCAGCAATCTTTAACCCCTGCTGCAAACACTCTTCTGCGCGCTGCCGACTGCCAGTGACTGTGATCACACCTTTGGGGCCGGGCATCTTCAGCTTAATTTACACATAACATGGGCGGGCCATGAAACATGCATACGCTGGCCGACCAAGGATGGCATGATAGGCGCTGCGGAAGTCGACCACTTCGAAGGTGAGTCTTTCCTTCCTAAAGTTCTTGTCATCTCCAAAGACTACATCCAGGGCGATCTGCCCGAGTGACTTTGCTTTCTTGCCGGGGATCACTCCCTGGAACTGCATACTGCTCTCACTGAGATGGGACATCGGAACGCCCATCGCTTTCAGAGTATCAGCGTATAGTATGTTCAGTCCGCTTCCACCGTCCATGAGGACCTTTCGCAACCGAACGCCTCCCACGACCGGGTCGACCACCAGCGCATGCCGCCGAGGGGTAGCAATGTAAGCCGGGTGGTCCGACTGATCAAAGGTGATCGGAGTCTTCGACCAGTTCAGAAACTTTGTCGTCGCCGGCATAGCCATGTTCACTTCTCGGTTGATAACCTTCAACCGGCTCTTGCTCTCTACATCTGCAAAGATCATCAGGGTTGCGTTGACGCTGGGGAAAACTTCATCTTTGTCTCCATCATCAGCATCTTCTGGGCTCTTTTCACTCGACTGGCCCTCTCGGAACTGCTATATCAACAATCTGCACTGTCGAGTGGTATGCTTGGGCAATATCAGATTGCCCTCCTCATCTTTCCTGGTGTGAATGTGGCATGGCAAATCAAGGACATCCTGGCCCGACTGATCTTTCTTTTTTCTCGGGATCCACTTTTCCTTAGCCTTCCCCTTGTTCTTGGCTTGACCGGCCAGTGTGGCAGCCTCGGCCTGGGACGAACCGTCAATCTTGCGCTTTGGCTTCTGACTGGGATTATTGTTTCCGGGGTTGGGCTCACTGGTTTTCCCCTTGCCGTTACGGAGACGGTCTTCCTCTTCTCCGTTAGCGTACCGAGTGGCAATCTCCATCATTCGGCTCATGGTTAAAGATCCTGACCGACCGAATTTTAGGATGAGCTCCCTATATCTGACACCTGCCTTGAAGGCGCAGACGGCTTGGTGCTCCGTGACGTTCTCCACCACATGATGCAAGGTTGTCCACCGCTAAATGTACTCCCTCAAGGTTTCATTCGGCTTCTGCACACAATGCTGCAACTCAGTCAAACCGGCCGGGCGTTTGCACGTGCCCTCGAATATTTTGATGAATACTCGGGCCAAATCTTCCCTGCAGTATATGCTGGCCGGAGTGAGCTGGTTGAGCCAGGCACGGGTAGACCCTTCCAGCATCAAGGGAAAATGCTTCGTAGGCACATAGTCATTGCCACCTCCAATCTGCACAGCCACTCGGTAATCCTCTAACCAAGTTTCTGGCTTGGACTCGCCGGTGAACTTGCTTACTCCAGCCGCCAATCTGAAGTTAGGCGAAATCTCGGTGGCCCTGATTGCTCTGCTGAAGCACTCGGGCCCGGAGACGAATGCTCCACTTCCACTCAGACGATCTCTGTCCAAGTTCTCTCTCAATGCTCTGCCTCTATCGACCAGGTTCTGAGCGAGAACGGATCTCGCATTGAACTATGGGTCACGATAGTCGACTGGTTCTCTCTGGCGATAACCGTCGCCATGGCGGGGAGGGCTGGCCCTCCGATCGTTGCCGTAAGGATGCCTGGCGTCGTACGAGCCATCCCGCGGAGTGGGCGACTGCATACGGCGTCGATCATCTTGACGCCGCGGAGGCGTATTCCGACTGCGACCCTGACCCGAGTACTGGTCTCGGTGGAGGTCTCGGTCATTTCACCGCGGAGGCGAGTGTCTGTTTCTCCTCGGGGACACCGGGCTGTGGGCCGACTGAACGGTGTCAGCCCTGATGGATCTGCTCTGAATCCTGTTGCGCGACTGGGAAACCGCTGAATTTTGCTCTTCAGTCACCTTGAGCAAGGCCCGGATCTGCCGTAGACCCTCTCCCACCTCAGATCGGGACGGCTCAATAGAATCTGCTATCCGAGTGGCCGCCGCCAAATTCTGAACGGGAGTGCGGAACACCTGGAAATTCTGCTGCTGGTCAGAGAACAACTACCGCTGTCGCCGACTGGAACTGGGCTGATGTTGCCGCTGGGCGCGATCATCGAGTGATTTCTGGAGCGCCTCCAGATGACTGCGCTCAGCCAAGTTGGCCTGGCGCGCGGCCTCCAAAGCCTGAGCCTCGGGGGTCGTCCCAACGATGGGCGTCTGGAGGGTCTGCTCGGTTCTGCACTACTGTTCCTCCCTCTGCTGCCGACTGAGAGGTCGGGGGTAGTACTCGTCGTCGTGACGGTCACCGCCGCCGCCAAGATCAGCGCGCGACGGGTCACCGTTCTCCGCGCCGCCGCGGCCATACCCAGGCGGACTGGGCGGGGAATCGGCCATCAGCACCTCTGCAGCGGGATCGCTGCTCTCGCATTCGGATAGGCTTTCCGAGTGCTCGTGCAAGGAGGCGAACAGATCGAAGACGGGCTCGTCGGGCTCGATTGCCGCGATCTGCGAGGCTGCGACCTGAAGGGCCACCGCGTGCTTGATCCACCGCCGGGCGCTCGCGACGACGGCTGGTGGAGAGCTGACGAAGAAGGACGCCGAAGGCACTCGCGTGGAAGTGCGCTGTGCCGCGGACGGGCAACGCCTCAACATCCAGCGGGGCTTCCTGGAGCCACGCCGAATCGTCGGCAATGAAGCTGAGGACGCCGAAACAGATCTCGGCGCCCAGAGTCAGTCCGCCGCCGGAAACCATGGTGATGATAGGAAAAACGCAACTACGCCGGCAGTCGCTAGACGCCTGCCCCACGGTGGGCGCCAACTGTCGTGGGTGCAAGTCTGACAGTAGTGTGTAGGGGTACGGATGAGAGGGCAGAGCCTAGCTACGGCGCAGTTGTTACACTCGGATTTACGAGTTCAGGCCCCTCAACGGTGGAGGTAATAGCCCTACGTCTCGGTGCTCTGGAGCTGTTGATTGAGTGTATAGGTTACAAAGAATGCGAACCCTTGGAATGGAGCTGACGGGTGGCTTATATAGGGTCTACCTAGCCCCATGAATGCCGCCATTACCAGGGGTTAAAGAGGGGTTTAAGGGCGCCAGGTAACGGGCGCATTGATTACAATTAATAAGGACAAGCGCACGTCCTGACCGTTGTGTTCCTGAAGCCTCCTGGTCTTCTCTGGTCGAGTGACTGTCGGATACTCCGAGTGAAATAAGCCGGTCGAGTGAACTCCTGCCTCCCGAGTGGTTCATTGAACTCCGAGTGAATGTCAGGTCGCAGAACTCTTGACTGCTGATCTGGCCCTGGGACCAGTATAAGGCGTGTCGCATCCTAGTGTAGGGTCTGTAGGTCAGGCCTGTTATCCTATCCCTAGTATATGTCCTCGTCACCGCTCCCTGTCACGCTTCCGTGGCGGAGGTTTTCATGGCTTCCACCTACAGCTACGTCCTTTTTATTCGTAAGTTTTTTATATATTTATTCTTGCCTTGTTTATGAACGCCTTGAACCGAGTGAACCTCGGTGGAAAAATGCCTTACAAAGCTCCCGTGTATTTGTGCATGTGTACACTCGGCTGGCAAGCTCCCGTGTGATGGATGCATATGTACACTCAGATGGCAGCGATGAGGCGCATTTCTCGAGCAGGCGCGGCGTACGGGACCATGATGCGGCTCGCGACTGCAACGGGCAATACCGGGTCGCGTCTTCATCCACCTGCTCGACTCGGTCGGCCACACCTCATCACTCGGTCGGTCACACCTCGCTCGACTGGATGACTGCATCAACTTGCCCGACTCAATCGGCTACGTTCGCTCGACTCCGCCATGTCTTCATCGCGCGAGACATCTGCTGCTGCGTCATCCTTAAGCATGTCAAAAATTAGACAGCTAAGTAGCTTGTCATGCTCTATATTCTCCTGAATAAATAAGCTATCATATTTTTGTTTCACACGAGTATTTATTTCCGTGTTCCCGAATGTTCCGTAACGTATACTCACACGTAACACTCGGTGGCTCACAGGTAACGGACACTCGGGGGCTGCATCACATGATGTGCATGTACACTCGGTAGGTTTTTGTATACTTGTTTTAGTACCACTAGGAAAAATGCCCGTGCGTTGCAACGGGTAATGAAACTGTCGTCATGGAATCTCACCATCCCCTTTATCCTTCCACCATTTTTCTATCATCATGCAAAACACCCTTATGATTTCATCATCATCGTTGTACGAGCTCTTCTTCACCCACGATGGTCATCTGGGCTCTTTCATGCCTCTTTGTTCTCCCCTTGATTCCACACCGGCTACACCGTTACAAATAAATATCAAATAAAATTGAAACAACATAACTTTTCATATGTTAATATGTTAAGGATGAACATATCAATAGTAAAAACAACAATCCGAAGTATGCGCCACAAACTATAGTTTGCAATACAGGATGAAGGGAACCGGAAGTGAAAGAACTTACAACTATTTCCCAAGTAAGACAACATAGCAGGAGAAATTAAAAAAATCAATATCTGAAACCTAGCTACCAAAATCTACCTATACCCAGTTGGTCTTGAGCTCCAAACTATATCTACAATATCTTGGATTTGAGAAAATAAAAGCATATTTCAAGTTATTATTGTTGACACTACTACACAAACATCCAAATAACAATCTAATCAAATTCAGCCTACCTTCGTGATTATCATCAGCCATGTACAGATGTTTGGACAATAATAGGTGGTACGTGGTATTGAACAAGAACTTTTTGGCAGAATAGATAGACAAATTTTCCAAATTGTTCGTTGTCATGTTGAACTACAGTCGTAAGTTTATCTTTATGTAGGCGTTCTTGATGGTGGTCAAGTCTCTATGGAAATCAAAAGCGGCCTCCTCGACGACCCCTGAGAGATCCATGTGCACGACCACGGTGAGATGGGGCTCATCGGCGGCGCTACCGGCCCGTCAAGATCGAAGTACCTCTGTTGCATGAGCCGCTCCATATCCTGTATCCACTCAGGCCACAGGTGCAAGTTCGCGACGCTCATGCTGCCCAGCTCCTTCGCCTCCTCCTTTGTGACTATCACCACTGCCTCTACATCTTCTCCGGCTCGTCGTAGGCATCCTAAGTGGCGGCAGCGTTGGGGTTGGCACAGCCGGAACCATAGAAACTTAGTTCAGAAGGAGAGAGAGAAGCTATTGGGAGAGAGCCAAGGGTTCGCGGGGTGGGGAGATCACGCACCGCGCAGGGGTGTCGATTGTGATCGTCGTCGATTGATTGCAGCCATTGTTTCCTTTTTTGTGAAGAAATTGGTGATCGTTTGGTTTGAGAAAAAACCAGCTGGGGTCACCGAGGGAAAGGTGGAACGTGCGAGATGAGGACGTTGTATATGAATTTTAGGTATGAGCAATCGAGGCTTGCCCTAGAAACAATCCTACTTTTTTTATAATAGAAAAAAATTAACTTCCTTTCTATGTAAATAGGAGAATCACGTCAGGATCCATCTAAAAAAAGAATCACGTCAGCGAATCATTTTTTTAGATTTTTCTTAAAATCATGCTTTAAAAAAATCTGCGTTTCAAAAATATTCAAAATTCGAGTACAATACCTCCTAGTTTTTACAAAAATTGCTCATGTTTTTCAAAAATTCCAAATTCAAAAACATGTTCCTTTTTAAAAAATGTTGGAGTTAAATTTTGTGTTCACAACTTTGCAAAGTATTCCCGTTTGTTTTAGGATCCGGTGCTGCTGCTAGCTTCGTTTAATAAAACAAGTTTCGGAATCTAACACGTGAGGTTGTCTAGTGTATGGGCTAGCATGTCAAGGTTACCTGCGTGAGGGTTCTGATTCGATTCCTGATGACACATTTTTTTTTTTTTGAGAAGAGAGCACTTTGGTGCTGTGGTATAGCGTTCGCAACGGGCCGGCCCATCTCGGCTTGGTACAAATTTTGTTACAGTTTTTGTACCACCTCGAGTAGCCCTAATTTAATATATTGAACGGTATAAATAAAATTATCTAAGCGGGACGAAACCAAGAATATCACCTTGCTTTATATAGGCCCGTGCGTTGCAACGGGTACAAATAAATAAATTTATGCTTTAAAACCTTGGAAGTAATTTACCACTCAAATAGTTTCAATTAGCAAACAATTTTCTTTTGATTTGAGCAAAACAAACATGGCAATCACTAAGCTGCCTTATAATCAGAAGTTGTATCACTAAGCTGCCCCTTCTGAGTAATAATGGTAGCAGTTGCATGCAAATGCAAGGTCAGAAAGCTTAACTTTCAGATGAGCATACATGATGGATGATGGTGTAAACAATAGCCTTGTTATTGTACCTGACGATATATAGGTGATCGAAACTTAAAATCCACTAAGAAGTAATGTTCACAAGTTCCACAACGTCAATCAGGTACCACGCTTTCATCCTAGACTGACAATATACAGTATTTATTAGAAGAAAGTTAAAGAAGCTACCACGCTTGTTCTAGAAAGCTAGAAGTTTCCACATTAATTGGAAAAAAGACAGGCAGATCTACGTACAGAGTTCCTCATACTCTCGTACGCATGCAGAACTCTGCGTTGGGTATTTGAGCACAAGCTAGTTTGTACCCTACATCAAAACTAACGCAACCTGTAATCTGCCTTCGTTGCACCTCCTCTTGAAGCTCTGAACCTCACAATCTGTGGGCATCCACTTGCTATCGTATGCTGCCCATGCCGTTGATACTGTGCGGGATCCACCAGGTAATCGCCGTGAGCGTAAGCCATGCCACCGTAGCCGCAGTACATGGAAGGGTCGGCCGACCACCTGCATCCCACCAAGAAAAGGATCGTAGCATCCTGAGGCAAACATGTCTAGCGCGATCTTCCGCCGTACGTGTCCTTCATGTCCTGCCCCTTTCCTGGCTTGTGCGCCGCTGGAGCCGGCGTCGACTTTTCCGTCGCTGTGCTACTCCCAGGCCGTGCCCTTCTTGGAAGACACGTACGTGGCTGCTGTCGCTCTCCTGCACGGCGGCTGGTCCACTCGGAGCGCTGCTGGCCCTGGCGGTGAGGATGTTGGAGATGGTGGTGCGCAGCGTCGGATTGGGATCATGTTGTCCGCCTCGATGACGCCAAGATGATATCGCAGCGGCGGCGGCAGTAGCTGCACCCGCAGAGTAGCGGCCGACGTGCGTGACACGGCGCTAGGTGTTCATTGAAGAGAGGCTCCCGAACGCTCCGCAGGAGGGGCGATGGTTTCGGCGTACGGCTCATCGTCCGCTGCTCCTCCGCCTTCGCGGGATCCACCCCTCCTATTTCTCATCTGAACCAATATTTATGGGAGGGGCAAAGGCAGCGAGGAAGGTGGAGTTTGACTCCAACTCAGGTCTACCTGTCACGGACGAAACACAAAATTAGTACGGGCAAAGGCGTGTCTCGTCCTTTGATTATGGCCTTGTGGGTTAAGTAAAGACAACAGGCAAGATGTGCACGTTAGGGACTCCTTTTCCAAAGAAAACGTAAACATGAAGGAAACATGTCAAGACGTGACTTATGGGCCGGCTCGTTTGCGCGTACGTGTAGCGTTTGCATGTATTAAAACCAAAGGATACTATCGAAGTTGTTCTCGTATTGGAGTTGTTCTCGCACGCGCACGAGAACCAGCCGTACGTAATGCAATTGTACGTGAGCAAAATTAGGACGGTCGGACGCGGACCGTGACAAAAAAAAAAATCTAACGCGGGACGAAACCAAGAATATCACCTTGCTTTATTAGTAGGTATAGATATGCGCCAATAGCTAAGTCACTCATGTCTATACTTTTGAACACCATATGTTTCTTAATCCGAGTGAATCTCAATAAAAAAATATTAAGTCGGTTTCTTTAACTCTGTTTTTTCTGCATTCGATTGATTTTCCCTTTGCTGTTTTCTGGGGGCTGCATCGGTCCCATGGGCTGTAGCTCAGTCCAAACAGTGCACTGCAACTGATACTACTTCATTTGGGTCCAGTAATTCTTCACCAGTCAGATCCTTCACCCTGCCGAGTCCAGTCGGATCCTTCACTCAGTCGGATTCCTGCTGGTTTCGACTCGGCAAGCCCCTCGTACACTACGGGTGTTTTCTACTCCAATTGTTTTTAACACATATTGAATTCTTTCGAGAAATTATTACTTCGGCTTGTATAGTTTTGTGTACACAGATCACATGGTCACTCCAGCGGATGACCTCGTCGCACCATGAATTTGGGTTGCGTCGTATCGCAACCCCGTTATGCTGACCTCGTCGCTATGCCAACTCTGCCTCCTCTTGGCCAATTCCGAGGACTCTACTTCATCGTATCGTTGCTTCAACGACTCAGACCACATCACCAACATGTGGGACATGAAACAGCTAAGTCACTTTTGTGATTAAACTGCACTAGTCATTAACCCATGCACCTGCACGGGCTAGCAACCTTGATTCAGAAAACATGGTGCTTAATATACTTTGGAATAAGAACAAACATCGCAGTAGTCTTGAAAGTTTCTAATTATAAGTGTACTTTTGAAAATGTAATCACATTTTTTAGCCATTGGATCAAGGCACATCCAGTACAAAATG
Organism: Elymus sibiricus; assembly: GCA_039707655.1. Taxonomy (NCBI): domain Eukaryota; kingdom Viridiplantae; phylum Streptophyta; class Magnoliopsida; order Poales; family Poaceae; genus Elymus; species Elymus sibiricus. Next base: position 36,174,734 of record CM077674.1, read on the forward strand.
AAGAAATAATCCCTAGTTCATGATAGTGATATGGGAAAAGACCAAAAACTATCTAAGCTGGAAAAAATATTAGAGAAAATGATACATGTTTGAAAAATAGAAAATACAAATTCATTACTATTTTGGTCGAATGGCACATTTCATAATTATCTTAATCAATTTGAGAGAATAGGGATTCGTTTTTTGTTCAGCGGTAATTAAAAAATATAAAATTTTGCCCTCAAAATAGTTTAATTCGATACTCTTTGTCCACGGGAATCATGTGCTATATGGTTGTGAGTGTACATTCTTTAGTCAATACAGAAATTCTTATTCGTTAGTAAATCACGTGTTGATTCTTTATTGGACAAAGAATTTGATGGTAATTTTTTTTTTAAATTATGTGCCATTTTCGTCTTTGAGTTGTGCAAATGGTGTTACACATTTGCGTACCTAAAATTGCACACGATGATTTAATCATTTTTTATGCCACAACTTCGTTGAATTAGAAATAACTTTTGCTTAGTTCATGAGAAATAACAAATTTCAAATATGATAATGCAATACATCTTATCACTACAATTCAATTTATCTATGCCATTTGAACGAATCAGTACAAAAAGGGTTTCTATAGGTCGCTATGTTAGTTTGAATATTTTACCCTACTGTATTATGGTCAAAAAAAACTTTAGTTACGACCTATATATTTTGCATTATATAGATCGTAATTAAAGTAAGAAAATATTTACTTTGCAAATTATGTACTTTCCAATTTTATGTTAGAAATCCGTACTGTGCAAATGCGTACTTACAAATTTTATTTGACATATATTGTATTGCTCGACTCAGGTTTTGTTCCGCAAGAGACCATGAATTTTATATTTTGTAAGTAAGTAAAACTTTAACATTTTCCTTGAGGGTGTATCCTAATCTTGGTTATTTTATAATGTGAATTAATTATATCTGCCCTGCAAATTAAAAAAAAGAGAACTCCTATCTATCACGTATCACTTGTACGCATGCATCCTACACGATGGCCAAATCCTGTGCTCAAACGCATGCAGATTTCCTATGCATGATTCAGCCGCAAAAAAAGATCCATATGTATGATCATTGGTAAATCTCATCAAGCCAATCTGATCAACCTATTGACATGTGTTGGTTTGAGGGCATTTTTTTCCGGCAGGAGGTAGCGTGTTTGGTGTGGAAACTGCACGTAGACACGTTTTGTTTGTACCGTAACCTCATAGGACTCTTCCGTGGCACAAATAGATCTCTTCTGATCCTAGTAGTATATTTAACAATCCTACGGTTAATAATGTTGTTTCTCTAGAATTAACGTGGAGCCTCGTATGGTGCCTCCAATTAGTAAATATAAGATATAAGATGTTTGATTCCTTAGTGAGTTTGTTTTTTATCTCTTCCGAGCGTCACTCGGGAGTTGCTCCTCACCCACACCTGAGTCCAATTCGATGAAATAAAATGTATCGGTTCCTCAACTGAATTATTCAGTTTCCGACCGGTTTACCTTTGAGGGTTGCAGTACACTCGGGGACTATGCTACACTCGGGGACTATGCCACACTCGAAGGCTATTCCACACTTGGGGGCTGTGCCACACTCAGGGGCATCACCCTCGAGAGCTGCAGCTCATTCGGAATTGCATTTGCTTTTTTGTTTGGTAGTTTTTTCTTAAGTTCCACCCATAGGGTGTACACCCTATGGGTGCACTGCCAGTCGGCATGTTCCTCACTCGGCTTTCTTTCATTTTCGCGAAACGCCTAACTAAATATGCTCGGTACCTAACGCCCACTCTTTGCCTCCAACCCGGTCGCAACCCGATTGTCTGGTTGGCAAGAGCAAAAGCTAATGGTCTGCCAACTCATGAAAAGGCTAATTGCGAGGATCAAACAAATCGAGTCAAATATAAAGATAATGTTATCTACAACCAAAAGAGCTTAAGTTGTTCATGTGCATTTTTTCACTCGTCTTTCCGGGAATGAATATTCTAATGTTTTCACTTCTCCTCTGACTATTTTTTCTTTCACAGATACTCTTAGGTTAGTGAAGGAACTATGACTGGAACGTTTACCGCCCGTAGCGATGAGCTTTTTTCTCCAATCAGTGGTCCAAGCCTAATTCATTTACCATGCCAAGTGCACGGAGATTTGCCTGGTCGGCTCGATTCTAGGACGAATTCATTTACCGTGCCAAGTGAACGAAGATTTACCTGATGGGCTCAGTACCAGGCCCAATTCATGTACCGTGCCAACTGCACGAAAACAAGCCTGATGGACTCGGTTCATCAGACGACCTGAGGCGCACCGGCTGCGTTACTCGGGGCAGATCTGCTCTACGTACCACAATGATTCACTCGCCATCCCTAAGTCTTTACTTGTACGGGATTTATCCAACGCATGTTCTAGAAAAACTTGAACCTCTGCCAGACTTCTCTAGTCTGATAGAGGCTCGGGGGCTACACGCTATGGGTGCGCTGATCATGCCCCCGTAGGAATAAATGCAAAAGACAAAGATTACTGCGTCGATTCGGATTTGCTATGATGTCAATCGCAGCTACAATAAATTTCCGAGTGGCTTCACTCGAGCAGATGTTCCATGTTCAGGCACGACAAAATTTTGAGTGGATTCACATGAGTTGACATTCCGTGTCCAGGTGCGATGAAATTCCATGTGTCTTCACTCGCTCAGATGTTCCGTGCTCAGGTGCGACAAAATTCCGAGTGACCAGTCACTCAGTGTAGAACTTCTCTGCACTTTGGGTGCTGATAATCCACCTCAATGAGGTCATCAGATTGTTCGGCGACACCCTTAGCAAGGGGGGAATTCGATATCTCACGCAGCTTTGTTTGGTCCTTCTAGGATCTAAAGTATCAAAATTGCAAGTTTGGATCTAGAGTTGATCAAGAATCGGTGTTCCTCCGGGATAATGATTGGCATCTCTCCGAGAGAATTAGTCCAAACATCGTAATCAGTACTCGGATTTTATGATCACTAGTCGGATCACTAGTCAGCCTCTCCCTAGAGATGATTGAGTATCACCAAACTTTTCCTAAAAAGCTTGTTCATCACAATCTGATCCATGAAAGGTTTGCTCATTTAGAATCCATAAGGATCTTTCCCTGGGCAAATCCGTGGTTCATCGAAATTCTACAATCACTCAGAATTCAATCTCTCATGAACATCTAGTCGGATCAAACAGATTGCGAGAGTCGTTCTCTCAAGATCCTGATGGATTCGGGGCTAATGATGAGGTTATCTCCCACCGGGTAGGCTCACGGTGACCTAAAACCCAGCAGAAGCCCTTGGAGGCCCAATCCCACGTTCATCAAGTACCAATATATCATCCTGCATGATAGGGGTTTAGTCACTCGCGACATGCTACCCAAGTGGAGATTTCCGTCACTTGGCTAGAAGGGTGTATCTTCACTCGGACGTACCACACTTGGATTACAGCAAAAGACCAACGGGTTCAAGCATTCAATATAACGTTACATGGAAGGTTCCACCATGCCATAATGACCTACGTAATTAGCCACTACAGACTGGCTTTAACTCCGGCGGCAACGCACTCTATATAAGCTACCCGGGGGTTCCAGCCTGGGGACACTCTCTCTCAAACTAATTCTCATACTTGTAATATCCTATACACAGGAAGAAAATATAACAACAGGAGTAGGGTATTACCTCCTCCGCGGGGGCCCGAACCTGGGTAAAAAATCCCTGTGTGTACCCATTTGCGCCTCGCTAGATCAGGCACCATTCTCCCCCCTCTCTTACTGTCAGAATTAGAACCACGACAATGGCTGCTATTCGGCTAAGTGTAAACCTAACTTTTCCGAGTGTCATCTATTAGTCGAGTGCTTTTTCACGAACACTCGGCAAATAGCAGAATAATTGTTTTATTTGTTTTTGTCCTTTCTTTATTTTCTTTGTTGTTTTTTCTTTATTTATTTTTTTATTCTTTTTTTTAACAAGTGTTGTTTAGTTTTTTTCTTTCTTTTGATGTTTTTTCTTTCGTTGTTTTTCTTCTGTTAAACTTTTTCAAATTTTGTCACCTAGATGTTTGAATTTTCTGGACAAATAAACTCATGACCCCAAATATGGATTTTTAACAATTTTTTGTGCAGTACTTCATGTTCTTATAGTTGAAAATTGAATTATATCCATTTAATACGTAGAAATTCATTTAATGACTTTTAAAATTGCAGATGAACCCTGAAAATGCTAAATTTTAACAGGGAAGATATAAAGGTGTATGTTGAATGTCGAAAAAGTTTCACGGTCAAACAATGAAGCAACTGTCACTGCTCCTTCAAACCTCACACATTCCGTTTCAAAACTATGATTCTTGCTCGGAGATGCTTCAGTTTACCACTACCTATTTAGGTCATATCATGACACCATGTCAAGTTTCATGTTTTTCAGACTTCATTTACATTTTTTAAAAGTCAAAAACCAATAACCTCTAAGTTAGCGGTTGAATTCACCCACCCAAATATTTGAATTATCCAGACATTTCTTTGGATAATACCTACAAATAGACTTTAAGACCCAAAATTTGTTTTTTTCCAACCAATTTTTGTGCATTGTTTCATGTACATGTAGTTCTACTACGAAATATATCCATTAAATACATACAAATCCATTTAATGACTTAAAATCGCAAATAAACCCTGAAAAATGTAAATTTTAACATGGAAGATGTAATGGTATATGTTGAGTGTATAAAAAGTGTCAAGGTTGAACGATGAAGCAACTAGCACTTTGCCTGCAAACCTCAAACATTCCCTTTCAAAACTACAATTCTTCCATAGAGATGCTTCGGTTTCTAAGCTGTGTATATCTCAACTTTTGTGAAACTTTGCCAAAAAATTTACTACTGCCTATTGATGTCATATCATGAAACCATACCAAGTTTCATGTTTTTCGGATTTCATTTATATTTTTTAAAATTCAAACACCAGGAACCTCCAAGTTCTGTTTGAATTAACACACCCATTTTTTTGAATTTTCTAGATATTTCTTTGGATAATATTTACAAATAGACTCAAGACCCTAAATATGAATTTTTTTAACCAAATTTTGTGCATTATGTAATGTACTTATAGTTCAAATTTGAATTATATCCATTAAATATGTAGAAATATATTTAATGACTTAAAAAATAGCAAATGAACCCTGTAAAATGCCAAATTTTAACATGGAAGATGTAATGGTGTATGTTTAGTATAGAAAAAGTTTCTGTGTCAAACGATGAAGCAACTATGACTTTTCCATCAAACCCCACACATCATGTTTTAGAACTACTATTTTTCCTTGGAGATGCTTCGGCTTCTATGCAGTGTACATCACAACTCTTGTGAATCTTTCTTAATATTTTACCAGGGCCTATTGAGGTCACACTACTAGGAAAAACCCTATAGGCAGATGCTTAATAGTAGTGCGGGGTAGGGATTTGACTCTTAGCAATTTCACCATTAGGACTTTTTAAAGATTGGGGAAAAACATTACGGTTGACTGTTTTAGAAATTTGTATGACAAAAGATGCAACATTGTTCAGACTTGATTTTCTTTAGTAATTAATGCTTGTGTAATTGACTGCTGTAGGAACAAATTTGTAGTTTCATCTACATCTAAAATTATAGTTTTAGAAGTTTTACTAATTGATCTTGATCTTCTTTTCCATCTTTTCTTCAACCTGGAAAATAAACATCAAATAAAAGAGAAGGGGGTTATGTTAGAAATTTAGCATTCCCATTTCTAGAAATGCATTAGTGTTGGAGCAAACCAGAGAATTGGGAGCCAGGCAGAAATGAAAATGAAAACCTTTTGAGCTGCCTGAATCGTATAAGTAGTTTCTGATCTTACCATTTTTTTGGGTGCAGGGAAGATCACCGACGTGCCCTCGACGACGCCCAGAAGATCACCGACGACACCCGCATCCTCGACATCCATCTAGTGAGCATTTCTGTGTAGTATATAGTAGAACTGAACTGAACTGATTGGTCTATATATACATGTCTAAGAGGATCTAGATGCTTTCCTCCATGCAGTGGCATCTCATCTGTTTTGTTACGGTGGATGGCAGTGACTTGTCTCTCTGTTTATTTATGAGTATGTATGATGCACAAATTGAATTTGATGCAGCGACATGATCTTGTGCTGTAAATTTGAGCAGCAACGCCGACCTCACCGCCGACCGGGAGCAACCATCGTTGCCCTCGTGGCCAGAGGCCGTGAGGCCGGCATAGGCTTTAATAAGCCCGCGGATGCCGCGCTACTCCAAACCCCAACCCGCGGCCTCCAAGCTGCCGCGGTACTCGCCGACAAACTACACGACACGCCAGGAGACCCGAACCTCCTGGTAGACCTCAGAAGGGTGCTCCGCAGCACGGTGGAGCTCAAAGACAACATTAGCCAGTCAAGGCAATGCCTGGCTGGAACAGATAGTGTCCTCTCAGCTTCGGGACACCCATCCCAGGACAATCGCCAGGGTTCCGTTCCACGGCCGGAGGACCCGGCAGTGCTCGAGGCCGGCAATCTTCGTCAAGCCATCTCCATCATTGCGGCACAATACCGGGCACCTCTCCCGCCATGAGCTCCAACTGTGCAAGATCGCCTAGGTCATCATCCCGACCTCTGCGACCACTTACGAACCTGCGAGATGGAGCGCTACGGCAACAACTATGAAGCCCTGATGTCGCGCTCATCCGCCCTCACATCTGGCATAGCTCCACCATGCTTTGGGTATGAGGTGATAACACACCCGTTTCCACATCCGTTCATCATCCGAGGCATCAAGAAATATTCAGGCGACTCCAAGCCCGACCACTGGCTAAACGACTACCTAACGGCAGTCGAAGTGGAAAACGGCGACATCGGCAATGCTTTGCATTACATACCCTTGTGCCTCACGGGCTCCGCACGCTCATGGCTAAACGGTCTACAGCCCAACTCCATCCACACTTGGGCCGACTTCGAGACGACGTTCAAAAACAACTTCGAGGGCACGTACCAGCACCCCGGGGGCGGATACGACCTCCATAACATCATCCAAGGTGACAACAAGCCTGTCCGTGACTTCGTTGCAAGATGGCTAAAGAAGAGAAACACCCTCACAAACGTCTCTAATGAGACCGTGATAGATGCCTTCATCAACTGCGCCCAAGACCCCTTTCTCCATCACAAGCTCGGCTAGAAACGGGGCGACCGTAGGATGACCACGATAGCGGCATTGATGAAGGTCGCCAATGACTACGCCATGGGTGAGGAGACCGCACGAGCAAGCCGCTGACCTATGCCAGTCCCAAAATCTCAGGAGCCCGCCGATGGCGAGGGCTCCATACGAAGGAACAAAAACCGTAACAGGGACCGCAATAGGAAGGAGGAACAGGATAACGAGCTCGTAGCAATGGCCAACGAAACCAGCTAGGCCGGCACAAAAAAGTAGAAGTGGGACAACAAGCCCAGGCGGCCAGCCCGCACTGCTACTTGTGAGCTGCGTTGGGATTTTCCCCGAAGAGGAAGGGTGAAGCAATATAGTAGCGGATAGTATTTTCCTCAGTAGAGAACCAAGGTTATCGAACCAATAGGAGATTCACACAGACAAAGGTTGACAGTACCTGCACACACACACAAACAAAATACTTGCACCCAATGCGGGCAAGAGGGTTATCAATCCCCATGTACTCATTAATTGCAAGGATTAATTCTGCTAATGATAGGTTTGTAAATCCAAACGGAAATAAAAAGAAATAAATTGCAGCAAGTAAATTAGGGTTTTAGTAATATGATTTGGATGGACCCGGGGGCCATAGTTTTCACTAGAGGCATCTCTCTCAAGAACATAGCATACGGTGGGTAAACAAATTACTGTTGGGCAATTGACAGAAAAGCTCATAGTTATGACGTTATTCATGGCATGATCAGTACATAGGCATTACATTCGTGACAAGTAAACCGACTCCTGCCTGCGTCTACTACTATTACTCCACCCCTCGACCGCTATCCAGCATGCATCTTAAGGTATTAAGTTAATAACAAACAGAGTAATGCTTGGAGCATGATGACATAGTGTAGACAGAATAAAATCAAGCAATATGATTGTACCCTGTCGTTTTACCCTTAGTAGCAACAATACAAATACGGGCCTCGCTACTCCTCCTGTCACAGAGTGAGGAAACCGCAAGATTGAACCTACCACAAAGCACCTCTCCCACTGAAGATAAATCAATCTAGTTGGCCTAACCAAACGGATAGATCGGAGAGAAATACAAAGATATAACAATCACAGATAATAAAGTTCAGAAAAAACTCAATTACTTTCAATGAATAATCTTATCATAAACCCACAATTCATTGGATCCCAACAAACACACCGCAAAAGAGGATTACATCGAATAGAACTCCGAGGAGAACATTGTATTGAAGATCAAAGAGAGAGAGAGAGAGAAAGCCATCTAGCTAATCACTATGGACCCGTAGGTCCTGTGGGAACTACTCACACATCATCGGAAGGGCAGCAAGCTTGATGTAGAACCCCTCCGTGATCGATTCCCCCTCCGCCAGAGTACTGGCGCAGGCCTCCAGATGGGATAGCAGAAGAACAGAGGCTTGTAGCGGTGGAAGAATTGTTTCGAGTCTCGCTCTAGTGATTTCTGGATTTATGGGAATTTATAGCGTTGGAATTAGGTCAAAAGGACCTACGAGGGGCCCACAAAGCTTGTGGCTGTCTCGTATATCTTCTGGCCTCCCCCCGAAGCTTCTAGGGTCCCTTCTGGTCCATAAAAAATCACCATAAAGTTTTCTCGTGTTTGGTCTTCGTTTGGTATGGTTTTTCTGTGAAACAATAAAATAGGCTAATACAGAAACTGGCACTGGCACTAGGTTAATAGGTTAGTTCCCAAAAATGATATAAAATTGCATATAAAGCATACAAGATTGATAATATAATAGCATGAAACAATCAAAAATTATAGATACGTTGGAGACGTATCGGCATCCCCAAGCTTAATTCCTGCTCGTCCTCGAGTAGGTAAATGATAAAAATAGAATTTTTGATGTTGAATGCTACCTAGCATGTTTTATCATGTAACGGTATGAATATTGAGAAACGATGAAGTAATTGATATCAACATAATAATATCCATGAATACTAGCAAACAATCATTACTTTTCAAAATATACAATGCTTAACGAATGTTATCCCTACTCATTGAATTATGTAAGCATGGCATGACTCCGTCTTCCTAACATAAGTACAAAACATGAGCACCCCGGTGTCAAATCAAGAAATTGTATCATACTTTTTCACGCGCTTCAGCATTTTCAACATCACTCAATATATGAGCGTGAGGCATGGACTTAGCACTACAGGTGGAATAGAATATGGTGGTAGAGGCTTATAAGGGAAGACAAAAGTGGAGAAAGTCTCCCATCAACTTGGCAGATTGTTAGGCAATGGAGAGGCCTTTCAATCGATATCAGTGCGAGGAGTAGGGATTGCCATGCAACGGATGCACTAGAGCTATAAGTGTATGAAAGCTCACAACTGAAACTAAGTGGGTGTGCATCCAACTTGCTTACTCATGAAGACCTCAGGCATTTGAGGAAGCCCGTCATCGAAATATACAAACCAGGTTCTATAATGTAAAAATTCCCACTAGTATATGAAAGTGACAAATCATGGAGACTCTCTATATGAAGAACATAGTGCTACTTTGGAGCACAAGTGTGGTAAATGGATAGTAGCATTGCCCCTTCTCTCTTTTTCTCTCATTTTTCTTTTTTTCCTTTTTTCTTTTCTCTTTTTTTTAGAATAATATCATGAACCTCATCCCCACTTTTTGGAGGACTCATCAGTCTCCATCATTCTTTACCTCACTGGGACAATGCTCTAGTAATGATAATCATCACACTTTTATTTACTTACAACTCGGTAAACATAAATAATATGACTCTATATGAATGCCTCTGGCAGTGTTCCAGGATGTGCAATGATCTAGCGTAACATGTATTACAATGATGAACGGTGGCTTCGCCACAAATATCATGTCAGCTCTATATGATCATGCAAAGCAATATGATGATGAACAGACAAGTCATGTGACTGCTAACGGTGGAAGTTGCATGGCAATATATCTCGGAATGACTATGGAAATGCCATGATAGGTAGGTATGGTGGTTGTTTTAAGGAAGGATATAATGAGGCTTATGTGTGATAGAGCGTATCATATCACGGGATTTGGATGCACCGGCGAAGTTTGCACCGACTCTCGAGCTTAGAAAGGGCAATGCACGGTACCGAAAAGGCTAGCAATATGTCGATAGGTGGGAGTGCCGTATTAGTCCATGAACTCACATTAGTCATAAAGAACTCATATACTTATTGTGAAAGTTTTATTAGCCCTCGAAGCAAAGTACTACTCACATGCCCCTAGGGAGGAGGTTGGTAGGAGTTAACCATCGCGCGCCCCTGATTCGAACAACACAAAGGATTTCCTACAGGAATAAATATGCTCCAACTTCCCCGTCATGCCATGTCGGACAGTTAAATGAGTAATACATAACAAGCTATAATATTGATATTTTTACTAACCAATGATTATGAACTAGTACCCTTTCATATTACTACATCAATATAATTAAATCACACGTTTCATATTCAATGATCTCACATGAAAGTTTTTATTATACCACTCTTGTATACCTATCATTTTCGAACTAGTCTTATAACCCGTGCACATTACCACTTCCTATTTAGACTCTCACAAAGATATAAGTGAAGGATGAGAGTGCAAATGATTTCTACAAAATAAAACCACCACCGTGCTCTAAAGATATAAGTGAAGCACATGAGAAACTGCCTGACTCAAAAGATATAAGCGAAGCACATAGAGTATTCTAACAAATTATGATGAATGTGTGTCTCTCTCAAAATGTGTGTCCAGCAAACAATGATTGTGGCAAACGAACAAGCAAGCAAAATAAAACTATGGCACAAGACGCTCCAAGTAAAACTCATATCATGTGATGAATAAAAATATAGCTCCAAGTAACATACCAATGAATTGTAGACGAAAGAGGGGATGCCATCCGGGGCATCCCCAAGCTTAGAAACTTGGGTCTTCCTTGAATATTACCTTGGGGTCCCTTGGGCATCCCCAAGCTTAGGGTCTTTGTCGTGGTTTTGACACGGCAGATGCCCTTGTGAATGGACTTAGAGATGAGGCCATCGCACAAGTGTGGAAGCTTAGCGGGGTTGATCGGGAACGAGAAGTCGCCGGGTTACCTAGGTTCGGCCCCTCACGGTGGAGGTAAAATCCTACGTCCTGCTTGATTATATTGTTGTGGCTCTCGATTACAAGGATGCGGATTCGCTAACCTAGCTTTCGATGAGATTGCAACTTAGTCTCTTTCGCATATAGGTGCTCCCCTTTATATATACAGGTGGAACCCTAGATTACATGAGAGTCCAGGTTGTCCTTTGACCCGTCTCCTACTCTTTTCTACTTGTTCTCCAAGACGGCCTTTGTGCCACTCATCATCTCCATGAGCCGGCCCATTGCCTAAGCCGACATGTCCTCGCCAAGCCTCGTTAAGCCGGCCCACCAAGGGTCCTTCAGCCCCGCAGTAAGCTGACACGCAGAGCCTGCTCCATGGCCGGGTTATGACCCTGCCGGGTCTATATGCTGGTAAGCATCCCCAACATTAGCCCTCAGTTTGACTTGAATTTATTCACGTTAAACTTTATCCTGAAACAGCAAAACATTAGTAAGATACTATCCAAGCGCTTCTCAGGCCGGTCCTTTAGAACGATGTCCTTGGCCGGCTCAATTTGCCGGGTTAAGTAGATCGACGGGTCATTCCTTCAGGTTCAGACTTAGCATTTTGTATTTCCTTTTCCTGATGATGTCACAACCCACTACAGCAAATCTGGGATGACATCATGCCGTAACTTTGAGTGGGTTCGTATGGTCCTGTCAGGCGCGAAAATCGAGGAACCCGCAGCCGAAAAATTACTGCGCCGCCTAGGGTTCCGTCCCTGCCGTTTTAATGTTTATTGTGCCTATAAAGAGGCCATCTCACCCCCACTATCATTTTTCACCTCTCGCTCGTCTTCTTCCTCGCGTCCGTTCACAGACCCGAAGCGGCACCGCCTTCGAGCTCTCCGACAATCTCGACCGCGACCTCTCCGTCGCCCCAGTCGCCACCGGAGCCCATCAAAAACACTCCGGCCACATCCGTCGTAGTCAGGTACACCCAAATCCTTCTCCCTTCGGATCTATAGCGCCCATTCTTCTCTGCAGTTCATCGGTGTTCATCAGTGTTTGTTCTCCTTTCTCATTAGTAGATCTAAATGCATCTGAATCACCTAAATGAATACTTTTAGCACTGCGGCGATGCCATTTTTCGCATCTAGATCTTCGTATTGTCTTCCACAGACCCACATTGACCACGAGCCCTCGTATCCATCCATGCTTAGGTCTTTAAATTTTCTTTTTCGAAACATTTTTAGATCTATAACGGCAATCGCTCCGTTGGATTCTTGTTTATATCCAGTTCATCACTTAGCAAAACTCAAAATACCACTGAATTACCGATGCCGGCTCATTGTTCTTCTGGCTCACCACTGCCTTCCGTAGCTTGCATAAGCCGGGTCATGTTGTTAGCAATCATGATGTCTTATCATTTTGCCGGGTTATACCCTCAAATTCCCTGACGGCTTGCCCCTCATGAGCTTAACACGCCGGCTTACCATTGTTACTTTTGCAGCGGAAAACAGAAATCATGGCCCCCAAGACCGACAAGTCCTGCAACTGGGTCAGATCCCAGGTCTCAACTCTCATGCTAAATGAGCTCGTGGAGCAATGCCTCTTGCTGGCTCAAGAGACAATTAGCTGGCGGGCGCCTGAAGAAGAGAGCTCTCCCCAGCCTAAGCAAGACGAAGTAGTTGTCGCAGATCATCTTCTGAAGGGTTTTCGTCCGCCCGGGTCAAAATTCTTCAGTGACATTCTTAACTTCTTCAACCTCCGACCACAGGATCTTGGCCCAAACTCAATCACCAATCTATGCCAGTTTCAAGTATTCTGCGAAGTATATCTCCAAACAGAGCCAACTGTCCTTCTCTTTAGAGAATTCTTCTACATCAACCATCAGACCGAGTTCACCGATGGCCCTAGCATAGAACTTGGTGGCGTCTCTATTCAAAGGCGAAGAAACACTCCTTTTCCTGAGGCCAAGCTGGCGAGTCATCCCAAGGGTTGGAACAAGACTTGGTTTTACTGTAAAAGCACTGTTCCTCAAGATGAAAACCCCGTGCTGGGTTACAGAATGGACCGGCTCAACGCCACGGTTGCCTTTCCGGGTTGGCCATCAACAGAGGAACGTAAGCAAATTGCCCCTATTTATTCCAAGATAAGGGCCTTGGTTGCTAACGGCCTTACCGGGATCAACTTGACCCGGTGCTGGATAAGCTGGTGAATCCAGCCCCTTAGCTAGAGGGGCGACTTAATGTGCAATTATACTGGTGAGTCGGCTGACGTTCAACGCTTCAGCCAAGTCAATTTATCTACGAGTGACATCAACAAGGCCACGAAGAGATTATAGGGAGAGCCTCAAGAAAAATGCAACAAAACCGAGCTAGCACCCTTCTGCTTGACCAATCTTGTGCCTTCAATAAGTGCTTGCACCTTCTTATTCTGCTCTTAACTCGCCTTCTTCATCTCATTCTTAACTGCCGACTTGTCACAAATGCAGGCAGCCGACAAGTTTTGGAAGAGGAAGAAGCATCGACAACCCGCCCCCGCTCCAGTGGAGCAACAGGATGAGCCGGCCGATGCTGATGAGCCGGCTGCAGAAAACGAGGCTGAGGTAGAACATGACTCACTTGGTCGTCTTTCTATTCAACTTGCTGACGCCCCTTCTCTTCAGGACGAAGCTGAGATTAGCCACACCAACGAGCCAGAGGTAACTTTGATCTCTTCAGACTCTGACTCTCCCATACCTATTCGGAAGAAAACCCGGGCTGTGATCTGCAAGGTTCGAAGGAAGCCCCGGGTTGCCGTCCGTAAGGTCCCTTTTTCACACCAGGACGCTCATTTGGATCCCCAATTTGTTTTGAAGAAAACACAGCAAGCCGGCACCTCCAAAAGGAAGACCCGGAGCAGTGAAGGCGAGTTAAGTGGCGGGCTTCCATACGAGCCGCCATTCCGTAGAGCATGGGGCAGAGGTGCTTCTCACTCCAACTCCCTCTTTTCCTCTAGCTGGTCGTTTGAAAGAGCCCTTATGTTTAAATTACTGGGCATACCAGACGTCCCACTCCTCAGGTGAGTCAAGCGCTACTCAGGCGTCGGCTTTCAACATCAACCCTGGGTAAGCACTGTAACCATACTTGTGATAGTGATTTCTTACTCCTCACCCTTTTAAATGAATAACTCCTTTGTTTCTTATGCAGTGCCAAGGCTATCAAGAAGAAAGCACCTGCCGGGTTGTCTGACCCGGTCATTCAACCAGGCTCTCAAGGAGAGAGAGAGAGACCACCTTGATCACCCAAGACGAGCCGGTGGTCCAGAACAGCCCGCCGCCTCAAGACACCGCCAGCCCGGCTCGTGCTCCCTCGCCTGTTATCCAAGAACGAGAAAATCCAACTGAGGAGCAGCCCGTAGAGCCGCCCATGGCACCAGCTTAGGATGACGTGGTGGTGACCGGAGAACAGCAAGCGACTCCGGGGGCTTCTACCGCTCTTACCAAAATCCCTGCCAAGCCTGAGCCGGCCTCGAAGGACAAGGGAAAGACGGCTCTTAACTTTTCTTCGTTCGAAGACCAAGATGCCAGTACTCTGCACCAAGTTGTGCTGACCCGACTGTCTGAAGCGGAAGTATGAGGCAAGTTGCACCCTTCGCTCTGTACCATATATATATGTAGCCCCAAAGGGCCGGGTCATTATGGAATGATGACCCGGGACTTCAAAATTGAACTCATAAGAAGAACTTCAACCGGCGACCCCAAAGGCCGGCTCGTCATTAATGATGGGCGGGTCTTCATAACTTAGTAAGATAGATCAATTTATGCATTAGCCCCCAAGTGCCATGTAGAGTGCCCGCAACTGCATGGAACTTGCCTTGCTGTTTGTTTTAAGCTCAAAAGCAAGTAGCCCCCATGTGCCGGGTTGTCCTTTAGGGTGGCTCGGGTCATGCGTGTATGATATATAACAGACTATCTTGCAGGATATCCTGGATCAAGTGGAGGCGCAGGCTTCCTTCTTCCGAAAGGAAGCAAGGAAGGAGAAAAAATTGCATTAAGAAGCTGAAGAAGCCGTTGCTGAGGCCAACAAGTCGTTGGTCATCGTGCGGAACACTTTGCAAGAGACAGAGGCCGCAAGAACCGCCCAAGCCGCGCGAGCTGAAGAGGCCGAAGCCAAACTTGAGCCGGTGACTCAAGAACTGGCGACTCTGAAAGGCCAAATCACCGCCATGTGCCGGGCCATCTTGGTAAGCAAAACAGACTGTGCGCCAATAGTTCCGACGTAAATATGCTGAGCTGGCTGGACTGATCATGTGTACGTACTTTGGCAGGTCGGAAGAATCAAACTCTTGTGCAGCAACCAGTGGTGAAATTGAAGGCGGTATACACCCTTGTAAAACAACTATACATAGGCGGCTGTCGTTGCATAATGGCTGCCAAGAACACCAAGGCGCAACCGCAGTTGATTGCAGACACGTTGAAAGAGCTGTCAGTCGTTGATACGTCTCCGACGTATCTACTTTCCCAAACACTTTTGCTCTTGTTTTGGCCCCTAATTTGCATGATTTGAATGGAACTAACCCGGACTGACGCTGTTTTCAGCAGAATTGCCATGGTGTTGTTTTTGTGCAGAAAATCAAAGTTCTTGGAATTGGATGAAACTTTGTGGAGATTTTTTATTGAATATATAAAAAATATTGGCATCAAGAACTACTGGAGGGGGGCCACCCAGTGCCCACGAGGCACCAGGGCGCGCCACCTCCACCAGGCGCGCCCTGGTACCTCGTGGGGCCCATGTCGCTCCGTTTGACCTATTTCCAACGCTATAAATTCAGTTTTCCAGAGAAAAAAACAAGGGAGGAAGTTTTATTGCGTTTCACGATACGGAGCCGCCGCCACCTCCTGTTCTTCATCGGGAGGCCAGATCTGGAGTCCGTTCAGGGCTCCGAAGAGGGGGGTCTTCCGGCATCGTCATCATCAACCATCCTTCATCACCCATTTCATGATACTCACCGCCGGGAGTGAGTAATTCCTTCGTAGGCTTGCTGGACGGTGATGAGTTGGATGAGATTTATCATGTAATCGAGTTAATTTTGTTAGGGCTTGATCCCTAGTACCAACTATGTTCTGAGATTGATGTTGCTATGACTTTGCTATGCTTAATGCTTGTCACTAGGGCCCGAGTGCCATGATTCCAGATCTGAACCCTTAATGTTTTCATGAATATATTTGTGTTCTTGATCCGATCACGCAAGTTATATGCACCTGCTATGTCTTATGATCCGCATACCCCAAGGTGACAATAATTGGGATTCTTTCCGGTGATTGCCATAGTTTGAGGAGTTCATGTATTCACTAAGTGTTAATGCTTTGTTCCGGTTCTCTATTAAAAGGAGGCCTTAATATCCCTTAGTTTCCTTATGGACCCCGCTCCCACGGGAGGGTAGGACAAAAGATGTCATGGAAGTTCTTATCGCAAGCACGTATGACTATATACGGAATACATGCCTACATTACATTGATGAATTGGAACTAGTTTTGTGTCGCCCTAGGTTATAACTGTTACATGATGAATGTTATCCAACGAATATCACCGATCCAATGCCTACGAGCTTTTCATATATTGAATCTTGCTAACTTACTACTGTTGCTGTTGCTATATTACAATTGCTACTGCTACTGCTGTTACCGTTACTGCTAAGTTACTATTATTGCTACTGCTATCAAACTATCATATTACTGTGCTACTGATCACTCTGTCGCAGATATTTAGTCTCCAGGTGTGGTTGAATTGACAACTCAACTGCTAATACTTGCGAATATTCTTTGGCTCCCCTTGTGTCGAATCAATAAATTTGGGTTGAATACTCTACCCTCGAAAACTGTTGTGATCCCCTATACTTGTGGGTTATCAAGACCTTTTTCTGGCGCCGTTGCCGGGGAGCATAGCTTTATTTGCTAAGTCACTTGGGATTTATATCTGTTGATCACTATGAAGAATCTGAACGATACTAGAACCAAGATCGGTCCCTCCAAGACGAGGGGAGGTAAGGAACTGCCATCTAGCTCTGCACTTGATTCACCATCTGTTTTGAATAAACATGCAACACCACAACATGCTATTAATTCCGATATGTCGCAAGTTATTTATGATACTACCTCTGCTATGAATGATACTCATGATGATGCTAGTACTATGCCTGATAATGCTGTGCCACTTGGTGAATTTCTTACTGAACAAATTGCTAAAGCCAAAGAAATTGAAAATGTTGAAACTCCTGAGAATGATGATTCACCTATTATGCCTAGCTCTCCTACTAGAGTTGAAACACCTAATGAACAATGTTTTGATAGGGAGACCGCTAGAGCCATTCTTGCTTGCAATGATAGATATGAAGTTATAAAGTTAATTACTGATATGAAATAAAAATCAATGAAGGAGAAAATGAAATATGATCCTAAATTTGCAACCTCTCCCATATTTGTTACTGATAAGGATTATGAATTCTCTGTTGATCCTGAGTTGATTAAGTTGGTAGAATCTGATCCTTTCCATGGAGATGAAACTGAAACCGTTGTGACACATCTTACTAAATTAAATGATATAGCCACCCTGTTTACTCATGAGGAAAAAATTCGCCACTATTATATTCTTAAGTTGTTTCCTTTCTCATTAAAGGGTGATGCTAAATATTGGTATAATACTCTTGCTCCTGGATGTGTGCGTAGTCCCCAGGATATGATTTACTACTTCTCTGAAAAATATTTTCCTGCTCATAAGAAACAAGCTGCCTTACAGGAAATATTTAACTTCGTGCAAATTGAAGAAGAGAGTCTCCCACAAGCTTGGGGGAGGTTTCTCCAGTTGCTTAACGCTTTACCTGATCATCCTCTCAAGAAAAATGAAATACTTGATATCTTCTATAATGGACTAACTGATGCTTCTAGGGATTACCTAGATAGTTGTCCGAGTTGTGTTTTTAGGGAAAGGACTATTGAACAAGCCAAGGAATTATTGAATAATATATTGAAGAATGATAATGATTGGACACTTCCTGAACCACCGCCTAAACCCACTCCGAAGAAGAGGGGTATCTTATATCTCAGTCCTGAAGATATGCAAGACGCTAAGAAATGTCAGAAAGAAAAAGGTATTAAAGCTGAGGATGTTAAGAATTTACCACCTATTGAAGAGATACATGGTCTTGACAAACCGACACAGGTAGTAGAGGTAAATTCTCTTATAAAGTTTGATGAAAGTGATATTCCTTATAACAAACCTCCTAGTCAATGCCTGTATGAATTTGACAATTATATTATGAAGCAAGATCATTTTAATGCAAATGTTATGAAACAATTGAAACGAAACAATCGCCTGAGTGACTTGTTATTTAGAATTGCTAATGACGTTAAAGGTGTTAGTAAACATGCATCTATGGTTCAAACTCAATTAGAACAAGTTGCCAAATCTCAGAGTGAATTGCTTAATGAAATGAACAATAAAAGGAATGATCATGCAGTTAGAGTAATGACTAGAGGAGGAAGAATGACTCAGGAGCCACTTTATCCTGAGGGTCACCCAAAAAGAATTGAACAAGACTCTCAAAGAATTAATTCTGATGCACCTAGTCCTTCTAAAAAGAAAAAGAAAAAGAAAAATGATAGGACTTTGCATACTTCTAGTGAACCCGAGGTAGAAAAACCCTTGGAGGATAGCAATGATGTTTCTATCTCTAATGCTGAAACACAATCTGGTAATGAACAACCACTTGATGATAATAATAATGATGATGTTCATGTGGATACCCAACTAGATAATGATAAAGAACCTGATAATGATGTTGAAATTGAACCTGAGGTTGATCTTGATAACCCACCTACTAAAAATAAATGTTATGATAAAAAAGATTTCATTGCTAGAAAACATGGTAAAGAAAGAGAACCATGGGTCCAAAAACCCATGCCATTTCCTCCTAAACCATCTAAGAAAAAAGATGAGGAAGAATTTGAATGCTTTGCTGAAATGCTTAGGCCAGTCTTTTTGCGTACTCGTTTAATTGATATTATAAAGATGCCTCCTTATGCTAAATATATGAAAGACATTGTCACAAATAAAAGAAAGATACCTGAAGCTGAAATTTCTACCATGCTTGCAAATTATTCTTTTAAAGATGGAGTACCTAAGAAACTAGGAGATCCAGGAATACCAACTATACCATGCTCCATTAAGAAAAATTATGTCAAAACTGCTTTGTGTGATTTAGGAGCTGGTGTTAGTGTCATGCCTTTCTCCTTATATAAAAGACTTGATTTGAATAAACTCACTCCCACCGAAATATCATTACAAATGGCTGACAAATCAACTGCCATACCTATCGGTGTTTGTGACGATGTGACCGTCGTAGTTGCAAATGTCTCTATTCTAACAGACTTTGTTATACTTGATATGTCCGAGGATGACAACATGTCAATTATCCTTGGTAGACCCATTCTGAATACTGCAGGGGTTGTTATTGATTGCAACAAAAGCAAGGTCACTTTTCATATCAATGGTAATGAACATACGGTGCACTTTCCGAAGAAACAATTTCAAGTGAATGGTATTCATATTATTGAAAAGACTCTGACAATTACTATTGGGAGTTTCCAAATTCCTCTTCCTACTGTTAAAAAAAGATATGAAACTCTTATTATTGGGGAGATGCATATCCCCATTGAGGTAACTTAGTGTTATACGAAAGTTCTTCGGTTTCATGTTACTCGGAAATGGTTTGTTAATAAGACCTGATCAACCTTATTAATGGATTCTTTTTGCGAGGCATGTGGTTGCTACTTGTAGCTTGCGTTGGTATTTCCCCGAAGAGGAAGGGATGATGCAGCACAGTAGAGATAAGTATTTCCCTCAATTATGAAACCAAGGTTATCGAACCAGTAGGAGAATCACACAACACCTAGTAAGCAGTACCTGCACACAAACAACAAATCCTTGCAACCAACGCAAACAAGGGGTTGTCAATCCCTTGGTGGTAAGATTGCAACATTAAATTGTATTTGATAGATTGATAGATTGAAGCAAAAATACAAAATAAAATAAATAAAGAAAGATGGCAGCAATATTTTTAGGGTTTTAGTAATATGATTTTGATAGACCCGGGGGCCATAGATTTCACTAGAGGCTTCTCTCGAGAAAATAGCATACGGTGGGTAGACAAATTACTGTTGGGCAATTGATAGAAAAGCAAATAATCATGACGATATCCAAGGCAATGATCATGTATATAGGCATCATGTCCAAGATTAGTAGACCGACTCCTGCCTGCATCTACTACTATTACTCCACACATCGATGGGCTATCCAGCTTGTATCTAGTGTATTAAGTCCAATAGAACGGAGTAATGCCTTAAGAACGATGACATGATGTAGACAAGACAAACTCACGAATTAATAAACCCAATGAATAGATCCCATCTTTTTATCCTTAGTAGCAACGATACATACATGTCATGTCCCTTTCTGTCACTGGGATTGAGCACCGCAAGATCGAACCCACTACAAAGCACCTCTTCCCATGGCCAAACCAAATCAACTCGGTTGGCCAAACCAAATCAATAGATCGGAGAAGAAATATGAGGCTATAATAATGATGCATAAAAGAGATCAGAGAAGACTCAAATAATTTCATGGATAATCTGATCATAAACTCACAATTCATCGGATCCCAACAAACACACCGCAAAGAAAGATTACATCGGATAGATCTCCAAGAACATCAAGGAGAACATTGTATTGAACATCAAAAAGAGAGAAGAAGCCATCTAGCTACTGCCTATGGACCTGATGGTCTATGGTAGACTACTCACGCATCATCGGAGAGGAAGCAAGGATGATGTAGAGCCCCTCCGTGATCGATTCCCCCTCCGGCAGATTACCGGAGAAGGACCCCAGATGGGATCTCTCTGGAACAGAAGCTTGCGGCGGCGTAAAAAGTATTTTGTGGACTCCCTTGAGGGTTTCTGATTTTTCTGGAATTTATAGTGCTGGAATTAGGTCAAACGGAGCTTGGTGGGGCCCATGAGGCACCAGGGCGCGCCTGCCCCCACCCCCAGGCGCGCCCTGGTGGCTCGTGGGGACCACCAAGGTCTTCTGGCCTCCCCTCGAAGCTTCTGGTATTCTTCTTGCCCAAGAAAGAATCTCCAAAAAGTTTCACTATATTTGGACTTCGTTTCATATTGATTTTCTGTGAAACAAAAACAGGGCAAAAAACAACAACTGGCACTGGGCACTAGGTTAATAGGTTAGTCTCCAAAAATGATATAAAATTGCTGTAAATGATTATAAAAACATCCAAGATTGATATTATAACAGCATGGAACAATCAAAAATTATAGATACGTTGCAGCCGTATCAATGGTCGATGAATTTAGTAAGCACAACCTTCTGTACCCACTCTTAGTTTTCGGTTATTTTTATTCAAATACAATAAAATTCCATGATTACTCTGTTTTCTGAATTACCCGTGCAATAAAAAATAGCCCAAAAATAAAAGTGCTTAGAATGCAATAAAATTTTAACATGATTTTTTATTGATTATTTAAGAATTTTTGGAACAAAAATCATACCAGGGGGTTGCCCCAGGTGCACACGAGGCACCAGGGCGCGCCACCCCACCCCCCCGGCGCGCCCTACTACCTCGTGGGCCCCACAGAGGCCCCCTCACTTATACCTTTAGCTCACTTCGTCTCCTACCTCAAGAAAAAATTCCTGGTAGCTCTCCCTCTCGTGTTCTTGCTTACAACACATAATTTTTCGATATCTTTGCTCGGAGCTCCGTTTCCAAAACTGTTTTGGGGAATTGCTCCTTGGTATGTGACTCCTCCATTGCTCCAATTAGTTTTTGCTTTAGTACATTATATTGTGCATAATTAGCTACTGTTGGTGCTACAGAAAATGAGCTTGCATGTTGAATTCCTTGAGTTCCAAATAGTCTGAATGCTTGATATAGCCTCTAGACATCCATATGAGTAGTTGCTATCAATCTTGTGAAGTTTTATCGATATCATTTTGTGGTCCAAAAATTTTCAGAAATTTGTTCATAGGATAATGAGTTTCTTCCGGAGAAGTTCTTCGAGGAGGAGGTCCTCGGAGGCGTCATTAAGTGAAAGCTCGGCACACCAAGCATATGAGGAACCAAGGGCAAGTTCAGTACGAGGTGCCGAAGCAAAGTCATGTCGGTGGACGTGCAACAAATTTATGTTAGCTGCTGGCATCAAGGAGGAATTCGACCAATATATTCATAATACCGAGCTCTCCGCCTTCATCGCAGATAAGCCACCACAGCACTACAACCTCACTCATTCCTTCACTCAGTACTTTGAATTTCATCAGCACACCTCTAGAGTTTTATTTCACCTCTATGACAAATCATATAATATGCCTCTAGAAGAATTCTGTGTTGCTTGCAAAATTCCATATTGGGGTTCATTAGATGAACCACCAAGATCTGATTATGAGTTGTTTCTTAATAGCCTTTGTAACGGAGAAGATAGAGGAATCACGCAGGCTAGAATTAATAGCATTAATTTTCCCGCTATTCGGTATTTTGCGCTTTTTAATGGTAAATGTGTTGCTGGTAAGCAAGACTGTAGTGCACTTTGCGCCCCTGATCTGAGTCTTATTCATACGGCTTTGACCGGTAGCAAACTTTATAATCTTGGGGCCATTGTTGCACGTAGTCTGCAGCGTAATGCGGGTAGTGGTGATTTATATGGGGGAGTCTACGCCTCCCATTTAGCTGCAAGGTTAGGGGTCTCGCCCAAATTTAATGATCCACTCTTGCCCTATAAGTATTTAAATTTCGAAACAATGCGAGAACATAGGTTCTTAAAAAGCAACGCACAGGGTTTTGAGTATAACTTAGTCTTTAATATATATCACTCGGTGCATGTTGCTTTGCCTGCGCCTGCTCTCTTTCATTTTCAGAACAAAATAGGCACTTTCTTGATGAGAGTGAGGTGCACGAGTACAAGGCGGCCGTCGAGGCAGCTCAGAACGCCTCTACGAGCTACCATTTTGATCACTATCCAGGACAGCCATGGCCGTAGACCAAGCTAGGCAAAAGCCTAAGCTTGGGGGAGTACGTATTTCTCACCGACATTACATTCATGTTCACACATTTTATTCCAGTTGTCGGTGTTCAAACTTTTTCATTGTATAATCCATGTTAGTTTTGTTTTATCGCTTTCCTTTTGTGTGTTTCAAAAACTTTGAGAAAATCCAAAAACATTCCTCGTTTCTTTTCAGTTTATCTTTCTAGTTTAATTAGTTGTAGTTTCGTAGTAGTAAAAGAAAACTCAAAAAGATTTCTCGTTTCTTCCTTTGCTTGTTGGGAGTTCTCCCGTGTAAATATTTTTCTTTTCCCTTTTTTGTTTTTCTTCTTTAAATTGCTTTCTTTAGAAAAACTAAAAACTCCAAAAATATTTCAGTGTGTTTCTCTGAAATTCTTTTCTTTTCTTTTCTTGAGTCATTGTAAGGAGAAGACCACGATGAAAATGATGAGTGGCTCTCATATGCATTATTGTTGATTTAACAAAGAGCCCATACTACCTTGTCTTCTCCTTTGAATAAAATGCTTGCAGATTCCAGCTTAGTCCACGGCACGCTTGCACTATTATTATTTTCATATCATTCGGTCGTGCAAGTGAAAGGCAATAATGACGATGTTTTGATGAAGTGACTGTGGCAAGGAAAAGCAGGTATGAACTCAACTTGTTCTTTGTTTTGGTAAATATGGTTAACTCAGTATCCATGATTCAGCATATTATGATTAAACATGTTTGTGATGACAATTAGAGATTATAGTTGCTCATACCATGCTTAAGTAGCTAGGAGCGGATAATGATTTATCTTGAGTGTCAACATGCATTAAACTGCTCATGATGTAGTATGATGATATGGTATCCTCCTCTGAATGTTTCAAGTGGCTTGACTTGGCACATGTTCACGCATGTAGTGGAATCAAAACCAACATAGCCTCCACGATATTTATGTTCATCGTGTTTATATCTTACTCATGCTAGTATTCAATGTTGATTATTCATAATGCATGGTTATGACCATTTTCGCTCTCTAGCTGGTCGCTTCTCAACCTATTTGCTAGCCTTCACCTGTACTAAGCAGGAATGCTGCTTGTGCATCAAAACCCTTAAACCAAAGTTATTCCAGAAGAGTCCTCTATATCTACCTATATGCGGTATTATCTTGCCATTCTAAGTAAATTTGCATGTGCCAACTCTAAATATTCAAACGAACATCTGTTTTGTGTGCCCGTACCGCTCATGGATCGACAGGGGGTGGTCAGTATCTTCCATGCTAAGCGGGTTATTCTCATGATGTGTGTTCACTCACTTGTCCTTGCACGAGAGGGGCTGGTAATCGGGATGCCCAATCCCATCATTAAAAATGCAAAATAATAAAACAAACTCCCCCGGAAAGTTGTTAGTATGGAGGGCACCCGAGGATTCGGCTAGCCATGGCTTGTGATTGATGGTGGAGGGGGAGTAAACTTTACTTTAACGCTTGGGAACCGCCGCTAATGTGTTTAGCATGGAAGATATTGAAAACTCTCGGTCGTGACATTGACAGGAAAGGCATACCTCCCAAAATTTATTTACCTCTGATTTAAGCTTCCAGCTCTGGCACCTCTGCAAATCCATGCTTCCCACTGCGAAGGGCCTATCTATTTACTTTTATGTTATTTTACTTTTATTGTTGAGTCATCACCTTCTCAAACAAGCACCAGACCTGAGAGCACTATTGTCATTCTCATGCATTGTGTATAGTTAATGTTGTGTGCATCATGACTGGATCTCTTCTACCATGAATTACAATGTTTAGTCGCTGCATGAACTTTGGAGGTGCTCTGCATTTATGTTTTGCGGTCTCAGAAAGGGCTAGCGAGATACCATGTTATCATATTGTATCATGATTGTTTTAACAAAGTGTTGGCATTTGAGATATTTTATTATTGCTCGCTAGTTGATTATGCCATTGATATGAGTGAACATAATTTTAAGAGTTATCATTTGCGTGGTTAGTCATAATCTTTGCTGAAAACTTGGACACTACTTAAGCATATATATAGATACAAGAACAAAAGAGTTTGTAAAAGTTTTTCTTTATCACTTTCAGTTTGTCAACTGATTTGCTTGAGGACAAGCAATGAGTTGAGCTTGGGGGAGTTGATACGTCACCGTCGTATCTACTTTCTCAAACACTTTTGCTCTTGTTTTAGCCCCTAATTTGCATGATTTGAATGGAACTAACCCGGACTGACGCTGTTTTCAGCAGAATTGCCATGGTGTTGTTTTTGTGCAGAAAATCAAAGTTCTAGGAATTGGATGAAACTTTTTGAAGATTTTTTATTGAATATATAAAAAATATTGGCATCAAGAACTACTGGAGGGGGGCCACCCAGTGCCCACGAGGCACCAGGGCGCGCCACCCCCCCCCCAGGCGTGCCCTGGTACCTCGTGGGGCCCACGTGGCTCCGTTTGACCTATTTCCAACGCTATAAATTCAGTTTTCCAGAGAAAAAAACAAGGGAGGAAGTTTTATTGCGTTTCACGATACGGAGCCGCCGCCACCTCCTGTTCTTCATCGGGAGGCCAGATCTGGAGTCCGTTCAGGGCTCCGGAGAGGGGGATCTTCCGGCATCGTCATCATCAACCATCCTTCATCACCAATTTCATGATGCTCACCGCCGGGAGTGAGTAATTCCTTCGTAGGCTTGCAGGACAGTGATGAGTTGGATGAGATTTATCATGTAATCGAGTTAGTTTTGTTAGGGCTTGATCCCTAGTACCCACTATGTTATGAGATTGATGTTGCTATGACTTTGCTATGCTCAATGCTTGTCACTAGGGCCCGAGTGCCATGATTCCAGATCTGAACCCTTTATGTTTTCATGAATATATTTGTGTTCTTGATCCGATCACGCAAGTTATAGGCACCTGCTATGTGTTATGATCCGCATACCCCAAGGTGACAATAATTGGGATTCTTTCCGGTGATTGCCATAGTTTGAGGAGTTCATGTATTCACTAAGTGTTAATGCTTTGTTCCGGTTCTCTATTAACAGGAGGCCTTAATATCCCTTAGTTTCCTTATGGACCCCGCTCCCACGGCAGGGTAGGACAAAAGATGTCATGGAAGTTCTTATCGCAAGCACGTATGACTATATACGGAATACATGCCTACATTACATTGATGAATTGGAACTAGTTTTGTGTCACCCTAGGTTATAACTGTTACATGATGAATGTTATCGAACGAATATCACCGATCCAATGCCTACGAGCTTTTCATATATTGAATCTTGCTAAGTTACTACTATTGCTGCTGCTATTACAATTGCTACTGCTACTGTTGTTACCGTTACTGCTAAGTTACTATTATTGCTATTGCTATCAAACTATCATATTACTGTGCTACTGATCACTCTGTCGCAGATATTTAGTCTCTAGGTGTGGTTGAATTGACAACTCAACTGCTAATACTTGCGAATATTCTTTGGCTCCCCTTGTGTCGAATCAATAAATTTGGGTTGAATACTCTACCCTCGAAAACTGTTGCGATCCCCTATACTTGTGGGTTATCAACAGTCGTGCCCAGGTGGTTTGTGGACTGGAAGAAGGCGTGTTGCCGCACTGGGGCTCTGATAGCGCTTGCGCGAGCCAAGTCCTATGTGCCAGAACTCGACCCGGCTCAGATCGTGGGCGGGTACCCAGAGTTCAATGTCGATGACTCGCCGTTCACAAAGAAGGACTTCCAATGCTGGATCAAAGAAACCCAGGTTGCAGGCACCGCAATCGCAGAAGAGGCTGATCTGACCCGGTACCAGGCGCCCTACTCAAAGGAGAATGAGCGGATAGAGCCGCCAAACCATGAGCCGGTGTCCCTAACCTGTACGCGTAAGCCATCCATTGCTCCTGAAGTCGACCCTTCCTCCCTGATATCCGCCGATGCCCTATTTGAAGTGTTGCGCTCAATTCAGTGGTCGACCGGTGACTCAAGCCAAGAATCGGAGGATGACGACGGCCGCAAAGAGCCGGCACATTGTGCTTCATCGGACGCTGGTGCCAGCTCTGACCCGGCAATATAGAATGCCGGCTTATCCTTTTGTAGGCAGAACTTGTAAAAAAAATTGTCATGGCCGCAGTTGATGGGCGGCTTGTAATAGCGTAGCTTGAAACACTTGTTACTGATGCAAGTGCCATCGCGTACTATGATTGCTTACTGCCTGTACAAATAATTTGTGCTTCTGTGAATCCTCCTTTGGGCGTTGAGAGCCGGTTTTTGCAATAGAGTGATTCTGCTGAAACAATAACAATTGCATGTAATGGTGACTGATGAAATCACATAAACAACGAGTAATCTTTGTTACTGTTTACAATGAATCAAGAATATCAAAATGTACTAAAATAAATGCTATGCATGGATGTATGCATGTATGCAGAGATGGGATGAGTGCAATAAAAAGAACATAATCATAAGCCGGAATATGCTTGCAACGGCTGGCTCATAAAGCGCAAGCCGGCTGCTAAACACAACTTTAAACAACCGGCTCATAAAGCCCACACCGGAATATGCTTTCATGAAGCTGGCACTTTGGCCTATTGGTTTGTCCTCGCTCTCTGAAAGCCGGCTCTCACACAAACAATCGGACGTTTTAACTCATGACAAGTTCAGGGTCACCTATGTGATTGACTCATCAGACGTACGCCGGGTCATTTTTTGAGGGAGTAGCATCTTGCTAACAGGCAGGTTTAACCAACTTTGTGGCATCTCGCCAGGTTAAAGGGTTTTGTAAGCTAAACTCAATTGAGTTGGAAGCCCCCAAGTAACCCAGATCAACAAATAAAGATCCAGCACACAAGTTTTGAGGCAAAACAACACCTTTACACAGTGCTGCTGGTCGCTATTTTATTTGATCGAGAACAGGTATATACACAATGAAGGGTATGTACAAAAATATGACCCAGTCGATGACTTAGGTGTAGTATGGCCGGAGTTGGGCAATGTTCTAGGGCCGGCTTGTTTCCTCCTCGGAGGTACGTGATTTATCTACCTCATGTATATCAACCAGATAATATGACCCGTTGTTGAGATTCTTGCTGACCACAAAGGGCCCTTCCCAAGGTGGTGAAAGCTTATGCATGCCTATCTGCTCTTGTATCCGACGGAGCACTAAGTCACCCTCCTGAAAAGTGCGGCTTCGAACTCTATGGCTGTGATAGCGACGTCGGTCTTGCTGATAAATTGCTGATCTGGATGCGGCAAGGTCGCGCTCTTCCTCCAGAGCATCAAGAGCGTCTTGGCGAGCCTGCTCATTATCTGATTCCACATAGGCCGCCACTCGAGGGGAGTCATGACGAATATTGCTTGGAAGTACAGCTTCTGCACCATAGACTAGGAAAAACGGCGTATAGCCTGTTGACCTGTTGGGAGTAGTCCGTATGCTCCAAAGCACCGAAGGTAATTCTTCTTCCTAGCAACCCGGCGTGCGCTGCAAAGGCACCATGAGCCGGGGTTTGATACCACGCAGCAATTCCTGATTGGCCCTTTCTGCCTGTCCGTTGGACTGAGGATGCGCAACCGATGCTAGATCAAGCCGGATGTGCTCCTGTTGACAGAACTGTTCCATGACTCCCTTGGACAGATTGGTTCCATTGTCTATAATGATACTGTGCGGGTAGCCAAATCGGAATATCAGCTTTGTTAGAAACTTGACAGCTGTAGCCGCGTCGAAGTTGCTGACCGGCTCTGCTTCCACCCACTTGGTAAACTTGTCCACAGCCACCAGTAGGTGTGTATGCTTGTTCTTAGAGCGTTTGAAGGGTCCCACCATGTCAAGCCCCCAGACCGCGAACGGCCAAGTAATTGGGATCATCCTCAGCTCTTGAGCCGGCACATGGGCCTGGCGTGCATATTTTTGGCAACCATCACACTTACGGACAATATCCTCTGCGTCAGCATGAGCCGTGAGCCAGTAAAAACCGTGCCAGAAAGCCTTCGCGACCAGTGATCTTGAGCCGGCATGGTGTCTAGAATCGCCAGAGTGAATCTCATTGAGAATTACGCGGCCTTCTTTAGGTGAAACACAACGCTGAAAAACACCAGTGACACTTCGTCGGTGCAACTCGCCATTGACAATAGTCATAGACTTGGATCATCTGATGATCTGCCGAGAGAGGATTTCCTCTGTTGGCAGTTCTCCCCGGCTTAGGTAAGCCAAATAGGGGACCGTCCAATCAGGGATAGCATGGACAGCAGCCACTAGAGCCGCCTCAGGGTCAGGAATAGCCAAGTCCTCCTCTGTTGGTAACTTGACAGATGGGTTGTGCAAAACGTCCAGGAACACATTGGGTGGCACTGGCTTGCGCTGAGAACCCAAGCGAGAGAGTGCGTCTGCCGCCTCGTTCTGCCGACGATCAATATGGTCAACTTGATAACCTTTGAAGTGTCGAGCAATATTTGTGACTGCCTACCGATAAGCCGCCATAAGGGGATCCTTCGAATCCCATGTACCTGAAACTTGTTGGGCCACTAAGTCTGAGTCGCCCAAACACCTGACCCGGCTCAGGTTCATCTCCTTGGCCATCTGAAACCCATGAAGCAAAGCCTCATATTCTGCTGCATTGTTAGTACAGGGGAACATGAGTCTCAAAACATAACAGAACTTATCTCCTTGTGGGGAAGTAATCACAACTCCAGCCCCCGAGCCTTCAAGCTGCCTTGAGCCGTCAAAGTGTATGGACCAGTATGTTGTGTCGGGCTTCTCTTTGGGATCCACCAACGCCCGAGATTAATGAAATCCACCAACGCCCGAGATTTGATTGATGTGCAAGGCACGCATTTGAGATGATGTGGACCAAGCTTGATGGCCCACTTAGCAACCTGGCATCTCGCCTCCCGGTTCTGGATTATATCCCCAAGAGGTGCTGAGCTGACCACAGTGATTGGATGTTCGTGGAAGTAATGCTTCAGCTTGCAGCTAGCCATAAACACTCCGTAGACCAGCTTCTGCCAATGTGGATATCGCTGCTTGGACTCGGCTAACACCTCACTGATATAATATACAGGGCGCTAAACTGGATATTCCTTGCCGTCCTCCTTGCGCTCTACCATGACTGCCACGCTTACAGCCTTGTTATTGGCAGCAATATACAATAACATTGGCTCCTTCTCGCGAGGGGCAGCAAAGACTGGCGGCTCAGACAACTGCTACTTGAGGGCCTCAAAGGCCTGATCTGCAGCATCACTCGAGACAAAGTTATCTGACTTCTTAAGCAATTGATACAACGAAATTCCCTTCTCCCCAAGCCGGCTTATGAACCGGCTTAGTGCCACAACCCGCCCAGCCAGCTTCTGCACGTCATTCAGTTTGGCCGGCTTAGCCAGGGTCGTTATTACTTTGATCTTTTCTGGGTTAGCTTCAATGCCACGCTCAGAAACAAGAAATCCCAAGAGCTTTCCTGCAGGGACACCAAAGACACACGTCTCCGGGTTAAGCTTCATCTGGTAGACACGGAGATTATCAAATGTTTCCTTGAGATCCTCCAACAGGGTTTCTTTCCTTCGAGACTTGACAACAATTTCATCAACATACGCATGAACATTCCGTCCGATCTGCTTGTGAAAACAGCTCTGGACACAACGCTGATAAGTCGCCTGTGCGCACTTCAGACCAAACGGCATGGTTGTATAGCAGAAAGCCCCAAAGGGTGTGATGAAAGCCGTCTTTTCCTAGTCCTCCAGCTTCATTTTGATCTGATGATAACCGGAGTAAGCATCCAGGAAGCATAAACACTCGCAACCCGCCGTGGCATGAATGATCTGGTCAATATGGGGTAAGGCGAAAGGGTCACTGGGACAAGCCTTATTCAGGTCTGTGTAATCAACACACATCCGCCAATTCCCGTTTTTCTTCAGAACAAGCACTGGGTTAGCTAGCCATTTAGGATGGAAAACTTCAATGATGAACCTGGCAGCTAGGAGCCGGGCCACCTCTTCACCAATAGCTTTCCATCTTTCCTCATTAAAGTGACGGAGATACTGGCGAACTGGCTTAAACTTGGGATCCACATTAAGGGAGTGCTCACCGAGTTCTCTCGGTACACCTAGCATGTCAGAAGGTTTCCATGCAAAAATGTCCCGGTTCTCACAGATGAACTCGATGAGCGCGCTTTCCTATTTGGGATCCATATTTGCCCCGATGGTGAATTGCTCAGAAGAATTGCCCGGGGTGAAACCAACTTGCTTTGTGTCTCTGGCCGACTTAAACTTGAGCAGAGGGTCAGACTCGGTGGTGGGCTTCTTCAGGGATGTCCTGTCAGACGGGTCAACATTGTCTTTATAATACCACAACTCCTCCGCGGCGCAAGCCGTCTCGGCATAAGCTGCGTCTCCTTCCTCGCACTCAAGTGCAATCTTCCAGTTGCCTTCCGCTGTGATGGTTCCCCTTGGTCTTGGCATCTTCATTTTCAAGTAAACGTAGCATGGCCGCGCCATGAACCGCGCATAAGCGGGCCGGCCAAATAAGGCGTGGTATGGGCTCTTAAGCTTGACCACCTCAAAGGACAGGAACTCAGAACGCCAGTTATCCTCTGAGCCAAAGGCCACCTCAAGGGAAATTCTTCACATGGGATAGGCCGACTTGCCAGGAACAATGCCATGAAAGACTGTAGAGGACGGAGTTAACTGCCTATCGGAAAGATTCATCCGCCTGAACGTGCCATAGTATAGAATATTGATGCTGCTGCCTCCGTCCATGAGCACCTTAGTTAGCGTATAGCCGCCAACTTGTGGTGCAACCACCAGAGCCAGGTGGCCAGGGTGATCGAGGAGGACAGGATGATCTGCCCTGCTCTAGGTAACCGGTTGTTCAGACCAGTTGAGATAGTAAGGAGTTAACGGCTCAACCGCGTGGGCGGCTCGTCGCTGCACCTTCTGATCCCGCTTGCAGGTACTGGTGGTGAACACATGATACTTTCCGCTATTTAACTGTTTCGGGTTACTCTGAAACCCTACCGCACCAGCTTGATGCTGATTTCCCTGGTTGTTTCTCTGATTGCCACCTCCAGTATTACCAGCCCCCTGGAACCCGCCGCCTTGGCCACTGTTGCCCTGGAAGCGGGGTCCTGCGAAAGGCCCTTGCAAGCCGGCTCCTGAGAAGCCGGGTCCCTAGTTGGCGGGTTGTCCGCCGTTACCGCCCCCATTATGATGATTCTGGAAGACCCACTTGGCAAACTCTTGCATGACATAGCAATTTTCCCAGGAGTGACTGGATGGCTTACCATTGTAACTGTGTTTCGGACAAGGAGCCTTGAGAGCTTCCTCGTAAGTGAGAGGGCGATTACCAGACTGCCTCCTAGAACCGTCATTCTGACGCTGACCTTTGTTCTCCGTGTTTGTGTTCGCCACTAGATCAGAGCTACCATCGTAACCCTTGCGTTTACCACCGTTGTTGTTCTGCCCATTACCGTTGTTCTGCTGGTGGCCCTTGCCACCACCTTTCTTGTCTTTACCAGCTTTCTCCTCATCAGACGGTGGGTCCTTAGTATTGTCAGACTCCGCGTACCGGGTTAAGACATCCATCAGATCACCCATATCCTGGGTCTTTCTCTTGAGTCGCCCTAATTTCTGGACCAGTGGCTGAAACTTGCATGTTCGCTCCAGAACAAGTACTGCCTGAGCTGCCGAGATGCTGTCAGAACTATGTATAACCTCTGCAACCCGGCGAGCCCAATGGTGTGCCGACTCATCCTCGCGCTGAACGTATCGTTCCAGATCAACAATGGTGGTTGGCCTTTTACAGGTTCCCTGGAAGTTCTTGATGAAGCGTTCCTTCAGCTCCTACCATGTGTTGATAGAATTCACCGGTAGGTTTTTCATCCAGGTGCGCGCGGGGCCTTCCAACATCAGAGGCAGGTAACGCGCACACACTGACTCACTTGCGCCCAACAAGTCCATTGCCAGCTCATAACTCTCAATCCACTCGGTGGGCTCCAAATTCGCCATATAGTTAGGAACCTTGTGAGGCCCATTGAAATCGTGGGGTATGCACGCTTCTCGCAGCGCTGGTACCAAGCAGGGGGTTCCGATCATGCGGCTCGAAGAGCCCCCAAGTCGGCCATCTGTCCGGGTTGCGTCGGGCTGGCGATGCACTTTCGGCGGGTTAACGTTCGGCGGCGGGTCGACTCGCACTGGCATGTTGACGTGCACCGGCGGGTTGTGCCCTGCTCACGCATTTTCTTCCTCCCACGCTCACAGAACACGAGCGACGTCTATAACGTCTTGCGGGATCCTGGCCTGGTGCTGCTCCGCCAGCGGTTGGGCGGCTCTCCTACGATGCGCGCTGCTGGAGACCACTGGCGACTCAGGGCGCTGACTCCTGGTGCGGCTCTGATGTGGGGTCGAGAGAAGCCGATGCTGGCTATGCGAGTAGTTGGCTTGCTGCACTACTGCTGTCCTTAGCATTGCGATGGCATTCCTGGTCTCTGTCTGAATCGGGCCGTCCCCCTCGATCGGAATAGCCGCCAAGTTGTGGGTTGCAGCCAGCACATTATCGACCGGGTTGGAGTAGTGACCAATTGGGGTCTGGAACCGGTGAGACGGCGGCTACTGTTGCTGATCTGGCGTGCGATGCTGGGCCGGCTCCCGCTGCTGAGTCGGCGGTTGCAAAGGCGGCTCTCCCGTGGGGATGACTCCAGCCCCCGGGTTCGTCGGAGCCGGCGGTGTGGTGAACAGCTGAGTCGGCTCGAGATTAGCCGGAAGCCGGCTCTGATGTCGCCTCCTGTGAACGAGCTACGACTCGGCCTGTCGACGGTTCAGGTAATGTGCCTCCTCATCCAGACGCTGCCTCTCCGCGGTGATCCGGTACTACTCCTGCACCATGCAGGTGTTCTCCGCACTGATGTCCTCTTGGATCTTGGCCATCTGCTCGCGACACCTCGTGATATCCGTGTTGCGTGCCGCTGCATTCTCCGCAGTGACCGGCTCGGTCAACAGGGCCGCCAGCGTGGTCACCAAGCCCGCGAGTGCCTGAACCCTGGTTTTCTGAGAGCCAGTGGCCGACGCGTCCGCTCCTCCTGAGCCGGCAAGGAGGTTGTTCTGCCCCGCCATTGGATTGGCCAGGTCACGCAACGGATCTTGCCTACCCGCCATGTATATCGCCGCAAAAGCGAGGCAGCTCTGGGCTCTCTGGGAAGACGTCATCCGTGTGCCCGAGCCCCCTAGTATGCGGAGGAAGGATTGACTCGGTTTCTCCCGAAGAGGACTCGCCGTCAGATTGGACGAGCGTATCATCTTCAGACTGGGAGTTCTCCGACAAGGCCACCCCTTGGGTGAAACCTACGAAGACATGGTTTCGGGCGGCTTGACGCGGGCCGGGTGTCGCCTGACTCGGCCCAGCGCGGCGTGCCGACTCAACGCCGGCGATGCTCTCCAACCCGGCGGCCGAGTCGCCGACCATGCCGATGAAGGTATGGATTTTGCAGAAGGGGACCCGGTACCCGTACTCAATCGAGCCGGCGTCGGGGCCCCAGTACGAATCGTCAATGTAGAACTTCCCACGGCGGCTCTTGGTCATCATGCCAACCGCGTACTTCCCGAACCCTAGAAGAGATCCCGCTAAGAACTCAACTCCACCGTGCGTAGGCCCCACGGTGGGCGCCAACTGTCATGGTTTTGAAATGGCAGATGCCCTTGTGAAAGGACTTAGAGATGAGGCCATCGCACAAGTGTGGAAGCTTAGCGGGGTTGATCGGGAACGAGAAGACACCGGGTTACCCAGGTTCGGCCCCTCACGGTGGAGGTAAAAGCCTACATCCACTAGTGGAAAACAGGGCTATAATCCCGGTTTGGGAGGGCCTTTAGTGCCGGTTCTACAACCGGCACTAAAGGGGGGGGGACTAAAGCCCCCCCCCCCCTTTAGTCCCGGTTCGTCACGGCCCGGCACTAAAGGGGCTCCACGTGGCGCTGCTGGGGCGGGGGAGGGAGGACCTTTAGTCCCGGTTGGTGTTACCAACCGGGACTAAAGGCTCCACGTGGCGCTGCGGGGGCGGGGGAGGGAGGACCTTTAGTCCCAGTTGGTGTTACCAACCGGGACTAAAGGCTCCACCTAAAGGTCCTTGCCGGGGGGGAAAAATTGAATTTTTTTTTAATTTTTTTTTTGATTTTTTTTAAGTTTTATTCCGAATTTCAAATCTTTGAATTATTTGACAATTTAATCTCTAATCATCCCTCCTCACTACTTCAGAATTTAATCTCTAGAGTCTCTAATCAGCACTCATTCCAAATCGTCTAACTTCCCGGCCGGTCACCCATCCTCTCACTACTCCAGCCCAAGCACGTTTAACTTGCAGGTTCTATCTCCCCTAGTTTCCAAGTCTGCACTTGTTGTTTTCCTGACAATCTTAAGCTATCAATCCTGTTAACCCTTAGGTCTTGATGTCACATGATTTAATTTTTTGAATTCTAAACAATTATTAAAATAAACAAAATAAGTACTAATAATATTAAATTTCAATGAAAATAAAATAAGTAATAATATTGTTTTATTCATTTTTTTGCCATTTATTCATTTAATATGACATAATTAATATTTTTAAATCTGTAAATCAAAATTCGACAAATAATATATCCATTACTATCAGAAAAATGTGAGGAATCCAAATATGACATCATTTATTTATTTTAAATAAAATTAATTTTTAAAATTATTAATTTTTTTTTTATTTGAAATAACTTTTTTTACTTTTGGAATTTTGAGAATCTGAGAAAACTTCACCGGGTAAACCCGGGTGAAATCGAGTCCCAATTTTTCTCTAGTTTTTTTTGATATATTAAACTTTTTTTTTTGACGTCGTATGCAAAAGTTATGGCCGTTTTACATTTTTTTTCGTTTTTTTGCAAAAAAGGTCAAAATTCATATTTCAAAATTTCTATACCAACTAAACACTAAAACCAAACTACACCTCAAAGGATTTTATTTTTTGAAGATTTTATCATTTTTGTTTATTTTCTACAAAACTAAAAAAGGCGGTCCACGGGGGGGGGGGTAGAGTTTGAAAATTTCAGAACCCCTTTAGTCCGGGTTGGTGTCCATCCAATCATACCGTCGACTACACATCTGCTAGCACCGTCCCAGCCAGAGTCACAACTAAGGTTAACCAAGTCAGAAAGGTATGCGGCCGTCGGCTTCGAAGTATCAGGGTTTCAGACGAAAACTCGTCTGTTACAAAGTCATTTCATTTTTTTAAAACTTATTTCAACTCCAGACTTTTTGTGTGTTCATTATGCACCATTCGAAGCCACGCCCCCAAATTTCAACCCTTTCTGACTTCATTTGCTATTTTCATGCATTTAATGATTTTTTTGAGCTAAATGACCCTGAAATTGAAAAGCACTACAAATGAACTCTGAAAAGGTTGAAACTTGGCATGGTATCATCATTTCACCCACATAGCTTGTGCTAAAAAGTTGAGAGGGTTACGGCAAAAACTGGATGCACTTCGTGTACAAACTGGACCATCTCCTTCGAAGTATCAAGGTTTCGGACGAAAACCCATCTGTTACAAAGGCATTTCATTTTTTTTAACTTATTTCAACTCCAGACTTTTTGTGCATTCAATATGCACCATACTACAACATGTTAAAATCTACAGAAAGAACTAACTAAAAATAATAAAAAACAACAATTAAATGACTAAAACAACTATATAAGCAAAACAGTATTGTTTTAATTAAAATCCTAATTTAAATTATTCTAAAAATAACCAAATAAATCTTACTGTGACAACAATCTAACACGTGACAAGGAGCAAAAAGAATTAAATTTAAAACTATTTGTAAACTCAAGTTATTCACAATCTAGGGTTTGAAGCAAATTTGAACAAATTCAAATTTAAACCATTCAAATTTGAAAACTAATGGCACAAACATAAACTAGACAAAATTTTGAATCTAATGCAAAAAGAATCACTCAAAAACATCAAATATCTTAAAAGATATAAGCAATTTAAAACAGAAACTAAAAACAGAAAAAAAAATCAGAACCCCTTTAGTCCCGGTTGGTGTCTCCAACCGGGACTAAAGGTCCAACCTTTAGTCCCGGTTGGAGACACCAACTCCAACCGGGACTAAAGGTCCAACCTTTAGTCCCGGTTGGAGACACCAACCGGGACTAAAGCCTCAACCCCTTTAGTCCCGGTTGGTGTTACCAACCGGGACTAAAGGGGGGACCTTTAGTCCCGGTTGGTGATACAAACCGGGACTAAAGGGGCTCGTGGGGGCCCCAGCTGACACCAGCCTGGCACGACCCCTTTAGTCCCGGTTCGTGTTACGAACCGGGACTAAAGGTCTGGAAAGAACCGCGACTAATGATGCCCGTTCCGAACCGGGACTAATGGTCACATTAGTGCCGGTTCAAAACCAAACCGGGACTAATGCTGCAGACAAAAGGTCCGTTTTCTACTAGTGATCCTGCTTGATTATATTGCTGTGGCTCTCGATTACAAGGATGCGGATTCCCTAACCTAGCTTTCGATGAGATTGCAACTTAGTCTCTTTCGCATAGGTGCTCCCCTTTATATATACAGGTGGAACCCTAGATTACATGAGAGTCTGGGTCGTCCTTTGACCCGTCTCCTACTCTTTTCTACTTGTTCTCCAAGACGGCCTTCGTGCCTCTCATCATCTCCATGAGCCGGCCCATTGCCTAAGCCGGCCTGTCCTCGCCAAGCCTCGTTAAGCCGGCCCACCAAGGGTCCTTCAGCCCCGCAGTAAGCTGACCCGCAGAGCCTGCTCCATGGCCGGGTTATGACCCTGCTGGGTCTATATGCTGGTAAGCATCCCCAACATTAACCCTCAGTTTGACTTGAATTTATTCACATTAAACTTTATCCTGAAACAGCAAAACATTAGTAAGATACTCTCCAAGCGCTTCCCAGGCCGGTCCTTTAGAACGTTGTCCTTGGCCGGCTCAATTTGCCGGGTCAAGTAGATCGACGGGTCATTCCTTCAGGTTCAGACATAGCATTTTGTATTTCCTTTTCCTGATGACGTCACAACCCACTACCGCAAATCCGGGATGACATCATGTTGTATCTTTGAGTTGGTTCGTATGGTCCTGTCAGGCACGAAAATCGAGGAACCCGCAGCCGAAAAATTACTGCGCCGCCTGGGGTTCCGCTCCTGCCATTTTAATGTTTACTGTGCCCATAAAGAGGCCAGCTCACCCCCACTATCTTTTTTCACCTCTCGCTCGTCTTCTTCCTCGCGTCCGTTCTCAGACCCGAAGCGCCACCGCCTTCGAGCTCTTCGACCATCTCGACCGCGACCTCTCCGCCGCCCCAGTCGCCACCGGAGCCCATCAAAAACACTCCGGCCACATCTGTCGTAGTCAGGTACACCCAAATCCTTCTCCCTTTGGATCTATAGCGGCCATTCTTCTCTGCAGTTCATCGGTGTTCATCAGTGTTCGTCCTCCTTTCTCATTAGTAGATCTAAATGCATCTGAATCACCTAAATGAATACTTTTAGCACCGCGGTGATGCCATTTTTCGCATCTAGATCTCGTCCTTTGACCCGTCTCCTACTCTTTTCTACTTGTTCTCCAAGACAGCCTTCGTGCCACTCATCATCTCCGTGAGCCGGCCCATTGCCTAAGCCGGCCTGTCCTCGCCAAGCCTCGTTAAGCCGGCCCACCAAGGGTCGTTCAGCCCCGTAGTAAGCTGACCCGCAGAGCCTGCTCCATGGCCGGGTTATGACCCTGCCGGGTCTATATGCTGGTAAGCATCCCCAACAGTCTTGCTGCTCAGTATTTCTTCATCCATCGTGGTCTCACCCAAAACTTGAAAACTTCAGCACACAAAACTCAACAGAAACTTTGTGAGATCCGTTAGTATAATAAATCAATCATCCACTTTAGGTAGTGTTATAAATTGATTTGTATTTGTTCTTGCATAATATCTACTGTATTCTAACTTCTCCATGACTTATACCCCCCGATATAATCCGTAGCATCATCAAAACAAGCACACAATGCAATAAAAACAGAATCTGTATAAAACAGAACAGTCTGTAATGACGGAATAATTATCCGTAATTCTGCAACTTCAAAAATTCTGAAAAATTAGGAAAACATAGAAAATTTGTATACCAAAACTGTGTAAAAATTTCAGCAATTGATCACGTTCCAGTAAAATATAGAAATTCCAGCACTGGGCACGAAAGTTTCTATTTTCAAACAGCATCAATTATACTATCATCTAAATCATTCCAAAGGCATTACTTGGCACAAACACTAATTAAAAGATAAAAATTTAATCATTACAGTAGCAATAATCATGTCATCACACAAAAATAAAAAAGCAAAAATATAGATAACTATTGGGTTGCCTCCCAACAAGCGCTATTGTTTTATGCCCCTAGCTAGGAATAATGCTAGGTTTCAAGTATTATCATCTATCACATCCATCATGCCCTTGTAAATGATGTTATCATAAGCGCTTCTCAAGAATTCTATTTTTTCAATAATAGATTTTCTATTAAGGGAACGTAAATAATGGATTGGGCTATCCTTGGTTACTTTAATATCATTGGGATTGAACTCTTGAGGAATAGGGTCATCAAGGGACCTTTCATAGGTAACTGTGAATTCATCTTCTATGACGACTCTAACATTTTCAAAACAATCATCATCATACCCTTGTTGATTTCCTTTAACAATCCAAGCATCTTGGTGGTTAGTGCTATTAAATAAATGTTGGATTAAGGACAGGTTTGGAACTTTCTTTTTAGCATTTTCCTCAAAGGCATGAAAATCTTGTGACATGTATCTTCGCATAAAATCTTGATCATAAAGAATTTCATCTATCAAAGGGCACTCATAATTCATGTCATAGTAATCAAAGATTTCCCTAGCTTCCCGAACTATGTAATCAAATTCATTCATGAGGATAATTGTGGCAATCTTTCTAGCTCTAGGATCATGGATAATAGGAAGCTCAGAAAACAATCTTTGTAAAGTGGGATGAGTACGCATGAATCTTCTTTCAAGCTTGATGATAAGTGCAGAGATAGCATGGGCATAACTATTGGTTCTTTTAAGAATGGGTATGTCATTAGATACCAAAGCTCCCGTGCATGTAAAAAATTCTTGAATAACACTCTTCCCTATAATATTCCCAATCCCTGTAAGAAAAGTTTTAGTGTCCAAAATTATAGGAGGCTCTTTCTTATGAGGTTCATTATTCGGATCAGGAAACTTAGGCTCTTCTTCATAAGCTTTTCTAGAACTCTCCTCACTAGCATCTTTTTAACTATTATAAACTCAGACATGATAGCAACTTCAAGCAAGAGAGCAAACAAGATAATTTTGTTTGTATTTTTTATTTTTTTAACGAGACTAATAAAAGCAAATAAACGCAACTAAAAAGTAGAACAAGTAAATGATAATGTGTATGAAGGGACCTTGCTTTGTTTGATGAAATATCCCCGACAACGTCGCCAGAAATTCTTTCTGCTACTTGTGAGCTACGTTGGGATTTTCCCCGAAGAGGAAGGGTGAAGCAATATAGCAGCGGATAGTATTTCCCTCAGTAGAGAACCAAGGTTATAGAACCAATAGGAGATTCACACAGACAAATGTCGATAGTACCTGCACACACACAAACAAAATACTTGCACCCAATGCGGGCAAGAGGGTTGTCAATCCCCTTGTACTCGTTAATTGCAAGGATTAATTTTGATAGTGATAGGTTTGTAAATTGCAAATGGAAATAAAAAGAAATAAAATGCAACAAGTAAATTAGGGTTTTAGTAATATGATTTGGATGGACCCGGGGGCCATAGTTTTCACTAGAGGCATCTCTCTCAAGAACATAGAATACGGTGGGTAAACAAATTACTATTGGGCAATTGACAGAAAAGCGCATAGTTATGACATTATTCATGGCATGATCAGTACATAGGCATTACGTCTGTGACAAGTAGACCGACTCCTGCCTGCATCTACTACTATTACTCCACCCCTCGACTGCTATCCAGCATGCATCTTAAGGTATTAAGTTAATAACAAATAGAGTAATGCTTGGAGCATGATGACATAGTGTAGACAGAATAAAATCAAGCAATATGATTGAACCCCGTCGTTTTACCCTTAGTAGCAACAATACAAATATGTGCCTCGCTACTCCTCCTGTCACCGACTGAGGACACCGCAAGATTGAACCTACCACAAAGCACCTCTCCCACTGAAGATAAATCAATCTAGTTGGCCAAACCAAACGGATAGATCAAAGAGAAATACAAAGCTATAACAATCACACATAATAAAGTTCTGAAAAGAGTCAGTTACTTTCAATGAATAATCTAATCATAAACCTACAATTCATCGGATCCCAACAAACACACCGCAAAATAGGATTACATCGAATAGAAATCCGAGGAGAACATTGTATTGAAGAACAAAGAGAGAGAGAGAGAAAGCCATCTAACTAATCACTATGGACCCGTAGGTCCTGTGGGAACTACTCTCACATCATCGGAAGGGCAGCAAGGTTGATGTAGAACCCCTCCGTGATCAATTCCCCCTCTGGCAGAGTACCGCCAGAGGCCTCCAGATGGGATCGCGGAAGAATAGAGGCTTGCGGCGGCAGAAGAATTGTTTCGGGTCTCGATCAAGTGGTTTCTGGATTTATGGGAATTCATAGCGTTGGAATTAGGTCAAAAGGACCTACGAGGGGCCCACAAGCTTAGGTGGCGCGCCCCCCTGGGGGCGCGCCATGTGAACTTGTGGCTCTCTCGTATATCTTCTAGCCCCCCCCAAGCTTCTAGGGTCCCTTCTGGTCCAGAAAAAAATCACCATAAAGTTTCATCGTGTTTGGACTTCGTTTGGTATGGTTTTTCTGCGAAACAATAAAATAGGAAAAAACAAAAAGTGGCACTGGGCACTAGGTTAATAGGTTAGTTCCCAAAAATGATATAAAATTGCATATAAAGCATACTAGATTAATAATATAATAGAATGAAACAATAAAAAATTATAGATATGTTGGAGACGTATCACGCACCTACGAGGAAATCATGAGTGGCCCATGCAAATATCACAGCCAAGAGATCTACAAGGCATCACACTCCACCAGGGAGTACCAGCTCGCAAAGGAGAAGATTGGCAAGACCAATGATGACGGCAACAGAGACTATAACAGGAGCCCTCCACCACTACCAACCCGGTCAGGATCACAGTCCCGGGGCTTCGGTGGAGGAAATCAGAAAGCTTTACCCAAGGATGTTCGTCGGGTCAACATGATCTTTCGCGGGCTCGAGTCAAAGCGCGCACAGATGCAAGCCCTCAAAGAGGTCTACAGACTCGTTCTAGGAGTTCCCCAATATCTGGATTGGTCGGACTGCACGATTTCCTTCGGTCCAGCAGACCGTCTAGATTACATCCCGAACCCCGGCAAGACCGCCCTCATCATGGACCTAATCATCGGGGGCGGCTAGCTTTCCAAGGTTCTGATGGACGGCGGGTCAGGCATCAACATCATGTACACCAGCACAATGCAAAAGATGGGGCAGCCGCTAACAGGCTTCCATCCTTCACCAACCCACTTCCATGGGATCATGCCCCGTAAAAAAGCGGAGCCCCTCGGCCAGATCATCTTGGAGGTCGTCTTCGGATGCAAGAAGAACTTCCGGGCTGAAACCCTCTGTTTTGAATTAGTGCCCTTCAAGGGGGGCTACCATGGTCTCCTTGGGTGCCCGGCCTTTGTCAAATTCATGGCAATAGCTTGCTACGCATACATCAAGCTCAAAATGCTGGGACCTCACGGTATCATCACAGTCTCCGGCTTCCCCAAGAACGCCCTTGAAGGGAGGTCGCCAATCTCCAGCACACCGAGGCAGAGCTCTCATGCTACGGCAAGGTGGAGATCAGCACAACCACCGAAGAAGTCATAAACAAGACAACAAAGAAGCCTCGCCTTGACAATAAGGGGCCCAAGGCGCGGGCTCCACCATCAGATCCCTCTGGCTCCAACTCGGAGACGGCAGCTCCCATAGGCTAGGAGCCCAGCAAGAAGGAACGGCGTCAACCAACCCAGAGCTCGGATGACGCCAAAAGTAGAACACCAAATCAGCTGCGTCGTTTCCTATCTTAGCAATTTCAATTTTTACTTTGAAACAATTTCAACTCTTAGTTCGTGTTCTTGTCACTTAGCTTATCATATAAAAGTCATGAATAAAGGTGTTCCACATAAACCACTTTGTTCTGTAGAATTCATTTACATATGATTGCTGAGACATGCATACGAACGTACTGAACCTCCTGTGAAAAGTTTCGAGGACGAGTCCAAGAGATCCTCCTATTTACCAGACTTAGGGGCTGCATCATTATTTTGACCCCCCCCCCATAGTCAGTATAGGTGTTGTATCCCGGACCCCTCAACTATACCTGGGGGCTGTATAAAGGTACACCGACCTCTGTCATTAAAGCGGGATTACGGGTCTCCTGCCAGGCTAATAGCCAGCCTCCTTTTCATTTGTATCGCGACCTACAGTCTTCAAGTGTTGAGAATCCTACCCTAGCTCCACTACAAGTGCTGGCCACCGTCCAGTGCGCGCACGCCAGACTCCCCAAGGGGCTCCTACTTCAAAACACCAAAGCAACGGGAAACTTGCTTGGTAGAAAAGGACCATTCTCAAGGCAAGCAAAAAGACTCCGGTCGATTCAAACAAGAAAGAGAAATTGTTTATACATCCTTAGAAAGATAAAAACAAATAATATTTTAAGCTCACACTGAGTCTTCGACATATTTGGCAGCCCTCTTAATGATCGTCTGCAGCTCGCAGGCCCTAGCGGCAAACTCGGC
The DNA here is from genome assembly GCA_039707655.1 of Elymus sibiricus. Taxonomy (NCBI): domain Eukaryota; kingdom Viridiplantae; phylum Streptophyta; class Magnoliopsida; order Poales; family Poaceae; genus Elymus; species Elymus sibiricus. The sequence continues at coordinate 36,218,911 of CM077674.1, forward strand.
GTCTTCGCGGACCTCCTCAAAGAATGTTTTCGGGCTCTGATCGCCCTTCACAACCCGCACGAGTGGCCCAAGGTCCATGGTCGGATGATGAGCCCACACACCTACCAGAACCTGGTGGGCTCCCATGAAGGCCGCCGAGAAGAGCAATCGCTCATTTGCTCCGCGACTTCCGCAAGAGCTCAACCACGCCGTCGAGGTCGCGCCGGAGCTCCGGATCATTGTACCAGAGGGTCCCGACTGCGGCACTGAGTGCTCGATACGCCTCCAACGTATCTATAATTTTTGATTGTTCCATGCTGTTATAATATCAAGCTTGGATGTTTTTATAATCATTTACAGCAATTTTATATCATTTTTGGAGACTAACCTATTAACCTAGTGCCCAGTGCCAGTTACTGTTTTCTGCCCTGTTTTTGTTTCACAGAAAATCAATATCAAACGAAGTCCAAATACAGTGAAACTTTTTGGAGATTTTTTCTTGGGCAAGAAGAATACCAGAAGCTTCGAGGGGAGGCCAGAAGACCTTGGTGGGCCCCACGAGCCACCAGGGCGCGCCTAGGGGGGCAGGCGCGCCCTGGTGCCTCGTGGGCCCCACCAAGCTCTGTTTGACCTAATTTTAGCACTATAAATTCCAGAAAAATCAGAAACCCTGAGGAGTGTCCACGAAATAATTTTTACGCCGCCGCAAGCTTCTGTTCCAAAGAGATCCCATCTGGGGTCCTTCTCCGGTAATCTGCCGGAGGGGGAATCGATCACGGAGGGGCTCTACATCATCCTTGCTGCCTCTCCGATGATGCGTGAGTAGTCTACAACAGACCTTCGGGTCCATAGGCAGTAGCTAGATGGCTTCTTCTCTCTTTTTGATGTTCAATACAATGTTCTCCTTGATGTTCTTGGAGATCTATCCGATGTAATCTTTCTTTGCGGTGTGTTTGTTGGGATCCGATGAATTGTGAGTTTATGATCAGATTATCCATGAAATTATTTGAGTCTTCTCTGATCTCTTTTATGCATGATTATTATAGCCTCATATTTCTTCTCCGATCTATTGATTTGGTTTGGCCAACTGAGTTGATTTATCTTGCCATGGGAAGAGGTGCTTTGTAGTGGGTTCGATCTTGCGGTGCTCAATCCCAGTGACAGATAGGGACATGACACGTATGTATCGTTGCTACTAAGGGTAACAAAATGGTATCTATTCATTGGGTTTATTAATTCATGAGTTTGTCTTGTCTACATCATGTCATCGTTCTTAAGGCATTACTCCGTTCTTATGGACTTAATACACTAGATGCATGCTGGATAGCCCTTCGATGTGTGAAGTAATAGTAGTAGATGCAGGCAGAAGTCGCACTAGTACAAAACCGGGCATTGGTCCAGGCCAGATCAGAGCAACAGTCCCGGTTCTGTTATGAACCGGGACTAATGCATGCATTAGTCCCGGTTCGAGCGGCCGGGACGCCGGCCGGGCCTCGGCAGGAACCAGTCCCGGTTCGGCTGGGACCTTTAGTCCCGGTTCCAGCCACCAACCAGTCCCGGTTCGGCTGGGACCTTCACTAAACAACAATTTGAAGTACGTAAACAATATTCATAATTTTAATTTATCACCATCAATTGTGTTGATTTCATTCATATATATATATTGACCCCCCTTCTTTAAATTAGACCATGCAGAAGTGGAACGTACTCCTACCAGCTGATCGCCTATGCGCAATTCAAGAGGAGTTGGCGGGATTCTTTGTTGACCACGTCATTCCTAAAGACGGAAAATGCCATCGGGAATTGCAAACCTGTTGAATAGATATATGCATCAACGTGTACTATCTGTAGTAGCGTCGAATAGATATACGAAAACTTGTTGTTCGACAAACAAGCACGGAGAAAGAGAGGTCACTTCTCCCTATATATTGATCATGCATGACGATGTTATGTAATTAATGGTTCCTTCATTGCTTACTAGCTAGCGTCGAGTTCTCTCTATATGTAGTAGCTAGCGTCGACCAAGCACGGAGAAAGAGAGGTCACTTCTCTCTATTAGATAGCTAACACAATATGAAACCCCTAAACCCTCCAAAACCCCTAAACCCCCCCCCCCCTTTCAAAAAAAACAAAAACCCCAGCGCCTGCGAGCTGCTGACGCGTGGCTGCCTTTTGGTCCCGGTTGGTGTTACCAACCGGGACTAAAGGTCCTCTTGCCTGAGTGCTGCGCAGCGGCCACATGGAGACCCTTTAGTCCCGGTTGGTCTTACCAACCGGGACTAAAGGTCCTCCTCCCTGGGCGCCCCACAGCGGCCACGTCGAGCACCTTTGGTCCTGGTTCGTAGGCCAACCGGGACTAAAGGTTTTAGGCATTAGTCCCAATCGTTTTGTCCCGGTTCCAGAACCGGGACTAAAGGCCCTCTGGAACCGGGACAAAAGCCATGTTTTGTACCAGTGTCGGTCTACTAATCTTGGACGTGATGCCTATATACATGATCATTGCCTTGGATATCGTCATGATTATTTGCTTTTCTATCAATTGCCCAACAGTAATTTGTCTACCCACCGTATGCTATTTACTCGAGAGAAGCCTCTAGTGAAATCTATGGCCCCCGGGTCTATCAAAATCATATTACTAAAACCCTAAAAATATTGCTGCCATTTTCTTGTATTTATTTTATTTAGTATTTTTGTTTCAATCTATCAATCTATCCAATACAATTTAATCTTGCAATCTTACCACCAAGGGATTGACGACCCCTTGTTTGCGTTGGGTGCAAGGATTTGTTGTTTGTGTGCAGGTACTGCTTACTAGGTGTTGTGTGATTCTCCTACTGGTTCGATAACCTTGGTTTCATAATTGAGGGAAATACTTATCTCTACTGTGCTGCATCATCCCTTCCTCTTCGGGGAAATACCAACGCAAGCTACAAGTAGCAGGAAGAATTTCGGGCGCCGTTGCCGGGGAGAAGTCACGTCAACACCATCTCACTTCAACATCGTCTCCCGTCAACTTGCCAATTTCTGGCGCCGTTGCCGGGGAGACATCATCAACATTTATCAAGTACCTTTACACAAACTCTCATCTCCTTGCATTTACTTTATTTTCCATTTGCCTCTCGTTTTCATCTCCCCCACTTCTAAAACGTTTTTACAAAAATACAAAAATATTTTCCGTTGCCTTTTTGCCTTTTTCTCGGTTGCTTGTTTGCTTGTTTGCTATTTTATTTGCGTAGTCACGATGTCTCAAGAAAATACCAAATTGTGTGATTTTTCCAATACTAATAATAATGATTTTATTAGTACTCCGATTGCTCCTCCTGCCGCTAGTGCGGAGACTTGTGATATTAATGGTGCTTTGCTAAATCTTGTTATGAAAGATCAATTTTCCGGTAGTCCTAATGAAGATGCCGCATCCCATCTTAATACTTTCGTAGAATTGTGTGACATGCAAAAGAAAAAAGATGTGGATAATGATATTGTGAAGTTGAAATTATTCGCGTTCTCATTGCGGGATCGTGCTAAAATTTGGTTTTCATCTTTACCACAAAATAGTATCGATTCTTGGGATAGGTGTAAAGATGCTTTTATTACTAAGTATTTTCCTCCCGCGAAAATTATTTCTCTAAGAAATCAGATTATGAATTTTAAGCAACTTGATCATGAACATGTTGCCCAATCTTGGGAGAGGATGAAATTAATGATAAGAAATTGCCCTACTCATGGTTTAAATCTATGGATGATCATACAAAAAATTTATGCGGGATTGAATTTTGTCTCTAGAAATCTTTCAGATTCCGCCGCGGGTGGTACGTTTATGGAAATTACTTTGGGTGAAGCTACTAAATTGCTTGATAATATTATGGCAAATTATTCACAATGGCATACTGAAAGAACTCCTACTTGTAAAAAGGTGAATTCCGTTGAAGAAATTAATACTTTGAGTGATAAAGTTGATGCTCTTATGAAATTGGTTGCTAGTAAAAATGCTCCTATTGATACTAATGATGTGCCTTTGTCTACTTTGATTGAGCAAAATAATGATCCCATAGATGTGAATTTTGTCTCGCGAAACAATTTTAATACTAATGCTTATAGAGTTAATTTCAACGCTAGACCGTTTCCTGGAAATTCCTCTAATAATTATGGAAATCCTTATGGTAATTCCTACAATAATAATAGGATACCTTCTGATCTTGAAAGTAATATTAAAGAATTTATTAATGCTCAAAAAGTTTTCAACACTACGATAGAAGAGAAATTGAGTAAAATTGATGATATGTCTAGGAGCATTGATAGAATTATTCATGATGTGGAGAATCTTAAGATTAAAATTATGCCACCTAAAAATGATATTAGTGAATCAATTAAAGCTTTATATGTCTCCATGGATGAGAGTAAGAAACGAACCGCCATGCTAAGAGCTAAACGAGAAGTTTTAGAAAAAGCGATTCCTCCTGGTTTCTATCGTAGTAATGATGAGGATATTAAAATGATTGGTGTGTCATCTATTGATTCTTTATTTAGCAATATTAAACTTGATGAAAAAGGGACTGAAGAAGAGTCAACTTTAGCTAAAGAGCGTCCCCATAATTCGGAGGGTGAAAATCTTGATAAGAAAATTACTAAAAGTGCGTTTGGAGAGGTAGAAACTTTAAATAGCGATGTGCCCACTATTTTGGATTACAAATATTTTAATTATAATAATTGTTCTTTGACTGAGTGTATTTCTTTGTTACAATCCATGTTAAATTCACCCAACGCTTATGAGCAAAACAAAGCTTTTACTAAACATATAGTAGAAGCAATGATGAAAGCGTTAGAAGAAAAGCTTGAACTAGAGATTTCAATTCCTAGGAAATTATATGATGAGTGCAATGCTTTATGTGATTTGGGTGCTAGCGTTTCCACAATTCCAAAATCTCTATGTGATGTGCTAGGTTTTACCAATATAGATGAATGTTCCCTTAATTTGCATCCTGCGGATTCTACTATTAAAAAGCCTTTGGGAAGAATTAATGATGTGCTTATTCTTGCAAATAGAAATTATGTGCCCGTTGATTTTATTGTTCTTGATATTGAATGCAATTCTTCTTGCCCTATAATACTTGGTAGACCGTTCTTACGAACTATAGGTGCCGTTATTGACATGAAAGAAGGGAATATAAAATTTCAGTTTCCATTAAAGAAAGGTATGGAGCACTTCCCTAGGAAAATAATTAAAGCACCATATGAATCAATTATGAGGGCCACTTATGGAATCAACTTGAAAGATGACAATACTTGAGATTATGCATTATGCCTAGATAGGGGCATAAAACCATAGCGCTTGTCGGGAGGCAACCCAATGAATAAAATAATTTTTTGTTATAAGTTTCTGTTATTGTGTGTTTTTACTGTCATGCTACTGGTATGATAGTAATTTTATGTTTTTAATTAGTGTTTGTGCCATGTAAAGACTTTAGGATGATTTGGAAGATAGTATAATTGATTCTGTTTGAAAACAGAAAGTTTTGCATCCTGTGCTTGAATTTTGTTTTTTCACTGTTACGTTAGAAAATTCTGAATTTTTTACACAGTATTGGCATATGAATTTCCCATGTTGTCCTAATTTGTCAGAATTTTTGGAGTTACAGAAGTATGGCTTTTAAATAGATTGCTACAGACTATTCTGTTTTTGACAGATTCTGTTTTTGATGCACTACTTGCTTGTTTTGATGAATCTATGGATTGTATCGGGGGGTATAAGCCATGGTGAAGTTAGAGTACAGTAGGTTTAATGCAAAAATAAAATATGAATGGGTTTGCAACAGTACTTATAGTAGTGATTTGTTTTGTTATACTAACGGATCTCACGAAGGTTTTGTTGAGTTTTGTGTGATTGAAGTTTTCAAGTTTTGGGTGAGATCACGATGGATGAAGGAATACGGAGGAGCAAAATCCTAAGCTTGGGGATGCCCGAGGCACCCCAAGGTAATATTCAAGGAAGACTCAAGCGTCTAAGCTTGGGGATGCCCCGGAAGGCATCCCCTCTCTATTCTACCGACCATCGGTAATTTTACTTGGAGCTATATTTTTATTCGTCACATGATATGTGTTTTGCTTGGAGCGTCTTGTATGATATGAGTCTTTGCTTTGTTTACTTTTTAGTTTCTCACAATCATCTTTGCTGCACACACCTATCTTGAGAGAGCCACACGTTATCATCATAATTTGTAGAATATTCTATGTGCTTCACTTAAATTTTTTGAGCTAGGCAGTTGCTCTAGTGCTTCACTTAAATCTTTTTGAGCACGGCGGTGGCTGAAATTTTGAAGAAATAAACTCTCATGCTTCACTTATATTATTTTGAGAGTTGATTAAGATTTTAAAGAAATAAACCCTCATGCTTCACTTATATTATTTTGAGAGTTGATTGAAATTTTGTAGAAATAAATTCTCATGCTTCACTTATATTATTTTGAGAATTGCTAAGATTGAAAGTTTGAAGAAATATTTGCACTCTCAAGCTTCACTTAAATCTTTTTGAGAGATGATGATAGTAACGGTAATTTGCACATGTTATGCAATTGGTCCCAAAGTGATGAATATTCAAGAGGGATGATGATAGTAACGGTAATTTGCACATGTTATGCAATTGGTCCCAAAGTGATGAATATTCAAGAGGGATATAGATAAAAACTTTCATATAGACAATTGGATATGACAAGTGTGATTCCTTGCAATAATTTTGCGATATGGAAATGATGATATGTGATGCCATGTTAGTGAGTAATTGTTCTTAAGTAAGAATATTGGTGTTAAGGTTTGTGATTCCCTATGCAAGCACGTTAAGTCAATAGTTATGCAATGAAGTTATATCCTACTATGGTGCATTATTCGGTGTTAGTTATGTTCAATGCATGTTTATGACCGTTTTCGTTTTTTGGTTGGTTGCTTCTCAATCTTTTGCTAGCCTTCATTTCTACTAAGCGGAAATACTGCTTGTGCATCCAAAATCCTTAAAACCAGTTTTGCCTTATGAGTCCACTATATCTACCTATATGCGGTATTCCAATGCCGTTCCAAGTAAATTTGTGTGTGCCAACTCTAATTTTCAAAATAATTTTTCTGTTTTGTGTGCTCGTACCGCTCATGAAGCAGAAGGGGGTAGCCAATATCTTCCATGCTAGGTGTGTTATTCTCACGATGAGTGTTTTTTCACTTGTCATTGCACGAGAGTGTGGCGGTAATAGGGATGCCCAGTCCCGAAATGTGAAATGAAATGAAATGAAAAATCTTATGTGATCACAATAATAAATTCCTTGGAAAGTGATGGTATGGAGGGCACCCGTGGATACGGCTAGCCATGGATTGTGAAAGAATTGGTGGAAAGGAATAAACTTTATTTTTGTTTGGGAACCGCCTATGATGTATGTAGCATCGAAGATATTGGGAATTCTCATTCGTTTTCGTTGACAGGAAAAGCATGCCTCCCAAAATATTTTTATCTCTTTAATTTCAGCTTTGAGCTCTGGCACATTTGACAAATCTCTGCTTCCCTCTGCGAAGGGCCTATCTATTTACTTTTATGCAAAAAAAAATTCTTGAGTCTCCATCTTCTCTTACAAAAGCACCAACTAGAGAACACTATTGTCATACTTGTGCATTGGTTGTAGCTAATATTTGAGTGTGTTTCATGAATGGATCCATGATTGAGCATAATGGGCTAGGGATAACTTTCTTTAGCGTTGGTATTTTGAAAGACATGGTTGCTTGTTAGTATGCTTGAGTATCTATGTTTTCATGTCAAATTATAGACTATTGCTTTGAATCATATAAGTCCAATGTCCATGCTATAAAAGAAAAGAATATGTGATAAATATGTTACGCAGCATTCCACATCAAAAATTATGTTTTTAGCATTTACCTACTCGAGGACGAGCAGGAATTAAGCTTGGGGATGCCGATACGTCTCCAACGTATCTATAATTTTTGATTGTTCCATGTTGTTATAATATCAATCTTGGATGTTTTTATAATCATTTACAACAATTTTATATCATTTTTGGAGACTAACCTATTAACCTAGTGCCCAGTGCCAGTTGTTGTTTTCTGCCCTGTTTTTGTTTCATAGAAAATCAATATCAAACGAAGTCCAAATACAGTGAAACTTTTTGGAGATTTTTTCTTGGGCAAGAAGAATACCAGAAGCTTCGAGGGGAGGCCAGAAGACCTTGGTGGGCCCCACGAGCCACCAGGGCGCGCCTGGGTGGGGGCAGGCGCGCCCTGGTGCCTCATGGGCCCCGCCAAGCTCCGTTTGACCTAATTCTAGCACTATAAATTCCAGAAAAATCAGAAACCCTGAGGAGAGTCCACGAAATACTTTTTACGCCACCGCAAGCTTCTGTTCCGGAGAGATCCCATCTGGGGTCCTTCTCCGATAATCTGCCGGAGGGGGAATCGATCACGGAGGGGTCTACATCATCCTTGCTGCCTCTCCGATGATGCGTGAGTAGTCTACCACAGACCTTCGGGTCCATAGGCAGTAGCTAGATGGTTTCTTCTCTCTTTTTGATGTTCAATACAATATTCTCCTTGATGTTCTTGGAGATCTATCCGATGTAATCTTTCTTTGCGGTGTGTTTGTTGGGATCCGATGAATTGTGAGTTTATGATCAGATTATCCATGAAATTATTTGAGTCTTCTCTGATCTCATTTATGCATGATTATTATAGCCTCGTATTTCTTCTCCGATCTATTGATTTGGTTTGGCCAACTGAGTTGATTTATCTTGCCATGGGAAGAGGTGCTTTGTAGTGGGTTCGATCTTGCGGTGCTCAATCCCAGTGACAGAAAGGGACATGACACGTATGTATTGTTGCTACTAAGGGTAACAAGATGGGATCTATTCATTGGGTTTATTAATTCGTGAGTTTGTCTTGTCTACATCATGTCATCGTTCTTAAGGCATTACTCCGTTCTTATGGACTTAATACACTGGATGCATGCTGGATAGCCCATCGATGTGTGGAGTAATAGTAGTAGATGCAGGCAGGAGTCGGTCTACTAATCTTGGACGTGATGCCTATATACATGATCATTGCCTTGGATATCGTCATGATTATTTGCTTTTCTATCAATTGCCCAATAGTAATTTGTCTACCCACCGTATGCTATTTACTCGAGAGAAGCCTCTAGTGAAATCTATGGCCCCCGGGTCTATCAAAATCATATTACTAAAACCCTAAAAATATTGCTGCCATTTTATTTTATTTATTTTATTTAGTATTTTTGTTTCAATCTATCAATCTATCAAATACAATTTAGTCTTGCAATCTTACCACCAAGGGATTGACGACCCCTTGTTTGCGTTGGGTGCAAGGATTTGTTGTTTGTGTGCAGGTACTGCTTACTAGGTGTTGTGTGATTCTCCTACTGGTTCGATAACCTTGGTTTCATAATTGTGGGAAATACTTATCTCTACTATGCTGCATCATCCCTTCCTCTTCGGGGAAATACCAACGCAAGCTACAAGCAGCAGTGCTACCCACATCTTCTGTGAGACCTCTGTGACCTCCCGAAGCTGGGCCTCCGCATCATCATTGTGGATCTCAGGAATGGGCACTGTCACAAACACAAAGACATATCAGAAAACATAAGACAACTATGTTCACGAAAAAGATGGGCAGATGTATGCTAAAGTACTCATGTCGGGCGGCGGCCTCCAGGTCCTCGCAATGCTTCTGTGCCTGGCTCAGCTAAGTCGACGCATCATCATTGGCGTTTCGGAGCTGCAAGATCTCCTCCTCGTGCTTCTTGCACCGCTCGGCTCGGCGATGGAGCTCGGCGTTGAGGGTTCCGACCTCGTTGCGCAGCCGGCCCTACTGCTCCTTGCTCTCCTGGAGCTCACCTCGCAGAACGCCACTACCGTCCCGCTCCGCCTAGACGCTAGTGTCAAGATAGCGCTTCTTCATGATAAGGCAGGCGAGCTCATTTTTGGCAGCTCGCACGGCCTCCTCAACCTTGTCACAAGCCTGGGTGGCCTCATCCAGCTCGCGCCGGATCTTCGCAGCCTCTTCAGGGGTTGCCAGAGGAACAAGGGCAAAACGTTCACTAACAGCACTAAGAAGAGAGCTCTGGAGCACAAGGCGAGAATAGAACTTACAGATAGCGCTCTCACAGAGGCGCTCCAGACCCTCATTCTCCTTGCATTTTGCCTCCAGCTATTCCCGCAGGCCAACGACTTCAGTGTCGATCTCCCGGTTCCACTGCGCAAGGGCCTGTGGAGACGACATAGTTACACCTGGGGGCTCCAAGGGGCAGACAGCTTTGCACAAGAAACTAAACCCGGCTCCAAAATCGAAGCAACACTTAGTCCTCAGGGCTACTACTACCACAAGATCAAAACAGTAAAAATTAAGAGCTTACCTTGAAGTCGGGCTCCGCCTCGAGCCCCACCTTTCGGATGGCAGAGCAGAAGTTTCTCTTCAACTCCCCGGTGTTCCCAATCGCAGTCGCAAGGTCCTCCGGGACGTCGGGCCCAAATTCACTGGCCTTGGGGAAGAAGGAGGGAACCCTCGCCACCTCAAGGTCCGGCTCCACCCTTTTCCTCTTCCGTTGCACACAGCCAGACGCACCGGCCTCAAATGTCGATGCCGGCTTGACGAGTTTGACCGGCGACGGAGTGGCAACGACGCTCGCAGTAGGCTTCACCAACTTCTTCGCAGTGTACTTGGGCAGCGCCACCACCGTGGGCTGCACTAGCCGCTCCCATAACGGGCAGAGTCACAGCCTTCGAAGCAGAGGGCTCCTCCATGATTGGAGCATCGGCAGCTCGCGGCTCTTCGAGCACGCTGTCTGTGGATCTCGTCGTTTTCTCAACGGCCGGCGGGCTCGCCGCACCAGCCTCCGTCGCAGCCTTGTCCGCGGCCTCTTCGGTCGCAGGGCGGTTGGAAGCGCATGCAAAACGCCAAGCTCCGAGAGCTCAAAAACCAGCTCCACATGATCAAGCCCATGAAGGAAAAGACGCACAAGCACCCTTACCTGGATCAGAAGCAGCGGTCTCCGACAAGGCACCCTTGGGGGTAGCAAGCACTACTAGAGGTGCCGCGGAGCTCCCTGCGGGGGCGCCCTCCTGGCTGGATGGGGCAGCCCTGCGAAAGTGCACAAGTTAGCAAAGATGGCTATGAAACACCACTTCGAAGACGGCAACTCAAAGTCAGAAAAGGAAGCTTACGAGGCCTTCACAAGAACGTTCCACCTCCACACAAGCCTCGGCACCTCCACAGGGATGTCGAGCTCTGGAGGCACTCCCGAGCCCTCGATGGGCTCGCGGACCTTCGGCACCCCCGAGTGCAGCGCCTCCACCCGAACTTCGCTAAAGGACGCCTCCCCGGCATGGTCTCTCCTCAGACACTGATGCTAAGGGCGCGGCATCGCGACCTCTAATACGTCCATTTTGCATCATGTTTTCCTACTGTTATTTATTGTGTTTTAGATTGTTATTCCACTTTATGATATAATTCTTATGCCTTTTCTCTCTTATTTTGCAAGTTTCACATAAAGAGGGAGATTGCCGGCAGCTGGAATTCTGGACCAGAAAAGGCTACCGAAGAGGTGGAAATTCTCAGAAGCTCCAAATCACCTAAAAATTTACGGAGAATTGTTTTGGAATATATAAAAAATATTGGTGAAAGAAATAATGTCAGGGGACTCACCAGGCAGCGACAGGCCTGGGGGCGCGCCCTACCCCCCAGGGCGCGCCTCCCGGGCTTGTGGCACCTGGGGCAGGCCCCCAGGGCCCATCTTCTCCTATATGAAGGGTTTTGACCAAGAAAAACTCGGAAGAAAGGTTTCGCAATGAAGCGAAACCTGGGCAGGAGCACTTTTGCTCTCCGGCGGAGCGATTCCGCTGGGGAAACTTCCCTCCGGGAGGGGGAAATCGAAGCCATCGACATCACCAACGATCCTCTCATCGTGGGAGGACCAATCTTCATCAACATCTTCACCAGCACCATCTCATCTCAAACCCTAGTTCATCTCTTGTATTCAATCTTTGTCTCAAAACCTCAGATTGGTACCTGTGGGTTGCTAGTAGTGTTGATTACATCTTGTAGTTGATGCTAGTTGGTTTATTTGGTGGAAGATTATATGTTCAGATCCTTAATGATATTCAATACTCCTCTGATCTTGAACATGCATATAGTTCGTGAGTAGTTACTTTTGTTCTTGAGGACATGGGAGAAGTCTAGTTATAAGTAATCATGTGAATTTGGTATTCGTTCGATATTTTGATGATATGTATGTTGTAGCATCTCTTAGTGGTGTCATGTGAACGTCGACTACATGACACTTCACCATCTTTGGGCCTAAGGGAAGGCATTGTGGATTAGTAATTAGATGATGGGTTGCTAGAGTGACAGAAGCCTAAACCCTAGTTTATGCGCTATTCCATAAGGGGCTGATTTGGATCCATATGTTTCATGCTATGGTTAGATTTATCTTAATTCTTCTTTCGTAGTTGTGGATGCTTGCGAGAGGGGGTAATCATAAGTGGGAGGCTTGTTCAAGTAAGAACAGCACCCAAGCACTGGTCCACCCACATATAAAATTATCAAAGTAGCGAACGCGAATCAAACAAACATGATGAAAGTGACTAGATGAAATTACCATGTGTCCTCGAGAACGCTTTGCTTATTATAAGAGATCGTTTCGGCCTGTCCTTTGCCATAAGAAGGATTGGGCTATCTTGCTGCACTTATTGTTACTCTTGTTACTTGTTACTTGCTACAAATTACTTTGCTACCAAACTATCTGTTACCGATAATTTCAGTGCCTGCAGACAATACCTTGCTGAAAACCGCTTGTCATTTCCTTCTGCTCCTCGTTGGGTTCGACACTCTTACTTATTGAAAGGACTACGATTGATCCCCAATACTTGTGGGTCATCAAGCCTCTTTTCTGGCACCTTTGCCGGGGAGTGAAGTGCCTTTGGTGAGTGGAATTTGGTAAGGGAACATTTTTATTACGTGCTGAAATTTACTGTCACTTGTTACTATGGAAAGTAATCCTTTGAGAGGTTTGTTCAGGGCATCTTCGCCTCGACCGGAAGCAATAAAGGTTGATCCTCGACCTACTAAACCTACTGAAAATATTATTATGAGATTCCTTCGGGTATGATAGAAAAACTGCTAGCTAATCCTTATGCAGGAGATGGAATGGTACATCCCGATATGCACTTAATATATGTGGATGAAATTTGTGGATTGATTAAGCTTGCAGGTTTATCCAAGGATGGAGTTAAGAAGAAGGTATTTCCTTTATCTTTGGAGGGAAAAGCATTGACATGGTATAGGATATGTGATGATATTGGAACGTGGGATTGGAACCGGTTGAAATTGGAATTTCATCAGAAGTTTTATCCTATGCATCTGGTTCATCGTGATCGGAATTATATATATAATTTTTGGCCTCGTGAAGGAGAAAGTATCGCTCAAGCTTGGGGGAGGCTTAAGTCTATGACGCACACATGCCCCAATCATGAGCTCTCAAGAGAAATTATTATTATGAACTTTTATGCTCGGCTTTCTCATAATGATCAATCCATGCTCGATTCTTCTTCTACTGGTTCTTTTATGAAGAAAACTATTGAATTCAAGTGGAATCTTTTGGAAAGAATTAAACACAACTCTGAAGATTGGGAGTTCAACAAAGGTAAAGAGTCAGGTATGAATCTTGAGTTTGACTGTGTTAAATCTTTTATGGAAACCGATGTTTTTCACAAGTTTAGTACTAAATATGGACTTGACTCTAAGATATTAGCTTCCTTTTGTGAATCCTTTGCTGCTTATGTTGATCTCCCTAAAGATAAGTGGTTTAAATTTCATCCACCTATTGAAGAAATAGTTGAGGAACCCGTTAAGGTTAAAGATGAAACAATAATTTATAATGTTGATCCAGTTATGCCCACTGCTTATATTGGGAAACCTCCTTTCCCTATACGGATTAAGGAGCATGCTAAAGCTTCAACTGTGGTTAATAAAAGCTATATTAGAGCACCTAGACCCTCTGAACAAGTTAAAGTTGAATCTAGTATTGCAATGGTTAAATAGCTCTTGGCTGATAATATTGATGGGCATGTTATTTACTTCTGTGATGATGCTGCTAGAATTGCTAAACCTGTTAGAAATAAACATGATAAGCTAGATAAGAATAAACCTATAGTGGGCATGCCTGTTGTTTCTGTTAAAATTGGAGATCATTGCTATCATGGTTTATGTGACATGGGTGCGAGTGTGAATGCCATTCCATTTACTCTATATCAAGAAATTATGAATGATATTGCACCTGTTGAGATTGAAGACATTGATGTTACTATTAAACTTGCAAATAGAGATACTATTTCACCACTTGGGATTGTTCGAGATGTTGAAGTTTTGTGTGGTAAGATCAAGTACCCTACTGATTTCTTAGTACTTGGTTCAGAACAAGATAGCTTTTGTCCCATTATATTTGGCAGACCTTTCTTGAATACTGTTAATGCTGAAATTGATTGTGTCAAAGAAAATGGTAAAGTTAAGTTTGGTGATGTATCTCATGAATTCAATTTCTCTAAGTTTAGTAGACAACCACATGAGAAAGAATTATCTAGTAAGGATGAAATAATTGGTCTTGCTTCTATTGCTGTTCCTCCTACTGATCCTTTCGAACAATAATTGCTAGACCATGAAAATGATATGCATATGAATGAAAGAAATCAGATAGATGAAATATTCTTCAAACAAACACCTATCCTTAAGCATAACTTGCCTATTGAAACTCTTGGGCATCCTGTTCCACCTAAGGGTGATCCTGTGTTTGAATTAAAGCGACTACCTGATACATTGAAATATGCTTATCTTGATGAAAAGAAGATATATCTTGTTATTATTAGTGCTAACCTTTCAGAGCATGAAGAAAAGAGATTGCTTAAAACTCTGAGGAAGCACCGTGCTGCTATTGGATATACTCTCGATGATGTTAAGGGCATTAGTCCCACCTTATGTCAGCACAAGATTAATATGGAGCCCGATGCTAAGCCAGTTGTTGATCATCAGCACCGTTTAAATCCTAAGATGCAGGATGTGGTAAGAACTGAAATATTAAAGCTTCTGGAGGCAAGTATAATATATCCCATGCATAGCTGATAATAGATGGGTAAGTTCCGTTCATTGTGTCCCTAAGAAAGGAGGCATTACCGTTGTTCCTAATGATAAAAATGAACTTATCCCTCAAAGGATAGTAACTGGTTATAGGATGGTAATTGATTTCAGGAAATTAAATAAAGCAACTAGAAAAGATCATTACCCCTTGCCTTTTATTGATCAAATGTTAGAAAGATTGTCTAAGCATACACACTTCTGTTTTCTAGATGGTTATTCTGGTTTTTCTCAAATACCTGTGTCAAAAGAAGATCAAGAAAAAACCACCTTCACTTGTCCTTTTGGAACCTATGCTTATAGACGTATGCCTTTTGGTTTATGCAATGCACCTGCTACCTTTCAAAGATGTATGACTGCTATATTCTCTGACTTTTGTGAAAAGATTGTTGAGGTTTTCATGGATGATTTCTCCGTTTACGGAACTTCTTTTGATGACTGCTTAAGCAACCTTGATCGAGTTTTGTAGAGATGTGAAGAAACAAACCTTGTCTTGAACTGGGAGAAGTGCCACTTTATGGTAAATGAAGGTATTGTCCTTGGGCATAAAATTTCTGAAAGAGGTATTGAAGTTGATAAAGCTAAAGTTGATGCAATTGAGAAAATGCCATGTCCTAAAGATATCAAAGGTATATGAAGTATGCTGGTGTCTATAGAAGGTTTATAAAAGACTTCTCTAAAATTTCTAGGCCTCTTACCAATCTTTTGCAAAAAGATGTTCCATTTGTTTTTGATGATGATAGTGTAGAAGCCTTTGAAACACTTAAGAAAGCCTTGATTTCTGCACCTGTTATTCAACCACCTGATTGGAACTCGCCTTTTGAGATTATGTGTGATGCTAGTGACTATGTTGTTGGTGTTGTTCTAGGACAAAGAGTTGATAAGAAATTGAATGTTATTCATTATGCTAGTAAAACTTTAGACAGTGCCCAAAGAAATTATGCTACTACTGAGAAAGAATTTTTAGCAGTTGTGTTGCATGTGATAAATTTAGTTCTTACATTGTTGATTCTAAGGTAACTGTTCACACCGATCATGCTGCTATTAAATATCTTATGGAAAAGAAAGATGCTAAACCTAGGTTGATTAGGTGGGTTCTTTTGCTACAAGAATTTGATTTGCATATTATTGATAGAAAGGGAGCTGAAAATCCCGTAGCTGATAATTTGTCTAGATTGAAAAATGTTCTTGATGACCCACTGCCTATTAATGATAGTTTTCTAGATGAGCAATTAGCTGTCATAAATGCTTCTCGTAATACTCCATGGTATGCAGACTATGCTAATTACATTGTTGCTAAATATATACCACCTAGTTTCACATACCAACAAAAGAAAAAGTTTTTCTTTGATTTAAGAAATTACTTTTGGGATGACCCACATCTATATAAAGAAGGAGTAGATGGTGTTATTAGACGATGTGTACCAGAGCATGAGCAAGAACAACTCCTACGGAAGTGTCATTCCGAGGCGTATGGAGGACACCATGCGGGAGACAGAACTGCACACAAGGTATAACAGTTTGATTTTTATTGGCCTACTCTCTTCAAGGATGCGCGTAAGTTTGTCCTTTCTTGTGATGAATGTCAAAGGATTGGTAATATTAGTAGACGTCGGGAAATGCCTATGAATTATTCACTTGTTATTGAACCATTTGATGTTTGGGGATTTGATTATATGGGACCTTTTCCTTCCTCTAATGGGTATACACATATTTTAGTTGCTGTTGATTACGTTACTAAGTGGGTAGAAGCTATTCCAACTAGTAGTGCTGATCATAACACTTCTATTAAAATGCTTAAAGAAGTTATTTTCCTGAGGTTTGGAGTCCCTAGATATTTAATGACTGATGGTGGTTCACATTTTATTCATGGTGCATTCCATAAACTTCTTGCTAAATATGATGTCAACCTTAGAATTTCATCTCCATATCATCCTTAGTCTAGTGGTCAAGTTGAATTAACTAATAGAGAAATAAAGTTAATCCTGCAAAAGACTGTTAATAGATCTAGGAAGAATTGGACTAAGAAACTTCATGATGCATTATGGGCATATAGAACCGCTTACAAAAATCCTATGGGTATGTCCCCTTATAAAATGGTTTATGGGAAAGCATGTCATTATGGGCATATAGAACCGCTTACAAAAATCCTATTCTTTCTCCCTCCTGCTTGCATTAGAACTGCTACAGTTATTGTTCCGAATACCTATTCTGATGCATACCCTATTTTTGTAAACTGCCTTTTGATACTTTACCTGATTTCCTAAATGCTTAGTGTAGGTTGGTTAGTGAACCATATGTGGCCCCTCTTCCTTGTTCTTGGTTGCCCTGCTTAGTTACCAATGCCCCATTCGATGTGATCGACGGGCTGAGACCAGCATATCACCGCACACCCCTAAGTTGTACGACTCTGCAGAGCTAATATCGAGTGCCGAGAGTGATACCTCTTATCTCACTCCTGATGTTGCCTCTGTAGTACAGCTAGCCGGTTGTGAGTTACCGAGGGTGATTCCTCTTTCATCACCTCCGATACAGCTTCTGTCGTGGAACTCCTCAAGTGTGAAACCATCGAGGGTGATTCCTCCGGATTCACCTTGACGGATACATCTAGCGGAAATCCAACGAGGGTGATTCCTTGGATTTCATCTTGATGTTATGGACACACGGTTACCATGGCTTTACTACCGATACCTGATAAAGTCGGGTTGACCCCGAGGGGTGCACGCGAGTGAGGTGGAGACGGGTTGACCATGAGGGTACCCGCGAGATGAATACGTGGCTCGGCCGGGCATTCTTAGCCCTTGCCGTAAGTCCACGAGACGGGGCGACGGGGTCACATGATCGTGAGTCTCTGCTTGTCACCGTGAGCTCCCAACGCACTAATGGGTAAGGATATGTAATCTGAGTAGGCCTCTGGCCTTATCGCACTAACCACCATGCGGGAATAGTATGGGCTCTCGGCGTCGTATGTATCAGCCGAAGCTCTTCAGACGTCAGCAGTTGAGCGGCGCGTGCCGGGTTGGACTGGGAAAGCCTGCGCTTGTATTTAGGGGGCTAGGTCTGCTCACCGGCCGCGTTCGCAATGCGCAGGAGTGAAAGGGCGATGGGCCCAAGACCCCTGAGTACTTAGGATTTAGACCGGTGTGCTGGCTGTTGGGGAACGTTGCATGGAAAACAAAAAAAATTCTACGCACACGCAAGATCTATCCATGGAGATGCATAGCTACGAGACGGGGAGTGTGTCTACGTACCCTCATAGACCGTAAGCGGAAGCGTTAGAACAACGCGGTTGATGTCGTCGAACAACTTCACGATCCAACCGACCGAGAACCGAACGTACGGCACCTCCGCGTTCAGCACACGTTCAGCTCGGTGACGTCCTCGACTTCTTGATCCAGTAAGACGGCGAGGTAGTGGATGAGTTCCGGCAGCACGACGGCGTGGTGACGGTGATGGTGATGCTATCTCCGCAGGGCTTCGCCCAAGCACTGCGAAAATATGACCGAGGGACGGAACTGTGGAGGGGGGCGCCGCACACGGCTAAGACAATGTTGTGTCTCCTTTGGGGCGCCCCCTCTCCTCTATTTATATATGTGTAGGGGCTTGGAGTAGAAGGAATAGTGTCATGTGAACAGTACAGCGTGAATAGTACACACATGGACTTGGACTCCAAAGTCCAATCCTATTCCTACTAGGACTCTCCTTTTTTTCCTTCCCTAGCTGCGAGGGCTTTTGAGGACTTGGCGCGCCTGGCCCAATAAGGCAAGGGCGCCTCCCCTTAGCCCATGCCAGCCCTTGGGACGTGGTGGACCCACTTGTGGACTTCCGGACCCCTCCGGAATCCTCCGGAACCTTCTGGAAGCTTCCCGGTACAATACCGAAAAAACTGCACCTTTTTCCGGAACCCAAAATATGACTTCCCATATATAAATCTTTACCTCTCGACTATTCCGAGACTCCTCGTGACGTCCGGGATCTCATCAGGGACTCCGAACAATATTCGGTTACCAATTCACATAACTCATATAACACTATATCGTCAACGAATATTAAGTGTGCGGACCCTACGGGTTCGGGAATGATGTAGACATGACTGAGACGCCTCTCCGGTCAATAACCAATAGCGGAACCTGGATGCTCATATTGGTTCCTACATATTCCACGAAGATCTTATCGGTCGAACTGCAATGACAACATACGTAATTCCCTTTGTCCATCGCTATGTTACTTGCCCGAGATTCGATCGTCGGTATCTCCATACCTAGTTCAATCTCGTTACCGGCAAGTCTCTTTACTCGTTCCGTAATACATCATCCCATAACTAACTCCTTAGTCACTTTGCTTGCAAGC
Organism: Elymus sibiricus; assembly: GCA_039707655.1. NCBI lineage: Eukaryota > Viridiplantae > Streptophyta > Magnoliopsida > Poales > Poaceae > Elymus > Elymus sibiricus. The sequence goes on from CM077674.1 coordinate 36,238,420, forward strand.
TTCTTATGATGTGCATTACCGAGAGGGCTCAGAGATACCTCTCCGAAACACGGAGTGACAAATCCCAGTCTCGATCCATGCCAACTCAACAGACACCTTCGGAGATACCTGTAGAGCATCTTTATGATCACCCAGTTACGTTGTGACGTTTGATAGCACACAAGGTATTCCTCCGGTATCCGGGAGTTGCATGATCTCATGGTCGGAGGAACATGTATTTGACATTCAAGAAAGCAGTAGCAATAAACAGAACGATCATATGCTAAGCTAACAGATGGGTCTTGTCCATCACATCATTCTCCTAATGATGTGATCCCGTTATCAAATGACAACTCATGTCTATGGTTAGGAAACCTTAACCATCTTTGATCAACGAGCTAGTCTAGTAGAGGCTCACTAGGGACACGGTATTTGTTTATGTATTCACACATGTATTTAAGTTTCCGGTCAATACAATTCTAGCATGAATAATAAACCTTTATCATGAACAAGGAAATATAAAATAATAACAACTTTATTATTGCCTCTAGGGCATATTTCCATCACTGGCCTCTCTGTTGAGCCTAGGTAGGGCTACGACGTGTCGATCAGCCGAGGCCGGGCATGGACCGAGTAAGTGTGTCCGGCCAGAGTTAATCGAGCGTGTTGGGTAAGTTGGTGCACCCCTGTAGGGAAGTATATCTATTCGAATAGCCATGTCCACGGTAACAGGACGCTCGGAAAATATCCCGATCTTCTACAACTAGAAATGGGTTGAATATGTTAGCTCCGGCATTGCTTTCTCGCAGGGAGTCGAGGAAGGATCTCTGGGCGTGGCTACTGTTATACTTAGTGCTACTACTATATTTATGTACTAATTTGCACTCTTCTTATGCTGCAAGACGCTGAAGATGCTAGTCTTCGATAGGCTAGGCCTTTCTTTCTATTCTTGCATTTCTGCAATCCAGTCCACATATACAGCCTTCCTTTGATAATGTTGCATAACTACACTAGTTCTGATGTAACTCTTGCTGAGTACTTTGGATGAGTACTCACTATTGCTTTGCTTCCCCTTTTTCCCATACCCGATTATTGCGACCAGATGACGGAGCCCCAGAGCCAGCTGCCCCAGCCAGCGACGACTACTACTACCCCTCTGGTGGATACTACTACTACGAGGAGCCCTCTGACGACCAGGAGTAGAGAGGAGGCACCTAGGCAGGAGGCCTGCGCCTTTCGATCCAGTGTTTTTTTATTTTGCCCTGCCTTCTGAAGGCTTATCTGTTTAACTTTTATGTCTGTACTCAGATATCTAATGCTTCCGCTGATGCTTGTACGACTCAAGCTTATGTATTCGAGCCCTCGAGGCCCCTGGCTTGTAATATAAAGCTTGTATGACTTTTATTTGTGTTTAGAGTTGTGTTGTGATATCTTCAAGTGAGTCCTTAGGCTTGATCGTGTGCATTTGCGTGTATGATTAGTGCACGATTAAGTCGGGGGCGTCACACTTGGGGATGCCCAAGGTATCCCAAGTTAATATTCCAAGAAGTCTCAAGCATCTATGCTTGGGGATGCCCTGGTAGGCATCCCACCTTTCTTCGTCAACAACTATCGGTTTGTCTCGATTGAGCCTAAGTTTTTACTTGTTCACATGATCTGTGCTATCCTTGGTGTGTGCTTTTATTTTCATTTTGTTTGCTGTTTTAATAAAATACTTGGATCTGAAATCTTTATTTGGAGAGAGTCTTCACATAGCTACTTAATTGTTTGACTACTCGTTGATCTTCACTTATATCTTTTGGAGTAGTTTATCATTTATTCTTGTGCTTCACTTATATCCTAAGAGAAAATGTTTGAATGAATTGAATATCGTAAATATGAAATTATATGTGCTTCATATGCTTGTCTCGTGCTTAGAAATATTTCATATTTGGTTTAGAAAGTAAAATCTATTGAAGTTTGACAATCACAATATTAGTCATACAAGCAATTCATGAAAGATAGTATATGGAAGAGAACTTTCACATATAAATATATTATCTTGGACATCTTTTATGATAGTGAGTACCCATTAATTATTTTATAACTTGAGCAAATTAGTTGAAGTTGGACAAGGAAGACAATGTAATGAGTTATGGTTGGGTATATTTGTATAGAAGTTATATTGTTATGGATCCTCCAACATGTGGTGCTTGTTGTTTAGAACCTTTTGCTAGCCAAAATTTCTGTACTAAGCGGGAATACTGCTTGTGCATCCAAAATCCTTGAGCCAAGTTTCTTCCATGAGTGTCCACCATACCTACCTATATGCGGTATTACTCTGCCGTTCCAAGTAAATTTGCATGTGCCACCTCTAATCATTCAAATAAACATCTGTTTTGTGTGCCCGTACCGCTCATGAAGCGGCAGGGGGTGGTCAGTATCTTCCATGTTAAGCGGGTTATTCTCATGATGGGTGTTTATTCACTTGTCATTGCATGAGAGAGGGTGGTAATCGGGATGCCCGGTCCCTTGAAAAAAAATTATAATGAAACAAACTCCCCCGGAAATTTGATTGTATGGAGGGCACCCGAGGATTCGGCTAGCCATGGCTTGTGTTTGAATGGTTGAGGGGGAGTAAACTTTACCTTTCCGCTTGGGAACCGCCTATAATGTGTTTAGCACGGAAGATATTGAGAACTCTCGGTCGTGACGTTGACAGGAAAGGCATGCCTCTCAAAATGTATTCATCTCTGTTTTAAGCAATGAGCTCTGGCACCTCTGCAAATCCCTGCTTCCCTCTGCGAAGGGACATTCTATTTACTTTTATGCTATTTACTTTCATGTTATTTATTTTTGTTGAGTCAACTTCTTATTCCAACCTCTTCTCTAGTTGGCAAGCATCATGTGGTGGGGAAAGATCCAGACACATATATCCATTCAAATATATTTGATCATGAATTATTATTGTTGACAATTATCTCTATGATAAATAAGTTGGGAGGCGAAACATTAAAGCCCCTATCTTTCTCTGTGTTCGATGGATGCTATTTGTTCTAAAAATATGCTTTGAGTATTAGCAATCATAGAAGACTATATGATAATTGAGTATGTGGAGCTCTTACTTAGACTTTGTTGAAAATAATATGCATTGAAATTGTTTTGTGACTAAGAACATAGGTTGTTAAGTTTCAAGAGAATGCATTGTTTGAACCATAACATGTGAATAGCTTGCTACTTGATCATGAGAAGTTTTATGAGATGAGCTACTATTTATGATATATAAAGATGCTAGGAAAAGTGATTGAAATTATCATTGATCAAACATGTGCACTATGCTAGCATTCACACTTCATAAAGTATTTCTTTTATCATTTACCTACTCGAGGACGAGCAGGAATTAAGCTTGGGGATGCTGATACGTCTCCAACGTAGCTATAATTTATGAAGTATTCATGCCATGTTTACAACAATTTTATATGGTTTTGGTATGATTTGATTAGAACTAACCCGGACTGACAATGTTTTCAGCAGAACTACCGTGGTGTTGTTTTTTGTGCAGAAATAAAAGTTCTCGGAATGGGCCCAAAATTTACGGTGATTTTTTATGGACCAAAAGAGACCCACGGAGCACCGGAGCTGGACCAGGAAGTGGCCGAGGGCACCACAAGCCTGGGGGGCGCCCCCCCCCTAGGGCGCGCCTCCCGAGCTTGTGGGCCCCTCGAGCACTTCCTTGACGTGATTCCAACGCCAAAAATTCGTATAAATACCAAAAACCCTAGAAAGAAACCTAGAACTTCCACGCCGCTGTCGCAAGCCTCTGTACCGAAGCGATCTCATCCGCAGCCCTGTTCCGGCACTCTGCCGGAGGGGGGAATCATCACCGGAGGCCATCTTCATCATCCCGGTGGTCTCCATGACGAGGAGGGAGTAGTTCACCCTCGGGGCTGAGGGTATGTACCAGTAGCTATGTGTTTGATCTCTCTCTCTCGTGTTCTTGATTTGGCACGATCTTGATTTACCGCGAGCTTTGTTAATATAGTTGGATCATATGGTGTTTGTTCCCTCTCTTTCTTCTTGTGATGGATTGAATCTTTCCCTTTGAGGTTTCATTATTATCGGATTGAATATCTTGGGATTTGAGAACACTTGATGTATGTCTTGCATGGGATACCCATGGTGACAATGGGGTATTCTATTGAGTCACTTGATGTATGTTTTGGTAATCAACTCGCGGATTCCCGTGACCTTGGGGAGTCTAGGCATATGGGTTGGTACACGTTTTCATCTTCTTTTCTCCGATAGAAACTTTGGGGTACTCTTTGAAGTTCTTTGTGTGGATTGAATATTATGAATCTGAAGTTGTTTGATGCATATCGAATAATCAACTCATGGATACTTGTGGTAACATTGGAGTATCTAGGTGACATTAGAGTTGGTTGATGAGTATCATATGGTGTTATTTTAGTACGAACTCTAGGGCTGTTTGTGACACTTATAGGAATGGCTCAATAGATTGATCGGAAAGGATAACTTTGAGGTGGTTTCGTACCCTACAACAATTTCATCTTATGTTCTCCGCTAATAGGAACTTTGGAGTGATTCTTTGTCGCACGTTGAGGGATTGTTATATGATTCAACTATGTTAGCACTGTTGAGAGATTGCACTAGTGAAAGTATGAACCCTAGGCCTAGCATTGCAATACCGTTTGTGCTCACTTTTGCTACTTGTTACCTTGCTGTTTTTATAATTTCAGATTATAAAAACCTATATCTACTATCCATACTACACTTGTATCACCATCTCTTCGCCGAACTAGTGCACCTATACAATTTGCCATTGTATTGGGTGTGTTGGGGACACAAGAGATTTCTTGTATTTGGTTGCAGGATTGTTTGAGAGAGACGATCTTCATCCTACACCTCCCACGGATTGATAAACCTTAGGTCATCCACTTGAGGGAAATTTGCTACTGTCCTACAAAACTCTGCGCTTGGAGGCCCAACACGAGTCTACAAGAATAAAGTTGCGTAGTAGACATCAGTCGCCACGGTCTGCGGCAACTACTTCATCAACCATATACCGAAGGACTGCATCATCGACGGGTTCATCTCTGACTACAACATCAGCACTGCCGACCTCGTGTCGCTCTCTGAAATTATTATCATCGCCAACACGGAAGACGAGGAGGCCCACCCGACACCGGCATCGGAGACCGGAAGCACTCAGCCAACCTCCGTATTGGTACCAGCTGTGGAGACCGGAGACAACCACCCGACCTCTAAAACAGCATCAGAGGGGGAGGTGGCCCCGCAGGCCATCACCCTCCAACAAGTCATGACGACGGCACCAGCGAGCACATCTTCAGCACTAACAGCCCCAGTCGCGCCGAACGCCAGCGGAACCGCAATGGCAAGCATGCAGCTCCCGACCTCGCAAACCCCGGCCTCCAGGCCAACGGTCGCCACGTCAACTGCACCTTTGGATCTGGCCCCCCGGGCTTCTTCACCCCTGTCATGCATACCACCGGCGCCTCCCCCCGTCATGCAATACCAGACTAGTCTCAACACCTTTGGATCCGGCCCCCCGGGCTTCTTTACCACTGGGGCCGGCCCTTCGGGGCTTGCCGGCGTAACGATGACACAACCTATCATCACCGGGGATGCGCTGTGGTTCCTCACCATGCCCATACCAGGGAGCGACACCACCACAAGGGCAATGGAGGCCCTCTGGGTGGCCACGTTGGCCGGTCAGCTATAGCTGCAGCAAGGCATGGTGGAGGCCACCGCACGGGTGGCACGGTGGCAAGAAACGATAACCAACGAGCAGCAACGCCGACCTCACCTCCGGCCGGGAGCAACCATCGATGCCCTCGTGGCCAGAGGCCGTGAGGCCGGCATAGGCTTTAATAAGCCCGCGGATGCCGCGCTACTCCAAACCCTAGCCCGCGGCCTTTAAGCTGCCGCGGTACTCGCCGACAAACTACACGACACCCCAGGAGACCCGAACCTCCTAGTAAACCTCAGAAAGGTGCTCCGCGGCATGGTGGAGCTCAAAGACAACATTAGCCAGTCAAGGCAATGCCTGGCTGGAACAGATAGTGTCATCTTAGCTTCGAGACACCCATCCCAGGACAATCGCCAGGGCTCCGTACCACGGCCGGAGGACCCGGCAGTGGTCGAGGCTGGCAATCTTCCTCAAGCCATCTCCATCGTTGCGGCACAATACTGGGCACCCCTCCCGCCATGAGCTCCAATTGTGCAAGATCACCTAGGTCATCATCCCCACCTCCGCGGCCACTTACGAACCTGTGAGATGGAGCGCTACGGCAACAACTATGAAACCCTGATGTCGCGCTCATCCGCCCTCACATCTGGCATAGCTCCACCATGCTTTGGGTATAAGGTAATAACACACCCGTTTCCACAGCCGTTCATCATCCGAGGCGTCAAGAAATATTCAGGCGACTCCAAGCCCGACCACTGGCAAAACGACTACCTAATGGCAGTCGAAATGGAAAATGGCGACATCGGCAATGTTTTGCGTTACATACCCTTGTGCCTCACGGGCTCCGCACGCTCATGGCTAAACGGTCTACAGCCCAACTCCATCCACACTTGGGCCGACTTCGAGACGGCGTTCAAAAACAACTTCGAGGGCACGTACCAGCACCCCGGGAGCGGATATGACCTCCATAACATCATCCAAGGTGACAACGAGCCTGTTCGTGACTTCGTTGTAAGATGGCTAAAGAAGAGAAACACCCTCACAAACGTCTCTGATGAGACCGTGATAGAGGCCTTCATCAACTGCGCCCAAGACCCCTTTCTCCGTCACAAGCTCGGCTAGAAACGGGGCGCCTGCAGGATGACAACGATAGCGGCATTGATGAAGGTCGCCAACGACTACGCCATGGGTGAGGAGACCGCACGAGTAAGCCGCTGACCTATGCCAGTCCCAAAAACTCAGGAGCCCGCCGATGGCGAGGGCTCCAGACGAAGGAACAAAAACCGTAACAGGGACCGCAAGAGCAAGGAGGAATAGGATAACGAGCTCGTAGCAGTGGCCAAAGAAGCCAGCCAGGCCGACACAAAAATGTAGAAGGGGACAACAAGCCCAGGCGGCCAGCCGCACTGCTACTTGTGAGCTGCGTTGGTATTTTCAACGAAGAGGGAGGGTGAAGAAATATATTAGCGGATAGTATTTCCCTTAGTAGGGAACCAAGGTTATCGAACCAATAGGAGATTCACACAGACAAAGGTCGACAGTACCTGCACACACACAAACAAAATACTTGCACCCAACGCGGGCAAGAGGGTTGTCAGTCCCCTTGTACTCGTTAATTGCAAGGATTAATTCTGATAGTGATAGGTCTGTAAATTCAAACGGAAATAAAAAGAAATAAACTGCAGCAAGTAAATTAGGGTTTTAGTAATATGATTTGGATGGACCCGGGGGCCATAGTTTTCACTAGAGGCATCTCTCTAAAGAACATAGCATACGGTAGGTAAACAAATTACTGTTGGGCAATTGACAGAAAAGCTCATAGTTATGACGTTATTCATGGCATGATCAGTACATAGGCATTACATGCGTGACAAGTAAACCGACTCCTGCCTGCATCTACTACTATTACTCAACCACTCGACCGCTATCCAGCATGCATCTTAAGGTATTAAGTTAATAACAAACAGAGTAATGCTTGGAGCATGATGACATAGTGTAGACAGAATAAAATCAAGCAATATGATTGAACCAAGTCGTTTTACGCTTAGTAGCAACAATACAAATATGGGCCTCGCTACTCCTCCTTTCACAGAGTGAGGACACCACAAGATTGAACCTACCACAAAGCACCTCTCCCACTGAAGATAAATGAATCTAGTTGGCCTAACCAAACGGATAGATCAGAGAGAAATACAAAGCTATAACAATCACACATAATAAAGTTCAGAAAAGAGTCCATTACTTTCAATGAATAATCTGGTATAACCCCGGGGGCACACCGTGTGAGCTTGTGCCTCTCTCGTATATCTTCTGGCCACCCACCGAAGTTTCTAGGGTCCCTTCTGGTCCAGAAAAATCACCGTAAAGGTTCATCATGTTTGGACTTTGTTTGGTATGGTTTTTCTGCGAAACAATAAAATAGGCAAAAACAGAAAGTGGCACTGGGCACTAAGTTAATAGGTTAGTTCCCAAAAATGATATAAAATTGCATATAAAGCATACAAGATTAATAATATAATAGCATGAAATAATCAAAAATTATACATACATTGGAGACGTATCACGCACCTACGGGGAAATCATGAGTGGCCCATGCAAATATCACAGCCAAGGGATCTACAAGGCATCGCACTCCACCAGGGAGTACCAGCTGAACGACCAGCTCGCAAAGGAGAAGAATAGCAAGACCAATGACGACGGCAACACATACTATAACAGGAGCCCTCCACCACCACCAGCCCGGTCAGGATCACAGGCCCGGGGCTTTGGTGGAGGAAATCAGAAAGCTTTCCCAAAGGATGTCCGTCGGGTCAACATGATCTTTCGCAGGCTCGAGTCAAAGCGCGCACAGAAGCAAGCCCTCAAAGAGGTCTACAGACTCGTTCTAGGAGTTCCCCAATATCTGGATTGGTCAGACTGCACGATTTCCTTTGGCCAATCAGACCATCTAGATTACATCCCGAACCCCGGCAAGACCGCCCTCATCATGGACCTAATCATCGGGGGTGGCTAGCTTTCCAAGGTTCTGATGGACGGCGGGTCAGGCATCAACATCATGTACACCAGCACAATGCAAAAGATGGGGCAGCCGCTAACAGGCCTCCGTCCTTCACCAACCCACTTCCATGGGATCATGCCCCGGAAAAATGCGGAGCCCCTCGGCCAGATCAGCTTGGAGGTCGTCTTCGCATGCGAGAAGAACTTCCGGGCTGAAACACTCTATTTTGAATTAGTGCCCTTCAACAGGGCCGGTACTGAGATTTTTGGGGCCCGGGCCAACTAAAAATTGGGGGCCCTTAATATACATGTCATTGTAATATATGTATATATAAATTATTATCAGTAACACTTAAATGCATCCAAAATCAGTACGCGTATGAAATAATTTATACATATTACCTTAAAATTTTCTTCTAACATTCCTCGATGCAAAGTCACTTATGATGGGGTCGATGGCAATCTCATCCAATAATTTCTTCTCGATGCATAATGTAGCCAAACCATTTAACCTCTCTTGAGTAACTGTTGACCTCAAATAATTCTTCAATAATTTCAACTTCGAAAAGCTTCTTTCGGCCGATGCGACCGTCACAGGCACAGTAAATAAGATGCGATAGGCAATGGAGATATTAGGATAACAATCAACTTCTCTGACATGCCCGAAAATCTCCATAGCAGACATTACGCCATCTGGCAAAGTGAATCTCATAATCTTCAATTCAGAAATAAGATCATATGCCTCAACATCAGATGAACCATTAAGAGAGAAAGTTTATGGATATTTTGTGCAACACTCTTCAAGTTCATTGTCACTTAATGACTTCAGGGTGCCCGAGCTCAATAAAAATCCGAATATATCTTTAAATACTTCCGCGTTGTGTGTGTATCAGTTTCTCCACTTCCTTCTTCTTTTTCCTTTTGTCGCTACCAGATGGATATTTCCTCTTACTGGAGCACGTCATAATAACAGACACACAATGCTGAAAACAAAACAATTTGTTCTATCAATTGTTGAACAGTGCCGGCTACGCATCAAATGCATTTTGTTGTATCAATATTATATGAATATACCTCAATACCTGATGGAGTGATGGTCAAATTTCAGTGCGTGTGCGTAACTGCGTATACAAATACACATGGAACTACACAGCACCTAGAGTCGGCACTCTGTAGAGGATTGAGAACAGCCCTGATTGAGAAGAGAACAACTGAGCAAATTTGCAAATGCCAAAGGGGGGCCCGGAATTGAAATCATATCAGCGGCAAACATAACCAGATTAGGAAGGAAATTACCAGGGGGCGGCGAGGCGGGAGTGCCTGCGTGTACGACGGCGTCGGCGGGCAGCAGCTAGGGCTGGGACCTGCGAATCGTTTCTGCGTGATGGAGCAGTCGAACAGAATAGGAAGGGAACCGTCCAGGCCGATGATCGCTCTTTTTTTTACGTGAAAGGAAATACTACCGCTGATAGCTCGCTATCGAACGACTCGATCGCTGCCTCGCTGGGATCGGCAGATATGCAGATCGGCCTGCTGCTCCCTGGCGCGCGTCTGTATGGGCCATAGGCCTAGCCTACCTACATATACCTGGGGGGCCCTGGATTTTGGGGGCCCGGGGCGGCCGCCCCCCCTGCCCCCCCCCCCCCTCAGGGCCGGCCCTGCCCTTCAAGGGGGGCTATCATGCTCTCCTCGGGAGCCCGGCCTTCGGCAAGTTCATGGCAATAGCTTGCTACGCATACATCAAGCTCAAAATGTTGGGACCTCATGGTATCATCACAGTCTCCGACAACCCCAAGAACGCCCTTGAAGCGGAGGTCGCCAATCTCCAGCACACTGAGGCAGAGCTCTCATGCTACGGCAAGGTGGAGATCAGCACAACCACCGAAGAAGTCATCAATGAGACAACAAAGAAGCCTCGCCCTGACAACAAGGGGCCCAAGGCACGGACTCCACCATCAGATCCCTCTGGCTCCAACTCGGAGACGGCAGCTCCCATAGGCTAGGAGCCCAGCAGGAGGGAACGGCGTCAACCAGTCCAGAGCTCGGATGACGCCAAAAGCAGAACACCAAATCAGCTGCGTCGTTTCCGATCTTAGCAATTTCCATTTTTACTTTGAAACAATTTCAACTCTTAGTTCGTGTTCTTGTCACTTGGCTTCAGCGTTTTGGTTACCGAACACTGTAAAATTACCGAGGGGGGGCGATAAATGCGGTTACCGTGGTTACCACGAAATACCGAAGAAATACCGCTTGAATTTTTTAAATAAGATTTAAATTCAAATTTCCGAACGAGTCTAATAGCTGAGGAACTCATGTAACAACACAAGGTCTGTGATGGTGCAGTGGTAGTCTTCCCGGAAAGGATGTTGGGTGTGTCAAGTTCGAGCCCCGCTGAACTTTTTGTTTTTTATATTTGTAATATTCTGTGTAATTAGGCAAAAAATGCAGCTGAGTTGGGATTTGAACCCGCGACGCACCTGCATGCTGGCAAGTAACATCCTGCGGTACCATACCGCTACGCCAAAGCTGGCTTTGTGTTTGCAAGGAGTTTCCACTCTATTTGACTACGTATCAAGCGTTCAAATTCAAAATTTTCAAAAATTCCGAATGTTTTTGCTCGAAAGGGCCATTTACCGAGGGGTAACGAAATTCGCGGTAACAGCCCGAAATCACGAAATTTCGTTCGGTAACCAAAACGCTGCTTGGCTTATCATATAAAAGTCATGAATAAAGGTGTTCCACACAAACCACTTTGTCATGTACAATTCATTTACATATGATTGCTGAGACATGCATACGAACGTACTGAACCTCATGCGGAAAGTTTCGAGGAAGAGTCCAAGAGATCCTCCTATTTACCAGACTCAGGGGCTACATCATTATTTTACCAGAGGGTCCCGACTGCGACACTGAGCACTACCCGCATCTTCTGTGAGACCTCTGTGACCTCCCGAAGCCGGGCCTCCGCATCATCATTGTGGATCTCAGGAATGGGCACTGTCACAAACACAAAGACATATCAGAAAACATAAGACAACTATGTTCACGGAAAAGATGGGCAGATGTATGCTAAAGTACTCACGTCGGGCGGCGGCCTCCAGGTCCTCGCAATGCTTTTGTGCCTGGCTCAGCTAAGTCGACGCATCATCATTGGCGTTTCGGAGCTGCAAGATCTCCTCCTCGTGCTTCTTGCACCGCTCGGCTCGGCGATGGAGCTCGGCGTTGAGGGTTCCGACCTCGTTGCGCAGTTGGCCCTACTGCTCCTTGCTCTCCTGGAGCTCGCCTTGCAGAACGCCACTACCATCCCGCTCCGCCTGGACGCTAGTGTCAAGATCACGCTTCTTCATGATAAGGCAGGCGAGCTCATTTTCGGCAGCTCGCACGGCCTCCTCAACCTTGTCACAATCCTGGGTGGCCTCATCCAGCTCGCGCCGGATCTTCACAGCCTCTTCAGTGGCTGCCAGAGGAACAAGGGCAAAACGTTCACTAACAGCACTAAGAAGAGAGCTCTGGAGCACAAGGCGAGAAGAGAACTTACAGATAGCGCTGTCACGGAGGCACTCCAGACCCTCATTCTCCTTGCGTTGTGCCTCCAGCTGTTCCCGCAGGCCAGCGACTTCAGTGCCGATCTCCCGGTTCCACTGCGCAAGGGCCTGTGGAGACAACATAGTTACACCTGGGGGCTCCAAGGGGCAGACAGCTTTGTACAAGAAACTAAGCCCGGCTCCAAAATCGAAGCCACACTTAGTCCTGGGGGCTACTACTACCAGAAGATCAAAACAGTAAAAATCAAGAGCTTACCTTGAAGTCGGGCTCCGCCGCGGGCCCCACCTTTCGGATGGCAGAGCAGAAGTTTCTCATCAGCTCCCCGGTGTTCCCAATCGCAGTCGCGAGCTCCTCCGAGACGTCGGGCCCGAATTCACTGGCCTCTGGGAAGGAGGGAACCCTCGACACCTCAAGTTCCGTCTCCACCCTTTTCCTCTTCCGCTGCACAGAGCCAGACCCACCGGCCTCAAACGTCAAGGCCGGCTTGATGAGCTTGGCCGGCGACAGAGTGGCAACGACGCTCGCAGTAGGCTTCACCACCTTCTTCGTAGTGGGCTTGGGCAGCGCCACCACCGCAAGCTCCACTACCGCCCCCATAACGGGCGGAGTCACAGCCTTGGAAGCAGAGGGCTCCTCCATGATTGGAGCATCGGCAGCTCGCGGCTCCTCGAGCGTGCTGTCCGCGGAGCTCGTCGTTTTCTCAACGGCCGGCGAGCTCGCCGCACCAGCCTCCGTTGTGGCCTTGTCCGCGGCCTCTTTGGTCGCAGGGCGGTTGGAAGCGCATGCAAAACGCCAGGCTCCGAGAGCTCAAAAACCAGCTCCACATGATCAAGCCCATGAAGGAAAAGACGCGCAAGCACCCTTACTTGCATCAGAAGCAGCGGTCTCCGGCAAGACACCCTTGGGGGCTGCGAGCACCACTAGAGGTGCCGCGGAGCTCCCCGCGGGGGTGGCCTCCTGGCTGGATGGGGCAGCCCTGCGAAAGCGCACAAGTTAGCAAAAATGGCTATGAAACACCACTGCGAAGATGGCAACTCAAAGTCAGAAAAGGAAGCTTACGAGGCCGTCACAAGAACGTTCCACCTCCTCACCAGCCTCGGCACCTCCACGGGGATGTCGAGCTCTGGAGGCACTCTCGAGCCCTCGATGGGCTCACGGACCTTTGGCGCCCCCGAGTGCAGCGCCTCCACCCCAACTTCGCTAAAGGAGGCCTCCACGGCACGGCCTCTCCTCATATGCTGATGCTAAGGATGCGGCATCGCGACCTCCTCCGGCGCGAACTCCTCCTCCTTCTTGGAGCCCTTCTCACCATCCTCGTCACTGCCCTCCTCCTGCGTGGAGGTCGCGGAGGTATCACCTTTCTCCCCTATGGGAGACGCGGCAGCTTCATCATCATCACCAGAAGCCTCAGCCTCCGGCTCTCCTTCTTCCTCCTCCTCCACGGCAGCTGCGGTGGCCTTCCCCTTCTTTTTGGAAAGAACCCCGCTCGCCTTTGGGGCCTCTAGTAGAGCCGGCTCCAACAGCTTCATCATCGTCGGGTCCAGCTCCTGGCCAGGCAGCGGGGGCTCCAACATTAAGGCGGCGAAGGCCGCGAACTCCTGTAAACAAAAGGAAAAAGTCAGAAGACAAAAGCCAAACCCAATACAGAAGCAGAATATTTAAAGGACAACTTAGATTGCCTGGCAGGTTATCAGCGCCAAAGGGCTCCACGACAACGTCCATGGGGACCTTGGTCGGCTCTAGACCGGTCAGAATGCTGATGCGGCATCGAATTTCAACCGGCCCGAGCTCGTTGTTGGCCACCCACGTCGGATATTCCGGTCACGTCTCCCAGGCTCTCAGCGGAAGGATGCGGCGCTCCACCTAGGCCCTCAGGATGTGCTCTCATTTCAGCCCGTCGGCCTTTAGGCGAGCTATAACATCGGCGAGGGCTTGAGCATTGGGACACAAACAGTCAAGGGGAGCCCTGGAACGTTGCTTCCTTGGGGTCTTGTTGACGAAGGGTGGCAGGCTGTCGCCGAGGGCGGAAGCATAAAACCAGAATTAAGCCATTCCCGTATAGACTTCAGGAAGGCCACTGGAAAGAACTTGGTAGAGGGCCAGAGCTGTAGGCTCGCCCCTCCGAGGTCGTAAATGGCATCGCTGTTCATCTACACCTGTACTCGAAAGAAATAACGGAACAGCTCGAAATGTGAGTTGTTCCCAGAAAACACTCACAGAAGGTGATGAAGTTTGCAATGTTTAGAACTCCATGTGGCGGTAGGTGGTGCAGTTGGCAACTGAAGAAAAGGAGTAGCTCGCGCACAAATTTGTGCAGAGGGAAGCCGAGCCCTCGGCCGAAGAATTCTTGATGGAGGACATGCCGCCGGCGAGACCTCATTTTCGGGCACTCTGCGCACCAGATCCGCCGCCATGGACTTCTCGGCCACAAGTTGCTCGAGCTCTTCAGCGGAGATGGCCGACGGGAACCACTTTCCCGTGGTCTCGTTGGCCACCTGCATCTTCTTTTCGCCGCCGCCGGCAGCCTCTTTTGCTTTCGCTCTGTGGCGATGGTGGCCTTAGCGGTGCCCTGAGCACGTGTCCTTCCCTAACTGCCCTTGGTTTTGGCCATCTCAATAAGCATGGGAAGATTGAAGAGGAAAGGGGCGCGAGCTGTAGAAGCGTGGCAATGGCAAAGCAAGCAAGGGGGCAGAATGCATGAGGATGAGGATGAAGAAAGCGGAGGGGGAAAACTTGTCCTCTTTTCCCCTGTATAGCCGCCGTGGTAAAACTGAATCGGCGGCCCTCGTGGCGTCACACGCGCCCCACATCCTCTATGGTTTCCCATTTTGCGAGGCGTGGGCATGCGAATCCAGGCATTATCATCATGATGACACACGACCAACGGGCGTT
Organism: Elymus sibiricus; assembly: GCA_039707655.1. Lineage (NCBI taxonomy): Eukaryota > Viridiplantae > Streptophyta > Magnoliopsida > Poales > Poaceae > Elymus > Elymus sibiricus. The sequence continues at coordinate 36,253,541 of CM077674.1, forward strand.
CTCAACAGGTCGACAAGCCCAATTTGACAAGACCACATGGGGCTTGCTCGCTATGTTTCAATCCATTGGAGACCTGACCTTAGAGTCTAGCCCGCGGGGCTCCAGCCTTCAGAGAACCCCGCGTCAAAGCCGAGCTTGCGGTAGGAGGTGTCCCCGGAGCCCTCGCGGTGGGCAGGCCCACAGATATCCTCAAGACCGAGCTCCCAGAGATGAGTTCCAATGACTAGAATAGAGATGAGGAGCTTGCCTGGGTTCTCGAAGATCGAAGAACTCCAACTCTAGACAATCTCGGGGGTTATTGAGGGTGTAACACACCGGGGGTGGCTTCTCCACAGGGAGCCCGGCAGCAGGCCTGCCAAGGGGCCCAGAAGGCCCACCAAGGAGATAGCGACAGGAAGGAGCCCGGAGGATCGGATAGATGTCTCAGGATCATCTTGGCCCCCAAGTCAGCATGGCGACGGCCAAGATTGGATCTACCTTTTGTAAAACCCTAGCCCTCACCGTACATATAAGGGGAGCACTACGAGGCTCTCATTGCCATCTACTTCTGTAGACCTAGACTCTCGGTAGCAATTCATCTCCCCCATTGTAATCCCACACACGAGGTACACCCACCATGAATAACAACAGAAAGCAGGACATAGGGTATTACTCCTCACCGGAGGCCCGAACCTAGGTAAAACCACTGTGCGACCTTCAGTCTGGTACTTCAAAGCCATGCTCGCAACCCTACCGAGGGTACTGACTGGATTATGCACCGTCACACTTCTCCCTGCTTCTCCAAGACCTTAGCACCACTTTCCATATCTACAATCTCAGCATCAATCTCCTCTTCAAACTGCTTGTAGGCTTGTGTACTATAACCTAATTTCTTTGCATAAGTTCCAACATCCATTCATGCAGTATCCCCCAGGACCACCTCCTCATGCTTTGCAATATCATCTTTTCCACGACAACTATATTCATCATGCTACTCATCTACTCTATCATGTGACAAGTTGTTGTCTCCCATATTGACATCTGCTATGTAACTTTCCATACACATATTCAAGGAAAGTGTATCTTTCATAACTGAAATCCAGTTTTTCCAATTCCCCTCCACTAATCTTGCCTGAGTAGCTTGTCGCTTTAGGACCATCTTCTTTCTTACCTCATCCTCCATTTGTCTATCCAGACTGGCCTGACTTGACATAACTACATCAACTAAAGCCCCTTTGCAAGTGTTAGATTTTCCAGCTGCACCAGTAATATTACAAGGTTCATTTGCCCTTTTTTTCATATCCTGAGTTGCTTCTATATCTCTTAGGGTCTCTTTCAGCTGTCCCATCAGTCTCTCTGCCAATGCCCTCATTGTACTTGACTAAAACCCCATTCACCAAAGTTCCTCTCTCTCTTCAACTATCTGCTCCAGCTCAAAGCCAAAGTTATAAATCAGAGGATCACCAGTTAACTCTGCTACATCTGGTATTTTCTCTGGGTCTCTAACTCCACATTTTATTCTGATCACCAATGTTTCTCTGAAGCAAACGATGTCAGCATCTTGAAATGTCCCAATCAAAGGCCCTGATTCTACAAAACCATCTCTGTGATGAAAATCTTCAGGCACTCCAAAAGATCTGACCCAGCCAGAGAATAATCAGTAGCAAGCTCTAGTTTCAGCAGTAAGTTTTGTGATCCTAATGACCACACTTGTTCCTTTCATACGAAATTGGTAGTCTAACATCTCCTCCAACTTCTGTGATGTCTGGAACTTGATCTGTAAAGACCTCACCCCATATTCTCTGGCATGCCATAAACCACCCCAAGGGTACTATTTCCTAAAAGCCTTTGTCAAACCTGTAGTAGAGATCTCCCCCTCTAGCACTGTGATACGTCTTTGATGTATCTATAATTTTTTATTGTTTCATGCTATTATATTACCAATCTTATATGCATTATACATCATTTTATATCATTTTTGGGAACTAACCTATTAACTCAGTGCCAAGTGCCAGTTGCTGTTTTCTGCTTGTTTTTGGTTTTACAAAAAATCCCTACCAAACGGAGTCCCAACGCTACGAAACTTTTTGATAATTTTTTCTGGACCAGGAGGAACCCTAGAAGCTTCGAGGGAGGACCAGAAGCCAGACGAGGTGACGACAAGGCAACAGGGCGTGCACAGGAGGGTAGGCGCGCCCTGATGTCTTATGGGCCCCACGTGGCTCCTTCTGACCTAATTCCAGCACTATAAATTCCCAAATATTCCAAAAACCCCAAGGGAGGCACCGAAACAATTCTTCCTTCGCCGCAAGCCTTTGTTCTTCCGTGATCCCATCTGGAGGCCTTTTCCGGTACTCTGCCGTAGGGGGAATCGAGCATGGAGGGGTTCTTCATCAACCTTGCTGCCCTTCCGATGATGTGTGAGTAGTTCTTACAGGACCTACTGATCCATAGTGATTAGCCAGATGGCTCTCTCTCTCTCTCTTTTATTTTCAATACAATCTTCTCTTCGGAGATCGATATGATGTAATACTTTTGTGCGGTGCGTTTGTTGGGATCCGATGAATTGTGGGTTTATGATCAGATTATTCATTGAAAGTAATTGGGTTATATTCTGAACTTTATTATGTGTGATTGTTATAGCTATGTAATGCTTTCTGATCTATGAGTTTTCTTTGGCCAAGTTGATGATTAGATCTTCAGTGGAAGTGGTGCAGAGTAGTAGGTTCAATCTTGCCGTGTCCTCACTCTGTGACAGGAGGAGTAGCGAGGCACATATTTGTATTGTTGCTACTAAGGGTAAAACCACGGGGTTCAATCATATTGCCTGATTTTATTCTGTCTACATTATGTCATCATGCTCCAAGCATTACTCAGTTTGTTACGAACTTAATACCTTAAGATGCATGCTGGATAGCAGTCGAGGGGTGGAGTAATAGTAGTAGATGTAGGCAGGAGTCGGTCTACTTGTCACGGACATAATGCCTATATACATGATCATACCATGAATAACGTCATAACTATGCGCTTTTCTATCAGTTGCCCAACAGTAATTTATTTACCCACCGTATGTCGTGCTTATGAGAGAGATGCCTCTAGTGAAAACTATGGCCCCCGGGTCTACTTTAACCATATTGTTAAAACCCTATTTCCTTTGCTGCAATTTATTTACTTTTATTTTACTTTGTAATTTATCTATCTACAACTATCAGATTTAATCCTTGCAATTAACGAGTACAAGGGGATTGACAACCCTCTTGCCCGCGTTGGGTGCAAGTATTTGCTCCTGTGTGTGTAGGTGTTGTCGACGGTTGTTTGCGTGAATCTCCTACTGGTTCGATAACCTTGGTTCTTTACTGAGGGAAATACTATCCGCTACTATATTGCATCTCCCTTCCTCTTCGGGGAAAATCCCAACGCAGCTCACAAGTAGCAGAAAGAATTTCTGGCGCCGTTGCCGGGGAGGTTTATCAAACAACTCAAAGTACCTTCACATACATTATCATTTACTTGTTCTACTTTTTATTTGCTTTGCTTAGTCTCGTTAAAAAAATTAAAAGCACAAAAATATTTTATTTTGCTTGCTTGCTTAATTTGCTACTATGGCTAGTTCTTTGCTTGTTACTTCTACCCCTGAAAATGAAGTGCTTAATTTTAAACAAAGGGGAGGAGAGAGTTTAAAAGATGCTTGGTATAGGATTTGCGATGCTCAAAATAGAACAACTCGTAAGCAATCCACTACCGTTCTTCTTCGCAATTTTTATGTTGGTGTCACTACTTGGTATAGATTTGTGCTAGATACCACTATTGGAGGTAATTTTCGAAGTAGTCACCCTATGGATCCTTTCAATGCTATGGGAAATCTAGTGGGATCACCACCTATCACTATTAATGAAACGGCATTGACTTTGGAGCATGTTATGCAAAGATTAGAAATTATTGAAAACAAAATGGCCACTATTGAACATATTGAAAATCTTGATAAGAAGGTGCATAACCAAGTCACTAAAGTTGGATCTTCAGTAGGAACCACATTAAAGATGCTAAAAGAAAAGGAACCAATTGTCACCGAAAGAGAAGAACAAAGTCCCGCTAGAATTGATAAATTGGAAGAAATTATTAACAACTTGGGTTCAGCTTTTTCTTCTGTGAAAACCATTGAAAGGACTCCTACAAACAAGAATTCTAAGCTTATGTATGTTCCTAAACAGAAGGATGCTTCAACTAGTAAAGAGAGAGAGGACTTGAAAATGATTAGCGTGCACCCCAACTTCATCAAGATAATAAAGGAACCTATGATTTAAAACAAATTCCTCAATTTTGTTCGTAGGAGTGTTATTATTAAGAACATGTTTGCTAAACCTCCTAGGAAGTCTGGATGTATAATTGAGGAGTTGGATTTGAAAGATGATAATACTTGAAACAATGCATTATACCTAGCTAGGGGCATAAAACAATAGCGCTTGTTGGGAGGCAACCCAATATTTATATTATTTGCAATTTTTATTCTATGTTTGGGTGTGATGAAATGATTATTGATACTGTAATGATTGTGTTTTTATATTTTAATTAGTGTTTGTGCCAAGTAAATCCTTTGGGAAATTTGGATGATAGTTGAATTGATTCTGTGCAAAAACAGAAACTTTTGCGCCAAGTGCAGAAAATTCTATAAATTACTGGAACGTTCTTTTGATCTGAAATTTTTACAAAGTATTGATATACAAATTTTCTACGTTGTCCTAATTTTTCAGAATTTTTTGAGTTACATAAGTATGCTTTTAGTTCAGATCATTACAGACTGTTCTGTTTTAGACAGATTCTGTTTTTTATTGCATAGTGTGCTTGTTTTAATGATGCTATGGATTATATCGGGGAGTATAAGTCATGGAGAAGTTATAATACAGTAGGTATTATGAAAGAATAATTATAAATCAATTTATAACAGTACCTAAGTTTATGGTTTACCGATTATACTAACGGATCTCACGAAGTTTCTATTGAGTTTTGTGTGCTGAAATTTTCAAGTTTTGGGTGAGTTTACGATGGATAACGGAATAAGGAGTGGCAAGACCCTAAGCTTGGGGATGCCCAAGGCACCTCAAACTAATATTCAAGGAAGACACAAGCGTCTAAGCTTGGGGATGCCCCGGGATGGCATCCCCTCTTTTGTCCACAATTCATCGGTATGTTTACTCGGAGCTATATTTTTATTCATCACATGATATGAGTTTTACTTGGAGCGTCTTGTGCTATAGTTGTATTTTGCTTGTTAGTTTGCCACAATCATCGTTTGCTGGACACACCTTTTGAGAGAGACACACATTCATCATGATTTGTTAGAATACTCTATGTGATTCACTTATATCTTTTGAGCTAGGCAGTTGCTCATGTGCTTCACTTATATCTTTAGAGCACGGCGGTAGGCATATTTTATAGAAATCATTTGCACTCTTATGCTTAACTTAAATCTTTTTGAGAGTCTCTAAATAGGAAGTGGTAATTGGCATGGGTTATAAGACTAGTCTGAAAATGATAGGTATACAAGAGAGGTATAATAAAAACTTTCATGTAGATCACTGAATATGAAACGTGTGATTTAATTATATTGATGTAATAATATGAAAGGGTATTGATTCATGATCATTAGTTAATAAAGATATCGGTATTAAAGCTTGTTATGTATTACTCATTTAAGTGTCCGACATGGCATGACGGGGATGTTGGAGCATTTTTATTCCTCCATGAAATCCTTTGTGCTGTTTGAATTGGGGGCGCGCGATGGTTAACTCCTACCCAACCTCCTCCCTACGGGCATGCGAGTAGTACTTTGCTTCAAGGGCTAATAAAACGTTCACAATAAATATATAAGTTCTTTATGACTAATGTGAGTTCATGGACTAATACGGCACTCCCACCTATCCACATATTTTGCTAGCCTCTTCGGTACCGTGCATTGCCCTTTCTCACCTCGAGAGTCGGTGCAAACTTCGCCGGTGCATCCAAATTCCGTGATATGATACGCTCTATCACACATAAGCCCCATTATATCCTTCCTCAAAACAGCCACCATACCTACCTATCATGGCATTTCCATAGCCATTCCGAGATATATTGCCATGCAACTTCCACGGTTACTATCCACATGACTTGTGTCTCCATCATCATATTGCTTTGCATGATCATATAGAGCTGACATGATATTTGTGGCAAAGCCACCGTTCATCATTGTAATACATGTTACGCTAGATCATTGCACATCCTGGTACACTGCCAGAGGCATTTATATAGAGTCATATTGTTTCGGTTTTATCGAGTTGTAAGTAAATAAAAGTGTGAGGATCATCATTATTAGAGCATTGTCCCAGTTAGGTAAAGAATGATGGAGACTAATAAGTCCTTGCAAAAGCGGGGATGAGGTTCATGATATTGTTCTAAAAAAAGGAGAAAAAAAAGAAAAAAAGAAAAAAGAGAGAAGGGGCAATGCTACTATCCTTTTACTACACTTGTGCTTCAAAGTAGCACCATGTTCTTCATATAGAGAGTCTCCATGATTTGTCACTTTCATATACTAGTGGGGATTTTTACATTATAGAACTTGGCTTGTATATTCCGATGACGGGCTTCCTCAAATGCCCGAGGTCATCATGAGCAAGCAAGTTGGATGCACAACCACTTAGTTTTAGTAGTGAGCTTTCATACACTTATAGCTCTAGTGCATCTGTTGCATGGCAATCCCTACTCCTCGCATTGATATCGATTGAAAGGCTTCTCCATTGCCTAACGATCCGCCGAGTTGATGCGAGACTTTCTCCACTTTTTGTCTTCCCTTATATCTCTACCAACATATTCTATTCCACCCGTAGTGCTAAGTCCATGACTGACGCTTATATATTGAGTAAAGTTGAAAATGCTGAAGCGCGTGAAAAAGTATGATACAATTGCCTGATTTGACACTGGGGTGCTCATGATTTGTACTTATGTGAGGAAGACGGAGTCATGCCATGCATACATAATTCAATGAGTAGGGATAACATTCGTTAAGCATCGTATATCTTGAAGAGTAATGATTATGTTATAGTATTCATGGATATTATTATGTTGATGTCAATTACTTCATCATTTCTCAACATTCATACCACAAGAAGATTACATGATAGACATGCTAGGTAGCATTCAACATCAAAAATTATTTTGTTTTATCATTCACCTACTCGAGGACGAGCAGGAATTAAGCTTGGGGATGCTGATACGTCTCCGGCGTATCTATAATTTTTTATTGTTTCATGCTATTATATTACCAATCTCATATGCTTTATATATCATTTTTGGGAACTAACCTATTAACTCAGTGCCAAGTGCCAGTTTTTGTTTTCTGCTTGTTTTTGGTTTTACAGAAAATCCCTACCAAACGGAGTCCAAACGCTACGGAACTTTTTGACTATTTTTTCTGGACCAGGAGGGATCCTAGAAGCTTCGGGGGAGGACCAGAAGCCAGACGAGGCGATGACAAGGCAACAGGGCTCGCCTAGGGGGGTAGGCGCGCCCTGATGTCTTGTGGGCCCCACGTGGCTCCTTCTGACCTAGTTCCAGCGCTATAAATTCCCAAATATTCCAAAACCCCCAAGAGAGGCCCCGAAACAATTCTTCCGCTGCCGCAAGCCTCTGTTCTTCCGCAATCCCATCTGGAGGCCTTTTCCGGTACTCTGCCGGAGGGGGAATCGATCACGGAGGGGTTCTTCATCAACCTTGCTGCCCTTCCAATGATGTGTGAGTAGTTTCTACAGGACCTATGGGTCCATAGTGATTAGCTAGATGGCTCTCTCTCTCTTTGATCTTCAATACAATGTTCTCTTCGGAGATCGATATGATGTAATACTTTTGTGCGGTGCGTTTGTTGGGATCCGATGAATTGTGGGTTTATGATCAGATTATTCATTGAAAGTAATTGAGTTATATTCTGAACTTTATTATGTATGATTGTTATAGCTATGTAATGCTTTCCGATCTATGAGTTTTCTTTGGCCAAGTTGATGATTAGATCTTCAGTGGAAGTGGTGCATAGTATTAGGTTCAATCTTGCGGTGTCCTCACTCTGTGACAGGAGGAGTAGCGAGGCACATATTTGTATTGTTGCTACTCAGGGTAAAACGACGGGGTTCAATCATATTGCTTGATTTTATTCTGTCTACATTATGTCATCGTGCTCCAAGCATTACTCTGTTTGTTATGAACTTAATACCTTAAGATGCATGCTGGATAGCGGTCGAGGGGTGGAGTAATAGCAGTAGATGCAGGCAGGAGTGGGTGTACTTGCCATGGATATAATACCTATATACATAATCATACCATGAATAACGTCATAACTATGCGCTTTTCTATCAATTGCCCAACAGTAGTTTGTTTACCCACCGTATGCTATGCTTATGAGAGAGATGCCTCTAGTGAAAACTATGGCCCCCGGGTCTACTTTAATCATATTGCTAAAACCCTATTTCCTTTGCTGCAATTTATTTATTTTTATTTTACTTTGTAATTTATTTATCTACAACTGTCAGATGTGATCCTTGCAATTAACGAGTACAAGGGGATTGACAATCCTCTTGCCCGCGTTGGGTGCAAGTATTTGCTCTTGTGTGTGTAGATGTTGTCGACGGTTGTTTGCGTGAATCTCCTACTGGTTCGATAACCTTGGTTCTTTACTGAGGGAAATAATATCTGCTACTATATTGCATCTCCCTTCCTCTTCGGGGAAAATCCCAACGGAGCTCACAAGTAGCACACTGTAACAAGGCCCTATGCTTGTTTTTGCTCCACACGACTAGATTTTCTTCATAACTGTGTAACCATCAACTGCAAACCTTCATTTGAGCACCTGACAATCTTGGCAACAGGACTTGCCCTAGTCACCATAACACCCTTTTCAGAAACATGAGCATCTACCCTACCACAGTTGATGCAGTACAAAATTTTAGTGCAATCCATTGCAACATGACCTAGTTTCAGACATCTGTAGCAACATGTGTTCTTATCAGTAGATTCGGCCACATCTACCACCGTTGCACCTGTTCTTGGCTTTGATTGGACCTGCGGCATGGCTCCCCCCCCCCCCACCCCCAGCCTGGACGGTGTCGGTAGAATTAGAGATCTGCCCCGACGAGCGTCGAGTCCCCCAGTCCTCTCGCTCGGCCGTAAACTTAACTGGCGGCCATCCCCCAGATGGATCTCACTGCCAGCATGCGGCCTAGGAGGCGGCAGCCTCTGATACTGCTATGGAAAGGATGGATGCGGCGATGGATGATGTAGCATCATCTGCTGGTGTTGGTATTCTAGCTGCTACCATTCGAAGGGGGGCAGCATACTTGGTAGGGGGAACCGTGTCTTGGGGACGAAGGGCGCGCCGTATTTGACACCTGGATACTGGGATTCCGGTGGCACGCCGGCAAAATCCCCCGTACTGCCACCTCCCTGCTCCCATCCTCCTCCCCATCCTCTTCTCGACCGGTTGCCCCTCCCTCCGTAATCAGCACGCCTCCCACGATCTTCGCACAAGTCCACGTAGGATCTCCTCCCTCCGGTCAACGATGCGTCGCCACTACCTTGCCCTAGCTTCGGCCACAGCTCTCCTTGGTGCCCCGGCCCTATCCACAACCCTTGTAGCTGTCTGCGCAATGGAAGGAGACCACACGGTCCATTCCCACCACGGCCCAAACAGCCCAACCCGCTTGGTTGAACCAAAACCGCTTCCCGGCAGGAAGCTTCGATGACGTCATCAATGGCGCCTGACCCCAAACCCCGCGCTCCGAGCCCTGTGAAACCTGTGTGACAGAATGAGAACTATCGATCGGATCTCCTCGCGGCATCACCTGCACCACCGGTGCGACAATCCGTAGGCGCGACGCCGCATCGATCTCCGACTGCTGCCACACCAATACGGGGAGAGGGACAGGATTGCTGTGCCACGTTTTCCGTATGAGAGCACCCGACCGCCGCGGGCACCACACGAATCTCTCAGGATTACCGGCACGGTTGCCTTCACGATAGGGAGCCCCCTCATTCCCCCCCCCCCCCCCCCCCCCCCCTTCCTCGAGAAACTGTCAGCGGGAATCTCATTCTGAAAAGTTAAGAGGACTTGAACATGAACATCCAATCCAGTGAATGCCTGGCCTTCCAAGCTCCCGGGAGGCAAGCTGTCTCCTCCCTGCGCCAAGTGCGCATGATCCTGTGATCTTATCCAGACTCTTGGCTACAAGTCTGTACGTACACATCGTATCCCCTCTCATTAAGACACTCATATGCATGCCAACTTCGTTTCTGTGCACCGGCCAGCTTCCTGACGAGAATGAACACTGAAAGTGTCGCACAAAAAAGGCATTTGTAACGAAAAATGGATCAGGTGAGTTGCTGCAGTAAATTAAGGCGTTTTGCCGTTTTGTCTCTACACGCAGCAAGTTGTAAAGGTTTTTTTTTCCGTAACGGCCAGGCTGGAATACATGCACTGTGCTCGACCAAATCATTTAGATATATACGAACGGCTGGTCTTCTTTACCGATGGACGAAGTTAACATAAGAAATACTCTCAACTTGCAAGGTGATCATTTGACGCAATGTGATTTGATTGACAAGCCGATCCACCATCCACGTCGTATGTCGCAATGTAATAATCCAAATCCTTCGCCCTTCCAGCTAAAAAAAAAAATTTAATTCCTCCGCCTTGCTACACATGGACGTAGAGCCCGGTTGGTCACGCATACTCTTATCGAGAAGATACGAGAACTAGCTAGGTGGGACTAGATTATCGCATGGCTAGCAGCAAGGTCACTCGAGTTGCTTTCACTAATGTCAGCAAGATTAGACCCAACTCCCTTTTGACAGGTCAGAGGAGCTCCGTCGAGGACTTTTTTTTTTCAAAAAAGCTCTGGATTTATATTAAAAGGCTTCCAATGATACAAGACATCCCAGAAAACAAGTAAATTACAACCAAGTCCTCAGAGAGCCAAAGAAACTCAATCTCCAGCATGAGACGAAGGTGCACCGCCGCTGCCGCTCCACCGCCGGAGGCGGCCTGACATTGTATTCTGCGGTCCGGAAGTTGTCGTGCTAAGGTCCAGCTGGACCAACGCCCCAGAGAAGAAGTTGCCATTGTAGAAACCCTACGTAGATCGAAAATCACAGAGCCGAACCACCTCTTTAACAAAACGCCGGCTCCACAACGGCGGCGGAGAGAACGCCGTTGCGACGGAGAGGGGGCATGAACAGCCAGAGAGCGAACTGTCACGTCAGGGAGACACCCAAGGGTGGAAAAAGAGGCCATAGCCTCGTCGCTGCCGCAGAAACAGCCGAGGGAACATCACCCCGGTCCCCAAGGGCCGGCCTTCCGCTGGCGGCCCATAGCAGCACCACCGCAAAGAGCAAGAAGAAGAAGACCATTACGTCGACACCAACATGAAGACATACGAAGCACCAGCCTAGATCCGAAGGACCCAAGACGGCGCGGACACTGCCTCCCAGCCCCAACACCAAAAGCCGAGAGAACCACTATTTCGATGGGAGATCTGGAGGAAACTTATTCGTCGCCGCCATTGCCACCACGGGAGCCGAAGTCATGAACAACCAAAGACCTAACTAAGACACCTAGACTACTAAGCGCGCGCGTACCAAGGTCCCAGGGTTCCTCTCCCTCCCGCCGCCGTCGGAGCAGCCGGCTGAGGTGAGGGAACCCCGGAGATGCTGGAGTAAGGGGCGCCTTCTTCCTCCCCTCGCTGGTTGGCTTTGGTGGCTAGGGTTTCAGCTCCATCGAGGACTAGTATAAGCAGGGAGTGTTGGCCTTTCAGCTCACCACTCGATTACTTGTTCAATTATGTTAGGCTCAGGCCGAATAATAATTGCAAGAGGAAATTGCACAAATACACAACATTTGGGGCTGAGGTAACAAAAAACCACAACTCTAGGGGATTTTCACAAAAAACCACAACTCTAGGACTAATCAGTAACAAAAAACACAAATTGCTCCGATTAGTCACTTAATGAGAAATAAGACGTGCGGGTCCCATGTGTTAAGTGACCAGAGGGACGGCTCGGCTTGAGCCGAGCCAAGCGGAGCCGAGCCGAGCTCAGCTCAGCTCTCTGAAAAAAATTATAATATTTGAATTTTTTTTTAAACAAAATTTTCAAAAAATCTAAAAAAATTCAAAAAAGCATTGAAAAAATTCTGGTAATTCAGTCCATCCTTGATGATCAATCTGGGAAATTTTCAGCCTATTTTACTTAGCCGTTTTAAAGTTTGGACAATTTTTTTATGAACGTAAATGAGTTGACTTACAAAAACTGTCCAAACTTTAAAACAGCTAACTAAAATAGGCTGAAAAATTTCTAGATTGATCAACAAAGATGGACTGAATTACCAGAATGTTTTCAATTTTTTTGAATTTTTTTATTTTTTCTGAATTTTTTTTAAAAAATTAAATTTTTTTACTGTGAATATTTTAATTTTTTCAAAGAGCTGAGCTCGGCTCGGCTCGGCTGAAGCCGAGCCATCCCTCTGGTCACTTATCACATGGGACCCGCACGTCATATTTCTCATTAAGTGATTAATTGGAGCAATTTGTGTTTTTTGTTATTGATTAGTCCTAGAGTTGTGGTTTTCTGTTAAAATCCCCTAGAGTTTTGGTTTTTTGTTACCTCAACCCCAAATGTTGTGTATTTGTGCAATTTCCTCTAATTAGAAGTTGCCAGTATGAGGTCTACGTGGCCTGGATTAAACTAGATCGCAATCTTGGCTCAGGTAGGCTCACATGGCAATCTGATCACTAATGTAGTTTGTTAACGACATGCATGCACGCGTTTCGTCTTAATTAGCAGCGCATACTAGTCGTACTGTATAAGAAACTATTTTGACCAGATGGTATTATCAGTAAGCAAGCACTAGTATATATAAGGGCGGCTGCTACGCATAATCCGGCTGATGCAAACCAAAGATAAACTGCCTCGTCCACCGTTCGATGAGGTAAATCACAGCCGCCCGCACCTCCTCTAGCACACGTCGCAGTGCGGTCGGAGCCCCCGCATCTGGCTCTGGCCCTTCTCGTACATCACTTTAGACGTCGGTTGGCTCGCAACATCTGTGCCATCTCACGTTCCTGGAGCCAGCATGTAAAGCTTGAAGCAGCGTGTTCTCCATGGTAGCACCGGCATGCACCTCCGGCGGTGCCTCATAGCACTGCTTGAAAAAAGCCTCACAACTCGACGACGTCCATTGCAGCACAGCGACGACCATCACAACAGCATCCCATAGCGCCGGACGTGCAGCACGACAACAACCATCACAACGGCCTAGAGCTCCGGACTCTCATTGCAGCCCGGTAGCGACCATCACAACAGTGCCCGGCAACTTCAGACGACCATCACAACAGCGGCGCGCAGCTTCGGACACCCATTGCAGCGCGGTGGCGATCATCACAACAACGCTCGCGATCACAACACCGGCGCACAGCTATGGACACGCAGTCACAACATCGATGCGCAGTGCTGAAACGCCCGCAGCTCCAAACATGCATTGCAGCACGGCGACGACCATCACAACATCAGCCCCAGCGCCAAACATGCATTGCGGCACGACGACCACCATCACAACAGTAGACCACAGCTTCGGACGCCGATTGCAGCATGGTGGTGACCATCACAACACCGACCCACAGCTCCGGACGCCCATTGCAGCACGGCAGTGACCATCACAACACCGGCGCGCGGCTCCCGGACGCCCATTGCAGCACCGCGGCGACCATCACAACTCCGGCCCACGGCTTCGGACGCCCATTGCAGCACCGCGACGACCATCACAACACCGGCCGGCGGCTCCGGGCGCCCATTGCAGCACCGCCGCGACCATCATAACACCGGCCCGCGGCTTCGGACGCCCATTGCAGCACCGCGGCGACCATCACAACACCGGCCCGTGGCTCCGGACACCCATTGCAGCACAACGGCAACCATCACAACACCGACCCGCGGCTTCGGACGCCCATTGCAGCACCACGGCGACCATCACAACACTGGCCCGCGGCTCCAGACGCCCATTGCAGCACAACGGCGACCATCACAACACCGGCCCGCGGCTCCAGACGACCATCACAACTTGGACACGGACGGCAAGTGCAACCGTAAGATGTCTGGTGTTGAGCTGAGCGTCACGCGTACGTCTCCATGCACGCACGCGATGAGGGTGGGTTCGGAGGGCGGGCGACGTGCATGCATGAAAAAAGAACTTACTCCTTTTTTTTTTATGTATGCATGCTAATGTTGTGTGTGGTACGTGAAGCTAGCTAGGATAATGAAGACCAATCAGCACGTCCCGCTCTCATCATGCATGCATGTCCGCACGGCGCAGACCATGCATGCCGTCGAGAATGCCGGCGGCGAGTCGCTGAGCAACTCCGCGCGCTGGACTTGCGGACGCGAACGGCAACCGGAAGGTGCTGTTGTTGTGACTGTGGTGCGTGGCCAAGTTGGAGCTGAGCGTCCACGCACGGGCAAGGTCCATCGAATTGAAGGTGGAGCTAGATCGGTCTGGACTGAATCAAAAGTGATTTGTACGGTGGTTCCGGCCGTGGAGCTTGACGCCGGCGAGCTGGACCACCAGAGTGATTATATTTGGCGAAGACGATGGAGACGGATTGCACCAACCATGGCTGCTGCGACCATCAATTACAATATCGGGCACCGGCTGCAAAGTCCCAGCGAGCTTCTGCGGTTGCAGCACCGGCGAGCACTCCCGCGAGCGGTGACCCAATCCCACCGGTGCCTGCCCCCCTCCAGCATCGTGCCCTCCATCCCTCCGGCCTTGCAACACCTCCTTCAAAAAGTCCGGCAGCGACGCCTCCACAACACTGCTCTTTCAAGCTGACTCAATCCGTCGGCGAAGTAGATGGGACAGGGAGAAAGAGATCGAGGGAGGAACAAGGGAGATGGTACCTTGGAGCTGTGGTCAACGGATGGGGTGGGAGGAAAACGTGTGGCGGGGGCTTCGTCAGTTGGGATAAGGATGAGGAGAGAGTCCGGACGCGTGGCAAGCGCGGGACGCGGCTTATGCCTGTGATTTGATCAGTCGGTTGAGTTAAAGGTCACGATCTTGAGGCGGCCGCGTGGCAAGCGCGGGACGCGGCTTACGGCTGTGATTTGATCAGTCGGTTGATTTAAAGGTCACGATCTTGATCATGTCGCCCGCTGACCTTCCGCTGTTTCCAACACGTGCCAAGGAGATGTGCCGGTACGAGGTCTACATGACCTATCAAGAACGGTAAAAGGTGCCGATCGAGGAAAGGATAAAACAGAGGACAGTACGTACTGACTACAAATAACAAGGCACAAAGCAAAATCGATCGCATTTCGATCTCTCGCAGGTTTATACGGCCAGCGAACTATCTGCGAAGCCTTGTTCAAAAAACAAGAAAAAAACTCAGCGAAGCGGCCAGCGATCGCAGAGTTTGCCTTTAAGTCGCCCCCAGCTGAACCATCCCAGAAGGAGTTCTGCCGAACCGACCGTTCTGTTCTAAAAAAAGGTAGAGCCAGTAAGCCGGGTTTTACCTGAACTGCCCGCTCAGCGTGGGCATGATTAAGGCCTCCTTGTTCATAAGATAGGAGTATCACAGGAATATGACTCTTGTAGGAAATGAGATGTCATATGTCTCAAAATCCTATGAATAAGAACAGAAAAAGAGATATTCTTTGGTTCACATCATAGGAATTTTTTCATTGATTCTAGGCTAATGTATATTTTCCTTTAAAATGTGAAGGATAGTAATAATTCCTGCATAGGAATCGGATTCTATTCCTACAAACCAAAGGACTCTAAAGGATTTTTTTTCCCTATAGGAATCCTATCCTATACAATTCCTACAAAATTCCTCTAAACCAAAGGAGGCCTAAGATCCTTTTGGAACAAGTGAACATGATGGCTAGCAAGCTAGGTGTTGCAGCGCCACTATAATCTACTCCCACCAAACTACTGCCACTGGAATACTTCATAGACCCTTTTTGTCATTATTTATGATAGGTCATTCTGGATTTTTCTTTCCTCCCCTTATTCTTTTCAGGATTATGGTGGAATTTTTCTCGCCCTCAAAGCGAAGGTGATACATCGGTTGATTTTATTTATGTAAATTTATCCCTCACCGTGCGATGGTGGCGAGGCCGTGGATCGAATCCATGATAGAAGTCTTAATCATGGTTGGGTGCACACATCAGCGCCCGGATAGAAAAGGGGTTGGCCTCTCCGATAATCCTCAGGGCTTAAATCGTTTGGATTGAAGGGCTTTCCATATCCCTTCCCCTGCTACAGTTCCAGAGAGAAGAAAGGGAGGCGACCGTAGTTTACCCTCGTTTCGCTGGCGCCGCCGCGGGTTCCCCGTCCGTCCTCCGGCCGCTACGATGGCGGGAGGGTGGGGGAACCCCGGATCTGTGTGTTTGGCATGGACAGAGTAGGGTTCGATGGCCTCCGTTGGCAGTGGAGTTGGGGCAGCGGCGGCGGTGAGAATAAACGTCCCTCGGCTCTCTCCATGTCGATGGTCTTCCTCGGAGCGGCATCGACGAGCTAGAGGATGGAGACTATCGTCGGTCATTCGGACTGCCGTGATGGCGTCCTACGGAGGGGACGGTGTTGAGGTGAGGATTTGTACTCCGGCCCCCTCTCTGTCCAGTGAAGCTTAGCCAGATGCGGTTTCACCATGGAGCTTGCGAGATTAGTATCCCTTGATCTGTCTGGCCGGAGCTGGGGTTATCATACGGCCCTCCAGGTTGGTGTGCAGGTGGCCGGCATGGTGCTCGGGCTGTGGTTCGAGGTTGGATGAGCTGATGCTTCTTCTCCGGCATCGTCCGTGGGGAGTGTTAGCTCTGGCTGAAAGACTCTGAAAGTTGGTGCACATGGGCCCCATGCGCCAGAGTGGCGCTCCAATGGTGGGACGTGCTAGGGTGCCGCCGGTCCACATGTGCCCCATCTCGGACGTCCTTTCGCGTGCCTTCTAGATCTTTTCTCCTATTTACTCCTGATTTTTACTGAATTTTTACCTTTTCAGGAAAATCCTGAAAATAGCCACTTTACAGAGAAGTATTGCTTTCTGGCGGTTATTAGTAGGCTACTCCTAGAAAATAATTAATTTATTAAAAACCCAATTAAATTTCAATACAAAATAGATATGTTTTCAACTATCATGGTTTCTGTAATCGCCATGTGATTGAGCTCTTTCTTTCAATGAAATGATACACAAAGCTTTCACGATTAGTGATAAAGTAAATTCATCTCTTTGCATAGCCAGTTTATGGATTAATCCGGTTAAGGTATAAAAGTCAAGGGATTTTCCATTAACCAGTTGCCTGACAACACAACAATTCCTTAATCAAATTTATGAACCATTGGATCTCATACAGCAGGCCAGAGTTCACCTTTTCTGCACATACCCCCTAAACACTAACCTTCTCGTATTTGGTAACACCATTGTCGACTAACTGACACGTCCTGCATCCCCGCCCACGAGAAATACCATTGCTTGATTGCAGCCCAACCCTGCTCCAGTCTTGGCCACCACTGGTCCTACCTCCGTCCTTGGTGAAGGATCCAATATGATGACTAGAACCCACCGTGGGGGGAGGGGGGGCGCTAAATACGTGACTGTAAATTTTAACTTTCCCTCGTTCCTTTTAGGGGATTGAGGAATTATAAGTTCTCAAAGTGTGCAACTAAATGAATCACCCTATATGATAAATAAACAATAATAAGAGCAAGGAAAGGAATAACCAAAGGGACAAGGAGACAAAAATGTACACCACCCATATTCTATCTTGGTGAAAATTGTACCACCAGTCCAAAATGACCAGACTGTCCAGTAGTACAAAAACTTGCACTATCAATAAGTCTGAGAACAGGCAGCACACCAGACTATCCGGTGGACTGTCTGTGGTCGCTCTATTAGCACAAGATACTCAACCAGACAGTCCGTTGCACTGTCTGTGCTTGCTCAGTTTGCACCAGACAGACGACCAGACTGTCCGGTGGACAGTTTGTTCCCACTCGGGTGTGACCATACAGTTCGGTCCCCTAGACCAGACAGTTCGGTAAGCCAATCTGGGCGACTCTGGTCACTAGGGTGATTTCCAGCGGCAAGACTGTCTGGTCTTCCCTCAGTGACCTCTCGGGTTCGACCAGACTATCTGGTCCTTTGGACCAGACTGTCCGGTCGGTCACTTTCCTCTAACAGTACAAATTCACCATGACTGAGTATAGGTGGAAAACTGTACTGAAATGACGAGACTGTCTGGTAGTGCATTTTTCCACTGAAATAGCTAGTTCCCACCTACCACTATATATACCCTCTCCCACTTCGGGATAGGGTACCTCTTGAGCATATTTCCCCATTTCACCCGCCACACTTCTTCTCCACCTCTCCCAAACCCTAATCCTTTGATTCTTGGAGAGATTCTTGGAGAGACTCAAGAGGGAAGCATCCTAAAGCAAGATCCATCCATTCCCCACACTTTGTCCAATCGTTTTCACGTTTGAGCTTGATTTGGATCCTAGGCACTTGTCTTGTTACTCTTAGCGGGTGGAAACGGCTAGGCGGTAGGAGTTCTTTGGTGATAAATCAACTTGTGATTTACTCGCGAAAAGTTTGTGTAGGTTTGGAGGCTGCCTCAAGGTCTACCACTAGTGGTTGAGAATCGCCTTCGTGGTGATATCTCGAGGAGAATAGGGTAAGCCTTCATGATGTTGGTGTGCTTTGTGGTAACACACATCCCTCCAACGGTGATTAGCTTCCCACCAAGGAAGTGAACATCGGGAGACATCCTCGTCTCCGGTGTCTTCAGTTATCTCTAACCCTAGATCATTACTTGTGTTTTACTTTGGTCACTTGACCTTGCAAGCATCATATAGGTTGTTTATCTCACCATAGCAATTGTTTAGGCACACCTTTATATTCCGCATAGCCTAAACTTGCTAATAATCAAATTAAAATGTGTAGTTGTCCCTATTCACCCCCCCCCTCTAGGTTCATCTCGATCCTCTCAAACCCGGACAGTCCGACCCCATGGCCGAGCGGGTCGGGGCACACCCCGGACACTCCGTCCACTGGTGACTACACTGGCTTACTCTGTTTACACATATGGACTGTCCGGGCTTGTAGCCTCGGATAGTCTGGCCTACCTGAGACTGAACTTTGGGACTAAGCTTTCTTCCTTGGCTTAGGCTTTCGGCATATGGTCTTTGGGCCTTGTTGGTGGGAAAGAGAGTATGTTTAGCACTAAGCAAGCAACTTCGTCATCCTCGTCCCCTCTTAATAGTGTGGCTTCCCTAAGGACTCAACGGTGATATCCCAAAATCAATTTAAGGCAACATCGATCAATATAAGACAATGAATTACATTACACCATAAGTATATTTCCATTTTATATCTATTCTATGGTGGTTTCGGCGCTGCGAAGGCATCATCCATGACATGGTGAAGCTGCTGCACGGCAAGATGGTACAGGTGATTTGTATAGATTAGTCGATGAGTCCATGTCAAGATTAGGAGGGAAATTGTTAGCACTAATCGTGACATTATCTATGATGGTGACTACATCCGCAAGACGATGCTTAAATTTTTGATAAATTAAAATGATCTCTTGATACCACGAACACGTGTTCTAATCTGTTGGACGGGGCAACTCCCACATTCGTACCATTGCGGGATTTCTTGGCCTAACAACCGGCATAACAAACACGTGTTCGAACCTCACATTCGTATCCTTGTGGGATTTCTTGCCCTAACAACCGGCATAACAAACACGTGTTCAAATCCCACATTCGTATCGTTGCGGAAGTTCAAGCCGTCGCAACCACATGTTCTAATATGCTTGACTGGGATGAATTCCACGTTCGAATCCTTGCGGGATTTCTTGCCCTCACAATGAAGAACTTGCTTGGTCTCTTCACCGTTCTTCATATTTATTCCGATCAATTTTAGGTAGTAATAAAAGTGTAGATCATTCTGAGAGTAGCAACTTTACAATCCAGTGATCTCTCCCACAAGAGACGATCTTGTCAGGTGGACCAAATGCAACATAGTGTGTGATACAACCAAATTAGCTTGGAACGCACCATCCCGCAAAAAAAAAAAAAAAAAAAGCTTGGAACGCACCGATGTTTCACGTTTTTGTGCCGCGACAGTCTAAACCTTTTACTGTGAACCATACGTGTCTGTTTCTCTCAAAAAAAAAAAAAAACCATACGTGTCTGTTTATACGAGGACAAGTGTCACTCAGTCCCTCGTTGTATGCTTGATGTTCATCGTGAACCGTACCTTCCTTTTTCTCGCGTCATGCATTTACCTTAAGCCAATTTCCCTCCGGGGCCCACAGGAAATTCTGGTGGACGTCAATGCGGCCAGCCGTTATATATACCGTCTAACTCCCAGCAGCCCCCATCACCCTCCCACCAAGCCGGCTGCCTCTCTGCGGCGAACAAATTAACAAGTGGCCCGGCACAAACACTTGGCGCAACAGACCAGCTCAGGTAGAGCCATGGCCAGCTGCCACTGCTCGAAGCCGGCGCAATGCCACCACCGGGCCCTGCTCATGCCGGCGACGGAATACCCCAAGCTACAGGACCGCAAGAGGGCAACGGTGGATGCCGGCGGTGGCGTTCTTGATGAGGTGGCCTCCATCCTCTGCCTTACGGCGCCAATCGTCGGCGCGGGGATCCTCCTCTACCTGCGTTCCCTCGTGTCGATGGTATTTCTTGGTCGCCTCGGCCAGCTCCCGCTCGCCGGCGGCTCCCTCGCGCTCGGCTTCGCCAACATCACCGGCTACTCCGTGCTCTCCGGCCTCGCCGGCGGGATGGATCCCGTCTGCGGCCAGGCAGTCGGCGCCGGGCGAACGGACCTCCTCCGTGCGGCGCTCCGCCGCACCGCCGTGCTGCTCCTCGTCGCGTCGGTCCCCATCAGCGTGCTCTGGGTCGCCATGCACCGCGTCCTCGTGGCCACCGGCCTGGACCCGGACATCGCCTCCACGGCGTACGCCTACATCCTCTGCTCCCTCCCCGACCTCGCCGTGCAGTCCTTCCTCCACCCGCTCCGCATTTACCTCCGCGCGCAGTCCGTCACGCTCCCGCTCACCTACGCCGCCGCCGCCGCCGTCCTCCTCCACGTGCCCATCAACTTCGTCCTAGTCGAAGTCCTCGGTCTCGGCATCCGCGGCGTCGCGCTCGGCGCGGTCTGCACCAACCTGAATTTCCTGCTGTTCCTCGTGGCGTACGTGTGCTTCTTCGGAATGTACGGCCATGACGACGGCGACGGCAAGATGAAAGCGTGCTCGGTGGCGGCCGAGGAGGAGGGCGCCAAGGAGTGGTGGAGCCTGGTGAGGCTGTCCGTGCACAGCTGCATGTCGGTCTGCTTGGAGTGGTGGTGGTACGAGATCATGGTGCTCCTCTGCGGCGTGCTGGCCGACCCGAAGGCGGCTGTGGCGGCCATGGGTCTGCTGATACAGACCACATCGCTCATATACATCTTCCCGCACTCGCTCGGCTGCGCGGTGTCCATGCGCGTCGGCCACGAACTCGGCGCCGGCCGGCCGGAGCGCGGGCGCCTCGTGGCGCGCGTCGGGCTCGGTCTTGGCGCGGCGCTCGGCCTCGTGGCATGCGCATTCGCGGTGTCCGTGCGGGGCGTGTGGGCGCGGATGTTCACGACGGACGATGCCATCCGGTGGCTCACGGCAGCCGCGCTGCCGCTGCTGGGCTTGGCCGAGCTGGGCAATTGCCCGCAGACGACGGGGTGCGGCGTGCTGCGCGGCAGCGCGCGGCTGGAGAAGGCGGCGATGATCAATGTCTCGGCGTTCTACGGCGTCGGCATGCCCTTGGCGCTGTTGCTGGCTTTCCGGCCCGGACGGCTCGACTTCCGCGGGATGTGGTGCGGCATGCTCGCCGCGCAGCTCGTCTGCGCTGTGCTGATGCTGCGCGCCGTGCTTGGAACGGACTGGGAGGAGCAGGCGGAGCGCGCGCGAGAGCTCACCGGCGGCAATGTGGACCGCTGTGGCGACGGCGATATTCTCGACGAAGCCGACGGCGGCAAGAGAAAGCATGCAGATGCCGACAACTCATTGCTCGTGGTGACGGTGGCCGATTGTGTGTAGCGGAGGATGGAGTGCGCTAGTATCGATTCTTGGATCATTGAATCCTTGATTGACTCTTTTAGCTATAGAATTTTTTTCTCTAGTTTTGTAATTTTACTCAACTTTTTTTGGGATTCCCAAGCAATAATAAGCTGCAATCTATAGCTAAAAGAGCCGCCTCGAGAAGACCTTCAGGTCCACCAAGCCCGCCAACCACTTTTTTGGGGGGAAGGGGCTGGAGCGGCCAGCAATAGAAGGGCTCGAGGGAGAGAAACATACGGCACGAACGACCAAAAGAGTAGAAAGGATGAATGACCATAAGAGTGTACGGGACTGAGAAGAAGAAAAAAACTCTTATTTTTCCTTTAGTCTCGAGGTGATCTCTAATATATAGTAGGTCCTGAATGTGCTGATCTCTAGTAGTGGAAACCGAATTTCTTTAATTTTGAGATTTTGTTATTAACGACGAAGGATTAAACTTTGATTATCTGCCATGTGCAACAATTTTTTATTTTTTTGGTGGAGCAGGAGGAGGAGGTTCATAAGTGTTGTATTGGCCTTTGTCTCAGCTTATTTATCTCGGTCAAGCTGTCTGTCTCCCTTACAGCAGAAACAAGCCACATTGCTTCTCTCTTGGTACCTTCATTTCTTAGAAATCACCCCTTTCTTTGGACAATGCTGTCCCTGTTGTTTATGGTGTGCATTCTTCTTACTGCTTCATAATGCTGTACAGATAAACTTCCAAATATGCAATACTAGTATATCTTTTTAGGTAAAATTTGCATCCATGCTCCATGGGGTTTGGTGACGTTTGTTCCACGCGCCTAATTTGCACGGATTACAATTAGCATGCAAGTGCCAGTTTTCACAGCGTGGTATTCAGGAGTTCTGGGAACTAGTAGCAGGAATATATTACTCCATCACTGCCACTCTACCAATACGGACTACCGAGAGATGGTTCTACACTTGATCTGAGTAAATCCTTGGTACTGAAAGATTTGCTCGATCCCTGGTAAATTTTGAGGAGCTAGATTCAGTATATGCTTTAGTTTTTTTTTTTTTGGGTAAAGAGTATATGCTTTAGCTAGCAACCTGATTTTTTTATGTGATTTGACACACCCTTTTGCCGACAGAAGGAGCTTTGATTCTTCTTCTTCTTCTTTTTTTTTTTTTTAGAAAGAAGGGGCTTTGCTTCTGTGGTGAATGGTGATGCTCGTCGGCTGGAGCTTGTGGAAGCAGAGGAATGCTCGAGTTTTCACTAACGTTCACCAGCAGCTTTCATCCAGGATGTATTCCACGAGCGGGGCATCGCCAGGTGCACTTGGGATTGACGATACGCTTTTAGAGTTGTTTGTCTTTTTTTGAAGCTGTTACATTTTGTTTGTCTGTTTGTAGTTTGGAGCTGTGGAGTCTCTTTCTCTCTCGGCTAGCGTTGACGGAGAGGTCTTGTTGTGTACCCCTAGTAGTAATTTGCTATCTTCTATAAAGAAAAGGTACATGGTTTGCGTTCTCTCGGAAAAAAAATATCTATACTGTTTTGCATAGAACACCGAGTACCACCGTTTCTTGAGCATGACGGTTACAAACAGCACTGGTTCTCTCGAGAACGTTTTGACAGCAAACCTAACTGCATGGGCCCGCACATCAGGCCTGATGTGGCAAAGATAGGATGCCACGCGAGATTCTTTTGACCATGCTCGAAGTGAACCCGTGGCCCTACCATCTCTCTCCTTCGTACTGCTTCTTCCCTCTCTCTCCCGACCTGCAGGGCCATCCAACCGACGCCGCGCGCTGTAGTTCGTTCGATGCCGCGGCGCGCCTCCTTCTTTAGCTTCTGGCCAGCGGCGAGCGCCAGGGCCTGAACAAGCAGCCGATCAAGCCACATCACGAGAGGGAGGTCGCCACGGACAGCGTCATACGCGCAGCGATCGACGCTGGCGCAGGCGAACGTGGCGGCGGCTGAACCAGAGCCCCGGATCGGCGTCGTCATCCTGGAGCAGGTCCAGGGTCAGGCAGCACCATGTTAACCCACCGTTAATTCTTCCTACCGAGCACGAGCAGCACAACACCAACGTCGGACTCGATCTCGACATGGGCGCATTAGGCGGCGGCGTGGTACCAGGCCTTCGTGGTACCACGGTTCCCCAACCACAGGTGAACGGCGTCAGGTGGCGCTTGGGCGGAGTCCCCATATGGTTGAGCTCGCGTTCTCACCCTCTCAGGCCACCACCGGTGGTTGAGCATTCTCCGCCCATAGGTCCCCTACAAGAGCCGCCTCGAGAAGACCTTCAGGTCCACCAAGCCCGCCAACCACGGCACGGCCTCCTCCGGCCTCGCCTCCGACTACTTCGCCACGGAGTCATACACATGCGGGCCGTTAAGTCTACCCAAGTGCATGCCAAACAAGGAGTTGGATGCCAAGTTCCAAAAAGACTCCTAAAAGATGAGGAACAATGCACCGGCGGTGGCGAAGCAGCTATCCAGGGCACACAAGAACATGCAGGACACCAGCCAGAAGCATCACGAGTTCACGACCATGTGCACGCCAAGGAGTCGTTCCCCCTGGAAATCGACGGCAGCTAGTACTTGAGTGGTGTTGCGCTGTGTGGATCTTGCTCCTGCTGCAAAGGTGAAAAGGATTGGGTCTATGGTCTAGAGGGGGGTGAATAGACCTATCAAAAATTTCTACTCCAAAATTTATGTTGGTAGGTTTTAGCCTTATCTAGGTGAGTCCTTAGCAACACCTACACATGCAAGTCTAACAAGAGTACGAGTGCGGCTGCAAAACTTGCAAGTAAGTAAGAGTTGAGATAGAAAATGCAAACATAGAGGTGCTCGACGATGTTTTACCAAGGTTCGGATAGTTGGCGCTATCTTACTCCTTGTTTATTGAGGTTCGAACCCCAAAGGTTCTAAGACCACAAAGGTCTTGGCAGCATCACGCACAAAGATCCTACTAAGTGCATGCCCACCTACTTCACCATGGCTTGGTACCACTAAGGTCAAAGCATCACTCAGGGTTGATCTTTCATAAAGAAGGTGATCACCGGGCCATGTAAAAACTTCTTGACTCCTTCACAACAATTTGAAGGCTCTCAAGTGACTTTTAATCGTCTAGGAGGCATACACCCTCTAAGAGTGACAAGCAAAGCAAAGTCTCTTGGATGAACTCCTCATAAGATCTTCAATCAAGCTACCTCGACAACCCATAGGATCTCTCTATCACAAAGATAGGCTTGAAGCATAGAGAGATGAACACAAAGGATGGGGTTCAACAAAGGGAGGAGCTTGGCCTTTGATACGTCTCAAATATATATACTTTTCTGAACACTTTTGCATAGCTTTTGCCATCAAAACTTGCTCTAATGAATAAAAACTAATAAGGACTGATGCTTTTTTCAGCAGACCTTTTCGGATGTTAACTATTTGTGCAGAAAATAATGAGCAAAAAATAATATAAAAATACCAGAGGCATATGTGCATCTAGTGACCACCAAGGACCTGGAGATGGGCCAGGGGTGCCCAAGGGCCCCAGGCGCTGGTGGCCTGGGGGCCTGGAGTGGGCGCCTGGGCCCACTAGGCCCCCAATGGCTCCCTCTCCGGTACCCCTGGCTATATATTGACGTGAAAACCCAATTCGTATTTATCGAAGAGTTTTTCTCAAGGCAGAGACGGCCGTCACTGATGGTCATCTTCCCGGAGGGCTGCCGGAGGCTTCATCATGCCCTCAGAGTGGGGGGAACTTCACAATCGACTATGTCAACCCATTCTCCATCGTCACCATCATGTTCTCCCCAACCATGTGTGAGTAATCCGCTGTGGGCACATGGGGTGGATGGGAATTGGATGAGATCCATTATGTAATTGACCTAAGATTGATGGGGGAATGATCCCTAGTGTCATGATTGTTCGAGAATTGATGTTGCTATGACTTTGATGTGCCCAATGCTTATCATTAGGTCCCGAGTAATATGATTTGAGATCTTAACTATTTATGTCTTTGTGATATTTTGTTCATGGTTGTACCTGCAAATCATATACACCTATTGTAGTCTTGAACCGGAGACCCCGCTGGTGACAGCCTAGGATATCAATGAGAATAGCTATAGTTTGAAGACCACATGTACTCATTGAGCGTAATGCTTCATTCCCATTGACCCAAAGGTTACTGATACGTCTCCAACGTATCTATAATTTTTGATTGTTCCATGCTATTATATTATCAATCTTGGATATTTTTATATGCATTTACAGCAATTATATATCATTTTTTGGGACTAACCTATTAACTTAGTGCCCAGTGCCAGTTGCTGTTTTCTGCATGTTTTTGGTTTTCCAGAATATCAGTACCAAACGAAGTCCAAATGCCACGAAACTTTTTGGAGATTTTTTTCTGGACATAAGAGACACTAGAAGCTTCGGTAGAAGACCAGACGCCAGAGGAGGTGGCCACGAGCCACCAGGGCGCGCCTGGGGGGGGGGGGGGGCAGGCGCGCCCTGGTGTCTCGTGGGCCCACCTCAGCCTCGTTTGACCTAATTCCACCACTATAAATTCTCTAAAATCGGGAAACCAACAGAGGAGTGCACGAAATACTTTTTCCGCCACCGCAAGCTTCTGTTCTTGAGAGATCCCATCTGGAGGCCTTCTCCGGTACTCCGCCAGAGGTGGAATCGATCACGGAGGGGCTCTACATCAACCTTGTTGCCCTTTCGATGATGCGTGAGTAGTTTACCACAGACCTTCGGGTCCATAGTTAGTAGCTAGATGGCTTCTTCTCTCTTTTTGATCTTCAATACAATGTTCTCCTCGATGTTCTTGGAGTTCTATCCGATATAATCACTTTTTGCGGTGTGTTTGTTGGGATCCGATGAATTGTGAGTTTATGATCAGATTATTCATGAATATTATTTGAGTCTTCTCTGATCTCTTTTATGCATGATTATTATAGCTTCGTATTTCTTCTCCGATCTATTGATTTGGTTTGGCCAACTAGATTGATTTATCTTGCCATGGGAAGAAGTGCTTTGTAATGGGTTCGATCTTGCGGTGCTCAATCCCAGTGACAGAAAGGGACATGACACGTATGTATCGTTGCTATTAAGGGTAAAAAGACGGGGTTTATTCATGCATGAGTTTACTTTGTCTACATCATGTCATCTTGCTTAAGGCGTTATTCCGTTCTTTATGGACTTAATACACTAGATGCATGCTGGATAGCGGTCGATGTGTGGAGTAATAGTAGTAGATGCAGGCAGGAGTCGGTCTACTTGTCTCGGACGTGATGCCTATATACATGATCATTGCCTTGGATATCGTCATGATTATTTGCTTTTCTATCAATTGCCCAACAGTAATTTGTTTACTCACCGTATGCTATTTTCTTGGGAGAAGCCTCTAGTGTAAACTATGCCCCCCGGGGTCTATCCAAATCATTTACTAAAACCCTAAAAATACTTGCTACAATTTTATCTTATTTATTTTATTTTATATTTTAGTTCAATCTATCTATCTATCTATCACATACAATTTAATCTTGCAATTTACCGCCGAGGGATTGGCAGCCCCTTGTTTGCGTTGGGTGCAAGGATTTGTTGTTTTGTGTGCAGGTGCTGTTCACGAGGTGTTGCGTGATTCTCCTACTGGATTGATAACCTTGGTTTCATAACTGAGGGAAATACTTATCTCTACTGTACTGCATCTCCCTTCCTCTTCAGGGAATTACTAACGCAGCTCACAAGTAGCAGGAAGAATTTCTGGCGCCGTTGCCGGGGAGACATCATCAACATCTATCAAGTACCTACGCATAAAACTTACATCTCCTTGCATTTACTTTATTTACTTTTTATTCGCATTTGCCTCTCGTTTTCATCTCCCCCACTTCTAAAAAGTTTTTACAAAAATACAAAAATATTTTCCGTTTGCCTTTTTCTTGTTTGCTTGTTTGGTTGCTTTTATTGCACAATATAAGATACTATGGATCCACTTAAAGTTTACTACTTGGGTCACCTTCGATCCATTTGAGCTCGTGCTGAAACCCCAACTAGTTTAGTTGAGGGAAAATCATTAGATGAGCATGCTCATTTTGTGCGTCACCGTTTGTCCAAAAAGGGGAGACTCCTATGGCGTCAAATAAATTGTTTGCTATGCTATGCTTGGAATCTATGTGAAATTTATGATTTTACTTGTTGCTTTAAGAACCCTAAAAAACACCTTCCCTACCTATGTGAGTTTAATGATAATGAAATCTTATCTTCTTATGCCAAGGGTGTTTATAGTTACTATGATATCGAACAAATTGAAGAATTTGTTGCTTTTAAGGGTGCTTATGAAGTTGCTTCTTTTATTGAAAAGTATGATGTTACTCTCTACAGATCTGAAAATTTTGATATACTTAAATATTGCTATGAAAACTACGCTCCTAATGCCTATGTTAAAGAATTTATTGAGAGAATGTCTACTGCTTTGGAAGAGATTAATGATATGCATGAATCTATAGATAATTTTGATTCCGTTGATTCAAATGAAATATCCCCTCTTGATTAATGTGATGCTTGCTATTCTTATGGCAATGATGCCAATATTAATGATGCTTATAGAGATGAACTTGCTATAGTTCCTTATGTTAAAAATGAAATTATTGCTATAGCACCCATACTTGATAGCTCCTTGAATGAAAAGCATGATTGCAATGATGTTATTATAAATTCTATTAATGTCAATTGTGCTAATGATATGCAAAACCACAAGCTTGGGGATGATAATTTTGTCATGTCAACTACTTATTGCAATGATCATGATTGGGGTGATAATGCTTTTTATGATCTTGAAAATTTATTTAAGCATCATGATGAATATGATACTGATAATAATGCTCGCAATAATATTGAAAGTGGGTTTGGAAGAGTGTCAACTCTAGGTAAAAATAACCCCACATATTTGGAGAATATTCAATCTTATGAAATTTTTGATAAAAGTGGGTTTGGAGAGGTCATGACTTTAGATGATGTTAATCCCACTATCTTCGAAGATTATAAAAAATTTTATGCATGTGGATCATGAAGAGAAAATTTTATATGATAGCTATATTGTTGAATTTGATTTTGATCCTACATGTAATTATTATGAGAGAGGAAAATATGGTTGTAGAAATTTTCATGTTACTAAATTACCTCTAGTTATGTTGAGATTGTCAATGTTTTATTCCTCTCCTTTGCATATGCTAGATATTTCTCGTCTTGATAATTTGTTTGCATATAAAATGCCTATGCATAGGAAGTATGTTAGACTTAAAAGTGTTTGTCACATGTATTATGATGCTCTCTTTGTACTTCAATTCTTATCTTTCATGTGAGTATCATTGAAATCTCAAAGCCTATCTTAATGGCTATATAAAGAAGGAGCTTGTTGGGAGACAACCCAATGAATAAAATAAATTATTGTGTGTTTTAATATTTATTCTACTGTTATGATTGTGTTTTTGTATTTTTAATTAGTTTTTGTGCCAAGTAAAGCCTTTGGGATGATTTGGAAGATAGTATAATTGATGCTGTTTGGAAAACTGAAAGTTTTGCGTACAGTGCTGGAATTTTGTTTCTGTACCAGATCGTCAGAAAAATCTGAAATTTTTACACAGTATTGGTATAGGAATTCTCCACGTTGTCATAATTTTTTAGAATTTTTGGAGTTACAGAAGTATGGCTTTTAAATAGATTTATACAGACTGTTCTGTTTTTGACAGATTCTGTTTTTGATGCACTACTTGCTTGTTTTGATGAAACTATGGATTGTATCGGGGGGTATAAGACATGGAGAAGTTAGAATACAGTAGGTATAATGCAAAAATAAAATATGAATGGGTTTGCAACAGTACTTAAAGTAGTGATTTGTTTTGTTATACTAACGGATCTTACGAAGGTTTTGTTGAGTTTTGTCTGATTGAAGTTTTCAAGTTTTGGGTGAGATCACGATGGATGAAGGAATAAGGAGTGGCAAGAGCCTAACCTTGGGGATGCCCGAGGCACCATAAGGTAATATTCAAGGAAGACTCAAGCGTCTAAGCTTGGGGATGCCCCGGAAGGCATCCCCTCTTTCTTCTACCAACCATCGGTAATTTTACTTGGAGCTATATTTTTATTCGTCACATGATATGTGTTTTGCTTGGAGCGTCGTGTATTATATGAGTCTTTGCTTTGTTTGCTTTTTAGTTTGTCACAATCATCTTTTCTGGACACACCAATTTGAGAGAGCCACACGTTCATCATAATTTGTTAGAATACTCTATGTGCTTCACTTAAATTTTTTGAGCTAGGCAGTTGCTCTAGTGCTTCACTTAAATCTTTTTGAGCACGGCGGTGGCTATATTTTGAGGAAATGAACTCTCATGCTTCACTTATATTATTTTGGGAGTTGATAAAAAAATTTGAAGAAATATTTGCGCTCTCATACTTCACTTATATCTTTTTGAGAGTTGATAAAAGTAACGGTAATTTGCACAAGATATGAATTTTGTCCCAAAGTGATGAATATTCAAGAGGGATATAATAAAAACTTTCATATAGATCATTGGATATGATAAGTGTGATTCCTTGCAATAGTTTTGCGATATGGAGATGATAATATGTGAGTCATGTTATTGAGTAATTGTGATTTAGTAAGAATATTAGTGTTAAGGTTTGTGATTCCCTATGCATGCACATTAAGTCAATAGTTATGCAACGAAATTATATCCTACTTATGGTGCATTATTCAGTCTTAGTTATGTTCAATGCATGTCTATGACCGTTTTCGTTTTTTGGTTGGTTGCTTCTCAATCTATTTGCTAGCCTTCATTTGTACTAAGCGGAAATACTGCTTGTGCATCCAAACTCCTTAAACCCAAGTTGTGCCAAATGAGTCCACCATATCTACCTACATGCGGTATTCCCATGCCGTTCCAAGTAAATTTGCGTGTGCCAACTCTAATTTTCAAAATAATTTTTTCGTTTTGTGTGCCCGTACCGCTCATGAAGCGGCAGGGGGTGGCCAATATTTTCCATGCTAGGTGTGTTATTCTCACGATGAGTGTTTACACTACTAGGGAAAACCCTAGCAGTAGCGCGGGGTTTTGTAATATCAGTAGCGCGGGTGGGCGCGCTACTGCTATGGCGCTACAGCTAACTATTAGCAGTAGCGGTGTTCCACCCGCGCTACTGCTAACAGAGTTTAGCAGTAGCGTGTTTAGGTGAACCTCGCTACTGCTAAAAGCTGCAGCGCGCCTATTTAACACGCGCTACTGCTAAGGAAGCGCTACTGCTACACACATACCCCGCGCTACTGTTACTATTGTCTGTAAAAAAAAATCTGCAGCGTTTTTTCTCTGATTTTTAATAGGTTTTATACAATAGCCTGTCATATCATACACACAATAGTCTCATCATATCATACACATGCAAATATTCTCATCAAATCATGTCATCATCATCCAACACAAATGATGTCTCTCATCATCATCGATCTCGAAATAGCGATACAAGTTATGATATGTCTCGAATCTATGCAACTACATCGTCATCCCATACACATGTTTCATCATCCATCTAAAACGATGATATAGAAGAGAAGAGCTATCACTATGAGTAAGAGCGGAATTATGCAGTACATGAGGCGCCGGTTGTGATTCAAGTAACTAGCTTCTGCTTCTTGTCTGCTATCAAACCCTTTATGGCTGCCGCCCGAGAACCGTGACACTTGGGCCTGACACTCGGGCCACTCATCGTACACTCCCGGAACCCTCCCTATGTACACGGCATAGCACTTCTTCGCCATCAAGGACCTATGTACCTGTTAGAGATGCATCTTCATCAAGCAAATTCAACAATAATATGCAACATAATATATTTGAGCAACACGAAAAGAAAGAGTTAGCTAATAGATGCAACATATAGTAAACATAATTAATCAACGCAGGTTCACCATACCCAAACTAATTAACTAGATGTACGCAGGTCATCGTACCCAAACTAACAAACTAGCGTTACGCAAGTTCAGCAGGACCGTTGACATCACAAAGTTTCATCGCTACAGAAACTACAAGTTCAACCGACACATCATCATCGGCATCGTCAATCACTGGAAGTTCCACCCATCCATATTCGGGAGGATGCACCCTAGCTTCGTGAACGGCGTCAGGTCTTGACGTTGCATGCCTATGTGAGTTCTGACGTCAGCTCACGATATAGGGCCGTGGTGGAACATCCCCTTCTCTTCGACAACTTCTTTCATGATGATCGTTGCAATGTCCTTCTGGATGCGAAAGAAGTCATCTCTGAGTTTATAATCCGGTTCGTATCCTAAGGATTCTGCTCATTTGCGGATATGTTCATCGTTTCTTGTTGTCATGCGAAGCTGTTGGTGATCCCTTCTGAACTCCATCATGAGATGGAGGAGGTAGAATCCATCGTTCTTGCTTGTTGTCGGTTGATGGATGGAGCAGAAGGTAGTTTTATGCGAGAAACCCGGCTTGTTCTTCCTTTGTTTCCTGATCTCCATGTGGCCACCCCTCATGCTGAAGCCGTGGAGAGCATCATCCAGAATATCCATTATGTGGGTGTAGTCTTTCTTCTCGAAGTTTCTGGACGACTCGAAATACACGGCGTGGGAGACTCGCAGGAAAAGAACGATAAGGACGGCGCGCCCGTTGCTGCGGAAAATAAAGACACCTCAAATTAGTCTCCATACGAGCGAAGGAATGATTGAAATGTACGAAAGGGTTGTCCGGCAATGACTTACATTGGATGATAAGGCAGGAGAATCGTTTCCTTGTCCTTATTCGTTACCTTGAAGTATTCGATGTAGTCCCTAGCAGCTTTACATTCAAACTCGCAGTGCCTCTCTTCGGCGGTCTCTTCCTCTCCTTTTTCTTGGGTTCACCGTCCAGACCCTTCCTTACCCCCACCACCAGTGTCGTCGGGCTAAGCACTTTACGACCCTCGGCTAGATGACCCTACGTTGAGGTGGCATCTGGAGGCGTGTCCTGTGAGGATTGCATGAAGAGAGACTTCTTGCAATCAACTCTAGGACGTTCCGGCCCGGTCACATCATCCATCTCCTCATCCGCATGCTCATAGCCCGAGTCATATGGCTGACTCATCATTTGTCCGTCGTCATAGGCGGCACCGGTATTGAGGAACCGGAGAGGGTCCTCCTCCTCCATCTCATCATCCATTCCTTGTTCCACGGGGCCGACTAGATCATCCACTATTGGACCCCCTTCCTCGCGTCGTCCGCCGCTCTCACCCGGCACGAGAAGCGCTGGTAATTGCGTAGGCGGGATGGTGGTGTTCATACCTTGCTGATGTGTGGTCATTGGTGTGCTCTCGGCCGCCTCCAGACGAAGAAGATTCTTCTGCTACAGCAGCATCCAACCCTTGCATTCTCCAAGCCGCATCGGGGTCTCGTCCTCCTCTCCCCTGAGCCGTACTGGAGGAGTCAAATCCTCGTGGCCCGCTTTCACACTCGACAAGGTAACCCTGAAGGTGCCAACGGGGATCGACTGGCCGTGGAACGTGAGTTCCAAGGGCTTCGTTATCACTGCCTTTCCCACGTCCACCTTCCGGTCGTTGATCATGTAGAGTACGGTGCACGGGGTTTCGTCGGCCTGCGAAGACATGTCTGCGGCGTAAGACATCCGAAAGGCAACGGAAAACGGAAGATTATATATATGTTGGTGCGACATGTAATTACCGTGAGGGCGTCGAGGTCAGCCAAAGACGAAGGCCCGCCTAGCACGCCAGAGACAGAGGACGGGCTGCTATGAGCGGGTACGGGAGCAGGACCTTGTGCGGTAGCGGCAGCAGGTGGTGGTGGTGCAATGTTCACCGAGTTGCTCCCGACGAAGCTGGGCATGGGAAAATCCTGTGCCGTCTTGTCTGGATTTTGCTTCGTCCAGTCGATAACAACCGGAATCAAGTTAGTAGCGAAATCATTTCTGCAGGCAGCTACAGCTGCATTGACTGCCTACTGGACCAACTCATTTTTGTTCGCTTATGCGGCCTCAGCTGCTTTTTTCTCAGCCTCAGCTGCATTTTTCTCGACCGCAAGCTTCACCTTCTCGTCGATGTTCAACTGACTGAACTTCTTATTCTGCTTTTTGGCCTCCGGGCCCTCGTTGTAGTAGTACTTCCACGTGGCGCCGTCTCCAACGCCGTGCACACGTCCATATTGCGGCCGCTGGTCCAAAGGGAGTCCCTTCAGTTGGTTCAAGGCCCGGTTGAGAGGGGTGTCCCACTTGGGCCTCATTGACGACTGAGACGACGAGTCGCTTTGGGCCGCAAGCCTGTGTTGCTCCTTCTGCAAAAGGAACGTGAACCGTTTACGAATGTTACTACAACGTGTAGTCCAGTTGATCAGAAGCTAAATGTAAGGTGGTAAAAGAATAATTACCAGTAATCTAATCAATTTCCTCGTGATCGGGTCCGTGTACTAAACCTTCTTTTCCTTGTCCCACTTGTACCGGGCCCTGATGAGGTCACGCTCCTGCGGGTCGGTGAACTCCGCGTAGGGGTCTGGGATCCCCGCGGCTTCACGTTCTGCGTCCTCCTTATCCCATATGGGCCTCTTGCCAATGTAGCCACGGCTTCTGAGGCGTTGATTCCCCGTGTTCCTTTGCTGAAGGCCCTTGTATTTCTCAGACTTAATCTTGGCTGCCTCGGTAGCGGAAGTGTCCTTGAACTTTTCGAACTCCTCTGCCGTAAGTGTCGGATTGTCCGCCAAAATCTTGGACAGGGGTTCGTTAGCATCAATCGCTCGTGTCACCCTCCCTTTCCAGGCGGCCAAATAGTTGCTGAACATGCCCATGGCGTGGTTATTGATATCTTTCATGGCAGCATCATCCCAGGGGTTTTCTATGCGGTCATCCCGGCCGGGGAACTGGAATCTCTTGTGCAGCTTCGTTAGGAGCAAGTGCTCCAGATGTGGTTTCTTCCTTAAGTCATTGTCGTTGATGCTCACGGTTTCTCGTAGGATGCATCCGACTTGGTTACCATAGCACTTGCGAGGTTCATCCGGCGCTATTGGCTCGAATTTTCCGAGGTGCATCTCTGTGACCAGGATTCTTCCGATGCCGATTTTGTTAGGGCGTCGTGTCCTCTACTGCTTCTGCTTCTTCTTTTCGTTACCGCCTTCGGCGCCGGTACCTTCGGCCTCGGTCTCGGCGCCGCCATCGGTGCCGGTGCCATCGGTGCCATCGGTGTCGATGTCGGCGGCAGTACCATCGTTCGCTATGACCAGGTCGCCCTGCAAACCTTCTATTTGCTGACTAGACAAAAAGTCAAGGTAATCATGTTCACGGTCATATTGTATGTTGTCGGCAGCGTGGTCAGAAGCCCCGGTCTCGTCGTTGTTTGACATGTTTCCTACGATTAAGTCTGCTCATTTAATTCTTAAACTATAATAAAATGAGTAATGACATTAAAAAAAAGGCCTATGGTTTGCCGGAATGCCGTTTCATTCCCGTCCAAGCAAATGCCAGGCACTCGATATGCCTACTTTCTAGCACAAGTCATGCCGAAATTCACGGGAAATTTCGGCATGACCTTTTCTAAAAAGTGGACATATCGAGCGCCTGAAATTCGCCGGAACGGAAATGAATCAACATTCCGGCAAAACATAGGCCACTCGGATCATTTACCTGCAAACAAGAAAAGCCAACATAGGCAACAATAGCACATCATCTCCATCATTTGGCACATCATATGGCAACAACAGCAGCCAACATCATTTGGCACTTCAATTATTCAAAATATGTTCACCATCAACAGCCAATATCATGTATATCAAAGAAATTCATGCACTTTAATTATTCAAAGAAATTCACCATAAAGAACCCTAGTTAAATTCTTATCTACTAGGGTTAACTAAACAAAACAATAGCTACTTCTCAAAAAACCCTAGCTAACAATTGATTGATGCAAACAAGGAACTTCTATTTTTTCTTTAAATAGCAACAATTGATTGAACTAAGATTTTTGAAATAGCAACAATTCTGTTTTAACTAGGGTTCATAATCTAGCACTAACCTAGCAATAATTATGTTTTAACTAGCTAGGGTTCATAACCTAGCAATAATTTTTTTACTAGGGTTCATAACACTAACCTAGGGTTCAAATGGCACCTAGGTTTCATAATCTAGCACTAACCCTAGGGTTCATATGGAACTAATCTAGCACTAAATAACCTAGGGTTCATACATATGGCAGAGAGAGAGAGAGAGCAAAGAGAGACAAGAGGGGAGGGGAGAGGAGGGGCTTACAGGGCGGCGAAGTCGATGGAGGAGGAGGAGGTTGGACTTGCGGCGACGTCAAGGAGGAGGAGGCAGGCGCACGGCGACGTCGAGGAGGAGGCAGGCGCGGCGAGGTCGAGGAGGAGGAGGCAGGCGTGCGGCGACGTCGAGGAGGAGGCAAGCGCGGTGAGGACGGGCTCCGGCGACGGCGCGAGGAGGCAAGGGCGACGAGGGCTCCGTCGACGGCATGGAGGAGGGCAAGGAGATGGAATGGGGGGAATGGGGGAAATTGGGGAAGAAAGGCCCGCGCGGTGCGGTTAACTCAAACATAGCAGTAGCGCGTTTATGGACCCGCGCTATAGTTAACTTATCTGTAGCGCGGGCTACCCAAACCGGCACTATAGATAACTTAGCTATAGCGACACACGCTACTGCTATAGCTAAGTTATCTGTAGCGCTGGTTTGGGTAGCCCGCGCTACAGATAAGTTAACTATAGCGCGGGTCCATAAACGCGGTACTGCTATTCCTTTGATTTTTCTTTTCATTTTCTCCTTTTGCTTTTTCTTTTCATTTTATTTTTCTTATTTCCTTTCTCCTTTTTCTTTTCTTTTCATTTCCTTTTCTAATCCTTTCATTTTCTTCTTTCCTTTCTCATTTTTCTATTTCTTTTCATTTTATTTTCTTTTCCAAAAGACGACCGAGCCGGGAAGAAGGGGATCGAATACAATGTATATAACTCAGGCGACGATATATATTACATATCATTTGACCGATAACGATTAAGTGCGTACACAAAATAAATACATATATATAAATGATGGTTTCTCAGCGTCGACGTTTTCGTTTCTGAGTGAGCTTCTTTCCCTTCTTGTTCGCTGTCGAATAATTGAGCCCCTCGTTGTGACTTTTCCTTTTCCATGGAGTACGATCTTTCTTAGGTAATGTAGTATTGATTCTTCTTTTGACGTATGCTTCATCGTCATTGTCATCTTCCCTCATCGGGTTGCCGTACTGGTCGTAGTCTTCCTCGTTGGCGACTCCATCCATTCCGATGATGTTCCTTTTGCCTCTCCTCACGACAACACGGCTGGGATTGCTCGGGTCGGTTATGAAGAAGCATTGTGTCACGTGCTTAGCGTGTACCCATGGCTCGTTTTTTGCGATGGCGTTCACGGTAGCGCTCTTGGCGTCGGGTATAGACATGGTAGTGAAATACCGGTTTTCTCTTTTGAAGTTCTTAGCCCATCTGACACGGAACATCGTCGCATCATGCAGTCCTGAGTAGTCAAGCTCCCAGATCTCTTCGACCCTTCTGTAGAATCTTTCAGTTGCGGCGTTGTCGCCGATCATGCATTCCATCGTCACCCCTGAGTTCTGAAAATCACTGTTTATATCTTTGGCCTCCGTGTAGAACATGTATCCATTGATATCGTATGCCTGATAGGTCGCGAGGTTGGCCGCGGGGCCATGTGCTAAGGCGTATATTAGCAATCCGTCCGTAGAGCCCTCTTCCGGGGGATTAGCAAGAACATGCTCTTCGAACCAAGGCAGGAAAGTGGAGTTGTGCTCTCTAATAACTTCGGCGTTCGTCTTGCATAGCCCCCGGTCACGGTACTTCTTTGCGATGGTTTCTTTGTGCAGTGTCGCGAAAGGATCTACCACGTCTAGGTGTTGTAGCACTACTAAGTTTGCTCTGTCAAAGTCATTGCGTCGACCCGAGTGGTCCACATGCAGTTCCCTCCGGCCGTTGGTGTGACCTTCTCCTCCGAGCCTCGCAAGGTGCTTGTTAACGGGCAAACCAACAACAGGGTCTCCGCCATATAGATAATTCTTGCAGAAAGAGGTGCACTCTTGGGTCAGATAGCCCTGGATGATGCTTCCATCTGGACGGGACATGTTACGAACGAATCCTTTGATGACCCCATTCATCCTCTCGAACGGCATCATTGTGCAGGAATGTCGGCCCGAGGTCTATGATGTCGTCCACAATGTGGACACACAGATGCACCATGACGTCAAAGAACGCGGGCGGGAAGTACATCTCAAGCTCATTTAGTATCACAACGATCTCTTCCTGTAGCCTTCGGAGCTGCTTCACACTGATCGACTTTCGAGAGATAACGTCGAAAAAGTTGCAGAGACTAATAAGCGTGTCACGGACGTGCTTGTCCATTATCCCTCTAAGGGCAACAGGAAGTATCTGCGTCATCATCACATGACAGTGATGAGACTTCATCCCGCTGAACCTTTTCTTCTTGGTGTCTAGAAATGTGCTTATCTTCCCACAGTAACCAGAACTAACTTTGATTCCGGTAAGGCAGTTGAAGAATTGATCGATCTCCTTCGGACTTAAGGTAAAGCAAGAAGGGGGGAAATAATTCTCTTCCTTCTTGTTGACTTTTTTGCCCTGGTCCCGCTCCTCCGTCTCCGTCTCCATCTCCTCCGACTTTTTACGTGGCGGCATGTGGAGATCTGCCCTGATGTTCAAATCTTCCAAGTCTCTTCTTGCCTTCGGCCCATCCTTGGTCTTATCCAGCATGTTCATCAGTGTTGCAAGCAAGCTCTCAAGGACATTCTTCGTGATATGCATTTGATCAAGGCAATGAGGCATGTCGAGTTTGGGCCAGTACTCCAAGTCCTAGAAAACAGACCTCGTTTTCCATACCTTCAGCAGCGGCTCCGACACCTTTTTCATCTTTCCCGGCGCGGGGCACTGTTCCCAGTTTTTCAACAGCTCATCGATTTTGGCGCCGCTCCTCTTACGTGGAGGTCCTCGATGCTCAGCCTCACCATTGAATAGATCTCCACGGTTTCTCCACGGGTCGTCCTTCGCGAGCCATCTTCGATGCCCCATGTACACGATTTTCCCAGACCCGCCATCTTTCGTTAGCTACTGAGACGTTGTATCATCCATGCACCGCGTGCATCCGCAATATCCGTGGCACACCTGGCCTGCGACATATCCGTAACCGAGATAGTCGTGCACAGTCGTCATCAGCGCGGCTCTCATATAGAAATACTCGCCTTTGCTGGCGTCCCATGTCTTGGCCGGTGTTTTCCATAATGTGTCTAACTCCTCTTGAAGTAGCCCCATATACAGATTAATATTATTTCCCGGTTGTTTCGGCCCTTGAATCAGCATGCTCATGTGTATGTACTTTGTCTTCATGCACTTCCAGGGGGGAAGGTTGTACATCCATACAAACACGGGCCATGTGCTATGGTTGGTGTTCTGGTTGCCAAACGGATTCATGCCATCGGTACTCGCGCCAAGCACGATGTTCCTTGGATCACCTGCGAAAAATCGATATTCGGCGTTGAACGCTCTCCACTGGCTTGCATCCGCGAGGTGTCTCAGCTTCGGATCATCTCCATCGTCGGGCTTCACCCTCTCCGCGTGCCTGCGCATGAGCTTTGCTTCCTTAGGATCTACGAAATAACGCTGCAGACGGGGAGTGATCGGTAGGTACCATACAACGTTCTGGGGATATTTCTTTCCGGCGTTCTTGTATCGAGAAGCATTGCACACCGGACAGATGTTTTTTTCCGCGTGCTCCTTCCGATAAATGATGCAATCGTTGATGCATGCATGGTATCTAATGTGCGGCAGATCAAGAGGGCACACCATCTTCTTGGCCTCATCCACACTAGTAGGACATAGGTTCCCTGCGGGAATAACCTTCTTTAGATACTTGAGAAGCTCATCGAGGCTTCTGTCGGTCCATTTGTTTTTAGCCTTTGTCTTTAGAAGTTCAAGCGTGAAACTCAAGCGGGTCACCTCGGGATCACAACCATCATACAATGTAGTATGAGAGTCTACCTCCAATTGCTCCAGCTTGGCCTCCTCTCTACAAGCAGCTCTGTCGTTAGTCGTCTTCTTGAGAAGCAGGTCTCGAACATGAGGGTCCCGCACGACTGAACTTAGTAGCGACGAATGCTCCGGCGTTTCCGCGTCTTCTCTGTCATGTCCGGCCACTTCTCCGCCCCCTTGTCCGGCCACTTCTCTGCCCCCATGTCCGGCCTCTTCTCCGCCCCCATGTCCGGCCTCTTCTCCGCCGCCATGTCCGGCCTCTTCTCCGCCACCATTATCGGTCATCTCTTCGTCTGGTCCAATGTCGTCATTGGCTGCCCCATCGACGTCATCATCTTCACTTATCCACCGAGTATAGCCATCCATGAAACCAATCATGAGCAGGTGCGCTTTCAAATGGCCTTCCTTAAAGGGGTCGAGCAAGACTCCTCCTTTACATCTTCGACACAGACAGAAAATCTCCTTCCTGTTATTTTTATACATGTCGTGCACCGCGGATCGCAACCATCTTTCCACCATCGTTCCACTGACCTTCATGATCGCCTGCGTGGTATAATTAATATGCAAAAGGATTATAAACGCATCCATGCATGCATGCATCAAAGTCATACAAAAATTTGACATGACCTTCCCTAAAAAAAGGACATATAGAGTTTGCCCGAAATTCGCCGAAACAGAAATAAATCGACATTTCGGCAAAACATAAGCAACTCTCATGTCACACACAATTCGGCAAATAAACATATAGGCGGCAACTCATGCCACACGCACAATTTCCATCATATTGCCTGATTCGGTCATATCGCACACATATTTTCCATTAATTCTTCCAAAAAGCACAATTTTTTACTCACCTAGCTATCTCGAGAGAGAAGCACGGTGACTAGATGGCTTTACTCCATTAAAGAATAGATCTATTTGGGGAGTTGATAGGTTCCACTAAATGGATAGATCTATAGCTAGTAGGGGAAGGAAATGGCTAGCTCTAACTAGTGGAGGGAGGAGAGAAGAGTGAGGAAGCTAAGAGAGAAAAGTGGTGCATTAATGGAGATGGAGGAGGGGGCATTAAAGTAGAGAGAAGAGAGAAGAAAGCTAGCTAATGGGGAAAGCAAGTGAGGGAGAAGAAGTGAGGGAGAGAGGAGGGGGAGGGGGGAAAGGGGGCTGCAAAAGGTGCCAGCTGCGGCTTAGCAGTAGTGCGTGTCGGCGAACGGCGCTACTGCTAAGATCAATAGCAGCAGCGCTGGTCCGCAAACCGCGCTACTGCTAAGCGGGGACCACCACATGGGACAGTGCAGCCGTAGTTGCAGCGGTGGGTACCTGACCCGCGCTACTGCTAATAGCAATAGCAGTAGCGCCTTTTCCCCAGTCCGCGCTACTACTATTTGTGGCCTGGTGGGTACGGTGGGGCCCATTTACCAGCAGCGATGTCACGTACACCCGCGCTACTGCTAAGTTGATACCAGTAGCGCCTGTCCTTAGAACGCACTACTGTTAATTACCAGTAGCGCCTGTGTTTGCCCCTCGCTACTGTTAAGTCTCCACCTATAAGGTATTTCCTAGTAGTGTTATTCACTTGTCATTGCACGAGAGAGTGGCTGGTAATAGGGATGCCCAGTCCCACAATGAAATTAAAAATTAATAACAACAAAATTCCTTGGAAAAGTGATGGTATGGAGGGCACCCGTGGATACGGCTAGCCATGGATTGTGAAAGAATGGTGGAAAGGAAATAAACTTTACTTTATGTTTGGGAACCGCCTATGATGTGTCTAGCATGGAAGATATTGGGAATTCTCGGTCGTTTTTGTTGACAGGAAAATCATGCCTCTCAAAATATTTTATCTCTCTAATTTAAGCCTTTGAGCTCTGGCACATTTGCAAATCTCTGCTTCCCTCTACGAAGGGCCTATCTATTTACTTTTATGCAATTTTTATTTTTATTTTGAGTCTCCATCTTCTCTTATAAAGCACCAACTAGCGAGCATTATTGTCATACTTGTGCATTGTGTGTAGCTAATATGGAGTGTGTTTCATGAATGGATCAATGATTGAGCATAATGGGCTAGGGATAACTTTCTTTAGCGTTGATATTTTGAAAGACATGGTTGCTTGTTAGCATGCTTGAGTATTTATATCTTCATGTCAAATTATAGACTATTGCTTTGAATCATTCAAGTCCCAATGTCCATGCTATAAAAGAAAAGAATATATGATGAATATGATGGGTAGCATTCCACATCAAAAATTCTGTTTTTATCATTTACCTACTTGAGGACGAGCAGGAATTAAGCTTGGGGATGCTGATACGTTTCCAACGTATCTATAATTTTTAATTGTTCCATGCTATTATATTATCAATCTTGGATGTTTTTATATGCATTTACAGCAATTATATATCATATTTTGGGACTAACCTATTAACTTAGTGCCCAGTGCCAGTTGCTGTTTTCTGCCTGTTTTTGGTTTTCCAGAATATCAGTACCAAACGAAGTCCAAATGCCACGAAACTTTTGGAGATTTTTTTCTGGACATAAGAGACACTAGAAGCTTCGGGAGAAGACCAGACGCCGGAGGACGTGGCCACGAGCCACCAGGGCGCGCCTGAGGGGGCGGGGCAGGCGCGCCCTGGTGCCTCGTGGGCCCACCTCAGCTTCGTTTGACCTAATTCCACCACTATAAATTCTCAAAAATCGGGAAACCAACAGAGGAGTGCACGAAATACTTTTTCCGCCGCCGCAAGCTTCTGTTCTCGAGAGATCCCATCTGGAGGCCTTCTCCGGTACTCCGTCGGAGGGGGAATCGATCACGGAGGGGCTCTACATCAACCTTGTTGCCCTTTCGATGATGCGTGAGTAGTTTACCAAAGACCTTCGGGTCCATAGTTAGTAGCTAGATGGCTTCTTCTCTGTTTTTGATCTTCAATACAATGTTCTCCTCGATGTTCTTGGAGTTCTATCCGATGTAATCACTTTTTGCGGTGTGTTTGTTGGGATCCGATGAATTGTGAGTTTATGATCAGATTATTCATGAATATTATTTGAGTCTTCTCTGATCTCTTTTATGCATGATTATTATAGCTTCATATTTCTTCTCCGATCTATTGATTTGGTTTGGCCGACTAGATTGATTTATCTTGCCATGGGAAGAGGTGCTTTGTAATGGGTTCGATCTTGCGGTGCTCAATCCCAGTGACAGAAAGGGACATGACACGTATGTATCATTGCTATTAAGGGTAAAAAGATGGGGTTTATTCATGCATGAGTTTACTTTGTCTACATCATGTCATCTTGCTTAAGGCGTTATTCCGTTCTTTATGGACTTAATACACTAGATGCATGCTGGATAGCGGTCGATGTGTGGAGTAATAGTAGTAGATGCAGGCAGGAGTCGGTCTACTTGTCTCGGACATGATGCCTATATACATGATCATTGCCTTGGATATCGTCATGATTATTTGCTTTTCTATCAATTGCCCAACAGTAATTTGTTTACCCACCGTATGCTATTTTCTTGAGAGAAGCCTCTAGTGAAAACTATGGCCCCCGGGTCTATCCAAATCATTTACTAAAACCCTAAAAATACTTGCTACAATTTTATCTTATTTATTTTATTTTATATTTTAGTTCAATCTATCTATCTATCACATACAATTTAATCTTGCAATTTACCGCCGAGGGATTGACAACCCCTTGTTTGCGTTGGGTGCAAGGATTTGTTGTTTTGTGTGGAGGTGTTGTTCACGAGGTGTTGCGTGATTCTCCTAGGTCGTGTTTGGTTCCCTGGGTGCATCCAGCCTACATCGCATGAAGGAGCTTGGTTAGGGCTGGCCTGGTTGAGCTGATGCAAGTAGGAGTTGAGATGTGTGTTTGGTGTACATGCATGATATGGCCCATGCTTACCTCAGATGTTGTTTGGTAGGCTGCATGAGACCAAACAATATGATAGATGTGGAATTTGATTCTAGATGCTTGTACATGTATGTAAAATAATTAGAAGATTGTTTTGGTGACATGCACTCCAACTCAGATATCTTTGCTGATTGAAGTAAAAGAACATGATAAAACACAGATAAGAAATCACAATATTCTTAATCTGTAAATTTCGTATGAAGATCCTTTGAATCAAAGAGGCAGCTAAACAGGGAAAGAAAACAAATGAAAATCCATGCACTTCTATGTGTATTCCATTGTCAGCATTCATGAGATCCTATATTTAGCATACATACACAGAACAGCTAGCCCTCCGAAGACACTTCTTTTACTGTCCATCTATTCTAGCTAGCTGATCTCTTGATCCCAACAACACAAATACAAAACAAAACTAGCTTGTCTCTCGCTTGTTCTTCTTCCTCTAGCTAGATGATCTCTTGTTCTTCTTCCTCCTGATCAAATCAAAAGAAAAAAATATACACAAATTATTGGTGAAGTTAACAGAACGAATATGCAGAATCATCTCTAATCCATAGGCAGCCCTCACAGCCAGATCAGGCCTGTACAAGGCCAGCGGCCA
The DNA here is from genome assembly GCA_039707655.1 of Elymus sibiricus. Classification (NCBI taxonomy): domain Eukaryota; kingdom Viridiplantae; phylum Streptophyta; class Magnoliopsida; order Poales; family Poaceae; genus Elymus; species Elymus sibiricus. The sequence continues at coordinate 36,298,229 of CM077674.1, forward strand.
AACCAAGCAGGACATCGAGCTGCTCAAGCACATGGTCGAGCTGATCTACCACGGCCAGGCCTTCCTCGCCATTAAGGGCACAACGCACAGATCCCATGCTTGCTCACATGCGTGGATCGAGCAGGCAACAGCTCTCACAACCAGATCGTGCGAGCGGCCACGAGCACCCGACCGGTGCGCGCGCGCACGTGTACGTGCCGCCGGAGTCCCGTGCTTGCTCTCACGGTCAGATCGGGCGGGCGGCGGTGAGCGACGGCGTGCAGGTCGCCAAAAGCTGGGGACGGAAGGGAGGGGCCAGAGCTTGGGACGGGAGGAGGGGGGAGAGAGAAGGAGAGCTGTACCTTGCCACCGGCGAGGAGATGCGGCGGCGAAGGGAGATGCGACGACGGGACAGCGAGATCGAAACGCCTCGCACCAGAGGATAGAGCGGCAGCGAGAGCGGGGGGAAATGCGACGACTTTGCTCACGCGAGTGCAGGCGCGGGCCTGGCTCGCGGAAACGGTCGATCCCTGCGTTTCCGCTCAGCCTGGCTGAGAGCCCGATTTTGCATCAGTCGGGCCTGGCCCAGTGAGACGTGCAGCCTACCAAACGTGGAGAAACTTGCATGGCGGGTGCGATGCAGGTGCAAGCCAAGGAACCAAACACGCCCCTACTGGATTGATAACCTTGGTTTCATAACTGAGGGAAATACTTATCTCTACTGTACTGCATCTCCCATCCTCTTTAGGGAATTACCAACGCAGCGCACAAGTAGCAGTTACCTTAATTACCCTTAGTTTTCGAAGAGGACCCGGGTTCATGGAACGGTTGGACAATAAATGGGAGGCAAGTTCTAAGAAATAAGGTCACTACATACGGAATACATAGCTACAATAATTCAAGAACATGAGCTAGAGATTTTATCCTTGTTAATTGTGATGTTACATAATTTGTGTCATCCATGCAACATCACAATATCCATCCATATTCCTATATTTTCTGCTACTACCTGCTCTCTTTAAGTTATTTGATACTTTACAACTGCTGGTTATTTTCTGCTTTGAATTACTTTGCTGTTACATAGATCACTTTGTTCACTACATTTCCATTACTACTAATAATTTCTCTGAGCAAGTAGTTGTTTTAGGTGTGGTTGAATTCACAACTCAACTGCCAAAGCTTATAAGTGTTCTCTTGCTCCCATCATATCAAATATAAATTAGGGTTGTAATACTTCCCAACAAAGACTATTGCGATCCCCTACACTTGTTGGTTATTAAGACTATTTTCTGGCGCCGTTGCCAGTGAACATAGCTCTATTTATTAGTCTACTTGATATTTACTTGCTGGCTAAAATTATTATCCACCATGGGAAAAGCTCAAGACCGTAAAGTAGAAACTGTACAATCCAAGACAAGAACATGTACTGCTTTAAGCACTCATGTTACTCTTGATTCACCTACTATTTTAAGTCAAGTTGTGACACCACCACCACCATCACGTATGCCTAAATCATCCTCTAGTATGTCACATACTACTGAAGAAGTTATCAATGATACTACTGCTACTTCTGCCGAATCTCCTCCCTTAGGACAATTACTTGATGGACACCTTGCTATATCGGAAGAAAGAAAAAACACTTGATGATGCACCTACTACACCACTAGTGAGCACACCATCTACACCTATTACACCTAATGAGCTTGACAAATTTTTTGCTAGAGCTTTTAGAGAATGTGACACAGATAACGATCCTGATGCTTTAGTTAAATTGTTTGAAAGAACAACCTTAGGAGACATGTTTCTTCTTGGAGATGAATTTTGTTCTTCTCATATTTACGTTAAAGATGATGGTTATGCTTTTCATGTGGAACCTGAAGTTATTAAAATCTATGAATCACTTGGATTTCTAGGTAGAGAGGAAGAGAATGTTTTTGATCATATTCATAAAGTTGAGGATCTTGCTAAACTTTTTGCTAAGATACAAATCTTTTACACTTCATGCTTAAGTTGTTCCCTTTTTCACTTGGAGGTGATGCTAGAATTTGGTTCAATAAACTACCACCTATAAGTATAACCAATTATCAAGAATGTCTCATTGCTTTTATAGAAAATAATCTGTCTTTACACATGTGCCATGCTGTAGTTAGAGACATTCATAATTTTTCTCAAACCAAGGATGAGGCTTTGCCTCAAGTTTGGGGAAGGTTTTGTGAGTTGCAAAGAAAGAATCCACTTCATGGTATTAAAGATCAAACTTTGCATGACATCTTTTATAATGGCCTAACCCTAGAATCTAGAATGGAAATAGATAGCTATGCAGGAAATGTTTTCTGGGACAGGACATTGAATGATGCTATGGAACTTCTTGATGGTATCTCTAAATTTTTTTATGAGTGAAATTCAAATGAGCTTGTACCAGCACCTACTCCCAAGAAAAGAGGTGTTCTTACCTTGAGTGAAGATGATACGAAAGAAGCTAAGAAATCTATGCAAGAGAAGGGTATTCCAGCTGCTAAAGTAAAGAAATTGCCTCCAATGGGTGGCACTCTTCCATATCATACTTTTGGTCTTGTTATTAGAGTAAATTCTTTATATGAATTTGATGAAGGAGAAATTCCATTTAATAAAACTCCTAGTCAATGTCTTGATGAAGTAGACAATTTTCTTGTTAAACAACATCATTTCAACATGGAAATTAAAAGGGATCTTTCTGAGAATCCTAATAGAATTATGAACATGTCTAAAACTTTAGAGAGGACCATGAATGACATTAAGGGACTTGCTATACATTGTGCCATGATTCAAACTCATCCTATATAAATTATGCAAACTCAAAAAACAATCATACATGATATGTCATGTGCTAGCAATAAAATATGTGGTGTAGGCACTAGGGGTGGAGCTTCCACCTAAGATCCTTTATATCCTGAGGGTGATCCAAATAGAGTTATTCAAGAATCACAAAATGCTAATGGGGCAGCACCTAGTACTTCTAAAAGGAAAAAGAAAAAGAAAAGAAATAAAAGTGATGAAATGTCTACAAGTACTAGAGGGGACCCTAATGATAAAATGATAGTGACTCATGAATATCAACATGACACCTCTATCTCTGATGCTGAAACTCAAAGTGCTAATGATAAACAAGAACCCACTCAAGGTAATAATATTGCCACACAAGAAGAAGAGGTAGAAGTAGAAGCTCAGGATAACAATATTGAAAAAGAAAAAGATAAGAATGAAACTCCTCATGTTGTGAACCAACCTAGGAAAACCAAACAAGCTATTAGGCATGGTAGAGAGAGAGAACTTTGGGTTCACAAACCTATGCCTTTTCCTATTGATGCTCAAAAAAAATTAAAGATGACAATTTTTTTGCAAAGTTTCTTGAATTGCATAGAGATCGTTATTTGCAAATTCCTTTGACTGAGGCTATTTAAGTTCCACCTTATTCCAAGTAGATGAAAGATATAGTTCTAATAGAGGAAAGATACCTATTGAAGAGATATCTACTATGCTTGCAAACTATTCTTTCAAAGGTAAAATACCTGAAAATTTAGGAGATCCTGGAATCCCCACTTTACCTTGCACCATTAAAAAGAGTTATGGTAAGTATGCCTTATGTGATTTACGTGCAGGTGTTAGTGTTATGCCTTTATCTCTGTATAAGAAGCTTGATCTTGATAAGCTAATACCAACTAACATATCTTTACAAATGGCTGATAAATCTACTGCTATCCCAGTTGGTGTTTATGAAGATGTTCCTGTTGTGGTTGCTAATGTTTCGATCTTAACGGACATTGTTGTGCTTGATATGCCTGAGGATGATAGCTTGTCTATTATTCTATGAAGACAATTTGTTTACACTGCAGGGGTTGTTATTGATTACGCTGAAGGCAATTTTTAATGTTGAGGGAAACCAGCATATCGTTTATTTTCGAAGGAAAAGTATGACTAAAAATAAGTATTTTGCTCCTTCAAAAAGTGTTATGACTATCATTATTGGAAAAGCGAAATGTCTAGTGCCTCCTCCAAAATAGATATAACAAACCATTATGATAGGCTGCATGCCTATCCAAGATGAGGTAACATAGAGTAATGATTTGATGCTTAATGGATTTGCACGCTGTGAAATTTTTATTAATAAGGACTGATCACCTTCATTAATAAATCACTTTCATAATTGTAAAGTAATTCTTCTAATTTCTTCACTAGTTTAGCATTTGTTTTCACTTTTGCATAGTCATTTTAATTTTATAGAAAATAATTCTAGTATGTCAAAAAGTGATCATTTTCATTTCTGAGAAAACATAAAGAAATTGGAAAATATTCACAAAAAATATGAGGCATGTTTATATAAAGAAAAGAAGCTAGGGGTCACAGTTGCGCCACCAGAAGGCCCACAGGGGGCCCAGGCGCCTAATCAAGTCGCCTGGTGGTCCTGGCTGCCTGTAGTGGGGGCCTGGGGCCCACCTGCCCCCCTTTCTCAAGTGGTGGATGTGGCTGGCACCTTCTTCTTCCCCGAGAAACACCCCCCATATTTTGCTGCATTAATTTTCTGCTCCCTTGCTGCTCATTTCAATCTCCTCCATTTAAGCTCCATTCTCAAATCCCTTTGGTGGGATTGTTTATAGGTATGTAACTCCTCTATTCATCCAACTATAATTTTGTTTAGTGCCCTATACTTTGCTATATTTGGTGCTCTTATTAGCGATGAATATAAGCTTGCATGTTGATTTGAGAATTTTTGGAATAGTTTTGAAGCATGGGATAGTTACTAGAAGCTTACTAGAGTTGTTTCCTACAATTTTTATGGTCAACTGTCACTCTATTTGATATGTCCAAAAATTTCGGAACCTAGGCACTATGTGGGCTGCTTGTGGGAAGTTGCTTAAGGGGAGTTCCTCCTAATCCTCCTCCAAAGAAACAAGGTCCAAATCAAAGGTGATCTATTCCTCTAGATTGGGATATGTGGAAAACAAGTATGAAGCTCGTGATGGCCTCGCAAGGATTCCTAATGTGTACAATACTATATGGCCAGAAGATTATATTATGAACACTTTGCAATTTGGAGAACACTTCATGGACCCTGTCTCCAATGATGGTTTGATAGGTGATGTCTACTACGCAACTTTATTCTTGTAGACTCGTGTTGGGCCTCCAAGCGCAGAGTTTTGTAGGACAGCGGCAATTTTCCCTCAAGTGGAAGACCTAAGGTTTATCAATCCGTGGGAGGCGTAGGATGAAGATGGTCTCTCTCAAACAACCCTGCAATCAAATACAAGAAATCTCTTGTGTCCCCAACACACCCAATACAATGGTAAATTGTATAGGTGCACTAGTTCGACGAAGAGATGGTGATACAAGTGTAGTATGTATAGTATATATAGGTTTTTGTAATCTGAAAGTATAAAAATAGCAAGGTAGCAAGTAACAAAAGTGAGCACAAATGGTATTGCAATGCTTAGAAATAAGGCCTAGAGTTCATACTTTCACTAGTGCAATCTCTCAACAATGCTAACATAATTGGATCATATAACAATCCCTCAACGTGCGATAAAGAATCACTCCAAAGTTCCTATTCGCGGAGAACATAAGATAGAAATTGTTGTACGGTACGAAACCACCTCAAAGTTATCTTTTCCGATCAATCTATCGAGCCATCCCTATAAGTGTCACGAACAACCCTAGAGTTCGTACTAAAATAACACCATATGATACGCATCAACCAACTCTAATGTCACCTAGATACACCAATGTCACCACAAGTATCCATGAGTTAATTATACGATATGCATCAAACAACTTCAGATTCATAATATTCAATCCAACACAAAGAACTTCAAAGAGTGCCCCAAGATTTCTACCGGAGAAAGTAGGACGAAAACGTGCATCAACCCCTATGCATAGATTACCCCAATGTCACCTTGGGAATCCGCGAGTTGGGTGCCAAAACATATATCAAGTGAATCAATATAATACCCCATTGTCACCACGGGTATTCATATGCAAGACATACATCAAGTGTTCTCAAATCCATAAAAGTATTCGATCCGATAATAGTGAAACCTCAAAGGTAAAAACTCAATTCATCACAACAAGATAGAGAGGGGAAAACACCATATGATCCAACTATATTAACAAAGCTCGCGATACATCAAGATCGTGCCAAATCAAGAACACGAGAGAGAGAGAGAGAGAAAGAGAGAGAGAGAGATAAAACACATAGCTACTGGTACAAACCCTCAGCCCCGAGGGTGAACTACTCCCTCCTCATCATGGTGGCCGCCGGGATGATGAAGATGGCCTCCGGTGATGGTTTCCCCCCTCCGGCAGGGTGCCGGAAAAGGGCTGTAGATGAGATCATGGAGGTACAGAGGCTTGCGGCGGCGTAAAAACTCATCTAGGTTAACTTTCGGGGGTTTCTGAATATATATGATTTTTCAGCGTTGGAATCACGCAAAGAGGTGCCACAGGGGGCCCATGAGGCACCAGGGCGCGCTTGGGGGGGGGAGTGGCGTGCCCTGGTGGCTTGTGGGGCCCCTGTGGGTCTTCTGTTGCTCCCCCGAAGCTTCCTGGGTCTGTTTCCTTCCAGAAAAAATCGTCAAAAAGTTTCGCTGCATTTGGACTTCATTTGATATGGATTTTCTGGAAAACCAAAAACAAGCAGAAAACAGCAACTGGCCCTGGGCACTAGGTCAATATGTTAGTCCATAAAAATCATGTAAAAGCCATATAAAAGTGCACCAAAATCATACAAAACTATAATAAACATGGCATGAATACTTCATAAATTATAGATACGTTGGAGACGTATGAGCATCCCCAAGCTTAATTCCTGCTCGTCCTCGAGTAGGTAAATGTTAAAAGAAATAATTTATGAAGTATGAATGCTAGCATTGTGCATAAGTTTGATCAATGATAATTTCAATCACTTTTCCTAGCATCATTATATATCATAAACAGTAGCTCATTTCATAAAACTCATCATGATAAAGTAGCAATCGGTTCACATGTTATGGTTCAAACAATGCATTCTCTTGAAACTTAATAACCTATGTTCTTAGTCACCAAACAATTGCAATTCAACTTAATTTCAACAAAGTCTAAGTAAGAGCTCCACATACTCAATTATTATTTAGTCTTCTATGATTGCTAGTACTCAAAGCATATTTTTAGAACAAATGGCATCCATCGAACACAGAGAAAGATAGGGGCTTAATGTTTTGCCTCCCAAGTTATTTATCATAGAGATAATTGTCAACAATAATAATTCATGATCAAATATATTTGACTGGCCATATGTGCCTGGATCTTTCCCCACCACATGATGCTTGCCAACTAGAGAATAATTAAGGTTGAAATGAGAAGTAATACTATTGTGTAACACCCCCAGATCTTAGCTCTATCATTAACCTAGACAACATGCCTTGTCATCATGATCATCATCATTAAATTGCATTTAGGAAATAATCCAACTCAAATTCAAATTTAAAATGCAAGTCAAATTAATAATTCTCCAAACTGCAAAACTAAAGTGTTCATAATTTTGCTAATAATCTCTAAGTAATTAACAAATGGAAACCAACATTATTTAAATTATTAAAATGACCTTGTCTATTTTTGAGTTGCACCAACATCACATAAGTGGCTAATTTAAGATTCAAACACAATTCAAAACGTTTCAAAATGACCTCAAAACTTTGTGCACTGATTTAAAATAATGCCTAGTAATTATGAGTCAACCTTCATGCTCAACTAAAATTATTTGGTAGCTAAAAGAATTACAACACAGAAACTGTAAAAGGAAACAGAAAATACAAAATGGAAAAAGAAAAACACTACACTATGCACTGGTGGCCCAGTGCTACAGTAGCACAGCCCAAGTCCACAGGGCCTTTCTCCCTCCTCTGTACAGAGAGGAGGCAGAGCCTAGGCGTGGCGTTCATCCACGACGCCATGGCCTCGGCTGTCGCCGTGTCGATCATCCGCCGGCACCCCGAGGAGTATAAGGCCCTCCCCGATGCAGTGGACAACCCTAGTCGTCCTTCCTCCCTCTTCTCGCGTCGCCCCCTTCGTTTCTTTCATGCCCGAGCTCTGCCCGCCATGGCCATCGTCGTAGCCGCGGCCAACGTGCTCCCCGTGCCGTAAGAAGATGTCCAGGAGGACCGCCATCATCGACTCCGTCATCCCCAAGCACCGAACCGAGCGGAGCCACCCCGTACGGTCGCCATCGGGCTCTTTCCCGCCGCGTACATCGCTGTTGTTCGTCGCCGTTTGCCGCCGCTCCGGTCCACCCCCGGCCTCTCCGACCTCGCCATCAGCATCGCAGTGAGCTCCTCCCTTGGATCCCCCCTTCCTCCGCCTCGATTCGGTCGTCGTTTGCCGTCCCCGAGCTCGTCCGAGTTCGCGCGTACGCGTACGTACGTGCGTGCATTCTGCTCGCTGCCGTTGCTTCTGCTGTGCTGCTCCTTGCTTTGCGTTGCTGCCGCTACGCACTGCTATGCTGCTGCTCGGCTGCTCACTGCTGCTACATGCTGCCGCTGCTCGCCGCGTGCCGCTGCCCGCCGCTGCCGCCCCGGACGCGCCCGCCTTGGCTAGCCCGCGCCGTCCGCGCACACGCCCCACCGCTGCTCGCCGCCCCCCTGCGCAGCCGCTCCTGGCTGGCTATGGTCGCTGTGGCCCTGTGCCCGTGCGTGCTGGCCATGGAGCTCGTGCTCCTTGACCACAGCCATGGCTAAGCCACTGCAAGTGGCCGGCCTTGTTTAATTAGACTAGGTCTAATTAGGACCAATTAGGACTAGTTTAGTAGTACTAATTTAGTACTAGTTTAGTCTATAAAGCGAATGACATGTGGCCCCCTAGTTTAAATTAATTTAGACTAAATAATCTACCCCTATGACACTTACATGTGGGTCCATTGACCCTGTTGACCAGTCAACATTGACTGGTCAACTTCCGCTGGCTGGACCCCCTGGCCCCACTGTCATGCACACTGGCTAGCATAGCCCCAGGTGACAAAAGTATTTTCTGTTTTTAATTCGAATTAATATAATTCTAGAAAATGTGTAAAACTTTGGAAAATCATAGAAAAATAACCGTAACATAGATGGAAATAATTTATATATGAAAAATGATCAGAAAAATATGACGAGTCCGAATATGCCACCCACATACCTGCCACACCCCTCTAACATGATGAACATGGAACCTTCCCCTCCGGATCATTTGACCGATAACTGCCCGGAGCTGGGAAAATATTCCCGCTCCGAGTAAAATACTTAGTACTGCATTAGAACACTCCTAGCACAGTATATTGCCTAGTCATGCATCTGTGTTGCATTTATTTGCCGTGTATTTATTTGTTTCCTCCCCCTCTTCTCTCCGGTAGCCCCCGAGTTTGACGAGAACCCTGAGGACTGCTACATCACCGACGACCCCTCTTTCACCGCAAAGCTTCCAGGCAAGGAAAACCCCCTTGATCATCCCTATATCGCCTATTCCTTCTCCCCCATGCTTGCATTAGATTTTGCTACCGTAATTGATTGCTCCTAATCTGATGCATAGCCTGTTTTTGTAACTGTTGATGATTCCTTACCTGCTATCCTAAATGCTTAGTATAGGTTGGTTATCGATACACAAGTGGCCCCACACCCTTGTCCGTGTTGCCAGGCTTTACTACCGGATGCTTCAATCAACGTGATCGATATGACAGAGACCGAACACAGCACCGCACACCCCCTTAGTTGTACGACTCTGCAGAGCTACCATCGAGTGCCGAGGGTGATACCTCCTACCTCACTCCTGATGATATCTTTGTAGCATAGCTAGTCGGTTGTGGATTACTGAGGGTGATTCCTCTTTCACCACCTCCGATGACGCCTCTGTCATGCAACCCCTCAAGTGTGAATCCATCGAGGGTGATTCCTCCGGGTTCACCTTTGTGACACCCTGGTTTTCGCTCCTTGTTTTTTTCCTTCGCGGGATTTGACTCCCGTCTTTTTTTTGGTGTTATCGGATTTTCTCTCGCTCTAGGTATATGAAGATGGTCATTTAGCCTTGCCTTTCCTATCCAACCAGAGACTCTCTCCAGACAACCTTGCCATCCAAGATATATTCTCAGGGTTCTGCCACTGAAACCCTACCTTCCGAGTTGTCGGAAGGGAAACCCTAATTCCTTCGTTACAAAGGAACCCTAATTTCCTTTGATCTGTTGCCTCCCAAACTTTTCCCAGTGATCATCCCATATCTATAAACCCTGGATATGCAAAAATATTGCCAAGTCATTTGCAATATTTTTCATTTAAAATTAATTCCTTTTTCTGCCAGTTAAAGGAATTAAATCCAGAAAAATATCTATCCATCTCCAAATTCATGAAAACTTCTGGAGATATTCTTTGTGATCATATTGAGCTCCAATAAAAATATTGGCCATAATTAAATAAGGGAAATTGCCTTTTCTTATTTAAAGCCAATATTTCATTTTGGGCACTTTCCAAAGGAACTACTTTTTTGGTAGCCAGGAAAAAATCCCAAATAATTTGTGGAGCTTCTCCTATCCATATCTTCATCATTTCCATCAAGATCCCTAGTTCCACAGATCAAATTTTGAGAGCATCTTCCAGTTCTTGTTTCTGGATTTATTTTGAGGCTGTGAAGGAACTATATTTTATATTGCTTCAAAAATTCTCAAATTAATCCAGGACCTCAAATTCCATATATGATGTGAGTATGCAAAAATTCACATCATTTCATCTGGCCAATTTCTCCCAAAAATTCCATCTAGTTCCTGTCCAGATTCAAGCTCAGTGAAGGAATTACCACTTTGGCAATTCCAATTGAGCTGAAAATTTTCCAGTACCTTCATATCTGCAAATAATCACCCTACACCAAAATTCAGCTCATTTCACCAAGCCATATCAGTGCAGCTTCCAAGTTTAATTTCTGGACCAGAATCTGCATTTGCAAAGGAAGTGCATTCAAGCTTGGTCCAAATGCCTTCAAATTTTGCTAGATTCTGCTCCTTCCTACCACATTTCCCTGTGACAACTTGGCCATCTCATTGGCATCTCTGTTTGACCACAACTTCGTCCCCAAGATTCTGACCAGAAACTATTCTGGATCCCCTCGATCACCCTAGAGCTATCCTGGTCCCTCCAATGACCCATCTCATCTATATGATCAGTGCCTTCCGTGTTTGACAAGATTTGGCACCCAGAGGAGGGCCACAACACGACATGCCAGTGGTGACCACGGGCATAGCAGGCAGCAGTGGCGCTCTGTGCACCCATCTCGTCGGACCGGCCAACTCGAGCTGCCACGGCGTGTCCTGGCATGCCGACCTGACTCCCCGTCGTCCGCTTCCTCATCTCCGGTCACTTCCCCCTTCTCTCCCATCTTCCTCGCGCCACGGCGAGCATTGCCATGGCCATTGTCGCCCGTGACCGCCGTCGTCGCTTTCCTCTCTGTCTCCTTCCTCCCCGAGCCCTCTCGAATGCATCCGAGGCTTCTCCACTCTCCCAGAGCCCTTGCCGACATCCCCTCCTTCCTCCGCGTGTCGCCGGAGCTCCAGTACGCCGATAGGATCGCTACCTCGGCCGAGCTTATCCTCGCCCTCGCCGGGCTATAAATAGCCCTTCCCCGAGCCATTCGAGCACACCAACCTCCTCCCCTCTCCCTCTAGTCCCCTCCAGCTCGCTCGCCCGGTCGAATCCCTCGCCGGAGCGCCCCAATTTCCGGCGAGCCGCCTCCCATGGCCGCCACCCAATCTCTATCTCCAGCCCCTCCCCGCCCCGACCAAGCTCTCCACGGGATGCTCCACTTGCCGGCGAGCCCTCCCGTGCCCTCGCCGAACCCATTCCCCCACCGGAGCCCCTCCATTGGCCGGAGCCACCGTCCTCGGCCGCGCCGTGGAGCTCCGCCTCTGGCCGTCCTCAACTATAAGTGAGATAGCCGCCGGGCCCGCGCCAGTAAGTGGACACGTATTTCGTGGAAATGCGCCTTCCTTTTTGGAAAGCGTACTTTACTGGTGCTTCGAGTGAAAATGCGCTATCCCTCTGCTGAAGGCGTATTTTCGAAAAGGCGCTTTCTGTTTTCTCAGCCGGCCGAAACCTGTAAATTGCGGCCGTTCGTCGGTTAAGCGCAGAAATGAACACCTTTTTGTTTATTTTCTGCCTAACTAACGAACGCCCGTAACTTTTCAACCGTAACTCCGATCGAGGTGATTCCAAAGCCAACTTCTTCAGTTCGTCGAGCCCGTTCCGATGATATCACTTTCACCATGTTTACACTTTCTGAAAATACCCATTTTTCCCTTGCCCTTCTATTAGCCCTCCGAGAGAGAATCCTTTCTGGCAAAATCTTCCGCGAGGCGATCGCACTTCTTCCCGGAGTATTCCTCGACCCCCAGGCAAGCCGGCCATCTGATATATGCCCTCAAGCATTGCTCTGTGTTATTCTTGCGTGTTTAATTAATGTTTATGCCTGTGTTAGAATTAATTAAACTTCTGCTCATTTGAATTTGCTATTTACATTACATGCCAATGCTCATTATATTATCGCACTAGTGACTCATAGGTGACAATATGGAGATAGGTTGTTATATTTTCATCATGCATTACTGTTGTTATTACAGTAATAAAGAATGTGACTTAATGACAACAACCTCCTCCGTCGACTGGATCGAGTCATAGTGTCACCTATTCGGACTTACCCGTGCAGCCACATTTGCTGGTATGGGGCGGCCCTAGCTTGGTCTATTGTCTTGCCTCTTGGCAGTACCACCAAATAGGGAAGGTTATGCGTGCGCGCTACCCTGGCTCGGTAGGCGGCGATAACCTTGTGAGCCAAGTTTATGGTTATGTGCGCACGTCCCCGTTTGGGACAGTTTTGTTTGGCCACGACGGTGGCAGGTGTCACGGGGTGACACAGGGGCCACCCAGGACATGACCCTGGGAGGGTATGATTGTCGGTGGGACCGTAAGAGTGCCAGGGTAATAGACAAGTTTTGTTGGAGCAGCACTGGTCCACCCGAATGGGAACATGTACTAAAGTACGAGGCCAGGTGCTCCATGGTGTGGGTAAAGTGCGCAACCTCTGCAGAGTGTAAATCTATTCGAATAGCCGCGTCCTCGGTCATGGACAGTTCGTATAGGCCCCTATTTGGTCTATGTCGAGTCTGGAGGAACAAACTATATAATGTTATTGCTAAGACTAAACCAGAGATTGGTAAGGTTTATCAAACTTGCAGTACAGATGCCTGGACATCAGAGGATGTCAGGGGTATGAATGTTGGCCATGCGATGGCTATGAGATGAGCGGTGGGATGACCGCAAAGTTTGGATCAGATTTGAATCGTGAGAATACTCGGAGTACGAATTATTTACTTGATATGCTTTACTTTACTGTATTTACTCCAATAGTTATTATGATAGATAATCCTGCTATGACATGATGATTAAAACTGCTAGTTGTTAGATAATCCTGCCATAACCTGATAGGTAATACTGTTAAGATAACAAATACATGCTTGAATGCCATGGATTGCATTGCTTGGTGTATATGTTGGTTTGGTTTGCTTGCGAGTACATTCAAAAGTACTCAGCGGCCTTCAATGTGGCCAGGTTCACCTAAGGATTCGACGACCCCTAGCGAGGAGCCGGAGTGTTCGTGGGCTAGAAGAGTAACCCAGTCAGATCCCTATGGATTGGAGCCGCACCAGGACCATGCTGCCTTAGATAGAGCTTTTCCGCTGCCATCACCCTTATATTATATCATGTAAGCCTTATATATCCATTAATAGAAATGTATGTGTTCATGATACTTGTTGTAAAGGCACGTGCCAGTGTGATTTCCTGGGCTGGCATGGGCGGCGACCGTCTGGCTACAGTGGTATTCAGGCGGGGCGCCACAACGGATGGTATCAGAGCCAGGCTGACTGTAGGTTACCCTAACTAGATTTCATTGCCTCTTGATCAGTAGAAAGCCCAGATGGATTTCAGCCATCTTTGCCAGACAGGCACGGCTACTATTGATCATAAGGCAACCCCATAGGCTTATGGCTCCATCAGACCCCAACTCTCGTGGTCTTTGTCTTCGGGATGAAATGCCCGCACCAGGCAACGACCCGTGAGCCCTGAACCCCTAGGTAAACCAGATATCCCCACCTTGCTTGCTAACCATGGCATTTCTCTTCTCAAATCTAGTTTCCTTTGGGAAACGCTTATAAATTCCATCTTTCCCCGACAACCCTAGGATCGTTGACTAAGCCACTTTGGCTATGGTCGTGCGTCGATTTTGCTGTTCCCTAAGAAAGTAGTAGGAGCTTGACACCAATTGCTACCAGGAGCATTGTGTGGTTTGGCTTCTAAATCCTTAGAGGTACATCGAGTGCGCTATACTAGTTATACTAGTGAATCTTTGGCCACGTGTGTAAGGTCCGCAAAATTTGAGCTTTATTTGCTTTTTGGTTTTTCGTGGTTCTTGCCTCTTTTCTAGCTTCCGTTCTCTTGCTCCGACTGGATCCATCCGCAAGTACCACTAAGAAGACCAGCATACAACTTGGATAATACCCAATAATCCAAATTCAGTAAGAGTCAAGCCAAGCCAACTGCCCAAGACTTAGAATATTATCACCGAATCTGTCAAGAATGAAGAATGGGTCAGAAGCAGAATCGGAGTGCAAGGGACAAGGCCAGAATATACCTGAGAGAGTTTGCCTCAGAACAGTTCACATTTGAGAAGAAGTCAGATGAGTTGTCAGCAATGGACATCAGAAGGGACAAATTATTCCACCCTCGGTACAAGGATTATTTTGGTTAGTGGAGTGAACTTTGAGTCTGTCTCAATGGACTCAAGAATCATTTATTACCCAGAGAAGACATATTCCAGGAAGGTGAATGTGCCGAGAGCAACAACAAAATTCTGGTACATTGATACCAATTTCAAAGCATATTTTGGAATTCCTTGGTACATATACAAAATTTTCTGGGCAAAGTGAACAAGGTTTGCGATGAATATGGATAAGTTCATGGTTGCCCAGAATCAATGAGTATTTCACATGCCTGGAAGCTCAGCTAAACCGGATGGAATTATCCGTCAACTGTTCACTACTGGGAACACTTGGTTTGAACACAAAGGGTATTTTGAATTAATTGTCAACATGAAGTCTGCATCAGTTGTGCAACCTTTACAGTAAAATTGATCAGACCAGCAGAAGGACTAGCGGTGTGCATCACCAACGGAATATCTTCAGTCAAGGTATGGCCTACACCAAGTTTTGGCTTCGCTATGGGTAAATTCCGGATACTCCGGAAGGAAGCCAGAATCAGCCACAGGTCCGACTGCGTATCACAGTGCAAGGCTGTTGGTACAAGGAACACAGCCTTCCTCCGCAAGCTATCGGAAAGAGCTTACGACGCAAGATTCCCAGTCTTCCTCGCTACGCCACTCGGTGGGAAAGAACCTTCTGGGGTACGGCACTCCAATCTTCCCCAGCCGCTACCGCGGAAAGCTTCCAACATAAGGTACCTGACCTTCCGCAGTAAGCCACATGAGGGAAAGCTTTTGGGATACGATACCCAGCCTTCTTCAGCACGCTACCCTGGCAGAAGCTTCGAGTGCAAGGAATTCAGCCTTCTTCAGCATGCCATCGTGCCCGCGACAGTCTTGTTAGAAGCATGAACCAGTTCAGACACATGTCCGCCTCAGAACTCGGTGGTTATAAAAAGATTTATCCTACTTTGCATATGTTGTGAGCATGCAGTCCAGGGGATCAGTTCATGCGAGCCACTCATACACGGGAATGACTGTGCTCAAGAGAAACGTCAGCCCCATACTTCAAAGGAGGATGTGAACGCAGCAATCCCTACGAGGTATGCAAGAGTAAATTGTCAATACAAGCCCAACAAGCTGGGATATGACCAAGGAGCCATGATGGTAGGTCATGACAAGTTCCCCAAAAAGGAACCCCCAAGAACAAGGAAGTCTTGAATAAACAATCTCCGCGACGGTCAATGAAGTAAAGCTCCACAGACTAGGTGATATTGCCAATCCTTGTCAGACTCTTGCATATACGGCCACAACAATGCAGCCAACATGTCATCGTGAATACGGGCCATCAGCCAAGATCAGAGGTTATGCTCCGAAGAATGCGCAGAATGATAACCATACTATGTCAACTCAGTGGTCATATCAAGGATCACAGAGGCTATATATGGTAGAGCCATCTCAAAGATTACCGTCTATGATTACTTTGTGATCATGCCCGATATTTCAGTTGGGAATCACCTGAGGACGAAGTCAGAATGCAAGAGACAAGAGGAAACACCTCGTATGGAACCCAGAGCCAGATTGAGTATGCTAACAAGGCAGAAAGAGAGCCACTCCTAGTCACTCCAGGCCATACGAGCATGTGAGTCTGGTACCCAGAAAGAATGTCTCGCCCTTGGCAGTCAGTGTACGAAGTATCGCAATAAAAACCTGAAGCAGCTAGTCCCAGGCCATGGAAACCAGACTATTTGTCGATACTCGGAGCTACCCACCAACCCCAGCCAACAAACTACTAGCACAAAGGGTTTGCCTGACAGGAAAGAGAAGGATTCAATGCAGCCGTCTGAAAAAGACAGCACCTGAGCCATCAAAAGAAGCAGCTAAAAGGTCAGTAAACAAATGAAGACAAGATAGCTGATGGATCCAAGTCGCACTCAGGTAAGTCCCCCTTCACCGGAAGGTAAGCCCGGAAATCTCGAGGACGAGATTTTCTTAAGGGGGGTAGGTTTGTGACACCCTGGTTTTCGCTCCTTGTTTTTTTCCTTCGCGGGATTTGACTCCCGTCATTTTTTTGGTGTTATCAGATTTTCTCTCGCTCTAGGTATATGAAGATGGTCATTTAGCCTTGCCTTTCCTATCCAACCAGAGACTCTCTCCAGACAACCTTGCCATCCAAGATATATTCTCAGGATTCTGCCACCGAAACCCTACCTTCCGAGTTGCCGGAAGGGAAACCCTAATCCCTTCCGTTACAAAGGAACCCCAATTTCCTTTGATCTGTTGCCTCCCAAACTTTTCCCAGTGATCATCCCATATCTATAAACCCTGGATATGCAAAAATATTGCCAAGTCATTTGCAATATTTTTCATTTAAAATTAATTTCTTTTTCGACCAGTTAAAGGAATTAAATCCAGAAAAATATCTATCCATGTCCAAAGTTCATGAAAACTTGTGGAGATATTCTTTGTGATCATATTGAGCTCCAATAAAAATATTGGCCATAATTAAATAAGGGAAATTGCCTTTTCTTATTTAAAGCCAATATTTCATTTTGGGCACTTTCCAAAGGAACTACTATTTTGGTAGCCAGGAAAAAATCCCAAATAATTTGTGGAGCTTCTCCTATCCATATCTTTATCATTTCCATCAAGATCCCTAGTTCCACAGATCAAATTTTGAGAGCATCTTCCAGTTCTTGTTTCTGGATTTATTTTGAGGCTGTGAAGCAACTATATTTTATATTGCTTCAAAAATTCTCAAATTAATCCAGGACCTCAAATTCCATATATGATGTGAGTATGCAAAAATTCCCATCATTTCATCTGGCCAATTTCTCCCAAAAATTCCATCTAGTTTCTGTCCAGATTCAAGCTCTGTGAAGGAATTACCACTTTGGCAATTCCAATTGAGCTGAAAATTTTCCAGTACCTTCATATTTCCAAATAATCACCCTACACCAAAATTCAGCTCATTTCACCAAGCCATATGAGTGTAGCTTCCAAGTTTAGTTTCTGGACCAGAATCTGCATTTGCAAAGGAAGTGCATTCAAGCTTGGTCCAAATGCCTTCAAATTTTGCCAGACTCTGCTCCTTCCTA
The DNA here is from genome assembly GCA_039707655.1 of Elymus sibiricus. Taxonomy (NCBI): domain Eukaryota; kingdom Viridiplantae; phylum Streptophyta; class Magnoliopsida; order Poales; family Poaceae; genus Elymus; species Elymus sibiricus. The sequence goes on from CM077674.1 coordinate 36,316,075, forward strand.
CCACATTTCCCTGTGACAACTTGGCCATCTCATTGGCATCTCAGTTTGACCACAACTTCGTCCCCAAGATTCTGACCAGAAACTATTCTGGATCCCCTCGATCACCCTAGAGCTATCCTGGTCCCTCCAATGACCCATCTCATCTATATGATCAGTGCCTTCCGTGTTTGACAAGATTTGGCACCCAGAGGAGGGCCACAACACGACATGCCAGTGGTGACCACGGGCATAGCAGGCAGCAGTGGTGCTCTGTGCACCCATCTCGTCGGACTGGCCAACTCGAGTTGCCACGGCGTGTCCTGGCATGCCGACCTGACTCCCCGTCGTCCGCTTCCTCATCTCCGGTCACTTCCCCCTTCTCTCCCGTCTTCCTCGCGCCACGGCAAGCACTGCCATGGCCATTGTCGCCCGTGACCGCCGTCGTCGCTTTCCTCTCAGTCTCCTTCCTCCCCGAGCCCTCTCGAATGCATCCGAGGCTTCTCCACTCTCCCAGAGCCCTTGCCGACATCCCCTCCTTCCTCCGCGTGTCGCCGGAGCTAAAGTACGCCGATAAGATCGCTACCTCGGCCGAGCTTATCCTCGCCCTCGCCGGGCTATAAATAGCCCTTCCCCGAGCCATTCGAGCACACCAACCTCCTCCCCTCTCCCTCTAGTCCCCTCCAGCTCGCTCGCCCGGTCGAAACCCTCGCCGGAGCGCCCCAATTTCCGGCGACCCGCCACCCACGGCCGCCACCCAATCTCTATCTCCAGCCCCTCCCCGCCCCGACCAAGCTCTCCACGGGATGCTCCACTCGCCGGCAAGCCCTCCCGTGCCCTCGCCGAACCCATTCCCCCACCGGAGCCCCTCCATTGGCCGGAGCCGCCATCCTCGGCCGCGCCGTGGAGCTCCGCCTCTGGCCGTCCTCAACTGCGGCCGAGACCTCCTCTGGAAGCGGCGCACGCCGGGCATCCGCCCGTCCGCTCGCCCGCCGGAGCGGCCCACCGGAGCGCAGGAGCCTGCGCCGGGGCTGCGGCTCTGCTGCCGCGTCGGGGAAGGCAGGAGGAGGAAGGAGAAGGAGAGGGAGGAGAGAGAGAGAGCTGGTGGGCCCCGTTGTAAGTGAGATAGACTCCGGGCCCGCGCCAATAAGTGGACACGTATTTCGTGGAAATGCGCCTTCCTTTTTGGAAAGCGTACTTTATTGGTGCTTCGGGTGAAAATGCGCTTTCCCTCTGCTGAAGGCGTATTTTCGAAAAGGCGCTTTCTGTTTTCTCAGCCGGCCGAAACCAGTAAATTGCGGCCGTTCGCCGGTTAAGCACAGAAATGAACACCTTTTTGTTTGTTTTCTACCTAACTAACGAACGCCCGTAACTTTTCAACCGTAACTCCGATCGAGGTGATTCCAAAGCCCACTTCTTCCGTTCGTCGAGCCCGTTCCGATGATATCACTTTCACCATGTTTACACTTTCTGAAAATACCCATTTTGCCCTTGCCCTTCTATCAGCCCTCCGAGAGAGAATCCTTTCCGGCGAAATCTTCCGCGAGGCGATCGCACTTCTTCCCGGAGTATTCCTCGACCCCCAGGCAAGCCGACCATCTGATATATGCCCTCAAGCATTGCTCTGTGTTATTCTTGCGTGTTTAATTAATGTTTATGCCTGTGTTAGAATTAATTAAACTCCTGCTCATTTGAATTTGCTATTTGCATTACATGCCAATGCTCATTATATTATCGCACTAGTGACTCATAGGTGACAATATGGAGATAGGTTGTTATATTTTCATCATGCATTACTGTTGTTATTACAGTAATAAAGAATGTGACTTAATGACAACAACCTCCTCCGTTGACTGGATCGAGTCATAGTGTCACCTATTCGGACTTACCCGTGCAGCCACATTTGCTGGTATGGGACGGCCCTAGCTTGGTCTATTGTCTTGCCTCTTGTCGGTACCACCAAATAGGGAAGGTTATGCGTGCGCGCTACCCTAGCCCAGTAGGCGGCGATAACCTTGTGAGCCCAGTTTATGGTTATGTGCGCACGTCCCCGTTTGGGACAGTTTTGTTTGGCCACAACGGTGGCAGGTGTCACGGGGTGACACAGGGGCCTCCCAGGACATGACCCTGGGAGGGTATGATTGTCGGTGGGACCGTAAGAGTGCCAGGGCAATAGACAAGTTTTGTTGGAGCAGCACTGGTCCACCCGAATGGGAACATGTACTAAAGTACGAGGCCATGCGCTCCATGGTGTGGGTAAAGTGCGCAACCTCTGCAGAGTGTAAATCTATTCGAATAGCCGCGTCCTCGGTCATGGACAGTTCGTATAGGCCCCTATTTGGTCCGTGTCGAGTCTGGAGGAACAAACTATATAATGTTATTGCTAAGACTAAACCAGAGAATGGTAAGGTTTATCAGACTTGCAGTACAGATGCCTGGACATCAGAGGATGTCAGGGGTATGAATGTTAGCCATGCGATGGCTATGAGATGAGTGGTGGGATGACCGCAAAGTTTGGATCGGATTTGAATCGTGAGAATACTCGGAGTATGAATTATTTACTTGATATGCTTTAATTACTGTATTTACTCCAATAGTTATTATGATAGATAATCCTGCTATGACATGATGATTAAAACTGCTAGTTGTTAGATAATCCTGCCATAACCTGATAGGTAATACTGTTAAGATAACAAATACATGCTTGAATGCCATGGATTGCATTGCTTGGTGTATATGTTGGTTTGGTTTGCTTGCGAGTACATTCAAAAGTACTCAGCGGCCTTCAATGTGGCCAGGATCACCTAAGGATTCGACGACCCCTAGCGAGGAGCCGGAGTGTTCGTGGGCTAGAAGAGTAACCCAGTCAGATCCCTGTGGATTGGAGCCGCACCAGGACCATGCTGCCTTAGATAGAGCTTTTCCGCTACCATCACCCTTATATTATATCATGTAAGCCTTATATATCCATTAATAGAAATGTCTGTGTTCATGATACTTGTTGTAAAGGCACGCGCCAGTGTGATTTCCTGGGCTGGCGTGTGCGGCCACCGTCTGGCTACAGTGGTATTCAAGCGGGGTGCCACAACCTTGACGGTTGCATCGAGAGGGAATCCATCGAGGGTGATTCCTCGAATTACCCTCTTGATGTTACGGCCACACGGTTACTTTTAACTGTTGCCCCATGTACTGTTACTGCAGGACTGAAGGGACAGGCGGTACCACCCCGGTAGAGGTGGACCTGAGTTCCTGACAGTCTCTTGAGAGCCGGGTTGACCTGGAGGGTACCCGCAAGATAATTACTAGGCGTGGCCGGGTAGGCAGAGACCGCCCTAGAGAGGGATGGGCCTGACCCTTGTTGCACTTCCTCGAGACGGGGCGACGGGAGTACTGATCGTCACCGCGAGCTCCCAACACACTAATAGATTTGGGTATTTGATCTGAGTTGGCCACTGGCCTATACGCACTACCACCACGTGGGATAATGGTTTAATGAGGCACTCGGCGTCGTATGTATCAGCCGAAAGCTCTGTCAGATGTCCAGTTCAGCAATGTGGCTGGGCCGGATCGCGCCATCCAGGCAGAGGTGCTGCTAGTATCCCCCTGCGCACAACGACCCGGAGTACAAAGGGCGATGGGCCCAAGACCCCTGAGCACTTAGGATGTAGACCGGTGGGGACCTCTCTGCTGAGCCTAGGTAGGACTACATAGTGTCGATCAGCCGAGGCCGGGCATGACCGAGAAAAGTGTGTCCGGGCAAAGTTAATCGAGCGTGTTGGGTAACAGTAGTGCACCCCTGCAGGGAAGTTATCTATTCGAATAGCCGTGTCCACGGTAACAGGACGCTCAGTGTTGTATCCCGATCTATTACAACTTGAACTTGATACATGTTAATTAATATGTAAGCTCCGGGATCGCTTTCTCGCAGGGAGTCGAGGAAGGATCTCTGGGCTTTGCTACTACATGCTTGTTACTTCATGTTATGCTACTAATCTGCAGTCTTCTAATGCTGCAAGATGCTAGTCTTCGATAGGCTAGGCCTTCTCTCTATTCTGGCATTTCTGCAGTCTAGTCCATAGATACAGCCCTTCATTTGATACCGATGCATACTTAGCATAGATCTGATGTAAGTCTTGCGAGTACTTTGGAAGAGTAATCACGGTTGCTTTGCTACCTCTTTTCTCCATACCCGATTGCTGCGACCAGATGGCGGAGCTCCGGAGCGAGCTGATCCCGTCGGCGATTACTACTACCCCGACGAAGCCTACTTCTACGTGGAGACCGACGACCAGGAGCGGTTTAGGAGGCTCCCTGGCAGGAGGCCTGCGCCTTTTCGATCTAGTTGTCCTTGTTTTGCTGAGCCTTCTTAAGGCAACCTTGTCTAACTATGTCTGTACTTAGATGCTGATGCTTCCGTTGACTATTGTGTAACTCGAGCTTATGTATTTGAGCCCTCGAGGTCCCTGGCTTGTAATATAAAGCTTGTATTATTTTATTTTGTGTCTAGAGTTGTCTTGTGATATCTTCCCGTGAGTCCCTGGGCTTGATCGTGTGCATTTGCATGTATGATTAGTGCACGGTCGGGCCGGGGGCGTCACAAGTTGGTATCAGAGCCAACTGCCTGTAGGAACCCCCTTTCCAACTCCTTGGCCGAAGTTGAGTCTAGTATTTGCAAAAACTATATTACTAACAGTGTGGTATGGCTTACGGGCCCACATCGCAAATGGATGGGATTAGGATCTTTTATTCCTCTTCTATACTCTGGATTCTGATCTCTCTTCTTTTCAGGTTAAAGATTTTACTAACTCTAACATTAGGTTCTCGTAACTATTTCCGAAGATACTCTCCGATATTTTGAGAATCCTTTGTGACTACAGCCTTGCAGCTCCTTTCCGCACCTACGAATAATTCCTCACACTTACCATGGATCCGTTCATCCCCAGTTGTTCATGTGATTCCCAAAATACTTTGAAATACTATCTGATCTCCCAAGAATCCTCTATAGCATATTGCTCCTGAAATTCTTGCCTTCCTGCATTATGGTTAACTCCACATGCCTAGTAATCTTCGTTGACATCCCGTGTCATTGTCATTTTGAGTCTTTGATTCGATATGTTTGCGAATACTCGCAATCATCACTCGAAACAAGAATCCATCCTTCTGGCTCAGACGTCATTCGGGCATGAGCTGGTTTTCAGCCAATCAAACCTTGACCGATTGTGCCTCTAATTAGTCTATTCAACTTACTCATATTTGATCAGAGCATCTGGTTCTGATACACCGATCTGGAAATCATAATTTCTTTGTATTTAAGCGTCGAATTATTCAGATGTTTCTATTAATCCGATGCCTTTGCATTCTTTCTTCTTCTGGTTGAGTACCGATACTCACATCAGATCCTTTGTGGACCGCCAAGTCCTTTGTAGGATTATTATCCGACACTGTCCTTCATATCCAATAACCTTGTGAGTTCTTCCCCTGATACATAACGCCTTTGGTAAATTGTTTCTTCTGCTTTTGTCAACCATGCTCTACTATCAAGCTTGTGTTAATTACTCCTGAAGTTCGTGGTATATGTTCGTAAGATGCCCCGATGGGTTGAACCTATGCCTTCCCCAATCCATGTGAACCCGAAAGTTTTCACGAGTCATAGTCTTCTGGTTTCGCCAGATAAATTTTCAACACTACAACTTCTTCGAAAACAAGTAGTGAATGAAAGGTTATGCATTGATGAAGTGGGAGTTCACCTTGAACTTTGTGTTCATGCCCATGGAAACGATGTAGACCGCCACGGAAGCTTCTTGCAAAATATTTATTCATTTGTATACCTCTTCTGGTATCCTTAAATTTGATCCCTTGCAGTTATGGTTCCGACCATACTGTCCTTATTTGATATATCTAATAGGAATCTATTCTCGTGCCTCGTCTATTTTTTCGACAAGGCTAAAGCATCTGCTGTCCGCAAATCAACGATCCAGTTCAGCTTTTATTTTGTTCTACCTTCGAGTATTACCCTCTGGTATCTTGAGGATATTGTGCCATTGCACTACATCTTATAAATTCTTGGTGAAGTAATACCTTTCACCGTCATAGTCATTCCACGGGTTTTGAGTTGTTTGTCAACTTTCCTTTCCATTGGTTTGTTTAACCTTTCTTGTAATTATTATGATCTAAGCAGTAATAATTCTCTGCTTATGTAAACACCCCGATGCACTATTCTGTCAGTATAGCCTATTACTATTGTTGTTGACATTCCGGTAACCACCGATGGACGAGAACTTTGCCTATTGGTCCGCCTCGTCTTAACGAGCAGGAAAATGGTTCTCTTTTCCCCCGCCCTTGGTACCGACGTTGTTGCCGACATAGCTGACAGACTTTCCTCTGACACGTCTTATTGTCGTGACCGCACAAGATGTCACCGCCCTTCATACTCTTAATCGACACTCACCACAGTTCCACAGGATCAAAACCTGACTCTCCTGTACATCCTTGATCCCGAAGATGCCCCTTACCCCACCTCTTAAATCTCGGGACAAGATTTCTTGTAGTGGAGGAGATTTGTAACACCCCCAGATCTTAGCTCTATCATTAACCTAGACAACATGCCTTGTCATCATGATCATCATCATTAAATTGCATTTAGGAAATAATCCAACTCAAATTCAAATTTAAAATGCAAGTCAAATTAATAATTCTCCAAACTGCAAAACTAAAGTGTTCATAATTTTGCAAATAATCTCTAAGTAATTATCAAATGGAAACGAGCATTATTTAAATTATTAAAATGACCTTGTCTATTTTTGAGTTGGACCAACATCACATAAGTGGCTAATTTAATATTCAAACACAATTCAAAACGTTTCAAAATGACCTCAAAACTTTGTGCACTGATTTAAAATAATGCCTGGTAATTATGAGTCAACCTTCATGTTCAACTAAAATTATTTGGTAGCTAAAAGAATTACAACACAGAAACTGTAAAAGGAAACAGAAAATACAAAATGGAAAAAGAAAAACACTACACTATGCACTGGTGGCCAAGTGCTACAGTAGGACAGCCCAAGTCTACGGGGCCTTTCTCCCTCCTCTGTACAGAGAGGAGGCAGAGCCTGGGCGTCGCGTTCATCCACGGCGCCATGGCCTTGGCTGTCGCCGTGTCGATCATCCGCCGGCACCCCGAGGAGTATAAGGCCCTCCCTGACGCAGTGGACAATCCTAGTCCTCCTTCCTCCCTCTCCTCGCGTCGCCCCCTTCGATTCTTTCATGCCCGAGCTCTGCCCGCCATGGTCATCGTCGTAGCCGCGGCCAACGTGCTCCCCGCGCAGTAAGAAGATGTCTAGGAGGACCGCCATCATCGACTCCGTCATCCCCAATCACCGAACCGAGCGGAGCCGCCCCGTACGGTCGCCATCGGGCTCTTTCCCGTCGCGTACATCGCCGTTGTTCGTCGCCGTTTGCCACCGTTCCGGTCCACCCCCGGCCTCTCCGACCTCGCCATCGGCATTGCAGTGAGCTCCTCCCCCGGATCCCCCTTCCTTCGCCTCGATTCGGTCGTCGTTTGCCGTCCCCGAGCTCGTCCGAGTTCGCGCGTACGCGTACGTACGTGCGTATGTTCTGCTCGCTGCCGTTGCTTCTGCTGTGCTGCTCCTTGCTTTGCGTTGCTGCCGCTGCGCGCTGCTATGCTGCTGCTCGGCTGCTCACTGCTGCTACCTGTTGCCGCTGCTCGCCGCGCGCCACTGCCCGCCGCTGCCGCTGCCGCCCCTGACGCGCCCGCCTTGGCCAGCCCGCGCCGTCCGCGCGCGCGCCCTGCCGCTCCTCACCGCCCCCCTGCGCAGCCGCTCCTGGCTGGCCATGGCCGCCGTGGCCCTGTGCCCGTGCGTGCTGGCCGTGGAGCTCGTGCTCCTTGAGCACAGCCGTGGCTAAGCCACTGCAAGTGGCCGGCCTTGTTTAATTAGACTAGGTCTAATTAGGACCAATTAGGACTAGTTTAGTAGTACTAATTTAGTGTATAAAGCAAATGACATATGCCCCCTAGTTTAAATTAATTTAGACTAAATAATCTACCCTATGACACTTACATGTGGGTCCATTGACCCTGTTGACCAGTCAACATTTACTGGTCAACTACCGCTGACTGGACCCCCTGGCCCCACTGTCATACACACTGGCTAGCATAGCCCGAGGTGACAAAAGTATTTTCTGTTTTTAATTCGAATTAATATAATTCCAGAAAATGTGTAAAAACTTTGGAAAATCATAGAAAAATAACCGTAACTCAGATGGAAATAATTTATATATGAAAAATGATCAGAAAAATATGACAAGTCCGAATATGCCACCCACATACCTGCCACACCCCTCTAACATGATGAACATGGAACCTTCCCGTTCGGATCATCTGACCGATAACTGCCCGGGGCTGGGAAAATATTCCCAGATATTTTCTCGCTCCGAGTAAAATACTTAGTACTGGATTAGAACACCCCTAGCACAGTATATTGCCATGTCGTGCATCTGTGTTGCATTTATTTGCCGTGTATTTATTTGTTTCCTCCCCCTCTTCTCTCCGGTAGCCCCCGAGTCTGACAAGACCCCTGAGGACTGCTACATCACCGACGACCCCTCTTTCACCACAAAGCTTCCAGGCAAGCAACACCCCCTTGATCATCCCTATATCGCCTATTCCTTCTCCCCCATGCTTGCATTAGATTTTGCAACTGTAATTGATTGCTCCTAATCTGATGCATAGCCTATTTTTGTAACTGCTGTTGATTCCTTACCTACTATCCTAAATGCTTAGTATATGTTGGTTATCGATCCACCAGTGGCCCCACACCCTTGTCCGCGTTGCCAGGCTTTACTACCGGATGCTTCGATCAACGTGATCGATATGACAGTGACCGAACACAGCACCGCACACCCCCTTAGTTGTACAACGCTGCAGAGCTACCATCGAGTGCCGAGGGTGATACCTCCTACCTCACTCCTGATGATATCTCTGTAGCATAGCTAGTCGGTTATGGGTTACCGTGGGTGATTCCTCTTTCACCACCTTCGATGACGCCTCTGTCGTGCAACCCCTCAAGTGTGAATCCATCGAGGGTGATTCCTCCGGGTTCACCTTGACGGTTGCATCGAGAGGGAATCCATCGAGGGTGATTCCTCGGATTACCCTCTTGATGTTACGGCCACACGGTTACCTTTAACTGTTACCCCATGTACTGTTACTGCGGGACTGAAGGGACAGGCGGTACCACCCCGGTAGAGGTGGACCTGAGTTCCCGACAGTCTCTTGAGAGTCGGGTTGACCTCGAGGGTAACCGCGAGATAATTACGAGGCGCGGCCGGGCAGGCAGAGACCGCCCTAGAGAGGGATGGGCCTGACCCTTGTTGCACTTCCTCGAGACGGGGCGACAGGAGTACCGATCGTCACCGCGAGCTCCCAACACACTAACGGATTTGGGTATTTGATCTGAGTTGGCCACTGGCCTATACGCACTACCACCACGTGGGATAATGGTTTAATGGGGCCCTCGGCGCCGTATGTATCAGCCGAAAGCTCTGTCAGATGTCCAGTTCAGCATTGTGGCTGGGCCGGATCGCGCCATCCAGGCAGAGGTGCTGCTGGTATCCCCCTGCGCACAATGACCCGGAGTGCAAAGGGCGATGGGCCCAAGACCCCAGAGCACTTAGGATGTAGACCGGCGGGGACCTCTCTGCTGAGCCTAGGTAGGACTACGTCGTGTCGATCAGCCGAGGCCGGGCATGACCGAGAAAAGTGTGTCCGGGCGGAGTTAGTCGAGTGTGTTGGGTAACAGTAGTGCACCCCTGCAGGGAAGTTATCTATTCGAATAGCCATGTCCACGGTAACAGGACGCTCAGTGTTGTATCCCGATCTATTACAACTTGAACTTGATACATGTTAATTAATATGTAAGCTTTGGGATCGCTTTCTCACAGGGAGTCGAGGAAGGATCTCTGGGCTTTGCTACTACATGTTTGTTACTTCATGTTATGCTACTATTCTGCACTCTTCTAATGCTGCAAGATGTGCAAGATGCTAGTCTTCGATAGGCTAGGCCTTCTCTCTATTCTGGCATTTCTGCAGTCTAGTCCACAGATACAGCCCTTCATTTGATACCGATGCATACTTAGCATAGATCTGATGTAAGTCTTGCGAGTACTTTGGATGAGTACTCACGGTTGCTTTGCTACCTCTTTTCCCCATACCCGATTGCTGCGACCAGATGGCGGAGCCCCGGAGCCAGCTGATCCCATCGACGATTACTACTACCCCGACGGAGCCTACTTCTACGTGGAGACCAACGACCAGGAGTAGTTTAGGAGGCTCCTAGGCAGGAAGCCTGCGCCTTTTCGATCTAGTTGCCGTTGTTTTGCTCAGCCTTCTTAAGGCAACCTTGTCTAACTATGTCTGTACTCAGATGCTGATGCTTCCGTTGACTATTGTGTAACTCGAGCTTATGTATTCGAGCCATCGAGGCCCCTGGCTTGTAATATAAAGATTGTATTATTTTATTTTGTGTCTAGAGTTGTGTTGTGATATCTTCCCGTGAGTCCCTGGGCTTGATCATGTGCATTTGCGTGTATGATTAGTGCACGGTCGGGCCGGGGGCGTCACATATTGACTCTTGCATAAAAGTAAATACATAAAAGTAAAAGATAGGCCCTTCACAGAGGGAAGCAGAGGTTGTCATGCGCTTTTTATTTTTGGATGCACAAGCTCTTAATACAAAGTAACGTCACGTTATATTGCCCCTTGTGATAGCAACCTTTATTATGCAATCCATCGCTTTTATTTCTTTACCATCACAAGTTCGTACAACGCTGATTTTCCCTTGCAATAAAAGATCATACATATTTTAGGAGCAATTTTTATTGCTTTTTGCACCGATGACAACTTGAAGGATCTTATTCAATCCATAGGTAGATATGGTGGACACTCATGAGAAGAAACTGGGTTTAAGAGTTTTTGGATGCACAAGTAGTATCTCTACTTAGTACGAATTTTTGGCTAGCAAAAGATCCTAAGCAAGCACCACATGTTGGAGGATCCATAACAATATAACTTCTATGCAAATATACCCAAACATAACTCATTACGTTGTCTTCCTTGTCCAACTTCAACAAATTTGCTCAAGTTTTAAAATAATTAATGGGTATTCACAATCATAAAAGATGTCCAAGATAATATATTTATATTGGAAAGTTCTCTTCCTTATACTAATCATTCATGAATTTCTTGTATGAGCAATATTGTGATTGTCAAGCTTCAATAGATTTCACTTTCTAAACCAAATGTGAAATTACTACTAGGCATGATACAAGCATATGAAGCACATATAATTTCAACTTTATGATATTCAATTCATTTAACAATTTACTCATAGGATATAAGTGAAGCACAAGAGTAAATGGCAAACTACTCCAAAAAGATATAAGTGAAGATCAAATGAGTAGTCAAACAATTAAGTAGCTATGTGAAGACTCTCTCTCAATAAAGATTTCAGATCTTGATAATTTTATTCAAACAGCAAACAAAATGAAAATAAAAGGACACTCCAAGAATAGCACATATCATGTGAACAAGCAAAAACTTAGGCAAACCGGTAGGTGTTGACGAAGAAAGGTGGGATGCCTAACGGGGCATCCCCAAGCTTAGTTGCTTGAGACTTCTTAGAATGTTATCTTGGGGTGCCTTGGGCATCCCCAAGCTTGAGCTTTTGTGTCTCCTTAATTCCTCTCATATCATGGCTTCTCCTAAATCTTAAAAACTTTATCCACACAAAACTCAACAAGAACTCGTGAGATAAGTTAGTATAAATCAACTCAAAACCTCAACATTCTCTACTGTAGCAAATCACAAAATTTATAATTAAACATTGCATACTAAATGCCTCTTCATATTTAATACTCGTATCCAAAAATAGAAACATTAAACAAGCAACATATGCAAACAATGCAACAATAACCGGAATCTGCCAAAACAGAACAGTCTGTAAAATGTGAATAAGAATTCATACTTCCCTAACTCCAAAAATTCTGAAAAATTACAAAGTGACAGATAACTCATGCATGCTTACTGTGTAAAAATTTCAGATTTTTATCATGTTCTGACTATTCAGGAGTATTCTGGACATAACAGAAAACTTTCTGTTTTCAAACAGCAACACATAAACTTGCAAACTGAGCATGGTAAAGGCTATAATTGGCATTTTATTGAACTAAAAGATACAAAACATGATTATTGATAACAGAAAGATAATCTCAACAAAATAAAATGATGCTCCAAGCAAAACACATATCATGTGACGAATAAAAATATAGCTCCGAGTGAGGTTACCGATAGTGTTGAAGACAAAAGAGGGGATGCCTTCCGGGGCATCCCCAAGCTTAGACGCTTGATTCTTCCTTGAGTATTACCTTGGGGTGCCTTGGGCATCCCCAAGCTTAGGGTCTTGCCGCTCCTTATTCTCCTCATATCAATATCTCACCCAAAACTTGAAAACTTCAATCACACAAAACTTAACGGAACTTTGGTGAGATAGGTTAGTATGATAAAAATAAATCATCCACTTAGGTACTGTCAAGACAAGATTAATAATTGTTCTCACATAATTCCTACTGTATTCTATCATTTCCACAATTTATATTACTCAATATAAGCTATGGAAACAGTAAAACAAGCAAACTATGCACCGAAAACAGAATCTGTCAAAAACAGAACAGCGTGTAGTGAGCGATTTAAAAACCATACTTCTGCCCCTCCAAAAATTCTGAGAAATTAGGAAAACGTAAAAAATTTGTAACCCAATGCTCTGTAAAAATTTCAGAATTTTATCACGTGCCAGTACAGAATAGAAATTCCAGCACTGGACGCAAAAGTTTCTGTTTTTGCACAGAATCAAATCAACAAGCATCCACACTATCCCAAAGGCTTTACTTGGCACATTATTGAAATAAAACATATAAAACATGATTACTACTGTAGCTTAATCATGTGAACACACAAAAATGGTAGGTATAAACATTGGGTTGTCTCCCAACAAGCGCTTTTCTTTAATGCCTTTTTAGCTAGGCATGATGATTTCAATGATGCTCACATAAAAGTAAAGAATTGAAACACAAAGAGAGCATCATGAAGCATATGACTAGCACATTTAAGCCTAACCCACTTCCTATGCATAGGGATTTTGTGAGCAAATAGTTTATGGGAGCAAGAATCAACTAGCATACGAAGGCAAAACAAGCATAACTTCAAAACTTTCAACACATAGAGAGGAAACTTGATATTATTACAACACCTACAAGCATATGATCCTCTCTCATAATAATTTTCAGTAGCATCATGAAGAAATTCAATAATATAGCTATCACATAAAGCATTCCTTTCATAATCCACAAGCATAGAATATTTACTACTCTCCACATAAGCAAATTTCTTCTCATTCATAATAGTGGGATCAAACTCAACAAAATAACTATCATGAGATACTTGATTGGAATAATCCAATTGAAAATTAAAATCATGATGACAAGTTTCATAGTTATCATTACTCTTAATAGCATACATGTCATCACCATAATCATCATAGATAGCAATTTTGTTGTCATAATCAATTGAAACCTCTTTCAAAATAGTGGATTCATCACTAAATAAAGTCATGACCTCTCCAAATCCACTTTTATCATTATAATCATCATAAATAGGAGGCATGGTATCATCATAATAAATCTGCTCATCAAAACTTGGGGGACTAAAAATATCATCTTCATCAAACGTAGCATCCCCAAACTTGTACCTTTGCATATCATTAGTATCATGGATATTCATAGAAAGCATACTAACAACATTGCAATCACGCTCATCATTCAAAGATTTTATGCCAAACATTTTATTGAATTCTTCTTCTATCAATTGAGCACAATTTTCTGCTCCATCATTTTCAAGAAAGACATTATAAAGATGAATAATATGAGGCAACCTCAATTCCATTTTTTGTAGTTTTCTTTTATAAAGCAAACTAGTGATAAAACAAGAAACTAAAAGATTCGATTGCAAGATCTAAAGATATACCTTCAAGCACTCACCTCCCTGACAATGGCGCCAGAAAAGAGCTTGATGTCTACTACGCAACTTTATTCTTGTAGACTCGTGTTGGGCCTCCAATCGTAGAGTTTTGTAGGACAGCGGCAATTTTCCATCAAGTGGATGACCTAAGGTTTATCAATCCGTGGGAGGCGTAGGATGAAGATGGTCTCTCTCAAACAACCGTGCAATCAAATACAAGAAATCTCTTGTGTCCCCAACACACCCAATACAAATGGTAAATTGTATAGGTGCACTAGTTCGGCGAAGAGATGGTGATACAAGTGTAGTATGGATAGTAGATATAGGTTTTTGTAATCTGAAAATATATAAACAGCAAGGTAGCAAGTAACAAAAGTGAGCACAAACGGTATTGCAATGCTAAGAAACAAGGCCTAGAGTTCATACTTTCACTAGTGCAATCTCTCAACAATGCTAACATAATTGGACCATATAACAATCCCTCAACGTGCGATAAAGAATCACTCCAAAGTTCCTATTCGCGGAGAACATAAGATAGAAATTGTTGTAGGGTATGAAACCACCTCAAAGTTATCTTTTCCGATCAATCTATTGAGCCATCCCTATAAGTGTCACGAACAGCCCTAGAGTTCGTACTAAAATAACACCATATGATACGCATCAACCAACTCTAATGTCACCTAGATACTCCAATGTCACCACAAGTATCCATGAGTTTATTATACGATACACATCAAACAACTTCAGATTCATAATATTCAATCCAACACAAAGAACTTCAAAGAGTGCCCCAAGATTTCTACCGGAGAAAGTAGGACGAAAATGCGCATCAACCCCTATGCATAGATTACCCCAATGTCACCTCGGTAATCCGCGAGTTGAGTGCCAAAACATATATCAAGTGAATCAATATAATACCCCATTGTCACCACGGGTATTCATATGCAAGACATACATCAAGTGTTCTCAAATTCATAAAAGTATTCGATCCGATAATAGTGAAACCTCAAAGGTAAAAACTGAATTCATCACAACAAGATAGAGAGGGGAAAACACCATATGATCCAACTATATTAACAAAGCTCGCGATACATCAAGATCATGACAAATCAAGAACATGAGAGAGAGAGAGATAAAACACATAGCTACTGGTACAAACCCTCAGCCCCGAGGGTGAACTACTCCCTCCTCATCATGGTGGCCGCCGGGATGATGAAGATGGCCTCCGATGATGGTTTCCCCCCTCTGGCAGGGTGCCGGAAAAGGGCGGTAGATGAGATTGTGGAGCTACAGAGGCTTGCGGTGGCGTAAAAACGCATCTAGGTTAACTTTCGGGGGTTTCTGAATATATATGATTTTTCAGTGTTGGAATCACGCAAAGAGGTGCCACAGGGGGCCCACGAGGCACCAGGGCGCGCCACCCCCCAGGCGCGCCCTGGTGGCTTGTGGGGCCCCTCTGGGTCTTCTGCTACTCCCCCGAAGCTTCCTGGGTCTGTTTCCTTCCAGAAAAAATCGTCAAAAAGTTTCGCTGCATTTGGACTTCATTTGATATGGATTTTCTGGAAAACCAAAAACAAGCAGAAAACAGCAACTGGCACTGGGCACTAGGTCAATATGTTAGTCCATAAAAATCATGTAAAAGCCATATAAAAGTGCACCAAAATCATACAAAACTATAATAAACATGGCATGAATACTTCATAAATTATAGATACGTTGGAGACGTATCAATAGGATTTGTCAACAACTGAGTACCTACTTATGTTAACCTCACTAGGGACTTTGTTTTATCTTTTGATTGGTAATTTTCACATGGTGTGTCTGTGGTTATATTTACTATATATGATCGTCCACATACCTTGTCACTTAGTGATTTTTTTGCTGCCATTCATGTTCCTTGTGAAGGTAGTACTTGTAAGGTAACTAATAAGGATCATGCTATTGCCAGCTTTGTGCGAGAAATAAGTGATAGAACTATTGCATCACCCACTGAGGGAAAATTATCTGGAATCCAAGACACTGCACTTCGTTATCTTGCTTACTTTATTGCATGTGGTTTTAATGCTAAATTTGAGCACACCGCTGTTAATAGGCATGATCTATATATTCTCATGTGAGCTACCCATCCTGAGTACAAGGGTAGATATAACTTGGGTATGATCTGTGCACGCCACATTAAGGCCACTGGGGATAATAGTTATGAGTATTGTTGTTGTGCTATTGCTACCTTGTGTGCTATGAAGTTTAGGTGTCTTGATTATAGTGTTGAAGTAGAAGCAACTGGTCAAAAATATTTAGATAAAAATGTTTTACTTCACCATTATTAACTTACTGTTGATGACTCCGAGGGTGCATACAAGTATGCTTTTACTAATTTTAATTCCTCTTGGAAAGTGCCTCGTCCTGCTCCATGTTTGTTTGATGTTCGTACCAGGCTCAGGTGGATTGTTTTGGACTCTGACATGATGGAATACTATGAAGAGGAAATACATCTGGAGCAGGCAACATGGTATGCAGCATTGTGGGAAACACCAGAGCCAATGTATTATTCATGGGATAACACGTCATCACCATGGAGGGAGCCATTATAGGCCAAAAGCCTAACCTTGGGGTAGTATTTACCTCTGCACTCCTATTTCCATTGCTGCCTGAAAATCCCCAAGTGCAAGGAGTTATTGTAGCACTCTCCATTGTGGATGTGGAAGTATACGAATGTCGATACCCCATAGGAGCTAAAGGTAGGTTTCCAATTCTCTCAAGCTATGTATGCCACCTACACAACTATCCTTGCACTTTAGTGTTTACTTTGTCTAGACTCTCTAAAACTAAGATAGGTTTGCAAGTATAGTAACTAGGATACTTTGTAGGATACAGTTCAAGGAGGTAACTAAAGTACCTAGCAAAGACAAAAATAAATGTTAGGGGCTGTTAATAAAAGATTGCAAGAACAAAACAAGAGCTTGAGTGTGTGGTGGTTGTGATGAATGTAGTGGTATCCAATGGGAGCAAATGTTCCTGGCAATTGGCTATTTTTTTATATTCATGGTTGATTTTATTTTCTTGGGAACAAGTCTAATGGCAATGCAAAAAATGTGTCTCAATGGTGTACCTAGGTGATTACCACCCAATGTCACTTAAAGGTTATCTCACCACATGGGTGATGACCCTTTGTGATTCGGTTTGGATTGCAGAAAGTCCCCTTACCTTTTCCCCAAAGAGTGACCCTGGGTATCGAAACCACGAGAGGATGTGCACTATGACAAAGAATCAAACAAGTTATTGTTGTCAACTTTAGTTCTAGTTTTAACCAGAACTTTATCAACCTTTTGAAAGTAAACACTGATATGAAAGTAGGCATGGGTATGAGGCATTATACCTACAACCTTGTACTTGTGATTGGGATCTCATCTTGATGTTAAACAAGGTCCTAGAAGACACCCGTTATGATGTGCTCACAACGTGATGAAGTGGAGGATGCATCCAAAGTACGTCCTGACTAGTGCGCGACCTGCATTGAGAGTCAGTTGCCCAACCGCCGGCCCTTACTGTCGCATGGGGTTACCTCGGTTATTAAGAATTACTTCAGACAAAAGCATTGGGCGTTTAATGACTACACCTGATTTATCCCCAAGGAATTGCTTTCCGCTACCATACTAATCTCTTCTGTCACTGGTTTTCAGAATAGTGTTCCACGCCTCCTCGCTCTTTACCTTCTCCTTTACCGATCTTAGTGATCCTGGGTACCTTCAGGGCCTTTGAACGAGAAGAAGACAAAACATAACTCCAATTCTAATCACACATAGAAATAGCGTCAATCAAGCAAAGTCATTCCAACGATCCCGTGCACAAATACATAGAGTTGAAAGGCTTTGCCTCAACCCATTGCCTTACTGAACTACTCACACATTGCGATCAGATCGCAAGAAGAAACCATTGAAGACGACATGAAGATGAATGATTGATTGATAAATTGTCTTACAATGTGGCTGATTGCGATACACCGATTACAAGTATGGCTAACTTGGAGGGGGACGGGTGTGGTGATGATGGAGATGATGGCTATGGAGATAGGATGGAGAATGACAGCGGCTAGGGTTTGACAATGGCTTCTGGTTCTCTGTTTCGTGAATGGTGGCCTCCCCCATTGCGATTCTGGCCTGGCCCCCTTTATAAAGTTTGTTCAGGTGGACTCCACGGTGTCGATGGTGTGCAGTACGACCGCTGGTACAAGCAGGCACGGTCGTACCATACGCCGTCTTCTACTCTGTGGGCCTTGTGACGCCTCCAATTGACTTGGCTTTGCCTCCACACCTCATGTTTCCTTCCATATGATGATTTTCTTCCATGTTTGGGTCCATTTCCTACGGAAACACATTGAACAAATGATTTCACAATTTCTTGCATTCAGTAGTCATTAGTGGCAGTATCGAAGTGATTCTCTTAGATATTCCAGGATTATCCGATTTAAACAACGGTGTGAAGAGTGCAAAAATATCATGCATCAACCTCCCCAAGATTAAACCTTGATCGTCCTCGAGCAAGAAACAAAAAGCAACCGTAAGGAACTCAATTGTTTAAACCAAAATAACGAGAAGGTTTTGGTTCACTTACGATCGGTACACCTAGATAGCCCTCCACTTTTTTTACCTGAAAACTTAGTATAGCTGTAGCGGTGGCATGGTCATTATGCAAGCTTTCATTAAGTCAAGATAATCAACACAAAAATATTGTTAGTTCAGACAAAACAATCAACTAGCTTTTATTTTATTTCGACTAGCTAACACGTGCTTGCTAGGAACACTTTGGAAGAGGTTTTCTCTTGCAATGAAAACATATATTAAGGGAGTGAAAGGTATGTAAAAGAAAGAGTGATTCTTAGTGTACTCATTGACACCCACAAGTATTGCTTCGTCAAGGCTCGCAAACACATCTTTCAATCATTGCTTGCTGAAACTTTTATTGTCTTACGGTGACGGGATTATGCCAAAGAAATGATACATGCAAATGGGGGGTTTCGCTGTGGCTGTCGAATACTATGAATCAAGGATTATCTCTCTCGAGCGCAGCGATCAGTATTCTTTTTACCACATACACACTTTCTCAAGAGAAAGCCGAATAATATTCATCATAGTGTTGCCACTACAGACGGTAATCAACTCATAGCCGAAATCCGAACCGAAGCCCTGGTAGATCGTTCATAGGCTAGCAGAGTCGTCAGCATAAACTCAGGAGGGGTGATGAAGTCACAGCAATGCGCATAAAGCAACATATAATGACGGGCCAAGGAACACGCATAAAGCAATATACCATCTATTGCAAAATATATTTTGGCATAACCTCGATCACCTCCAACTGGGTTTCTCTGGACAACTCTATTCACAAGTGCTATTGAGGCTATCAAATTAAATACTATCGGGTTGAGCATAACTAATATCACCTTCTTTTAATAAATTTTCTCAACACCCAAGTCTTTCGAGAGACTTTCTCTTATGCATGGTTATCTTTGTTATCATTTCTTTCTTTAAAACTAGAATCACAACAAGTCTTGGTTATCTAGATGAAACAGAACAAAGGCTACTTAATTATTTTTCTTAAATGAATAAAACTTTTGTTTTAACTAACAAGACTAAATCCCACATGAATACATCTTGCATGTGTCTGCTACATCTATTTTAAGCATTTCAAGTTCAAAAGGCAGGAGTCGTAGGACATACCTCATGTCCGTGAGTTTTCACGCCTCTCTTCCTTAAGTTGTGTTCCTCGTTGCTTGGCGTATATCAACTCTGCCCCAAAAATATTAGCAAGAGAATGCAAACAGAAATCCGGGGCAAACATAAAGAGTGCAGAGCGAAAGAAAACCTTATTCTATTTTTGGATTTTTGGTTTTTGAAAGCTAACTTGGAAAAGATGCAAACGGTGGAAAAAGCAAATGAAAAGAAAAAAAACCAAATAAAAAACAAATGTTGGAACAAAACAACACAAGTGTTTGAAGCTCTCAGAAGGAGCTAAAGTACAACCTCATTACAACTTATTAATATAAATACCGCACATCTTTTCTTGTAGACATGGAAGTAACCTCCCCAAGCTTAAGCTTTTGCAACCTCAAACCGAAGAGATCATTGCGGCCGTGGATAGTAGCCCAGAGCCCATAACTGGCTCCATGTGGAGAAGTGGTCTGCCATGTACACAATGTTGTCTCGGAGTGCATTGGCCAGGTTGCTCATGTTGTTGATGAAGCCTCTGAGGTTGTTGGCGTCGGTGTATGTGGCTTAGGGCATGTTCCCTTGTGCTTCAGCTTGTGGCTGCTCTTCTTCATCTTCCGATGTGAGTTCTTCTTCGTCCACCTCCTCCGGTTTAGGAGCTTCTTGGTCGAATGCTTCATCTCCTTCCTATGCAACATAATGCAAAATTCCCTGCTCTGTCGAGAAGCGGTTAGGCATGGGAGTGGGAAATAAATGCCCCACTCCAGGAATTCGAATAAATTAGTGACCATGGCAGGAGATTACCATCCCCGCACTAAGGAGACCATGAATATTAACAAGACGATTACCTCCAAGCAGGTTCAAGCCGGTGAAGTCCAAGCCAAGGGCATTGCCCAAGATGTTGTTAACTCCTCCGCAAGTGATGTCTCCTTGTGAGTGGTTTGCCTGCTGTCCAAGGTGAAGTAAAAGAATCTCTCCCAAATTAGACGTGCAGTTGATGTCGGGGTTCGCGGCCTTCCCAAAAATGAGAATATTTTCTTCATTGACTTTCAAAACATCCCCTCGTGCCTGCAAAGTGTTAGTGATAACATAATAGAAATATCGTATGGAAGGACACTCAATGCAACTGGCTCTATGCTTGTAGCCTTAATAAGACATTTGTCCAAATAATTCTACTGGATGGGGTTCAAGCAGATCGTAGGCGTAGTGGTAGTGCTCATCATTATTGGGGAAGCCAAAGTAAGCGCACCACTCCGTGAGGGAAATGTCGAAGCTTTGGTCCATGAGACGAATAGTGGTCTGGTCTCCTTCTCCACCAGAATTCAGCCCAACGGTGTGCTTGATCATGCCCAAAAACTCTAGCATCAACCGATGATAAGTCTGCATGTTCTAAAAAACAAAATGCTGCATCCCCTCACTAGCCCATAATAAATGGAAATCATTACCTATGTCAAGTGCAGCAATCATGGATGGACACGCCCACTTGGTTGGCTTAATCCTTCTCTCATGAAGCATCCAATATTTGTTCTGTTTGGCACGGTCAAGGAAATGAATCCCCTAACATAAAACTTGTTGTCTATGCGCAATTTCATCGGACGGATGAACAACTTCACTTCGCGCAATACGAGCGGTCGTTCTCGTGTTCATCTAATCAAAACAAATTTTTAGTCCAATAGAGCGATACAAAATTGAACCTATGTGAAACATATGATCTACCTCCTCTGAAAACATCAACAAATTTGTGCTCATATAATTTTTTTGATCAAGAACATATAAGAACCTAGACATGGCAATGCTAGGCCTATAGAGCACGGATTCGCAAAAAATAAATTGGGGATCGGAGGAGAAACATACCATAGATCGTTCATGCGGAAGGATTCAAACTGAAAATGAGTAGGGAGAGAGATCCTTTGAGGGTTTGGAGAGGTTTGGAGGAAGAAGAAAGAATAGATTGCAAATTTTGATTAGGTTTACCTCTTCTCGGGTTCATATGGCAGAAATAGTTGGCCGTACGAGCGGCGGTCCGAGCACGAGCACTCGTACCAAGTGCCGTAAAATGCTCTGGCTCTGAATTCCTGCTTAAACACACTTGGTACGACCCCAAGCACCATCTTGAAAAAGTGGACTTTCTATATGTGATGCTGAATATGTGGTACGACTTGGGGTATGAGCGCATGCGCTCATACTCCACACCGTCTTGGAAAATTGGACGTTCTGTTGGTTTTGCCCGGGGGTGGTACAAGCGAGAGCGCTCGTACCGTGCACCGTCAAATCCCCTAGATCCTTTGATTTGCAATTTTCTTTGAGGATTTTCTTCTTTGACCTAAAAGGTTAGTTCCAACACAATAAAAAGTCAAAATTTCCAGAGTTTTCAATAGAGTCGTAGCACATAACAATTTTAAGGGTTAATTGGATAAATGCCACTCGAATTCTGGCGATTCCGAGAAACGCCACTGCAATTTCCAAACTTTGAAAAATGGCACTGCAATTTTTGCAAACTTTGAAAAACGCCACTGCAGACTGTGAAAAATGCAACTGGAAATGGCATTTTTCAAAGTTTGGAAATTGCAGTGGCATTTCTCGGAATCGCCAGAATTCGAGTGGCATTTATCCAATTAACCCCAATTTTAATACATACAGTGCCGGTAACGATCATTTCTTCTCGTCCTCTTTTTAACATGAACTTCCACACTCTTTATTGAAATGAACAAAAATGAAAAACTAAACAACTTACTTTCTTCTACCTTATTCACCCTGGGTTCCCTCCCATGAAACGCTTTGTTTACAGCTGTTAAGCTCGACTGCAATGACAGTTACTTTCCTTTGGGTATGACAACGCCTAGCCCATAGCTTTTGGTGTTTAGGGTGGTGCCGTCTTCTTTTTGAAGTGCTTAACAAACGGATCTTTCGAAGGAAGATCAAATCTCACATTGCCTTCAAAAACATTTATGGTGGCTTTGATGGTTCTTAATGAGAAGATCAATCATAATAGGGTAGTCATTAATTTGAACAACTACACCATGTATAATCTCCACTGCTTGTGTAAAGGTAGAATTAGCCATGTTCAATCTGATATCATTTCTAACAAACGGGCCAAGACTGAGTTTAGCATAAACGGACTTAGGTATAGTTGAAACACTAGCACCTAGATCACATAGATCCTGAAACTTGTTTAACCAATCTCTATCTCAATAGTTGGTTCAAATATATCCTGTTGTTTAGCTGGGAGCTTACCATATAACTTTTCGTTTTCAGCATCTAACTCACATACCTTCTCAGTGATTTGATCAGCGAAGTGTTTATTGGCTTCGTCATTAGATACCTTAGGTAGTGGGTGCTTGAGAGTTAACATCTTTGCGAAGTCTGCAACTGAACATGAAGGTTCTAACACATGGCTCTTATCGAGCTCTTTTGAAGATGCTTTGCTATCTCTCATCATTTTGACACTCTCAACCGGATTTGGTTCCGGCTTTCCAGCAACTTGGCTAGAATCACTATCTAGCTCTCGGCAATCTCTGCAATGTGTACCTGCATGCTACAAGTTCTTTCTTCTAAAGCCTGCACATCGTTAGTAAGCCCAGCAATCTTATCGGTCATTTGACCGAGTAAGCCATCACGATTTTTTAGAATATCTATAAACATTTTGCTCTGCTCAGTTTGAGAAGTTATAAAAGTTTTAAGAGCTTCATCTAAAGCACTCCTATTACCATTGCTTGCCCGATTAAAATTATTAAGTGCTCCTTGATTAGTTGGATATGGTGGCTTAGGATAATTAGTTGGTAGTCGTCTACCCGTGCATTCGCACGTGCTAGTTTATTAATTAAGTATATCCATTTATTAAATTCTGATAAGATTATATAATGTTTTTTGAATGTTAAGATTATATAATGTTGTATAGTACATATAACAAATTTCCAATATATCGATACCACCGCCATTGGTTATCAGGTCATCCGGATTTTGAGAATATCAATTTTTCATTGACAAATAGTCTAAACTTAAATATTCTGCCAGACGTGAAAATAAACTACAAAAAGATAATTGTAGGTAACATGCATTTTCATGTTGTCTACTAAATTTCAGAAACAATATATATATTTTAGACATATTAAATTGAACCTAGAAATAAATAAAAATGCACATGAGATCTCAGAAATTTAGCAACCATCTGGCATATTCTTTCCAAATCCTGAATGTCGATCAAATCGTGATGTAGTATCACTGATCTGCATTGGACATGTGAAGTAAATTATCCATATTCTACCATATCTTTTTAAAGGAGACGTATAAATTCATTCACATGAAAACGAAAACTATTGATCTTGCATGGGAAAGGCCATTTCCTTTAGCTAGTTGAGACTTCCCTAATCTACATACCATTGCGACTTGTAATTTCTCCCTTCCCCGCTGCCTCCTATTCTTCATTTTTCTTTGTTCTTTTGGTGGTTGTGTCTTGTTGTGGATAATGTACATTGTCTCCAATAATTAGACACTCCCACTACACCTAGATGTACCTAGTTTACACCAGAAGCAAATATATATATCTTATGGCACAAACAAAAAACTGAATTTATTTCAGCATGCAAGTTGACAGAACAATAAAAACTTATGTATAAGTATCACGAAATTCCTACAATTCAACCATCCTATATTTGCATGTGAGAATATGTCCAGTTTGTTGTTTGCATGCCATTAAAGATAAAAAGGAATTTGATGGAGATAAAATAGGAGAAAATTAAGAAGTTGTGTCTGTACCTTCCGCATGCAGAATCTAATTTTGAATGGAAAAAAGGAAATCTGAATCCACTTCCTATTTCAATGAAGATATGTTAGGAAAACAAATCTATTGCAGTTTTATGTTTTTTTACACGAAAGTGCATATTCACTTGGACTCTAAAATTGCTCAGTCTGAGGGCTTCCTTTTCTGATCTGACGGGTATATTGCCTTTCATGAGATTTTTAGAAATAAAGATAGTAGGACTTCTCTTGGCACCACTGATATGTTTTTCATCTAACTTTTATGCTAACCACCAGCTTGGTATATAATTCTATTCCAGAAAAATGCAACATGCAGAAAAAAAGTTAAAGAAGCTTCAAGTTGCAGTACTTGATGACACGAAAAAGAGGACATCCTTAATCACATGGAAAGAAGTACATCTCAAAATCTAATCTATTATTGTTATAAGAACTTAAAGTACAACATATTTCTCAATAGGATGTATCATTGGAACATAATTGATAGTAGGAAAATATGATTGGAAATCCACTTGCAAGCTTCATGTCATCGTTCTACATCTGTGAAGATTTCTTACAATAGTAACATCTATTCAGGTCAGATACAAAGGAAAATATGATTGGAAATCCACTTGCAAGCTTCATGTCATCATTCTACATCTGTGAAGATTTCTTACAATAGTATCATCTATTCGGGTCAGATATAACTTAGAGGGTTAGATCACCTGCCATGGTTGATTTCTTCCTGCGAAGTAAATCAATTTGTTGTACACATTTCTCGTCAGCAGCAAATGGTGTTCTTCCTCGCAGAAGACCCTGCCATGGTTGATTTCTTCCCGCCAAGTAAATCAAGTTGCTGTACGCATTACTCCTCAGCAGCAAATGGACTTCTTCCTTACAGCAGAGAAAGTGGTTTGCGATCTAAAATTAGAACCAATAGTCATTACAAATTATTACTTTAATTTGGACTTCATTACTGATAAACTGATTCGGTTTGAAGAACAGAACCAAAACCATTAATGCATATTAGCTTCATAATTTCGAAATTTTCAAAATGGAATACATCCTTTATATATCTGCAACTTTCTCTTAAATCTAAGCAACTCCTTTGTAAATCGAAGCAAACATTTTGTAAATTCAACAAAATTATTTGAACAATATGAACTCTAGTCCTTTCCATGTTTGCTAGTAAAGTAGCAGCGCATGAAGCATCTATCATAGGAAAATCAACTTTCATAGCTACCAGTTGATAGGACCATAAGTCATGGGCATGAATCATTTGTTTGACATAACAAATAGGATGCCTACACAAACAAAAGTAGCATCGAATGAGTGCTCCTACTGCAATAATTTCAAGGCTTTCTACTATGCTTGGTATATTATGGATTGTGTACAAAATGCTGTACACACACACCTCACGCTGAGCTTGTGGCTAGTTGGTCTATCAGGCTTGTTGTAAGAAAAGCAAGCAAAAAGGGAATACAGGGTCATGGCTTCTAGCGGAAATGCATGCCTACATATTTTACCCGAAGTATTATCAGCTTCACACACCACTGTTATCACTTATCTGTAGGATGAAAATGGCCATTTTGTAAGGTACAATAATTAGTGTGTCCATTGAAACACAATGGTTTCTTATGCAACAATCTATATGAGATCTCAGCAACCTTTTCCACCAAAGCAACTTTGCTCTGTAACAGGACACGTATCTTCGCTCTCGGGATCAGCAACTAACCAAAGTGTTGGTTATCCAATTTAATTCATTTTTATAACACCAAAGAACATCAACTTGGCATCTGGAATTAAGATGAAGATATATGCAGCTAGTTTATATCCCTACTGAAAGCATCAAAGTTGTACTTTACCTGTTGTGAACTACAGTTCTCATAATTCTGGTAACCACCACATAAATGACAGAAAAGTGTTTTGAGTATGTAAAGTTGAAATTATACTCCATGGTATGTCAAATAACATCATCCATTTCTTTCACCAATTTAGTACAGATAAAAACATCTAAACGAAGGGTGGAATGCCGAAGAAATGTTATACGCGCTCATATGGTTGCAAAGAATATCCACAAAAATAGACGATGTGGAAGCCATACTGAAAGCTAACATTATGTTTTACCTCTGGGGATATAGCACTCATATGTCTCGGCTGGATGCATCATTCCGAGTAAACAAAAAGGCATGACATTTCCTTTTGCTTAGACATTGTGTTCTGAAGGTAAGAGAAGTACGTCAACAATAAGCTCTCTATAATTTCTCTACAAAATATTTAATGGAACAGGGGAATAAATTTTGACAGAAGCAAGCCATCTAAGTACCTTACAGAATGATAAAGATGCCAACATGTTTCTCTGAAATTTATTACACCATGTAACACAGGGAGGACTTGTCTCCGGAGAAGGGAACCAATAGTGCAAGATATAAGATGTATTGTACACAAGGGAGACACAATAAAATTCCATTAAAAGAAGTGCCCAGAACAGTTAAGTATTTATCATTTATGAAAAAGTTAATGTCAACATGGCATGTCGGATGCTTAGCACCCATAAACATGAATACTCCTATCTTTATTGACTGGCCTATAAATCTAAAAAATATTATTTTATAGTGTTGCTGCACCAAGTATTTTTAAAATAGAAAAATCATAATATGGTTTTCACATTTATTAATAATAATCAATATCAGTTTTGAAAAACATTGTAAAATGCACTCCCGCTAAATCAGATTGTAAGGTTGTCTCAAAAAAATCTGAAAGTAAATAACTTTAGTGTATAAACCTAAGAGTATATTCTTGATGGCTTGATCTATTGCACAATAAAGCACGGCTGATAGAAGTGAGCCAGTGAGTAGGATCTTCAGATCATATACAATTCATATGAATTTTTTATGTACCCCTTGAGCCATCTAAATTAACCTCTGAGCTGGAACATCAAAAAGAAGATAAATTGATCAGTATAAGCATTGATAGAACCATGACCCATCCAAGCATATATCTATATGTGTAACCTCATATTCAAATCTAAATCACCAATGTAGCACAAAAGAGAAAAGTTTAAAGGTGTAGAGGTAGACAAATTTACCTACTATGGAGAGGAATCTGGGATGCATCTATCATGAGTCTGGGAGGAAACGGAGGACAGTCTTGGACAGAGAAATCATAGGGGCAAGAGAGCCTATCAGAGGGGAAAAGATGGGAGAGATCGCGAGGACGCAACACAAACGGTTAAAGATGAGGCAACAGTTGGGGGAGAGCCACGATTGCAACACTGGGTCAGGCGAGGCATCAAGAGACAGAAGCTAGGTCGAGATGCTAGGCCGTGCTGGCTTGCGAAGGCAGCGGGGCAAGCCGAACGATGATGGCAATAGATGGATGAAGGTGAGAGGACAGTGGCAGTGATTTCAGTCAATTCGAAGGTGTGCGTGAAATTGCCTAACAGAGATTGAGGGGCATCCACCTGAGATTGAGGGATAGGAGGGATGCACGAATCTAGCGGCCCAAGATGATTCACGTGACCATCATGCGGACAATAATTTGATCGAGGAAGGATTAATATGGAGACACCATTGGTGAAGGACTCTTGGTTAATCTTGATGGTCGTTATTATTTGTTCACACATGGAGAAGAAGAAGAGACCATGGATGGATTTGAGAGAGAGAGAGAGAGAGAGAGAGAGAGATAATGGGGAGAGGAAGAAGATATGTGCAGTATAGGGGTAGATAGAAATTTAGAGGAGACCATGCGTGAAGTATAGGAGTAGATAAGTTTGATTATTTTTTAACCGTTGGTACTATTGCTTTTTTTAGGAATTCGTGGCTACTATTGTCAACCGAGAAATGATTCGGGGCCTTTTGAGTTTTTTTGCCCAGTTGAGTAAACATCCAGACTTGCAAAATTCTAGCAGAGCATTATATGGGTAGATCTGTACCGTAATAATTTAGTCCCACCAGATGAACTTGATGGTTGTTCATGAAGAAGAGGAAGACACCATGGATGGATTTGAGAGAGAGGGCCGGGCGAGGATGCTAGGCCGCGTTGGCTTGCGAAGGCAGCGAGGCAAGACGAAGAATGATGGCAATCTATGGATGAAGGTGAGACGACGATGGTAGCGAGTTCAGTCAATTGGAAGGTGCACATGAAATTGCATGACAGAGATTGAGGGACATCCATGTGAGATTGAGGGACAGGAGGCATGCGCTAATCTAGCAGCCCAAGAAGATTCACGCGACCATCTTGCGGGCAATAATTTGATCGAGGAAGGATTAATATGGAGACACGATTGGTGAAGGACTCTTGTTTAATATTGATGGTCGTTATTATTTGTTCTCAAGTGGAGAAGAGGAAGAGACTATAGATGGATTTGAGAGAGAGAGAGATAGAGAGAGAGAGAGAGAGAGAGAGAGATGGGGAGAGGAAGAAGATACGTGAAGTATAGGGGTAGATAGAAATTTAGAGGAGACCGTGTGTGGAGTATAGGAGTAGATACCTTTGATTATTTTTGAACCATTGCTACTATTGCTTTTTTGGGGGATTCGTGGCTACTATTGTCAACCGAGAAACGATTCGGGGCCTTTTGAGTGTTTTTTTCCTCAGTTGAGCAAACATCCGGACTTGCAAAATTCTAGCAGAGCATTATATGGGTAGATCTGTGCCGTAATAATTCGGTCCCACTGATGACCCACAAGTATATGGGATCAATAATAGTCCTTTCGATAAGTAAGAGTGTCGAACCCAACGAGGAGCAGAAGGAAATGACAAGCGGTTTTCAGCAAGTTATTTTCTGCAAGCACTAAAATTATCGGTAACGAGTAGTTTGATAGCAAGATAATTCGTAACAAGTGACAAGTAGCAATAGTAACAAAGAGTGCAGCAAGGTGGCCAAATCCTTTTTGTAGCAAAGGACAAGCCGGAACGATCTCTTATAATAAGCAAGCGTTCTCGAGGACACATGGGAATTTCATCTAGTCACTTTCATCATGTTGGTTTGATTCGCATTCGCTACTTTGATAATTTGATTTGTGGGTGGACCGGTGCTTGGGTGCTGTTCTTACTTGAACAAGCCTCCCACTTATGATTACCCCCTCTCGCAAGTATCCGCAACTACGAAAGAAGAATTAAGATACCTCTAGCCATAGCATTAAACATATGGATCCAAATCAGCCCCTTACGGAATATTGCATAAACTAGGGTTTAAGCTTCTGTCACTCTAGCAACCCATCATCTAATTATTACTCCACAATGCATTCTCTTAGGCCCAAAGATGGTGAAGTGTCATGTAGTCGACGTTCACATAACACCACTAAGAGAATCAGCAACATACATATCATCAAAATATCAAACAAATACCAAATTCACATGATTACTTATGACAAGACTTCTCCCATGTCCTCAAGAACAAAAGTAACTACTCACAAACCATATTCATGTCCAAGATCAGAGGGATATTGAATAGCATATTGGATCTGAACATATAATCTTCCACCAAATAAACCAACTGGCATCAACTACAAGATGTAATCAACACTACTAGCAACCCACAGGTACCAATCTGAGGTTTTGAGACAAAGATTGAATACAAGAGATGAACTAGGGTTTGAGATGAGATGGTGCTCGTGAAGATGTTGATGAAGATTGGTCCTCCCACGATGAGAGGATCGTTGGTGATGTCGATGGCTCCGATTTGCCCCTCCCGGAGGGAAGTATCCCCGGCAGAATCGCTCCGCCGGAGTGCAAAAGTGTTCCTGCCCAAGTTCCGCCTCGAGACGGCGGCGCACCGTCCCAAAAGTCTTCTCCTTCTTTTTTCTAGGGCAAATGGGCTTATATACCAGAAAATGGCCACCAGAGGCTGGCCAGGGGCCCCACAAGCCACCAGGGCGCACCTGGGGGGTGGCGCGCCCTGGTGCCTCGTGGACTCCTGGGTGGCCCCCTCTGGTATTTTTTTCTTCCAATATTTTTTATTTATTCCAAAATAAATCTCCATAAAATTTCAGCTCATTTGGAGATGTGCAGAATAGGTATCTCTGACATAGCTTTTTCAGGTCCAGAATTCCAGCTGCCGGCAATCTCTCTCCTTGTGTAAATCTTGCATATTAAGAGAGACAAGGCATTAGAATTGCTCCACAAAGTGAAATATTGATCAAAAACACTATAAATAATAGTAATAAAACATGATGCAAAATGGACGTATCATCTCCCCCAAGCTTAGACCTCACTTGTCCACAAGCGAAAGCCGATATCGATAATCATGTCCACATGTTTAGAGAGAGAGGTGTTGATAAAAAAAATACGGACATAGAAGCATCATGATCATTTTTATAACAGCAATATTCATTATCATAAAACTTCTCATGAGCAAGTAACAATTCATCACAACAACGAAGTGTAAGGCGTAAACTTTCTTGAAAACTAACAAACTATATTCTCAGTCAACAATGCAATTGCAATTCATCATATTTTCAGGAAGGGTTTCATGTAGGAGCTTTTTAGCAAGTCCACATACTCAACCATCATATAGTCTTCTATGATTGCTAACACTCACAACATATATATGGAGCAAAAAGTTTCAGCCAGACACATAGAAAGACAGGGGCTTATAATTTCGCCTCCCAACTTATTCACCTCAAGGGTGAAGTCAACAATAATAACTCATGATCACTCATATCCTATGGGCTATATATGCCTAGATCTTTCCCCACCACATGATGCTTGCAAAAGAGAAAAATAAAAAGGAATAGAGGAGAACACTATTGACAATTGCATAAAAAGTAAATACATAAAAGTAATAGATAGGCCCTTCGCAGAGGGAAGCAGAGGTTGTCATGCGCTTTTTGTTGTTGGATGCACAAGCTCTTAATGCAAAGGAACGTCACTTTATATTGCCCCTTGTGATAGCAACCTTTATTATGCAGTCCGTCGCTTTTATTTCTCTGCCATCACAAGTTCGTACAAAGCTTATTTTCCCTTACAATAAAAGTTCATACACATTTAGAGGCAATTTTTATTGATTTTTGCACCGATGACAACTTACTTGAAGGATCTTATTCAATCCATAGGTAGATATAGTGGACTCTCATGACATGAAACTGGGTTTAAGGGTTTTTGATGCACAAGTAGTATCTCTACTTGGTGCGGGTTTTTGGCTAGCAAAGATATATATTGAGCAAGCACCACATGTTGAAGGATATATGAAAATATAGCTTCTATGTGAATATAAGCAAACATAATTCATTACGTTGTCTTCCTTGTCCAACGTCAACAATTTGGCATAAAATACTTAATGGGGGATCACAATCATAAAAGATTTCCAAGATAGTGTATTTGCATTTTAATCTTCTCTTCCCTATTAATTTTTTTCATGAATTGCATCATTGACCAATGCTATGTTTGTTAACTTTCAATAAATTTTATCACTTATACTTTTCTTTATGTAATGTCATTACTTTCCATAAGATTAGCATATGATCTTTTTTATTATTTTCATTGCTAGGCTTGAAGCATAAAAGTAAAGAAGCAAAAACTCAAACTACTCTTTATTATATAACTCTCAACTCAATTACATAGATAGATGGATCATGAAACTAGCACTTGAAAATAGATCATACTAAACTTTTATTGAACTAGACCACGAAATCACTAAGGATCGAACTAAAAATAGGTAAAGATAATAAAAGTGATGGTGATACGATACCGGGGCACCTCCCCCAAGCTTGGCACAAGCCAAGGGGAGTGCCCATACCCATGTACTCAAGTTTCCTTCTTCAGTGATGGTGGTGGTGATGAAGTGGTGGGCTTGTCCTCCGGCTTCCATGGCATAGGTTCCCCATCATAAAAAGATGAACGAGTCTCCGGAGTCCTAAAACTTGCAGCTAAACTCATACCTTTGAATCTTGCCTCATACTCGTAATTTTGGTTTTGAAGATCATAGATTTGGCCTTGGAGATAGTCGATTCGTTCATTGAGCTTGAATATGACGTCCCCCATTGATTGGCCATCCACCTTGTGCTCACGGGTGAATTCCGTGATCATGGAGTGGTTGGCGCTGAGTCCACGTTCTACCATCCCTTGGCACTTGAAGATCTACTGCTCCACCGCTTTGAGCCTGGACTCCATGCTCCCGGTCTTCTCGGGTCGTTGAACATCCCGGATGTGAAGCACCCCCTCACGCATCTCAATGGCTTGAGGGTGTTTCATCACCTCCGGTAGGTAGGGGTTGATGACCTTCTCGTAGAACTTATCCTTGGAAGAGCTTGGTGGAGCCATAGCAATCTAGATCTGTCAGAAAAATAGCACGAAACAAGAACAGAGTAGATTTCTGCGATACGGTGGTCAAAATGTCTGGAAGTATATATAAAGAATTTTTATCTTGCAAAACAAGTATTCCAGAAGAAAACGGAGTCGGGAAAGCTCACGAGGGCCCCACGAGCCACCAGGGCGCCCCTGGGGGGGTGGCGTGCCCTGGTGCCTCGTGGGCACCTCGGGGGTCCCCTCGGCTGTTTCTTATTTTTGTATTTTTTCTAATATTCCAAAACTGACAGAAAGTATTTTATGGAATTTTTGGAGTCGGTTTACTTACCGTATCACATACCTCTTCCTTTTCAGGGTTCTGGAGTGTTCTGGAAGGTCTCTCTTATGTATTCCTCCGGTGTAATTGTTTCAATAATATTAGTTTCAACATTAATGGGAGTACCTGAAATATAATGCTTAATTCTTTGCCCGTTTACCACTCTCGGATTAGTGCCTTCGGAGTTATTTATTTTGATGGCTCTGGAGCGATAGACTTCTTCGATGATATACGGTCCTTCCCATTTAGAGAGAAGTTTTCCTGCAAAGAATCTCAAACGAGAATTGTACAATAGAACTTGCTCACCCACTTTGAATTCCCATTTTTGAATTCTTCTCTCTTGCCATCTTTTAACTTTTTCTTTAAACAATTTGGCATTTTCATAAGCTTGGGTTCTCCATTCATCTAATGAGCTAATATCAAATAACCTCTTTTCACCGGCAAGTTTAAAATCATAATTGAGTTCTTTCATTGCCCAATAAGCTTTATGTTCTAACTCAAGAGGTAAATGACATGCTTTTCCATAAACCATTTTATAAGGAGACATACCCATAGTATTTTTATAAGCAGTTCTATAAGCCCATAATGCATCATCAAGTTTTTTAGACCAATTCTTTCTAGATCTATTGACCGTTTTTTGCAAAATTAATTTTATTTCTCTATTGCTCAATTCTACTTGACCACTAGATTGAGGGTGATAGGGAGATGCAATTCAATGGTTGACATCATATTTAGCAAGCAGTTTACGAAATGTACCATGAATAAAATGTGAACCACCATCAGTCATTAAATATCTAGGGACTCCAAACCTCGGGAAAATAACTTCTTTAAGCATTTTAATAGAAGTGTTATGATCAGCACTAGTTGTTGGAATAGCTTCTACCCACTTAGTAACATAATCAACAGCAACTAAAATATGAGTATACCCATTGGATTTAGGAAAAGGTCCCATATAATCAAATCCCCAAACATCAAATGGTTCAATAGCAAGTGAATAATTCATAGGCATTTCCTGACGTCTACCAATATTACCAATTCTTTGACATTCATCACAAGATAAGACAAACTTACGAGCATCCTTGAAAAGAGTAGGTCAATAAAAACCAGATTGTAATACCTTGTGTGCAGTTCTCTCCCCCGCATGGGGTCCTCTGTAAGCCTCGGAATGACACTTCCGTAGGATTTGTTCCTGTTCATGCTCAGTTATACAACGTCTAATAATACCATCTACTCCTTCTTTATAAAGATGTGGGTCATCCCAAAAGTAATGTCTTAAATCAAAGAAGAACTTTTTCTTTTGTTGGTATGTGAAACTAGGTAGTATAAATTTAGCAACAATATAATTAGCATAGTCCGCATACCAAGGAGTATTACGAGAAGCATTTATGATAGCTAATTATTCATCAGGAAAATCATCATTAATAGGAAGTGGGTCATCAAGAACATTTTCCATTCTAGACAAATTATCTGCTACAGGATTCTCAGCTCCCTTTCTATCAATAATATGCAAGCCAAATTCTTGTAGCAATAGAACCCACCTAATAAGTCTAGGCTTAGCATCTTTCTTTTCCATAAGGTATTTAATAGCAGCATGATCGGTATGAACAGTTACTTTAGAATCAACTATGTAAGATCTGAATTTATCACATGCAAACACAACTGCTATAAATTTTTTCTCAGTAGTAGCATAATTTCTTTGGGCACTGTCTAGAGTTTTACTGGCATAATGGATAACATTTAATTTCTTATCAACTCTCTGTCCTAGAACAGCACCAACAGCATAATCACTAGCATCACACATAATTTCAAAAGGCAAGTTCCAATCAGGTGGTTGAACAATAGGTGCAGTGGTTAAGGCTTTCGTAAATGTTTCAAAGGCTTCTACACAATCATCATCAAAAACAAATGGAACATCTTTTTGCAAGAGATTGGTAAGAGGCCTAGAAATTTTAGAGAAGTCTTTAATAAATCTCCTATAGAAACCAGCATGACCAAGGAAACTTCTTCTACCTTTTATATCTTTAGCATATTGCATTTTCTCAATAGCATCAACCTTAGCTTTATCAACTTCAATACCTCTTTCAGAAATTTTATGCCCCAAGACAATACCTTCATTCACCATAAAGTGGCACTTCTCCCAATTCAAGACAAGATTAGTTTCTTCACATCTCTGCAAAACTCGATCAAGGTTGCTTAAGCAATCATCAAAAGAAAGTTCCGTAAACGGAAAAATCATCCATGAAAGCCTCAACAATCTGTTCACAAAAGTCAGAGAATATAGCAGTCATACATCTTTGAAAGGTAGCAGGTGCATTGCATAAACCAAAAGGCATACGTCTATAAGCATATGTTCCAAAAGGACAAGTAAAGGTGCTTTTCTCTTGATCTGCAGGTGATACAGGTATTTGAGAGAAACCAGAATAACCATCTAGAAAGCAAAAGTGTGTATGCTTGGACAATCTTTCTAACATTTGATCAATAAAAGGTAAGGGGTAATGATCTTTTCTAGTGGCTTTGTTTAATTTTATAAAATCAATTACCATCCTATAACCAGTTACAATTCTTTGTGGAATGAGTTCATTTTTATCATTAGGAACAACGGTAATACTTCCTTTCTTAGGGACACAATGAACTAGACTTACACATCTACTATTAGCTATGGGATAGATTATACCTACTTCCAGAAGCTTTAATATTTCAGTTCTTACCACCTCTTTCATCTTAGGATTTAATCATCGTTGGTGGTCAACAACTGGTTTAGCATCAGGCTCCATATTAATTTTTTGCTGACATAGAGTAGGACTAATGCCCTTAAGATCATCAAGAGTATATCCAATACCAGCGCGGTGCTTCCTCAGTGTTTTTAGTAGTCTCTTTTCTTCATGCTCTGAAAGGTTCGCACTAATAATAACAGGATATATCTTCTTTTCATCTAGATAAGCATATTTCAATGTATCAGGCAATTGTTTCAATTTGAAGACAGGGTCACCCTTAGGTGGAGGAGGACCTCCATGAGTTTCAACAGGCAAATTGTGTTTAAGGATAGGTGCTTGATCAAAGAGCATCTTATCTATTTCATTTCTTTCATTCATGTGCATATCATTTTCATGGTCTAGCAAATATTGTTCTAACGGATCAGTAGGAGGTACGGCAATAGAAGCAAGACCAATAATTTCATCTTTACTAGGCAATTCTTTATCATGAGGTTGTCTACGAAACTTGGAGAAATTAAACTCATGAGACATAACACCAAAATTGACACTAACAGTTTCTTTAGCGCAATCAATCTTGGCATTAACAGTGTTCAAGAAAGGTCTACCAAATATAATGGGACAAAAGTCATCTTGTGGAGAACCGAGGACTAGAAAATCAGTAGGGTATTTTATTTTTCCACACAAGACTTCAACATCTCTAACGATCCCAAGCGGTGTAATGGTATCTCTGTTTGCAAGCTTAATAGTAACATCAATGTCCTCTATTTCAACAGGTGCAATATCATTCATAATTTCTTGATATAAGGTAAACAGAATAGCACTCACACTAGCACCCAAGTCACATAAGCCATGATAACAATGATCTCCTATTTTAACAGAGACAACAGGCATGCCTACCATAGGTCTGTTTTTATCTTTAAGATCTGGTTTAGCAATTCTAGCTGCTTCATCACAGAAGTAAATAACATGCCCATCTATATTATCGACCAAGAGATCTTTAACCATAGCAACATTAGGTTCAACTTTAATTTGTTCAGAGGGTCTAGTTGCTCTAATATTACTTTTGTTAACCACAATTGAAACTTTAGCATGTTCCTTAATCCTAACAGGAAAAGGTGGTTTCTCAATATAAGCAGTAGGCACAACTGGATCAACATGGTAAACACTTGTTTCTTCTTTAACACTAATGGGTTCCTCAATCTTTTCTTTAACAGGGGGATGATATTTAAACCACTTCTCCTTAGGGAGATCAACATGGGTAGCAAATGATTCAAAAAAGGAAGCTACTATCTCAGAGTCAAGTCCATATTTAGTGCTAAACTTATGAAAAGCATCGGTAGCCATAAAAGATTTAACACAATCGAACTCAAGTATTATACCTGACTCATTACCTTTGTCGAGTTACCAACCTTCTGAGTTGCATTTAATTCTTTCCAGAAGATCCCATCTGAATTCAATAGTTTTCTTTATAAAGGAGCCAGTCGAAGAAGAATCGAGCATGGTTTGATTATAATGAGAAAGCCGAGCATAAAAATTCTGTAGGATAATTTCTCTTGAGAGCTCATGATTGGGGCATGTGTACATCATGTACTTAAGCCTCCCCCAAGCTTGAGCGATGCTTTCTCCTTCATGAGGCCAAAAATTATATATATAATTCCGATCACGATGAACCAAATGCATAGGATAAAATTTCTGGTAGAATTCCAGCTTCAATTGGTTCCAATCCCATGTATCAGTATCATCACATAGCCTATACCATGTCAATGCCTTTCCCTCCAAAGATAAAGGGAATACCTTCTTCATAACTCCATCTCTGGATAAACCTGCAAGCTTAAACAATCCACAAATTTCATCCACATAGATCAAGTGCAAATCAGGATGTACCGTTCCATCTCCTGCATAAGGATTAGCTAGCAGTTTCTCTATCATACCCGAAGGAATCTCATAATAAACATTTTTAGTAGGTGTAGTAGGTTGAGGAGCAACTATTTGTGCTTCCGGTCGAGGCAAAGATACCCCGAACAAACTCCTCAAAGGATTACTTTCCATAGTGACAAGTAACAGTTTCCTTACCAAATTCCACTCACCAAAGGCGCTTCACTCCCCGGCAACGGCGCCAGAAAAGAGTCTTGATGACCCACAAGTATAGGGGATCAATCGTAGTCCTTTCGATAAGTAAGAGTGTCGAACCCAACGAGGAGCAGAAGGAAATGACAAGCGGTTTTCAGCAAGGTATTTTCTGCAAGCACTGAAATTATCGGTAACGAGTAGTTTGATAGCAAGATAATTCGTAACAAGTGACAGGTAGCAATAGTAACAAAGAGTTCAGCAAGGTGGCCCAATCCTTTTTGTAGCAAAGGACAAGCCGGAACGATCTCTTATAATAAGCAAGCGTTCTCGAGGACACATGGGAATTTCATCTAGTCACTTTCATCATGTTGGTTTGATTCGCGTTTGCTACTTTGATAAATTGATATGTGGGTGGACCGGTGCTTGGGTGCTGTTCTAACTTGAACAAGCCTCCCACTTATGATTACCCCCTCTTGCAAGCATCCGCAACTACGAAAGAAGAATTAAGATAACTCTAACCATAGCATTAAACATATGGATCCAAATCAGCCCCTTACGGAATAGCGCATAAACTAGGGTTTAAGCTTCTGTCACTCTAGCAACCCATCATCTAATTACTACTTCACAATGCATTCTGTTAGGCCCAAAGATGGTGAAGTGTCATGTAGTCGACGTTCACATAACACCACTAAGAGAATCAACAACATACATATCATCAAAATATAGAACGAATACCAAATTCACATGATTACTTATGACAAGACTTCTCCCATATCCTCAAGAACAAAAGTAACTACTCACAAACCATATTCATGTCCAAGATCAGAGGGATATTGAATATCATATTGGATCTGAACATATAATCTTCCACCAAATAAACCAACTAGCATCAACTAAAAGATGTAATCAACACTACTAGCAACCCACAGGTACCAATCTGAGGTTTTGAGACAAAGATTGAATACAAGAGATGAACTAGGGTTTGAGATGAGAAGGTGCTGGTGAAGATGTTGATGAAGATTGGTCCTCCCACAATGAGAGGATCGTTGGTGATGTCGATGGCTCCGATTTCCCCCCCCCCCCCGGAGGGAAGTATCCCCGGCAGAATCGCTCCACCGGAGAGCAAAAGTGCTCCTGCCCAAGTTCCGCCTCGAGGCAGCGGCGCAATGTCCCAAAAGTCTTCTCCTTCTTTTTTCTAGAGCAAATGGGTTTATATACCAGAAAATGGGCACCGGAGGCTGGCCAGGGGCCCCACAAGCCACCAGGGCGCGCTTGGGGGGGTGGCACGCCCTGGTGCCTCGTGGACTCCTGGGTGGCCCCCTCTGGTATTTATTTCTTCCAATATTTTTTATTTATTCCAAAATAAATCTCCGTAAAATTTCAGCTCATTTGGAGATGTGCAGAATAGGTATCTCTGACATAGCTTTTTCAGGTCCAGAATTCCAACTGCCGGCAATCTCCCTCCTTGTGTAAATCTTGCATATTAAGAGAGAAAAGGCATTAGAATTGCTCCACAAAGTGTTATATTGATCAAAAACACTATAAATAATAGTAATAAAACATGATGCAAAATGGACATATCCCCCACCAGATGAACGACTCGTAATTTCTGATTAATGTGGGAATTTCTAGAGAATCTCTAATTAGTATAGGTATAGATAGCCTTGATTTTTCCAATTGGGATTGTAAATGTTTTGAGCAATAAAATTAACATCATTCATATCGACATCGGAAATAGAGTTGACTTTTACCTCTTCTTTACCTTTGATTGTGTTGATCAATTCGTCGATCTTAGCAGTTAGCTCATCATTTTTCTCCTCAAAGATGGCATTCACCATCTTGGTGGTCGACCTTTCCACATGGCATTGGGTATGGTTCTCTAGCATGTCATCATGTAACATTGTAGCTTCAGCAATGGGTCGTCCCATGATGATGCCACCTACAGCTGTGTCTAGCATAGTTTTTGGCATAGGGTTAACCGCATTATAAAATATGTGTAGAATAAGCCATTCTTCCATTCTGTGGTTTTGGCAATTCCTTATAGCCTCTTTCATACGATCCCACGCAAGCTCTAGTGGCTCGCGATCTTCCTGCTTAAAGCCTGTTATCGGTGATCTTAATTGCATAATTTTTGCAGGGGGCAAAACTTGGACAAAAACATGCTACAACTTAAATCCCAGGGTTCCCAAGCGACCAACCCAGGCACCTGGTGACCTGGGCACCTGGAGCAGGTGCCTGGGCCGACTAGGCCCTCCTCTGGCTCCCTCTCTAATACCCTTGGATTTATATTTACGTGAAACCCCTCCTCGTATTTATTGACAATTTTTTCTCGAGGGGGAGATAGCCGCCACTTCTGATCATCTTCCCGGAGGGCTGCCAGAGGCTTCATCCTGCCCGCGGAGAGGGGGAAACTTAACCATCGACTCCATCAAACGCTTCTCCATCATCACCATCATGCTCTCCCCAACCATGTGTGAGTAATCCGTTATAGGCACACTACTGGGAAAAAGACTTATAGGTTGGGTCACATTAGTAGCGGGCGAGGTCAGATACCCGCCCCTACTATTTTGGTAAACTACCAGTGGAGGGTAAAAAGTGAATCCCGCCACTACTATACGGGGAGCAGTGACGGGCACAAAAAAGCACCCACCACTCGTAAGTGTTTACAAAATTAGCCGTGGGACAAAAGTAGCAGTGCGGGCGATGAACGGCCGCCTGCCACAGATTTACAACGTACCAGTGGCGGGAAGAAAGTTTGCCTGCCATAGCAATATTTCACTGACCCGCGCTGATTTTTTTTCAAAATTTCCAAAAAATAGCAGTGGCAGGCCGAGGAGGGCGCTCGCCATAGTTATCGTAAGTAAGGAAAGTGCTTGAAAAAAAGAAAAAAATCATATTTATTAAACCCAGAATAATCTAAAATTTGAGCAAGGCACTTTGAATGGTGTGTATTGAAGATAGAAAAAGTTTAAAGGGGAGATGATGTAAAAAAATCAGTTCTCTATGGAAGCAAGCGGTTTTCCTTTCGAAACCCTGGTACTTCACCAGAGAGTGTTTAGTTTGTACACGAGGTACATCAAGTTTATACCGTAATGCTCTCAACCTTTTACCACACCATGTAGGGGTCATATGATGAACCCATGCCATTTTTCATCCTCTTCAGAGCTCATTTGATTGTTATTTTGAACCAAAGAGCATTTTGCACTTTTTAATGGCCAGAAAATCAATTAATGCTTTAAAAATAGCAAAGCAACTCTAAAAGTGGTAAAATTTGAGCATGGCACTTTGAATGGTGTGTATTGAAAATAGAAAAAGTTTGAAGGGAAGATGATGTAAAAAAATCATTTCTCTGTGGAAGGCAGAGATTTTCCATTCAAAACCCTGATACTTCGTCGAAGAGAGTTTAGTTTGTACATGAAGTGCATCAGGTTTATACCATAACGCTCTCAAAGTTTTACCACACCATGTAGGGGTCATACGATGAACCCATGCCAAGTTTCATCTTCTTCAGAGCTCATTTGCACATTATTTTGAAACGAAGAGCATTTTGCCCTTTTTAATGGTCAAAAAATCAATTAATACTTAAAAAATAGCAAAGCAACTCTAAAAGCGGCAAAAATTGAGCATGGCACTTTAAATGGTGTGTATTGAACATAGAAAAAGTTTGAAGGGGATATGATGTTCAAAAAACCAGTTGTCTGTGGAAGGCAGCGGTTTTTTGTTCGAAACCCTGATATTTCATCGAAGAGTGTTCAGTTTATACATGAAGTGCATTAGGTTTTTACCATACCACTCTCAAATTTTTACTACACCCTATTGGGTTATATGATGAACCCATGCCAAGTTTCATCCTCTTCAGAGCTCATTTTCATGTTATTTTGAACCGAAGAGCATTTTGCCCTTTTTAATGGCCTGAAAATCAATTAATGCTTTAAAATAGTAAAGCACCTCCAAAAGTGACAAAATTGGAGCATGGCACTTTGAATTGTGTGAATTGGACATAGAAAAACTTTGAAGGGGAGATGATGTAAAAAATCAGTTCTCTGTGGAAGACAGTGGTCTTCCGTTCGAAACCCTGATATTTCACCGGAGAGTGTTCAGTGTGTAGACAAAGTGCATTAGGCTTTTACCATAATGGTCTCTTTTACCACACCATATAGGGGTCATATGATGAACCCATGCCAATTTCATCCTCTTCAGAGCTCATTTGCACGTTATTTTGAACCGAAGAGCATTTTGCCCTTTTTAATGGCCAGAAAATCAATTAATGCTTTAAAAATCGCAAAGCAACTCTTAAAGTGGAAAAAATTGAGCATGGCTCTTTGAATGGTGTTTATTAAACATAGAAAAAGTTTGAAGGGGAGATGATGTAAAAAAAATCAGTTCTCTGTGGAGGGCAGCGGTTTTCTGTTCAAAATCCTGATACTTCACTGGAGAGTGTTCAGTTTGTACACGAAGTGCATTAGGTTTTTGCCGTAACACTCTAAAAATTTTACCACACCCTATAGTGTTCATATGATGAACCCATGCCAAGTTTCATCCTCTTCAGAGCTCATTTTACGTTATTTTGAACCAAAGAAAACTTCAAAGGGAATTCTTGTAGTGGCGGGCATAACTCA
The DNA here is from genome assembly GCA_039707655.1 of Elymus sibiricus. Taxonomy (NCBI): domain Eukaryota; kingdom Viridiplantae; phylum Streptophyta; class Magnoliopsida; order Poales; family Poaceae; genus Elymus; species Elymus sibiricus. The sequence goes on from CM077674.1 coordinate 36,358,545, forward strand.
GCGCCCGCCACTGTTGTTCCACCGTATACCGCTTCGTCCCCACCCGGCCCGGCCTTATCCACTTCCACTCCTCTCTCTCATCCACTTCTTCTCCTCTCCCCTCCCTTGATCAAGATTCCGCGTCGCTACCGTCCGCCGGAGAGTCGCCGCTGCCGTCTATCGTAGCCACTATCGCTGCCGTCTGCCTTGCGCCATCCCCATCCACCTCGCACCATCATTGTTTGTAGCTACACCATCTGCCATCGCCGTAGCCGCCGTTCCCACACACGCGCAGTAATTAAGCTAACACCCCGTCCCATCTGCCGTTGGCGATATGTGGTTGATACGTCTCAAAAATATCTATAATTTTTTATTATTTAATGCTATTATATTATCACTTTGGAATACTTTTAGTACTATTTTATAATATTTTTCTGGACTAACCTATTAATTCAGTGCCTAGTGCCAGTTCCTATTTTCTGCATGTTTTGATTTTAAAGGAAATCAATATCTATGAAGGTCAAAATAACTTGCTGATGTAATACGAGTTTTTTCAGGGCCCGAAGGAGCCAATGAAGCTTCAGGGGAGAACGAGAAGAGGCAAGGTGGGCCCACACGGCCACCCTGGCGCGCCTAGGGCCTAGGGCGTGCCGCCTGGCCGTGTGGGGCCCACCTGCACCGCCTTTTGTCCATTCAACCGCCATAAATTCCTATAAATACCGAAACCCTTCGCCATATTTTTAGCAGAATTTTTCCACCGCCGCAAGCTCCTGTTTCGTAAAGATCCAATCTGGAGGCCTATTTCGGTACTCTGCTAGAGGGGGAAACCATTGCCGGAGGCTTCTTCATCGGCCTTGATGCCTCAATGACCATGTTTGAGTAGTTGCCTGATGACCCACAAGTATAGGGGATCAATCGTAGTCCTTTCGATAAGTAAGAGTGTCGAACCCAACGAGGAGCAGAAGGAAATGACAATCGGTTTTCAGCAAGGTATTTTCTGCAAGCACTGAAATTATCGGTAACGAGTAGTTTGATAGCAAGATAATTTGTAACAAGTGACAAGTAGCAATAGTAACAAAGAGTGCAGCAAGGTGGCCCAATCCTTTTTGTAGCAAAGGACATGCCGGAACGATCTCTTATAAAAAGACAACATTCTCGAGGACACATGGGAATTTCATCTAGTCACTTTCATCTTGTTGGTTTGATTCGCGTTCGCTACTTTGATAATTTGATATGTGGGTGGACCGGTGCTTGGGTGCTGTTCTTACTTGAACAAGCCTCCCACTTATGATTACCCCCTCTCGCAAGCATCCGCAACTACAAAAGAAGAATTAAGATAACTCTAACCATAGCATTAAACATATGGATCCAAATCAGCCCCTTACGGAATAGTCTATAAACTAGGGTTTAAGCTTCTGTCACTCTAGCAATACATCATCTAATTACTACTCCACAATGCATTCCCTTAGGCCTGAAGATGGTGAAGTGTCATGTAGTCAACGTTCACATAACACCACTAAGAGAATCAACAACATACATATCATCAAAATATCGAACGAATACCAAATTCACATGATTACTTATGACAAGACTTCTCCCATGTCCTCAAGAACAAAAGTAACTACTCACAAACCATATTCATTTCCAAGATCAGAGGAGTATTGAATAGCATAATGGATCTGAACATATAATCTTCCACCAAATAAACCAACTAGCATCAACTACAAGATGTAATCAACACTACTAGCAACCCACAGGTACCAATCTGAGGTTTTGATTCAAAGATTGAATATAAGAGATGAACTAGGGTTTGAGGTGAGATGGTGCTGGTGAAGATGTTGATGAAGATTGGTCCTCCCACGATGAGAGGATCGTTGGTGATGTCGATGGCTCCGATTTCCCCCTCCGAGAGGGAAGTATCCCCGGCAGAATCGTTCCGCCGGAGAGCAAAAGTGCTCCTGCCCAAGTTCCGCCTCGAGACGGTAGCACACCGTCCCAAAAGTCTTCTCCTTATTTTTTAGGGCAAATGGGCTTATATACCAGAAAATGGGCACCAGAGGCTGGCCAGGGGCCGCACAAGCCACCAAGGCGCGCCTGGGGGGGGGGGGGGGTGGCGCGCCCTGGTGCCTCGTGGGCTCCTAGGTGCCCCCCTCTGGTATTTCTTTCTTATAGTATTTTTTATTTATTCCAAAATAAATCTCCGTAAAATTTCAGCTCATTTGGAGATGTGCAGAATAGGTATCTCTGACATAGCTTTTTCAGGTCCAGAATTCCAGCTGCCGGCAATTTCCCTCCTTGTGTAAAGCTTGCATATTAAGAGAGAAAAGGCATTAGAATTGCTCCACAAAGTGTTATATTGATTAAAAACACTATAAATAACAGTAGGAAAACATGATGCAAAATGGATGTATCAACTCCCCCAAGCTTAGACCTCGCTTGTCCTCAAGTGAAAGCCGATATCGATAATCATGTCCACATGTTTAGAGAGAGAGAGAGGTGTCGATAAAATCAAAATATGGACATTGAAGCATCATGATCATTATTATAATAGCAATATTTAATATCATAAAACTTCTCATGAGCAAGTAACAATTCATCACAACAACGAAGTATAAGGCATAAACTTTCTGGAAAACTAACAAACTATGTTCTTAGTCAACAATGCAATTGCAATTCATCATATTTTCAGGAAGGGTCTCACGTATGAGCTTTTTAGCAAGTCCACATACTCAACCATCATATAGTCTTCTATGATTGCTAACACACACAACATATATATGGAGCAAAAAGTTTCAGCCAGACACATAGAAAGACAGGGGCTTATAATTTCGCCTCCCAACTTATTCACCTCAAGGGTGATGTCAACAATAATAACTCATGATCACTCATATCCAACTGGATATATATGCCTAGATCTTTCCCAACCACATGATGCTTGCAAAAGAGAAAAATAAAAAGGAATAGAGGAGAACACTATTGACTCTTGCATAAAAAGTAAATTCATAAAAGTAAAAGATAGGCCCTTCACAGAGGGAAGCAGAGGTTGTCATGCACTTTTTTTGTTGGATGCACAAGCTCTTAATGCAAAGAAACGTCACTTTATATTGCTCCTTGTGATAGCAACCTTTATTATGCAGTCCGTCGCTTTTATTTCTTTGCCATCGCAAGTTCGTACAAAGCTTCTTTTCCCTTACAATAAAAGTTCATACACATTTAGAGGCAATTTTTATTGCTTTTTGCACCGATGACTACTTACTTGAAGGATCTTATTCAATCCATAGGTAGATATAGTGGACTCTCATGACATGAAACTGGGTTTAAGGGTTTTTGATGCACAAGTAGTATCTCTACTTGGTGCGGATTTTTGGCTAGCAAAGATTTTGAGCAAGCACCACATGTTGGAGGATCTATAACAATATAACTTCTATGTGAATATAAGCAAACATAATTTATTACGTTGTCTTCCTTGTCCAACGTCAACAATTTGACATAAAAGACTTAATGGGGGCTCACAATCATAAAAGATGTCCAAGATAGTGTATTTGCATGTGAATCTTCTCTTCCCTATTAATTTTTTCATGAATTGCATCATTGACCAATGCTATGTTTGTTAACTTTCAATAAATTTTACCACTTATACTTTTCTTCATATAATGTCATTACTTTCCATAAGATTAGCATATGATCTTTTTCATTATTTTCATTGCTAGGTTGAAACATAAAAGCAAAGAAGCAAAAACTGAAACTACTCTTTAGTATATAACTCTCAAATCAATTACATAGATAGATGGATCATGCAACTAGCACTCGAAAATAGATCATACTAAACTTTTATTCAACTAGATCACGAAATAACTAAGGATCGAACTAAAAATAGGTAAAGATAATAAAAGTGATGGTGATACGATACCGGGGCACCTCCCCCAAGCTTGGCACAAGCCAAGGGGAGTGCCCATACCCATGTACTCAAGTTTCCTTCTTCGGTGATGGTAGTGGTGATGAAGTGGTGGGCTTGTCCTTCAGCTTTAACAGAAACTCCAATTTACGGTTGGTGCTCCAAAGGGCGATGTTTTGCTCTTCCAACAAAATAACCTCACGAGTGAGAGTTGTATTTTGAGCACAAATTGTTTCAAAGACTCTTAGGGATTCAATTACGGATGGGGGAAGATGATCATATAAGGGTTGAAGGATATCTCCCTTCTCCGCGGTGTCCTCCATGGGAACAGCTTGCCCTCCTTCTGGAGCCTGGCCTCCCGCTACTTCCTTGACCTTGTCCTCCTTGCCATTGTCCTCCTCTCCCGATGACAACTCATAGTAAACCTGGCCGTAGGGGCATTTGCCCGGCGATGGTTGCACAATACGGTGCTTGGCACGGAGCCTTTGGGGAGCCATGGTGATCTGGATCTGTCAGAAAAATAGCACAAAACAAGAATAGAGAAGATTTCTACGATATGGTGGTCAAAACATCTAGGAGTATATATAAAGAATTTTTATCTTGCAAAACAAGTATTCCAGAAGAAAACGGAGTCGGGAAAGCTCATGAGGGCCCCACGAGCCACCAGGGTGCTCCTGGGGGGGTGGCGCGCCGTGGTGCCTCGTGGGCACCTCGTGGGTCCCCTCGGCTGTTTCTTATTTTTGTAGTTTTTCTAATATTCCAAAACTGGCAGAAAGTATTTTTATGGAATTTTTGGAGTCGTTTTACTTACCGTATCACATACCTCTTCCTTTTCAGGGTTCTGGAGTGTTCTAGAAGGTGTCTCTTATGTATTCCTCCGGTGTAATTGTTTCAATAATATTAGTTTCAACATTAATGGGAGTACCTGAAATATAATGCTTAATTCTTTGCCCATTCACCACTCTCGGATTAGGGCCTTCGGAGTTATTTATTTTGATGGCTCCGGAGCGATAAACTTCTTCGATGATATACGGTCCTTCCCATTTAGAGAGAAGTTTTCCTGCAAAGAATCTGAAACGAGAATTGTACAATAGAACTTGCTCACCCACTTTGAATTCCCGTTTTTGAATTCTTCTATCATGCCATCTTTTAACTTTTTCTTTAAACAATTTGGCATTTTCATACGCTTGGATTCTCCATTCATCTAATGAGCTAATATCGAATAACCTCTTTTCACCGGCAAGTTTAAAATCATAATTGAGTTCTTTAATTGTCCAATATGCTTTATGTTCTAATTCAAGAGGTAAATGACATGCTTTTCCATAAACCATTTTATAAGGAGACATACCCACAGGATTTTTATAAGCAGTTCTGTAAGCCCATAATGCATCGTCAAGTTTTTTAGACCAATTCTTTCTAGATCTATTAACGGATTTTTGCAAAATTAATTTTATTTCTCTGTTGCTCAATTCTACTTGACCAATAGATTGAGGGTGATAGGGAGATGAAATTCTATGGTTGACATCATATTTAGCAAGTAGTTTACGGAATGCACCATGAATAAAATGTGAACCGCCATCAGTCATTAAATATCTAGGGACTCCGAACCTCAGGAAAATAACTTCTTTAAGCATTTTAATAGAAGTGTTATGATCAGCACTACTAGTTGGAGTAGCTTCTACCCACTTAGTAACGTAATCAACAGCAACTAAAATATGAGTATACCCATTGGATTTAGGAAAAGGTCCCATATAATCAAATCCCCAAACATCAAATGGTTCAATAGCAAGTGAATAATTCATAGGCATTTCTTGACGTCTACCAATATTACCAATTCTTTGACATTCATCACAAGATAAGACAAACTTACGAGCATCCTTGAAAAGAGTAGGCCAATAAAAACCAGATTGTAATACCTTGTGTGCAGTTCTGTCTCCCGCATGGTGTCCTCCGTAAGCCTCGGAATGACACTTCCGTAGGATTTATTCCTGTTCATGCTCAGGTATACAACGTCTAATAATACCATCTACTCCTTCTTTATAAAGATGTGGGTCATCCCAAAAGTAATGTCTTAAATCAAAGAAGAACTTTTTCTTTTGTTGGTATGTGAAACTAGGTGGTATAAATTTAGCAACAAAATAATTAGCATAGTCAGCATACCAAGGAGTATTATGAGAAGCATTTATGACAGCTAATTGTTCATCAGGAAAATCATCATTAATAGGAAGTGGGTCATCAAGAACATTTTCCATTCTAGACAAATTATCTGCTTCGGGATTCTCAGCTCCCTTTCTATCAATAATATGCAAGTCAAATTCTTGTAGCAATAGAACCCACCTAATGAGTCTAGGTTTAGCATCTTCCTTTTCCGTAAGATATTTAATAGCAGCATGATCGGTGTGAACAGTTACTTTAGAATCAACTATGTAAGATCTGAATTTATCACATGCAAACACAACTGCTAGAAATTCTTTCTAAGTAGTAGCATAATTTCTTTGGGCATTGTCTAGAGTTTTACTAGCATAATGGATAACATTTAATTTTTTATGAACTCTCTGTCCTAGAACAGCACCAATAGCATAATCACTAGCACCACACATAATTTCAAAAGGCAAGTTCCAATCAGGTGGTTGAACAATTGGTGCAGTGGTTAAGGCTTTCTTAAGTGTTTCAGAGGCTTCTACACAGTCATCATCAAAAACAAATGGAACATCTGTTGACACCAGATTTTGGCATGGTCAAAAACATAATTAAGAAGGCCTCAAATGGAAGAGTGCTCAAAGTGAGAAAGTTCCGTATCGTCGGAAAGAGAAACTTTGATATTTGAGCCATAGCCATCCGAGCTCATCTCTAAGGCCGAAGTTGTGTTCGAAGTACTGGGATTTTGTATCCAGAACACTATTCGGCTGATTACGCCCTCAAGATGATCTCATATGGGAAAACTTTCTACATGAATTGTCTTCGTCTCGTCGAATCGGTCGATTTTCATATAAAAATCGTCTCAATCCGAGTTTGTATGCAAAAGTTAGAGCTATCTGAATGCAGCCCTATCAAGAGGCGAAATATCGCGCGCCCCATCAGACACATGTCTGATGGGTGTCTGATGCAATGCGTGAGCAATTAGCCCTTCAATATGGCCTCGGATCGAAAAATGTTTAACATGAAAGTTTTTCGTCTCGTCGAAACGGTCAACTTTGCTTTTGGAGTCATCATCATCCGAGGTCGTTTACTGCCTCAAAAAAGACCCGCAAGGTGCAACCAGAAAACTTGCCAGGAACAGTAACCTTGCCGGGGAAAGCTTGCCGGGAACAGTAACCTTGCAGTGGTGAACAGTGAACAGTACCTTGCCGCGATGAACGGTAACCTTGCCGCGGTGAACAGTAACCTTGCCGGGGGAAAAGCTTGCCGCGGTGAACAGTACCCTGCCGGGGGAAAAGCTTGCCGCAGTGAACGGTAACCTTGCCGCGGTGAACAGTAACCTTGTCCGGGGAAAGCTTGCCGCAGTGAACAGTAACCTTGTCGCGATGAACAGTAACCTTGCCCCCGCGTGAACAGTACCTTGCCGTCGTGAACAGCCCGGGGAAGCTTGCCATCGTGAACAGTAAAACTGTCAAGGCCAATCCGACCAGATGCTGAAGATGGGCTCAAATACTTATCTAGATGGCCTCGGATGAAAACGTGTTCAACATGAAAGTTGTTCGTCTCGTCAAAACGGTCAACTTTGCTTTTGGAGTCATCGTCATCCGACGTAGTATATGACCTGCAGAGACGATACAAGAGTCGGACGGTCCAGTCAGCTATATGAACGAGTCCGACTCGAAATTAAGGATGACCCCGTGGAGTATTCAAGATGGCCTTAGTTGGAAAAGTGATCAACATACGGATTGTTGGCCTCGTCAAAGCGCACAAAATTGGTATTTGAACCGTCTCCATCGGAAGTCATATGCAGATTCCACGGCCCACGCAAGGAGCAAGGCAGAAGATTGGACCAGATTCGGGCTGAATCCGAGTGGGACCAGAACTAGGACTCTAGGACGTGAATTGATGTAATTTTCTTGTAAGGAAAGCCTAGGTGAATCCTTTGCTTGTACGGGAAGTCCAGCCGCCTCTTATATATGTTGGGGGTGATGGCCGATTAAAACAACACACAATCGAACAAATCAATCTACATCTTTTTACCCTACTTTTATCCCTCTCCCATGTATCTTTCTTCTCGTTCTTCGTTCGTTCTTCATATTGAAGTGCGGTGATCCTCGAGGCCCTAGGGGCGAGCGAATCGACCTAGGGCAGCCCATCGTCCATCCGTGACTCCTGACGGGTTCCATCCCGGAGAAGCGGTGCGTCGGGTCTACAAAAGCGTCCGCCGGTTTGCCTGCGTACCGCGCTGCCGGACGGACCTCCCTCGACGTGAGCTGCGGTGCATCACCCCCGGCGTCGAGGGTACGCGTGACGCGTTCGTGTGTCAACACACTTTTTGGCGACTCCGCTGGGGACGAAAGATCAAGAATCATCATCAACCATGTCAAATCTTCCCCAGCCATCAGAAGTTAGCGCCGATAACATCATTAAGCCCGGTCTTGATGAGCTATCGGAGGAACATCGCCAGGCCTACGAAGCGCTCAAGAAAAAGCGTGAAGAGGCTTTTGAGGCGCTCAAGAAGAAGCGCGAGGAGGAGGATTTGGAGGCGTTTCTTTCAAGTTTCAAGAAGGACCGCCAAGGCAACATCACTCCGATTGGAGAAATCAGGTTACCTCCTCCCATTGATGAACAAGATGAAATCACTGTGAGCAAAGTTTTTTCTCCTGAGCAACTGGCTATGATTGAAAGTCTTGTTAGTAAGGGTAATGTGATGGCGTACAATTCTTTCGTGGCAAATACCAATGCTCAGAAAAATATGCCGCCGTCATCTAGTGGTAATGTTGGTGTATCCAGTAGCCCAGAAAAACCTAATCCAACTTTACCTATTTCATCGGCACCTCCCATGCAACAACATTACAATTTGCCGATGAATTTTTATCCTAGCCAAACCAATCAACTTGTGGCCGCACCTGCATACCCTAATCCTATTATGAGTGTGCCCAATTCGGCGTCTACGTCGAATTACTTTGTCACATCACCTATGAATACAAGCATGTTTGGTCTCCCGCCAAATTATGTTTCGGCGCCTACTCCACAAGTCGCATCACTAGCTAGTTCCCAAGTTGCTCCTATGTTATTGCCACAAGCATCTTCATCTACCTCGGATCCAATTTTAGCCAAATTAAGGGAGGATTTGCATAAGATGTTTCAAGAAACTTTTGGAAACGAGCCGAAAATAAAGAGTCGTGTGTATCAAAAGCCTTATCCTGAACACTTCGACGCAGTTTTGTACCCTCCAGGTTATAAGGTTCCTGATTTTGTCAAATTTAGTGGAGAGGGCACAAAAACAACTTGGGAGCATGTGAGTCAGTATCTAGCACAGTTGGGTGAAGGAAGTTCCATAGAAGAATTGAAAGTGCAGTTATTTCCCTTATCTTTAACTGGCACCACATTTTCATGGTTTGCTGCTTTGCCACCTGGCTCAATTCTCTTATGGTCGCAACTAGAGCAAAAGTTTCATGATCATTTTTATAGTGGCGACAATGAGCTTAAGTTATCGCATCTTACATCGGTTAGGCAAAAGCATGATGAATCGGTCACCGATTATGTCAAAAGGTTTAGAGATATAAAAAACCGATGCTATAGCTTAGTGATAACCGAAAGAGACTTGGCGGATCTTGTCCTTAATGGTTTGAAAACTCACATTAAGGAGAGGCTAGAAAGTTATGAATTTTTAAATATTAACCAAGTCTTGCAGAAAGCTTTGGCTCAAGAAAGCCGAAGTAAAGAGATTCATAGGTCAACAACCGATCGTCCTAGAATGCATATGCTTGATTATAATGATGAATATTCGGACGATGAGGTTGATGTCTGTACCACTGAATTTGTTTGGTCCTCAAAGGCCAAACCCTATGCATGCAATGCTCTTAAGCCGATTCGTAAGAATCGTGATGAGGAGATGAAATTTACTTTTGATATATCCAAGTGTGATGGAATATTTGATGCTCTCTTGCAAGAAAAGATGATTAGAATATCACACACCATACCGCCGTTTGAGGAGCTGAAACGGTGTGCTTATTGCAAATATCATAATTCATTTTCTCATGCTACTAATGATTGCAATGTTTTTCGGAGACAGATACAATCGGCCATTAATGACGGACGATTGAGTTTTTCTAAGATGCAAGTTGATAGACAGCCCTTCCCAATGAATACCATGACTTTGGAGGGGAAGAAAATGTTAATTCAGCCTAACATAGCCGAATCAGCTAATAAAGACAATATTGTCATTGGTGAGCCCAGGAAGAACAAAGATGGCGACAAGATCTTGGGGAGGCAAGTCGTGCTTGAGAAACAATCCGATGGTGGAGAGGTAATCAAGATCACCATAAAAAATCCTGCACTCGGGGGGCAACCGCAAGTACAAGAGGATACTCATGTTGAATTTATCAACCCCAAGAATTCAGAAGTTGGCAAGCGTAAAAGGAGTGAAGCTAAGCACAAGCGAATCAAGCCAACTTTTGATATGTTGCTATCTAAATATGCAAGTCAAGCGGCTGGTTCTAGCTCCAATCGGCCATCATATTCAAAACGTTCAAGATCACCTCCGAAGCAAGAGTTTCGACACTATGCAAGGCCATATGGGTCATGGGCACCGGCACCATGGATGTCGCCACCCCCCTATGCGCCATACTAGATGGGAGACTTCAATGGAGGATGGGGGCAGCCCCCAATGGCTCCTTATGCTTTTCATATGGGGTGGACAACACCTAGAAGGCCTGCTCACAAAAAGCTTTATTATCCTACACAAGGCCGTTCAAGCCATGGTGCTAATCGGCCAACAAAAAATTCTCCAAGCGAAGCAGAATCTAGGGATCCCAAGTATATTCAGCCTAAGTGGTGTCCTCCCGGTCTGTCCAAGACACAAAAAAGGAGATTACGACGTATGAGGAGACGCGAGAAGGCGGCACATGAAGTAGAAGAGCAAAAGGACGAATTGTTCAATAAAATTCGGCCCGTGGCGCCGACAAAACAAGTGTGGAGGCCAAAACAAAAAGGAAACGCAGATGTCTCTACACTAGCTACAACAGCACCTACGCCACCAAAAAAGGATGATGCAGCCCTTATTACATCGTCCACGCCACCTGAAACATCCCCTTTTATTGAGGAAATTTTAAGTCCAATATACACATTGGGAGATGAAGATGAGATGGAGGATTTTGAATCTACGCCGGTTCGGGATGGTGGCAATCGACTTCAAGATATATACTTATCATCTTAAACACAAACATGGCCGATATATGATTATCGCCCTAAGCACATATAAATGGCCGATGGAGTGTTGACATCGTCCTTAGAGCAAGCTCTATGTGAATTATTTTTCGGCACACAAGCTTTGCCGAAAAACAGGGGGGCATGTGTTGACACCTGATTTTGGCACGATGCAAAATACAGTAAAGGTGGGCTCAAGCGGCAAGATCTTCTATACGAGAAAGTTCATATTGCGGGCATGATAGGCTTGCCGGCATGGAATCTTACCGCCCGAGTAAAAGATTGCTGGTGTGGCAAGGAGACGGCCCGGCAAGGAGACCAGATTTTGGCATGGACAAAAACGTAATTAAGAAGGCCTCAAATGGAAAAGTGCTCAAAGTGAGAAAGTTCCGTTCCGTTTTCCCGGAGTCGCCAAAAAGTGTGTTGACACACGAACGCGTCACGCGTACCCTCGACGCCGGGGGTGATGCACCGCAGCTCACGTCGAGGGAGGTCCGTCCGGCAGCGCGGTACGCAGGCAAACCGGCGGACGCTTTTGTAGACCCGACGCACCGCTTCTCCGGGATGGAACCCGTCAGGAGTCACGGATGGACGATGGGCTGCCCTAGGTCGATTCGCTCGCCCCTAGGGCCTCGAGGATCGCCGCACTTCAATATGAAGAACGAACGAAGAACGAGAAGAAAGATACATGGGAGAGGGATAAAAGTAGGGTAAAAAGATGTAGATTGATTTGTTCGATTGTGTGTTGTTTTAATCGGCCATCACCCCCAACATATATAAGAGGCGGCTGGACTTCCCGTACAAGCAAAGGATTCACCTAGGCTTTCCTTACAAGAAAATTACATCAATTCACGTCCTAGAGTCCTAGTTCTGGTCCCACTCGGATTCAGCCCGAATCTGGTCCAATCTTCTGCCTTGCTCCTTGCGTGGGCCGTGGAATCTGCATATGACTTCCGATGGAGACGGTTCAAATACCAATTTTGTGCGCTTTGACGAGGCCAACAATCCGTATGTTGATCACTTTTCCAACTAAGGCCATCTTGAATACTCCACGGGGTCATCCTTAATTTCGAGTCGGACTCGTTCATATAGCTGACTGGACCGTCCGACTCTTGTATTGTCTCTGCAGGTCATATACTACGTCGGATGACGATGACTCCAAAAGCAAAGTTGACCGTTTCGACGAGACGAACAACTTTCATGTTGAACACTTTTTCATCCGAGGCCATCTAGATAAGTATTTGAGCCCATCTACTGTTCACGATGGCAAGCTTTCCCCCGGGCTGTTCACGACGGCAAGGTACTGTTCACGCGGGGGGGGGGGGGGGGGGGGGGGGGGGGGGGGGGGGGGCAAGGTTACTGTTCATCACGGCAAGGTTACTGTTCACCGCGGCAAGGTTTTCCCCGGACAAGGTTACTGTTCACCGCAGCAAGGTTACCGTTCACTGCGGCAAGCTTTTCCCCCGGCAGGGTACTGTTCACCGCGGCAAGCTTTTCCCCCGGCAGGTTACTGTTAACCGCGGCAAGGCACTGTTCACCGTTCACCGTGACAAGATACTGTTCACTGTTCACCGCGGCAAGGTTACTGTTCCCGGCAAGCTTTCCCCGGCAAGGTTACTGTTCCCGGCAAGTTTTCTGGCTGCACCTTGCGGGTCTTTTTTGAGGCAGTAAACGACGTCGGATGATGATGACTCCAAAAGCAAAGTTGACCGTTTCGACGAGACGAACAACTTTCATGTTGAACATTTTTCGATCCGAGGCCATCTTGAAGGGATAATTGCTCACGCATTGCATCAGACACCCATCAGACATGTGTCTGATGGGGCGCGCGATATTTCGCCTCTTGACAGGGCTGCATTCAGATAGCTCTAACTTTTGCATACGAACTCGGATTGAGACAATTTTTATATGAAAATCGACCGATTCGACGAGACGAAGACAATTCAGGTAGAAAGTTTTCTCATATGAGATCATCTTGAGGGCGTAATCAGCCGAATAGTGTTCTGGATACAAAATCCCAGTACTTCGAACACAACTTCGGCCTTAGAGATGAGCTCGGATGGCTATGGCCCAAATATCAAAGTTTCTCTTTCCGATGATACGGAACTTTCTCACTTTGAGCACTCTTCCATTTGAGGCCTTCTTAATTATGTTTTTGACCATGCCAAAATCTGGTGTCAACAACATCTTTTTGCAAGAGATTGGTAAGAGGCCTAGAAATTTTAGAGAGGTCTTTAATAAATCTCCTATAGAAACCAGCATGACCAAGGAAACTTCTTATACATTTTATATCTTTAGGACATGGCATTTTCTCAATAGCATCAACCTTAGCTTTATCAATTTCAATACCTCCTTCAGAAATTTTATGCCCCAAGAAAATACCTTCATTCACCATAAAGTGGCACTTTTCCCAATTCAGGACAAGAATAGTTTCTTCACATCTCTGCAAAACTCGATCAAGGTTGCTTAAGCAATCATCAAAAGAAGTCCCGTAAACGAAAAAATCAACCATGAAAACGTCAACAATCTTTTCACAAAAGTAAGAGAATATAGCAGTCATACATCTTTGAAAGGTAGCAGGTGCATTGCATAAACCAAAAGCCATACGTCTATAAGCATAGGTTCCAAAAGGACAAGTAAAGGTGCTTTTCTCTTGATCTACAGGTGATACAGGTATTTGAGAGAAACCAGAATAACCATCTAGAAAGCAAAAGTGTGTATGCTTGGACAATCTTTCTAACATTTGATCAATAAAAGGTAAGGGGTAATGATCTTTTCTAGTGGCTTTGTTTAATTTTCTAAAATCAATTACCATCCTATAACCAGTTACAATTCTTTATGGAATGAGTTCATTTTTATCATTAGGAACAACGGTAATACCTCCTTTCTTAGGAACACAATGAACGGGAATTACCCATCTACTATCAGCTATGGGATAGATTATACCTTCTTCCAGAAGCTTTAATATTTCAGTTCTTACCACTTCTTTCATTTTAGGATTTAGTCGACGTTGGAGGTCGACAACTGGTTTAGCATCAGGCTCCATATTAATTTTTGTGCTGACATAGAGTGGGACTAATGCCCTTAAGATCATCAAGAGTATATCCAATAGCAGCGCGGTGCTTCCTCAGAGTTTTTAGTAATCTCTTTTCTTCATGCTCTGAAAGGTTAGCACTAATAATAACATGATATATCTTCTTTTCATCTAGATAAGCATATTTCAATGTATCAGGCAATTGTTTCAATTCAAACACAGGGTCGCCCTTTGCTGGAGGAGGACCTCCAAGAGTTTCAATAGGAAAATTGTGTTTAAGGATAGGTGGTTCACTACTAGGGAAAACCCTAGCAGTAGCGCGGGGTTTTGTCATATCAGTAGCGCGGGTGGGCGCTCTACTGCTACGGCGCAACAGCTAACTCTTAGCAGTAGCGCTGTTCCACCCCCGCTACTGCTACCAGAGTTTAGCAGTAGCGCGTTTAGGTGAACCTCGCTACTGCTAAAAGCTGCAACACACCTATTTACCATGCGCTACTACTAAGGTAGCGCTACTGCTACACACATACCCCGCGATACTATTACTATTGTCTGTAATTTTTTTCTGCAGCGTTTTTACTCTGTTTTTTAATAGGTTTTATACAATAGACTGTCATATCATACACACAATAGTCTCATCGTAACATGCACATGCAAATAGTCTCATCAAATCATGTCATCATCATCCAACACAAATGATGTCTGTCATCATCATCGATCTTGAAATAGCGATACAAGTTATGATATGTCTCGAATACATGCAACTACATCGTCATCCCATACACATGTTTCATCATCCATCTAAACGATGATATAGAAGAGAAGAGTATCACTATGAGTAAGAGCGGAATTATGCAGTACATGAGGCGCCGGTTGTGATTCCTCTCTCGCGCTAGCGTGAACCTCAAGTAACTAGCTTCTGCTTCTTGTCTGCTATCGAACCCTTTATGGCCGCCGCCCGAGAACCGTGACACTTGGGCCTGACACTCGGTCCACTCATCGTACACTCCCGGAACCCTCCCTATGTACATGGCATAGCACTTCTTCGCCATCAAGGACCTATGTACCTGTTAGAGATGCATCTTCATCAAGCGAATTCAAAAATAATATGCAACATAATATATTTGAGCAACACGAAAAGAAAGAGTTTGGTAATACACTACTAGAATCACGCACTTTGCCGTCTGCTATAGCAGACGGCAAAGGCATGCTTGGCGGACGGCAAAGGCTTTGCCGTCAGCCAGCAGACGGCAAACACTCCGGCCGAACGGCTGCCGGCAAAGGCCGCTTTGCCGTCTGCTGGCAGACGGCAAAGAACTTTCCTTCTTTGCCGTCTGCCAGCAGACGGCAAAGAGCGTGGACGGCAGACAAAAGGTACCAGCACCGTTAGGGGGCTAACGGCGATCTTTGCCGTCTGCTGGCAGACGGCAAAGACCTTTGCTTCTTTGCCGTCTGCCAGCAGACGGCAAACAGTAGCAGCTGACGTCAGCTGTCGTCAGCCATCAGCTGGGCCAACGCAGGCTCTTTGCCGTCTGCTAGCAGACGGCAAAGAGGCCAAATAGGCCAGCCCAGGTTGCACAGGCTGCTGCCACGTGGCCTCTTTGCCGTCTGCTAGCAGACGGCAAAGAGGCCAAATAGGCCAGCCCAGGTTGCACAGGCTGCTGCCACATGGCCTCTTTGCCGTCTGCTGGCAGACGGCGAAGACCTTTGTCGTCTGCTAGCAGACGGCAAAGTGGCTATATTGCCGCTGTTTTTTTATTTTGTTAAATTCAATCAATTTCACAGATATATATATATATTCTTTTCAAAATATTTCAACAAGTACATATAGCCAACATATCCCTGCCATATGGATATGATCATCCAACACATATATACACCAAATGAAAAGTCCAACATATCCAACAATTAAGCAAAAGGTCCATATAGTTCCATCCATACATACATACATAGGTAGCAAGTTTGACATTGTTCATCCTACAAAATCAAAACAAAAAGGAAGCACAAGAAGAAGAGTAGACTCCATCAACGCAAGCTTCCTCATCGAAAGCAAATCTGCAAATTGGGAAAGAAGAAAGTTAGAAGAAGAAGAAGAAGAAGAAGAAGACTAGAAGAAGAAGACTAGAAGAAGAAGACTAGCTAGAAGAAGAAGAAGAAGAAGACTAGAAGAAGAAGACTAGCTAGAAGAAGAAGAAGAAGAAGAAGACTAGAAGAAGAAGAAGAAGAAGAAGAAGAAGAAGAAGAAGAAGAAGAAGAAGAAGAAGACTAGAAGAAGATGACTAGCTAGAAGAAGAAGAAGACTAGAAGAAGAAGAAGAAGAAGAAGAAGAAGAAGAAGAAGACTAGAAGAAGAAGAAGAAGAAGAAGAAGAAGACTAGAAGAAGAAGACTAGCTAGAAGAAGAAGAAGAAGAAGAAGAAGAATAAGGTTATTTTGTCATTTTGGAGGAAAATAAGCTAAGTCAATGTCATTTTGGAGCTAAACCAAGGTTATCATGCCATTTTTTACCTAAGTATGCTAAGTATGTCATAAATGAACTAAAGAAGCTAAGTATAGGTCATTTTGGAGCTATCCTCGGTAGTTATGCCATTTTTTAGCTAACTAAGCATATTAAGTCATTTAGGAGGAAAAATGCTAAGTATAGGTCATTTTATAGCTATCCTAGGTAAAGTATGTCAGTTTGGAGCTAAGTAAGGTTATTATGTCATTTTCGAGGAAAATAAGCTAAGTCAATGTCATTTTGTTGAATACCTAATAACATGAACTAATTAATAATATATATGTACATAATAATAATTGAATACCTGACATTACTAATATTAATCTTCATCGTCTATATATGCTCCGGGATCAATAAATGCAGAATCATCATCACTATCAGTAATGATGTGCTCATCAGCATCATCAATAAATGCATCAACATGTGGAAGGCCTCCTTTATGTAATCGGTCAAGCATTGACAGGTCATCCGCAGCAGTAACCTCTTCTTCTTCCGTCTCTTCTTGTTCCGGCTCAGGGGTGAAGTCGGATTCACTGTCGCTGTCTACCTCAATGTTCTGGGGTGAAGTAGAGCGGTTCTTGAAACGTTTTTTGGAAACACGTGTTTCTTGGAAGAATTCTCCTTCATATGTGTCTGGGTTAATGTGAGGGTCATAATCATCTTCATTGAGGGGAGGTGGTCTAAAATGTGGCGGCACATCATAAACGACATCCCAACCATTCAGATTTGGATCAGTTTGGCAGGCCCACGGTAGATAGAAAACTTGGGTCGCCTGTTGAGCCGTAATATAGACATCGGGAACATCTAAATGGGTGCTTTGTTTGATTTCGACTAGCCCTATATGTTCATGAGTCCTTCTAGTCTCCTTTGGCTGGAACCAATAACATTTGAAGACTACGACGTTTGGTGGGTTTTCACCAAAGAATGTAAGTTCAAAAATTGCTTCAAGTCTTCCATAATACTCGACCCCTCCTTCGCCGACAGCGGAGACACAACAATTTATAGACTTTCGGTCGGCCATAGATAGCTCTTTGCCAAAAGTACGAAAGCGATACCCGTTGATGTCGTATTTGTCAAATGAACGGACCTTATAGTCAAAACCATTTGCGACTTGTCTCAATTCGGAGTCCATAGACTCTGCATTAGCCTACAAGTTTAATACGAAAGGATGGTTGCATTAGCCGCAAACTAGACGAAGAAATGAAATGGTCTAATGGAAATTACCGTTTGTTTGAACCAAGAGATGAAACCGGGATAGCCTCCTCCATGCTTTGCCAGAAGCTCATACTCTTCGATGGAATCCTTTTGGATCACCGCTCCATCCGAGAATTTGGCGACGTATCGACTGTATCACATATCCGGGAATAAGAGCATTTCAAAGGAATTAGAAGTTGTGAAACAATGTACCGAGAACTTACTCGATGTACGGCCGCACTTCTGTTAGGTTGTTGAAGATATACAACGAAATGGTCCGCCATTCTTCGACATCCAACGGTAAGGAATTAGAAGCACCGGCTGGTGCGAGCTTCCCTTTGAATAGGCTGAGGTTGGATCGACCTTTTTCACGGTCGCCATCATTGTACCGAGGCTTCGGATTATGCAAATGACGATTCTTGGCTTTGTAGTGTGCTGTCACGAAGTTTGCGGCCTCCTCAGTAATGAATGCCTCGGCCATCGATGCTTCAATTCTACGTTTATTTTTACATTTTGCTCGAAGCGTCTTCTGCATCCTCTCAGTTGCGAAGCACCAACGATTTTGCACGGGCCCCCCCAATCTTGCCTCGGTCGGGAGATGCAAAATCAAATGCTGCATTGGATTAAAGAATCCTGGTGGAAAGATCTTTTCTAACTTGCAGATCAACTCCGGCGCCAACTCTTCCAGTTCGTCTAGCACGTCAGGCGATAGTTCTTTCGCACAAAGAGCACGGAAGAAATAGCTCAGCTCTGCCAGTACTAGCCATTCATCCTCAGGGATAAAGCCACGCAACATCACCGGCATTACCCGCTCAAGCCATATGTGCCAATCATGACTCTTCATACCAAATATTTTCAATTTGTCAAGACTCGCTCCCCTCTTTAGATTCGCTGCATACCCATCGGGGAACATCAACTGCATTTTCACCCACAAGATCATTTCCCTCATAGCTGGCCTTCCAAGATTGAACCATGCCTTTCCCTTCCTCCAGTTCTTCTTTCCTTTCGGTTGTCGCATGTTTTGTAACGGTCTATCACATAGAGCCTCTTGATCGACTCTAGCCTTAGGGTTATCCTTTGACTTCCCCTCTATGCCGAACAATGTACCAAAAAGGGCCTCGGCGATATTCTTTTCAGTGTGCATCACGTCGATGTTGTGTGGGCAAATGAGGTCTTTAAAGCAAGGCAGATCCCACAAGCATATCTTGTGAGTCCAGGCGTGTTCCGAATTATACCCTTTGAAATATCCTGGACGCTCTGGATTAGGCTCGAGAGCGTTTAACTGATCCAGGGCCTGTTGGCCTGTCAATGCAGGTGGTGCAGAGTTTTTGACAACTCTACCTTTCATGAAATTTTTCTTGTCTTTTCTGAACTTATGGCCAGGATCCAGGAACTGTCTATGCAAGTCGAAGCAAGAATACTTGCGACCCGCCTGCAGCCAACGGAACTGAAGAGCTGCCTTGCATGTGGATCACGGGAACCTTCCATGCACACACCAGCCAACGAATAGCGCATACGCCGGCAAGTCATGCGTCGAGTACATGTACCACACATGCATTTTGAAGTTTTGTTTTGTAGCGGCATCATATGTCTTGATCCCATTATCCCAAGCTTCTTGCAATTCATCCTTAAGCGGCTGCATGTACACATTCATATTCTTCCCCGGATAGTTGGGCCCTGGAATTATCAACGTCAAGAAAATGTTCTTTCTTTTCATAATCTCTCCGGGGGGGAGATTGAGTGGAATGACAAATACAGGCCAGCAACTGTATTGGGTTGCCGTCATACCAAACACTTGGAACCCATCCGTGCTGATGGCGACTCGAGGATGCCTTGGATCTGCCGCTTTGTCCTTATGTAAAGCATCGAAGTGCTTCCACGCAAAAGCGTCTGAAGTGTGTCCCAACATCGGATTCCAATCTGCATCTAGTTCGGTTCTTTTGCCCAATTTATGCCACGTCATCTGTCTGGCCGTCTCTTCGACCATGAAAAGACGTTGAAGTCTTGGTATGATTGGCATATACCGAAGAACATTAACTGGGATTTTGGTCTGACTCTTCTCACCCATACCGTTGTCTACCACAACATACCTGGAAGACTTGCAAATGGGACAATAGTTGAAGCCCGCATACTCAAGCCTAAATAAGGCACATCCATTCTCACAGGCATCTATCTTCTCATAGGGCATCTTAAGCGCACGTAGGAATTTGTCCGACTGGTACAGGTTTGCTGGCAATACATGGCCTTTGGGTAGAAAGCGTCCAAATATCGTCATCATCGCGTCGTAGCATTCTCTGCCCAGGTTGAACTGAGCCTTGAGAGCCATTACTTGCGCGATGGCATCCAGCTGACAAAGCTCAGTGTGCTCGTGGAGAGGACGTTTTGAAGACTCCAACATTTCATAGAAGGCCTTTGCAGATTCCTCCATCTCATCGTCCGAATCCCGAGCATCATCAAAGTCTTGCACCATGTCTTCGATCCCGGTACCATGCTCGTCGGTGCGACGACGAACTACCTCAGCTCTGGCACGTTGGGCAGACTCACCATGAAATCTCCACACCGTATAATCAGTCGTAAAACCCCACTTCTGCAAGTGTTTACCCATTTCATCCCGTGTCCACTTTTTATGGTTGTCGCACCAGACACAGCGGCACCAGGTTATTTCCTGCCCATTTGCAAATGCGGCGCTCAGAAACTCCTTGGTTTTTGTTAACCATTCAATGGTCATTTCTTTCTGACTAGGGTGACCGGTGTACATCCAAGCACGATCACTCATCTTGCCTACCTACTAAACACACAAGAAATATATATATAATTCATCATCTATATTCATCCGTTAATCAAGTTTGTTAGTTTTATTACGTCCATGCAACCTAGACGCTAGTAGGTAATGATAGGTCCTAATCCCACCCGAGTATGTGTAGATTGGGTTCGTTTTCCCATGCTCTGCTCCGGATCCGAAGCAAAATTTCGGCAGCACCTCCCCGCTGTTCTCCTGATACACGTATCGGCAATAAGTAGAGAGGATGTGTACCCGGAGAACAACAGGGAGGCACTGACAAAATTCTGCATCGGATCCGGAGCAGAGCATATGGGAAAACGAACCCAATCTACACATACTCGGGCTGTCCATGGATAACGTTGGACAATTCGAAAGAATCACGGTTATAAATATGCAAATGCATGCATATTTATAGATGTAACCCTTTCGAACGGGACACGCATAGTGGTCACGCATACTGATGATTCAATCTACCTACAGCTAGCAAGTTTCATCGGCATGAAGACCGGAACAGAGCAAATGAAGAGGGAGGAGGAGATGTCATTTGTGCTCACCCACGAACGCAGGGGCGGAGCTCGTCGAACGCACGGGGAGGTCGTCGAACACCAAACCCTCGCAGCGATGAAACAACTGCACATTTAAATCCACCCGATCAACACAAATATATATGATGTTTTTCATAACAAAATCGGAAATTATATGACCTAACTCATAATTCACACATATATGACCCCGTCGGCCTTTGGAAGGCCGAAGAGCACCCTTTCGGTCAACAGGAGGCCGAAGAGGTGTCGGGGGTCGGGGGTGTCGTGTCAGGGTGTCGGGGTGTCATGGTGTCGGGGTGTCGTGTCGGGGTCGGGGTGTCGTGTCGGGGTGTCGGGGGTGTCGTGTCTGGGTGTCGTGGTGTCGGGGTGTCAGGGGTGTCGGGGTTGGGGTGCCGTGTCGGGGTCGGGGTGTCGGGGTGTCCGGGTCGGGGTGCCGTGTCGGGGTCGGGGTGCCGTGTCGGGGTGTCGGGGTGTCGTGTCGGGGGTCGGGGTGTCGGTGGTGTCGTGTCCTCGGCGACCCTCGACTCCTTTTCCCCTAGATACTCGGTGGTCGGGGGTCTTCTTCTTCTTCTTCTTCTAGCCTCGACCCCTCGACCCTCGACCCTTGACCCCTCGATCCTCGACCCCTCGATCCTCGACCCCTCGGCGACCCTCGACCCCTCGATCCTCCTCCTCCTCCTCCTCTTCTTTTCTTCTCCTCCCCCTTTTCTTCTTCTCCTCCTCCTCCTCCTCCTCTTCTTCTTCTTCTTCTTCTTCTTCTTCTTCTTCTTCTCCTTCTTCTTTTCTTCTCCATCCCCTTTTCTTCTTCTCCTCCTCCTCCTCTTCTTCATCTTATTCTTCTTATTCTTCTTCTTTTCTTCTCCTAATATTTTTTTTTCAAGAACTAACCTAACTAACATAGAAACTAACCTACCTAACCTAGAACTAACCTAACTAACCTAGAACTAATCTAACTAACCTAACTAACAGTAGTAACTAACCTAACTAACAGCAAAAAAAAGAAAAAAACAGGGGGGAGAGCTCACCGGAGTGGGGCGGCGGGGCACCGGGGTGGCGGGGCGGCGAGGGCGGCGGGGCACCAGGGCGGCGTGGGCGTCGGGGCGGCGGGGCGCCTGGTTGTCGGGGCGCTGGGCCGCAGGGGCCGCGGGGCGGCTGGGCGTCGGGGGGGCGTCGGTGGCGGCACGCGGCGGGAGGCGGGCCAGGGCGGCGTGGGGTCGGGGCGGCGGCGGGGTGCGGTCGGGGGCGGGGGGCCGGTCGACGGGGCGAGCTCCGGGGGGCGGGGGGGCGATGCGGGGCGGCCGGCGACGGGGCGGGTGCCGGGGGGGCGGGGGGGCGGTGCGGGGCGGCGGAGGGGGGGCGGCGCGGGGCGGCGGAGGGGGAGGGGCGGGGGAGCGGAGGCCGGCGGCGGCGGGAACGAAAATTAAAAGGGGAGAGAGAAGAGAGAGAGGGAGAGAGAGAAGAGAGAGAGGAGGGGGGGGTAACGGCCGTTAGGGGGTTGTTTTCTTTGCCGTCTGCCAGCGGACGGCAAAGAGGTGGGGTGGGCCGTTGCAGTTAACTGGCCTCCACTGGGCCCCACCCCACCTCTTTGCCGTCTGCTAGCGGACGGCAAATAAACTTTGCCGTCCGCTGGCAGACGGCAAAGAGCTGGCGGATGGCAAATAGTGTCTTCGCCATCTGCCAGCTCTTTGCCGTCTGCTTTCCGAAAGCTGACGGCAAACAACCTCTTTGCCGTCTGCCAGCAGACAGCAAAGAGCTGGCAGATGGCAAAGTCCCTGATTCCAGTAGTGATAGATGCAACATATAATAACATAATTAATCAACGCAGGTTCATCGTACCCAAACTAATTAACTAGATGTATGCAGTCATCGTACCCAAACTTAGAAACTAGCGTTACGCAAGTTCAGCAGGACTGTTAACATCACAAAGTTTCATCGCTATAGAAACTACAAGTTCAACCGACACATCATCAACGGCATCGTCAATCACTGGAAGTTCCATCCATCCATATCCGGGAGGATGCACCCTAGCTTCGTTAACGGCGTCAGGTCCTGACGTTGCATGCCTATGCGAGTTCTGACGTCAGCTCGCGATATAGGGCCGTGGTGGAACATCCCCTTCTCTTCGAGGAATTCTTTCATGATGATCATTGCAATGTTCTTCTGGATGCGAAAGAAGTCACCTCTGAGTTTATAATCCGGTTTTTCTCCTAAGGATTCTTCCCATTTGCGGATATGTTCATCGTTTCTTGTTGTCATGCGAAGCTGTTGGTGATCCCTTCTGAACTCCATCATGAGATGGAGGAGGTAGAATCCATCGTTCTTGCTTGTTGTCGGTTGATGGATGGTGCAGAAGGTAGATTTATGCTAGAAACCCGGCTTGTTCTTCATTTGTTCCCTGATCTCCATGTGGCCACCCCTCATGCTGAAGCCGTGGAGAGCATCATCCAGAATATCCATTATGTGGGTGTAATCTTTCTTCTCGAAGTTTCTGGACGAGTCGAAATACACGGCGTGGGAGACTCGTGGGAAAAGAACGATAAGGATGACGTGCCCGTTGCTGCGGAAAACAAAGACACCTCAAATTAGTATCCATATGAGCGAAGGAATGATTGAAACATACGAAAGGGTTGTCCGGCAATGACTTACATTGTATGATAAGGCAGGAGAATCATTTCCTTGTCCTTATTCGTTATCATGAAGTATTCGATGTAGTCCCTAGCAGCTTTACGTTCAAAGTCGCCGAGACTCAAGAAGGACTCATGCATGTAGTATGGATCCGCCACCGAGATTTGCGAGATTTGTTCTCTCCTGATGACGAAGTTCATATGTAGCACAAAAAGGCGGACGATCGTACAATCGAGCCACCTCGTGAGAAACATCTCAAAGATGTGATCAAACCGCAGGAAGAACACCTCCGCAGGCAGTGTGTCGACGTAGCACTTGGCCTGAGGCACACGAACCACGTAAAGCAGATATCCTGGATCCTCCGAGGAGAGAAGGCTTTTCTCAGTCGACTGCACATGGTCGTGCAGTATCTTGAGATCCCCTGATATGCCCTCTAGCGATTTCGGCAGTAGGATCAGCTCGCCCGCGACATGGTACATCGCCGCACCTTTGACCGGTACACGGTCTGCAAAATCGGTCGGCTGGCTGCTAGCAGCTTTGGTAACTTTGGCGGCAGCAGTGACTCTCTTCGGCGGTCTCTTCCTCTCCTTTTTCTTGGGTTGACCATCCAGACCCTTCCTTACCCCCGCCACCAGTGTCGTCGGGCTAAGCACTTTACGACCCTCGGCTAGATGACCCTGCGTTGAGGCGGCATCTGGAGGCGTGTCCTGTGAGGATTGCATGAAGAGAGACTTCTTGCAATCAACCCTCGGACGTTCCTGCCCGGGCACATCATCCATGTCCTCATCTGCATGCTCATAGCCCAAGTCATATGGCTGACTCATCATTTGTCCGTCGTCATAGGCGGCGCCGGTATTGAGGAACCGGAGAGGGTCCTCCTCCTCCATCTCATCATCCATTCCTTGTTCCACGGGGGCGACTACATCATCCACTATTGGACCCCTTCCTCGCGTCGTCCGCCACTCTCACCCGGCACGAGAGGTGTTGGTAATTCCGTAGACGGGGTGGTGGTGTTCATACCTTACTGATGTGTGGTCATTGGTGTGTTCTCGGCTGCCTCCAGACAAAGAAGATTCTTCGGCCACAGCAGCATCCAACCCTTGCATTCTCCAAGCCGCATCAGGGTCTCATCCTCCTCTCCCCCGAGCCGTACTGGAGGAGTCAAATCCTCATGGCCCGCTTTCACACTCGACAAGGTAACCCTGAAGGTGCCAACGGGGATCGGCTGGCCGTGGAACGTGAGTTCCAAGGGCTTTGTTATCACTGCCTTTCCCACATCCACCTTCTGGCCGTTGATCATGTAGAGTACGGTGCACGGGGTTTCGTCGGCCTGTGAAGACATGTCTACGGCGTAAGACATCCGAAAGGCAACGAAAAAATGGAAGAATATATATATGTTGGTGCGACGTGTAATTACCGTGAGGGCGTCGAGGTGAGCCAAAGACGAAGGCCCACCTAGCACACCAGAAATAGAGGACGGGCTACTATGAGCAGGTGCGGGAGCAGGCGCGGGTGCGGGACCTTGTGCGGTAGCGGCAGCAGGTGGTGGTGGTTCGATGTTCACCGAGTTGCTCCTGACAAAGCTGGGCATGGGAAAATCCTGTGCCGTCTTGTCTGGATTTTGCTTCATCCAGTCGATAATAGCCAGAATCAAGTTAGTAGCGAAATCATTTCAGCAGGCAGCTACAGCTGCATTGACCGCCTGCTGGACCAACTCATTTTTGGTCGCTTCTGCGGCCTCAGCTGCTTTTTTCTCGGCCTCAGCTGCATTTTTCTCGACCGCAAGCTTCACCTTCTCATCGATGTTCAACTGACTGAACTTCTTTTTCTGCTTTGTGGCCTCCGGGCCCTCGTTGTAGTAGTACTTCCACGTGGCGCCGTCACCGACGCCGTGCACACGTCCATATTGCGGCCGCTGGTCCAAAGGGAATCCCTTCAGTTGGTTCAAGGCCCGGTTGAGAGGGGTGTCCCACTTGGGCCTCATCGACGACTGAGACGACGAGTCGCTTTTGGCCGCAAGCCTGTGTTGCTCCTTCTGCAAAAGGAACGTGAACCGTTTACGAATGTTACTACAACGTGTAGTGGACTTGATCAGAAGCTAAATGTAAGGTGGTAAAAGAATAATTACCAGTAATCTAATCAATTTCCTCGTGATCGGGTCCGTGTACCAAACCTTCTTTTCCTTGTCCCACTTGTACTGGGCCCTGATGAAGTCATGCTCCTGCGGGTCGGTGAACTCCGCGTAGGGGTCTGGGATCCCCGCGGCTTCACGTTCCGCGTCCTCCTTATCCCATATGGGCCTCTTGCCAATGTAGCCACGGCTTCCGAGGTGTTGGTTCCCCGTGTTCCTTTGCTGAAGCCCCTTGTATTTCTCAGACTTTTGCTTGGCTGCCTCGGTAGCGGAAGTGTCCTTGAACTTTTCGAACTCCTCTGCCATAAGTGTCGGATTGTCCACCAAAATCTTGGACAGGGGTTCGTTAGCATCGATCGCTCGTTTCACCCTCCCTTTCCAGGCGTCCAAATCATTGCTGAACATGCCCATGGCGTGGTTATTGAAATCTTTCATGGCAGCATCATCCCACGGGTTTTCTATGCGGTCATCCCGGCCGGGGAACTGGAATCTCTTGTGCAGCTTCGTTAGGAGCAAGTGCTCCATATGTGGTTTCTTCCTTAAGTCATTGTCGTTGATGCTCGTGGTTTCCCATAGGATGCATCCGACTTGGTTGCCGTAGAACATGCGAGCTTCATCCGGCGCTATTGGCTCGAATTTGCCGGGGTGCATCTCTGTGACCAGGATTCTTCCGATGCCGAGTTTGTTAGGGCGTCGTGTCCTCTGCTTCTTCTGCTTCTTCTTTTCGTTACCGGCTTCGGTGCCGGTGCCATCGATGCCATCGGTGTCGATGTTGGCGGCAGTACCATCGTCCGCTATGACCAGATCGCCCTGCAAACCTTCTGTTTGCTGACTAGACAACAAGTCGAGGTAATCATGTTCACGGTCATATTGTATGTCATCGTCAGCGTGGTCAGAAGCCCCGGTTTCGTCATTGTTCGACATGTTTCCTACGATTAAGTCTGCTCGTTTAATTCTTAAACTATAATAAAATGAGTCATGACATAAAAAAAGGACTATGGTTTGCCGGAATGCCGTTTCATTCCCGTCCCAGCAAATCCCGGGCACTCGATATGCCTACTTTCTAGTACAAGTCATGCCGAAATTCACGGGAAATTTTGGCATGACCTTTGCTAAAAAGTGGACATATCGAGCGCCTGAAATTCGCCGGAACGGAAATGAATCAACATTCCAGCAAAACATAGGCCACTCAGATCATTTCCCTGCAAACAATTAATATAGGCCACTCCTCTCAAAAAAAGATATGATCATGCATGCTCTCACTGGCCACCATCTTCTTTGAATTAACTGAATTTCAATAAATATATAGCACGCAAATTTCAGAAAATTAACTGAATTTAAATAAATGGCAATAGCACTAGAA
The DNA here is from genome assembly GCA_039707655.1 of Elymus sibiricus. Lineage (NCBI taxonomy): Eukaryota > Viridiplantae > Streptophyta > Magnoliopsida > Poales > Poaceae > Elymus > Elymus sibiricus. The sequence continues at coordinate 36,385,938 of CM077674.1, forward strand.
TTTGATAACTAGTTGAATTTACATTCAACAGGAAAAAAATTCCTACTGTCTACTTGAAGGTAACCTAGAATTTGAGGGGAGCCGGGGGGGAATAGGGGAAACCCTAGAAAAATCCCACAATCACTAATGAACCCTAGAAAAAAAATTCATACTACAATTCCTACTGTCTACTATTTCAAACCTAGCTATTTCATCAACACACAATCACCACACATTAAGCATTTCACCTAGCTAGGGTTTCATCATCATCATCACCTAGTGTTTTACAAAATTCTGAAAATTCATTTACTTCAAATTAATTTAACTAAATTCATCTAGAACTAGGATCATAGTAAAACCCTAGATTAATTTAACAAAATTCTGAAAATTCATTTACTCCAAATTAATTTAACTAATTTAACTAAATTCATCTAGAACTAAATTCATCTAGAACTAATTTCTAAACCCTAACCTCCACCAAGGCAAAGAGAGAGAGAGAGAGAGGATGGGTGGGGGCTTACAGAGGGGTCGGGGGAGACGGCGGCACCGAGGAGGGTCAAAGGCGAGGCGGGGTCAGGGGAGATGGCGACGTCAAGGAGGCTGCAGGCGCGCGGCGACATCGAGGAGGAGGAGGCAGGCGCGCGGCGACGTCGAGGAGGCTGCAGGCGCGCGGCAACATCGAGGAGGAGGAGGCAGGCGCGCGGCGAAGTCGAGGAGGAGGCAGGCGCGCGGCGACGTCGAGGAGGAGGCAGGCGCAGCGAGGACGGGCTCCGGCAACGGCACGAGGAGGCTAGGGCGACGAGGGCTCCGGCGACGGCGTGGAGGAGGGGAAGGGGATGGAATAGGGGGAATTGGGGAAGAAAGGCCCGCGCGGTGCGGTTAACTCAAACATAGTAGTAGCGCGGGTGTGGACCCGCGCTATAGCTAACTTAGCTGTAGCGCGGGGTACCCAAACCGGCGCTACAGCTAACCTAGCTATAGCACGGGTCCACACACGCGCTACTGATATAGCTAATTTAGTAGTAGCGCCTCTTTGCGTAGCCCGCGCTACAGCTAAGTTAGCTATAGCGCGGGTCCACACCCGCGCTACTGCTATTCCTTTGATTTTTCTTTTCATTTTCCCCCTTTGCTTTTTCTTTTCATTTTATTTTTCTTATTTCCTTTCTCCTTTTTCTTTTTCTTTTCATTTCCTTTTCCAATGCTTTCATTTTCTTCTTTCCTTTCTCATTTTTCTATTTCTTTTCATTTTCTTTTCTTTTCTGAAAAACGACCGAGCCGGGAAGAAGGGGATCGGATACAATGTATATAACTCAGGCGACGATATATATTACACATCATTCGACCCATAATGATTAAGTGCGTACACAAAATAAATACATATATATAAATGATGGTTTCTCAGCATTTGGAGATCTGCCCTGATGTTCAAATCTTCCATGTCTCTTCTTGCCTTCGGCCCATCCTTGGTCTTATCCGGCATGTTCATTAGTGTTGCAAGCAAGCTCTCAAGGACATTCTTCATGATATGCATTTGATCAAGGCAATGAGGCATGTCGAGTTTGGGCCAGTACTCCTCGCACGGCTCCTAAGTGATAAAAGAAAGAAGAACTCGTCTTCTCTCTTTTTTGATTACCTCCAAGTCCCAGAAAACAGACCTCGTTTTCCATACCTTCAGTAGTGGCTCCGGCGCCTTTTTCATCTTTCTCGGCGCGGGGCACTGTTCCTAATTTTTCAACAGCTCATCGATTTCGGCACCGCTCCTCTTCGTGGAAGTCCTCGATGCTCAGCCTCACCATTGAATAGATCTCCACGGTTTCTCCACGGGTCGTCCTTCGCGAGCCATCTTTGATGCCCCATGTACACGATTTTCCCAGACCTGCCATCTTTCGTTAGCTGCTGAGACGTTGTATCATCCATGCACTGCGTGCATCCGTAATATCCGTGGCACACCTGGCCTGCGACATATCTGTAACTGAGATAGTCGTGCACCGTCGTCATCAGTGTGGCTCTCATATAGAAATACTCGCTTTTGCTGGCTTCCCATGTCTTGGCCGATGTTTTCCATAACGTGTCTAACTCCTCTAGAAGTAGTCCTAGATACAGATTAATATTATTTCCCGGTTGTTTTGGCCCTTGAATCAGCATGCTCATGTGTATGTACTTTGACTTCATGCACAACCAGGGGGGAGGTTGTACATCCATACAAACACGGGCCATGTGCTATGATTGGTGTTCTGGTTGCCAAACGGATTCATGCCATCGGTACTCGTGCCAATCACGATGTTCCTTGCATCAACTGCGAAATATCGATATTCGGCGTTGAACGCTCTCCACTAGCTTGCATCCGTGAGGTGTCTCAGCTTCGGATCATCTCCATCGTCGGGCTTCACCCTCTCCGCGTGCCAGGGCATGAGCTTTGCTTCCTTAGGATCTACGAAATAATGCTGCAGACGGGGAGTGATCGGTAGGTACCATACAACTTTCTGGGGAGATTTCTTTCCGGCCTTCTTGTATCGAGAAGCATTGCAGACCGGACAGTTGGTTTTTTCCGCGTGCTCCTTCCGATAAATGATGCAATCGTTGATGCATGCATGGTATCTAATGTGCGGCAGATTAAGAGGGCACACGATCTTCTTGGCCTCATCGACACTAGTAGGACACAGGTTCCCCGTAGGAAGAACCTTCTTTAGATACTTGAGAAGCTCATCGCGGCTTCTGTCGGTCCATTTGTTTTTAGCCTTCGTCTTTAGAAGTTCGAGCATGACACTCAAGCGGGTCACCTCGGGATCGCAACCTTCATAGAATGGAGTCTTCGAATCTACCTCCAGTTGCTCCAGCTTGGCCTCCTCTCTAGAAGCAGCTCTATCGCTACTCGTCTTCTTGCGAAGCAGGTCTCGAACATGAGGGCCCCGCACGATTGAACTTAGTAGCGACGAAGGCTGCGGCGTGTCCGCGTCTTCTCTGGCGCCATTTCCGGCCTCTTCTCCGCTGCCATTTCCGGCATCTTCTCTGCCGCCACCATGTCCGGCCCCTTCTCCGCCGCCATGTCCGGCCTCTTCTCCGCCGCCATTATCGGTCATCTCTTCGTCTGGCCCCATGTCGTCATTGGCTGCCCCGTCGGCGTCCTCATCATCTTCACTTATCCACTGAGTATAGCCATCCATGAAACCAATCATGAGCAGGTGCGCCTTCAAACGACAATCCTTATAGGGGTCGAGCCAAACTCCTCCTTTGCATCTTCGGCACGGACACAAAATCTCTGTCCGGTTATTTTCATACATGTCCTGCACAGCCGATCGCAACCACCTTTCCACCATCGTTCCACTCACCATCATGATCGCCTGCGCGGTAATAATAAGCAAAATGATTATAAAAACGCATGCATGCATCAAAGTTATACAAAAATTCGGCATGACCTTCCCTAAAAATAGGACATATAGAGTTTGCCCGAAATTCGCCGAAACGGAAATAAATCGACATTTCGGCAAAACATAGGAAGGTCATGCACAATTAAATGGATAGATCTAGTTGGGGACGTAGAAAGGACACTTCATTAAATGGGTAGATCTACATAGCTAGTTGGGGAAGGAGATGGCTCTAACTAGTGGAGGGGGTGGAAAAGTGAGGAAAAGAGAAAGGGGTTGCATTAATGGAGGTGTGGTGTAGTTAGGGGCATTAAAGAGAGAGAAAGAGAGGTAGGAGAAGAAAGAGAGTAATGGGGGGAGAAGCAAGGTGAGGAAGAAGCAAAGTGAGGGACAGAGGAGGGGGGAGGGCAAAGTGAAGGGATAGAGGAAGGGGGAGAGGGGTAGAGGGTTCAAAAGGTGGCTACTGCGCCTTAGCAACAGCGCGGGCCAGAAAATGGCGCTACTGCTAAAACGTTAGCAGTAGCGCGGTCCTGCAGGTCGCGCTACTACTAAGCGGGGCCCACCATGTGGCACAGTACAACATTAGTTGCAGTGGTGGGTCTGCAACACACGGTACAGCTAAAGTTTTAGCAGTAGCGCGCTTAAGGCGGGCCGCGCTGCTACTATACATATCCTGGTGGCTAAGGGGGGGCTCACATAGCAGTAGCGCCTTTCGTCTGGGCCGTGCTACTGCTAAATGGATATCAGTAGCGCCTAAGTAGTAGCCGCACTACTGTAAATTAGCAGTAGCGCGTTCCACAAAGCCGCGCTACTGATAAACCTCCACCTATAAGGTTTTCCCTAGTACTGGTTGATCAAAGAACATCTTATCTATTTCATTTCTTTCATTCATATGCATATTGTTTTCATGGTCTAGCAAATATTGTTCTAACGGATCAGTAGAAGGTACGGCAATAGACGCAAGACCAATAATTTCATCTTTACTAGGCAATTCTCTATCATGAGGTTGTCTATGAAACTTGGAGAAATTAAACTCATGAGACATACCACCAAAATTAACACTAACAGTTTCTTTAGCGCAATCAATCTTGGCATTAACAGTGTTCAAGAAAGGTCTACCAAATATAATGGGACAAAAGTCATCTTGTGGAGAACCGAGGACTAGAAAATCAGTAGGGTATTTTATTTTTCCACACAAGACTTCAACATCTCTAACGATCCCAAGCAGTGTAATGGTATCTCTGTTTGCAAGCTTAATAGTAACATCAATGTCCTCTATTTCAACGGGTGCAATATCATTCATAATTTCTTGATATAAGGTAAACTCTATAGCACTCACACTAGCACCCAAGTCACATAAGCCATGATAACAATGATCTCCTATTTTAACAGAGACAACAGGCATGCCTATCATAGGTCTGTTTTTATCTTTAGGATCTGGTTTAGCAATTCTAGATGCTTTATCACAGAAGTAAATATTATGCCCATCTATATTATCAACGAAGAGATCTTTAACCATAGCAACATTAGGTTCAACTTTAATTTGTTCAAAGGGTCTAGGTGCTCTAATATTACTTTTGTTAACCACAGTTGAAACTTTAGCATGTTCCTTCTTATATTGACTAATTTGAGGCACCTTTCAATATCTCTCATTAATCCACATCATCAAAATTAATTACACCGTTGGATTGTAGAATTTACGTTACGGATAGAAGGAAAACGCAGATGGTCCCGTCCCACAAAAAAGGCATCTGACACATCAAAAGTTTTTTTAGTGGTATATAAACAAATAAAGTCTCCATCTGTTCCCTTAAAATAAGAAGGACCATTCCCTCAAAAATAAAAGGATAGCCTCACGTGCAGGTTCAAAAAAAGGGATAGCCTCACATACGTAACACATATGGTCCCGTCCCACAAAAAAAGAAAAAAGCAACTATCCGGTCACTCAAAATAAAAATGAAAGTCTCACGTCAAAGAAAAATGGGAAAACCTCCATCCATAACACGTCCAACGGAAAAAGGGAAAGAAATCCACATGACCCGGCTGATTACCCATAGAAGACTCCATCAGTAAAATATTCTGCCGATTAAAATCAGCGTGAACTCCTCTACATGGCCGCTACCTCCTTTTCTGTGACATCCCCATGAATTAAGCACAGTGATCACCTCTTAATCATGCCAAGTCATCATGCTTATAACAATACTTAATCATCATTGGAATCATATCTCATTTCTAATTCAAATTCAAATTGAGAGTTCAAATTTAATGTGAATTTAAAAGTTGTTCAAATCCAGGAACTAAAATGTTCATAATTTTGGATTTAATCCATTGTGAATTATGTTAAGAAAAACAACATCACCAAAATTCACTAGATGTCTCAAACATCTTGAATACAGTGCCAATACTACAATTTAAATGCCTCTTTCTTTATAGAAAATTCACTTGGAATTATTTGGCCCCCACACCTTTTTATTCCACTGTCTAAAATGGCAACATATTTAACTGGCCAGGTTGCACATTTTTCAAAAGTGTTTTGGTGGTCTAATAATTTGCAAAACAGAAAGGAAATATAAAGCAGAAAAAGATTAAAGAAAAAGGGAAGGGAACACTGTGCGGCTGGGCTTTGAGTTGCCACAGTGCGGCCCAGCCCAGCCCCACCGGCCTTTCGTCCACCTCCTGCCGAGGCTGAAGCCATGGCGTGCGGCCGTGCGCGCGCAGCCGTCCACGCCCGGATGTGGCTGCTGTCGACCATGACGTGGCTCCCCACGTGGATAAAGACCCCCTCGGCCCCGTGGACGAACCCTAGCACCTCTCCCCGTCCTCCCTCGCTATCTCCACCCGCACCCGAGCGGCGCCATGATCGGCCGCCGCTAGAACTCGCGGCCACCGCCTCCCGATTGCCTCCCCGACATGTCTGGTGTCCTCGCCGTCCTCGAGCACGTTGGCTGCACCGACTAGCCGAAGCCGGGCGCCCCTACATCGAGCTGCAGGGGCTCGCCTTCCCCTCTCGGACGCCGGTGATCGCCGCGTCGATTCGCCGCCGTCAACCCCTCCCCGAGCTCACTTTGCTCCTCTACAGGGTCACAGTGAGCAGCTCTACCTCTCCCCTCTCCTCTCCGCCTCTCGGTCGACCCATAGCCGTTGTCCCCGTCGTGCCCGAACGCGCCTCCGCGGAGCTCATCGCCGGCAACCATCCGGTGGCCAAATGGTCATGCGCCGCTGCCCATCGTGCTCGCCCGCGCGCGTAGATGCCCTCTGGCCTGGCCGTTTGACTCGAGCGCGCCCGCATCGCCGTTTCCTCTCGCGCCCGACTCCGGCCGTCCGCCGATGAGCTCACCGCCGACGAACCTGGCCTCCGCAGCCCCTACCACGGCCACCACTCGACGCGGCATCGCACGCTCGTTCGAAAGATCCCAGCCGCACCCCTTCCCGTGCCCCGTAGCGTTTTTCTGGCGAACTCCGGTGACGCTCCGCCGCGGGAATGGTCGCCGGTGCGTCTCCGGCGCCGACCGCCAACATGGCACCTCTGGGTCCCACCCCAGAGCCACTGACGCTAGGCCCCACGGGCCCCAGTTGACTGGGTTGACCCAGTCAACTCCTGACTGGTCAACCGCAGTGGCTGACATGCGGGCCCCACCAGTTAAATCATTTAAAAAAATAAATAAAATACAAATTAAAATGTTAATTAATCTGTTAAACTAATTAGTTAACTAAATAGTCACTGACTAATGGGGCCCACATGCTAATTAAGCCTTTTTAGTTAAATTAACTCACTGGATTAAACTACTGTGTATGATATGTGGGACCCACTGGTCAGATTTGACCCTAACTAGCTGGTGTTGACTGATGACGCCATCATTTCATCATGCTGATGTCACCCTACACTGGTTTGGATAATTCAAAATTAAATAATTAAAATAATTCCAGAAATTCAGTAAAACTATGAAAAATCATATAAAATAAACCGTAACTCGGATGAAAATAATTTATATATGAAAAATGATCAGAAAAATATGAAGAATCCGAATATGCCACTCCCATACCTGCCACACCCCTCTAACATAATGAACATGGATGTTTCCCCTCTGATTCATTTGTCTGATAATTGCCCGGAGCTGGTAAAACACCTCCAGATGTTTCCCGCTCCGACTAACTTGCGTAGTACTACATTAGGGTACTCCTCGAATAACGTGCTGCCATGCCACGCATCTGTGTTGCATTTGTTGCTTGTATTTATTGTTTCTTCCCCCTCCTTCTCTCCGGTAGATTCCGAGACCAACGATGCCCCTGTGATCGACTGCGTCACCGACGACCCTTCTTCCTTTTCAGCAGAGCTTCCAGGCAAGCAAAATCCCCTTGATCATTCCTATATCGCCTATTCCTTCTCCCTCATGCTTGCATTAGATTTTGCTACTGTAAATGATTGCTCCTATTCTGATGCATAGCCTGCTTTTGTAACCTGCTATTGTTACTTTACCTGATATCCTAAATGCTTAGTATAGGTTGGATGTAAATCCATTTGTGGCCTCTCTCCCTTGTTCTAGTTGTCCCACTTAGTTACTAATGCCCCGATCGATGTGATCGACGGGCTGAGACCAACACAGTACCGCACACCCCCTAAGTTGTTCGACTCTACAGAGTTATCCTCGAGTAACGAGGGTGATACCTCTTAACTCACGCCCGATGATGCCTTTGTAGCACAGCTAGTCGGACGTGGATTACCGAGGGTGATTCCTCTTCCTCCACCCCCTACGTGGCTTCTGTCGTGCAACACCCACAAGTGCGATTACCATCGAGGGTGATTCCTCCTGGGTCTCCTTGACGGATTACATCGAGTAGGAATCCATAGAGGGTGATTCCTCGGATTCCCCCTTGATGGGATGAACACACGGATACCCTACTTTTACTACAGTCCCCGGGTAAAGTCGGGTCGACCCAGAGAGGTACCCACGAGAGGTGTGAAGTTGGGTTGACCAGGATGGTATCTGCGAGATAATTACGAGGCACGGCCGGGCAGGCAGAGACCGCCCTAGAGAGGGATGGGCCTGGCCCTTGTTGCACTTCCTCGAGACGAGACGACAGGAGTACTGATCGTCACCGCGAGCTCCTAATAATGCGCTAACGGATTTGGTTATTGATCTGAGTTGGCCACTGGCCTATACGCACTACCACCACGTGGGATAATGGTTTAATGGGGCCCTCTACGTCGTATGTATCAGCCGAAAGCTCTGTCAGACGTCCAGTTCAACATTGCGGCACGGCAGGATCAGCGCCATCCATGACAGAGGTGGTGCCTGGAACTAACCATGTGCGCAATGACCCGGAGTGCAAAGGGCGATGGTGCCAGGACCCCTGAGCACTTAGGATGTAGACCGGCGGGGACCTCTCTGCAGAGCTCTAGGTAGGGCTGCGGTGTGTCGATCAGCCGAGGCCGGGCATGACCCAGGAAAGTGTGTCTGGCCAGAGTTAATCGAGCGTGTTGGGTAACAGTAGTGCACACCTGCAGAGAAGTTATCTATTCGAATAGCCGTGTCCACGGTAACAGGACGCTCAGTGTTGTACCCCGATCTACTACTACTTGAACTGGATACATGTTAATTAATTGTAAGCTCCGAGATCGCTTTCTCATAGGGAGTCGAGGAAAGATCCCTAGGCTTTGCTACAACATGCTTCCTACTTTAATTTTGTATTAATCTACACTCTTCTTATGCTGCAAGACCGTTGAAGATGCTAGACTTCGATTGGCTTGGCTTTTTTCCCCCCTCTGTTCTGGCATTTCTGCAGTTTAGTCCAAAGATATAGCCCCATTCCTTTGATACCGATGCATATTTAGTATAGTTCTGATGTCAGTCTAGCGAGTACTTTGGATGAGTACTCACGGTTGCTTTGCTATTCTTTTCCCCCATACCCGATTGCTGTGACCAGATGGTGGATCCCAGGAGTCAACTACTACCGCCGACGACTGCTACTACACTTCCGGTGGAGCCTTCTAATACGTGGAGACCGACGACCAAGAGTAGATTCGGAGGCTCCCAGGCAGGAGGCCTGTTACTTTTCGATCGGTGTCGTTGTTATGCTAGCCTTCTTAAGGCAAACTTGTTTCCCTTTTATGTCTGTACTCAGATATTATGTTGTTTCTGCTGACGCTTGATCGCGAGCTTATGTATTCGAGCCCTCGCGGCCCCTGGCTTGTATTATAAAGCTTGTATGACTTTTATTTGTGTTTAGAGTTGTGTTTTGATATCTTCCCGTGAGTCTCTGATCTCGATCGTGTGCATTTGCGTGTTTGATTAGTGCATGGTCGAGTAGGGCATCACAAGCTGGTATCAGAGCCAACTGCCTATAGGAATCCCCCTTTCCAACTCCTTGGCCGAAGTTGAGTCTAGTCTTTGAAAACTGTTTTACTAACATGGTTGTGTGGCTTACGGGCCCACGTCGCCAATGGGTGGTATTAGTATCTTTTATTCCTCTTCCTTACTCTGGGATTCTACTCTCTCTTCTATTCGGGTTAAAATTTTACTAACACTGACTCTAGGTTCTCGTGATCACGTCCATCCGGAGCTTTGATGATCTGCAAATTACTTCCTTGAATGCATGATGCAAGAATTCACTTTCTATCATTTGACAACTTTGAAATTTTCCTCTGTTTCAGATGGATCGTTTGTTTCCGCCGCGTCCCATGACGCAGCTTGTACTTCGGACTTGTGCTCGTGATGCGACTGGTTTTCCAGCTATTCTGATCGCCCTCCTGACCAGATTGGGCTACCGCTGGTACCCCGAGTACATGTTTTACGAGGATTTCGCGAGTTCAACCAGGAGCAGTACCATGCCGATGTTCGTATCTTTGATCAGCGGAACGACTCCGACACTGAGTTGCACACTTTTCACGGTATCGGCGTGACGATTGATATGGCAGTCCATGATGCTGCCCATTCTGCTGTCGCACATCTTCATGGTGAGCATAGTCGCTTGGATGACTCCGAGTTCCGATACATACCGTATGCCCCTGCTGGAGATGGTACCGGATACTACACAGCAGTCTGTGCCCCTTACGAGCGACGTCGATACGACCCGCAGGTTTTGATTCAGTGCACTCAGGCTCTGGATCGCACTGCCTGGGCTCTTTCCATCGAGTTGTTTGCCACTCGAGCACGTCTCTACGAGGCTATGACATAGTTGTTGCCAGCTGTTCGAGCAGGGATACAGCCAAAGTACATCCTTTACCCGCGCCGGACTCAGATGCTCGCAGGTATCGATTGGCCTGCTGTTGGAGGTCGCACACCCACACGTGCACCTCCCCTCCTAGTTCGAGATTGGGTTCTGCATCAAAGTAATCACGGAGCGCAGGATCTTTCTGCTGTGGACACTCATCGCCCGCACCTGCAGTTACCTAGTTTTCCCCGACGTTGATGTAGCCTTTGCTATGTTCCGTTGTTGTAATTCCCTATCGCGTGCCTGCGCGCCGCCTAGTATGTCTAGGTGTTTAATTTTCTAAACTAATGCTCTCTGCATGTAACCGACTTTGTGTATGGATCTGTATGTCTTAATTGACTACTGTTATGAATCTATTGCACTACTTGTTCATTGTCGTGATACATCATGCTTGTCTCTAAATACTTGCAGTTGCTTTTACTAAACTACCCCCTGTTAAATCTTTAGCAGGATGGTTAGACCAGGTGGTCGTGGTCATGCTGCCAACGGTCCACCCCCGCCAGATTATATGGCAGCTATGATGCAGCAATTCGAGCTAAACCGTCAGTTCATGACTGGAATCATGGCTCAGTTCCCAAACCAGAACCAGAATGCTCAGAATCAGTAACTTGTCCCAATAACTTTGCAAGAGTTTGTGCGTCTCAGTCCTACTACTTACCGCAACTCTGAACAACCACTGGATGCTGATGACTGGCTTCGCGATATCTCCTTCGAGATGGAATCTGCCAATGTCGCCCCTGATAACTTTGTCACCTTCGCGTCCTACTTCTTGAAGGGTCCCGCTGCTCAATGGTGGGACACCCACAGGCGTTCACTACCGGATGGGACAATCATTACCTGGATCGAGTTTCAGACTGCTTTCCGTGCCTGTTACAATCCTCAGGGAATCATGGACCGGAAGAAAACAGAGTTTCGCAACCTTACTCAGGGCAATAAAACTGTTGAAGCTTATCAGCGGGAATTCCTTGAATTATCCCGTTATGCTGAAGAAGACATTGCCACTGATGCTCGTAGACAGGAGAAATTCTGCAATGGGCTTCACCCAGACCTCAAGCTTGCACTTGTTGTTCATGACTTCCCCGACTTTGCCACCCTGGTAAACAAGGCTATCCAGGTTGAGACCGCTCAGATGGAACACAACAAAGTCATCAAGCGCACCCATGACTTTGGCTCATCTTCGGGCTCGTCATCGCAGAAGCGTCGTATCTGGATTCCTCACAGCATGTACCATCCAACGGCACCTCCTCCACCGCCGGGGCAGCCAAGATCTCAGGCTCCACTACCTCGAGCTCCTGCTCCCCGTCCCAATGATGGGCTCTGCTTCAAGTGTGGCCGTCCAGCTTGTGACGCCCCTGCTCGACAGTGCACTAATCATACACGCAAATGCACACGATCGAGATCAGAGACTCACGGGAAGATATCACAACACAACTCTAAACACAAATAAAAGTCATACAAGCTTTATAATACAAGCCAGGGGCCGTGAGGGCTCGAATACATAAGCTCGCGATCAAGCGTCAGCGGAAACAACATAATATCTGAGTACAGACATAAAAGGGAACCAAGTTTGCCTTAAGAAGGCTAGCATAACAACGACACTGATCGACCACCGCCCGAGAGCCGCCGCCGCCCGCCGTCATCGCCGACCTCCATTCCGGCCTCCTCAGCTCCAGCCGTGACCACCACCGGACGCGGCGTGAAGTGGCCGATCGAGAGAACCAAATCGCGCGTGAAATGGTGCACCACAGAGGATTTCCGGGCTCGCCGGAGTTCGCCGCCGCGGGAGAGCTCGCCGGCGCGTCTCCGGTGGCCGGTGCTGACTCAGCGCCGACGTGGCCATGCCCTGTGTCGTTGACCGCTGGGCCCTACGGGCCCCAGTTGACTGGGTTGACCCAGTCAACTGCTGACTGGTCAACCACAGTGGCTGACATGCGGGCCCCACCAGTTAAATCGTTTTTAAAAATAAATAAAATACTAATTAAAATGTTAATTAATCTGTTAAACTAATTAGTTAACTAAATAGTCACTGACTAATGGGGCCCACATGCTAATTAAGCCTTTTTAGTTAAATTAACTCACTGGATTAAACTACTGTGTATGACATGTGGGACCCATTGGTCAGGTTTGACCCTGACTAGCTGATGTTGACTGATGATGCCATCATTTCGTCATGCTGACGTCACCCTACACTGTTTTGGATAATTCAAAATGAATAATTAAAATAATTCCAGAAATTTAGTAAAACTTTGAAAAATCATATAAAATAAACCGTTCCAGGGAATGCCCTCAGAACCAGAATCAGCTTGCACTTCCCTCTGCTGGCCGTGGTAACAATCAGCCTCGCAACAATAATGCCAGGCCTTCTTATGGTCGTGGTCAAGCTTACCATGTTGATCTGAATGAAGCTCAAGATCAGCTTGCTACTGTGAACGGTACTATCCTTTTTCACTCAATACCACCTCCTGTTTTAACTAATTAGTTTAACAGATTAATTAATATTTTAATTAGTATTTTATTTATTTTTTAAAATGATTTAACTGGTGGGGCCCGCATGCTAATTAAGCCTTTTTAGTTAAATTAACTCACAGGATTAAACTACTGTGTATGACATGTGGGACCCACAGGTCAGGTTTGACCCTGACTAGCTGGTGTTGACTGATGACGCCATCATTTCGTCATGCTGACGTCACCCTACACTGTTTTGGATAATTTGAAATTAAATAATTAAAATAATTCCAGAAATTCAGTAAAACTTTGAAAAATCATACAAAATAAACCGTAACTCGGATGAAAATAATTTATATATGAAAAATGATCAGAAAAATATGAAGAATCCGAATATGCCACTCCCATACCTGCCACACCCCTCTAACATGATGAACATGGAAGTTTCCCCTCCGATTCATCTCTCCGATAATTGCCTGGAGCTGGTAAAACACCTCCAGATGTTTCCCGCTCCGACTAACTTCCGTAGTACTACATTCGGGCACTCCTCGAATAACGTGCTGCCATGCCACGCATCTGTGTTGCATTTGTTGCTTGTATTTATTGTTTCTTCCCCCTCCTTCTCTCCGATAGATTCCGAGACCGACGCTGCCCCTGTGATCGACTGCGTCACCGACGACCGTTCTTCCTTTTCAGCAGAGCTTCCAGGCAAGCAAAATCCCCTTGATCATTCCTATAGCACCTATTCCTTCTCCCTCATGCTTGCATTAGATTTTGCAACTGTAAATGATTGCTCCTATTCTGATGCATAGCCTGCTTTTGTAAGCTGCTATTGTTGCTTTACCTGATATCCTAAATGCTTAGTATAGGTTGGATGTAAATCCATTTGTGGCCCCTCTCCCTTGTTCTAGTTGCCCTGCTTAGTTAGTAATGCCCCGATCAATGTGATCGACGGGCTGAGACCAGCACAGCACCGCACACCCCCTAAGTTGTTCGACTCTACAGAGTTATCCTCGAGTAACGCGGGTGATACCTCTTAACTCACGCCCGATGGTGCCTTTGTAGCACAGCTAGTCGGACGTGGATTACCGAGGGTGATTCCTCTTCCTCCACCCCCTACGTGGCTTCTGTCGTGCAACTCTCACAAGTGTGATTACCATCGAGGGTGATTCCTCCTGGTTCTTCTTGACGGATTACATCGAGTAGGAATCCATAGAGGGTGATTCCTCGGATTCCCCCTTGATGTGATGAACACACGGATACCCTACTTTTACTACAGTCCCCGGGTAAAGTCGGGTTGACCCCGAGAGGTAACCGCAAGAGGTGTGAAGTCAGGTTGACCAGGATGGTACCTGCGAGATAATTACGAGGCGTGGCCGGGCAGGCAGATACCGCCCTAAAGAGGGATGGGCCTGGCCCTTGTTGCACTTCCTCGAGACGGGATGACAGGAGTACTGATCATCACCGCGAGCTCCTAATAATGCGCTAACGGATTTGGTTATTGATCTGAGTTGGCCACTGGCCTATACGCACTAGCACCACGTGGGATAATGGTTTAATGGGGCCCTCTACGTTGTATGTATCAGCCGAAAGCTCTGTCAGACGTCCAGTTCAGCATTGCGGCACGGCAGGATCGGCGCCATGCATGACAGAGGTGGTGTCTGGATCTAACCATGTGCGCAACGACCCGGAGTGCAAAGGATGATGGGCCCAAGACCCCAGAGCACTTAGGATGTAGACCGGCGGGGACCTCTCTGCTGAGCTCTAGGTAGGGCTGCGGTCTGTCGATCAGCCGAGGCCGGGCATGACCCAGGAAAGTGTGTCCGTCCAAAGTTAATCGAGCGTGTTGGGTAATAGTAGTGCACCCCTGCAAGGAAGTTATCTATTCGAATAGCCGTGTCCATGGTAACAGGACGCTCAGTGTTGTACCCCGATCTACTACTACTTGAACTGGATACATGTTAATTAATTGTAAGCTCCGGGATCGCTTTCTCGTAGGGCGTCGAGGAAAGATCCCTAGGCTTTGCTACAACATGCTTGCTACTTTAATTATGTATTAATCTGCACTCTTCTTATGCTGCAAGACCGCTGAAGATGCTAGACTTCGATAGGCTTGGCTTTTTTTTCCCCTCTATTCTGGCATTTCTGTAGTTTAGTCCAAAGATATAGCCCAATTCCTTTGATACCGATGCATATTTAGTATAGTTCTGATGTCAGTCTTGTGAGTACTTTGGATGAGTACTCACGGTTGCTTTGCTATTCTTTTCCCCCATACCCGATTGCTGCGACCAGATGGTGGATCCCAGGAGTCAGCTGCTACCGCCGACGACTGCTACTACACTTCCGGTGGAGCCTACTACTACATGGGACCGACGACCAGGAGTAGATTCGGAGGATCCCAGGCAGGAGGCATGTGCCTTTTCGATCAGTGTCGTTGTTATGCTAGCCTTCTTAATGCAAACTTGTTTCCCTTTTATGTCTGTACTCAGATATTATGTTGTTTCCGCTGACGCTTGATCGCGAGCTAATGTATTCGAGCCCTCGCGGCCCCTGGCTTGCATTATAAAGCTTGTATGACTTTTATTTGTGTTTAGAGTTGTGTTGTGATATCTTCCCGTGAGTCTCTGATCTCGATCGTGTGCATTTGCGTGTATGAT
The DNA here is from genome assembly GCA_039707655.1 of Elymus sibiricus. NCBI lineage: Eukaryota > Viridiplantae > Streptophyta > Magnoliopsida > Poales > Poaceae > Elymus > Elymus sibiricus. Next base: position 36,401,596 of record CM077674.1, read on the forward strand.
TAGTGCACGGTCGAGCAGGGGCGTCACATTTTCCCCTTCAATCCTGCTATCCTATATAGTACGTCTATGCTTGTCCTTGAAATTTAAAAAAATAGTCTATGCATATCTTTAATTTGGCCTCATAATGAATAGAAAATTATACCATTAAAATATCTTTAAAACACCTTAGTTACTACAGTAACCAAAAAAATCTGGATGTATCACTTGCCACAAAGATCTCATATAAACACATGATTATGTATGTGATATATATATATATATGTGTGTGTGTGTGCGTGTGTGTGTGTGTGTGTGTGTGTGTGTGTGTGTTTGTAGCAGGAATAGAAAGAATTAAAAACAAAAGGCACAATCATAAAAGAAATTATTTAAGATTTCTTTTGGTACGCACAACTTATATCCGAATAATCTATCACACTATTCCCGGCCACGCTATTACTGATAAAAGAATTTTTTTAAGAATCAACTTAAAATCCGAATATTGTATGGCTCTTAAAGGTATGAGAAATTAGAAATCTCTCATATCTATTATTTGCTACAGTATCACGTACAAACCGTGCATGTCCATTGTTCCCCGAGGGAGGACTTCTTCATAAATGGTGTACACATATAAATCTAATCCACAAATAGGTTTTAAGATCAAATTCTACTGTACTTCTGTGGCAAAAATGAAGATATATGTTTTTATGGGTAGCGAAAGGAAAGGAAAATATATGCTACAGTAGGGCACTTTATCATATACCTATTAGAGACTTATATGTCATGAATACATAATACATGCAACAACTTTAGAATTTGTAACCATTTTGTCTGCCAATATAATAATAACATATTCATATTATCGTCCAACATTTATATCCGGTACCAACTTTGTCATATTATTATTACAAGTGCTAGCCCGTGCAAATGCATGGGTTGATCACTAGTAATCCTAACAGGAAAAGGTGGTTTCTCAATATAAGCAGTAGGCACAACTGGATCAACATGGTAAACAATTGTTTTTTCTTTAACACTAGTGGGTTTCTCAATCTCTTCTTTAATAGGGGAATGATATTTAAACCACTTCTCCTTAGGGAGATCAACATGAGTAGCAAATGATTCACAAAAGGAAGCTACTATCTCAGAGTCAAGTCCATATTTAGTGCTAAACTTATGAAAAGCATCGGTAGACATAAAAGATTTAACACAATCGAACTCAAGTATTATACCTGACTCATTACCTTTGTCGAGTTCCCAATCTTCAGAGTTGCGTTTAATCCCTTCCAGAAGATCCCATCTAAATTCAATAGTTTTCTTCATAAAAGAGCCAGTCGAAGAAGAATCCAGCATGGTTTGATTATCATGAGAAAGCCGAGCATAAAAATTATGTAGGATAATTTCTTTTGAGAGCTCATGATTGGGGCATGTGTACATCTTGTACTTAAGCCTCCCCCATGCTTCAGCGATTCTTTATCTTTCACGAGGCCAAAAATTATATATATAATTCTGATCACGATGACCAAATGCATAGGATAAAATTTCTGGTGGAATTCCAGCTTCAATCGGTTCCAGTCCCATGTATCAGTATCATCACATAGCCTATACCATGTCAATGCCTTTCCCTCCAAAGATAAAGGGAATACCTTCTTCTTAACTCCATCTCCGGATAAACCTGCAAGCTTAAACAATCCACAAATTTCATCCACATAGATCAAGTGCAAATCAGGATGTACGGTTCCATCTCCTACATAAGGATTAGCTAGCAGTTTCTCTATCATACCCGAAGAAATCTCATAATAAATATTTTCAGTAGGTGCAGTAGGTTGAGGAGAAACTATTTGTGCTTTCGGTCGAGGCAAAGATACCCCGAACAAACTCCTCAAAGGATTACTTTCCATAGTGACAAGTGACAGTAAATTTCAGCACGTAATATAAATGTTTCCTTACCAGATTCCACTCACCAAAGGCGCTTCACTCCCCGGCAACGGCGCCAGAAAAGAGTCTTGATAACCCACAAGTATAGGGGATCAATCGTAGTCCTTTCGATAAGTAAGTGTGTCGAACCCAACGAGGAGCAGAAGGAAATGACAAGCGGTTTTCAGCAAGGTATTTTCTGCAAGCACTGAAATTATCGGTAACGAGTAGTTTGATAGCAAGATAATTTGTAACAAGTGACAAGTAGCAATAGTAACAAAGAGTGCAGCAAGGTGGCCCAATCCTTTTTGTAGCAAAGGAAAAGCCGTAACCATCTCTTATAATAAGCAAACGTTCTCGAAGACACATAGGAATTTCATCTAGTCACTTTCATCATGTTGGTTTGATTCGCATTCGCTACTTTGATAATTTGATATGTGGGTGGACTGGTGCTTGGGTGCTGTTCTTACTTGAACAATCCTCCCACTTATGATTACCCCCTCTCACAAGCATCCGCAACTATGAAAGAAGAATTAAGATAACTCTAGCAACCCATCATCTAATTACTACTGCACAATGCATTCCCTTAGGCCCGACGATAGTGAAGTGTCATGTAGTCGATGTTCACATAACACCACTAAGAGAATGAACAACATACATATCATCAAAATATCGAACGAATATCAAATTCACATGATTACTTATGACAAGACTTCTCCCATGTCCTCAAGAACAAAAGTAACTACTCACAAACCATATTCATGTCCAAGATCTGCGGAGTATTGAATAGCATAATGGATCTGAACATATAATCTTCCACCAAATAAACCAACTAGCATCAACTTCAAGATGTAATCAACACTACTAGCAACCCACAGGTACCAATCTGAGGTTTTGAGACAAAGATTGAATACAAGAGATGAACTAGGGTTTGAGATGAGATGGTGCTGGTGAAGATGTTGATGAAGATTGGTCCTCCCACGATGAGAGGATCGTTGGTGATGTCGATGGCTCCGATTTCCCCCTCCCAGAGGGAAGTATCCCCGGCAGAATCGCTCCGCCGGAGAGCAAAAGTGCTCCTGCCCAAGTTCTAACTCGAGACGGCGGCGCACCATACCAAAAGTCTTCTCCTTTTTTTAGGGCAAATGGGCTTATATACCAGAAAATAGGCGCCGGAGGCTGGCCATGGGCCCCACAAGCCACCAGGGCACGCCTAGGGGGTGGCGTGCCGTGGAGCCTCATGGGCTCCTGGGTGGCCCCCTCTGGTATTTCTTTGTTCCAGTATTTTTTATTTATTCCAAAATAAATCGCCGTAAAATTTCAGCTCATTTGGAGGTGTGTAGAGTAGGTATCTCTGACATAGCTTTTTCAGGTCCCGAATTCTAGCTGCCGGCAATCTCCCTCCTTGTGTAAATCTTGCATATTAAGAGAGAAAAGGCATTAGAATTGCTCCACAAAGTATTATATTGATTAAAAACACTATAAATAATAGTAGGAAAACATGATGCAAAATGGACGTATCATTGCCTTAGGACCCTAGGGTCCATAGTAGTAGCTAGATGGCTCTCTCTCTATTTGGATCTTCCATACCATATTCCCGTGAACTGCCTCACATGATCGGGATCAATTCGATGTAGTTCGTGGATGTGTTTGTTGGGATATGATGAATTGTCACTTTATGATCAGATTGTTCATTGAATAAAATTGAATCTTTGTGGCACCCCGGCTCAGAGAACCGGTTTACCAGTGTTTCCAGCCCAGAGATCATGTCTTCTAGAAACACACAACAACTTGGAACAGAACTGAACTGAACTTTATTAAAATATCTCGAGTACAAGCTCATAATTTACATCGATAGCGAGGCCAGAAGCACTGCACGTGCTAAGACAATATCTACATTATTTATGGAACATAGCAGGGCCTCGATACTACTGGGTAGACTACGGCGTAGGGGAACATAGCGCGGGAAACTCCATCCACAGGGACACTGCTGTGGACACGGCCTAGTTAGCGTAGCACGAACCTTCGGGACCTCCGTCCTCGGCTTCTCCTGTATCTGTCATGATACGCCATGTGAGTACTTGGAATGTACTCGCAAGCTCATGGCAACCAAAACAGTGCAGCAAACAATAGCATGGCAAATAACAAGTTAAGTGATTAGGTTGCTCACTTACTGGTATCCAATACCAACTTACTCACATCTGGGTTGTCCCACAACCCTCGGAATGCCCAACATCCACAGAGCACTTCCGAACACAAGACAAGTTCTTCCATCAATATTATCATTATGCTTGACCATCCTAGAGAGGCCTAAACGGACTGTCCAATACTGTGGACTCGGCTATTCGAATAGGTTTTTACACTCTGCAGAGGTTGTGCACTTTACCCACACCATGGAGTACCTGGCCTCGTGATCCCATTCGGGTGGACCGGTGGTGCTCCAACGAAACCTGCCTGACCCGTGACCCCTCTATCGTACCACCGACAATCATACCCTCCCAGGGTCATGTTCTGGGTGGCCCCTGTGTCACCCCGTGACACCTGCCACCGTCGTGGCCACTACCTGTCCCAAACGGGGACGCCGGCAAAATAACTCAACTGGGCTCACAGGATTATCGTCGTCTACCTGATCAGGGCAGCACGCACGCATAACCCTCCCTAGTTTGGTGGTACCGATAAAAGAGCACAAAGCCAGACCAAGTCAAGGCCGTCCCATACCGGCAAATGTGGTTGCACGGAAAAGTCCGGGTAGGTGGCTCTTGATCAACCAACTAAGTTTAGTGTTGTCAAGAATTTAACCAGTATGGGTATTCATTAGGATTAACTTAACATGGCAGCAACTATGCATCAAAATAATTTACTATGAATTTAACACTTATTTAAATAATGCACATAATTCAATTAAATGACCAACACTATTGAAATGCCTCATGAAATGGATGTCATGGCTTGCCTTGCTCTGTTGGGTTGTCCACAAACTCCTGGGCTTCAAATCCAAAGTTATTTCCCTCTGAACATATTTTAAAAAAGTAATTGAAAATGTCACATGCTACTGTTTTGCTCACCAGAAATTCTGTGAACATGGTAAAAATACCAAATTTGGCCAGCAAATAGAGGAGCTCGAGACAAACCAGATGCAAAAAGAATCAATTGATTTGGACTTATGGTTTAAAAGTTATGAACGGTCAAAGTTTCTGGTCAACTCTGGAAATAAAATAGGAAATAGAAAATCTGCCAGGGGGCCACGTCGAAGGCGTAAAGTGGGGAGGCGCCTACACTTACCGCTTCGGCGCGCGCGGCTGAGCCGCTGACGAGCGGGCCCCGCGGTCAGGTTTAAAAGGGGGAGGGGAGGGAAACAGAGACGGCGGAGCTCCGGCGACGCTCGCCGGCGATACAGACGGCGGCGAGGTCGGGAGAGAGAGGGAATGGATCGAGCACTCCGAGACGAACTCGCACGTACCCGTGGGTTGGCGAACGGTGGCCGGATGGCGTCGTCCCCTTCCTCTCCGGCGGCGGCGGGTTTCGGGTGTTGCCGGAGACGGCGGTTCCGGCAGCTATTTGACCGGGCAAGGGCTCAGGCGAGGTCAGTGGAGTGAGGCGAGCTCGATGGCGGAGTCGGTGGAGCTCAGGGAGGAGCGAATCGGCGGGGAGGCAGAGCTCGGGTGGCGGCGGTGCTCCGGCGAGATTCGAGGCCAGAGGGCCTCTCGGCCGTGGCTCGCTGCTCGGGAGGACGATTGGGAGATGGTGGAGTGGGGTGAGGAGCTCGGGAGAGGCCGGGGAGGAGTATTTATAGTAGGGGGAGGAGCTCTCTGGAACGGCCGGGACTCGGGCCACGTCACCGGCGATGGTACGCCGCGCTGGCTGGCTGCTTGCGGGCGACGAGACGGGAGCTAGCAGGAGGAGTAAATGCGGCTACGGCGGCTAGTAGAGGAAGACGACGCGCCGCACAGCCACTGTGCCCGCACGGGCGGCACAGTGCGCGTGTGCCGTGGCGGCCGGCGAGAGCTTCTCCGGCGAGGGGAAGGATCCAGGGCGGCCAGGTGGAGGAAGGGGAGGATGTCGGCGCACGGGGACAAGCTACAGCGGCGCGAGGTAGGTGGACGCGACGCATCAGGCACAGGCACGATGCAGAGCGCGCAGTGGCATGTCATTGTCGTGCTCACCACGGGTAAGGATGTCTAGAGGCCTCGCGAGCCTGGCATTTCTTGTCTGGCACGTCGACCCGCGACCCCTTAGTCTCTCCATGCCTCTGGTTCGACTAGGTTCACTCTGAACCGAAGTGTAGCTTCAGCAACAGTTTCTGACAGCAAAATTGAGAGAGATCTAGAGGAGAGGTGAGCTGGGGATGGAGCCAAAGGAGATGTCTGGGATGATCTATGTTGGAAGGACTATGAGCTGGCCAAGTTTGAGAAGATTTGATCAAGATTTGGATATAGTTCATGTACAAGTGCTGTACTGAACCAGAAACAGAGATGAGCTTGATGCAGTCATCTAGTTCTTCTTCTGGAGCTGAATTTTGGTGTGGCAGGGTTATTTGGTGAGGAGAAGATGCCATAATAATTTCAGCTCAATTGGATACCTCTAGCTGGTACTTCCTTCACAAAGGTTCCAACTGATTAGAAACTTGGCAGAATATTGGTGATGAAAATTTGTACTGGACAAGATGATATTTTTGGGTATTGTGGAAAGATAGGTTCCCTAATATCTCAGGGAATTTTCTGGGAATTAACTGAGTAGGGAAAATATGAGCTCCTTCACAAATGACCAGTACTGTCCAGAGAGCAAATGGAGTTTTCTGGACAAAGTTTTGTACTGGGCCATGAAATGTTTTTGAAGATTGTGGGAGTAGATGATGTCAAGAAGGTCTGGGATTAATTTGGGATTTTTCTGATCACCAGAACTATAGGTTGCTTTGTAACCCATAGTGATGACAAGTTTTCCCAAAGGAGGAAAATGAATAATTGGGAAAGATGAATAATTGGAACTTGATCCAGATGGTGAGTGACAAGATTGTGGCAAGATGCTGAGGGCTTTGGATCAATCGGAGGAATTCATAAGTCCAAAGTCAACTGAAAAGACTCAAAATCCAACCAAATTGCAAATAAAGCCAGAAAGATTTCGAAAAGAAAAAGTTGCCAAAAACCAGGGTGTCACAAACCTACCCCCCTTAGAATGAATCTCGTCCTCGAGATTCGGTTGCTCAGGGAACAAGTGTGGATCGGCTGATCTCAGAAAATCCTCTCTTTCCCAGGTAGCCTCTTCCTCAGTATGATGATCCCACAATACCTTGTAAAACTTAATTGTCTTACTCCGGGTAGTTCTTTCCATCTCATCCAAAATTCTGGCAGGTTTTTCCTCATAGGTCAAATCCTTAGTCAATTCCAGCTCACTCATATCTGCCTGCGTGATCGGAGGTGCAATGCACTTTCTTAACTGTGATATGTGGAAAACATCGTGAACGTCAGACAACTCTGGTGGTAACTCTAGCTGATATGCCACTCTGCCTCTTCTAGCCATGACTGGAAAGGGACCGATATATCTCGGTGCAAGCTTTCCTCGGGTGTGAAACCTCTTTATCCCTTTCATGGGGGTAACTCGGAGATAGGCATATTCACCGGGTTCAAAAGTTACTTCCCGATGCTTCGGGTCATAATAGCTCTTTTGACGGGACTTGGCTGCTCGAAGACGCTCCTGAATATCCTTGACTTGTTTCTCAGCCTCGAGCATCAAATATGTGCCGAAGATACGGCTGTCTCCTGTCTGAGACCAATTCAAAGGAGTGCGGCATTTCCGTCCGTACAAAGCCTCAAATGGTGACATCTTGAGATTTGACTGATAACTGTTATTGTAGGAGAATTCTGCATAGGGTAGACTGTCCTCCCATTTGGGTCCATGGGCGAGAGCACAGGACCGAAGCATATCTTCCAATATCTGATTCACACGTTCTGTTTGTCCATCTGTCTGTGGGTGATATGCCGTACTATGCTTTAGTACAGTTCCCAGGGCTTGGTGCAGTCACAGCCAGAATGCTGAAGTGAACAGGGAGCCTCTATCTGATGTGATAGATTTGGGTACTCCATGAAGGCTGACTATCCGGGACATGTAGAGTTGTGCCAGCAGGTGAGCGTTGAAAGTGGTCTTTACCGGAAGGAAGTGAGCCACTTTCGTAAGTGTGTCTACGATGACCCAGATAGCATCATGGCCTCTTGTTGACTTGGGTAGTCCAACAATGAAGTCCATGCATATGTCATCCCATTTCCACTGGGGAACTGGTAAAGGTCGCAATAGCCCAGCGGGTTTCTGATGTTCAGCCTTGACATTGTTGCAGATGTCACAACATGCGACATAGTATGCTATGTCTCTTCTCATTCCTGGCCACCAAAAGGTTCCTCGCAAGTCCTGGTACATTTTTGTTCCTCCCGGATGGATAGAGTATGCAGATTCATGTGCCTCTCTGAGTATTTGCTGTCTCAGGCTGTCTTGATCAGGCACACATATTCGGTTTTCAAACCATACAGTGTCCTGGTCATCAATTCGGAAGGACTTGGCCTTTCCTAGCGGAATGCGCTCTCTGATCTCTTGTATTTGTTGGTCCGATTTCTGAGCTGCCTTAATTTCTTCCATAAGTGTTGGAGTGATTTCCATTGTATCTGGGCTGATTGGGCTGCATAACACCATATTTAGCTTGGCGAACTCTTCTCGCAGCCTCGGATGCATTCCCTCCATGAGTGCATTCAGGGTACCTTACTTTCTGCTGAGGGCATCGGCGACCACATTGGCTTTTCCCAGATGATAATTAATCCCAAGGTCATAATCCTTGACCAATTCAAGCCATCTTCTCTGCCTGAGATTCAGATCCGGCTGTGTGAAAATATACTTAAGACTCTTGTGGTTTGTGTATATCTCACATCGCTGTCCAATGAGATAATGCCTCCAAATCTTTAGTGCATGTACCATGGCTGCAAATTCCAAATCATGAGTGGGGTAGTTCTCTTCATGAGGTCGTAGCTATATGGATGCATAGGCTACAACCTTTCCCGCTTGCATTAACACGCAGCCGATTCCACGCCTGGAAGCATCACAATATATGTCGAAGCTCTTGTGGATGTCTGGAAGAACTAAGACAGGGGCGGTGGTTAGCCTCGTCTTTAACTCCATAAAGCTGCTGTCACATTCTTCCGTCCAAGCAAATTTGTGGTTCCTTTTCAACAGTTCTGTCAATGGCTTGGCTATTTTTGAGAAGCCTTCGATGAAGCGACGGTAGTAGCCTGCCAATCCCAGAAAGCTGCAGACTTCCGTTACTGTGGATGGGGTCTTCCAGTTTAATACAGCGGTCACTTTGCTGGGGTCGACAGCCACACCTTGCTCTGACAGAATATGTCCCAGAAATCCCACCTCTCTTAGCCAAAATTCGCATTTACTGAACTTGGCATACAAGCGATGGGTCCTTAGTCTTTCCAGGACAGTACGGAGGTGTTGCGTGTGCTCTTCTTCATCTTTGGAGTAGATGAGAATATCATCGATGAATACTACCACAAATTTGTCCAGAAAGTCCATGACGACTTTATTCATCATGCTCATGAAGTATGCCGGAGCATTTGTCAGCCCGAATGACATGACTGTAAACTCATACAAACCATATCTGGTAGTAAATGTTGTCTTGGGGATATCCTCTTTCCTTATTTTTAGCTGATGATACCCCGTTCGGAGGTCAATTTTGGAAAATACCCAGGCTCCGTTCAACTGGTTGAACAAGTCATCAATGCGGGGGAGCGGATATTTATTTTTGATGGTGACCTCATTCAGTTGGCGATAGTCTACGCACATTCGTAGGCTGCCATCCTTCTTCTTGACAAACAGCACGGGTCATCCCCACGGTGAAGTGCTTGGACGAATATACTCTTTCTGTAATAATTCATCCAACTGTTTCTTCAATTCCACCAGCTCTGGGGAAGGCATGCGGTAGTACTTCTTGTAGATTGGAGCAGTTCCGGGAACAACCTCAATAGCAAATTCTAGTTCCTGATCAGGTGGCATTCCCGGTATCTCTTCTGGAAATACGTCCGGAATTCACTGACTACCGGAATCAGACTTATGTCCGTAGCTGTGGCTTTGAATGCCATCCCCTTCTTTGACATCACTCTGCTAGCAGTGAATTGCACTGTTTGGCCTGCCGGGTTAACCAGTGTCACTTTCCTGGTGGCACAGTTGATACACACCTGGTGTGGTACCAACCAATCCATTCCCAGTATTATATCCTGTCTCGGGGATTCAATGGCAACAAGAGTAGCTGGAAACTTTACATCGTGTATCAAGATTTCCAGATTCTTGTATATCACGTTTGTTCTGAGCATGGAGCCAGGGGATTGTACCACTATGATTTTGTCCAAAAGAGAAGGAGAGAATTTGTGCAAGGTGGCAAAACTCCGCGAAATAAACGAATGAGAAGCCCCAGAGTCAAATAAAATTATTGCAGGTATGTTGTTAACAGAGAAAACATACCAAGGACCACATTTGGTGCTTCGTGGGCTTCTTCAGCGGAGATATGATGGACTTGGCCGCGATAGAAGTTCGTATTGGGGCGGCATCCAACACTGTTGACTTGTGGCTTGAAGTCGGATGGTGGCTTCCCATTTCTTGCGGGGCATTACTTGGAGTAGTGCCCGCTCTAGCCGCAAGTAAAGCATGTGTTGTTGCGGCGGCAATCCTCCAGCACTGACTGTTTGCCGAAGGTCTTATCCTGGCTGACAGGCTTGTTGTTGTTGTTGCCATTGTTCCAGGCAGGCTTGTATTCAGATGAACTTGGTTGCCAGATACGCGGCTTCTGCACAAACTGCTCACGGTTGTCCTTCTTGGGTTCAAACTTCCGCTTGTGATCATTATATCCTGACTTATGCTCTCGTTCAGCTATGAAGGCCTTGTTTACCAGAGTCTGGAAGTCAGGAAAGTCCAGCATACAGAGCTGACAGCGGAGGGTATGATTCAGCCCTCCGAGGAATCGGTCAATCTTCCTTTCTTCGGTGGACACGTCATGGGTGGAGTACCGTGCCAGATTATTGAACTTGTTCAGATACTCACCCACTAACATATTCCCTTGAGTAAGAGCCAGAAATTCCCTCTGCTTCACCTTCATAATGACAGTAGGAATATGATACTTACGGAATATCTCTTTGAATTTTTCCTAAGAAATATCCTCTCCAGAAGGCCATAACATTGTTGTGTTGTCCCACCATATGGCTGCTGGTCCCTCCAGGTAGTGAGTGAGAAAAGGAACCTTATCTGCCTCATCACATTGGGCTATGTCCAGTTTCTTTTCCATAGTCCTCAGCCAGTCATCAGCTTCCATCGGATCCACAGCTTGACCAAAACTGGGTGGCTTGGTCCGCTGAAAATCAGACAGCTTAGAGTGTGTCCCATTGAGGTTGTTCTGACCCACCAAAGTCTGCATACTTTTCAGAAATTCCATAAGATCTTGGTTTCTTTTCTCTTCGAACATTCTCATAATCTGATCAGTGGTTGGTGTCTGAGGGGGTGGAGGTGGCAAATCTTCTGGTGGCTGTCCTGCTTGTCTGGCGGATCGACGAATGGGAGTTCCATCGCCGCCTTGAGTACTACACCTCTTCATCCTAAATTTTGTTCCCATTGCAAATACCGAATCGATGAGCAACATCCATAAGGGAGAAGCAGGGTATTATGACACCAGAAAAAGAAGCCAAATAAAACGAGAGGGATAAAGCGAAGAAAATAATTATACAAGGCAACCCAACATCATACATGACAAGCTAGTAGGGGATGATCATGACTAGACTGCTCATACGGCAGTTGACATATGCAGGGATGCTATGCTGCATGCACTGAGAGTCAAGCCTCCGCTCTAGTGACGCTGGTGGCACGAACACTGGTAAACTGAAGACTCCTCGTCGTCTGACTCTGACTCGGAATCTGAGCTGATGATGTGCACCTCGGCCTCCGGATCAAAGGAAACACGACGACGCTGACGGGAAGGTTCTCCCTCAGAAGGAGAGGAAGCACGACGCCGCAGCATCGGAGCAGCTGGAGTATCTAGGAGTGAGGCCCACTCTGCTGGGGTCTCACGTCGGCTACCAGACAAAAAGCCTGGCGGTCCGAACGAACTAGAAGGAGTGTCGGAAGGTGGGATGGGTGGAGTGTACATGGGAGAAAACGGAGGGGGAGGAGGAGACTGTGCTACCGCAACAGCAGCAAGTGCTTCGCGGGCAGAAGTCAGCTCCTCGGCTAGAGAAGTGATCATACAGTAACTGGCGTTCAAATAACGAGATAAAACACCAGTAGCACGGATCAATGGGTGCGAAAAGGACTCGCCCTGTCGTAGGCGACAGGGTGGGGTAATGAAAGAAACCTGGATGAGTCTGCATCTCGACCTCGTGGAAGCGTAAGTCAGTAAGAGCCTCCAAAGCAGCAAACTGGATCGCCAACTCCGGAGTAGAAGAAGTTCCGCCCTTGGAAGAACGGGAGTAGCTGCCAATATCTGAACTCGTAGTCAGAAAGGCTTCCGCGTGATACTCGAATACTGAACCAGCAAGCTGCTCTCGGAACACCTGGAACACTGGGTCTTCGTTGTTGGGATACAGCCGAAGCCAGACGCTACGAAGCAGTATTGGAAAAGTGAACGGTGCCGGCTCATGATTGTAGTGGTACGGAACCGGTGCCATCTACACTCATCAAACCAGCGGTTAGCACAATAAAAACTATATGCATGCCATGCAATGCAAGCACTCAGATGCAACAATCAGATGCAGCAAGCAAGACACACCAAGACTCTAAACTACTCGCGGCTCTATCGCAGGGTTAACTAGGGCGTCCTATAGTCAGCCTGGCTCTGATACCAAGCATTGTGGCACGCCGGCTCAGAGAACCGGTTTACCAGTGTTTCCAGCCCAGAGATCATGTCTTCTGGAAACACACAACAACTTGGAACAGAACAGAACTGAACTTTATTAAAATATCTCGAGTACAAGCTCATAATTTACATCAATAGCGAGGCCAGAAGCACTGCACGTGCTAAGACAATATCTACATTATTTATGGAACATAGCAGGGCCTCGATACTACTGGGTAGACTACGGCGTAGCGGAACATAGCGCGGGAAACTCCATCCATAGGGACACTGCTGTGGACACGACGTAGTTAGCGTAGCACGAATCTTCGGGACCTCCGTCCTCGGCTTCTCCTGCATCTGGCATGATACGCCAGGTGAGTACTTGGAATGTACTCGCAAGCTCATGGCAACCAAAACAGTGCAGCAAACAATAGCATGGCAAATAACAAGTTAAGTGATTAGGTTGCTCACTTACTGGTATCCAATACCAACTTACTCACATCTGGGTTGTCCCACAACCCTCGGAATGCCCAACATCCACAGAGCACTTCCGAACACAAGACAAGTTCTTCCATCAATATTATCATTATGGTTGACCATCCTAGAGAGGCCTAAATGGACTGTCCAATACCGAGGACTCGGCTATTCGAATAGGTTTTTACACTCTGCAGAGGTTGCGCACTTTACCCACACCATGGAGTACCTGGCCTCGTGATCCCATTCGGGTGGACCGGTGGTGCTCCAACGAAACCTGCCTGACCCGTGACCCCTCTATCGTACCACCGACAATCATACCCTCCCAGGGTCATGTCCTGGGTGGCCCCTGTGTCACCCCATGACACCTGCCACCGTCGTGGCCACTAACTGTCCCAAACGGGGACGCCGGCAAAATAACTCAACTGGGCTCACAGGATTATCGTCGTCTACCTGATCAGGGCAGCACGCACGCATAACCCTCCCTAGTTTGGTGGTACCGATAAAAGAGCACAAAGCCAGACCAAGTCAAGGCCGTCCCATACCGGCAAATGTGGCTGCACGGAAAAGTCCGGGTAGGTGGCTCTTGATCAACCAACTAAGTTTAGTGTTGTCAAAAATTTAACCAGTATGGGTATTCATCAGGATTAACTTAACATGGCAGCAACTATGCATCAAAATAATTTACTATGAATTTAACACTTATTTAAATAATGCACATAATTCAATTAAATGACCAACACTATTGAAATGCCTCATGAAATGGATGTCATGGCTTGCCTTGCTCTGTTGGGTTGTCCACAAACTCCTGGGCTTCAAATCCAAAGTTATTTCCCTCTGAAAATATTTTTAAAAAGTAATTGAAAATGTCACATGCTACTGTTTTTCTCACCAGAAATTCTGTGAACATGGGAAAAATACCAAATTTGGCCAGCAAATAGAGGAGCTCGAGACAAACCAGATGCAAAAAGAATCAATTGATTTGGACTTATGGTTTAAAAGTTATGAACGGTCAAAGTTTCAGGTCAACTCTGGAAATAAAATAGGAAATAGAAAATCTGCCAGGGGGCCACGTCGAAGGCGTAAAGTGGGGAGGCACCTCCACTTACCGCTTCGGCGCGCGCGGCTGAGCCGCTGACGAGCGGGCCCCGCGGTCAGGTTTAAAAGGGGGAGGGGAGGGAAACAGAGACGGCGGAGCTCCGGCGACGCTCGCCGGTGATACAGACGGCGGCGAGGTCGGGAGAGAGAGGGAATGGATCGAGCACTCCGAGACAAACTCGCATGTACCCGTGGGTTGGCGAACGGTGGCTGGACGGCGTCGTCCCCTTCCTCTCCGGCGGCGGCGGGTTTCGGGTGTCGCCGGAGACGGCGGTTCCGGCAGCTATTCGACCGGGCAAGGGCTCAGGCGAGGTCAGTGGAGTGAGGCGAGCTCGATGGCGGAGTCGGTGGAGCTCAGGGAGGAGCGAATCGGCGGGGAGGCAGAGCTCGGGTGGCGGCGGTGCTCCGGCGAGATTCGAGGCCAGAGGGCCTCTCGGCCGTGGCTCGCTGCTCGGGAGGACGATTGGGAGATGGTGGAGTGGGGTGAGGAGCTCGGGAGAGGCCGGGAAGGAGTATTTATAGGAGGGGGAGGAGCTCTCTGGAACGGCCGGGACTCGGGCCACGTCGCCGGCGATGGTACGCCGCGCTGGCTGGCTGCTTGCGGGCGACGAGATGGGAGCTAGCAGGAGGAGTAAATACGGCTACGGCAGCTAGTGGAGGAAGACGACGCGCCGCACAGCCACTGTGCCCGCACGGGGAAGGATCCAGGGCAGCCAGGTGGAGGAAGGGGAGGATGTCGGCGCACGGGGACAAGCTACGGCGGCGCGAGGCAGGTGGACGCGACGCATCAGGCACGGGCGCGATGCAGAGCGCGCGAAGTGGCATGCCATTGTCGTGCTCACCACGGGTAAGGATGTCTAGAGGCCTCGCGAGCCTGGCATTTCTTGTCTGGCACGTCGACCCTCGACCCCTTAGTCTCTCCATGCCTCTGGTTCGACTAGGTTCACTCTGAACCGAAGTGTAGCTTCAGCTACAGTTTCTGACAGCAAAATTGAGAGAGATCTAGAGGAGAGGTGAGCTGGGGATGGAGCCAAAGGAGATGTCTGGTATGATCTATGTTGGAAGGACTATGAGCTGGCCAAGTTTGAGAAGATTTGATCAAGATTTGGATATAGTTCATGTACAAGTGTTGTACTGAACCAGAAACAGAGATGAGCTTGATGCACTCATCTGGTTGATCTTCTGGAGCTGAATTTTGGTGTGGCAGAGTTATTTGGTGAGGAGAAGATGCCATAACAATTTCAGCTCAATTGGATACCTCTAGCTGGTACTTCCTTCCCAGAGGTTCCAACTGAACATAAACTTGGCAGAATATTGGTGATGAAAATTTGTACTGGACAAGATGATATTTTTGGGTATTGTGGAAAGATAGGTTCCCTAATATCTCAGGGAATTTTCTGGGAATTAACTGAGTAGGGAAAATATGAGCTCCTTCACAAATGACCAGTACTGTCCAGAGAGCAAATGGAGTTTTCTGGACAAAGTTTTGTACTGGGCCATGAAATGTTTTTGAAGATTGTGGGAGTAGATGATGTCAAGAAGGTCTGGGATTAATTTGGGATTTTTCTGATCACCAGAACTATAGGTTGTTTTGTAACCCATAGTGATGACAGGTTTTCCCAAAGGAGGAAAATGAATAATTGGGAAAGATGAATAATTGGAAATTGATCCAGATGGTGAGTGACAAGATTGTGGCAAGATGCTGAGGGCTTTGGATCAATCGGAGGAATTCATAAGTCCAAAGTCAACTGAAAAGATTCAAAATCCAACCAAATTGCAAATAAAGGCAGAAAGATTTCGAAAAGAAAAAGTTGCCAAAAACTAGGGTGTCACAATATTTTGAGGTTTTCTTACTGTATAATTAAATAGCTTTGAATGCTCTTCGATCTATCTGTCTTCTGTGGCCAAGTTTGATGGGTTTTTCTTCAGAGGGAGTGGTGCTCTATAGTGGGTTCAATCTTGCGGTGCTCTCACCCAGTGACAATAAGGTCCAAGACACGTATTGTATTCTTGCCACTAAGTATAAAACGATGGTGTCTCATCATATTGATTGATGTTTTGCTATCTACATTTATGTCATCATGCTTATTGCAATGCTCTGTTTCTTGTAAACTTAATACTTCAGGATGCATGCTGGATAGCGGTCCTTGAGTGGAGCATTAGTAGTAGATGCAGTTGGATTAACGGTCTACTTATCATGGACGTAATGCCTATATGAGATTATACCATGAATGATCATAGTCACAAATATAAATATTGCAATTTAATCCCTGCCCAACTATAGTTTGTTCACCACACCACATTTGTATGCTTGAGAGAGATGTCACTAATGAACCTATGGCCCCCTGGGTCTGTTCTCCTTTACTAAAAACAAATATATTCTCTACTGCCCTGTTGCCTTTTTATTTTACTTTGATACCAACTATCTCTATCATTTGCGTTTAATCTTGTGACTAGCAAGACAAGGGGCTTGACAACCCTCTCGCCTTGTTGGGGACAAGTTTGTTCTGGGTTTTGTGTGCAGATACTGCTTACTTTGTTCGTTGGGAGAGCTCCTACTAGATTGATAACCTTGGTTCTCTAACTGACGGAAATACTTGCTACTTTGCTGCGTCACCCTTACACTTGGGGGACCCCAACCAATCCTGCGGGAGCAAGCAATATTTCTGGCGCCATTGCCGGGGAGCTTTTTCGCAAACAAACAGGTTCCTTCACACCATCACACTACTTTCTTGTTATCTATCTTGCATAGTTACTTTTATCTTTTGCTTGGTTGCATCTTTGCTTGCTATAAAAATAAAAATATCAAAAATATCTTTATTTGCTACTTTTGTTCTGCTATCATGGCTAATTCTTCACTTGTTGCCACCACACCTGAGTTAGAGGTACTTAATTTCAAACAGAGAGGTGGAGAAAGTTTAAAAGATGCTTGGTATAGAATTCGTGATGCTCAAAATAGATCTACTCATAAGCAATCTACCACGATACTTCTTAGGAATTTCTATGTTGGCATTACTACTTGCTATAGGTTCATCCTAGATACTATAACAGCAAGAAATTTCTTGGGTAGTCATTCCTTAGATGCTTTTCATGCTATAGAAAATCTAGTAGGAGCCCCACCAATTAAAGCCAACGAAACTAAAATACTATGGAGCATCTTATGATGAGCTTGGACATAATATAAAATAAAATGTCAAGTATTGAAAAGTTGGAAGAAATTGATAAAAAGATGCATAATCACTTTACTAAATTAGGCTCTTCGGTGGGGATTGCGCGTAAAACAATGAAAGAGTTGAATAAAGAACCTCATACCGATAGAGTAGAATAAAATCCTGCTAGAATAGACAAATTGGAGGAGGTTATGGATGTTTTGTGTTGGTGCAATTCTTGCCCTCTTATGTTTTGGAGATTGTTGACAGAAACAGACATGGACTGATTTGTTTGCTAGTACACACAGAGAGAAATAGTCCATGCAGTGCCGAAGAGAATGCTGTCTCAGGTGTATAGTTCGAGGAACTTCACCGAAGAACATCTGCACCGCAGAGAAGAATGAGCTGCATCCCTTGAAGATTTGTAGACGAGAAGAATGACGTGAAGGAGTTGACCCCTCGAAAATTTACTGCTGACGTGAAGCAATTGGTTCGGTGTTTCGGTCCGAAGAAAATTGACTGCAGCGATGAAAGACGAAGACGAACTAAAGACATAGCATTCTTTTCGTTGTTCTTCTTTCATTCATTTGAGTCATAGGACCTTCGTACTATTAAGAGGAGTATAGGTTCTCGAAGCTTAGATCCGCTGTGATGCTTAGCCCAAAATCTATGCGAGACTGAGAGAAATCTCTTTATGTTTCGAATGATTACCTGCCAGCAGAAGACGTTGTTCTTCGGTGTTGCAGGAGATATCTTTCGAACTGAGGAGTTAGCATTACTTGCTCCGCACGTAATGTTACCGTTGTGCTCAATTCCGACCGTTGGACTCGTGTCGTTCGGCCGTTGGCTGCTCCACATGTCCAATTTGGTCATTTCCCATCAGGGAAGGCTGCGGCTATAAATAGCCACCCCGCTCCAACGTTGCCCGTTGGCTGCTCCGCTTAAGATTTCTGAGAAGATTGATTGAGCATCCCCTCTCCGAGTGATTTGAGTTTAAGATCCACCGAGAGAAAAATCAAGAGCCCAAACTTAGAGAGTGGTTGAGCATCACAGTAGTTCTGAGTTAGAGTTCTTCTACCTATTACTCTTGAGAGCTGCGCACTCTCTAGACGGATAGGTGTCGGCTCGAATGTCGAAGAGTAATTGTCTTCACCGAGGAAGATCTTCAGCAACCAAGAGTCATTGTGGTTCGCGAAGAGGTCTGTCGAAGGTTTGGAGATCGCCGACAAGTATCTACCACGTGTGAAATCAAATGGAGTCTGATCAGCTCCAAGTTGAAGGAGAATAGGGCGAGGAGAGTTTATCCTCTGTGTTAAATCACAACCCCTCCAACCAGACGTAGTCCTTTGGCAGAAGGGCGAACTGGTCTACCAAATTCTCCTGTCGCCATCGAGCACCACTGGTTCGCTTTACATTAGTGCATTTCCTTCAGCAGTTTACATTCATGCTCAGTGCCGATAGTTGTATCTGATTGTCTGTTGCATTCTCGTTATTCAATTCCATCATTTCTGACTGATCTATTTCTCTTCGCAACATTGTATGTCTGTGTGATTTCATTCTGTGCTGTTCTCATTCACCGTGTCACCATTTCACGTGCATTTCCATAGCAGTCCATATCTAATTCTCTCTCGTGATTTTGCATCTGATCATACGTTGCTTTACCATCGTACATGTCTGACTTGTGATATTAATCGCTCAATCAAATTGCTGCTTTCTAGATCGATAGATATGTCCATCTCTAGCGAGCTTAAATAAGTGCTTTGCTACCGAACCTTATTTCCGCTGCTGTGTTTGTGATCGGTTCGAAACATTCGCAAGAATTTTTGAATCTCCCATTCACCCCCCTCTGATTGATATACTCTCGGTCCTAACAATTGGTATCAGAGGAGGCTCTCCCTGTCTCTTCTTATTAAAGGTCTAACAACCTTGGAGTTTTGAGTATGTCGTATGCAAGTAGATCCTCGCACTCTGAAAGGTTTCCTATCTTCGATGGAAATGATTATATCTACTAGAGAGATCGAATGAAAATCAGACTTCAAGCCATCAACATTGAACTTTGGAAAATTGTGGAAAATGGTTACACTGTTCAACACCCTGATGCTCCTACCTCCGATGATGAAGCTATGATACGGTTGGATGCTCAAGCAAAAGATATTATCTCTGACAGCATCTCTAGAAATATTTTTATTCGGTTCTGAAAGCTTGACAATGCTAAGCAACTCTGGGATGCCATAAAAAATGTTCATGAAGAATTCATTGCCAGAACAGATCTACACACAGATATGCTTCGTGCCATGTTTGCTGGGTTCAGAAGTCTTCATAGGGAAAGTGCTATGGAACTCACTGATCGGTTGACAAATATTGTTGAAAGACTTCGCCAACGTGGAGTAACAGATATCACCGATGAAGATGTGGTCAACAAGCTACTGAGTGCTCTTGATGCAACTTTCGATCCAATCGTGGCTGAAATCAAGCTAAGACCAGACTATGAAGAACTTCACTATGTCGAGATCATGACGCTGTTGTCCATTCACGAAGAAAAGATGGAACTAGAGAATGGGCATCAAGAATCTTCTTCTGAAAGCGAAGGGGAAATTCTTTCTCACTATGGCAGTTATCAAGAAGAAGATATCGAGAATCAACACTCTATCACAAGAGAAATGGAAATGCTCACTGAAAGACTAAGCAATCTCAGAAGACAGAATCTATGTGTCACGAATGATGATGAAGTTGACATGCCTGGATTGTCGAGGAAATTAACCCCGAAAGAAATGAAGTGCTTCAAGTGCAAACAACTCGGTCACTTCATAGCAGACTGTCCTTGTTGGTAACAAGATGAAAAACCAAGCAACAGATGGACTTATCTTCACTGCTCCGGATTCACTCGAGTGGATCGTCACACTAAGCTCTCGAAGAAAAATGAATCTGCCGCATCATCTTCTTCGACGAGACCAGTCACTGACGTGCAAAGAAGAGCGACCATTGAATCTAATTTGAAGAAAATATCAGAGCTGACTAGAGTGTGTGCAGAAATGAATCTGGAATCTGAAGATGATACATCTGAATCCGAATCAGAAAACGAAGAGCTTTACAGAAACCTAGGAAGAGGCAATGCATTCATCGCCTATGAATCATCCGAGAAGACTCTCGAATCAGACACTGATGATAATGCTTCAAGTGATGATGATGAACCTATCGCATTCTGTCTCATGGCAAAAACCTCAAAGGATCAGGTATCAGCAAACCACCAAAAATCTAAGACTGAACATTCCTCTGAATACATTGCCTATGCTAAACTTGTTAAGATTGCAAAATCACAACAAGATGAGCTAGAACGCCTCGAGATGAATCTCAGGAAAACCGAAGGATTACTGGTCGAAGAGATGGAGAAGAATCAAGAGTTGACTGAAAAGCATGATGCTTTTTCTTCAACGATTGATGACCTTTCCGAACGATATGATTCTCTTACAGTCGACTACGAGAGTTTATCAGATGAACTCCTTGACAGGAATCAAGAACTCGAGTCACTGAAAGAGTCTTATAACGTGCTTGCGAAAGAAAAAGCTTCTCTCTTCGCCGAGCAATCTAATAACCTTCCTGATGATTTTGTGCCTCCTTGCTCAAAATGCCTAGAACGTAGCAATGCTGAGTCAAATGCTAAAACATCTAATGCTGCCATCAAGAATATTGCAACTACTTCGAATAATATTTCTAACCCCTCTTCCGAGGAATTTGTTGCTATCTCTGATGAAAATTGCAGGCTAAAGAACTTGCTTGAGACAGGAATGTTAAAGAGCCTCAAAGGACATCAAACACTCTGTGATGTGCTCAAGAAGCCTATACTGCACAAAAATCCCCGAAAAGAAGGATTGGGTTTCGAAAGGAAACTCAACGTTGATGGAACCAACTGGACTCCCGAGCAATATCCTCGAACAAGTTGGGTTCTTGCTAAGAGCAAAACTCTCGAACCTGCGCTCCTGTCTAGATATGACACTCTCATTCCTGTTGTTTCTGACAAATCTGATGACTCAAACTACAAATTATTCAAACAATAGAATGGTAAGGTTTTCGCTCGATATGTTGGAACTAACTGCAGGTCCGGTTCACCCAAGAAGCAAATTTGGGTAAAGAAGTGTATCATTGAAAATTTATCTGTCGGTGCTAACCTGAACATGCAGAGCAATTCTCTTCGAGGAAATGAAAATCTCTCGCAGTATGGCACTGCAACTTCCTCGAATGGATATCAGCTAAACTTTCGACAGAAGGAGTACATGCGTATCTCTTCGAATCATTATGCTCATGTCTCTGGGAATAATTTCAATGCTTACTCATATGATTACTTTCGAGATGCACAGGTGAACTACGGAAATCAACGAACAACTGTTCCTGCTCAGTCAAGACAAATGAGGTCTGCGCTGCCCACACAAGTGTGGGTTGCAAGAAAGAACTAACCCATCATGCAGGAATTCTATCTCAGGGATTCTTTTCGGCTATCTTATGCCCTGAGATCTATATTGTTGGTGCTGGTTCTTTATGTTTATTTGTTCTCTATTTGTTGTTTGTCTTTGAGTTGCCGTGTTTGTGTTTCGTCCGATGAACAACTCACTCATAGCTCCTTGTTTGGTGTTTCTTCTCATTTGCCTGAGTGTTTTCTTTCGGACCCTTTTATCACTCTATTCTCACTCTTCTAAATCTATGCTGTCTGTCATGAGCATGCAACGTGATCTGAAGAAGATCTCTCTCCGACGTCCTTGGTCGCGAAAGAAATCAACTTCGAACTTTAATCCGATTTTGGCATTCTGCCCTTCAAACCTTTCGTCCTCCCGCTCTCTTCCCGAGGTTTTCGCAGAAAACGGTTGCCACGTGCTCACGATCTCCGCGATCGTGATCGTGACCGTCGAATGTGGAACGTCCCGCATCTATAGGACGTAGATTTCGGAGTAGTTGTTCTGCCCTCCAGCTATAAATACTCCTCACCATGTCTTCTTCCTCATTCGCGCAAACCCTCGTTTCACCATCACCCGAGCCCGAGCTCGAAGCAACTCCGGCGGGAAGCTCCGCCATGCAACTCCGGTGAAGACTCGTCGCAGCTGATCACGCCGGTGCGGTAATCTTTCCTCCCGCATTGCCGTAGTTGATCTAAGTTGCCAAGTTAGGGCGCCTAGATCTGGAACTGCTCCTCTCCATCTCTCTGTTCTTAGGGCAGTTCTTACCGATGCAATTTTTCTTGAGTTATTTCTCTGTGGTAATATATCTTCCACCATTTATTTCTAACCCAAAGAACACAAGCCATATGTTCTTACCGGTCGGATGCCTGAGGTTTGGATGGTTGAGCTACTTTTTCACTAACACAAAAAAGCCTAAGGCCAAGTATGAAATTTTCATATCTTGGTAGTGAAGTTATTGGCTGGCACAATGAATGAACATCGACCAATAGTGCAGCTCGATAAATCATGAAAGATGGACGGAGTAGTTTTGAGAAGCTAGCAGGGGGCAACTGCCACTCTGTCATCGCTCGCCGACGACCGGCCGGCGGGCGTTCTCCTCTACGTCAACCAAGGGGGGCCGCTCCAAGCCATCCCGACTTGCGGCGCCCCAGGTAGACATCCGTGGCGCGCAGCAGCTGTTGGAGTGGACGGAATGCCTGCCTGCCACACTGGACTGGAGATATATCGACGCTGGACCAAGTGGATTTTGGCTTGTTTGAGACGTCCAGATCTCTAACTCGTGAGTTATTTGAGAATTTGAACCAGGGGGGTTTTCCCATATTTTTGACAAAGCTCTGCCGACCCCAGGGAACTGTAGCAGTTATTGCATAAATGTGTGCTTGCAACTCATAGATGTAACCTATGTTGACCACGCATGCCCAAAGTCACTGACAAAATGCACGGGCAGAGGGGGTATCTTTACGGGACTCCAGACCACTGCCACGCACGCACACGTCCGACAACCCTGGCCCACCCAAAAAACCTCTTCCTCGCCGCGCCCTTTCCCGTCAGAGTGTCAACGCCACATTCATGCTAGCCCAGAGCAGAGGCGAGCACTTACTGGAGCCGGCATTGAAGCGGCGCGTCCGCCGAGAGCGGGCCCGCAGCGCACGGCCTCTCTTTGCATTGAACTGGCATCCGTTTGCCCGCCTACCTCCAATAAACCAGCGCGTGTGCCGATGAACCTACTTTGGCGCCCCGAGCACCACACGTTCTTCCTTGTGCCAGCCGACATTAAACACCGTTCCGGTTGGCACCTCGCATCCGCCCACTATTGAAACGTGGCCAGGCGTCAGGCAAGAACCATACCACACCTCCGCTCTCCATGTCCTCCTTGCACCACACCTGCCATGGCCTTCGGCTACAAAGCCATGTGGGACGGCCTCTCCGGCGCGCAGAAGAAGGATCTCTTTGTTATTGAAGCCGCCAGGGTGGCCCGGCGAGCCAGCCGGATACGGGCTGGCTTGCCGGCAAGCTCTCCGGAGCCAGAGCCGGGGCGACCACCATCGCCAGGTCGCCCTCGCCCGTCCAGGCTGGCCAACGACATAGCCCGCCAAATCCTCCAAGAGTGATGGCGACAACGCGTCCGGCAGGCGGAGAAAGAAGCCATGTTTGCGGACGTTGGGGTGGTGACGGAGGAATTTGACTATGGCACCGATGACGACGTCGCCAAATCCGTGTCGGTCACGCCTCCTTCACCACGGCGATGAAGACGACATGACTGCGGCCGCCGCCAACG
The DNA here is from genome assembly GCA_039707655.1 of Elymus sibiricus. Lineage (NCBI taxonomy): Eukaryota > Viridiplantae > Streptophyta > Magnoliopsida > Poales > Poaceae > Elymus > Elymus sibiricus. The sequence goes on from CM077674.1 coordinate 36,425,791, forward strand.
ACGTGGAAAAGTAGACCATGGGAAGCCGCCACCTCTTGTGTCCCAGAAAGGCCACCGCCACCGCCTCGATGGATTACACAGCCGATGACTTGCTCGCTTCGCAGGGGCGTAGGCCGTGGCGACCATTTTCCCGTGGCCAAAAACCAACCACTGATCCGGTGTTCGCAGAGGCGAAGACACTATTCTTCCCATCCGTTCAAGCATTTAGCTCTGGAGCTGGCTGCCGAATATAGGGAAGACATGTCGTGGGAAACGGGATCAACTGTGGTCGGCTATAGACTAGGTTAGAATAGCATAGCCCAGTCCGCTATAGTTCAGTTGAAATATATCCGAAATGCAAATGTTTTCGTCCGGTTTATATGAAATCATCTGGTTTGCATGAATTTTGTCCGGTTTTTTTGAATTCCGCCTTGAAATGTATGCGTTTACAGTTGGATGGCTGGCTTCCGCATCAGTGTCGGCGGACTACCCCTGGTCGACGGACGGATACGGTGTCCGGTTTGGGGGTCAGCATTGGAGATATCCTAACCTCCCATATTTTAAAGTGGGAACCAAGGGTAGTAAAAAATTACTATGTTCGCCTAGTTTCTACCTTCGTCTTCCTACATACAGTTCCCTCATTCCTTCCTCCTTAGCTACCGACAAGAACCACCAAGAAGCTAGGCGTTGACTACCTTTGAAGAGGTCCACCTCGGGGCTCATCTCACATCGATTCCTTCATGGACGGAATCCACCTTGAATGAAAAGACGATTCATAATCTGGAGTGGATTGTAAGAGCAAGTATAATAAGGTGATGTAAGTGGGCTATAATGATTTAAATATTCTGTTTCTTCTGATGTGGAAGAGAGAGAAGAGAAGCGGGTTACAACCAGCTCTAGCACGTGCTCCAAAAAGCTTTGTGAGAGTGGAAGGTGGGGCATATGTTAATGAAGTATTGCTTTCTTATAGCTAACTACTATACGTGTTGGCTATTACACTCGGTATACTGGGTATAGATAACATGGCAACATGTTATAGCCAGCAGCTGGTTATATTATTAACCATGCTCTAATCCCAAACACACCGAATTTGGTCCCCCTACATAAGGAGATCGTGGGCCCATGACTAGCCCAACCTAGATACGGCCTGGACAGTGGCCTTCATCACGCACTTCCATGATGACTTTCATTTCCCGTTATCAGGTTTCCTACACGCCGCTCTCAAACGATATGGGATCAATAATATCCCTCTAGGCAATCATGAGAGCTCATGATTCTTCTAGGATCTGTGATGTCGTTTTTTCAAGCCTCCAAACTTCTGAAGTATGCTATCAATCGTCTTATTCAACTAGACTTATTTTTCAACATCTATCTATATAGAAGTGCGATAACACTGTGTTTGGTTGATGTACTTTTCAACTACCATAGAAGAACTCTAACAACCAAGCATCAATTCTTCATAACTTCTCGGAGCAATATAGGTTGTCGTGCATACTAATGAAACCCGGGTAACAGTAGTGCACTGCAACTTATAAATTACGTATGATTGAGTAGTTTTAAGAAGCAGCTAGAGAGCAACTAAGAGTTTTTCCTTTGCAGTGATGCATCATGCATGACATATATCCATGGAACTGAACAAAACATGATGAACATAGCTCACTGTAGCATGACCACCTACTGTAGCATGGCCACCTATTGAGCTCTGCATGCATGTCAAAGGGAGGTAGCTACTAGCTAGGATTGAGAGCCAACAGGAACTAAGGCGCACAATTTATCTCAGGATTGGGTGTTCATCTAGAACTGCAAGACCTTTTCCAGGCGCGAACTCAAACATTTTTCTTCTGCGCACCAGTACAAGGCGATGTGTGCCATAGTGCACGTGAATAAGTAAGAGGTGACTAATCAAATCACTGAGGACGCTACCACTAACGAAAGTCTTGAGCTTGAGCATATCGCCGGCCACAATCACAACATAGAGCTAGAGCACATTCCCATGGATAACCTAGAGCTAGAGCTAAAGCATATTCCTCTCTTCTAGCTGTTGTGCTATCACCTGGCCATGATCTTAGCGTGGATTACTTTGTTTACGCGCGAATTTTTTTGGTGATATTGTTTTTTAGGAAAGGAAAAGCACAGTCATGATAAGAACTGAGATTCACGAGAGCAGAGCTAAAAAGCAGAAACGTTGTCTTCAGAAAGACTACTCGGGCTCATGACTCACCCAAAAAAATAAAACCAAGACCACTTCTTCAGAGAGCCGAGGTCTCAGGCTAGCGGCGGCGGCGGCGGAAATACAGGAGTGGCGGCGGGCGTTGAGGCCCTCTCGAGGACGAGGTTCGCTCTCCTCCGCGTCGGGACAGAGGAAGCCAACGGCCAAGGAGCGTCTGGACCTGCGGCGGTGGAGGCTCGTCTGCCTCCGCGTCGGGACAGCAGCCAGCGGCGAGGGTCGTCCTCACCGGCGTCAGCGCGCGGCGACGGAGGGTCGTCTCCTCTTCATCGGCGTCAGGGCCGCCGCAGCCGGCGCCGAGCGCGAACATCTCGTCCTCGCCCCCCCTCAACGCTGTGGCCGTGTCGAACAGCTCGCCGCGGGCCAGATCTCCTGTACATCAGCTGCTGCAGCTCGACGGTGAGCATCCTGACAGCGAACGGCGCTGGCGACCACTGAGAGTCCTTCTTGCTCTGCTTTCCTTCCTTCTAACCCCAGGTTCATGCCCAGGCTGCGCCGCTGCGGTAGGTGCTGAGCGGCGTCGGCGCCATCCTCCCCCCTCGACGGACTCTTCAGGTTCATGCCAGATGGAGGTGGAGCTATGAGCCGCCGCCTTGTCCCCGTCGGCAGACGCATCTTGGAGCAGAGCGTCAAGGATCGGTACCACGCCGGAGACATTGGCACCGAGGACGCACTTCAGCTGTTTGACAAATTGCTCCAGGATCCTGGGTCCTCCTCTATCCGTGCCATCAACTATCTCCTTACTGTTGTCGGCCGTGATTGTCCTGCGCTCGGCGTGTCCCTCTTCAACCGCATCGCAAGGGCCAAGGTGGCGCCCAACAGTATCACCTATGCCATTCTAGTCGACTGCTGCTGTGGTGCTGGCCGCTTGGACCTTGGTTTCGCCGCCATGGGCCACATCATTAAGATGGGATCTACAGCAGAAGCTATCTTCAGTTTCAGCCACCTACTCAAGGCCATCTGTGCGGAGAAGAAGACCAGCTATGCAATGGACATCGTACTCCGAATAATGCCCGAGTTTAACTGCATACCAAACATTGTCTCCTACAGCATTCTTTTCAAGGGTCTCTGCAACAAGAAGAGAAGCCAAGAGGCTCTTGAGCTGATTAACATTATGGTTGAGGATGGAGGTTGCTGCCGACCTGATGTGGTGACCTATAGCACTGTAATTGATGGCTTGTTGAAAGAGGGTGAGGTGGACCAAGCTTACAGCCTATTTTCTGAAATGCTGCGTCAGGGGATATCGCCGAATGTTGTGACCTGTAGTTCAATCATCTCTGGCATGTGCAAGGTTCATGCGATGGACAAGGCTGAGCAGGTTCTTCAACAGATGCTTGATAGAGGAATTCTGCCAAATGTTGCTACATATACTAGTCTACTACATGGATATTATTCATTAGGACAGTGCGAAGAGGTGGATCGGATATTCAAGGAAATGTCTAGAAATGGTGTTCAACCAAATATTGTAACTTACAATATACAGATGGATTATCTTTGCAAGAGCGGAAGATGCGCAGAAGCTAGGAAGCTATTTGATTCTATGATTGGTCTGGGCCAAAAACCGACCGTTACTACCTACAACATTCTGCTCCATGGGTATGCTATTGAAAGATCTTTTCATGATATGCTTTGTCTCATTGATTTGATGGAAGGAAATGGTATTTCACCAGATCATTATGTCTACAACGCACTGATATTTGCATATGCTAAAGAAAAAATGGTTGATGAGGTAATGCATACATTTACAAAAATGCGGCAGCAAGGATTGAACCCTGATGCAACGAGCTATGGAACGGTAATGAACTTACTTTGCAGCATTGGCCGAATGGATGATGCTATGTTGCAATTCAATCAAATGATAATGGAAGGATTAGCTCCTGATATCATAGTTTTCAACACCCTTTTAAGTGGTTTTTGTTCTTTTGGCAAATGGGAGAAGGTTCACGAACTATTTTCTGAAATGTTGGATCGTGGCATCTGTCCCGACACAGTGTTCTTCAACATAATTATGGATCGCCTTTGCAAAAATGGAAGGGTTATGGAAGCCCAAGATCTCTCTGACCTGATGATACACATGGGTGTAAAGCCGGACATGCATACTTATAACATACTGATGGGTGGATACTTGTTCGTTGGTAAGATGGATGAAGTGAGGAAGTTACTTGACAATATGGTCTCAGTTGGCATGGAACCAGATGTTTTCACCTATAGCATACTGATTGATGGTTACTCTAAGAATGGAAAGATAGATGATGCATTGGTTGTTTTTAGGGAAATGTTGGAAGGGAAGGTTAAGCCTTCTGTTATCACTTTTAGTATTATGATTGGTGCGTTGCTTAAATGTGGCAGGAAGGAAGAAGCCAAAGATTTGTTTGACGGTATCTGGGCCAACGGATTAGTGCCCGACGTTGTTACATATAGCTTAATTTATACAAAAGCTTATAGAAGAAGGTTCTCTACAAGAGTCTGATGATCTATTCCTTTCTATGGAGAAGAATGGGTGTGCTGCCAACTCCCGTATGCTAAATGCTATAGTTAGAAGGTTACTTCAGAAAGGGGAGATTCCTAGGGCTGGGACTTACCTGTCTAAAATTGATGAGAGAAGCTTTACCCTTGAAGCTCCCACAGCTAGCTTGTTGACTGCACTTGCTTCAGGGCGGAAAGGCCAGGAATACAAGGGGTCACTCCCTGAAAAATACCACTCTTTTCTGGAACATGGCACTGGTAGAAACCTTTTCTAGTGATTTTGCCTAGATAGTCTGGAGTGCTAATCAAGGGCTGTGGGTCTGAAGTGTAGGTTACCTCTTCCAACCTTTTTCTTTTTGTAGTTCGTCTGAAATGTAGTAATCGTTGGAGAAACTGTGGCTAGTAGTAAACTTTCTGACTGTCACCATTTTGTTGATCCACTGTCTGTGTTTCATACATATGGATGACTAGTACTTCAAGGGAGTTGCACATTTGGCCTCAGTTAAGCTGCAATTTTTAATTAGTTTTGTCAGTCCCGGATTTGGCCTAATAAGTTATCTTTGGCACCTTTTGCCTTACTTTTCTGCTGTATTGGTGGTCATACGCTAGATATTCGCCCCTTCATATGCTACATATTCACTCCATTAACCATGATGTTATAGTTGTCAACAACCATTGTACTGATCATCATCTGTCTTGTGTGTGTGCACATGTTGAAGTTGTCAGCAGTAAGTTTGTTTCGGTATTCCATTTCTCTTTTACATTATATGGGAAGCATGCAGTCCACTTCAGCAACCCTACAATGCTCGCGCCGCTGTCTGCCGTGGATTATGTGGGTTTGTCCACATCAACGACTCAACTGCTGAAATTGCCACATGGACATTTGTTGTTGTTGTTGTTGTTGCAAGCAGCAAAAGCGAAATCCTGGACTGAACGCTACCGCTTTCTTCCCTAAGTTGAGTGGAACTTCTTGAGACGGTCGTGAACCAGTTAACTGCGTCATCCAACTTTTAATTTTCATACACAAATCTTTCTGATGTAGGTTCAAATTATCTCATTGCATTATTCTTCTAGTATCAGATTAGATGAATTCTGTTGAAGCTGCTGTGAAATTCACTTCCAGTAATTATGTAGATACAGTTGTCGGAATTTGATGGTATTGAAATTCGAGGTTGTTAATGCAGTGAAACTTTGCTCCATGATGCTCTGTGCAAGAGGTAGAAACATTGGGTGTTCTCCTATATACTGCTGAACTTAGTATGACTGAAACTGTCCTAATCCCATGTGTACAGGGTATACTTTGTCAGCGTACTTCACTGCAACTTCTTAACGATGGTATTTGCTACGTAACTTCATGTTCCGGAATCTACATCCACCATCTTTCTGATAGTTATAATGTGCCATCACTAACATCCTCCACGCTGGCATCTTGAGATCAAGAACCAGCCATGTGACAGCAAAAACTGAAAAAATTGAGGCCCCGTTTCTTCCATGGCAATTGCAGGTTCGCTCCTGCATCCCTCATTCGCCATGGTGCCAAGAAAAGAACAAAGGAAAGAGAAGCCAAATCAGACGAACACAGCTCCAACGAGAGCAGCACACCTCAGGTCCAGATGCAAGCTCACTTTCAGATCGCTCCGTTCTGGCTACCATCTCCAGGAATAGAAACAGGAAGATAGAGAGCCTATAGCTATTCACAAGAAAAGACAACCGGACCTCCCTCCCACACACCGCCGGCCACTCTGGCCACTGAGGTGGTGCAGAAGGAGGCCGGAGCGAGGGGGGAGTAGAGGCTTAAGGAGAGAACGACACTTTGATCAGTCGCCATAGGGGCAAAGTTCTGTTTTGTTAGTGTTTCCTGTGAAGGAAAGGAAATAGGAAGATTGTGCCTTGATTGCTGCCGCAAGAAATCCGTTAGTTGGTTGCATCTCAGGAAATAGGGAGATTGTGCCTTGCACGCTAGCCTATGTATCGATCACTCTAATTTTGAAGGTCCATCCGCATCAGTTTCCTGGGAGCCATTTAGCTTCCCGTTCTCGGCGCGACTCCTGCTTCCAAGTGATCTCTGTCTTGGCATGACCCCAGCTTTGTCGCGGTGGTCGGTGACCGGCCTCGGCAGATGAGGTAGTATATCTCGAGGACATGATCGCTCGGCTGTGGGATGTCAGAATGCAGTACCCCAGTAGACCCGCTCGGCTATGGAACCGCGTTTCGCAGAAGCCACGACTGTGACAGCAGAGCACCTTGAATCCTGGTTGCCTCTCATGCCTAGCGAGCTAGCTCCAACATGCATAGAGAGATCAAAAGGTGATGCGAAAGAAAGGTCGACTTAGTCATATTCACCAGGTTCAGTTTACTTCTATGCATACCATGCATGACGCACCACTCAAAAGAAAACCTACAAGTTGCTCTCTGATAGCTTATTGAAATAGCCCCACGTTTGGAATTTACAGAGCTGCGCTGTTTCATTAATCAACGTACCTTGACAATAATTTCTCATTGAAAGATCTGGTACTAATTGGCCTTATAGTCCCTTTGGTTGGTGGCAAGTAGTAAAGGGGAGGCGACCATGGTTTGGAGTAGATGGAGCTGCGCCGCTTAATAGCAGTGACATGAGGGGCTGCGAGTCACTAGCAGATCTAGATCTCTTTTACCTAAATGAAACTAATTAAATAGAAAAATGTCCATGGAGTAGTATATGTTGTCAAGTTTCAACACGGTTTCTAGCTCTGAACTTACGTATTGCAGATTTTCAGGCACAACTCTTCCTTCCCTTTAAATAACCAGCTGGTATGGTAATACGACCACTGACAAGGATTCGAATTCCTCATTGGATTCGCTATGATGCGTACAAATACATCGTCCCCCATTCTATGGCTCCATCAAACTGCAGCAAATCAAATTCAATCATGGCAGGACTTGACACCGAGGCCATGGTGCATGAACAATGCTTTCTTCCTTGCTGATAGACTTCTAGATGTCATGGAACACGTGACGAGAGACCTCGGAGCCATGAAACAAAGGTGCCTGAAATCGAAAGGAGCCAGGTGAAAGTTCGGCAACAACACTAGCTAATTAATTTACTCGCAACATGGGTACTGCTTGTCTACAACTCTGTGCAACACATAGGCAGTTCATTTTGTTTATCTAGGCCTGATTCGCTAGACATGACTCATGAGTCCATTGTAATCAGCGATGAACGTTTGAGGCTAGAATATACAAACATCCGAATTGCTCCTTCTACTCTTAACTTGTATTGCCATTCTCATTTTACTGTTGCCATTTTTTTGTCAATTATGCTCGCATGCTTATTATTATTCCTCACCGACGACACTTAACAACACCGTCGAAGAGTCAATAAATTCTTTTGAAGCTCATTAGATAGGATTAAGGCTGTGGGGCGTTAGGTGTTGTAGAGAGTGTCAGGTTTCTCTTGTTCTCAGTATACCGTTGTCGAGGAAGGCATTAGACGGGCAACACACATGTTTTTGTTTAAACACCAATACTTGTTTTTGAGACACAATGTTATTAGCTCTCTTCAAACCCTGATCTATAAGCATCGAGGATTGTGCATGGCCTAAACCCTCGATAAGACCGGGCACGAGCTAAGCTGAGTCGGGTTTGGCCTTGGCGAGCTCGCCTTACCTTGGACTTGGAATGAGCCGATCCGAGCTTGACGGCCCGGCGAGCCATAGTTATAGGCTCGGCCAGCCAGCTCACTGGTTCGCTGCTGCCAGAATTTTATATGAAAAGCGGACATTATACACTGAAATCAATTGATATTTAGGAGGACGAGCGGCGAATGGGGTGGCATGCAAGAACGAGCTGTGTGCGGGGAGCAGCGTGCGGAGAGCGAACCTACCGAGGAGGCCGCGTGCAAGGAGGCGGTGAGGAGCAGACCGTGTGCAGGTCACTCTCTCTGTAAATCACTAGGCTAATAAACATTTTTCTGAATGGGTTTGCCTAGAGCTTTGTTTTAAGAACACACGGTCTGTGGAAGTGGAACCCGAAGTCTGCAAGTGTTCTTTGCTGCAAGCCTGAAAGCCCGTGAGCTGGCCCTAGCCCAGCAATGTTCGGCCCGAGGTGCAAAGCCTAATATGTAAGCTCCACTCAGCCTACTAATGTCTCGGGACGAGAAAAAAAAATTCGGTGTATTCGTCTAGATTTACATCTCGTTCTTCTAGCTCTGTGTCGGCCAACCCAACTTCGTCCACGGCAGAAGCCTCTTTTGAGGGAGCGTCTGAAACTACGGCAGCGTGACGTGGTGGAGGTTCTTCTTCCTTGGGTACGAGATAAGCAGCAGAGTGTATGTTGCAAAAGAAAAGTGTGAACGTACACGGCCTTTTTTGCATCCTCACATGTACTTGTTCAGCTTAAAATGTTGAATTTTCATGATGCCTCGCAAACCTAAGCTTAGGCATGCGGCATGCCGCAGGTTATCAACGGCTTTGTGTCTGTTGTGGTGTCGGCTGACGTACACATAGCTTGTCTATAGACTGCTGAAGGGCCGGTGTCACTCTTCAAATGAACGATGATATGTAGCAATTTATATGAAAAGCTAGCTTGCAGCTGGTTCTGCTATATGGCACCAGCCGCAATTACTGAGCTTGCACTATGTTCTGCTAGTTGTCCAAATAAATGTTGCATGTGCACAACTGTCGTATATTCACGGGTACTCAGTTAAGTTAATGTATTTTTGCTAATTCTTCAAGGTTAGCTACATGAGTTGTCTCAACCCATCCTGCTGTGTGCATTGATTCTTGTAATAAATTTAGTATCACTCTACTCCATAACCTTGATGGCCAGCTTAAACCCCTCCATTGCCTAGCGCATGTCAATGACAAACTGTTAGTGGGGGCTCGGCTTCCACTGAGAAGACACACCCATCAAAGAAGAATATACTGCACTGACGAGCGTCTATCTGTTGCCTGTTAGTGGATGATGTTACTAGTGATAGGCGTGTCAGCGGCGTCTGCTAGTGGTGGAGTCATTAGTGGCAGTTCTTTATTGACACTCGTCAATGTTAAGTGTGAAGAATTTTTTTTTATAACAGTACATATTACATTGGCACAACAGAGCACACATTCTATCAATATGCATAGCATTTGCACAGTATACCCCTCCGTACGGGTTTATTGGGCCATTTAGGGAAAACTCAAGGACCAAGGCGATATATTAACTCTAATAACCATGTGATTTCCGAGCATGCAAACAGCCAACCCGATTAGCTCGCAGTTATTGCGTCCTGCCGGTCGCACGCCTCGTCTGCACATCTAGCACTACCGCATAGTAAAGACATGTAGCCAGTTGCCTGGTCCGATTTGATTGCAGCTAATCATACCTACGTCCAACCAATAAGCGTACAACTAGTGGACAGGGACCGAGGGAAACTAAATGTGTAACTATAGTGGCCTTATAAAATCAGTCTTGCCTTATTTTGCTCCCGGGACCAATAAACCCGACGGAGGGAGTAGAACAGAGCACACATTCCGTCAACACGCATCACATTTGTACAGTAGAACAGAACACACATTGTCTCTGCAGAATGCACATTCAATTAATTGCATCGTAAGAATTGTGCATTCTTATGTAGTTCATCATGCATTTATATTGATTAGTATGAATGTTGTAAATACCTTCCACATTTGAAATAAATAAGTATTATCTAAACGGCATATAGTTGCATGTGCTTAGTTGCGGAAATGTGCATGCAGAGATCAACATTTCCATGTGCTCAATTGTCCCATACATCTTTCTACAATTATTATGTACTCGCCACCAAAAACTCTAATGGGGTTTGATGGAAGTAGTAAAGCAATGGAGAAAATAATCTATTTTTAATGTTTGTTTTTGTAAAGAACCAGTGTTATAATAACAGCCAACCGCACAAAAGTATTTTAAAAAACATAGCTAACCGATATGTGTAACATAGTCAAGAAAATATTTTAGAAGCCAAAAAGTAGTGTTCCAGAACCTAACGAGGAAACATGTAGCAATATTTTGGGAAACCTATATGCGATTGCACAAACATTCTCGTGTGTGGCAGAAGTGTTGGAGCATTTTACAATATTTGTTTGGGGAATTATGGCATGCATGTAATAACGTTAGATTCAGAAATTTGCAATGCAAATTAGCCGGTACCCTTGTATCCTCCTCATCTTCCTTCGGAGCACCAGGGCATGGGGCGTAACCTGATTTGGACGGCGCCAAAACATCGTGTGGCTTGCGATCCAAGGTAAAGGTCTCACTGGTTGCAAGCTAGCGAGGCGCAACATCCCTCACGACCCCAGCTGCTCCTTGTGTGGAAACTCCGTCGGAGACTGCCATACACATGCTCGCAGACTACACTTGTCAGTTTGGACCATGGTTTCTGCGATCTTTGGTGTTCCTTGCCCTTCTTCCAATATGACTGCCAACAACCTGAGAAATTATTGGAGGAGGCAGTTGTAGAGCCTGCCGCTGGTGGAAAGACTGAACTGGAGAGCTGTGACACACATCTTGGTTCTTGGATGCTATGGAAGAAGGAACGTAATATCAGTATCTTTAGCATTGTGACTTATTTTGTATTGTAAGTTTTAAACCTTTTTGTACATCACTAATGAAAAGCAACACCCTGCTGACACGATCCAAGGCTGAGGAGCTGGGCTCGGCCCAAGCTTTGGTTCAGCTCGGCGGAACTTGGCCAGCTCGGCCCAAGCTGTTGTCAGAAATTTCAGAGAACAACAGGGCATTATACACTGAAATTAATTGATATATGGTAGAAAAATCACTTGATAAATTGAGGGTGAGTGGCAAAAGGGGCCATGGGCAAGCGAGGCAGCGTTTATCACTGAGCAAGTGAGCGGCCGGCCCCAATCGACAAGACAGGTGAGCAGCGACCAGCTGAGCTGTTGCATCCAGCGAGCTGCCCTAGCGGCGGCATGCCCCATATAAGGTGAAGGATAGGAGCAGACCATGTACAGATCACTCTCTTGCATGCATGTGGAAGCGTCCCGGGTTGCGAGCCTGAAAGACCGCTAGCTAGCCCGAGCCGAGCCAGGATCATATTCACACCTAGCTGCGGCTAGCATGGGCCGAGCCCAAAAACTCAGGACGTCCATTCAGATTCATCTCTCGCTCTATGTTGGCAGCGTGACGTGGTGGAGGCTCTTCTTCCTGGGATCTAGGATAAGCGGCTAAGTATCTGTTGCAAAAGAAAAGTGGCAACATGCATGGTGTGTTTTGCTTGCTCAGCAATACATGTTCAGCTCGAAATGTTGAATTTCACGATGCCTCACAAGCCTAAGCCTAAGCATGCTGCAGGTTACCGACATGCTCTATGAGCCAAGTTTAGGTCAAGATTGACCTACGCTATGGCTTTTATGTGGGATGACGAAGGTCTTGTTGCCACTCTTCAAATGAACGAGAATATTTAGCCATCTATATGCAAAGCTTACTTGTAGCTGGCTCTTGCTATATATCACCAGCCGTCATTATTGGGCTTCTGCTATGTTGTACTACTTTTCCAAATCATTCAGTGGTAGATGTGCATATTAGCCATTTATTTACAGGTACCCAATAAACTAAGGGAGGGTATGCATCCATTTATGTGCAAAGCTAACTTGCCGCTGGTTCTATCATATTTCACTAGCCGCCATTTGTTGAGGTTGTGCTATGTTGTACTGGTTGGTTGTTCAAACGAATGGTAAATGAGCACACATCCTTGGCTTTGCGGGGCATCCTTAATTGAATTCAACCTCCTACCCCTATCCTTTTGTGACAAATGTTATCATTTAAAATTTCTTGCCACATTTTACCCCTCCAGTTCTCATTGCATCTTCTTTTATCCTAGTTCATTTATCCACCAATTTTTTAAAATAAATAATTTTCCTCGCTTCTAACTAATTAGGCCCGCATACCATGCATATATAGCAGATGACTGAACAACAAATTGAAGAATAAGAGTACATAGTGGCGCCACATGTGGCTCTTGTGGTGCAGTGCCTAACTTTGTTCTCCCTATCATGTATTGCATGTATGCCATTAACTAGATTCCCTCAAAACATAAAAAAATTTATTTCTCAAGCCATTACCATAGTTGATGATCCTTTTCGACCATTGGCTTCCTTTGTAGCGTGATCTTCGGAAATAGATCACATGCCAAACATTTTTGACAAAGAAAATTCTTGTCCCATACTTGACAACTTAATATCACCAAGTTTTCGGGTTATTAGCCATTTAGTTGCCACATGAATTAACTTGTACCATATTGGTAAATGCCAATATACACACATGTATAACTTGTTTCGTGATGCTTGTATGGTTTGAGAGCATTCCTTAATTGTTGTTAACACTTAATACTCATTCTTTAGCTCTATGTAATATAGCAATATCAAACAAACATGTGGTATCTATGCACGACCATAGTGGGAACTTCTCATTAGTAATATGCTAGCCATGTTAATGTAGCTTCACAACTACTAGCGAGGAAAACAAAATCATCGGAACATACCAACAACAAAAGATCTTATTTTGATGCCCTCATCAGGAAACTCACCGGTGAAGACGACGGGTCGTTAATCAAATTAATGGTTTGTGAGACAAATCCTTATGAAAAACAATTGAATTTAGCAACTAATGTGATGACACCACCATGAGGTCAAAAAGTCTAGCATGCATGCATGTGCTCTCTCTCTTTCTCTCACTTCTATGGGAAAATGTCATTACGATGTCGCCGCATGGGGAAGACACTTTTGCATGTGTTTCTAGTGCAAATTTCAGTAAATGAAAACTCTAAAAAGATTGGTATTTTTTACGTGACACTTGACTCGCCGCACGCACACCGAACCCATCACATCAGACGTGCAACCGAACTTGATCAGAGATAAATTAAAGCAGAATACAAGCAAGCCTCTATAACCATATTACAATGACAACTGGTAGGTAACAAGTAGAGATCGCATGTGATAGAGAAAATGAAGAAGCGAGTTACTCCCTCCATCTTGGTTTGTAAGGCGGGTAGGAGATTTTAGGTCTTCAATTTGACTTGCAAAACTTCTATCATATACCATATTATTAGTGGAAAATAACACATGTTTTGTTAAACAAAATGACAACCTAAAATAAATACGCCTTGAAAACAAGGATAGAGGTGGTGTGATGTTTTTCCTTCTGTTCTTTAGACAGCCTTATTTCATCACGATACATGTGGGCAAAGCCATTTTAATATGAAGAGTTAGCACAAAACTCTTACAGGAGGGTCCCTTGGGTGCTACACCTGGGCACCCGGTCTATTCTATAATGCGACTAGTGCTGCAACAAAAGCTCAAGGCTCATGAGCTGCTCAAGATCGACTAGTATTTTGGCACAACTTGAGACCGACTCAAAAAGAAAGAGTGAGCATGAGCACTTTATGTAGTTCGATCGAGAAAGGGAGCAAATCTTGAGCCAACACGCTCGCTTGATACAATATAAATATATTAAATAATCATGATATGTATTGGAAGGAAATAGGATAATTTACTACTCCCTCCGTCCCATAATGTAAGACGTTTTTTGACACTAATGTAGTGTCAAAAAAACGTCTTACATTATGGGATGTAGGAAGTACTATATATGTTGTGTATGATTTTTCTTCATTTTATCTACTAGAAAATATGAAAAGCTTAATTACACTAGTGGAGAAGTGGTTATACACAATCTTAATTGGTGGCGCGCCACCTTTCATCCACACTACCACTATTTTTTCAAAATACAGGTGGTGTGGACATATTTGGTACGCTAGCACTAATAGGTTACTGGTGGCGTGCCTTCATTTTCACAAACCACAAGTGTGTGGGACCAATTGCCCCTATAGGCACAAGTTAGTGGTAGCGTGTGCATAGGTGGCATCCCACATGTACACACACTAGTGGTGTCTTGTGGGCATGTGGCATGCCACCGGTACGTTATGCCTATATAAGTGTTGGCAACCACTCTCCTTGCCACTTATTTTTCCCCACTTCTGTTATTTGCTACTTGTAGACTGCGTTGGTATTTCCCCGAAAAGGAGAGGATCATGCAGTATAGTAAAGATAAGTATTTCGCTCAGTTAAGAACCAAGGTTATCAATCCAGTAGGAGAACCAAGCAAAATCCCGTTAGACGCACCTGCACACACAAAAGCAAACACTTGCACCCAACGCAAATAAGAGGGTTGTCAATCCTCTTAGCGGTTATTTGCAAGGATTAATTCTGATAGTGATAGATAGATAAACTAAAATACTAAATAAAATAAAAGTAAATAAATTACAGCAAAGTATTTTTGGTTTTAATATATGATAAAAGTGTAGACCCGGGGGCCATAGTTTTCACTAGAGGCTTCTCTCTCGAACACATACCATACGGTGGGTAAACAAATTACTGTTGGGCAATTAATAGAAAAGCAAATAATTATGACGGATTCATGGCAATGATCATGTATATAGGCATCACGTCCGAGACAAGTAGACCGACTCCTGACTGCATCTACTACTGTTACTCCATCCAGCGACCGCTATCCAGCATGCATCTAGGGTATTAAGTATGAAACAGAGTAACGCTTTAAGCAAGATGACATGATGTAGACAAAGTAAACTCAAGCAATATGATTAAACCCCATCTTTTTATCCTTAATGGCAACAATATAAATACGTATCATGTCCCTTTCTGTCACTGGGATTGAGCACCACAAGATTGAACCCATCACAAAGCACCTCTCCCATTGCAAGATAAACCAATCTAGTTAGCCAAACCAAATCGATAGATCGGAGAGAAATACAAATTTATAATAATCATACATAAAAGAGTTCAGAGAAGACTCAAATATTTCTCATGAATAATCTGATCATAAACTCACAATTCATCGGATCCCAACAAACACACTGCAAAAGAAGATTACATCGGATAGAACTCCAAAAACATCGTGGAGAACATGGTATTGAAGACCAAAGAGAGAGAAGAAGCCATCTAGCTACTAGCTATGGACCCGTAGGTCTGTGGTAAACTACTCACACATCATCAGAGGGGCAGCAAGGTTGATGAAGAAGCCCTCAATGATCGATTCCCCCTCCGGCGGAGTACCGGAAAAGGCCTCCAGATGGGATTGCGGAAGAACAAAGGCTTGCGGCGGCGGAAATGTTTTCTCTTCTGTCTCTCTGGTATATTGGGAATATTTGGGAATTTATAGCGCTGAAATTAGGTCAGGAGAGGCTACGAGGCGCCCACAAGCCTGGGGAGGGCGCGCCCTCCGAGCTTGTGGCTCCCTCATGGCTCCTCTGGTCTTCTCCGGAAGCTTCGTGGGTCTTTTTTGGTCCAGAAAAAATTAATCCAAAGTTTTTTCTCGTTTGGACTCTTTTTGATAATGATTTTTTTGAAAAGACAAAAACAATAAAAAAAAACCGCAACTGGCACTGGGCACTGGGTTAATAGGTTAGTCCCAAAAAATAATATATAATGACATATAATTGCATATAAAATATCCAAAATTGATACTATAATAGCATGGAACAATAAAAAATTATAGATATGTTGGAGACGTATCATTATTCTCCCCAGCTAACTCCTCTTAGTTTTTGTTCTTCCTCTCCTAACTATGTGATCGGTAAAAGACCCACCAGAGCTTGTAGAATCGACATAAGCACAGCATGCGAGACCATGTCATCCGAGAGCGTTGAAGGGTTGGTGCTTCGCCGCCTTAGTCGAACTCCCCTCAGCTCTTGTTAGCTCAAGCATGAGCTCGCCACTGTGGCCTATGCAGCCGGTCATGTCGGGCGAATCATCCCGCTGCAGCAATGCGTCCGTTCGATCCGGCGGCAAATCCTACACCACCGGCGATGAAGTAGCCCGGAATTCTACAAGGCCACTCGTGCTGCTTTGCGGCTGCCAATTCCCTATTGGTTAGAAACTACGTACACACCATGGTTCTTCATCTGCGCTAGCCGTGGAAAGGTATATGGCAGAAAATCCCTCTCCATTTCAGCAAATTGGCATGCATTCAAATCTCGCATTGCTCAGAACATTATATACACATATGTAGAAAGGAGTCTCTTGCCACATATGGATATGGGCCGATCTCTTGGAGCAATAGATAACCGAGTTGTTCGAGTACTACCATTGACCACTGAGACAATAACAAGATGAGATGCAAGCCCAAAACAATGAGATGCGAGACCATATCAAAAAATTCAAGAAGTTTCTATATGCAGTTTTAGCTTTGTGTTATGATTGGGCTCGTACTCCCAGCTGGATCGGCGTCAACATTTCTTCTTGTGAGAGTCATTGCAGTGATGATGTCCTTAGTTTAGACAATTAGCTAGATCGAGTAGCAATTAAAAGTTATTGTGATCATAATTAAGGCTGATATTATGTTTTCTTAGTAATATATATTTATCCTAATCAAGTTACATAAATAAAATATAAATAAAAACAATTAATTAAATATTAACTTAAATGACAAATAATTTTAAAATAAACCTAAATAAAATCTAAATAAACAATAAAATAAATTAAACATTAATGTAAATAAAACCTAAATTGAAAATAAACTAAATAAAACCTAATTTTTCTTATCTTCAGAACTGGCCAGACGATGGATGATAGGGGGCGCCAAATTTTCAGTGCTCCGTCTACTCAAGAAGAACAACAAGCGCTCGTGTTGGGTGTCGTCCTGCTCCAACCCTCATGTGTACACAACATGATCTACAAGTTCTTGCACATGCTGGATTGGATCCATTCGACAGGTACGGCGGAGGGAGGTAGAGAGAAAGAGGCCGCCAGGGCTAGAGAGGAGGCAATGTGCATGGATGCAGAGCATGTGTCGGTTCTTTCGCTAATGAGCCAAGGGAAAATTTTGCGCGAACGATCACACATCACACATAGTTTTCCGCTTACAGCCGCCGCCGACTTAGTTTCTCATCGCAAACTTGTCATTTTACAGACCCATGTGTGTTCCTATAGACCATTCGGTAAGATTGACAACAGTATAATTGGAAATATTGCTGTTTGTCAAATTGACATTTGTTAATCAGGTAACATTGCCATTTGTCAATCTGGGAACTGGAGAATCACTAGAATTGTCTAATTTTATAAATGAAATTGACAAAACATGAGCAATAATACAAGCTTAAATTCACTGAACATTGATTTCATTCATTCGGTAAGTAGTCGTTCTTTGCACAAACAGTTTAACTCGATAGCCGAAATGAACAACAGTGCCCCAAATGTCGCCAACTACCTACTTATATAACTAGTTCAAATATATATACTAGTTAATTTCAAGTATGAACAGTTCAAATATATACAAATGAACTGAACGAAATAAGCTCTAAATACTACGGATGAACTATATACAGCTTGATGAGACCTCGTGACCGTGCTCGAGGAGAAAAGCTTGTCTATCCGTCACATGTCTAGATACATCCGTATTTAAACAAATCTAAGACAAGCTTTTCGGGACGGAAGGAGTATTTGTGTGGGGAAAAATGGAACCAGCCGAACAACCATGACGGCACCTTAGCCAGATGCATTTTTTTCCTGACAGATTTGTTGTTCCTATCTACCAAAGGTACAATCTAAGCAACCAATTGCTCTACTGTGCATGATGTACAAACTCGTGAGCGTTCTATGCATAGCTAGCTTATAAATTGCAACGATGGAGGAGTAGTTTTAATTAAGAAGCTACCAGACAGCGACTAGGAGTTTTTCTCTTTGGAGTGAGGCATCATGCATGGCATGAATGGAGCTGAACTGAACACATGATGAACATTGATAGCACTGACGTGGCCTTTTGATCTCTCCAACCATGTCAGAGAAGCTAGTTAGGCCTGAGAGGCAACCGGGAACTAGGCCGCACAAATTTGAAAGTGCTGCTAATTCCCTATAGTGGAGGGCGATGTATGCTGCACTGTGAGGGAACTACACACACGTGGTTGATCACCTCAACATGGAGGTGGGGCATGCAGCCACTGATGATGATTTCGTGCTTGAGCATACCACCACCAACGATGACAAGCTGGAGATGGAGCATCCCGCGTGGCAAATCCTTGAAGTGGAGAACACGTACGGCCAGTGACGACAACATGGAGCTCGAGACGATCATCATACTCCTACCATGGCAGCAGCCCCGGAACCATGGGCCACATCCCCTTTAGGTGAAAGGCTCCAAGACACCGCGATCCACTGCAGCGCCCTCCTCATGGTCTCAGTGTGGCAGCAGCCCCGAGGGGTCGGGCAACATTAGCACGATGAGATCAGCCACGACTTTGTTGTGTTTTTGCTAATATGATATAAAGGCTCTGTTCACATGCTGTTCGACTCAATTATGCTCCTCTCTTCAAGCTTGTGCGATGTGATATCTAGCCTTTGGCCACGATCTCAGTAGATTTCACTGTGCACTTGTGAAAACTGCAACACTGGTATGTAGATTAACACGACAAATGAGGTCTAGTAGTTTGTATGTCCCAATATCCTACACATGTCTAAGTTTTTTTACTGAGTGGACCACTGTTGCCCCTCAGTGATATTGCTTTCCCCGAAGGAATGGAGTTTAGATCTCTCACTGGGAACACCACCATGAATTGGAAATGAAACCAGGGGAGTATGATTCTGAGAATTATCAGTATTACTTAAAAAATGCTTCATTCAGAGTAACAAACGCTGTTAAAATGTTTCCACAATCATGCCGAATTTTCTTCTATTTTTCCCGAAAAGGAGGATTACCTCCGGCCACTGCATCGACCGATGCACACAACAATTTTACTATATTATTCAACAGAACCCAACAAAATAAATACTTGTATCAGCCCAAAACCACCTTCCTGGCAAGTACTTTCACTACACCTACAAGCTTGATGATGTGCCATGACCTTGCATCAACACACACCACCTAATCCGGTCTAGGTAGACCCTATGCGCGCACGGCATACGCAGGCTCTAGAATTAGCTGCCGTCATCTTTCGCCGTCCCACCTTCAAGAGCGATCAACACATTCACCATCCTGCAAGCGTCCATCAACACGTGCTTGTCGCCGAGACTCCGCTGCGCCATGCTGCCGAGACCCGTTGTCATACTTGCAGTAGATGCAACACCGCTCCTTTTCTTGTCCTTTCCAGCCATCACCTGCTCCAAAACGACACCCCACCCCAAAGAGGAAGAACGGCCCCGAAGGCACCGCCAACATCCGATCTGGTACACCCAGATCTAGGGTTTCCCCCAAAGCATCTGGAACGAGGTGACAAGAATTGCAACCGATGATGCCTTCGACAAGGAAACAATGCGTAAGACACCGCCATCGTTCGCCATGAAAAGGAAACGACGCGTAAGACACCGCCATCGTTCGCCATGAAAAAGGTCGATACGGTTTTCACCGGCAATCGCCTCACTCCGAACCAGCGGCAGACCGGATCAGTGCAGAGCCGCGCCGTGACAGTGCACGCAGCCACCGGAACACTGGCAGGGAACCGGCATCCCTCGCCAAACCCTCAACGCACTGCCGGTCGGGCACCCTAGCTCCCATGGACCTTGGAGGGGAGCGTTGCCCTTCGGCGCGGGGCCCGCCGCCATCGCGGCGTACGCCAGTAGCGGCGGTAGAGGATGCAACAACTAGATGTGTCTTCTGGCTGGGCTAGGGTTAGCCGCCTGGCGATACCCTCTCGAGATATCTATTGGAATTTTCTCTATTCGAACCAAAAAAGGTTAATAAATGAATTTAGTGTTTAGGAAAAAATGGATAAAATTTAATTTGACACCAAAGCCTAATTAATTAATCTAAAGATTACACAAAATAGGCTGTACGGTGAGGATGATGTATTATAACTTGCGCCGGAGACGTCTTTAGCTCTTTGTACGGCTGTGAGGATCCGATGGACGTGTTTTGGAGAAGTACGTGACGATGCTGGGCAGTTCCTCAGCACTGCTCTACATTCATAATTCATACCGCTCAGGCAATACATGCCAAGAAAGACCGCTCCTCATTGGACGCACACAGCGGCTTGACGTGCTAACTAGGTGTTGGTCTAGTGCAGAAGATAAGTACGAGGGTGCACAATGTGTTGCTTGCTCACAGCCAGGAGCTTTTGCTGGAATATTCAAATTCATGATGCCTCACAATCTTAGACTTAAGCATAACGCATGATAGTGGTGGTTGTACACATAAGCTATGGTGCTTGATATTTTTATGGCCTGATGTAGGACTTTTCAAATTAACGAGGATATGTACCCATCTAGCTACGTGCATACTTACCAGCTGGTTCTACATATATATAGTATCTCACCAGCCATCATTATATTGAGCTTAATGTACGATATAGTAATTCCCAAAGTTAAGACACATGCATATATATTTGAGAGAGTGGCTGACCAGGAGTTACTTTTCTCATATTTTCATACATCTGTGATGATAAAACCATCTGGTTATTGCAAACACTTGGCCACATCAAGATTTTGGATACCGATTGGACATTTTTTCTTTGTGGGCGTGGCGATTCCTGCTTACCACGAAATACTAAACACATTTTGGACGCAATCCATCCACTGATTTTCATTATAACACGTTCAATTAGATATTTAAAGCAATTGGTTTGCTCCATACCCAAATTGACTGGCAATCCCAAATAATCCCAAATATTTATCATTGAGAGCCTCAGTCACGATATTGAGAACAGTACATATTTGTTCCCTAATTTACACTCTTGTACTTGGACTAAAAAAGATGCTTGATTTATCAACACTCGCCATTTGCCCCAAGGCGGTACAATTAGAATCCAAAATTGATTTCAAAGCTCTCATGAGGATCAGAGAGTCATCGGCAAATAGGAGATTTGTAATAGAGGGAGCATCTCTGCATATGTTAACTCCAGCAATATTTACATTCTCCTCAGCATGATTCAAAAGAGCAGTTAGACCATCTGTACACAACAAGAAAAGATGGGAGACAAAGGATCTCCCTGTCTCAATCCTCTCGTAGGCTTAAAACTCTCAATTTCTTCCGAATCAAACCAAATCCGGTATTCAATAGTGGAAACACGTTGCACAATTATATGTACCCAATTTACATGAAATCCCAACTTCAACATGATTTCCTTCACAAAAGTCCACTCCACAGGGTCATAGGCTTTATGCATGTCAAGTTTGATAGCACCTAAACCTCATTTTCCTTCCCTTTTGTTTTAAATTGTGTGTAAGATCTCATATGTCACCAAAACATTATCGATAATCATTTTCCCTGGCACAAAAGCATTCTTTGTCGGTCTAATGATCTCAGGTAGCAAAATTTTCAAAAGGGCGGCCACCATTTTTAATATAAACTTATAGACCACATTGTGCAAACTGGTTGGTCTGACATGAGTGACCTTATCTGATGAATCAGTTTTTGGGATCATAACGATTGCATTATCATTCCACCCTAGTGGAATAGTACACGTATTCACCGCCTGAAGAACCTTTTCAATCAGATCATCCCCTAACATGGCCCAAAATCTTTTATAAAAAATAGCATGCTGTCCGTCTAGCCCTGGGGCTTTTAGATCACTGATATAGAAAAGAGCCTTGCGAACTTCCCCCGCAGAGTAGGGCGCGAGGAGTGCATCGTTCATATCAGCTGAAACTCTCTCCCGAATCAAGGATAAAACATCCTGAATAGGTTGTTGAACTTCAGAGGTAAAAAGGTTAGAGAAGGTTAGAGAAGTACCACTTAATTTTATTCCCGTCTTCGTGGTCGCCGTCGCATGATGAAAAAAAGACGTGTTACGATCTCCATGCATCAGCTTGTAACCAAACCATTTCCTCTTGATCCAATAAATTTTCAATAAGAATAATTATTTTGTTTTGCCGAGCGCGAGATTCAACATCATTAGGACCATGTCTCAATTTCTCTAGTTCTTTTTGTAATTTACTAATCCTTTTTTTGGTCCCGACAAAATTTCACGGTCCCAAAATATGCATATCCTTATGAACCACTCGAGTACGCGCGGCCGGAGATGGCCTAACGCCTGCCATATTTTCCTTCTCCCATGCCAAGTGGAAAATCTCCGCCACCATCTCTTCTTGGGGCCATCTAGCTTGAAATTGTTTTACTCTGCCTCTCGGACCACGTAACACATTTTGTTAAAACAAGGCCTTGGTAAAACAAAACAAGGTCACCAGCCTTACCATCACTCTCAGATTTAAACATAGAACTAAATCTTATCTTACAAGGCCATCAAGCTTTGAATTGTTTTACTCTGCCCCTCGGACCACGTAACATATTTTGTTAAACAAAGGCCTTGGTAAAACAAAACAAGGTCACCAGCCATACCATCACTCTCAGATATAAACATATGCATAGAACTAAATCTGATCTTACAACGAAGCTCATCGGCTTTTATTTTATTTAAATGTGACTTAGAAAGAAACACTAGATCCGCCTGAAAGCTCTCCTGGATCTCCAAGAGCTTACAACTATACCATGATTGATACATCATGCGTCCCCATGTGTAGCTCCCATGTGCTCCGGACGGTATCATCTATTTTTGACTGCTTGGATATATTCTATCCAATGTTCACACAAACCTAAGTAAACTACTAGAACAATTGAGACAGGAGTATCTCTTTGCTAGTGCTAAGAGATTGTACATAGAAGTTAAACACAAATAAGGAGCCAGTGGCTTTCGGAGATCAGAGAGGATTGGAAGAACATTCGGGAGTAGGAGGCATCAACAACATGAGAAACATTCATCCAAATGCGTTTAGATTGCAGAGTTGAATATAGGCCAGGGCTACAGTACGCTCTCGCTGCTGACATTGCAAAGTTAGAGAACATAGCCGACGCCAACTACCTAAGAGCTACAGACAGCTCTTGGTGAGTCACAATTCAACTTGACCTAGGGTGGTACTTGGCGGTACCTGTCCGGTTGTCCCCGCTGGGGTGTACTCAACGGTACTACCGGTGGTGCCGGCGGTTGTACCACTCTGGGCACCATAGCTGGCAATTCCGCAAGGAGCGGTTGTACCGAACCCTGGTCCGGTTGTACCACTCCTATTAAAAACGCGCTGTAACGGTTGGATTTGGGGGTGGGGGATCTATTTAAGGAGGTGTTTCTTCCATCTCCCACTCACCTCTTGCCTCTCTCTCTCCTCCATTACTCTACCAAGAGCTTTCTTGCCCGATCTCCTTCTCTAGCCTACCAAACTTGTTGATTTGCAAGTGAATGAGGGAGGAGACCTAGATCTACACTTCCACCAAAGAAATTTTTAATTCCCCATACTTTCACTTGTGGATCTTGTTACTTTTCGGTGTTTGGGCATGCTAAACGGAAGAGGTCACCTCGGCGCCACATTCCATTGTGGTGAAGCTTCGTGGTGGTGTTGCGAGCCTCCAATTCAGTTGTGGAGAGAGCACCAACCTTGCTTGTAAAGTTCTGGTCGCCGCTAGTGGAATCACGACATCTTGTATCGTGCGAGGGTGTGAGGAGAATAAGGTGGTCCTAGTGACATCTTGGGGAGCATTTGTGCCTCCACACCTCTCCAACGGAGACGTAACTCCCCCAAAGGAGGGAACTTCGGCAACACATCCTCATCTCCATTGACTCCACTTGCGGTTACTTCGTGTTTTTACTTTGTGCAAGCTTGTATTGTGTGTTTGTCTTGTGCTTGCTTTTGTTGTTCTTGTGCTTGTCATATAGGTAGTCCACCTAGTTGCATATATAGACAACCTATATTCTTGTTGAGCCTTAATATCGGTATAAGAAGTTAAACATTATTAGTCGCCTGTTCACCCCCCCCCCCCCCCCCCCCCTCTAGTCGACCATACCAATCCTTTCACTGTTCATCTTCAATTGAGACGACTCGGTTCAGTTAAATACAGAAAAACAAAAAGAGACAAAAAAAACCTCACCTAGGAAAACCGTCGAACACTTGCAAGGCGGTAGAGGTGTACCGGCCGGCTGACGACGTTGAGCCAAAACTAGCAGGCGGTGAGGTGTGGGGATGACCGGCAAAGGTGCGGAAGCACGGTGACATGCCAGGTAGTCAACAAGAAATAAAATCCGACGTGGTTCCCAGTGAATCGGTCGATGCAGCGGCAACAACATTTTTGCTCGACTCCGGCGACGGCGACGGACGGCGAACGGCTTGGACTGGGGCAGAAAGGTGGGGAGCGCCAAGGGAGGTGGCGAGGTAGCGCGGAGGCGGTAGTTAGTCACCGCCAGGTGCGCCGGTGACAATTTAGTTGGGGTGGGGGCGTCGAAAAGTAGCCACAAATTTTACTCGGCCGGGTTGAGGCCGAATAGTTTTAGGCATCCGCAGGGCCGAGGAGTAAATTTTCGGTCTCTCGCACGCTCTCCCGTGCATTTAGGCCCAATATTTTCGCTTTCTCGATCACACTCAAGCCCGACAGTTAATGTACCGTAACATAGTTCTCCCGGCAGAAAACACATCGTCTATCCTCCGCGGCAGTTCGTATGCCTACAAAACTGAACTTCTGCCAGCAGTTTTGCTGCCCATAGTTACTTGTACTGGCAGTAATACAATCTCTGGCAGATTATTTGTCCTTGATAAGGTATTTCTCCCGGCAGTTAACCGCGCCTAATTAGGTGTTGTGGTGTAGTGACTTTAGGAGCTCGGCTAGGTGCCGGTTAGAGGAGTAAGGAGTTCGTTTTAATGTTGGGATTATTTTTATCAATTATACTCACATGCTTATTATTCTTCCTCATCTACAATGTCGAACCACATCGTCGAAGAGTCAAGAACCTCTTTTCAAGATCTCTAGATAGGATTAAGGGTGTGGATCGTTAGGTGCTGTAGAGTGTCAGGTTTCTCTTGTGCTCAGTATACCATTGTCGTGGAAGGCATTAGACGGGCAACACATATGTTTTTGGTAAATGTTTGCGTCCGGCCGGCCGGCCGAAATGTTGCGCCGGTCGCATGTGCGCCATCGGATCACGCTGCGATTCGTAAGCAATCCTTTAACATAGGTGTGCCATGCGGACTGTTTTAGCCCACACACCGCTTCACCCTCCTACCTTATCCTCTCACAGGGCGTCTATCCTCTCGTCCGCTTCCTCTGTCTTCCATCTTTTCTCTCGCTTTCCTGTCTCTCTCTCTCTCTCTCCTTTGTTCCATGGGGACAGAAACATGAGGGGCAGTCGAGGGCGTCGGCAGTGGAGACTGCATCTGTGTTTTGCTGGAACCGGCAACGTGGGTAGCTTTCACCAGCATCTTTTTTGCTACAACCGGCGAAGGGACAAGCATGATGGAGAGTTGCATCGGTTATTTTTTCGGCGGCGATATGTGACGACGACGATGAAGACGGCGACCTATTGACCGGCGGCGGGACTGTGAGCTGCGACTGGCGAAAAAGTTTACCGCGACCCAAAGTATAGATGCTTCAACAAGCGACATTGCGGCAACAGCGACGACGAGCCTCGATGATGTGCGGCGGGGGAGGCGTGGCCGATGGCCGGAGAGGATGGCGGTGGACCGTAGAGACGGGCGACCGCTCTGCACGTTTGGGGCCTGCTACCGCCGTGAGATTTGGGGAAGAAAATGGATCAGGGGAACGGTTGCGGGGGGAAGGAGAAACACGATCCAACAGTGCATGGGGGTCTCAATCGTATGGCCGCGCGGCGATCGGCCGAAAGTTTGGGCCGGTCCACCGTCGCCTAGTACTGGCCTATGTATATAGTAACTTTGATACTTGTTTCTTGACACACAATGCTATTATCGCTCTTCAAACCGTGATCTATAAGCATCGGGCATTGTACATGGCCTAAACCCGAGGTCTGGCTAAGACCGCACACGAGTGAAGCTGAGTCGGGTTTGGCCCTAGCTTTTTAGAAGCTTGGCTTACGCTGGACTTGGATTGAGCCGAGCACAGCTTGACGCCCTAACGAGCCAATAAATTGATATTTAGGAGGGCTAGCGGCGAGTGAGGCGGCCTGCAACAGCGAGCCGTGTGCGGGGAGCGGCATGCGGAGAGCCGACGTACGGACGAGGCCGCGTGCAAGGAGGCGGTGGGGCACAGAGTGTGCACGCCACTCTCTCTGTAATCGCTAGGTTAATTGACATTTTTCTGAATGGCCGTCGATGTGATTTCCGGTTACCGTGTAAATACATAGCTTTCTTCCTATTTTATCTGGAAAATAAATTATATTAATGTTTCGTTTGGAAATTTCGTCTGGTAATTTCTTGTTACCGCACAACAAAAATTCCAATTCCACCGCCTCGTTGCACAGGAGATAAAAAGACCATAGACGCTCAAGACCTTGCTAATCAGAGATTCGTCCGATTAATTGGCGACTAGTCGTGACTAATTGCAACCAATCGCCCCAACTTTTTCTTTTCTGTTTTCTTTGTCGAAAAGGAGGTTGAAACCCCCGGCCACCACTCCCTGGCCACCTTCCCTGCAAATTGGCAGGTTGTATTTTAAGACACTTATATGTACCAACAATCTGTACCCGAACTCAAAGGTATTGAAGTCGGGTCTCAGAGTCTTGACTGGCCTTGGAGTCACCCTAACTTGCTAGCTAGAGACTCAGTGTACGCAACCAGGGTGGTGATTAGTGAACAACTACAAGGTGCCAAAGCTGCCATTACAATTTATCCACTACATTTGTTACATGTCTCCATGTGTAGTGAAGATTGCCCCGTGGTCCCTCGAATTTTCTCTGTGAGAGCTTTCCATGAAAAAAAATACTTGATTGCCGGTCTGTCAATTGAAACAAATATAATCCGCGTGTTGAATCCTCTGTGTTTCCCAAGCCTAATAAATAATTAAAGAAGCATGTGCTATCTAGTACCATGAGCTATCTCAACTCTCAACTTCTGCTTATGTACACATATCTAAATTTTTATATCTTCCCTAATTGTGCTATATAGTAGCACAACCATGAGCTATCTCAACTCTCAAGTCTCAACTCATCATGCATGTAGTGCATGTTGTCCACCATGTCGCCAGCAGCGCTGGGCACAGCTCTCCCCTATCGTCGTGTCTGTGTGCGCTCGAGGCATGTGGTGGTACGTGGGTGTGATGAGCTCACTAAAAAAATAGTGCGCTATAGTACCGCTAATAGCATGGTATAGCGTATACCGAGAAACGACTCGCTAAATAAATCAGTGTACAATGTCTTGCTAATAGCATGCTATAGTGTGATATAGCATGCAAATAGCGTATTTTAAGGCCCGAGCTATGCTATAGCGCGCTGTTTTTTTTTTTCATTCGATGAGCTACACGCTGGAGCGGCCAAACTGCCATGTACATGCTTGCCGAGGTGATTGCTAGTTAAGTTGAATCAATTTGTTAAGTTGAAAATATGAGGACATCGATCGTGATGTATGTTTATACATCTCAAAGTGAAATAAGATCTGACCAAACCACTAATTAACGCATGTTGCCCGCTGCATATTGGTATATGTTCTTCGTTGGGAAGATTGAAAATCTGGACAATAATTGCTAATTAGACTCTTTCTTATTCATCGGCGCGCTCCGTTGGAATGCATGCAATGGCGTACATGAAGTATATGAGCTCCTCCGGACAGAACTTGTGAGGCCCGCGAGCCATGCGGCGATCAGTTGCCCCAGCGTCAACAGTGGTACCCCGCGTGGGAGCTCAACTACATGCCGCCAACTTGACCGTTGGACGCCGAGGTTTGGTTGTGAAAACCAAGACCTGGATGCTAAGGAGTGTTTAGCATAATAGCCTTGTAACCCGTATGTCGGATGAATTGCATATATGCCTTCTGGGAGCTCCTTCCTGAAGCGTGTCCCGTGCAAACTGACCTATAGTGTGACCTTCAAATCAAACAGGAAGAAACACAAGATTCATGTGCCATCTATACTCCTCATGAAGCATAGTGTAAACAAACAGACACCATGGCATAGTGATATGAGCTACTCCTGAAAGACATGCACGGCCTGAATTCCCTGTGCCTCCCAAGTCCCAACCGGACAACCGTAATATGATCAAGCCGTGCATATAAAAGCAAAGAAGAGGGTCTTGCATGTCGGTTAAATGTTACTAACTATCCGACTCGATTGGTGAACATGGATGTGATTAAGCTAGTAGTAGAGACATCTATCATACATGTATGGTCTTGTCATCTAAAAAGAGCATATATGATCGTGTGGTTTGGATCCCAAAAGCTTCCCGTGTGTCTTTCTCTTATATTGATATAGGAGCATAAAGTAATTAGTAGTTGTAGTAGTTGGCAGCAATTGAACTTTACTTTACTGCTACATCACATGGGTATGGACATGTGGCTATCTAGTAGCATGGATCTAACGTGGTGTAACATCCCAGATCTTAACCCTGTCATTAAGCTAATTAATTAGCCATGCCATCATGATCCTAAATAAATTGCATTTAGAGAATAATCCAACTTCAAATTCAAATTTAAAATAAAGTCAAAATTAAAAGTTATCCAAACAGTAGAACAAAAGTGTTCATAATATTGCAAATATTCCCAAAGCAATTATAAAAATAAAACTAACATTAATTGAATTATTTAAATGGCCCTAACCTATTTAAAACAGTGCCAAAACAGCACCATTTAATCCATTTTCAATTATGCAAAATTCAAATGGATTCAAAAATTGCCCAAACTTTTTGTGGCAGTGCAGAATAATGCAAAGTATTTTTGTGGACAAGTTTCATATTTTACTAAATGCATTTGGTAGCTCAAATATTTTTGCTAATCCTTTCTGTAAAAGAAAAAAAAGAAAAAGAAAAGGAAAAGGCCTAAACCGACTGGGCCTAAGTGCACAGTGCACTCGGCCCAGCCCAACCTCCCTCTCTCTCCTACCTCCCGCCTCTCTCCTCCCCGTGTCAGGCTCGTCGTGGCCGCGCGCGCGCTCGCCGGCCAGCGGCCAACACCGCGGCGCTACAGGGCAGGCGAGGGGATAAGAACGGCCCCCTCGGCCTCCCCGTCAACCCTAGCCATTTCCCCCTCCTCCAATGCCTCCCTCTCTCTCTCCCGAGCTCGACCAAGCGCGGTCGTGGCCGCACGCCGTTGATCCCGCGGCCACCGAGCTCCTCCCACCGCGCCACCTTGTCCAACGTCTCCGCCATCGTCGTCTACCTCGTCCCCATCCACGAGCGCGAACCGCGAGCCACCGCAGCGAGCCCGGCGAGCTCTTCTTCCTCTTCGGTCGCCGTTGCTGTCGCCGTCGATTCGCCACCGTACTGCGCTCCTAAGCCATCAACGGGCCACCGTGCGCCTCCACGGTGAGCTCCACGCCGTTTCCCCCTCTTCTTTCTCTTCTTCCCGCGCCGTAGCCGCGCTTTCGCCGTGCCCGAACGCGACGCCGCCGCCGAGCTCGTTGTAGGGGAACGCGACAGAAAACAAAAAATTTCGGTACAGTGAGCACGCCCAGGACCACTATGAAGATGTCATACAGGGTTTGATCTGATCCGTACCGACTCAAAGCGCAGCGGAAGAAGAGTCGGTGTAGATCGTCAGTGCAGATCCCCGCAGCTAGGATTTACAACCTCCCAACCGCGAGGATGTACTCCCTCGCCGGACAGCCCTTCGGGAGGCGGTCGGACAGTCCCTCGGACGATGTCGTGGACAGCCCTTCGGGAGGACCCTTGAAACTCTGACGGTCACTCGGACGGTCACTCGGACAGCCCTTCGGGAGTACCCTCGAAACTCTGACGGTCACTCGGACAGCCCTTCAGGAGGCACTCTCGAACTAAGACCGAAACTACGATCTCTCTACAGAGTTGCACACATACGGTGTCAGCTATCCGGCGCGGCTTCGCCGTCCAGAACTAGTTCCTGCCGGAACCCAGACAGCCTTTCGGCTCTACGAAACTGTTTCGCTGGGAGGGAGAGAGAAGCCAGACAAGTCTATGGCATGTGTATGAGATCAAGGCTGAGGTTTGGAGAGCACCCCTCCACCTCTATTTATAGGATAGCCAAGGGGTAAAGTTGGCATTCAAAAATACCAAAAGTACCCCCACTTTATGTCTTTACATAAAAGAATAAAGCAAAAAAGGATGGCAAGTGGAGCTCCAAGGAGCTCCACCTCCCTTGGCCGGCCACTCTTGGGGGCCCCCCCATGAGGGGGCTTCCTTGGCTCCCAAGTACTTCTAGAAGCCTTTTGGAAAATATCCCAAAAGGTGCTTTCCAAAAAATATCCATAAAGCACTTTCACTATTCACGAAGACATTTTTTCTGCGTCCGTTAAATCCCAAATTATTTCCGTGTGTCTAGAATAATTCCAGTACCCACTAAAACAATTTTGAATGCATTCCGAAACAATTCCGGAACAATGTTTTTCTTCAGCGAAAAGCTACAATTGCGGTTCCGGCTGCTCCGGAACATTTTCGGTTTTTCTCTCCGGAAAAATTCCAGAAGTTACCAGAACAATTCTGGCACCCTCCAAGAATTTCCAGGCGTGTGCCGGAACCAATATGACTTAATGGAATACCCTGAAACTACTTTTCAGTTTCATCGAAACTATTCCGGTGTTCTCTCCGGAACGTTTCCGTTTCGTCCGAAACTTTTTCGGTGATTTTCTCTCAGACTCCCTGTCTAGTATTCAGCAGAGAGATGACCCTTAAGCGTGTGACCCTATAGGTTCGGTGAAGTATAGACATGACCCGGAACACTTTCCGATCAATGATCAACATCGGAGCCGTGGACACCCATATTGACCCCTATACCCACACGAATGAATATTCGAGTGAACTTCCAGTTGCCATGTGCTATTCCTGTTGCTTCACGATATATTACAAAGACCCGAGGTGAGATTTATTACATCCCCATGGATCAACAACTTGTCCACCACGCAAGTTACCTCGTTACCGGTTTTGTTCTCTTTTCTCGTTTCCGTATTCCAGCATCCCAGTGTTCAAATCACAATGTGTCTGGCCAGACGATGATGGATACCGTAACACCGAGAGGGCCCGAGAATATCTCTCCATCGTCGGAGGAGCAAATCCCAATCTTGAGCTATCTCGTTACTTGTCATACTTTTCCGTGGACCCGTAAGCCGCCGTAATAGCCACCCAGTTACGGATGACGTTTAACAAACCCCAAAGTTCACGAAGCAAGTACGAAGGAACTCGATACTCTCAATGGACTAAGAAATTATGCAAACATTAACTATCTCTGTGTT
Organism: Elymus sibiricus; assembly: GCA_039707655.1. Taxonomy (NCBI): domain Eukaryota; kingdom Viridiplantae; phylum Streptophyta; class Magnoliopsida; order Poales; family Poaceae; genus Elymus; species Elymus sibiricus. Next base: position 36,457,553 of record CM077674.1, read on the forward strand.
ATTAACCATTAACTTGTGACGAATGTATCTCATAGCATAACATCAATTTGGGTCGATTCAACACAAGTGTTCTACTAACATTGTGCCCTCAAAATTGCCGGCATAGACATGCCCATGTTGGGGAACGTCGCATGGGAAACAAAAATTTTCCTACGCACACGCAAGATCTATCCATGGTGATGAGCATCTACGAGAGGGAGAGTGAATCTACATACCCTTGTAGATCGCTAAGCGAAAGCGTTAAGAAACGCGGTTGATGTAGTCGAACGTCTTCGCGATCCAAATCGCAAGTCGTCCCTCAATCCAAACACGATCTAGCGCCGAACGGACGGCACCTCCGCGTTCAACACACGTACGGCTTGATGACGCCTTCACCTCCTCGATCCAGCGAGCGATGGTGAAGTAGTGGATGAGTTCCGGCAACACGACGGCGTGGTGATGGTGGTGAGGAACAATCTCTGCAGGGCTTCGCCAAGCACTACGGAGATTATGACGGGAGGAACTAGAGGGTTAGGGTTGCCGGCACACGGCTTGGGAAATCTTGATGTGTCCCGTGTGCTAACCCTGCCCCTCTATTTATATGTTGAGACCTGGGGTCTAAACTTGGAGAGAAAGCCTCCACAAGGTCGGTTTTTCCCGCACAAGGTCGGGTTTGCCCGCACGGAAAGAGTCCCACTCGGATTCCAGCAGTACCGCGTACAAGCGGTAGTACCACTCACGAGCGGTAGTACCGCTTGAGCGGTAGTACCGCTTCACACAAGCGGTAGTACCGCTTACGCGGTAGTACTACCTTACCAGCGGTAGTACCGCTTAAGGCAGCAGCAAAACTTCCTTTTGCACTTTCCAATACCTCGTGGGTTTTACCCCTTTGGCCCATATAAAGTGTTGTTGCACCCGAACACTTTGGTAAACATCCGGAACCCCTTCCGGTGAATTCCGGAACCCTTCCGGAGATCAAAACACTATTATCACATATATCAATCTTTACCTCCGGACTCTTCCGGAGATCCTTGTCATGTCCGGGATCTTATCCGGGACTCCGAACAACCTTCGGTCACCAACACAATAACTCAACTATACTAATCGTCACCAAACGTTAAGTGTGTAGACCCTGCGGGTTCGAGAACTATGTAGACATGACCGAGACACCTCTACGGCCAATAACCAATAGCGGGACCTGGATGCCCATATTGGTTCCTACATATTCTACGAAAATCTTCATCGGTTGAACCTCTATGTCAAGGATTCAGTTAATCCCGTATACTGTTCCCTTTGTTCTTCGGTATGTTACTTGCCCGAGATTCGATCGTCGGTATCTCTATTCCTAGTTCAATCTCGTTACCGGCAAGTCTCTTTACTCGTTCCGTAATACAAGATCTCGTGGCTAACACTTTAGTCACATTGCTTGCAAGGCTCATTGTGATGTTGTATTACCGAGTGGGCCCTGAGATACCTCTCCGTCACACGGAGTAACAAATCCCAGTCTTGATCCATGCCAACCCAACAGACACCCTCGGAGATACCTGTAGAGCACCTTTATAGTCACCCAATTACGTTGTGACGTTTGATACACACAAGGCACTCCTACGGTGTTAGTGAATTGCATGATCTCATGGTCATAGGAACAGATACTTGACATGCAGAAAACAATAGCAATAAACTGACACGATCATATGCTACGTTTATAGTTTGGGTCTTGTCCATCACATCATTCTCCTAATGATGTGATCCCGTTATCAAATGACATCTCATGTCCATGGCTAGGAAACCTTCACCATCTTTTGATCAACGAGCTAGTTAACTAGAGGCTTTCTAGGGACACAGTGTTGTCTATGTACCCACACATGTATTTGAGTTTCCAATCAATACAATTATAGCATGGATAATAAACGATTATCATGAACAAGGAAATATAATAATAACCAATTTATTATTGCCTCTAGGGCATATTTCCAACAGCCCATGATCAGGAAAACAGGATCATCATGCAATATTTGAGCCAGTCTTAGAGGCATGACCAGGAATACATTTTACCGTTTATTATACCACACGTGCACATGAGTTTCCCTCCGAGCCTCGTGGATATTGCAGACTCGACAATCATTGCAGTTATAGGATGGAACATAAACATTCATTACAAACTCGGAGATACAAAATAACTGTTATTACTGCCTCTAGGGCATATCTCCTACACTCGTCGCCGTCAATGTCGTCACCGACGAGCTTGTCCGAGCACGCAGCCGTAGGAGCTCAACGCCGCCGCCCGCCGCTCTTGCCGTGCTTCCTAGCGCCGTAGCCGATCGAGCCCGAACTCCGGCGCCGCCCGCGAGCTTGCCGCCGTCAACTCCGGCCGACTCCGGCGACGCCACCGCCACCAATCAACACGCCTCGCTCCGCTCGTTCGAACGCGGGGTCGCGCGTGCCAAATGGACGCCGGACGGCGAAATCCGCCAATGTCCCGTGCGCCTCCGCCGCGTTTGGCGTCGCCGGCGACTTGCCGCCGGCCGCCGCCGAGCTGGCAGCCACGCTGGCACCCCGTGGGTCACTGACAGTGGGTCCAGGGGCCCCAGTTGACCGAGTTGACTTGGTCAACTCAGCTGACTGGGCACACTGTGCCACTCCTCACAGATGGGGCCCGCACACTAATTAACGTTTTTATAATTAAAAATTAATTTGTTAGACTAATTAGACACTGACAATGGGTCCCACCTCCCTAATTAACTTCTGTTTAGTTTAAGTTAATCCCTAATTAGTCCAGAGCCACTGACATGTGGGACCCAGCTGTCAGGTTTGACCTGGAACAGCTGGGGTTGACTCGCTGATGTCACACTGACCTCATGCTGACGTCATAAGCTACTGTTCTGGATAATGCGAATTTATTGATTAAAATAATTCCAGGAATTTCAGAAAATGGTTTAAAACTTTGAAAATTCGTAGAAATTCAACCATAGCTCGGATCAAAAGGTTTTCTACATGAAAGTTGATCAGAAAAACGAGACGAATCCGAATATGTGGTCAAACTGCTTGACCATCACACCTAACTACCTGAATATGGAACCTTCCCCTCCAGTTCAGTGTACTGATAACTGCCTAAAAGCCGGGAAAATATCCCAGATATTTTCCCGCTTCGTCTGCAACGTATAGCTTTGCTTTAGGTCACCACCAGCAGCACTGCATTTTTGTCATGCCATACACCTGTGTTGCATTTGATTGCTTTTATTTATTGTTTCTTCTCCCTCTTCTCTTCCGTTAGACCCCGAGACCGACGCTGCCCCGGAGGACTGCTACTCCGTCGACGACCCCTCTTTTGCCATAGAGCTTCCAGGCAAGCAAACCCCCCTTGAGCATGCCTATATCACCTATTCTTTCTCCCTCCTGCTTGCATTAGAATTTGCTACTGCTTTTGATTGATCCTATTCTGATGCATAGCCTGTTTTTGTAAACGGCTATTGATACCTTACCTCCTATCCTAAATGCTTAGTATAGGTTGATTGGAAAACCATCTGTGGCCCCTCTTCCTTGTCCTAGTTGCCCCGCTTAGTTACCAGTGCCCCGATCGAGGTGATCGACGGGCTGAGACCAGCACATCACCGCACCCCCCCCACCTAAGTTGTACGACTCCATAGAGCTAACATCGAGTATCGACGGTGATACCTCTTCCATCACTTCTGATGATGTCTCTGTAGCCCAGCTAGTCGGTTGTGGGTTAACGAGGGTGATTCCTCTTTCACCACCTCCGATAAGGCTTATGTCGTGCAACTCCTCAAGAGTGATTCCCTCGAGGGTGATTCCTCCGGGTTCACCTTGACGGTTACATCGAGTGGGAAATCCAACGAGGGTGATTCCTCGGATTCCTTCCGTATGTTATAGACACACGGTTACTTTGACTTTACTACAGTTACTTGATAAAGTCGGGTTGACCCAGAGGGGTACCCGCGAGTAATATGGAGTCGGGTTGACCGAGAGGGTACCCGTGAGATGATTACGTGGCACGGTCGGGCATTCCTGGCCCTTGCCGTAAGTCCACGAGACGGGGCGACGGGGTCACATGATCATGGATCTCTGCTCGTCTCCGCGAACTCCTAATAATTCACTAACTGATAAAAAATTACAAGGAAAATACCAATTCAGCCCGTAGTTGGCATGCCCAGTCAGTGCCCAGTCAGCATTGACTTCGGTCAAAACCGATGTCTTGGTCCAAACCGAGACCAGGGTTATTTTTTGAACCTTATGGTAAGTTGAGGGTGTATTTTGACCGATTTCGAAGTTGAGGGTTGTAAATCGAACCGGGTGGTTTGTGGAAGATTGAAATGTGGACTTTTCTCTATTGTATATGTTTGATATTGTAGATATAGATAATTTTTCTATAAACTTGGTCAATGTTTGCTAAATATAACTTTTGAAAAAAAATTATATGCACTACACTATGGAACCGAGAGAGTACCAGAGGAAGAAGGAGAGGAATGAGTAGAGAGGATACCAGGCTGAGGGGCTGCAAAGGGTGGCGAGCACGATTGACTGATCGGACAGCGGGGTGCGGAGCGCATCGGTGATGACCTTCAGCCGGCCGCAATATTCAGAGATGGTGAGGTCACCTTGGTACAAGCTATGGAAATCGTGGAGCAGAGTACGTCTGGCGCTATAGCGAGTTGTCGAGGAAGAGATCGGAGATGGCAGTCCACACAGAGAAGGCGGGATCGACGGGGTGGACGATGATGTCCAGGATGGCAGTCTGTGGTGTAGAGCCATGATACGAGGCATGTGTCGATGGAGGACCGGTTGGGGTCGTGCTGCCGGAGGTGAGCATCGACGGTCCCATCTATGTGGTCCTGCAGCCCCTACGTCCTGAACAGCACGGAGAAGAAGGCGTGCCACTGAGACAAATTCGGGATGTCGAGGTTGAGAGTCATGGGGACATGCTGACAAATCTCGGGATGTTGAGGATCTGGAAGACGGAGGTGGGGGTAGGTTGGGCGGCGGCGAAAAGATTGGTGTCGCCAGAGGTGGCATCAGAGAGGGTGTCGTCATCCGCCATGGGAGCGGTGGCTGGAAGGGATCGAGTTCAGAAGGTGAACGAGACCTCTAGTACCATGAACGAGACCTCTAGTACCATGCGGAGACCAAGGAGATTAGGGATTCGCAACACACACTGTATCCATTCCATTCACAGTTATAAATACCAGTTACAAGTACACTGTGCAGCTGATCGTGATTCGTGAGCTAAGTCCTAGAATCCTACGGAGAGAGTAAAGCGGAGAGAGAGACCATGGCTAGATCCATAGGAATATGTCACACCGCTGTGAGGGTGGAGCCGGGAGAGGGCCAGGTCATGCATGTCAACAACCAGCATAACCCGGTTTCCCTCAAAACGAACACAACTCCGGAATGTAGAAATTCATGTTGCCTCCCAACCCTAAGCTTAAGCAGCCTGCGGGACAGTGGCGATTCTACTCAATAGTTGTGGTCTCAATCGACATCTATAGACTAGTCAATTGCTTGTCTGTCGAGTGTACACTGGTGATCACACTTTAAACAAACGAGGATAAATAGCCATCTAGGAGTATATATGTGCAAAGCTATCTAGCTGCTGTTTCTAATTAGTATTTCACTAGACGCTATTATTGAGCTTGTAGTACTATGTCGTGTACGTAGTAACTGTCCAAATTTTCTCGAAATAGGCTTTCGCCCCACTTTATACATAAAGCAACCATCCATACAATCGAGGGGGGACGGGGGGCGGACCACCCGACTTAAGAATTAGTTTTGTCGTACATATATCATCTACAATGTTCGGTCATCTAAGTAACAGTTGTCAACTCTTAGTACCTTTTTGTCTCCCTGCCGCCATATAAATACCACTTGTAAGCTTTACTTCTCGTTTGCAACATTTGTGGAGCTAGCTGCATCCGACACGTCTCATCTTATACGCTAACCAAATACCAATGCCGCTCGCATGGAGTAGGAGTGATAAGGTAATTAACTACCATGTCACTCTGAGCTTTAATTAAGTACATTTCATGGGTGCGTGTATCACATTTCTCCTAAAAAATGTGAAGATTTGCTAGTATTTGGAAGAAACTGATAACCAACGGATGGAGAGGGGCCAGTTAATTACTGTTTGTTGCAGCGTTCAACTTCTTGATTCATCCTCTTCCAGCTAAGATCTGAGCCTTTCATCACTTGTCATATCTTGTTTAAGAGGGAATGCTTAGTTCTTTCAATAATAATTTGGATTACTATTACAAATCTATTATATAATTAAAACAAAAGCAAAAGAAGCCACGTGGTGCATCCACATAGGCTAAAATATCTACGCTGCCAATCTTTGGTTTTAGTGGCTAAGATTTTCAAAAGTAAACATTACATACAACTTAGTTAGAGGCGTACACACAATCATCCATGGACGCTGCTGGATGGGGAGCGAGCGCCATCCGGATCCCCTGGTGCACACCCCACTTATGGTAAGTTTTCCAGATGTGTTGCATGCCAAAACAGAAAAAATCTGGTTCCCAGCCCTCCCTGAACACACACAACCACGCCCCCTCTCACCCCAGCAACAACGCGGACGTGACACCTCTCTTCGCCCATCTCCCCCAATAGAATAGGGTTCCCCTAGGTCCAGAGATCCCAGATCGGGAAGAGGGGGAGACGAGAGTCGCCGGCGGTAACACACAACAGGGTAGATGTTCCAAAAAAAAGCTAAAAAACACAGGTAGGAACTCCTCCCCTGTTTTCTTTTCATGAATATCATGAGAAGCAAATTTACTCCAGCAAAGCTACTCCAGCGAGTTAATTCATTCCCCAAAAAAGAAGGGGTTGTGTGCCTCCTCCTCAGATCTGTTCCAACCCAAGAAGCAACACACTCCTGCACAAAACCTTCATGTGCTTGCTGCACTAAAACCCTTCATGCAGATCTTTGCACTGCGGCTTCTTTTTGTACCCCATGAACGTGCTGATGTCCTATTCTTCCGAGTCTTTGCATACCTTCTTGTGAACCCCTGCACCCCGTGTGCATGTATGAGTAAAAATCATGTCAGACTGTTGTTAGAAGTAGCTTTTGGGTGTGCAAAAAGGGGAAAACATTGGTGGTGAAAAAGAAAAGGGAAAACAGTTCCAAATCATGTGGGAAAGCAAAAATACTCTGTTTTGTTGCCTTTTTGATTATGTTGGGTTGCATAGTTGATGAGAAAAGTTGTTTCATGTAGATTGCCTGCTTCCTGTTAGTTTTTTATTGTACCAGTTGGTGCTTCCAGGTGCTGGTTCCATTTCCTAGGAAGAAAGAAAAACGGTTGTGCAATGTTAAAAAGTTGCTTTGTGCTCTACTAATGTTTGCTTCTCTTTTTGAGCAGATGGATAGGCTTGATCTAAACATGTTGCCTTTTGATCTTAATGATGACAATGTTGGCAACCAGCTATTGGAGTTCATAGATGAGTCTCTGAATCCTAATCCTGCCTTGAATACTACCACGGCTGATGCTAGTGCAGATGGTGCCCCGGCTATGATGATGAACGACAATGATGTTGAAGTGCTTGGCGATGCCTCTGGAGCTGATGGATTTCTGCTTGATGCACCTGAACCTTATGTTGGGATGAACTTTGAATCACTGATTGATGCCAGAAATGCATAGAATGCATATTCTTACAGGGTTGGGTTTTCTGTCAAAGCAAACACATCGAGGAGGCCAGCCTACACTAAAGAGGAGGAAAAGCAACAATTTGTGTGCAACATGTACAAGAAACCTCAAGATGAGGAGGTTGAAGTGGAGAAGTTAAGCAACCGTTCATATGCGGATGAGAGTTACTGCGAATCAGATGGGGGTGAGAGCGGGCACTCCAAAACATGCAACAAAAAGCCAGGTTCAAGCATGTCTAGCAATACAGATAAAAAGAACAGGAGGCGGGAGATAATAAAACAGACAAATTGCAAGGCTTGGATGGTCGTCAAGCTTGCAGCGGTGAGATTGCAGGTGACTTACTACCTTGGTGAGCACAACCATCCATTGGTTGCAAAACCATCACTGAGGAAGTACCTCTTGTCACACAAAGGCATACCGGCGAAGGAGAGAAAACTCCTGGAAACTCTCCATGATTGCAACATAGAAATAGGTTGTGCTTCTTTCCCCACACCCCCTCCACTCCCCCACTCCCTTTTATGTTGTTGAATAAGAAGGAGCAAAAGTAGAATATAAAGTAGATAGTTTGCTTATGCACTACTACCATTGTCTTTTTTTTGTCCTAGTGTATTGCACAAAAAAATGTCACATGCAGGTCATCTCATGCAGATCATGTCTCATTTGGTTAGCACGTACTTGTTCAATTAGAGTAGCTATAGGAACATTATTAGGATATATAGGAACTTGTTTAGAAGCAAGTATAGACATAATCATATCAACCTTTTCATTCAAAGAAGCGATCTCATTAATAGAACTTACCTTCTTACTAGTTGGAGCTCTTTCAGTGTCCCATTGGGCGTAGTTTGTCTTCATCTCATCAAGCAGCTTGGTTGCTGCCCCTAAATTGATTGCCATAAATGTTCCACCTGCAGAAGGGTCTAAAAGATTTGTGGACATATAGTTAAGGCCAGCATAAAAAGTTTGTATTACCATCCAATTGTGTAAACCATGTATAGGACAATTCTTAACCATAGATTTACTTCTTTACATTTAGTCCATTAATCAATACTATTCTTAAGCAAAGATAGCAACAATTCTTTAGCTCTAGCTCTTAATAAAAACGAAAACAATTTCAATTTGATTATGTCACCTTCTTCCTCTTTATATTTTTACATAGCACATAATTCAACAAAGTTATTCAAGTGAGGCAGCATCTTCATTATAGGAACAAGAGAAATTGATCTTTCATTATCAAGTTCAATAAAGCTGGCACGATTTCATAAGATTCAGCACTAGTGGTACAAATGAAATCATCATTCTTATCACTAGAAAAGTCACAAAGATTGGTATTTTCAGCTAAAGTAGACATGGTAACAAGGAAAAACAAAAAGTAACTACCTGCTGGAATTTAGATATTTTTGTTGTTTTTCAGTTTTCTAGAAAGCATAAAAGAAATAAAAAAGATAAATAAAAAGTAACTAGGCAAGACTGATAACAAGAAAATAAGGTAGTGGAGTGTAGGACCTATAACTGAAGATGATAGTTCCCGGCAACGGCGCCAGAAATTGGCTTGCTACTTCCGCAAAAGTTGTTGGAATCCCCAAGTGGAAGGAATGATGTAGCCCAGCAAGCAAGTATTTCCCTCAGCTGAGACCAAAGTTTATCGAACCAGTAGGAAGTATTGTACCTCAGTTAATGATCAGTACTTGCACATAACTAACAAACTTTTGCTTGTCCCCAACGAAGTCAGGAAGGTTGTCAAGCTTCCCGTCCTTCTAGTTACAAGATTAAATGTATAATGTGGTAGGAATTGATAGATAATGATAAATAAGATAAATTCTCAGAATATAAATGATAATAAAGCAAGTGATCGAGGATGAAAGCAATGTGAATGAATTGGACGGGGATCCATAGTTTCACTAGAGGCACCTCTCCAAGCAGGATAAATAGGTGTGGTGAACAAATTACAGTTGTGCGTCAATTAAATTGCAGTTTTCATAACTATGACTATTCATGGCATGATTACATATAGACCGTTATCCAACTGCATCTATAGCTAATGGTCCACACCAAGACCGCTATCCAGCATGCATCTAAGAGTATTATGTAAAATAGAGCATCGCATTAAGTAGGGTGACAAAATGGTGATAGTATATTGTCTTCACCCTGCGTTCAAAGGACAAGTATGCAACTATCTTTTTATCCTTAGTGGCAACAACATAATACAGGCCTTTTCCACTTTCTGTCACCGTGGTAGATTACTTGCAAGATTGAACCAAACCATCCTACACAACTCCCTCTTCAAGATCACTCATCAAACGTGGCCAAAGAAAGACAAATAGATCGGAGATCACATGTGAATAAGAATTAGGCAGCAAAGAAACCAAAGGAATCTTAGAAGAATTCATGAATATATCTGATCATAAAGGGACAATTCATCATATCACACCAAACACACCTCAGATTACATCAGATGGATCTCAATCATGTAGGGCTGCTCATGAGATCATTGTACTGAAGAGCATCGGGAGAGAACATGCCATCTAGCTACTGCTATGGACCCACAGTCCAAAGGGAAACTACTCACACATGGTCATGGTGGCAGCAAGGTTGATGAAGATAGCTCCAAAGATGGATTCCTCCTTCGGCAGAGTACCAGAACAGTCCTCCAGATTGGATCTTCACGGAACAAAGAGGTGCGGCAGCCAAAAAAGTCCCTCCATGTGAAATTAGGGGTTTTCGGGCAAATATAAAGATGTGGGCGTCGGGAGGCGGTGGAGGGGAGTCCTTTGGGGCCCATGCGGCCTCCCCCCTGGCCGCGTGGTGTGGGCGCGTGGGCCCCATAGGCCCCCTCTTCGGCAAACCCAATGCCCCTTGGAACATTCTGGACTTGAAACTTTTTTGTATATTTTTTCCCTTTTTTTGATCCCCAAAAAATAGATTTTCCTGATAAGTCCAAACACAGCAGAAAACTGCAACTAGCTCTGGGTACTGAATTAATAGGTTATCCCACAAAAATAATAATAATTGATACAAAAAGTATGCAAAAGTGATATAATAATAGCATGGATCAATAAAAAAATATAGATACGTTTGAGACGTATCAGCATCCCCAATTTTAATCCTTGCGTAGGTAGATGATAAAACAAATGATTTTTTATTGTGAATGCTACCTAACATGAATTTGATCAACTGATGTAATAAAGGTTTAAATCAAAAGTAAAATGATTCGCTGCAATTGTCTATAGTTTACATTGTACAAGTAATATCAAAAAACACGAGTAAACAAGCTATTGCCTTTCATGAATTGATGCATTCAATCTATGTTCCCGTACCAAGGTTTAGGAAGAATGTCAAGTTTATGTCTGGAACTCAGCATTACATCAATTCACAACATCATCTTGCAATCATATCATAAACCAACCAGGAGCAAACAAAGCACTAATATGACGCGTCATCCCTGCATCAACTATTCAACATCCACGCAATACTTGAGTGTAAGCCTCGACCTTAGCACTTAAATGGAAAAAAAGAATGATGATGGGGGTTTATGAGAAGTCAAAAAGGAAGAAAGTTTCACACCAACGCGGCAGATCATTAGGCAGTGGAGAGGCCTTATAATCGATGTTGATGCAAGGAGTAGGGATTGCCATGCAACGGATGCACTAGAGCTATGAATATATGAAGGCTCTCCAATGGACTAGTGGGGTGTGCATCCAACTTGCTTGCTCACGAAGACCTAGAGCATTTTATGGAAGCTCATCATTGGAATATACAAACCAAGTTCTATAATGTAAAGATCCCCACTAGTGTATACACATGAAGTACATGAAAACTCTCTATATGAACTGCATGGTGCTACTTTGAAGCACAAGTGTATACCAAAAAGGATAGTAGTGCCACCCCCTCTCTCTTTTCTCTCATTTTTGTTCATTTTTTTATTCTTCGCAGGTAGGGGCGACACTCTAGAAAATATGAACATCACACTTTTATTTATTCATAACTCAACTCAACTCATTAACATGATAAACTCAAATGAATGCAGCTCGCTGTGTACCAGGATGTGCAATGATGTAGCGTAGCAACATGAAATAATGAAAAACGGTGGCTGGGCCACATCAATATCATGCCAGCTTTATATGATCATGCAAAGAAAAATGATAATGAAAGATCACATCTAGTCATGTAATGTAATGGTGGATATTGCATGGCAATATATCTCAGAATGGCTATGGAAATGCCATAATAGGTAGGTATGGTGATTGTTTTGAGGAATATAGGTGTTTCATGTGTACGAGAACAAGAGGAACTCCTCCCATGGGGTTTGGATGTACCGGCGAAGTTTGCACCATGTCCCGATGTGAGAATGGGCAATGCGTGATACCGAACAGGCTAGCAAATATGGATAGGTGTAAGTCCATAAGGACCTCAAACTCACATTATTCATAAAGAACTCAAATACTTATTGCGAATGTCTAGCAGTTTATTCAGAAAGTTCATGCAATCGTCGCACTCCTAGGTGTGTAGTTTGGCGAAACAACGTCCCACACCGATCCAAGTGTAACATTGCAAGTTCCCGACTTATGTTATTTAATGAAGAAAGGTACGGTCCCACAAACTTTAATAACATCTTTCCACTAGTCAGTTCTAACCCTCTTTTACTGACATGTTCATCTATTACTCCCTCAATATCTCAAAAATGATTGCACCTAATTAGGTTCTCAAGTTTATATTCTTCAAGAATAATTCATGCAGGTTTTTAGTTATACCACCAATGAATAGCTATTACTTTTTAGTATCAACATATTAATCCATGCCAACAACCAATTACTATTCAACTCTCTAAAAAAGATATAAGTGAAGCAAGAGAGTTCTAGTCGTTTCTATAAAGGCTACAGTCATGCTCTAACAAGTATACGTGAAGCAAAAGAGCAATTCTATAAATGCATGACCACATGTGTATCTCCTATAGCATGTTCATCAAGATATGATGATTGCATAAGACCAGCAAGCAAAGCAAAAGATGCTCCAAGAATAATACATATCATGTGAACAAATAAAAATATAGATCCAACCGAGACAAACTGATAATTGTTGATGAAAAAGGGCATCCCAAGCTTGAGCGTTTGCATCTCCTTGTTCTTCGCATATCACTGCTTACCTGGGTCTTAATAACATCAGCCACACAAAACTTCAAAAACTTTATTAGAGGGGTTAGTACAAATAATATTCGATCCAATTCATGCTTTGCTGTAACAAGGTTGTATAATTATAATCCATCATTAGCTACTATATGCGAACACAATTTTAAAATTTGTACCCCCTGATATAAACTATAAAAGGCTAAACATAAGTAGTTAAACAAACTATAGCAGCAATTTGTCAAAACAGAGCAGTCTATAGAAATCTTAATAATACTTATACTACTTTAACTCCTAAATTTTTGAAAAACTAGCACATAACAGAAAGCTTGCATATGTGTACTGTGTTAAAATTTAATGATTTTATCGCGTTCTATTAAGGCGTCACAATTCTTTTACTAACAAAAAAGTTTATGTTTCACTGTTTCAGCACAGTACACATAAAACTTGCAAACTTAACATGCTACAGGCAATTGTTGGGACTTTATTCAAAGAAAAAGATACATAATGAAGTTGCTACAGTAGCATCAAAATCATTAACACACAAAACAAGAAAAGTAAATTGTGGCTTGCCTCCCATAAGCACTACTCTTTAATGCATTTTAGCTAGGCATGATACAATTTTTATGTTTTCTCATCAATAGTTTCCAAGGAATATGTTGCTCTCATCATAGATTCATAAGGCAGTTTAATTTTCTTCCTGTTGGAAAGTGTTCCATGCATTTCCTCATAGGGAATTGGAATTTAATGTTACTTTCATGTCAATTACAACACCTATGGTTCTTAAGAAAGGTCTATCAAGTATTACGGGACATGAAGGATTGCATTCTATATCCATTATAATGAAATCAACAGGGATATAATTCCTATTAGCACAAAGGTTTCTTAATAGTAGAATCAGTTAGATTTAGATTTAAAGAACAATCAGACATAGGTTTGAAAAAAAGCACATCATATAAAGCTTTAGGCATGGTGGAAACACTACCACCTAAATCACACAAAGCGTTGCATTCAAAGTTATTTATTTTGATTTTGATAGTAGGGTCCCATCCATCCTCTAATTTTCTTGGAATAGAAGTTTCTTGTTCAAGTTTTTCTTCTCTAGCTTTTATTACTACATCAGCATTATGTTCTGTAAAGGCCTTGTTTTGTTCAACAACCTTAAGTAAATTGATCATGGCTTGTAAAAGTTTAATAACTTTAGTAAGAGTGCAATCATCATAATCATAATCTTTATAATCCAAAAGAGTGGGAGTAATACTTTTGACAATATTATCAGAAGATTGAACACTCTCCGAACTTTTGGGACTCCTTCTACCTAAAGTCATGACCTCTCCAATCCAATTTTCTTTATCATATAAAATAGCTTTAAACAAATTAGAAAGTCCATCACAAAAGGGGTTTCAATAGTACCTAAAGTTTTAACCTATTCAATACCTCTGACAGCATAAATTCCAGCATTTTTAGCCTCTCTTTCTTGTTGTTCTTTCTCCCTTGTTGCCCTAAGTATAGCTAGCATCCTATCAGTGTTATCAAGGGTGAGTTGGGTAGCTTTGAGAGACTCGGACATATCATCTTTAGAAGGCATAATGCTTATCATAAGCATTTCAACATCATGTGCAAGATTATAAACTTTATGTGTGATGTTGTCTAGTTTTTCAAGTTTTTCTCCTACCGCAGTGTTGAAAACTTTTTGAGTAGCAATGAATTCATTAATGACACTATCAAGTTCAGTAGGCATATTTCTATTACCATTGGAATTCCCATACGAATTTGAAGGATTAGGAGGATACGGCCTAGGAAAGTTATTACCAAAGTTATTCATATAAGCATTGTTGTTAAAATTATTCTACGAAATAAAATAAACATCAACTTGATCCTTATTTTCTTCAATTAGAGCAGCGATAGGAACATTATTAGGATCTATAGGAACTTGTTTAGAAGCAAGCATAGACATAATCATATCACTCTTTTCATTCAAAGAAGAAATCTCCTCAACAAAATTTACCTTCTTACTAGTTGGAGCTCTTTCAGTGTGCCATTGGGCGTAGTTTGTCATCATCTCATCAAGCAACTTGGTTGCTGCCCCTAAAGTGATTGCCATAAATGTTCCACCCGCAGAAGTCTAAAAGATTTCTAGACATGTAGTAAAGGCCATCATACAAAGTTTGTAGTACCATCCAATTGTTTAAACCATGTGTAGGACAATTCTTAACCATACATTTCATTCCTTCCCAAGCTTGGGCTACATGCTCATGCTCAAGTTGTTTAAAATTCATGATTTTATTTCTCAGTTGTATGATTTTAGCAGGAGGATAATATTTTCCTATGAAAGTATCTTTACATTTTGTCCATGAATCAATACTATTCTTAGGCAAAGATATCAACCATTCTTTAGCTCTAGCTCTTAATGAAAATGAAAACAATTTCAATTTGATTATATTACCGTCTACCTCGTTATATTTTTGCATATCACATAATTCAACAAAGTTATTCAAGTGAGAGGCAGCACCTTCATTATAGGAACTTGAGAATTGATATTTCATTACTGTCGTGGTTTTGTCACGGCAGATGCCCGAAGGCTTAGGTTCGGAGTCAACGCCATGGAAGTGGACTCAAAGGGGTTAAGAGGGACAAGGGACACGGTTTTACCCAGGTTCGGCCCCTCACGGTGGAGGTGAAAGCCTACGTCCTGCTTAAGCTGTATTAACTGGTATATCAATACAAGGGGCGGCTTGCTTGCCCTAACTCTCAATTGCTTGCTCTCTCTCACCGTAAGGCTTGTCTGTCTTTCTTAACCTGTCCAACCCGCCGCAGGGGCTCACCTTTATACACATAGGTAGAAACCCTGGGCTTACAAGAGTCTGGGTCGGGTTACACAATGTAACCGACCCCGGTTCTACTTTCCTAGTCTTACAAGGTAAGTCTTCACGTGGCGGCTTGCTCTTTCGGGCCTTGAGTTGCCACCAGGCTTTGGGCCTTCAACTGGCCCACCTGTAAGTCGTCATCTTCACGTCTTGCCTTCCTGGGCCGGCTTAGGCTCTTGCACTATGAGTCGCTAACAGGGTTAACTGCGGGGTTATATCCCCAACATTAGGCCCCAAATTGATTTGAACCTCTTCATGTCAATTTAAATTCTTCAGTTGGCGAGTCTTCTGCGGGTCTTCTGGAACTGCAACTTTGACTGGTCTTCCCTAACCCGCCATATCCAACAGTGATGTCACAATGAATCTTTCATTTACCCGCCATCCGAGTAACGAGGCGCCATCTCAGCCATCATAACTATATCGCCTCCTCGATCTCCGGGCCTGCTGTTTCACTACCCCACCTACCCTTATAAATGGGCACAGGGTCGCTCCTTTACCTTGTCACTTCTTCTTCCTCCTCCCGACGCTGTCGCGACTACTGTAGCAAACAGCCCCGCCGCCGTCGCTCCTTTCCAGCGAACTCGAAACGGGCCACTGCAACGACCTAATCGGGACCAGAAATCCGCGGTGCTCCTCCGCTCTTCCCTCGAATCATCAAGGTAAAGCTTCTGCCTCTCCCTGGACTCGCATTAGATCTGTACTGTTCATGGAGCTCACCGGAGTTCATCCCTGTTCTTTGCGTTCTTAGGGCTAGGAACGGTATTTTAATTCAAATCGAGTCAAAATACATTGCGGTAGTGAACAGCTCCCCCTTTGTATCTTGTACGGATTGATTCTGCTTCTGCATTAACGAGTCCCTGATCTATCTGTTCTTCCACTGTCTGCTAGGGTTAGTGTTTTTCCCCCTTTCCAAACCGCTCGTAGATCCAAAAATGTTGCCGCAGATTGTGAAATCTGTTTGTCCCGTACTTAGTGAAATCTTGGGCCATCTTGGGGGTACTGACGACTGACCCGCCATTGATCTTCCGGGCGGCTTAGCACATATGTTTGTAACTCGCCATAAAGTTTGACTATTGCTTCTTTCACTTAACCCGCCAACATACCTCTGGCTTTTAAATTTCAGCACTTAACCCGCCAATATGTCAAGCGCAACATCGTCTTGTGACTGGGTCCAATCCGGAGTTACCGAAGATCTACTGTTAGACTATGTGAAGATAGGCGTGTTACCGGCCTGGGACGTCATTCAGTGGCGGGCTCCCGGGTTAGAGAAAAGACCCAGACCTCAAGACGGAGAAGTCGTTGTTTTCGCTGACCACCTCGTCCGCGGCTTCAGCCCGCCCGGGTCTAAATTCTTCCGAGATGTTCTGCACTTTTTTAAGCTAAACCCTCAAGACATAGGCCCCAATTCAGTCACCAATATCTGCCAATTCTAAGTCTTGAGTGAGGTGTATCTGCAAGAAGAACCTTCTGTGGACATTTTTTGTGATTACCATTATATCAACCGCCAAACTGAGAAAGCAGGCGGCTCAAGTCTGGAACTTGGCGGCGTGACTATCCAGAGGCGGAGAGATGTGCCTTACCCATCTGCTACCCTGCCAAGTCATCCTAAGAACTGGAACAGGACCTGGTTTTATTGCAAAGACACTTCTCCGGAGGGTGAAAATCCGCTGCCGGGTTACCGACCTACCCGGCTTCCCAGTTCCGGAGAACTTCCCGACAGGCTATCCACTACTGAAAGGGCGAAGTATGCCACTTCCATTGCCAAGATCAAAGCTTTGATTGCAAACGGATTAACTGGTGTCGACCTGACCCGCTGCTGGGTCAGTTGGCAAATATCGCCCCTGAGCCGGCGTGACCGGCTTATGTTTGAATACACGGGTGAACCCAATGACCCCCTCTGCTTCTCAAACGCCCAACTGTCACAACAGGAAATCAGCAATAGCGTTAAAAATCTTCTCGGCGAAAAACAGGAAATTTGTGATAAAATTGGGCTGAGACCCTTCTATGCCCAGAACCCGGCTCCGCCTGTAAGAAAAACTTCTGGAAACCTTACAATCTTCGTCTTGCTCGTTTTAATTAGCATCTTTTAACCTCTCTGGCGGCTTGTGCGCAGGCCGGCTCAGATTTCTGGAAGAAAAAACTCAACCCGCCCGTGAGGAAGCCCAGGGCGGGTAAAACCCTTGCTCATAAAAGGAGAACCACCGCCTCCTCCATTCCCGAGTCTAACGATTCAGAGGTAAAGCTTGACTTCTTCTGACCGTCTCTTTATACAGCTTACTGATGATATTTATTTCACAGGTTGAACCAGAGACCAGCCGTGTGGACGCTCCTGAGGTAATCAATATTTCCACCGATTTAGAAAATTCTCCCCCAAAGAAGAAACGGTGGGTTATCCGAAAAGTCCCATTCTCCCATCCTCTTGCTTACTTGGACTGCCATTTTCTTTTGAAAAAGCAACAGCACACCTCCAGGCGTCAGACCTGGAGTGCCGGCTCTGAGGAGTTGATGGGCGGCTTACCCAACTCCCCGGCTTCCCGGAAGCGTCCTGCAGAGGTACTTTTTACCCAAGTCTGATCATCTTAATAGTCTTGTCTTGCAACCTTACTTTACCTGAAGAACTGTAACTTTTCCAGGACTCGCCCCCTTCGTCTGGCGACTCAACGGCCACTAAGCTGCCTCCATTGAGAATCAACCCAGAGTACGCATTTTTCCTTTGCACTATATTTTTCTTCAATCTTGTCTTTTATTCGACAATTGTTTTTGCTCTCTAGGGCTCAAGCGAAGCGGAAGAAAACCGGCGGGTCTGAAGCCGCCCCCACTGTCCAAGAGCCGGAGAAATCCAAGCCGGCTTCCCCTGTACCTCCTGCTGAGCCTACAAAAGCTATAAAAGAAACACCTGCCGATGATCCTCAGCCCCACGAGCCGTCTGTTCATGATACAGTCGCTCCTACGAGCCCTCCACGAACTGACTTCCAAACGTCGAGCTCTCCAGCTACCAAAAACGTCGCTCTTACTGGGGCGGGTTATCAATCGACCTCTCATGTACAGACAAGACACACCGGCGAGGCTAAAGAGAACTCGCCAGAAAGATTCGACTTTGCATTGCCCTCGTTGGAAAAGATGTCTACAGATGATCTTCATGCCGGCTATTTAAATCGCCTCAGCGCAAGCCACAACATGGAGCGAAAACTTGTTAGCCTTATGAAGTCCAAATTTGAGGTACTGCTCCTTTCTTGCTTTCCTTATACCCTTATGTAGCCCCCAAGATCCGGTTTAGTCTTGCAAAATAGTAGACCGGGTCTTATACTTCTTGTCATACTTCAAATTATAATACCTGTTGCCCCAAGTATCGGGTTAATACTGATATTGAGCCGGTACTTAATTGAAAGGGTTGATCCAAGTGTAGCCCCTGAGTTCGGGTCATGATGATGAGCCAGAACTCCGTTGTAAACTTTGGAGAGCTCTGTGTAGCCCCCAAGTACCGGCTTAACTTTAACAAAGATGAGTCGGGACTGCCATGTAGACTTAGAGAAAAAACACAGGCATTAGCCCCCAAGTGTCAAGTATATTGCTTGCAATCTGCTTGAGACTTATAACACAATAGTTTCTCCAAGGTGCGAATCATACCCTGACTGAAAACCTTTGAAACTGTCTTTTGCGTAACGCAGGAAGCTTTAGCAACTGCTGAGTCGAATTTCACTGTGCAACATGCCGCCAGGGCTGAGGCGGACAATAAATGGCGAGTTGCCGTGACAGAGCTGGAAAAAACCCGGGCTGAACTTGCTGCTTATCAGAAGACGGCTGAGGCGGAAAAAGCTGCTATAACCCAACGAGCCAACGACACTGAAAGCCGGCTTAAGGTTGTGTCCGATGAGCTACACACTCTCAAAGACCATATCTCCAGAATGACCTCTGCGATCTTCGGTAAGTGCCAAGCACTTGAAAATTACCTTGTCTTGTTGAATAACTGATACAGGCGGCTTATAATACTTGACTATCTTGTAGGTGAACGGAGCCGCCAACTCGCTTCTAACAGCGTGATTAAGCTGAAAGCCATCTACTCCTTAACCGAACAGTTATATTGCGGGACCCTCTGCACCATGAAGGCGATGCTGACCGAGAAATGCATCCCAAAGCATATGAAGGGGGTGATAGAACTTCTATCCACCTTGCCCAAACAGGTTGGAGAACTCAAACGGTCAGCCGCCAGGCAGGGAGCCACGGCTGCTTTAAGCCGGTGTCTTGCTTTTGCCCCGGAGTTAACTACAGCGGAAATGACGGACGGGTTCCCAGCAAAAAAGGTCGACGGCTCAGATTTCACAGAAGACGACTACGTGAAATGTATGAAAGATTCCCGGGTGCTGGCCTCAAGTCTTGCCAATGAGTTAGACCTTTCGACATATCAGGCGGCTTATGACGCGAAAAACAAACGCGTGCGCGGCCCAACCTTTGAATCGAGGAGCCTGACTCCCACACGTCGTAAGCAGCTCTTCGCTCCTGACCTTGATGCATCTCCCTTCTTCGACCAGACCCAATTTGAGGTCTTAACACGCTGCAACTGGGATGTCGACAATCTTCAGATCGAAGAGGTCGAAGACCCGGTGAAGGATGACTAGCCAGCGAGCTGTACTTTCGGCTGAAACTGATAACTCGGCCTGTCTGAGCCGCCAAGGATGTCTTTTGTAAAAAACTTTAATCTTGCCTTGTCTTGTACTCCATGGGGAGCTTTTGTAATAGCTGTAGAGACATCTGAAATGCCTGAGTCGTGCCTTCGTGCGCATATAACCCTTTTTGAATAGTCTTGCTGCAATGATATCTTTCATATGCTCTTACTCTCAACCATGCTTTCAAAGTCCATGGCGGCTTATCAAAAAAGATAAAACCTGCAAAATAAACAAGACAGAAAACTTCTGTATTGTTGTAAGGGCGGCTTATAACAACCCGGAGATGTTTTTCATGGTCTTGCGTCTTGTTTCATAATCTTTCCTTGACCCGGCTTGTCAAAACCGGAATGATATGTAAGTGTGATGTATGATGCAATGCATGACGTATGATGCAATGCATGATGCAATGCATGATGCAATGCATGATGCAATGCATGATGTATGATGTTCTCTGCTCTTACAAGTCATCCAAAAAGGGGGTAAGTGGCCAACTCGCTGCACCCCAATATTGGAGAGGTTATCAAAAGAGGGGGTGAGTGGCTAACTCGCTGCACCCCAATTTTGAAAAAAAAGGTCATCAAAGAGGGGGTAAGTATTCAACTTGCTGCACCCCAATTTGGAAAAAACCCTCAAAAGAGGGGGTAAGTTCTCAACTCGCTGCACCCCAATTTTGGAATAAGTCATCAAAGAGGGGGTAAGTATTCAACTCGCTGCACCCCAATTTGAAAAAAATCATCAAAAGAGGGGGTAAGTTCTCAACTCGCTGCACCCCAATTTTGGAATAAGTCATCAAAGAGGGGGTAAGTATTCAACTCGCTGCACCCTAATTTGGAAAAAACCATCAAAAGAGGGGGTAAGTTCTCAACTCGCTGCACCCCAATTTTGGAATAAGTCATCAAAGACGGGGTAAGTAGTAAACTCGCTGCACCCCAATTTGACCTTGTCGATGACATAACTTGTGCACAATCTGAGATACACGAAAAAACGGCAGAGGCCCCGGCTTATGGGGATGCCAACTTTATTTATCATAGATGTGATATGTACAACGACGGGAGTCAATGACTCAAGTGTAATAAGGCCGTAGATGAACTATGTTCCACGGCCGGCGGGTCTCCTGCCCAGAGGTATTTGACTCGTCTCGCACGTCAACTAGGTAGTATGACCCATTGTTGAGATTCTTGCTGACCACAAAAGGCCCTTCCCATGGAGGAGATAGCTTATGCATATCCGTCTGGTCTTGAATCAAACGCAACACTAAGTCGCCTTCTTGAAACGTCCGGGTCTTAACTCTGCGGCTGTGATAGCGACGCAGGTCTTGCTGATAAATCGCTGAACGAGCCGCCGCCAGATCACGTTTCTCCTCCAGAGCATCTAGCGCATCCTGACGTGCCACCTCGTTGTCTTGCTCAACATAAGCCGCCACACGCGGTGAGTCATGACGTATGTCGCTTGGTAATACAGCTTCCGCGCCGTAAACCATGAAGAAAGGTGTATAACCCGTCGATCTATTGGGAGTAGTATTGATGCTCCATATCACTGATGGTAACTCCTCAACCCAACAACCCGGTGTTCGCTGCAAAGGAACCATAAGCCGGGGCTTGGTACCTTTCAAGATCTCCTGGTTAGCACGCTCCGCCTGACCATTGGACTGTGGATGAGCAACCGCCGAAACATCAAGCCGGATATGTTCACTCTCACAAAACGTCTGCATAGCCCCCTTGGACAGGTTTGTACCATTATCAGTGATGATACTGTGAGGATAACCAAAACGGTAGATTAACTTCTTAATAAATTGAACCGCCGTAGCCGCGTCACACTTACTGACCGGCTCAGCTTCCACCCACTTGGTAAATTTATCCACCGCCACCAAAAGGTGGGTCTTCTTATCTTTAGATCTCTTGAAGGGTCCAACCATGTCAAGCCCCCAGACCGCAAACGGCCAAGTAATTGGAATCATACGCAGCTCCTGAGCCGGCACGTGAGCACGACGCCCAAACTTCTGACATCCGTCACACTTAAGAACCAGGTCTTCCGCGTCCTTATGAGCCGTCAGCCAGAAGAAACCATGACGGAAAGCCTTGGCCACCAAAGATTTTGATCCGGCATGATGACCAGAGTCGCCAGCGTGAATTTCATTTAAAATCTCCTTACCCTCTTCTGGTGAAACACACCGCTGAAAGACGCCGGTGACGCTGCGTCTATGTAACTCGCCATTGAGGATAGTCATAGATTTAGACCGCCTTATGATTTGTCTGGCCAAGATCTCATCCTCTGGTAACTCGCCGCGTGTCAGATACGCCAAGTAAGGCAACGTCCAGTCAAGAGTAGCATGTAAAGCCGCCACCAATGGCCCCTCTGGGTCAGGGACAGCCAGGTCTTCCTCTGAAGGCAGCTTGACAGACGGGTGGTGTAACACGTCCAAGAAAACGTTAAGCGGCACCGGCTTACGCTGTGAGCCGAGTCTTGCCAACGCGTCAGCCGCCTCGTTCTTGCGACGGTCAATATGGTCCACCTGATAGCCTTTGAAGTGACCAGCAATTTCATCTACCGCCCGACGATAAGCCGCCATCCTTGGGTCTTTGGAGTCCCAAGTGCCTGAAACCTGCTGAGCCACGAGGTCTGAATCGCCAAGGCATCGAACCTGGCTCAGGCTCATCTCCTTTGCCACGCGGAGACCATGAAGCAAGGCCTCGTACTCAGCTGCATTGTTAGTACAGGTAAACATTAGTCTGAGCACATAACAGAACTTATCACCTTTAGGGGAGGTTAAGACAACCCCAGCCCCCGAGCCTTCTAGCTGCCTAGACCCGTCAAAGTGAATTGTCCAATAAGTGTTATCTGGCTTTTCCTCGGGCGCCTGCAGCTCTGTCCAGTCGTTAATGAAATCCACCAAAGCTTGAGACTTGACAGCCGTGCGAGGCACGTACGTAAGGTTGAGAGGCCCAAGTTCCAATGCCCACTTTGCAATCCGACCAGTGGCCTCCCTGTTCTGAATTATGTCCCCCAACGGGGCAGAGCTCACCACAGTAATCGGGTGGCCCAAGAAATAGTGCTTCAGCTTGCGATTCGCCATGAACACCCCATACACCAGCTTCTGCCAATGGGGGTACCTCTGCTTAGACTCACTCAACACCTCACTGATGTAGTAAACCGGCCTCTGAACCGGATATTCCTTCCCTGCCTCCTTTCGCTCCACAACCACTGCGGCACTGACTGCTCTGTTATTAGCCGACACGTAGAGGAGCAAAGGTTCCTTCTCAATCGGAGCAGCCAAGACGGGCGGCTCAGACAGCTGCCTCTTAAGAGCTTCAAACGCCTCACCCGCCTCCTTACTCCAGATGAAGTTGTCTGTCTTCTTCATCATCTGATACAGGGGGATAGCTTTCTCGCCCAGGCGGCTTATGAACCGGCTTAACGCAGCGATTCGACCCGCCAGGCGCTGAACATCGTTAACACACTTCGGTTCTGACAGGGAGGTAATAGCTTTTATCTTGTCCGGGTTAGCTTCAATGCCTCGCTCTGAAACTAGAAACCCCAAGAGTTTTCCTGCTGGAACTCCAAAAACACACTTGGCTGGGTTAAGCATCATTTTTTAAACCCGTAGATTATCAAACGTCTCCTTCAGGTCTTCGAGCAGAGTCTCCTTCTTCCGAGACTTAACCACAATATCATCCACATAAGCATGAACATTGCGCCCAATTTGATTGTGAAGACAGTTCTGCACACAGCGCTGATAAGTCGCCTGGGCACTCTTGAGCCCAAAAGGCATAGACATATAGCAGAAAGCACCAAAAGGCGTTATGAAAGCCGTCTTCTCTTGGTCCTTAACCGCCATCTTGATCTGATGATACCCGGAGTAAGCATCCAGGAAACATAGGCTCTCGCAACCCGCCGTGGCATCAATGATTTGATCAATGCGGGGGAGGGCAAAAGGATCAATCGGGCATGCCTTGTTGAGATCCGTGTAATCCACACACATGCGCCACGTGCCGTTCTTCTTAAGTACTAACACCGGGTTAGCAAGCCACTCCGGGTGAAACAGTTCGACGATGAACCCTGCAGCCAAGAGCCAGGCCACCTCTTCTCCAATGGCTTTACGTCTCTCTTCGTTAAACCGCCGGAGGAACTGTTTAACCGGCTTAAACTTAGGATCCACATTAAGATGGTGCTCAGCGAATTCTCTCGGTACACCCGGCATGTCAGAAGGTTTCCATGCAAAGATGTCCCGATTCTCACGGATGAATTCGATGAGCGCGCTTTCCTATTGGGGGTCCATATTGGCCCCAATAGTGAACTATTGTGATGAGTCGCCCGGTTTAAAGTCCACCAACTTAGTATCTTCTGCTAAAAACTTGAGGGGCGGCTCAGATTCCGTGTTGGGTTTCTTCAGAGAGGTCATATCTGCCGGGTCAACATTCTGCTTATAGAAATTAAGCTCTGCCTCTGCACAGCTTGTCTCTGCGTAAGCCGCATCGCCTTCCTCACATTCCATGGCCGTCTTCCGATCACCATGTACAGTAATCGTTCCCTCCAAGCTGGGCATCTTGAGCTGCAAATACACATAACAGGGCCTGGCCATGAACTTCGCGTAAGCCGGCCGTCCAAAAATAGCGTGGTACGGGCTCTTGATCTTGACCACCTCAAACCATAGAGACTCCACCCTGTAGTTGTGTTCATCACCAAAAGCCACTTCCAAAGAGATCTTTCCGACTGGGTAAGCCGACTTTCCTGGTACCACACCGTGAAAAACTGTTGAAGAAGGCTTAAGATCCTTGTCAAGTAAATTCATCCGGCGAAAGGTGTCATAGTACAAGATGTTGATGCTGCTGCCGCCATCCATAAGTACTTTAGTGAACTTGTATCCTTCCACTTGGGGGGCAACTACTAAGGCTAGCTGCCCCGGGTTATCAACACGTGGCGGGTGATTCGCCCTGCTCCAAGTGATGTCATACTCAGACCACTTGAGATACTGTGGGAGAGCCGGCATGACCGCGTTAACCGCCCGTTTGCGTACCTTCCGTTCCCGCTTGTCAAGGTTGGTTGTGAAGACGTGGTACTGACCCCCGCTGAGCTGCTTCGGGTAACTCTGATACCCTGACTGGTTTTTCTGCTGCTGGCCTCCGCCACCAGACTGTTGGTTATGACCTCCTTGGTTGCCTTGACCCTGGCCGCCCGGCCCTGAGCCGCCCGACGGGCCATTACCGTTATTACCATGCTGCTGAATGCTGTAGTTCCGGAAATCCCGCATAACGCTGCAATTTCCCCATGTATGATCTGCTTGCTTGCCATTCCGGCTGTGCTCTGGACAAGGTCTATTAAGCATCTCCTCTAGAGGAATCTTACCCCTGTTAAAAGGCTGTCTATAACTCCCATTGCCCTTAGCACGGTTATTCCCAGTGTTGGTATTAGCCACTAGCTCTGACCCACCTTCCGGGTGTCTCCGCTTTCCAGCGTTGTTACTTCCAGCCGTACCCGGCTGTTGACCCTTGCCATTGTTACCCTTCTTCCCCTGACCTGATTTCTCCTCATCAGAGCCCGGGTCCGTCGTATTGTCAGAATCTGCATACTTGGTGAGAGCCGCCATGAGCTCCCCCATGTCTTGACATGACCGCTTGAGCCGGCCAAGCTTCTGCTTCAGAGGCGTGAAGTGACAGTTCTTCTCAAGAATTAAAACCGCCTGAGCCGCCGTAATCTGCTCCGAAGAGTGGATGATAGTAGAGACCCGCCGGACCCAGTGATGAGCCGACTCGTCCTCATGCTGTACACAATGGTCCAAATCCACAATCGTCATGGGCTGCTTGCATGTTCCTTTAAATTTTTTGATGAATTTCGCCCTTAACTCGGCCCAGGAGTTAATGGTGTTGGGTGGCAAACCCTTCAACCATGTGCGAGCCGGCCCTTCCAGCATCATGATGAAATACTTGGCGCAGACCGCATCGCTAACGTCCAACATCTCCATGGCTAGCTCATAACTTTCAACCCAGGCCTCTGGAGGTAAATCAGTAGTGTAATTGGGCACCTTACGAGGACCCTTGAAATCCTTCGGCAGACGCTCATTCCACAGAGCCGGTACCAGACACGGCACCCCCATAGCCCTGGAAGTCAACCCCGCTCCTCCTGAAATGGAAGGGGCGACTGTGTGTTCCTGAGACGCCGCCGCTGCCTGAGCCGCCTCTTCTCGCCGCGCTCTCACCTGATCCACCAATGTCTGAGCATCCAGAGCCGCCCGATCCGCTTGCGGCGGGTTACGATGTCGTTCGCTGCTAGAAACCGCCGGCGACTCATAACGCCTGCTGTAGCTACGGCTGTGGATGGGCGTTGAGTGCACGCGACTCCGGCTGTAATTATACTTCTCTTGCTGGGCCATCGCCGTGCGCAGGTATCCGATGGAGTTCCGCACCTCTTCTGCATAAGGCGCCTCATCGGGGATCGGAATTGTATCAAGCCTGGTTGCTGCTGCCACCATGTTCTCCGTCGGGTTAGAATAATGACCCGGCGGTGTCGGATAAAGCGGTGGCAGGCTTTGGCCCCGTCGTGGCGGGTCTTGACGCTGAACCGCCGCCCGGCTCCCAGCTATTTTCGCCGTCCGGGTTATGGCCAAAGGCACACTTCGTCCCGTTCCTGGCGTGTTGAAGAGATTCCTAGCTTCATAATGCTCCGGCAAGCGGGACTGATGTCTCATCCGCTGAACCGCCGCGGCCGACTGTTGCTCTATCTCGAGGCGAAGAGCATCTGCCTTAAGGCGCTCCGCTTCAGCATCCATCTGAGCCTTCAGCTCGTTAACTTCCTGCTGGACCGCGGTCATCCGATCCTTCAACCTAGTGATTTTTGCATTGCGGGCCGCTTGGTTCGCAACAGTGACCTCAGTTGCCATCAAGGTTGTAAGCTCGTTCATCAGATCCAGGAGAACTTGAGCCGGGGGCGCGCCTGACCCAGACACGGCCGCACCAGGTGTACTTCCCTGAGCTGCCGCTGAACCGGCCATGAAGACGGCTGCATGAGTTGGCGGCTCATAACCCTCCGGCTCATGGTATTCTGACTCGGGGTAAGGCTCGTCATAGCCCCCAAGCCCTCCATCCTGAAGCTGATAGATCGATTCCGTCTCCCCACATGAAGATTCCTCCCCGGAGTAGTCGTGAGTTTCTTCCTCGGACACAGAACCCTCAAGTTCTACGCCCTGAGTGAAGCCGACGAAGACATGCTTCCTGCCCGGGTCAGGACGGGCGGGTTGCATGCTCCGGGCGGGTTGCTTGCGCCGGGCCGGCTCGACGATGTTGGTGCAGATGTCCGGCCCGGGTTCAGATCCGCCAATCTTGCCAATGAAGACATGGATTCCACCGAAGGGGACCCGGAAGCCGTACTCGATTGAGTCGGCCTCAGGACCCCAGCTGGCGTCGTCGATGTAAAGCTTTCCGCGGTGGCTCTTAGTCATCTCGCCGACCACGTACCCCTCGCCCCTGAGGAGAGCACCCTTTGAGAACTCAACACCACCGAGCGCTAGCCCCACGGTGGGCACCAACTGTCGTGGTTTTGTCACGGCAGATGCCCGAAGGCTTAGGTTCGGAGTCAACGCCATGGAAGTGGACTCAAAGGGGTTAAGCGGGACAAGGGACACGGTTTTACCCAGGTTCGGCCCCTCACGGTGGAGGTGGAAGCCTACGTCCTGCTTAAGCTGTATTAACTGGTATATCGAATACAAGGGGCAGCTTGCTTGCCCTAACTCTCAATTGCTTGCTCTCTCTCACCGTAAGGCTTGTCTGTCTTTCTTAACCTATCCAACCCGCCGCAGGGGCTCACCTTTATACACATAGGTAGAAACCCTGGGCTTACAAGAGTCCGGGTCGGGTTACACAATGTAACCGACCCCGGTTCTACTTTCCTAGTCTTACAAGGTAAGTCTTCACGTGGCGGCTTGCTCTTTCGGGCCTTGAGTCGCCACCAGGCTTTGGGCCTTCAACTGGCCCACCTGTAAGTCGTCATCTTCACGTCTTGCCTTCCTGGGCCGGCTTAGGCTCTTGCACTATGAGTCGCCAACAGGGTTAACCGCGGGGTTATATCCCCAACAATTACCAAGTTCAATAAAGCAGGTTTGATTTCATAAGATTCAACACTAATGGCTGGTGGAGCAATAGGTGTACAAATGAAATCATCGTTCCTATAACTAGAAAAGTCACAAAGTTTCATATTTTTAGCTGAAGTAGACATGGTAACAAGGCAAAAAAAAGTAACTACTTGCTGGAATTTAATTTTTTTGCTAGTCTTTTGGAAAGCAGAAAACTAAAAAAATGATAAATAAAAAGTAACTAGGCAAGATTGATAACAAGAAAATGTTGGAAATATGCCCTAGAGGTAATAATAAATGTATTATTATATTTCCATGTTCATTACTAACTTTATGTTTCTATGCTACAATTGTATTGGTTCTTGAATATGAGATTCAGAGGAAAACCCAATTACATGTGTGGAAATATAAACACCAAGTGATCCCTGATCATGAGCATTGTTAATGTAACAAGGATGCTATCAATATATGAGAACACCGTTGTCATGATAACGACGGAGTTGGATAGACCCAACTTAGGAATTACTGAGAGATGTCATCGTTCTTATGTTATCGGTACTTCATATTACTTGTTCACGATTGCATTGTTCCTTAGACCATGAGAATATTGTATACCAACATACTGGATGATTACTTTGGGGTTTACCAAATGTCACTCCATAAATTGATATGAATACAGGTGACTTACGGGTATATCGGAAACGTATGTCTCGGTATCAATAGTTCAAGACTGGGATTTGCTCCTCTCACGATAGAGAGATACTCTCTGGGCCCACTCGGTGTTACGGTGTCATTATCGTCTGGCCAGACAGTTGTGATGGAGATCACGGGATACCGGAACACGGACACGAGTAAAGAGAACGAAACTGGTAACGAGGATAACCTGTATAGTGATCAAGGAGTTGATCACGGGGATACCGATAATCTCACCTCGTGTTTCATAACTGTATCGCGAAGCAAAGGAAATGGTATTCGTAAACAAAGGTTCGCTCGAGAACTTCGTGAATATGCGGGAGTTAATAAGGGTGTCCAGATCCCGCTGTTAACTATTGTCCGGAAGGGGTTCCGAGACATGACTGCTTATTTCCGAACCTGTAGGGTCACACACTTAACGGTTTCTAGTTTCGGCTAGTTTCGAAAGTGTTTCGGATAGTTCCGAAAGTGTTTCGGATAGTTCTAGAAGGGTTCTGGGAATTCCGGAAAGGTATAACATGATTCCGGACAGTCCGGACCTATATATGGAAAGTTTTCCGGGTCATCGGAATGGATTCCGTAGACATCCAGAAAATTCAGGATTTTATTTGTGGAAGAAAG
Source organism: Elymus sibiricus (assembly GCA_039707655.1). Lineage (NCBI taxonomy): Eukaryota > Viridiplantae > Streptophyta > Magnoliopsida > Poales > Poaceae > Elymus > Elymus sibiricus. The sequence continues at coordinate 36,487,214 of CM077674.1, forward strand.
TTGTGAAGAACCATCATGAGATGACGACCCCTAGTGGGCCCACGGGGGCCCACATGAAGCGCCCAGGGCTATGGTAGGCCCCTAGGCCAAATTGGGGAGGGAGGGAAACCCTCCCTCTTCCACCAAGTGGAAGAGGAGAAGGATTCCCTTTCCTTGGGGCGCCTCCTCCTCCTCCACCTATAAATACTAGTAGAATGCCCGTGCGTTGCTACGGGCTACAATGCATATAAATGAATCAAGCAAATGATTAAGGTCGTCTTCAAGGTCGAATCTCATTTCTCCCTCATACGTTCAGGTGTGTACAGGTGCCCAGCAGGCTCTCCAAAATTTAACCGTCTGGACTATCTGCCATGTAATCTCCAACACACGGGCCCAACACAAAAACCTCACTCCTCGATGCACCCTTCCTTTTTCTTGCCAGACCACCCCTTCCCGCTCGGTTTCCCGCCGTAGCGGGACATTTCTCGCTGGATCCCTCTACTTTAAAACCGGATGACTACCACCTCACCTTCGTCATTGGTCTACAGTGTCAAAAAATGCCCGCGCGTTGCTAGGAGAAGGCAAGAGTGAGCAAATAGGCAATCTATGAAAACATGACAAGATTTTTTTAATTTGGCATGAACAGATCCTTCAACACAGAGTAGCATATAATCCAATCACCAAAGAGAGAAGAAAAACAGAGCTAAGTAGCTCTTAATGAATGAGCTAGCCCGCATCACCAAAAAAGGGGAAAATTGTTAAAATGAGTTCACTTGTTTACTTGATTGGAATTCCAAGACCTTGGCGAGCTTGTTCCCGTAGGTGCCCTTCCATTGCACGCGCCACTATAGACCCATGTGTGGCACCCCGGCTCAGAGGACCGGTTTACCCAGTGTTTCCAACCGAGAGATCATGTCTTCTGGAAACACACAACAACTTGGAACAGAACTGAACTGAACTTTATTGAAATATCTCGAGTACAAGCTCATAATTTACATAGGAAGCGAGGCCAGAAGCACTGCACGTGCTATGACAGTATCTACATTATTTATGGAACATAGCAGGGCCTCGATTCTACTGGGTGATTCTACGGCGTAGCGGAACATAGCGCGGATAACTCCATCCACAGGGACACTGCTGGGACACAGCCTAGTTAGCGTAGCACGAACCTTCGGGACCTCCGTCCTCGGCTTCTCCTGCATCTGGGATGATACGCCAGGTGAGTACTTGGAATGTACTCTCAACCTCACGGCAACCATAACAATGCAGCAAACAATAGCATGGCAAGGAACAAATTAAATGCTTAAGTTGCTTACTGTTACCAACTTACTCTCTTCTACGTTGTCCCACAACCCTCAGAATACTCATGATCCACTGAGCACTTCCGATCATAAGACAAGTTCTTCCATCATTATTATCCTTATTACGGTTGACCTTTCAGTGGCAGTACGGACTGTCCAATACCGTGGGCGCGGCTATTCGAATAGATTCATACACTCTGCAGAGGTTGCGCACTTTACCCACACTATGGAGCATCCAGCCTCGTGCTCCCATTCGGGTGGACCGGGGCTGCTCCAACGAAACCTGCCTCACCCGTGACCCCTCTATCGTACCACCGACAATCATACCCTCCCAGGGTCATGTCCTGGGTGGCCCCTGTGTTACCCCGTGACACCTGCCACTGTCGTGGCCACTAACTGTCCCAAACGGGGACGCCGGCAAAATAACTCAACTGGGCTCACAGGATTATCGTCGTCTACCTGATCAGGGCAGCACGCACGCATAACCCTCCCTCGAGTGGTGGTACCGATAAAAGAGAACAAAGCCAGGCCAAGTCAAGATCGTCCCATACCGGCAAATGTGGCTGCAAGGGAAAGTCCGGATAGGTGACACTAGATCAACCAATTAGGTTTAGTATTGTCAAGCATTTATCAAGCATGGATTTTTATCATGAGTAACTTAACATGGCAGTAGCTAGGCATCAAAATAAAATTACTCTAAAATATCTCATATTAAAATAAATGCCCATAATTCAATTAAATAACCAACACTATTGAAATGCTTCATGCAATGGACGACAGGGCTTGCCTTGCTCTGTTGGGTTGTCCACAAACTCCCGGGCTTCAAATCCAAAAGTATTTCCTTCTGAAAATATTTTAAAAAGACAATTGAAAATGTCACAAAACACTGTTCTGTTCACCAGAAATTCTGCGAGCATGGGAAAAATACCAAATTTTTCCAGCAAATAAAGGGGCTCAAGACAAACCCAGAGCAAAAAGAATCAATTGATTTGGACTTATGGATAAAAAGTTATGGCTGGTCAAAGTTTCTGGTCAAAATATGAAATTAAACAGAAATTAGAAAATCCACAGGGGGCCACGTCGAAGGCGTAAAGTGGAGGGTCGTCTCCACTTACCGCTTCGGCGTGCCACTAACGAATGGGCCCCGCTGTCAGATTGAAGAGGGGGAGGAGAGGGAACAGAGAGCTGCGGCTCTCCGCCGATGGTCGCCGGCGATGCAGTCGACGGCGAGGTCTGGCGACTATGGGAATGGAAAGAGCGCTTGGAGACGAACATGCACGTACCAGTAGGATGACGAGAGATGGCCGGACGGCGTCGTCCTCTTCCTCTCCGGCGGCGGTGCCTCTCGGGTGTCGCTGGAGACGGCGATTCCGGCAAGGATTCGGTCGGGCAGGAGCTTGCGCGGGGTCAGTGGAGTGCGCAGAGCTCGCTCGTGGAGTCAGGGGAGGCTGGGGAGGAGTGGAACGGCGAGGTGGCTGGGCTCGGGTGGCGGCGGATCTCCGGCGAGAAGAGAGGCCAGAGGGCCTCTCGGCCTTGGCTCGAAGCTCGGGAGGTCGATTAGGAGGAGGTGGAGCTGGGTGAGGAGCGGAGAGAGGCCGGGGAGGGCTTTATATAGCAGGGGGAGGAGCTCTCTGGAAGCGGCGGGACTTGGCCACGTCACCGGCGCTAGGACGCCGAGCTGGTCGTCGCGACATAGGGCGAAGTGACGGGAGAGCTCAGTGGAGTTAAGGCGGTCGGTGGCAGCTAGTGGAGGAAGAAGACGCACCGCAAAGCCACTGTGCCCGCACGGGCGGCACAGTGCCCGCGTGCGTGGCGGCCGGCGAGGGGGATTCCGGCGAGGGGCAAGTTCCAGAACGGCCAGGTGGGGGAAGGAGACGATGTCGGCGAGCTGGGACAAGGCGGGGTCACGCGGGGCAGTCGGACGCGACGCAACAGACACGGGCGCGGTGCAGAGCGCGTGGTTTGGCATGCCACTGCCGTGCTCACCACGGGCATTGGTGCCTAGAGGCCACGCGAGCCTGGCGTTTCTTGTCAAGCACGTCGACCCTCGCTCACTTAGTCCCCTTGTGCCTCTGGTTCGACTAGATTCACTCTAATGCGAAGTGTAGCTTCAGCTACAGTTTCTGACAGAAAACTTGAGAGGGATCTAGAGGAGAGGTGAGCTGGAGGTGGAGCCAGAGGAGATGTCTGGGATGATCTATCTTGGAAGGACTCCAAGCTGGCCAAGTTTGAGAGAATTTCATCAACATTTGAATATAGTTCATGTACAACTGCTGTTACTGGACCAGAAGGAAGATGAGCTTTATGCACTCATCTGGTTGATCTGCTGGATCTGAATTTTGGTGTGGGATGGTTATTTGGTGGATAGAAGATGCCATAAAAATTTCAGCTCAATTGGATACCTCTAGCTGGTACTTCCTTCACGGAGGTTTGAATTAGGCAGAAACTTGGCAGAATATTGTTGATGAAAATTTGTACTGGACAAGATGATATTTTTAGATATTGTGGCAAGATAGGTTCCCTAGTATCTCAGATAATTATTTGGGAGTTTTCTGAGTTGGGAAAATATGAGTTGCTTCACAAATGGCCAGTACTGTCCAGAGAGCAAATGGAGTTTTCTGGACTGAATTTTGTACTGGTCCATGAAATGTTTTTGAAGATTGTGGGAGTAGATGATGACAAGAAGGTGTGGGATTAATTTGGGATTTTTCTGATCATCAGAGCTATAGGTTGCTTTGTAACCCATAGTGATGACAGAATTTCCCAAAGGAAGAAAATGAATATTTGGGAAAGATGAAGAATTGGAAATTGATCCAGAAGGTGAGTGACAAGATTTTGGCAAGATGCTGAGGGCTTTGGATCATTCAGAGTAATTCATAAGTCCAAAGTCAACTAAAAAGGGTCAAAATCCAACCAAATTGCAACTAAAGCCAGAAAGATTTTGAAAAGAAAAGTTGCCAAAAACCAGGGTGTCACACCATGTAGCCCTTTTGTGTGGTGCCGCTGCGTGGGTAGGGTATAATTTATTTGACAACCATAAATAACAACCATAATTTAGTTGAAACATATGCATGGCAGAGATCAGAAAAATAAAAGACAACACATTGTACAACTAAGAAAAAAAAAGATATGTGTATCAATCCATGTAGTATCTCTCGATATACAAGCAGCACTACATGTCTTTGCTTATGAGGTTATAAACATCTTTGTATTCACCAAAAGATGATCATGATATTTATAACAGCTCAAAGTGCTGCCCGGCCGAGTGATGGCTGAGCTCGACCGGCATGCCTCCACCAGCACCAGCGCCCAGACCTACACCTACCTCAGTGTGCTGGTTATTATTAGAACCTTCTCTCTCCTCCGTGCCTTCCGCAGCAACACCGACGACCAATGGTTCAGATGCCAGATCAAGAAGTACTGCTGGTCTCATCATGTCGTTATTGGGCTCATCTACGGTGCTGCTGGTGGGACAGCGGCAATCATTCCATATTCAGCACTGACGGACTCATCTTCATGCAGACAGTATGATGACAGTGGAGAGGCACACATGGAGCCAGCAATTTGATGAGCATTTCACATCCGCACCCCACTTTTTCATGTCTCTGCACTTCTCATTCTTGTTCCCACGTCCATGTGGAGAGCGTGGTTAACAGGTTGGGGTCTCCTACAAAAAAAACCTGAGTGAAAATGCATGCTACTATGAATACTGTTTTCAATACAGAAAGAACAAGCCTAATCCTTATACATGCTATGGTGTCTTCCCAGGGGAAAGTTTATGTGCGAGCATGCATAACCGAGGTTAAACTGACCTACATAGTTGTCAATCGGCCCTGGGCGCTCTCAACTATAAGCTGAGGTCGGTTGACAACTACATATTTCTCAGTCTTACCATTGATTGAAGTTTTAATAATATAACAACCTTTTAGCCAAAATTCTGAACGGGATCTCAAAGTCCATCTGCTTGAAGCTCACATGGAGCCAATAGTAAGTAGAGCATGAAAAATAAGACATAAGGAATCAGGACAAACCTATCAATTTTGTCCGCATCAAGGAGGGTTGCAACGGACAAGATCCGATGCCTTGAAGGCATGCAAGAGCTGCAGGAATGAAAAGGGGTCATGCCTGTACCAGGTTTAAGAGTAGCACCATCTGCCTAAGCCTTCTTCGACTCTGGTCATGGGCTGATTGAGCCTGCTTTTCTTCATCTACAAACAAAAGAGAAGAGACGGGTTTGTTTACTTCCAGTAGTTGAATCAAATATTAGAGAAAGGAATGAGGAGGGAGCCTCGGTTGTGGAGAGCTGTGGCAGGAATGGGGGCAGGGGGAATGATAGCGGGGTCCTGGACAGACAAGGGGGTCCTTTCCTAGGGGTGACACTGCCACCGATGCCGCGGGGCATCCGCGTCTCCAGACAAGCCGCCGCCGAGCTGCCACCCACCCATCCATCGGTCGCTCTCTTGGACAACCTAGCAAAAGCCTACCCGAAGAGGATCCCAGCGGCTCCAAAGGTGGAAGAGGACAACGAGGCGGCGAGGGGAGCCCGGCGGAGATCCGATCGCGAGGCGGAGGCGGCAGCGAGGGCGGGGAAGATTGGTAGTGAAGCGATCCATTGCCAACCTCGGGTACAGGGTTAGCGGACGGGGAAGGGAAGTACCAGGGGCGCGATGCCGTCTTCTTGGTCTCCGGTCGTCGCCGGTTGCCGGTGTTGCCGCATGGCGGGAGGGAGGCGGCGGATGGGGACAGGATCTGGTGGGAGACGAACGGGGAAGGAGAGATGCATGTCGATCGGGGCGCGTCAGCCATTTTCTTTCTCACTGAAAAAGCAGCGCGTGGATAGAAAAAATGGTGAACAAAAAAAACGGACGTGGATGCTATCGATCGGTGGAGGCAAGACGTACAAACTCCCACTTTAGGATTAAAGATTAATTAATGCGATTGAGCGACGTATGAAAAGATTAATTAATGCGATCTGAACGTACGGAATGATTAATTAATGCGATTGAGCGACGTGTGGTAAAATTAATTAATTTAGATTTGGTTAGATTGATTAGAGATTGGCCCTGATTGATTCTTTCCCATAAAGACATTAGTAAATAATTTGCGTCCACATGGAAAGTTTTGATCCGTTTAGATTTTTGCAAGTTATAAAAATCGGTATGACAAACGGGAAGATGTGGTTCAGTTGAGAAAAAATCAGCGGAAACATGCAAGGGATAAAAAACCAGCATGAAGAGGATGGTGAAACGTGAGGCAAAAATAAACCGGCGAGGCGAAAATAAACTGCACGTAACGGCCGACCAACTTCCCTTTAGAAGTAGAGATTAGGCCGCGTATGGTAAGGTTAATTAATATAATTTGGGTGACATATAGAAAGATTAATTAATGCGATTGAGTGACGTATGGTAAGATTAATTAATTTAGATTTGGTCTTTAAATATTGATTAGAGATTGACCCTGATTGATTCTTTCCCATAAATACATTACTAAATAACTCACTGCCACATGGAAAGTTCTGATACGTTTAGATACGGGTTTCCTTAGTTATGGTCGATTGGTATGGAAAGAAAAATCGGTAATAAAAACCAGATTGAGCTGGGATTTGCGTTGAAAAATCGGTGGGGGGGGGTACGAAGCGACGAGACGACCTACCAACTGCGCAATTAGGAGTAGAGATGTGGGGAGGCCTCCCTCTTGAGACAGAACAAATCGAAGGGCCTCTCTCCCGCATAGCTCCACGCTCTCCCGGTCTAATTGGCCTAAGTGTTTAGCCTCCTAATTAGATGGGCTCTAGTCTCGGTCTAATTGGTCTAATAGAATTAGACTCCTAATTAGACGAGAAGCACCGCTAGGCTTTCTCTCTCTCTAGTTTTCTCGTAGTTCTTCTTCCTGGACGTCGAAGCTCTGCCGGACTACTACTTCGGAATGCGTGGATACCTCGGAGGGGTCGTCTACTTCGACTCTCATCTTCGAGAACAATTCTCGCGGCTGGGAGGTAGAACCTAGCTGCAGGAATCGGCAGGATCGTCGCGCTGCACCGACTCGTCACTGCTTCCGCTACTCTGCACCGTCAGTGAGCTTGATCGTTACCTCCATCTTCATAGTGTTCCTGGGTGTGATTGTGTAGCATAAATTTTTTGTTGCGTAGCATGTTCCCCTACAGTGGCATCATGAGCAAATCTATGAGTGGATGCAGGTACGATTAGAGCATATGGTGATATGCGGCATTGCACGTATGTGCGGGGTGGTTAGATGGTTCTAATTACTGGACGTTCATCTAGTAACCCCTCTAATCTCATGAGGTTTTCATCTTGACAGCATGTACGAATTTTTCTACAAAGCTCTGGCTTGCTAAGGTCTGGCATCCATAGCTGAGCTTCTGATACTTTGGGTTCGTTCATAGTCAAGGAAGATAAACTTTGTGAAGGCGGAAGGGCAATGTAGATAATGATCTACACGAGGGTCACGCATAATGACGAAGTTTAGTATGGGGCTCGAGATTTTTAATTAAGTCTCGTGTTTCATACACCTCGCAAGTTAAACCAACAACGTGAAGTGTCATCCTTATGGTTTGTAGGAAAAGTAAAATTTTGCCAACTTAACCATAGCAGCCATGGAAATTAGCAAAGCGATTAGAGGCGTCTAACTCGTTTTTGCAGGAGGTTTGCATGTGATGTGGTATAAGCCTTCGTTTATTCAATATGTTTGTATGAGATGCGATATGTTGTAATAATTTTATCTTGGCCTGCGAGCCATGGTACGGCATGATGGCTGGAGCCATATGATTGTCTTTTCATTTATTTGTTGACCTGCGTGTCAACCTCGGTGACTATGAAGAAGACAATATTTTGCGGCGATGGACCTCGACGCAAAGGCCGGACGCGGAGAAGGAGTTCTATGGTGTGGAAAAAGGATGAAGAAGATCGCGGAGACGATGCAGACTACTTCATCGAAAAAGGGCTATACCACGTCACTATATTATTAACTACCTGTGATGTTAATCCCTTTTCATGCACCTTGATTGCGCAGTAGTCGTTCATTAGGGTGATCTCTCACTGAAAATATCAAGTTGATAGTGTTCATCCAATTGTAGCACCGTCCAAATACTTGTTGCTTCCAATACGCCATGTCACATGGGTATAGTCGTAAACTGTATTAGACGGGCATGAACGGTTCATGCTGCAAGTACATTTGGTTGTCTTGACGAGATAGCAAGATGGTCTTGATCTCGGAACACACCCATTGAAAGATGAACAAGAGTCATATGGAGATATGATTGGCTGTTGACCTACCGGCCTCGTTACTACTCCATCAGTGATGTCAATGGTGTAGTAAGTGAGTCGTGGATCTTGAATCACTAGTAATCAATTATGAGAGATATTAATTTTAGTGGGAGCACACTTTAGTTAAACCCTTAATTAGAGTTGCATTAATAATGAACAATGTCTAAATGAATTTGCATTGTATGTTGTAGATAATGGCACGCAACACCACCTTCAATTTGGCACCTATGCTTGAGAAAGAAAAACTGAGTGCATCTGGAAACAACTTTGCGGACTGGTTCCGCAATCTGAGAATAGTTCTCAAGAGTGCTAAGAAAGAATATGTTCTTGAAGCAACTCTTCCGAAAGCCCCTGATGAGAACGCCACTGAGGATGATAAAAGTGTTTATCAGTCCAAAAGTGGCGACAACATCGCAGTACAATGCATCATGCTTGCAACCATGGAGCCAGAACTTCAAAAGCGTTTTGAAAACTATGGAGCCTATGAGATAATCATGGAGCTGAAAGCTTTGTTTCAGCAACACGCAAGGTCTGAGAGATATGCGATATCTAAGTCCATGTTTGATTGCAAGATGGCTGAAGGAAGTTCAGTGAGCCAACACATACTCAAGTTAGCTGGGTATTGGCAGAGATTGGAAGCTCTTGGCTTCGTGATCCCCGCTGAGTTGGGCACTGACGTTGTCCTAGCGTCAGTCCCTCCAAGCTTTAATGGCTTTATCATGAAGTACAACATGAATGGGATGAACAAGAGTGTGAATGAATTGTTCAACATGCTCAAGACTACGGATGTTGGGATACAGAAAGACACCAATCATGTGATGATGGTGAACAAAATGACACCGTTTAAGAAGAAAGGCAAATCCAAGAAGAAGGGCAAATCTAAGAAGAAAGGTAAGACCGATACTTCTGGAAAACCCAAGGGAGGCTCCAGTTCTGAGACTGAGTGTTTCTTGTATAAGCAAAAGGGACACTGGAAGAGAAACTGCAAGAAGTTTCTGGCAGAGAGGAAGAAGACTGGACAGTCTAGCTTAGGTATGAGCGGCATACATGTTATTGATGCGTTCCTTGCTGGTCCTCACTATAATTCTTGGGTATTGGATACTGGATCGGTTGGTCACATTGGCAACTCGATGCAGGGACTACAGAGGCCTAGAAGACTAGCAATGGACGAAGTGACGATGCGCGTCTGGAACGGAGTAAAAGTTAGTCTCAAAGCCGTTGGCATTCTGCCACTACATCTACCTTCGGGATTTATATTTGAACTTAGTAATTGTTACCATGTTCTGGCCTTACGCAAGAACATTATATCAAGATCATGTTTATTGCGAGATGGTTATTCATTTAAGTCAGAGAACAATGGTTGTTCGATCTATATGAATAATATATTTTATGGCCGTGCACCTATTGTGAATGGGTTGTTTATTCTGAATCTTGAAAGTGAGAATCTCATCTTTAACATTGACGCTAAACGTCTTAAACAGACTGATAAGACAAATACCACATTTTTGTGGCACTGCCGTGTAGGTCGTATCAGAAAGAAACGCATGAAGAAGCTCCATAATGATGGACTTTTGGATTCATTTGATTTTGAATCATTTGAGAATTGCGAGTCTTGTCTGATGGGAAAATTGACTAGGACGCCATTCACAGGCCATATGGAACGGGTGAGTGACTTGTTGGAAATAATACATTCAGATGTGTGTGGTCCGATGAGTATACTGGCGTGCGATGGATTTCTCTACTTTGTTGCCATCACAGATGATTTGTGTAGATTCGGTTATATCTACTTAATGAAACAGAAGTCTGAAACATTTGAAAAGTTCAACGGATTTCAAAACGAAGTAGAAAATCATTGTAACAAGAAAATGAAGTTTCTATGATCGGATCGTGGAGGAGAATATTTGAGTTACGAGTTTAGCGAGCATCTGAAAAGTTGTGGAATTGTTTCTCAATGTACGCCACCCGGAACACCACAGAGGAATGGAGTGTCCGAGAGACATAATCGAACCTTGTTAGTCATGGTTAGATCAATGATGTCATTAACTGAACTGCCACTATCTTTTTGGGGTTATGCTTTAGAAACTACGGCTTTTATATTTAATAGAGCACCGTCAAAGTCTGTTGAAATGACACCATATGAGATATGGAATGGGAAGAAGCCCAACTTGTCTTTTCTTAAAATTTGAGGCTGCGCTGTTTATGTAAAACGTTTACAACCAAACAAGCTTGATCCTAAATCAGACAAATGCTACTTTGTTGGTTATCCCAAAGATACTGTTGGGTATTACTTCTACCACCGAACCGAAGGCAAAGTGTTTGTCGCTAAGAATGGAGTATTTCTCGAGAATGAGTTTCTTGTGAAAGAGGTGAGTGGGAGGACAGTACAACTTGATGAGATTATTGAATCTCCGGTAATGGAGCAAAGAGTGGAGGTGCCGGAAGATGTTCCGGAACCTACTCCTGTGCCTGAACCAGAAGAACCTCCATGTGATGAAGATACTTCGGTCAAGTGTGTAGTTGAACTACACAGGATAGGAAGAATTCATGCTCTACCACAGAGGTATGAGGATGAAGTTTTCTTGCTAGATCAAGATGAACCTGTGCATTACAAAGAGGTAATGGTGGGCCCTGACTCCGGGAAATGGCTTGAGGCCTTGAAATCCGAGATAGCATCCATGTACGAGAATCAATTTTGAAACTTGGTTGACCCTCGGGAAGATGTTAAACCTATTGAATGTAAATGTATCTATAAGAAGAAAATGGACACTGGTGGAAATATTAACATCTACAAAGCTCGACTTGTTGCAAAGGGTTTTCGACAAGTTCAAGGAGTTGACTACGACGAGACCTTCTTGCCCGTAGCGATGCTTAAGTCTGTTCGGATTTTACTAGCAATTGCTGCTTATTTCGATTACGAGTTATGGCAGATGGATGTCAAAACGGCTTTCCTCAATGGAAATTTAACCGAGGACATGTATATGATACAGCCCGAGGGTTTTGTCGATCCTAAGGATGCTGAAAAGGTGTGCAAGCTTCAGAGGTCTATCTATGGACTGAAGCAAGCATCGAGAAGTTGGAATCTTTGTTTCGATGAAGTGGTCAAAGGGTTTGGTTTCATCAGGAACGGCAAAGAGGCTTGTGTTTACAAGAAAGTGAGTGGGAGCGTAATTGCATTTCTAATACTTTATGTGGATGACATATTGTTGATTGGGAATGACAAGGAATTTCTTCACACAGTGAAAGATTCATTGAAGAAGAGTTTTTCAATAAAAGACTTAGGCGAAGCAGCTTACATATTGGGCATTAAGATCTATAGAGATAGATCCTGGCGCCTGATAGGGCTAAGCCAAAGCATGTACATTGACAAGATACTAAAGAGGTTTAGTATGGAGAATGCAAAGAAGGGGTTCTTGCCTATGTCACATGGCACTTCATTATGCAAGAGTTAGTGCCCGAAGTCCACTGATGAGTGTAACAGAATGACTAAAGTTCCATATGCTTTGGCAATTGGATCTATCATGTATGCCATGATTTGTACAAGATCAGATGTGTCCTACGCTCTAAGTGTTACGAGCAGATACCAGAGTGATCCAGGTCCGGATCATTGGACAACAGTTAAAAACATTCTAAAGTACCTGAAAAGGACTAAGGAAATGTTCCTAGTGTATGGCGGTGATGAAGAGCTCATTGTAAAGGGTTACACTGATGCAAGCTTCATGACTGATCCAGACGACTTTAGATCTCAATCAGGGTTTATATTTACGCTAAATGGTGGCACAGTAAGCTGGAAGAGTTCTAAGCAAAGTACTGGCGGATTCTACAACGGAGGTAGAATATATGGCCGCTTCGGAAGCGGCAAAGGAGGGCTACTGGATCAAGAAGTTCGTCATCGAGCTTGGTGTGGTTCCTAGTGTGTTGGACCCGATGGAGCTCTATTGCGACAATAGTGGCGCCGTGGCATAGGCTAGGGAACCAAGGTCTCACCAGAGGTCCAAACATATTGAATGCCGATTCCACATAATACGAGATTTTGTGGAGCGTGGAGACGTGAAGATATGCAAGATTCATACGGATCTGAATGTGTCTGATCTGCTGACGAAGCCTTTACCACGAGCAAAACATGAGCAACACCAGAATGCCATTGGTGTTAGAAAAATTATGTAACTAGATTATTGACTCTAGTGCAAGTGGTAGACTGTTGGAAATATGGCCTAGAGGCAATAATAAATGTATCATTATATTTCCATGTTCATTAATAAGTTTATGGTTCTATGCTACAATTGTATTGGTTCTTGAATACTAGATTATCTACATGTGTGGAAATATAAACACCAAGTGATCCCTAGTCTAGCCTCTAAGACTAGCTCATGTATTGATTGATGATCCCGTTTTCCTAATCATGAGTATTGTTAATGTAACAAGGATGCTATCAATATATGAGAACACCGTTGTCATGATAACGACGAAGTTGCATAGACCCAACTTAGGAATTACTCAGAGATGTCATCGTTGTTATGTTATCGGTACTTCATATTACTTGCTCACGATTGCATTGTTCCTTAGACCATGAGAATATTGTATACCAACATACCGGATGGTTACTTTGGGGTTTACCACATATCACTCCATAAATGGATGTGAATACAGGTGACTTATGGGTATATTGGAAACGTATGTCTCGGTATCAATAGTTCAAGACTGGGATTTGCTCCTCTCACGATAGAGAGATACTCTCTGGGCCCACTCGGTGTTACGGTGTCATTATCATCTGGCCAGACACTTGTGATGGAGATCACGGGATACCGGAACACGGAAACGAGTAAAGAGAACGAAACCGGTAACGATGATAACCGGTATAGTGATCAAGGAGTTGATCACGGGGATACCGATAATCTCACCTCGGGTTTCGTAATCGTATCGCGAAGCAAAGGGAATGGTATTCGTAAACAAATGTTCGCTCGAGAACATCGTGAATATGCGGGAGTTAATAAGGGTGTCCAGATCCCGCTGTTAACTATTGTCCGGAACGGGTTCCGACACATGTCTGCTTAATGCCGAACATGTAGGGTCACACGCTTAACGGGCTCTAGTCCTGATTACCGGAGAAATGAGAAATGAGTTAAAAGAGCACAGAAAGGGTTTCGGATAGTTCCGAAATTGTTTCAGATAGTTCCAGAAGGGTTCTGGGAATTTCGGAAAGGTATAACATGATTCCGGACAGTTTGGATCTATATATGGAAAGTTTTCGGGGTCATCGGAATGGGTTCCGGAGACATCCGGAAAATCCAGGATTTTATTTGTGGAAGAAAGTTGTGAAGAACCGTCATGAGATGACGACCCCTAGTGGGCCCACGGGGGCCCACATGAGGCACCCAGGGCTATGGCTGGCCCCTAGGCCGAATTGGGGATGGAGGGAAACCTTCCCTCTTCCACCAAGTGGAAGAGGAGAAGGATTCCCCCTCCTTGGGGTGCCTCCTCCTCCTCCTCCACCTATAAATATGTGGGGAGGCCTCCCTCTTGAGACAGAACAAATCAAAGGGCCTCTCTCCCGCATAGCTCCACGCTCTCCTGGTCTAATTGGCCTGAGTGTTTAGGCTCCTAATTAGACGGGCTCTAATCTCGGTCTAATTGGTCTAATAGAATTAGACTCCTAATTAGACGAGAAGCGCCGCTAGGCTTTCTCTCGCTCTCTCTAGTTCTCTCGTGGTTCTTCTTCCTGGACGTCGAAGCTCTGCCGGACGAGTACTTCGGAACGCGTGGATACCTCGGAGGGGTCGTCTACTTTGACTCTCATCTCGGAGAACAATTCTCGCGGCTGGGAGGTATAACCTAGCTGCGGGAATCAGCGGGATCATCGCACTGCACTGACTCATCACTGCTTTCGCTACTCTGCACCGTCGGTGAGCTTGATTGTTACCTCCATCTTCATAGTGTTCCTGGGTGTGATCGTGTAGTATAATTTTTTTGTTGCGTAGCATGTTCCCCTACAAAAAACATGGTAGTGGAGTCTATGACCTATAACTGAAGATGTTAGTTCCCCGGCAACGGCACCAAAAATTGGCTTTCTACTTCCGCAGAAGTTGTTGCGATCCCCAAATGGAAGGAATGATGTAGCCCAGCAAGCAAGTATTTTTCTCAGTTGAGAACCAAGGTTTATCGAACCAATAGGAACTACCGTAACTCAGTTAATGATCAGTACATGCACACAATTAACAAGCTTTTGCTTGTTCCCAACGAAGTCAGGAAGGTTGTCAAGCTTCTTGTCTTGCAAGTTACAAGATTAAATGTATAGTGTGATAGGAATTGATAGATAATGATAAGTATGATAAATGTTTAGAATATAAATGATAACAAAGCAAGTGATCAAGGATGAAAGCAATGGGAATGAATTGAACCGGGATCCATAGTTTCTCTAGAGGCATCTCCCCAAACAGGATAAATTGGTGTGGTGAACAAATTACAGTTGTACATTGATTAAATGACAATTTCTATAACTATGAATATTCATGGCATGATTCCATATTGGCATTATGTCCATGTATCTATAGATTGTTATCCAACTGCATCTATAGCTAATGCTCCACCCCAAGACCTTTATCTAGCATGCATCTCAAAGTATAAAGTAAAACAGAGCATTACATTAAGTAAGGTAACATAATGGTGATAGTATATTTTCTTCACCCTGCGTTCAAAGGATAACTACGCAACTATCTTTTTATCCTTAGTAGCAGCAACACAATGAAAGCCTTTTTGAGTTTCTATCACTGTGGTAGATTACTTGCAAGATTGAACTGAACTATCATACACAACCCCCTCTTGGAGATCACTCATCAAACATGGCCAAAGAAAGACAAATAGATTGGAGAGCATATATGAATAAGAATTATGCAGCAAAGAAACCAAAGGAATCTCAAGAGAATTCATGAATAGATCTGATCATAAAGTGACAATTCATCATATCACAACAAACACATCTAAGATTACATCAGATGGATCCCAGTCATGTAGTGAAGCTCATGAGATCATTGTATTGAAGAGCAAAGGGAAAGAAGATGACATCTAGCTACTGCTATGGACCCGTAGTCCAAAGGGAAACTACTCACACATGGTCATGGTGGCAGTAAGGTTGATGAAGATAGCTCCGGAGATGGATTCCCCCTCCGGCAGAGTACCGGAACAGATCTACGTATTGGATCTTCGCGGAATAGAGAGGTGCGCCAGCAAAAAAAATCCCTCAATGTGAAATTAGGGGTTTTCTGGAAAAATATAAAGGCAAGGGCGCTGGAAGGTGGTGGAGGGTAGTCCTGTATGGCCCACGTGGCTAGGCCATGCGGCCTCCCCCGGGCCCTTTGGTGTGGGCGCAAGGGGCCCACAGGGCCCCTCTTTGCCAGCTTCGGTGCCCCCTGGAATCCTCTGGATTTGTAGCTTTTTTGTATATTTTTACTTATTTTTTTGATCCCCGGAAAATTGATTTTCCTAAAACGTCAAAAAACAGTAGAAAACAGTAACTGGCTCTGGGCAATGAATTAATAGGTTAGTCCAGAAGAATATTAAAAACTAATACAAAAAGTTTGCAAAAATGATATAATAATAGCATGGATCAATTAAAAATGTAGATACATTTGAGACGTATCAGCCACATGCTGAACCACCGCCGTCTTGAGAAGAATCCTGGCTAAGACCAACCGTTCTGCTGCTGGATGTTCTGGTGGGGGCTCGATATCAGCGATTTCCTCCGCGGCAGCCATAAGGTTGTGTGCAGGGGTGTGGAAGGCTGGTGAGTCGCCTGGTACACTGTCTTAGATGTCGGCGTGAGCCAGCCGACCTCGGCTTAACAGTTCTTCGACATCGGCGGTGGACGCACGGTTCGCTCGCTGATTCGGGATATGTTCCGTGGAGGCTAGCAGCTGGGCCTTCTTTTCCATGACACGGTCATGCTCCCTTTGCTGGCGAACATGTGCCTGCTGCATATTTTTGCACTGCGCTTCCAGGCGTCATCGGTGCCTGTAACCGTCGTGGAGAGGGCGGCCAGTTCATTGGCGGCCGCCTCGGGGTCGAAGTCGTCCTCATCGGCGGCCTCGCGGGCGGGGCTTGCTTCCCCGTCCCCGTGGTTGACCATGTAGACCTCTGCTGGGATCGCATCTGGGCAGCTGCTCGAACTCTCGCCCCCGCCGGACTCCTGCTCCTCCAAGACTTGATGAAGCGGATCCAGCCTGGCGATCAACTGGGTGGTGGGTGGGTTATTGAAGATTGCCGCTGACCCTTGTACTCGGCAAGGTGCCAGATCACAAAGTTGGTGCTCGCCACGCTGGTCAGCAACGAATTCTAGCCTCCCAAAAGTGAGAACCCGGCCCTCGGCGAGGGGACCGACAATGTCAAGTTGCCCAGCCGAGTCGACAACGAAGCTCAAAGCACCGAAGACGATGACCCGGCCTGGAGCATGGATGCGACGAACAAAGTTAGATCCCACCTGGATCCGAGTTCCAACTAGCACAACCAGTGCATGGCGCGCCACTGTCGGTGTAAATTTTGGCAGATCCCTCGATAGGGTGCTGCAGCCAGCCGGATAACCCAGAGGGGAAACAGATGGCAAGATTTATCTAGGTTTAGGCCCTCTCCCTAGAGGTAAAACCCTACTCCTGCTCGATTATATTTGATTGATGGGGTCTATAAAGTACAGGGTTGATCTCGAGGATCTCATAGGTGTATCAAGGGGTTGAAGATGTGGTGATGTTATGCCCTGCGACTAGCCAGGCCTCGCCTTATAAAGGTTGATGAGGCCTAGGGTTACAGAGAATCCTAGTCGGCTACGGCGGTTGAGAGTCCTCCTTGATCTCCGGTTTGGCTTTTCTTGGACGGCAAGCCGGACCTTCCTTCTAGAGAGGCCGTAGGTAGGGTAGCAGGCCTGGGCCATAAGATGGCTAGGTGGGCCTCTACTCGGCCTGATGGGCCGACTTCCAGTGGCCAGAGGTACCCTCAGTACGTGGCACTGTCAGTACTCATCCATGGTGCCATCCGGCTTCAGCTTATGCCGGAACGGCCACTTGCCATGGATGACATGAGGACCGGGCGGGTGCGGCACAAGCTTCAACGTGTGGGTGCGCTGGAGAGCATCAAATTCTTCTTGCACGATGGCACACACACACATAGGGGCGACGTAGATGTAGTCAGAGTCGGGGTACCACTGGGATGGACGGTGCACACTGGTAGGAGGGTGCATCATCATGCGGTGGTGAGGGGTAGGAGAGGCCAGCGAGGTGGCATCATCGAGGCCATTAGCATGTCAGATGCAGGAGCATTGGAATGCGACGGGTTGCTAGTGAGCAGCGACCCAATGCACGATGGAGGAGCGGACCGGGGCGGCGTGGCGATAGCTGGTGGCGGTGACGTAGGCGGCGGAGTGGACGGAGACGAGGGCCATATGCATGTGCCATGCGCGGTGCTGGGGAGAGGACGTGCAAGATGACCAGCACAGGTAACACGGGTGCTTGTGGTGGCTGGAGCTCCTGAAAGGGGAAGCACGCCTCGTCGAATACGCGGTGGGTGAGAGGGTCGTAGCAGCGGTAGCCCTTGGTGTCGTGAGGATAACTCGGAAGATGCATGTTGTGGATAGTTGTGCAACTTTGGGAGGCACGGTTGCGGTGGTATTGGGGCAGCATAGACACCCAAATACATGCAGGTGGTTGTAGATGGGTGGCACAAGGAAGAGGAGCTCGTGTGGAGTGAGGTAGTTGCGGGAGCGGCACAACCGGGGGTTGAGGAGGTAGGTAGATGTGGCCAGGATGTTATGCCAGAACCGAAGTGGACAGTGCACTTGAAAGAGCAGAGTATAAAGCCCCTCGTGGAGTGTGCGCAAGATGCTCTTAGCCCTCCCATTCAGCGGGCAAATATATGGGCAAGTGAGGCGGAGCTCATATCGTGCATGGCGAAGAATGTGTGGACCGTCGGGTTGTCGAATTCGCGCCAGTTGTGGGTCTGAACTTGCTGGATCGTCCCACCGAACTGCATATAGACGTGAGAGTGGAAACAGATCAAGGTATCGGTGAATTCGAATTTCCGGAGAAGGGGAAACATCCAGACGTATTGGGTGTGGTCATCGAGAAGGATGAGGTAGCACTACAAGAAACAGGTAATACGCCGACGGTAAAAAGTTTGTCTACGGGCCCCGTCGGCATACATCGAGATAAGCCGACGGCCAAACTAAAACCGTCGTCATACAAGGGCCGTCGGCAAATTCAGAGATATGCCGACGGGGCCCGTAGGCATGCAAAAACCGTAGGCATATCTCCTATATACGCCGACGGTCACCGTCGGCATAGATTCACCATAGGCATATCTCCTATATACGTCGACGGTCACTGTCGGCATAGATTAACCGTCGGCATTCAGGGTTTTGGCTGACGGAAGGCTACCGCCGTCAAAGTTCTGCCGACGGCCCCCGTCGGCATAGATATTTTTTTTCTTTTTTTTAAGGCTTAAATTTGAGTTAGCTAAACTTAAACATATACAAATTATATATCAATTTGGGGTAGAATTTTCCATAGAGTATGAATATACACTTTGTTTATGTTTTCCAAAATGTTTAAAATGTGACCTCATGTACTTTGCAAATAGGTCCTTATACTTTATAAAAACCACAACTAATTCATACTTACATCGATTTTGACAAACTTTATATGCGTTTCTATCAGAATATGGAAAGGAATTTGTTAGTATACTATGTTTTGAAATTTTAACAAATTAAAATCATATTTATTTTGAAAATTTCAGATAACACCCTCTTGTTTTGATTTGTTTGTATATTTTTCATTTCTTGACCAAATGAGGCAAACTTTATATCTATTTTCATCAAAAAGTTTCAAGGATTTCAAAAATCATGTATTTCGTTTGGAATGTTTAAATATTACTTTGATTCTTTGCTATAGTAGAGAAATCTACCCCCCCCCTAGATTTCCGGGACACATTGGTCACACTTACGCCGCTCCGGTGCCTTCGGAGGTTAGCAATGCCACCAAAACTTGCATTGGATCCTCATACATGTGTGAAAGTGTGGTGGTAGGTTTAAACACCCAACACACTAATCCGGAGTGTGACACCCTTCATGGACGGCACTGCCACCAACACTTAGAGGGGGGTTGAAGTTAGCTCGGCGGCATGCATGATCCAACCATATAAATTCTCGAAAAATCGTATGATGCCGGAAATCCTCGGGATCTGGCACGGCATCAAGTTTGGACGCGTTTCGAAAAAGCCTCACATGAGGCCACTTGTAAACTACACCATCTCCAAGCTAGTCTATGGGTATCGAGAGGGAACGTGTCCGGTTTGTGAAGCAAGTGCGAGTCTGGTTGCTCCATTGGCCTCAAAACTTCTCGTGCTTTCAAAGGAGGCCATCACATGACATGTGCCAGGCCCCCGCATTTTCCAGACCCACATGCAATATTTGAGACATTTATTGCACTGTTAGGGTTTCAACGTTGGAAATTGCAGATCTGCGAGGCGGCACATGAAATCATGCCCATAAGCTGAATGGAAAATCCTATGTGATGTCTTTGCGCCATGCGTAGGCCATGTGCAGACGAGGGAGAGGCAGGCCCTGCCACCGAGACGTTAAAATTAGCTCGGCGGTATGCATGATCCAACCGTATAAATTCTCGAAAAATCGTACGATGCCGGAAATCCTCGGGATCTGGCATGGCATCATCGCATGGCCCCTGTAGGGTGTGGTAAAAGTTTGGACGTGTTTTGAAAATGTCTCACACGAGGCCGCTTGTAAACTACACCATCTACAAGCTAGTCTCTGGGTATCGAGAGGGAACGTGTCCGGTTTGCGAAGCAAGTGCAAGTCATGTTGCTCCGTTTGCCTAAAAAATTCTCGTGCTCTCAAAGGAGGCCATCACATGACACGTGCCAGGCCCCCGCATTTTCCGGACCCACATGTAATATTTGAGACATTTATTGCACTGCTAGGGTTTCAACGTCGGAAATTGCAGATCTACGAGGCGGCACATGAAATCATGCCCATAAGCTGAATGGAAGATCCTATGTGATGTCTTTGCGCCATGCGTAGGCCATGTGCAGACATGGGAGGGGCAGGCCCTGCCACCGAGGGGTTGAAATTAGCTCGGCGGCATGCATGATCCAACCGTATAAATTCTCGAAAAATCGTACGATGCCGGAAATCCTCGGGATCTGGCACGACATCATCACATGGCCCCTGTAGGGTGTGGTAAAAGTTAAGACGTATTTTTAAAAAGTATCACATGAGGCCGCTTGTAAACTACACCATCTACAAGCTAGTCTCTGGGTATCGAGAGGGAACGTGTCCGGTTTGTGAAGCAAGTTCAAGTCTTGTTGCTCCGTTGGCCTCAAAACTTCTCATGCCCTCAAAGGAGGCCATCGCATGACACATGCCAGCCCCCCGCATTTTCCGGACCTGCATGCAATATTTGAGACATTTATTGCACTGCTAGGGTTTCAGCGCCAGAAATTGCAGATCTGCGAGGCGGCACATGAAATCATGCCCATAAGCTGAATGGAAAATCCGATGTGATTTCTTTGCGCCATCCGTAGGCCTTGTGCAGACGAGGGAGGGGCAGGCCCTCCCACCGGGGGGTTGAAATTAGCTCGGCGGCATGCATGATCCAACAGTATCAATTGTGTCGATGGGCTAACCTAGCGCAAACTTGGTTTTAGAATGTTCCTATGGGCTAACCTAGGACAGCCAGGTGAAAAAGTCCATTGGTCAAAGGCGTCCAATGAAAGTCAAAGGGGGTAGCTTTCCTGGTCAACCGGGCTAGGGTTAGGCTAGTCAGGGGCCTTCTGGGTGTAGCTATACCACCAAAACTTGCACTAGGTTCTCATACATGTCTTAAGGCATGGTGGTATGTTCAAACACCCAACACGCAGCTCCAGAGTGTGGCCCCCTTCACAGACGGCACTGCCGCCACCACTTAGAGGGAGGAACTACCGCGTCGGATCACCATGCTGAAAGAAAAATATGAAAATGATACTTGTGGAACTATGTTTTAGGTGTGTTGGACAATATCTCGGGATAAAGTTGTCGAACCGACATAAAAATGTCTAAATATTAGCACGCACAGATTTACCGGTTGGAGTGGTAGATGTTTTCAGTGAAACGGGCCACTGTAAGGTTGGTCCGGGGTTTCAATGAGATGGGGAAAAATAGATGGTTTTATTTATAAAAGTAATTATATAAGCATAAATATATGCTTATAAATCTAATAATAGGCTAATTAATATTTAAAAAAATGGGATAAAACTACGCCTACAGTTAAACCGTCGGCGTAGTCTGTACACGTGGCATTTTTTTTTGTTTAGGTCACCCGCTCAACCCCTCCTCTCCACAGAGTGTGCTAGCTCAGATCCAATCGAGACTCAAGAGGGAAGTCCCGCGCACCGTCGCCCGCACCTGCTGCCGCCCTCGTCCACACCTGCTGCCGCCGGCGCCGCACCTGCTCCCGCTGGCGCACGCCCCTGGACCCGACAGCGCCCGCCCCTGGTCCCGCCGGCGCCCGCCCCTGCGCCCGGCCCTGGACCCAACGGCGCCCGCCCTTGCTCCCGCCACTGGTCCCGCCGGCGCCCGCCCCGCCCCGGCTCCGCCCCGCCCTACTCCGCCCCCGACCCCCGCCGTTCTCCGCCTCGGCCCCGCACGCCGTGCTCTGCCCCTGCTCCGCCCCGGCCCCTGCCCGGACTCCGGCCTGCGCATCCCCTCCGGCGCCGACGGCCTCCGTCACCGGCCCCTGCTGCTGGTGAGCTCCCCACCTCCCAAGCCCTCCTGCTGCCGTAGTGCTGCTGGCCGCTGCTCGCCCCTGCCCCGCACTAGGATTTGGTCATAGGCACTAGCCTGCATATCATTACTGTCTTGGTTATCTCTCCCTTTGTTTTGCCAAGAAGAGCATGCTAAGTATCAAGTTAAAATTGTTTTATCCTGCGAAGCTCTAGGAAAGTGCTTAATATACATAAATGATTTCATCTTAGTGCCTATTATGTGCAAAATTCCTTATTCTTGTGATGTGTATATAAATAAGGGAGGATGCAAAACAAAGATTCAGCCTGTGCATGTATGTTAGTGAATGCAGGAAAATTTAATTAGATGCAATCTTCTCAAGAAATGAGCAGAACCTTAGATCCAAAACACAATGGACTTGGAATTAAGAAATTTTAGGAATTAGGCTTCAACAAACTCTCAAAATATGATCAGATAAGTTTAGATGCAATCTTCACAAGAAATGCTTAATTTAACATCACAGCTTTCATAATGAAGCGCATCTAATACCTTCGAGGTGAAACTACTAAACAAAACAAAAGATGTACTGAAATAGTCAACGCATGCTTTGGGGCTCCTCCGCCGGGAGAATGCGGCGGGTGCTCGGGTCGCAACGGCGATGGGAGTAGCAGCCAAGTAGTACTAGGAATAGTTTCATTAGTTTTGCAGCGTCGAGAGGATTTTTATTTCCTTTTCTTTTGACATCGACACACCCTGCTGGCCGCTGCTCGCCCCTACGGAAAGGCTCATCATATATAGAATGACACAATCTGCTGTTTGGTCTTCTATATATGATAGAGATTTGGTCTTCTATATATGATAGAGATTTGGTTATTCCAAATAATCCTGGCTGAACAAATAGACACTACAGGAATTTTGATGTATCACCACTGCTAAAATAGAGAATGTTCAGTTGGTACGCCAATTGACTCTTTATGTTATTTTGAAGTTTCTATATGCCATCAAACCAAAAGATGACAACTAAATGATCTTCTTTGTGCCAAAATACTGGAATGCATTCAGATGTATCTGGCTATATGTGAAACTCTTTTTGGTCTTCTATATATGATGTGCCTTTCTGTAGGTTGAATTGTTATGAGCATATAAATATATACATTGGTTCTAATTTTTTTCTCTCGGTGGAATTTGCAGGCTCTGTGGTGTCGCATCTTGTTGGAGTGATCGCCGTCGGAAGCTTTGGTCCTTGCGCATCCCTTCGCTGTTCGACTACTTCCTCTACTGCCGAGGGTGAGCTATGAATCCACCTTCTCCTCCTACGCTCTTTTATTCATGTCACTAGATTTTATTTTCACGTCAAGTCATGTAACCTAGGCGTCTCCCGTCCGGAAGGGTTACATTGATAAATATGCATTCAGTTGCATATTTATAACCCTAACTCTTTCGGATTGTCCAGCGTTTTCCACGGACAGCCCGAGGATGTGTAGATTGGGTACGTTTTCCATGCTCTACCCCGTTTCGAGACAGTATTTCGACAGCGCCTCCCTGTTGTTCTCCGGATGCACATTCTCTCGGCTTTTTGCCGAGACGTGTATCTGGAGAACAGTGGGGAGGTGCTGCCGAAATTCTGTCTCGGAATGGGGTAGAGCATGGAGAACGTACTCAATCTACACATCCTCGGGTGGGATTAGGACCCTCTTTACCTATTAGAGATGTAGGTTGATTCATTGCCGCATCTCGTCAACCCGGTAGAAAATAAAAAATTGATGCTATTAATTAGATACAATTAATTTAAATGAAATGTTAATTTTGTTGTGTGCCTCCCAACAAAGCAGAGGATGGCTGATAATGAGTGGATGTACAGTGGTCATACCGGTCCGAATAGAACAACAGAAGAGTGGGTCGCGAAAACCGATGTGTTCTTGAAGGAGGTCTACCGTGGTCAAATGAGAGCTCCCCCACATTGCCCTTGTGCCCGCTGCAAGAACCGTCATCGCCTAGAAGAGTCTCAGATGACAAAACATCTTTGCAAGTTTGGGTATATGGAAAACTTTAACATGCCGGTAAACTTTGCCGAGGAGGGGCGTGTTAGAGAGGAGGTGATTCGACAACGCATCGATGATCATGAGGACGATGGGGTTAGAAACATGATAGATGATATCCGTGCTGCAGAGATGCCCCATTCGACACCTACAGAGAATGAACCGGAGGAACCGGAGGAAACCGCAAAGGAGTACATGCGGATGTTGGCCTCGTCAAAGAAACCTCTTTACAAGGGAGCCAATGTTTCTCAACTGGATGCCATCTCGCAACTGGTGGCAATCAAGGCTGAGTACGGTTGTAGCCAAGCTTGCTTTGAAGCATTTTTGGGAGTATGGGGTAACAGCCTCCCTGATGATCATGAACTGCCAAAAAGCATGTACGAGACGAAGAAAATCATGAAGACGCTCTCTATGGATTATGAGAAGATACATTGTTGTCCAAAGAATTGCCTTCTGTTTAGAAATGAGTATGCAGATGACAAGTACTGTAGGGAGTGCGGTTCCTCTAGGTATATTGAGGTGGACATTGCTGATGGTCAGAAGAAGCAGGTAGCCATCCCTGTAAAGATTCTTCAGTATCTCCATTTCATAGAAAGACTACAACGTCTTTTCATCACCGAGGAGTCTGCCAAAATGATGAAGTGGAACAAGAGTGGGAAGAAGTACCATCCGAAAAAGATAGTACATCCATCGGACGCCGAGGCATGGAAGGCATTCGATAGGGAATACCCCGATGAAGCTGAAGAGGCTGGGAATGTAAGAATCGCGATATTAGGCGATGGGTTCAATCCATACGGTATGTCGTCTAATTCGTACAGCTGCTGGCCTGTGTTTGTTATTCTGCTCAATCTCCCTCCCGGCGTCCTAATGCAACGCAAGACCATGTTCCTGTCGCTGATCATTCCGGGGCCTGAATACCCGGGGAAGAATTTGAATGTGTTCATGCAGCCGTTGGTGGATGATTTGCACAATTCTTGGTACTTCCCGAGGTTGACATACGACCGACATTTGCAGCGGAACTTTTTGATGAAAGTTTGGTTACAGTATTGCATGCATGACTTTCCCGGCTATGCCCTGTTCTGTGGATGGTGTACAAGTGGGAAGATGCCATGCCCAGTGTGCATGCAGGCTCTACTTTTCATTTGGCTGAAGAAGGGTGGCAAGTATGTTGCCTTTGACCTGCATCGACAGTTTCTCCCTGCCGACCATGAATACAGGGAAGACAAGAAGAACTTCACGAAAGGTCGGGTTGTCCATGAAGTAAAGCAGATTCCAACGTTTTCGGGTGAAGATGTTCTTGCTCAGCTAAATGCTCTCGAGCCTGGAGGCAAAGGTAAAGGGGGCATACGTTTTGAGGGTATGGCGAGATGCACAACTGGACTCACATTGCTGGCTTTGCGAAGCTTCCCTATTTCAAGGACCTCAAACTTCCATATAACATCGATGTGATGCACACCGAAAAGAATGTCACAGAGTCCCTTTTTAGCACGATCCTCAACTATCCTGATAAGGCAAAGGATAACGTTAAGGCTAGAGCCAATCAAGAGAAGATTTGTGATAGAAAAAAGTTGAACCTGCAGCCGCCCACTCTTAGTCGAAAAACTTGGTTCAAGCCAGATGCTGACTTCATCCTTACAAACCCACAAAAGATGGAGGCATTGAAGTGGCTCAAACACATCGTCAAGTTCACTGATGGTTATGCATCGAATATGAGTAAGGGAGTCAATCTTTCAACGGGCAAAGTCACCGGACTCAAGAGTCATGACTATCACGTATGGATTGAGCGGTTAATGCCGGTGATGGTTCGAGGCTATCTTCCCGAGCGTGTCTGGCGAGTGCTTGCGGAGGTTAGTCATTTCTTCTGCACGCTCTGTGCTAAACAAATCTGTCCAAAGATGATGGAACAATTGCATAAGAAGGCGCCAGAGTTGATATGCAAGTTAGAGATGATCTTTTCGCTGGGCTTCTTTACTCCGATGGCACATCTCATGTTGCACCTCGCGAACGAGGCATTGTTGGGGGGCCCTGTGCAGAATCGTTGGCAGTACGGGCCTGAGAGGCAGAACAAGCATCTTCGATCCAAATGAGGAAACAAAGCTAAGATTGAAGCATCCATAGCTGAGGCAGTTATCTTGGAGGAGGTGTCCAACATCAGGACAACATACTATCCGGACGACGTTCCCACTCTGCATAATAAGTTGAGTCGATACAATGCAGAAGAGCCCAAGTATAAACCCAGACTCCTCCTTTTCAATGGGCAAGGTGGCAAGGCCGGGGGGCTCCAAACCTTATAAAATGCCATACTCTGAGTGGGAGGACGTCATGTTCTATGTCTTGGACAACATTAAGGAAGTTCACGATGTGTGGATGAGGTAAATGGTGAATAAATTACTTCTTTTAGTGAATTCGTTTAATACCATTCACTTTGTTTCTGTCTAATACCCCTTTCCTTCTTTTAGTGAATTTGTTTTTCAAGAGTGGACGGGAATGATGCCTCCTAATGACGAGGAGCTAGCTACTCTTCTCCGAAAGGGTGCCCCCGGAAGTAAAAATTTTGTTGCTTGGTTCATGGAAAAAGTAATTTATAACTTGCCTCTAATACCTAGTTTAACATTTATAGTTTCTATTACTCGGAACTAATAAACCCAACAATTTTAATTAAATTTGTAGGGAAAAGATCCCAACACACCCATGGATGAGGAACTTACATGGGTTTCCATGGGTTTTGACCGTCGGGTCATGACATATGAAAAATATGATGTGAATGGGTATCGCTTCCATACAGAAGAGCACCAGAACAGTCGGCCTAATCCCAAAACTATAAATACAGGAGTGTTTACCGAAGGAGATAATAAAGTTGAGTACTACGGAAGGGTCGAAAAAATATACGAGCTTTCATTCCGTCTTGGGCGCGAAGATCTCAGTCTCGTTGTATTCAAAAGCCGATGGTTCGACCCAGATAAGGGACTGAAACATACACCTTCCATTGGTTTAGTTGAAGTTAAACCATCAACGACATATGCCGGAACCGATCTTTTTATTGTAGCTAACCAGGCCACGCAAGTTTATTATCTGCCCTATCCATGCCAGAAAGAATACCTAAAGGGCTGGGAAGTTGTGTTCAAAGTATCGCCACATTGTAAGCTACCCGACCCAAACGATGACGACTACGAAAACCTTAACCCTATGACATACGAGGGAGTGTTCTATCAAGAGCAACATGATGATGTGGACCCAAACAATAACGAAAACATAATTTTGGGTGATGATGATGTGGACCCAGATGATGACGACGCACATGATGATGGTGAGGTAGTTGTCAATGTAAAGGAGATAATGATGCTTGAGAAGTTACATGATGACGATGACGACATAGATGAACCTCCACCCCCCTCAGACAATGACGATGATATGCGTGATAGTGATGATGAGACATGCCGAGGAATGGATTACAACAGTGATGATTCGTATGGGTTCTAGCAGATGTACGTTTTATGTCTTTTTTGTATGGTTTATTAATATGCTTCCTTTGCATAAATAATTATTAATATGCTTCCTTTCTTTGCACAAAGTTTTTATTATCATTACTAATTGTTTATTCTTTCTCAATCAGGTGACTGAACCATGGGCAAGGCTAATTCCAGTGGTTTGGCTGACACAATTCATGATAAGATGACTCGATGTGGAAGAGCAAGCACCGTTCCCTCTCGCCTACGTGAGACTGACGGGGGAATACCCCCTACTGGAGCAGAGGGAGGGGGAAGACCCCCTACAGGAGCAGGGGGCGGGCGACGAGGGGGAGGACGAGGAGGGAGAGGACGAGGAGGGGGAGGCTCCTCGTCAGACGGAGCGCGTGTCCAGAAACTGCGCTCCGTCTTAGACATAGGGGGCCGGCCTCGGACGTCCTTCTCAAGTGAGGTGCCCTCTGCTAGTGGCATCGTGGGCGATGACGATGAGGACGAGGAGGAGGACGGGGAGAGGGAGGACGTTGAGGGTGAGGAGGAGGACGATGAGAGGGAGGAGGTTGAGGGTGAGGAGGAGGACGAAGAGAGGGAGGAGGTTGACGGTGAGGAGGGTATGGTTAAGACGGGGTGGCTGCGTGGAGTGGCAACCCTCCCTCGCCGTCGTCCTGCTACCGAGGCAGAGAAGACCCTCATTATTCCTAGTGGGATAGAGTAAGTGGTCACTTGTTTTTTCAATTTTAAATATTTTTCTGTTTTTTGATTGTAATAAATCAACACATGCTAATATTTTGGTTCTTCTGCAGTAATTGGGATCTTCCAAATGGAGGCCGGCTTCCAAACGGCGTGATTACTATTTTGCTGAGGGACTATTGGCCAGGCATGTTCAACCCGCGTCCTGACGCGAACCCGCGGTACGAGGAGCAGGTGTTAGCGTTACGCTGGCATCTCTACGAAGCTTCCAGGCTTGCGGACTTCGGCACTCATGCTAAGGCCGTGAGGGATCGTTTTTTGGTAAGTTTCTTCACAAGTACTCCATCAAATAATCCATTTAGTTCATAGTTAATCACTTAACCCATGACTTGTTCCATGTTATATGCATGACTGTAGGAATTCTATAGAGTTGCGGACGAGGACAAGGCCAAAGCCAACAAGGTCTTCGAGGCGGCTGCGGCTAAGCAGCTCCGTCAGATGCCGTACGAGGCGCGTTGGGTGGCCATCACACAGTTCTACCACTCTATCATGCACCAGAAGATGTCCAAGAAGGAAGCGAGGAAGGAGCGCCCCCAGCTGACCAAGGAGCATTACATGGCCGTAAGTAGCACATCCTTTTTATTCTCACGTTTGTGCTAAATTTCATTGTTTGATCTTGAAATGCCATGCTTTCATTATTTAGGTGGTTCCGGGTTGGTGTAATGGAAAGGATGATGCATGGGCGGCGTTGGTGGATATGTGGCTCGGGGAAGATGCAGATTTTGCGGCCAAGAGCAAAATCAACAGGAAAAACCATGGATCTGACGGGACACACAGTCAAGGAAACCGGAGCCACCATCACTACAAGAAGCACAAGGTATATATATATATATATATGAAACATTCGTTCTTCCATTTCTCGTCATGTTGGTATGTATATGTAACATCTTTTTGCCATTGCAGGAGTCCGTGTTGGAGAAGCCCCTCTCACATATCGAGGCTTGGTCGTGTGGCCATCTGCGGGACTCGCCTCAGGAGGGGGAGAGCATTTACTACGGCAACTCAGAGGAACATCTGTCAAACTATAAGGCTTCGTTTAGTAAGCGGAATGTTGATGCTGATCCCATGCTGTCGAACACCGATGAGGTGCTGATGGTTATGTCTGGACCAGGCAAGCCACATGGCCGCTCGGGGGTTCTTCACGGCGTGATCGAGCCCACCTTTAGTTATGTACAACTCCGGGGTACTTCCGACACTAGCTCGAGTGGGGCTAACCCATCCCGGGCACGTCCTAGCCCGTCCGTAGAGCAACAGGTAAGCATCTCTCCTTTTCATCCTCTTTCACACTCTTCTTTCCTGCATGGCTATGCTGATTAGTTCCATTGTGTCAAATTGTAGGCGTACTTTACGTATCTCAATGCTTATCGTCAAGAGGTAGTTGAACATGATGCCAAATGCACTTTGCTCGATGAGTACCGCGTACAAAAAATGGAGGTTAGTTAGTTTTCATCACTTAGAGCCAAGCTACCTAAATTTGGGCTTTCACTATTTTGACTTCCGTCTTTGCTTTGTGAACTAACGTGCAGAACATGTGCTTGGCGATGGAAAATGGCACTCGGGTTCCATCGATGGGACCACCACCACCCAATCCTGGACCGGCCCCAGTAATGCTGACGTTTGAAGAATTCTTGGCACGTGGTGGCGACGAGACTCCGGTTAGTACATTGCCAACCTAGTCAAGCATCACCTATCATTTTTTTTCAGAAAATAGCTTGAGATCTCTCCTTAATGTCTCTTTCAAACACAATGTAGGCATCCGGCCATGGATCAAACGTTGGTGGTAATCCTGGTGATGGTACTCCTGCTTCACGGAGCCTAGCCCCCCCAATTCATAACCTAGGTGGTGATGCTTCTACCTCGACGCCTAGATCACCTTTTTTTGTAAGTCCCCTACTCTCAAGATGCAAATTTTCATAGTTAGAACATTTTCGAAGCCGCAAACTTAGAACTAGATAAAATGCCATGCTAAATGCCATCTTAAACGGTTGTGATTCTTCATTTTGTAGTGATGATGCTACTTGGAGGTGGACTTTGGGTTCTGGTGATGGGCGTTCCTCGTCGGCTTCGACTTTGACTTATGTAGTGGATGCTATGTTGGATGATGGTTTTTATGTTGGATACTATGTAGTGGATGCTCTATGCTTGATGTTGATGCTATGTTGGATATGATGCTATATGCTTGATGTTGGTGCTATATAGTTGTTTGAAATGATGATTTGATGATGCTATATAGTTCTGTGATGGAGATGTTGTTATATATGTTGTTTTGCTGCTGTACCTATTTTGTTTGTGGAGCAGAATTTGAAATTAATAAAAAAATTTGTTCAGAACTATGCCTACGGTTAAACCGTCGGCATAGGTAACAGCTAGGAAGTACCAGATATTGACACGTGTCCACATATGCCTACGGTTAAACCGTCGGCATAGACAGGCGCCAGGACGTACCAGATATTGACACGTGTCCACATATGCCTACGGTTTAACCATAGGCATAGATCACATATATGCCTACGGTTAAACCGTCGGCATAGACAGGCGCCAGGACATACCAGATATTGACACGTGTCCACATATGCCTACGGTTTAACCGTAGGCATAGATCACATATATGCCTACGGTTAAACCGTCGGCATATGTTGGACATGTGTCGAGATCTGGTAGGTGTACGGCACTTGACGGACGTGCCGTCAACTTCTTTTGCCGACGGCTAACTACGCCGACGGTCACTGTAGGCATAGATTATCTATGCCGATGGGGAGCGGGGATATGCCGAGACTATCGTTGCCGACGGGGATATGCCGACGGTGACCGTCGGCACAAGCTATGCCGACGGTTTTTGTGCCTTTGCCGACGGTTTTAACCTTAGGCATACTGCCTGAATCCTGTAGTGTAGTACAGCAGGCCGGAGTTGTTGAGCACCGGCGATGTCCAGATGTCGTAGTGGACAAGCTGAAACGAAGCACTGGCAATATTCTCGGAAGAAGTAAAAGGTATTCTTATAATTTTACCGATGCGGCAAACATGGCAAACATGATCAGTGGCTTTATTACAACATAAATTGAAGGAACGAAAAATTTGAGATTGCGCATCGCGTCTAGGATGTCTGAGGCGAGCATGCCACTGATCCACCAACGCCCTGAGGCTGAGAGGATCTCCGGAGACGGCCGAGGGCACACATAGGAGGTAGAGTTCGCTGTGACTATCCCAGCCGAAGAGAAGCACCTTGGGGCGAAGATCCTTGAATGAAAATCCAAAAGTGTCAAATTTAACGGAGACAAAATTATCACAAGGGCATGAAGAAAGAACAAATTTTTCATAAGAGAAGGCAAAATCACAACATGATTGAGATGCAAAGGGGAGGAAAGTGGTGGCAATGGTAGTAGAGCCAGTCAGTAATGAGCAGGAAGGCACCATTGTAAACAATGATATTCTCTTCATTCCATAATGTAGTGCATATAGATTTTTTTTCAGAAGTCAAAATTTGCAAATTTTGATCAAGTTTATAGAGAAAAATATCTACATTTAGAATACCAAATACATATCATTAGATACATCATGAGACATATTTTCATATTGTATATGTTTAATATTGTACTAGCACATATGCCCGTGCATTGCAACGGAAGAAATAATTGTCATGTCCACCAAAACGTATATCAATGCGATATGACAACATTCGGATGATGCCACCTGACGGCAGCAGGGAGACACACACCGAGGTTGAATGAAAGTCTTAAAAAATGAATTACTAACGCAAGATTGGTGGACTCCAGAAGGATTAATTCATTAATTATAGGGTCTCTCGCTCGTACAACAATCCCCAAATCTGTTGTTACTCACAATCCCTCTTAATTTATATTCAAGAGGCCATCCATGCAAATCCAACAATTTTATTTAATTAGAGACAATCAGCCATGCTAGCCCAAATCCATGTAATTCCTTCGCTCCCTCTGTTCCTTGGTTCTTGAAGTGGCTTCCCTATTTTATAGCACAAGCACATGCTAGGTCAGCTGGTTGGGGCCTTTGGGAAGGGAGGAGAGGTCATGAGTTCCAATCCAACAAAGCACAAATATTTTTCACTACTCCTTAGTTTGTAGAAAAAAAAGGTGCAATGTAGGCCCTCCCAACATACTCCATTTAACATATCTAGCCAATTTAAATGCGGTAAAAAACATATATATTCGCTACTCCTTAGTTTGCAGAAGAAAAAGATGCAATGCAGGCCCTCCTAACATACATCATTTAACATATCTAACTAATTTAAATGGGGTAGAAAACATTTAATATATATAGCATTTCCTAAAATACTCCATAGCAATTAATTAGGTTAATTAAGGTTATGCCCTAAACAGAATTTTATATTGGTTAACATGAACAACTAATAGCACGGTTGGAAACTACGCATTTTTCTGGTCAAATTACATATATAAATTATTTTAATCCGAGTTATGATTGTAAAGTTATAGCATGATCATGTTTAACATATAATCTGTAAATAATAAAGGCCACGGACCTAAACGGGCTGAAAACAGAGTGAACTGGGCCTGCTGCAGCTAAACACGGAATACTAAGCAGTGCTCAGGTGCGCGTGACAGCGGCTACAGGAGTTGGGCCGAAGCCCAACAGGGAGAGAGAAAGGAGAGGGCACTTAATACTGGACCGCGGGTTATTTAAAGAAAACATCAAGGGGCTTTTTGTAAAATGTACGACGGACGAGCAGAAACGCTCTGTAGTTTATTAGTAGGTATAGATATGTTTCATATCGTCACCACCGCCGGAGGTGGATTTCATCTTCTTGCCACGGGAGCAGTCGCCGGTACCGGAAGCAGGAGGAGACGAGGCACACTTGTGACCGGAGCCACTAGCAGTGCTGGCGTGTAGGGCAGTGACACGCTCCATCTTGGCGAGCAGATGTTCTTTGAGGCTAAGGTAAGAGCAATCCTGTTGGAAGGTCGGTGGCATGGTCAGCATGTTCATGTTGGGCACCGCATTGCCGAACTCCTTGGAGAGGCTGCACAGGGTGGCGAACAAGAGCGGCTGGTCGGCCTGCGAGGTGCGGACCGCATCGGAGATGACCTTCAGTCGGCCGCTATATTCAGAGATGGTGAGGTCACCTTGGTACAAGCTATGGAAATCGTGAAACGGGTACGCTGGCACTATAGCCGGTTGTCGAGGAAGAGATTGGAGATGGTGGTCCACACAGAGAAGGCAGGATCGTCGGGGTGTTCGATGATGTCCAGGATGGCGGAGGAGACCCGTGGTGTAGAGCCACGATACGATGCAAGTGTCGATGGAGGACCAGTCGGCGTCGTGCTGCCGGAGGTGAGCATCAACGGTCCCGTCGATGTGGTCCTGCAGCCCGTATGTCCTGAACAGCACGGAGAAGAAGGCGTGCCACTGTGTGACGCCGTTGAACTTAATCGTGCACTAATCATACACACATCATGCACGATCATGAACAGTGACTTCACGTTAATATCACAACACGACTCTAAGACACAAATGTTAAACATAAAAGATTATATTACAAACCTGGGCACGGGGACGCAAAATACATCAGTCATCAAGCAGGTATCATCTGAGTACAGACCAGGTTCAACACAAGTGCCTTAAAGAAGGCTGAAACAAACAGCGACACAAGATCGAAAGGCGTAGGCCTCCTGCCTGGGACCTCCGAACTTCTCATCAACGTCGAGCTTCACGAAGTAGCCGATCTCGGAACCTCCTGCCTCTGGGATGCCATCATCTGAACGCAGCAACCAGGTTGTAGAAAAGAATAGCAGAGCAACGGTGAGTACTCATCCAAAGTACTCGCAAGACTTAAATCAGATCTATACTAAGTATGCAACGGTATCAAAGGAATGGGGCTATATCTTTGGACTATACTGCAAAAATGCTAGAATAAGGGGGAGAAGCTCAACCTATCGAAGACTAGCATCTTGCAGCATCAGAAGAGAGGAGCGTATTTGAAACCAACTTGAACTTACATAAATATATACAGTAACAACATACCCTGAGATCCTTCCTCGAGTCCCTTCGAGAAAGCGGTCTCCGGGTATTCCTACCTATTATCTTGGTATATTTTAAACAGTATCCGGTTTTAGTTGTAGGAGATCGGGATACAACTCCAAGTCATCCTGTTAGCATGGGCACGGCTATTCGAATAGATTACTTCCCTATAGGGGTGCACCACATAGCCCGACACGCTCGATTACCTCTGGTCGGACACACCTTTCCGCGGGTCATGCCCGGCCTCGGATGATCGACACGCCAAAGTCCTACCTAGGATATCCAGAGAGGTCACCCGCCGGTCTACATCCTAAGCGCGAGGGTCATCGGCCGATCACCCTAAGCACTCCTGCACGTTGTGTGACTGGTCGGGGACCAAGCCCACCTAGTCCCTCGGACTCAGGCAGTATCCGCTCACACCAATAATTATCCCGACATCTCTGAACTGTGACATCTAGGTAGCTTTCAGTAGGAACTAACAACGCCGAGGGCCCCATTTACCATTATCCCGCGTGGCAGTTAGTGCGTATAGGCCAGTGGCCACCTCAGATCAAATACCCAAATCTCGTTAGCGTGTTATTATTAAGTAACCGCGGACAACGACCAGGGCCAGGCCCACCTCTCTCCTAGATGGTCTCCACCTGCCCTGTCGTTCCGCCACATCGAACCTCTCGCGGGTACTCACTCAGAGCCGACCCGACTTTGGTGAAACATGTGTAGTATGATAATGTAAAGAACATCCATGATCATCGCCCAGAGGGATCATGGCCCGACTACAGCATAGCACACGGACAAGGGTGTAGGGCCACTGATGTGACGCAAACATAGCTAAACTAAGCATGGTAGTAAAGCAGGTAAAGTATCAATGGCAGGTAACAAAAATCAGGCCATGCAACAGATATAGGATCTACCGATGAAACAGTAACTGCAGCAACATCTAATGCAAGAATAAGAGAGAAAGGAATGGGCGATATTGGAAATGATCAAGGGGGGTTGCTTGCCTAGAAGCTCCACTGAGGGGTACTGGTCGTCAAGGGTGTAGCAGTCGTCCTCGGGGGCTACGGCAGTACCGGGGTCTACCGATAAGAAGTGGAGGAGGGGGAAACAAAATAAATAATGGGCAAACAAATGCAACAAAATGCATGACGTGGCAATAATGTATTGATTATGAGCTCTAATGCATTACTACATATTTTAAATGAAGTGGGAAAATATTTGGAATATTTTCCCAGCTCCATGCATTATTCCTACAGTTGATCTGGCAGCAAAAGTTCCATGTTCATGCTGATAACAATGTTTGTCATGCATGTGGATGGCATATTTGGATTCCTCATATTTTTCTGATCATTTTTCATATATAAATTATTTTCATCTGAGTTACGGTTTATTTTCTATGATTTTTCAATGTTTTAAACATTTTCTGGAATTTTCTGATTTATTTTAATTCGAAAATTATTTAAACTAAAATTGCTACGGGTACCCCAAAGTGTACCCAGTAGGGTGCACAGAGGCTGACTGGTGGGACCCAGTTGACTGGTCAACTGGCCAGTCAGCAGGTCAACCAGTCAGCGTTGACTGGTCAACCAGGCCAGTGGGACCCAGCGAGTTGTCATTCTCTGTTACTAGAGTTGTCAATCTCAGATGCAGGAGGTCAGTGACTCAGGGGGCCCACTGGCAGGCCCACGTGGTGGTGGCGCGCCGACGGCGCGTTCGGGACCGCGTCGAAAATGCGCTACAGTGGCCCGTTTGACGCGTGCGTGGGTGTGTTCGAACGCTGACGACGTCGCGCGTCCTTTGGCGGCAGTGGCAGCGCCGGAGATGGACCAAATCGACGACGGCGATGAGGCTAGCGGCAGCGGGGCTCGGGCGTGCACGGGATGAGCCCACAGGGCACGGCACGATGAGCCAAAGGGCTCGCTGGCCTCTTGGGAGTGCCAGGAGCATGATGCCGTGCTCGGAAGCGAGCTTGGGCGGCCCTAGCTACGGCGACGACGGTGCATGGCGGCGACGAGCTTCGGCTCCGGTGGAAATGGCGGCTAGAGGACGCGCGCGAGGCAGCAGAGAGAGGGGAGATGGTGAGGAGCTCACCTAGGAGCTCAAGGAAGGCTCGGTGAAAGCTTAGTAGCAGCAGAGCGACGGAATCGAGGCGGCGGAGCTCCGGCATCCCGAGGTTGAAGACGACCGCGATCCGGCGCTGCAGGGGCTCCGAGCTCGAACGCGAGGTAGCAGCAGACGTGGCAGACGACGGCGGAGCTCCAAGACACGGTGGGGGGCGGCACAGGGGGTATGGTGGCCGCGGCTACGGTGGGGCCATGGCAACGGTGGCGCTCGGAGAAGGGGGCGAGCGAGGGAGGAAGGACTGGAGGGCTGGTGGGTGTCTAGGGGTTTGCTGGCGTCGTCCTTATCCCCTCAGCCCACCTGCTCCGTCGCCGTGGCGGCCAGCGGCCGGAGCCGCCGTGCTCTGGCCACGGGCACGGCGACAGCGCGGCGGGGGCAGGTAGCCGATGGCCAGATGGGCTGGGCCAGTGCACTGTGCACTCGAGGCCCAGCGAAAGTGCAGGTATTTTCCTTGTCTCCTTTTCTTTTTCTGTTTTCGGTTTTGGTTTATGTTTTGTAATTATTTGAGCTACTAAATGAATTTTGTTTCATATGAAATTTAGTACATAATTACTATTCAATATTATGATGATGCACACAAGGTTTCAAACCATTTTGAAAAGTTTAAATATGGGTTTGAATTTAAATGGCTCAGTTAAGTTGCTGTTGGCTCTATTTAAAATGGTTAGAGCTATTTTGGGATTTTTTGTGATGTTGTTTTCTTTAACAATATTGACCAGAGAATATTTAGAATATTACCAACATTTTGTTGAATTGTTTGAAGAACTTTTATTTTGACTTGCAATTTGAATTTAATTAGAAGTGGAATTTGAAATGAGATATGAGACTAATGATGATTAAGCTTTGCAAAACATGATGATGTGGCATCATTAAAGGAGGATCACTGTTGCTTAATACTGGGGGTGTCACACACTGAGAGAGAAAAAATCATCTGTGCGCAGGCCGCCCGCCGTAGAGGTGCTGCGGTTGCCGGCTGCGGTTTGTTGTTGTGCGCTGATCTGCCTTGCGCACGGTCGCTGCCGGCGCAGGTGTCGTGTGGCCCACGTACGACCGCATGGGGAACAGGCGAAGGAGGATATATTTTTTTCTTAACGGTCGGAGGAGGATAGGTGCGAGGTATAGATGTAGGGAATCTATACTAATATTAAAAGAGCAAACATTATCTTCCCTAAGCGCACCCCGTACACACAATAACACGGAGTAATTAGATCCTCACGATCAGGCCCAATCATTTGGATCTAACCGTCAATCTATACTACTATTAAAAGAGCGAACATTATCTTCCCTAAGCGCACCTCGTCTAACGTACACACAATAACACGGAGCAATTAGATCCTCACGATCAGGCCCACTCATTTGGATCTAACCGTCAAGATAACAACTAACCCTCACCAAAAGTACGTTTAGCAATTTGAGAGGGCGAACGAAAACTCTGCCATCCACATCCGCTCGCGAAGTCTCACGAACACTTCGTGCCGCCGCGGAATTTGCTCCGATTCCGCATACCAGGCCACAGTTAGGCCGTTTTCCCCCAGGTTGTCCCTTCCCCTCCAACGCCGGGGAGTGGATCTACCTGCAGCTGCCGTCGCCGCCTCGATCCCGGCCCCCTTCCTCCCGCTTCTCGGGGACAGACCATGTCGCCGTCGCCTTCCCCCTTCTTCCTCGGGCCCCGAGACGTCCTGCTGCCGTCTCCACCCCGTCCCAGTCTTCGTCCGGCCGTCAGGTCTCCTTCCCCCCTTTGAGGTATGCATGAGCAGCTAGCTAGGTTGTTTATTCTCATCCACCGCAGCATCAGTTCTCTTTCTTGTTAAATCAAATCAATCAATTCCACTAGGCCGTTGGGATGGGATCTTCACAATTTCTGAGTCAGATCCGCCCCTGGGTGTGGTGTCCATGGCAGGATCATGCATGCTGTTGTGTTCCTGGATTCCGTCTTGTGGATGATTTGTGTATGATTGGTGTGCTATCTTTATCTTGCGTGGTTACAAATTTCGGTTGCTTTTACAAGGAATGGTGCGTGATAGCTTGGTGCCTTTTATGGTAATAATTAGTACTACTTTGCACATGGATACCCTTGCGTGTACAATTGCTGTATTTTTCAGAAGATATTAACTAATGATTTCTTCATGACATGTAGCTCCATTAATGTGTTATATGTCTCATCATCATTTGATACATAGATTCTAACTGCTGCTCTTTGTAGATTTTGAAGGAAGGAGAGAAGTCGAACCATGGGGAAGAGAAAGGCGGCCGCTAAGCCACCCCCTAGGAGCGGATGGACAAGCTCGACACGGTCTATTCCTGCCCGTTCTGCAATCATGGGAGCAGCGTTGAATGCCGGATGTTAGTACTATCTTCGCGTGTTTTCCTATTAATTGGTTGATAATGTATGGCTATCTATCAGGAAATTGTCAAATCTGGCGGCCTTTTTTCTCTTCAGTGATATGAAGAACCTTATTGGTGAGGCTAATTGTCAAATCTGCCAGGAAAGCTTCAGCACCACTGCAAATGGTATGTCCAAATTATACGTAGAACTGCAGATTGTACCTTGGTCACGCCGCCGTCCTCACCCCATCATCATGCGCCCCCGCCTGTCCGCTCATGTATTCACATCGAGGAAGACGACGAGAACCTCGGCCACGCCGCCGTCCTCTCCCCGTCGTTGCGCGCCCCCACCCGTCATCCCTCCGCAGCTTTTCCAGTCCCGACCACCGGAGAGTCTCGCCGCTGGGCACAAGCACCTTGCAATCGCGGTGTGCTTCTCCGCTGGTGCAGTCGTATAGACATCTTGCAAGTAAGTGACCATCATTCCAATTGCTGTCTTTCTCTGCACTTGATTTCAGTTGCTTTCTTACGGTGTCCTGAAGAAGCATCAGTTTTTTAGTGTAATTTATTATAGCTCACAATCATAGATTACTGTAATGCATAATTACTTGGCATGTGTCAGCCATTCTGAATAGGGAACGTTCTTACGGGCCATCATGTTCACTGTATATGTCAAACAGGTCATCCAATTCTACTCTACTGCTATTCTACTGAATACTGTTCTTGGAGCATCAAAGCCAATTGCTTTACTGGTGAACATATATAGGATTCGTGGTTTAGCGTTATTAGACCTCTGTAAATACATGTTTGCTCTGTGCTATAAAAAAAGACTCTCCTTTGGTGGTGAGAATAAAAAGGAAGAAATTTACTGCTCACAATAAAATTGGATTGGGTGAACTGTAAAAGCTGACTTTATTAGAGAGGTTCAGAACCCACATTTTCTTTCTTGCCGGATTGAGAAGATTGAGACCTTGGAACCTTTTAGATGTACAGAAAGAAAGCAGATTGTGCTTGTAGATAATGATGGTGAGAAATCAAATTTATTTTATGGGGAGAGCAGGTTTCACTTGCAAATCTTTTCAGGTTCATTTCACTCGATACAAGTTCCAGCTGTTTCAGTCACGTTATAGCAATTTAAACATTCTCTTTCAGTGTAGGGAGCATGCTTGCATGGGACAGTCCTTATATTTCCAATTTTGCGCACAATAATCATGAAGAGCCTCACAAATTGTGCCTCGGGTATGGTAGTGCAACACAGGTTTACTTGGTTCCAATTGCTCAAATCGAGGAACAGGTTGGTTGGAATATCTTGGTGCTGCTTTTTTCTGCAGTACTGTTGACCAAGACATAAAGACTGTGTGCTAGGTATTCCTCACACCTACTCAAGTAAGGAGACAAGGACCTCAGCTGTCATGTGTTCCAGTCGATAATATGGCTTTGCAAGTAACATTACCACGTGACTTGGATGGTGCAGTTGACTTCAGCAAATATCCGTTTCGGGTGTGTAACCTAATCTTCATTCGTTTGTGTTTCTTTTCAGAAGATAACTTTTGCTAGCCATTGTGTTGCTTGCAACCTGAATACTTATTGATTTAGTTCTCTCACCACTGATTCTGCTAAAGCTTCAATTTGTATTGAGTTATATTGTGTGAATCCTAACGTTAGTATAAGTAACCCAACATGTTGAGTTTACCGCAATGAAAACATGAAGAATTTAATATTGTATACATGTCATAATATGTTTACTTCCTGTTAGTTCTGTTTATTTGCATCTTCTGCTTTCAGTCCATGGACACATGCAACATATGCAAAACCACAAACTAGGTGCAATCTGATGTTCATGAGGTAGTGCTTTTCAACATCCTCTTTGAATATTTTACGGGAAAACTTATAAGGTGGACAAATGGTAGTCTTTCACATATAGCTTACTTAAGGGTTACATGAGTGCCAGTGATTTTTCTTAAATGGCAGCAATAGTTTCCTGTTTTGACTAAGCTTTCCTTATTTTCTTGGGCAAAAGCATGTTTTGTTATTCACACCTCAACATGACAGCATGTGCATAGCATAAACCATGATTTTGGTAATCGGAATATTGCCTTCGGTAGCCTCATTTGTAATCGTGTCTGTCTGTCAGGTTGCTGCTGCTAGCTAGCTAGCAGAGATGCATGATGCAGATATTATTCAGTATTTTTCTTACTGAAGGGACTAATGTGTTTGCTAGTGCACACAGAGTAAGAGGTCCCTGGAGTCAAGAGGAGTTTGGATTCAAACTCCGAAGAACATTCCCTGCGTAACAGTGAAAGTTATCATCGAAGATTATGACGACAAGAGTGACCCCTCAAAATTTGCTGACGCGAAGCAATCGATTCGATGCCTGTTCGAAGAATATGACTCCAGCCGAGAAGATTGAAGACGAAGCGAAGACGTAACATTCATTTCGTTGTTTCTCTTCTTTTTATTGAGTCATAGGACCACCGTACTATTAAGAGGGGTGTAGCGTACAAAGATTTGATTCGCTGATGCTAAACCCAAATCCCATGAAAGTTGCGAGAGAAATCTCTTTGTGTTCCGAGCAAATACTTGGCAGCAAGAGACTGTGATCTTCTTCGCTGCGAGAGATTTGTATCTGACCGAGGAGTAGCATTAATTGCTCCCCAAGTAATGTTACCGTTGCTCCCAAATTCCGACCGTTGTGAACGTGTTGGTTGGCCATTGGCTGGACAACGTGTCCAAAATGGTCATTTCCCATCAGGGAAGGCTGCGGCTATAAATAGCCACCCCGCACCGGCGTTGTCTGGTGGCTGCTCCGTTTGATTCTGAGAAGATTGTAGAGCAACCCCCTCTCCGAGAGATTTGAGTTTAAAATCCACCGAGAGAAAACCCTAGAGCCGAAAAATTAGATAGTGGTTCAGCATCACTCAAATCTAAGTCCAGTACGCTCCGCCCATTACTCTTGAGAGCTGCGAACTCTCTAGACGGTTAGGTGTCAATTTCTTCAGAGACCAAGAGTAATTGTGGTTCTCAAAGAAGAAGTCTGTAAAGGTTCGGAGATCGCCTCAAGCATCTACCACGAGTAATCGGCATTGGTTGACGAACCAATTGTCGAGGAGAATAGGGCGAAGAGAGTTTATCTTCTGTGTTAAATCACAACCCCTCTAACCAGACGTAGTCCTTTTGCAGAAGGGCGAACTGGTCTACCAAACACTCTGTCGCCATCGAGCATCACTGGTCATCTTTGCTACCCTCTTTTACATTCGAACTGTGACATATGACATATTTCAAACATGTGATTTACCTCGATGCATGCTGTTAGTTTCCATTCGGTAGTTTGTATTCGCTCACTGCATACCGTTTTCATTCGTTCCGCTGCTGGGTTCCGAGAGTTTTGATATTTTCGAAGAAAATTTAAAACTCCCATTCACCCCCCTCCCCTCTGGTAGACATACTTCGTTCGTACAATTGGTATCAGAGCAAGGTACTCCTTGACTCTGCTCATTTTGGTCTAACCACCTTGGAGTTTAAGTATGTCTTCGGTGAGCTACAAGTCGCACCTCAAGATTCCCATCTTCGATGGGACGGAC
The DNA here is from genome assembly GCA_039707655.1 of Elymus sibiricus. Taxonomy (NCBI): domain Eukaryota; kingdom Viridiplantae; phylum Streptophyta; class Magnoliopsida; order Poales; family Poaceae; genus Elymus; species Elymus sibiricus. The sequence continues at coordinate 36,529,813 of CM077674.1, forward strand.
TATCCCTTCTGGAAGGAGAAGATGAAGATCCGTCTCCGAGCAATTGATGATGATATGTGGAATGTGGTGCAGAATGGATTCACAGTTGAGGTGCCCCAGGTCCCCACTGACCACGAGAAGAAACTCATTCAGATGGATGCTCAAGCTAAAGATGAAATTGGTGGCCATCTCTCTCGTGCTCAATTCCTTCGCTACCGTCAGTGTGAAACTGCAATGGAATTGTGGAACATTCTCGAGAAGATTAATGAGGGCGTTTCAACTCAGAAAGAAGCTCGTATTGATACTCTTCGGGCCAAGTTCAACAGGTTCAAGCGTATCGGAAATGAAAGCTGCCAGCAAACCTTCGATCGTCTGAGTGACATTGCAAACGAGCTACAAGGTCTCGGCGCCAAAGACATCACTGACCACGAAGTTGTGAAGAAACTACTCCGATCCCTTGACAGTTCGTTCGACACTCTAGTCTTGATGATTCGGGAACGAGCGGATTTCAAAGTTCTCGACTCTGCAGATATTATGGAAAGGCTAAACACCCACGAAGAACAAGAAGAAGAAAAGAGAGATCTCTTTGGCTCAAGTCACCGAAAAAGTCATGCTCTCAAAGCTGCGGCTGATTCTTCCTCAGAAGGAAACATCGATGAAGATTCAGATGACCCCGAAAGGATTAGCAGGGATCTCGCCTTGATCACGAAAAGATTCCAGCGCCTTCATAGGAAAAATCAGTTTCATAAGAAAGGATCCAGCAACTCTGGCGGCTCCAAATCTTCATCAAAACCGACTGGAGATTACACCTGCTTCAAGTGCGAAAAGCCAGGGCATTTCATTTCGGACTGCCCTCTCTGGGAAGCTGAAATCCGTGCAAGTGGAAGATATGATTCAGGAAACAACCACGGCAAAGGCAAGAGCAAAAGCTATGACTCTGATGATGAGAAGAAAACGAAGAAATTCTTCAAGAAGAAAGATAGCTCCTCTAAGTCCTCGTCAAGATCTTCCACAAGGAATCCCTCCAAGTCCTCATCCAACCGCAAGAACACCTCTCGTAAGGCCAAGGCGTACATCGGCAAGGAGATGGATTCCGAAGAAGAGGCATCATCTGACGATGAAGAGGTTGAAGAATCCGATGAGGATTCTGATTCCGGCATGGCTGGCATAGCATGTGCCTCCACTCCTGCATCGAACTTCTTCGAGAATCATTCGAGCGACAACGAGTCTCCGGCGTATCGCTTCATGGCCAAAGCCTCGAAAGAAAAGGTATCTTCCAAACATCACAAGGTTCACTCCAGTGATCAATATTCTTCTGATGAGGATGACCATGCTAAACTGATTAAAATTGCCAATATCCAACAAAACTCTCTGGAGAAAATTGAGAAAACCCTCAGGAAGTCTGAAGGGTTGTTGGTTGAGGAGATGGAGAAAAATCAGTCGTTGACCGAAGAGCATTCCGCTCTCGAGTCTCGAATGAAAGAACTATCAGTTCGTCATGGTTTTCTCTCAGCTGACCACGAAAGATTGACTTATGATTACCTGAAACGGAAACAGGAACTCGAGTCGCTGAGAGAGCCTCATGATGACTTGATCAGAGAAAATTCTCTTCTCACCCAACAACTCAAAGAGAAACCTGAAGTGTTTGTACCAGCTTGCTTAAAATGCCTTGAACGCAGTAATGCTGAATCAATGCTGAATCTTCTGTGAATGCTAACCCCTCGGTCGAGGAAAATGGTTCTGTTTCTGATGAAAATGCTAGGTTGAAGGATCTTCTTCAGACAAGAATGTTCAAATCTCTCAAGGGGCATCAAACCCTGTGTGATGTTCTGAAGAAATCTATTCTTCACAAAAATCCCAGAAAGGAAGGTATCGGTTTCGAAAGGAAACTGAATGAGAATGGCTCCTACTGGGAACCTGATCAATATCCTCGCTCTGTGTGGGTACCTGCTAAGAGCAAAACGCTCGATCCAGCTTTACTTTCGGGATATAACTCTCCTATCCCTGAATATTCATATGACGATTCTCTGGATAACAATAAGTTGTTAAAAAACCAACATGCTGAGGCTGTTGCTCGCTATGTTGGACCAAACAGTAGGAATGCCCCCCCAAAGGAATCTATCTGGGTGCCCAGGAAAACTATCGAAACATTGCCTGTTACTAGACTACTAACCATGCAGGAAGAAAATGCTCAATATATCCTTGAAAAGATTCGACAGAATGAATACATACTTGCTTCACCCAACTGATATACTCATTCGTTTGGAAGGAATTTCAATGCATACTCTTTCGACTATGCTCGTACTCATTCAAGTTACAATTCGTGTACTTATCGAAAGAAATCATATCCTGCTCGCTCATCTGTTTCGAAGCCACCTACAAAAATGTGGGTGGTTAAGAAAGCCTAATTTCTCTACAGGACTATGTCTCCGGGTGTACAGAATGGATAATGGATAGTGGATGCACTAGTCATATGACCGGAGACAAGTCGTTGTTCGTCGACCCCAACTTAACTGCTTCATCTGAGAAGTATATTACTTTCGGCGACAACAACAAAGGAAAGGTAATTGGGTTAGGTAAAATTGCTATATTCAAGGACAAGAACATTGATGATGTTTTACTTGTTCAGTCTCTTGGATTCAATCTCATGTCAATTGGCAAGCTTTGTGATCTAGGCATGCTAGTTCTATTTTCTAAATCCAAATGCATCGTATTCTTGGCCACTGACAATTCCTTCGTTTTCGAGGGAAATAGAAAAGGTGATTTATATATTGTGGATTTCTCTAAGGGTCCCTCAGTCCGAACTTGTTTGCTTGCAAAAGCAACCAAAGGATGGCTGTGGCACCGAAGACTTGGTCATGCAGGTATGAGAAATTTGCAGACTCTCGTGAAGAAAAATCATCTCCGTGGTATTCTTGATGTGAAATTCGACAAGGATCGTCTCTGTGCTGCGTGTGAAGCCGGTAAATTGGCCAAGAAGCACCATTCATCAAAAACTGTCATGACCACAACAAGACCACTGGAAATTCTTCATATGGATTTATTCGGGCCTCAAAACTATGCAAGTTTCGGAGGCAGTCATTATGGTCTGGTTATTGTTGATGATTTCTCTCGATACACTTGGGTATTCTTTCTCGAAGACAAAACCTGCACCCAAGACATCTTCAAAAGATTCACCAAGAAGGCTCAAAATGAATATGATGTGCGAATTAAGCATGTTAGAAGCGACAATGGTACTGAGTTCAAAAATACTCATATCGAAGATTTTCTCGATGAAAATGGTATCACTCATGAATTCTCTGCCGCATACACTCCCCAACAGAATGGAGTTTTTGAGCGAAAGAATAGAACTCTCATTGAAATGGCGAGAACAATGCTCAGTGAGTATAAAACCCCCATTCGTTTCCAGGCTGATGCTATTAACACTGCTTGCCATGTTGTTAATCATGTTTATCTTCACAAATTCCTTAAGAAAACTTCATATAAACTTATCACTGGCAAGAAACCGAATGTTTCTTATTTACGTGTTTTTGGTGCAGCTTGCTATATCCGTGACATGAATCATAATTCTAAGTTTGCACCTAAGGCACATGAAGGTTTTCTTCTTGGTTATGGCTCGAACTCGCATACTTATCGTGTCTATAACTCTCGTCACGGGAAAGTTATGGAGACGGTAAATGTGCGGTTTGATGAATCTAACGGCTCCCAAAAGGAGCACCTGCCTAATGTGATAGATGAACCTCCGATTTCGGATGCTATTCGGCAAATGGCTATTGGGGACGTCAGGCCAGTCGAAGGAAATACACCGGACTCTTCCGATGATGATGCTCCCATAGCTCGACGAACACGCCAATCTACTGCCGGAAAAAATGCCGCACCAAATACAAATGTCAACCCAAATGCAAATGCACATGCCGATCAAAATGGCAATCATGATGAAAATGGCGATACAAATGTCAATCCTGATGCTGATACTGAGGAAAATGAAAATGATCATCAAGAAGGAAATCCTCTCCCACGAGTGGCAAATCGAGTTGACCCTGTGTTAATCCTCGAAGATCTCGAGAATCCAGGTTACCGACCCACAACTCGCTCTCGCACTCGTTTGGCTAACTATTGTGGCAGTTTCTCTTTCGTCTCATTGACAGAACCTACCAAGTATGAAGAAGCTATGAATGATCCCGATTGGATGAATGCGATGCAAGAAGAGTTGGTGCAATTCGAATTGAATGATGTGTGGGAATTGGTTGACAAACCGAATCCTAAGAAGCACAATATCATCGGCACAAAATGAATTTTCCGGAACAAACAAGATGAAAATGGCATTGTTGTGAGAAACAAAGCACGTCTTGTCGCTCAAGGGTATACACGGGTCGAAGGTATTGATTTCGGTGAAACATATGCTCCTGTTGCTCGCCTTGAGGCAATTCGTATTATTCTCGCTTATGCAAATTACAATGATATTCTGCTTTATCAAATGGATGTGAAAAGTGCTTTCCTCAATGGTGAAATTGATGAGGAAGTATATGTTAGGCAACCACCTGGCTTTGAAACCCCTCAATTTCCTAACAAAGTTTTCAGGTTGAAAAAGGCGTTGTATGGGCTAAAGCAAGCCCCTCGAGCTTGGTATGATACTCTGAAGAGGTTTTTGCTCGACAAAGGGTTCAAGCCAGGATCCACTGATTCCACTCTTTTTACTCGTGCTATTGATAGCGATCTATTCGTATGTCAAATTTATGTGGATGATATTATTTTCGGCTGTACTAACAATGCTTGCAGCATGGAATTCGGGCGAATGATGTCCGAGAAGTATCAAATGTCTATGATGGGTGAACTTAAGTTCTTTCTCGGACTACAAATTCGTCAACAGGACAATGGAATTTTCATATCTCAGGAAAAATATCTGAGAGACTATCTTAAGAAGTTCAAAATGCAAGAGTGCAAATAGAAGGGTTACAAAACTCCCATGCCCACAAATGGCCAGTTGGACGCAGATGTGTACGGTAAAGATTACGATCAGAAAGCTTATCGTTCGATGATTGGTTCTTTGCTATACCTATGTGCATCCAGACCTGATATTATGTTGAGTGTTTGTATGTGTGCTCGTTTTCAAGCTACACCGAAAGAATCGCATCACCAAGTGGTCAAGCGTATTCTGAGATATTTGGCTCACACCCCCACCTTAGGTTTATGGTATCCTAAGGGAGCACAGTTTGACCTCGTTGGATATTCAGACTCAGATTATGCAGGTGACCGGGTTGACAGGAAATCTACTTCGGGGACATGCCATTTCCTCGATAGATCATTGGTATGTTGGTCGTCAAGGAAGCAGAATTGTGTCTCGCTCTCTACGGCTGAGGCTGAATATATTGCCGCTTGCGCATGTTGCACTCAGTTATTATGGATGAAGCAGACTCTGAAGGATTATGGCATCAAGGTCAAGAAGATTCCTCTGTTGTACGACAATGAAAGTGCGATCAAAATTGCACACAATCATGTGCAGCACTCTCGCACCAAGCATATTGAGATCAGACATCATTTCCTATGCGATCATGTTGCTCGAGAGGATATTGTTATCAGTCACGTCAATACCGAAGAGAATCTCGCCGATATCTTCACCAAGCCTCTCGACGAGAAAAGATTCTGTGCGTTACGGTGTGAGCCAAATATCCTAGATTCCGCAAACGTGCAGTAAGCTGGACTCGGCACCCGTACCATCACTTCCACATCTTAGAAGGAATGGGTGCATAACACTCGAAGAGTTTGAAAATTTCGACAAAGTGAAATTTTCTTTCTGAGAGTAAATACATTAACGAAGAACTAGACTAACCGGGTGCCACGATAATTGTGCGATGCTCGGGGTCATCCAGTTCTTATACGGTGGGTAACGCCACCACAATTTCTCTTCGTTGAAGTTGGATTTGAATCTTTTGTGTTAGTCCGAATGTATTTCACTCATAGCTTTTCTCTCGTGCGCTTGTGTTTCTTCGTCTGAGTGAAATACCTAGGACCCTGTTTTCCCCTCTATTCTATCTAATCCAGTGTATGCTGATCCGTTATGAATGCACAAATTTCATCTGGGAACGAAACCTTATCTGGTATCCTTGACCACGTTAAAGTTTCGGTCCGAACTTAATCAGCTTTGGCGAAAGCCGTCCAAAATTTGGGGTTTCCCGCCCAAGTCTGGACCACGTTCTTTGGTGACGGTTGCCACGTGCTCCTTATCAACTGCCAGGTTATCTGGTCCGTTGAATCGCAATAGTCCTCTGTCCGTGGCCGTCCGATCAGATTCACCGGGCGCGGTCATTTCCCCCTCGCATATAAATTCTGCGCCGCCACCCTCCTCGTTTCACTTCGCACCTTCACCGTCACCACCTTCCGAAGCACCACCGCACTGCTCCTCCTTGAGCTCGATGACGTCGACCATCTTCGCCGCTTCGCTGCCGGAAAGAGGTCGCCGGAGTCATTCCTCGCCGCCGCAGATCATCTTCCTCTCCGCGCCGCCGTAGTCGCTGCACATCACCAAGCTAGGGTATGTGTAGTGCGAACTCGTTCATCCATTCTTCCTGTTCGAGTTCGTCCGCGGTAGAAATTGCTTATTTTTACTGCATTTCCCAGATCCTTACTGATAGGTAACTTATGCGGATGCGGTTTGTAGTTGTCCCTCGCATCAGAATCAGATCTAGGGTTTGTGTTATGTCTCGTACGAACGGAATGATTAGCACGTTTACTAGTATTTTCTTCGAACCTACTAGTTCGTTCTACACATTTCCTTCGCCCGAAACATTTCTCAAAGTCTGCATCTACCTCTTCATCAAAAACGATTTCTGTTTCAAAATCTTCGCTATGTGCATTCGTAACCCTGTTCCCGTTTTACCTCGCATCTATCTATGTTCACAGGAAAATGCAGTCAGTTGAGGATTCAGCTAAACCAGTTAGTCGGGCTGACAGAGATGATGTTATTCTGTGCACCGCTGATGAATCCAAAGCTCCGAATGCTAAGGGCCCAACGGTAGGCCCATCAACCAGCAAGAGAAAAAGGACCGATCAAAATGCCGACGAGCAAGAAGAGACTGCTCCGAAGAAGAAGAGGGGTGGAAGACAAGCTTACACCAACACCGCCGAATACATCTCTCATGATCGGTATGACACTGTTCCAAGAGAAACCAAACACCAGAGAGATACGCGTCAACAATGGATTCGCCGTCACTGGGTGCGCAAGTGGTTCAACTATGAATTTGTTCATCATCGGTTTGCTCAGAACTTTGCGTTTCATCCACCCTGGGGTGACTGCCGGGAAATTTCTCTCATCAAGCCAAATGGTCCCCAAGAAAGACCACCTCCTCCAACGAATGCTCATGAGTCATCTCTTCGTACACCCGCATCTTATCCTGAAGAGCTTGCTAAGCGACAGCACAATGCCATCAAGCGAGCCCAGAGGGCCGAAAAACAAAAGGCTCGTGAACAGGAAAACCTTCGCCTTCTCAAAGATGATGTGGAGAAGAAAAAGGCCGCAGGAAAATCTGGAGTCATTCTAAGCGCAAGCATGACCCCAGCGCTGCAGCAAAGAGAAAGAGCGCACCAAAAAGGAAAAAAGGCTGAACCTGCTGATGATATTCAAATGGATGATTCTTCGGCTGATGATGATGATCCTCCGCTCACCAAGGAAGAAGTTGCTGCTACTCTCAGCGAGGAAGTGAATATCACTACAACAACTGTGCTGCCTGACCTTCGGGTTAATATTGCTCCATCTGCACCACCGAAGAACACGGCTAGAGAAACACCTGCTACCACTGTCACGATGAAGCAGCATGTGAACACAACTCCTCATCCCGATGCTATAAATTTGAAGGATTTGGTAGTTGACGCTCCTGTGAGTTCTGCAAACCCAGGCGAAAATATTCCCAAGCCTAACCTGAAGAAAATCAAGGCGCCTACCGAGAAAGTTGCTCCACTAGCTACTGCTCCGAAGGAGAAGGCTGCTAAATTTGCCCCTTCCTTGACTCAGGCGTTGGCTTCTAAGCCTCCCTCCGAGCAAGTTGCAGTCCCGACTGCTCCCTCAGTCAAGTCTGATGCTCCTCACTATTATAATCACATATTCATCATGGAACCACTCGGTAAATTTGTGGACAATCCATTCGATGGAGAAGTGGCTTCTCTACCTATTCTTGCCGAAGTTGTTACTCAAGCCACCTCCGTAGTTCAAGAACTTCGAGAAGATGCAGTTGAGATAAACTCTCTCTCTCTCTGCCGAGCTAATGGACCTTGATAATCGAATGAAAACTGCCTCTTCAAAATTTGTCATTAAAGCACTCGAGGATTCCTACAAGGACATTAACCGTGCTATGACTCTCCTTCGTCACCGAAGGTTACGCTTTCACACGGATCTAGATGAAATTGTTCAGAAGATCTGTGATGAACATCAAGCCAAAGTCACTGGATACAATGATCTGGTCAAGGGCCATATTGATCAAGTTGTTCAGCAAAAGAAGAAGCAACGAAAAAGAATTGCGACGAAAAATGCACCTCCTGCTCCGAAAGAACCACCACCTGTACACCAAGATGCTCAGTCCCCTGCTCCACAAGAAAAATCTCCTGAGCTAGCTATTCTTTCGAACCCTCCAGTCAAGGACTCGGATGCTCCTCTCTCGCCAAGGCCAACTGAATCAGTGCATGTGGCCTCCCCTGCTCGAGCTGATATTCCCTCGCAACCATTTGTGTCTGAGGAAGGTGAAATCCCTCACTCTGAGCCCCAAGCTTCTCCTGCTCATGAAGCTCAAAAAGTCTCGGCTTCTCTTATAGTCGAGCAACAACAGATTCTGGTCGAGCAACAACCTTCAGTGAATGAACCCGCCTCAGTGCCTACTGTGATTGAACCAGCTCTGCCGCTTTCTACCTCAGCACCTCCCACAGTTGCAACACCTGCTCCGTCTCAACTTAAGTTATCCATCAACACAGCTACCCGAATGCCAGATGTTGGTCCTTCCGAACGGAAATCTGTCTCTGCTCGCCGCACGGACTCGGTTGTCTATGGTGATGAATATCTTTCTCCTGAAGAAGAACTCAAGTATCCATACCCTCGTGAAGAACTGCCTTTGTTCTCGTCAGGTGCAGGCGCAAAAGGTCCTCTTTTCAATCGAAATGCGCATCCCAAATTCTTTCAAACCAGTCCGTATGACGGGCCGCGCACTTCTGATTCGCCTCGTTTCTGGACTAAGGAACAGGCCATCTATTACTCTCGGGTTCTCTATGAGAGCAGAAAGATATTTCCTCACGAATATCTCGACATTCCTGCTATGCGCAACATTGGCTGTTTCAATCAATTGCTTCAGGATCTGGATGATTTCTGCCTCACCAAGGTCTTTGCGTTCGAGCACCCTTGGAACAGAGAAATAATTCTTCAATTCTATGCAACCCTATATATCTCTGGCGATGAATCTGATAGCTCCACATGGGTCATGGAATGGATGACCGAAGGAAAATGCATCAAATGCACCGCAACAGATTTTGTCTCGCACTTCCATTTCCCTCACTTTGAGCACGGTGATACAGAAATTCGGGTTCATAACATTGATGTTATATCAGATGACATTTTTCGATGCACTATGGATCCAGAAAAGGTTCGTGACTACTCTAGTCCTCCTCGTCCAGAGCACTTATCGTTCGAAAATCAGACGCTATTCCACATGCTTTCCTACACCATCTGTCCTCTGGCGGGTATGAATCCGGACAAGTCCATCTCAGATGTTCTTCGCAATGCTATATATGCAATCTCTGAGCGATACATTTTCGATGTGGAAGACATGTTCCTACGCATTCTGAAGGATTCCGCTCAATATCCCTTCTGCATCAAAGTGTTTGCGCCATGGATCTAGAAAGTTATTGATCATGCAATGCGCACAGTGTATCTCGCAAAGGAAAGCCATAAGTGCTTCATTCCTCCTGTTCGCGATACTTTGAAAGTCATGGATGATATCTCTTCGGGCAAATCACCCGCATCAAGCCCTCAAGCCTATCACACGAAATTCGACGGGCCACGTCTGCCTCAGCGCGACCGAAAGATTTCGCCTCAACCTCCATCGCAACTCGAAGTTAGTTTGCGTACTCAACAACTGCTGCTACAGCATATCACTGAGGATCAACACGAGAAAGAACATCTCGCCTCCGAGCTAAATGTTCTCAACAATCGCACAAGGATAATGCATATGATAGCTGATGAAAACAAGAAGAGGCTCTGGAAACTGCTTCGCAAGTTCTTCACCGAGAAACAACTCCTAACTGTCAATCTCCAAGAGCTCTATGATTATATTGACAAAGGCTTCATTGTCGAAGATTTTGAAGATCGGAGTACCCCTCCTCTGCCTACTCGGGAGACTACAACATATCTTCTTCATCTCAAGCTTCGCAAACTGCTTGACGAATCTGAAGCCACCTCACCGACTGAGAAACCTGCCGAAGGCAATATGCATTCCCATGCTCCTCCTGTGGCCACTACAGTGATTCCCTCGTCTGCTCAGCCCCAAGCTGTTATCTCTGAAGGAAAATCTGTTGCAGCTAAAGACGAAGAAAATGCCGTCACTTCCGAAGAGGAACTCACCTCGGACAGCTCGTCTGGAGATGCCACCGATTGAGCCATGCTCTGCGGTTCTTCACTCATGTTATTCGTCACCTTTTTGACACTTGTTGACAAAAAGGGGGAGAATTACATCGAGTCTCGATAAATTTGCTTTCGGTGTTTCGTTTGATTTTGGTTTCGTGTGAGTTTGCAGCTTCTGGTTTGAACTGTTTTAGTACTATGCTGTTAAACTTGTTGTAAAACTCGTTAACTTCTGCGTTGTAATGCTTATAACCCTTGCTGCTGCACCATTCCCTAGAAGTATTTGTCTTGCAGGTGGAATTATTATCAGAAGTTAAAAATTAATTGCACTACGATCTCGATGGATTATATCTCATCAGTGAGAATCAATGTCTCGAATGATTGAAATTTCCTCCATATACCTCACTTATTGCAGGAGAATTTATCTCATATCTTTCTTCCCTGCATACATTAAGGGGGAGTCTATTTCATCTCCGAGCAAAGTAACATTCACTCACTCTTGTTGAAATAGCCTTTCACTTATTTATCTTCACTTCGATGTTTATCTGTTTTGTCATCAATCATCCAAAAAGGGGGAGATTGTTGGTGCAATAATTTGCCTCCTTATGTTTTGGAGATTGTTGACAAACAGTGAGGGACTAATGTGTTTGCTAGTGCACACAGAGTAACAGGTCCCTGGAGTCAAGAGGAGTTTGGATTCAAACTCCGAAGAACATTCCCTGCGTAGCAGTGAAAGTTATCACCGAAGATTATGATGACAAGAGTGACCCCTCAAAATTTGCTGACGCGAAGCAATCGATTCGGTGCCTGTTCGAAGAATATGACATCAGCCGAGAAGATTGGAGACGAAGCGAAGACGTAGAATTCATTTCGTTGTTTCTCTTCTTTTTATTGAGTCATAGGACCACCGTACTATTAAGAGGGGTGTAGCGTACGAAGATTTGATTCGCTGATGCTAAACCCAAATCCCATGAAAGTTGCCAGAGAAATCTCTATGTGTTCCGAGCAAATACTTGCCAGCAAGAGACTGTGATCTTCTTCGCTGCGAGAGATTTGTATCAGACCGAGGAGTTAGCATTACTTGCTCCCCAAGTAATGTTACCGTTGCACCCAAAATCCGACCGTTGTGAACGTGTCGGTTGGCCATTGGCTGGACAGCGTGTCCAAAATGGTCATTTCCCATCAGGGAAGGCTGCGGCTATAAATAGCCACCCCGCACCGGCGTTGTCCGGTGCCTGCTCCGTTTGATTCTGAGAAGTTGTTGAGCAACCCCCTCTCCGAGAGATTTGAGTTTAAAATCCACCGAGAGAAAACCCTAGAGCCAAAAAATTAGATAGTGGTTCAGCATCACTCGAATCTAAGTCCAGTACGCTCCGCCTATTACTCTTGAGAGCTGCGAACTCTCTTGACGGTTAGGTGTCAATTTCTTCAGAGACCAAGAGTAATTGTGGTTCTCGAAGAAGAAGTCTGTAAAGGTTCGGAGATCGCCTCAAGCATCTACCACGAGTAATCGGCATTGGTTGATGAACCAATTGTCGAGGAGAATAGGGCGAAGAGAGTTTATCTTCTGTGTTAAATCACAACCCCTCCAACCAGACGTAGTCCTTTTACAGAAGGGAGAACTGGTCTACCAAACACTCTGTCGCCATCGAGCATCACTGGTCACCTCTGCAACCCTCTTTTACATTCGAACTGTGACATATGACATATTTCAAAAATGTGATTTACCTCGATGCATGCTGTTAGTTTCTATTCGGTAGTTTGTATTCGCTCACTGCATACCGTTTTCATTCGTTCCGCTGCTGGGTTCCGAGAGTTTTGATATTTCCGAAGAAAATTTAAAACTCCCATTCACCCCCTCCCCTCTGGTAGACATACTTCGTTCCTACAACCAGGATGAACGGGCAATGTATCTCTTCACCCTCCAGAACGAGAGCTTCACGGTCACCATCGCCAACACCATCAAGCGGGTCGATGTGTACGCCCAGAATGCCGAGGCCCTCCCAGTGTGGGAGATCATGAGAGCCTAGAAATGCGAATGAGCCTGGAAGGATTAATTCGTTGGTGTCCGAGAGCGAAATATTTTGTGTTACAAAGTTAGTCGTGGACCCTGTGTGGGAGGTTTGGGATCATGTTCTTGCCCGTGCGCTGGTCATGCGTCAAGCATACACCTTTTACTTTTAATACACGGCATTTGTGAGGTGTAGGATTTCTCACACATCACTATACATAGGGCCTTCCAGACTATCTCATAGATTTTATCCTGTAAAGTCGTGTGAGCTGTTTCATATGCTCGAGTGTGAATGAATTGCAGGGGATGCCACTTCTGCTGGTTGAGACACTGATGGCGTGTGTGCTTGTTGCCGCTGCTCACATGTGGATGAGTAGTATAGTGCACAACTGCATTAGCTTGGGACGTATGTGCTTCAATACATTTCATTTTTTTGCTGTTGGGCTTTAATATTCTACTCCATTTCCGATGGATAAAAATGTTTGAGGCTACTATAGTATATGTGAAATATACAAATATGTTTTCCTTGTTTTCTTACCGTCTAATGTGTTTGGCATTTTTTCTTTCAGATTTACCTCTCTTCTTTGTGCAGCAGGTACAAGGTCTCACCATGTTGAAGGCCACTTCCAGTTCTTCTATTTTCATTTTCATCTTATTTTTTTAATGCATTTTTTCTACCTTATAAGGACTTGAGGTGATTCCTGGGTTGTAGGGCATGGGGAGCTTCACAATTATGTTAGCTCTATACTGAATGTATCAAAACATTGTTATGGTTACTTTTTATTGTTTGGTTACACAAAGTCATGGTAGCACAAGTTGTATGTATAGCTTGTGATACATGGTGATGCATATTTGTGAGGTTAATTGTGTGTCCCATTTATTGATGCTTTGACGGTTTCTGATTTAGTGGTTTACACTTAAGGCGCATAGCATCAGCGAAGATATGATTAGGCTTAAGATATAAGGAGAAATAATGGTTATATATGAAAGTTAAATACACATGGTTTGTCGCTTCCGTGAAGGATGGAGTTATGATAATAGATGAAATATGCTCAATGTCTAACTTTCACATTTTGTTGTATATGGATCCAGAGTCGATGACCAAGTTGTTGTCTATGTGTGTGTTACTTGATTGTCAATCTGTGGGACGAAATTGACTAAGGTATTGTTGTATGTAATGTGTTTTGTAAAGTCTGTATGGCTAAGAAGTTCATTGTGTACGCATGTTCGATACGAGATATGGTGCGCATACGGAAAGAACTATATCAGCAAAGCTATATATAGTTCAAATTAAGATTTGAGCTTCATTGTTGCACTTGTTCATTTTATTGAAATATAATTGTGTCCTAACTAGAATGACTGAGGAAATTTCTTTTTACGATTATACGTGCGTTGCACGTGCACGCTTACTAGTCAATCAAAGGAGATGGATTGTAGAAACCAGAAACAGACGTGAGAAGCCGACGGGTGCGAGCCTGCGGGGCTGGCCTGGTCGGGCTGAGAAGATGGGCCCTGATGCACCACTGTTGGGCCAACCTGATGCCTTGGGCCCATTTAGATGCTATTGGCTGTAAAAAAAAATTTGGACCCTGATGCCTGTGCATCTGGGTCAGCCCATTGGGCTCCGCCCCGGTTCACAGGTATAAATACAAGTTCCAAGTACACTGTGCAGCTGATCGTGATTCGTGAGCTAACTAAGTCCTAGAATCCTACGGAGAGAGTAAAGCGAAGAGAGGGACCATGGCTGGATCCATAGGAATATGTCACACCGCTATGAGGGTGGAGCCGGGAGAGGACCAGGTCATGCATGTAAACAACCAGCATAACCCAGTTTCCCTCAAAACCAACACATCTCCAGAATGTAGAAATTCATGTTGCCTCCCAACCCTAAGCTTAAGCATGCTGCAGGACAGTGGCGATTCTATGATAACTGGAGAATAATAACTGTATTGATTGGGGCCTCGAAGGGCTGTTTATATAGATTACAAAACTTGGTCTCCAAGACTAATAGAGATAGATTACAATTCCAAACCTTGCCGGATATACTATCCGTAACCGACCTATACTCTAATATCCCCCCGCAGTCTCAGCATCAGGAGTAACGATGTTGAGACTGGAGCGTATGTCGGTGAAAGATGCAGTCGGAAGCCCTTTGGTGAAAATGTCAGCAAATTGAGCGCTGGTAGGTACATGAAGAACACGAACTTCGCCAAGAGCCACCTTCTCTCGAACGAAGTGTATGTCAATCTCAATGTGCTTGGTGCGACGATGCTGAACTGGATTGGAAGCCATGTATACTGCAGAGATGTTGTCACAATAAACGATGGTTGCACAATCAAGTGGGCGATGAAGTTCCATGAGAAGCTGACGCAGCCACACCGCTTCAGCCACAGCATGAGCAACCGACCTATACTCAGCCTCAGCAGAAGACCTGGAAACTGTTGCCTGCCTTTTAGAACACCAAGAAACAAGATTATCACCCAAATAAACACAAAATCCGGATGTGGACCGTCGAGTATCTGGACAACCTGCCCAGTCTGCATCAGAATAAACTGTCAAGCTTGTCGGAGAAGAGGAGTTAATGAGAAGACCATGATCAAGAGTTCCTTTTAAATAGCGAAGAATGCGGTGGATGTGAGCAAGATGAGGAGCACGAGGATCATGCATAAAAAGACAGGCTTGCTGAACGGAGTATGAAATGTCGGGCCTAGTGAGAGTGGCGTATTGTAGGGCACCGGTGATGCTACGATACAAGGTGGGGTCAGAAACAGGATCACCATCAGCCGACAACTTGGCACCAATGTCAGCCGGGGTACGAGTGGGTTGACAATCAGATATACCAGCACGAGAAAGCAAGTCTAAAAGATAAGATCGTTGAGAGAGAAAAAGGGAAGACTTTGTACGAGAAACGGTAACGCCAAGAAAATGATGAAGAGGACCAAGATCAGTCTTGGAAAATTCATGACTAACAGAAGAGATTATATGTTGAAGAAAAGAGTCAGAGCTAGCCGTGAGAACTATATCATCAACATAAAGCAAGAGATAGGCAGTGTGGGAAGATGAGCGAAAAATAAATAAGGAAGAATCAGATTTGGAGGGAATGAAGCCTACTGTTTGAATAAAGGCAGCAAAACGTTGAAACCATGCACGAGGAGCTTGTTTAAGACCATAAAGAGATTTGTGAAGAAGGCAAACAGAATTGGGAGAAGAGGGATCCGCAAAACCAGATGGTTGCTGACAATAAACAGTTTCATTAAGAGTGCTGTGAAGAAAAGCATTTTTAACGTCGAGCTGATGAATGGGCCAAGAGGAGGAAACAACAAGACTAAGAACGACATGAATAGTACTGGGTTTAACAACAGGAGAAAAAGTTTCATCAAAATCAATGCCCTGTTGCTGAGAGAAACCACGACACACCCATATGGCTTTGTAACGAGCAAGAGTGCCATCAGAATGAAATTTATGACGAAAAACCCATTTTCCAGAAACAACATTAACGCCAGGAGGTTTGGGAACAAGAGTCCATGTATTATTTTGCTGAAGAGCATTAAATTCATCGCGCATAACTGAGAACCAAAGAGGATCAAGAAGAGCACGTTTGTAAGAAGATGGAATAGGAGAAAGGGTTGGGGTGGCTGTGAGGTTGAGGCGTTTGGTGGGCAGAAGGAAGCCGCGTTTGCTGCGGGTGCACATGACGTGATCATTAGTGGGTGGTGGAATGGGAACGGCGTTGGGTGGTAGTGGTGGTGGGGAGTTTGGCGGTGCCGAGGTTGCCGGGGCCGTGCTTGCCGGGTCCGGACTTGCTGGTTCCGGGCTTGCCGGGCCTGGCAGTGTCGTGTTTGTCGGGTTTGCCGGACTTGCCGGGTCCGGGCTTGCCGGGTCTGGGCCTGCCGGTGCCGTGGTTGTCGGGCTTGCCGGACTTGTCGGGTCCGGACTTGCCGGTTGTGCCGGTGCCAGGCTTGCCGGGCTGGTCAGGCTTGCTGGTCTGGCCGCGGGAGAGGGGGTGTAGGTAGGGATTGATGAGGTGGTAGTGACAGAATAAGGAAAACAGTTTTCATCAAATGTGACGTGGCGAGAGACAAGGACGCGACCAGAAGATGGATCAAAACAGCGATATCCTTTGTGATCATCAGAAAGACCAAGGTGAATGCAAGGTAGTGAACGTGGTTCAAGTTTGTTGGAGGCGGTAGAGACAGTGTTCGGGAAACAAAGACAGCCAAAAACACGTAAAAAAGAATAATCGGGATGGGAGAGAAAAAGAGATTGAAAAGGCGAATAAAGAGGACAAGTCTTAGTTGGACGAATATTTAGAAGTAGAGTGGCAGTGCGAAGGGCTTCGGCCCAAAAACGAGAGGATAGAGAAGCTTGTAGGAGCAAGGTGCGAAGAATATCATTAATGGAGCGAAGAGAACGTTCAGCTTTACCGTTTTGAGGGGAGGTATAAGGACAAGAAAAACGAAGAAGAATGCCTTGAGAGAGAAAGAAGTTGCGGTTTTGAGTGTTGTCAAATTCTCGACCATTATCACATTGAATAAATCGAATGGGCAAGCCAAAGTGTGTAAAAACATATCGTCGAAAATTGAGAAAGATGGCATGGACTTCAGATTTAGCACGGAGAGGAAAAGTCCAAATATAATGAGAATAGTCATCCAAAATCACAAGATAATATTTGTAACCAGAGACACTAGGAACGGGAGAAGTCCATAAATCACAGTGAATTAATTCAAAGGAAAAGTGCTAATGGTAGTAGAGGTTCCAAAAGGTAATCGAACATGTTTGCCGCATTGACAGGCATTACAAAGAGAGGGATTATGAGGAATACTAGAACTAGGGATACAAAATTCTTGCCGCAAAGACGACAAGGTTGTTTTATTGGGGTGTCCTAGACGACGATGCCACAAGTCCAGTGAGGCAAGCATGGCGCGGGGAGTGGACGTAGGTGTGCCATGAAGCGGATAAAGATCGCCCGTGCTATTGTACCGAGCGAGTACCTCCCCCGTTGCCAGATCCTTCACAGACAAACCAAAAGGGTCAAAAGCCAAAATTACTCGATTGTCAATACAAAATTGGCGAACAGAAATAAGATTTTTGATGAGGGAAGGAGAAACAAGAATATTGCGGAGAAGAAAATTGCCGAAAGAGGAAGGGATGTAAGAGTGACCGGTGCAGGAAACAGGTATGGTGGAACCATCACCAATGGTGATCGTAGAAAAAACAGAAGGAAAGCAAGCTGACAGCAAATTCATATTTGAAGACATATGCGAGGATGCACCAGAATCGAAAATCCAATCCGTACCTTCGTTATTGAGAGTAAAGTTGTTCATGGCGTTGATGAAGGCGGCTTGATCCCAGGCCGGCTGTTGTGGAGGAGCAGAGGGGCCAGGAGCGTGCATGGGAGCGTAGGGCAGAGTCGGCGACTGGTAGTAGGTTGCCGGGGCCGGCAAGGTGCCGTAAGCCGGCAAGCCCGGTAAACCCGGCAAGGTGCCGTAAGAAGCCGGCAAGGTGTAGTACGGTGGCGGTAGTCCTGGCGCGCTGGGAGGTGGCGTAGGAGTGGCGATGTAGACATGCGCCGGCGGCTTGGGCCCAAGGAGTCCAGGAGAGCCGGTTGCCGGGCGAAGGCCAGGGCTCCACGTGCCCGTGTAAGCAGGCGGGGCACCGTACAGCGAAGAGGCCGGCCAGGGCATCGGCCAAGCTTGAACAAGGCCAGTCCAGGGATCGTGCGGAGGCTGCCATGTCGAGGGAGCCGGTGGCGATGGAGAGGCCGATGGCGGAGCTTGGGCAGTGCCGGCAGAGCGAGATGCAGGGGGCCGGTAGATCGGATTCTTGCCCCGGTAGTTCGGGCTCGGGCGCCAGCTTTGGGGCGGTGGAGTAGCTGCTGCCGCCGCGGTAGGAGGGGAGGGTGCGGCAGATTGGCGCGGCACGCCAGGCGGGGCCCCGGCAAGCCCGGCCCCGGCAAGCCCGACCCCGGCAAGCCCGGCCCCGGCTAGCCCGACCCCGCAAGCCCGGCCCCGGCAAGCCCGACCCCGGCAAGACCGGCCCCGGCAAGCCCAGCCACGGCAGGAGCGGCAGCGTGAAACACCTGCGGTGGCCGTTGCGCCTTGCGAGCTTGATTCTTCTCTTCTTGCTGGAGGAGAGAGCGAACCTCCTTGAAGGTGGGGTAGGGCTTGAGCATGGGGATGAAGGACTGCTGCTTCTCGAGCTGCTCGACGAGGCCGACGAGGAGAGCGTTGATGAGGGCGCGATCGTCGACGTGATCGCCGAGTTCACGGAGTTCGTCGCCGATCGCCTTGATTCGCTGGCAGAAAACGGTGACCGGGGCGTCTCCTTGGATGATCGTACAGAGCTCGGTGTTGAGGGCGTTGATGCGCGCGTCGGAGTTGTCCTGGAACAGCTGCTGAAGGGACGCCCAAAGCTCGGCGGCGGTGGCGTCGTCGGAGGAGACCAGATTGAAGAGCTCCGTGGAGATGCGTGTGTAAATCCACTGGATGATGGCGAGATCATCTTTCACCCAGCGATGATCGGTGTGCTGCGGAGGGTAGGATGGATCTATGTGGTGGCGGAGGCCGCAGCGGCCGAGATGGATGGTGAAGAGGTGGCGCCAATGGTAGTAGTTGTGGGCGCCAAGATCTAACGAGATCGGGATGAAGGGGGAGACATCGGCAATGGTGTCGGCGAGGGAGAGAATTGGTAATTGAGGGGGAGGTATTTGGGTAGTTGTGGAGCAGGAAGAAGAAGAGGGGGCGCCGGCGGCGCGGAACTCGGCCATGGAGAAGAGGGGCCGAGTCGGCCGGGGCGGCGGCACGGGTGGCGGTGCCATGCCAGGTGCGGAAAACCTAGGCGTCTGATACCATGATAACTGGAGAATAATAACTGTATTGATTGGGGCCACGAAGGGCTGTTTATATAGATTACAAAACTTGGTCTCCAAGACTAATAGAGATAGATTACAATTCCAAACCTTGCCGGATATACTATCCGTAACCGACCTATACTCTAATATTCTACACAATAGTTGTGGTCTCAATAGACATCTATAGACTAGTCAAGTGCTTGTCTGTTGAGTCTACACTGGTGATCACACTTTAAACAAACGAGGACAAATAGCCATCTAGGAGTATATATGTGCAAAGCTATCGAGCTGCTGTTTCTAATTAGTATTTCACCAGCCGCTATTATTGAGCTTGTAGTACTATATATGTCGTGTACGTAGTAACTGTCCAAATCAATTGTGCATAATATATACTTGAGGGGGGA
Organism: Elymus sibiricus; assembly: GCA_039707655.1. Lineage (NCBI taxonomy): Eukaryota > Viridiplantae > Streptophyta > Magnoliopsida > Poales > Poaceae > Elymus > Elymus sibiricus. Next base: position 36,549,654 of record CM077674.1, read on the forward strand.
CGGGGGGCGGACCACCTGACTTAAGAATTAGTTTTGTCGTACATATATCATCTTCAATGTTCGGTCATCTAAGTAACAGTTGTCAACTCTTAGTACTCCCTCCGTCCAGGTGCATAGGACATCTAAGGAGCTGCATCGCAACCTAGGTGCGTGGAGATTGGATGGAGAATATTGAACCAAAAATCAATTACAACAATGACTCCTATTTGGCCCGCTTGGAAAATTGGGAGAAGCCAACCACTACGTTGGTTTCCCATGTCATTAATTACTAAATACCAACATGCAAATCCTATTTAATGCGTCAGCCAATGAAAATATCAGCATGCAAAGTAAAAATTAATGATCACAGGGAATGAGGAGCTTCTTCCACGCATGGTGACTTTATATATTTGGAATACTAAATTTTCATTAGATGCCCTATGCACCTGGACAGAGGGAGTACCTTTTTGTCTCCCTGCCGCCATATAAATACCACTTGTAAGCTTTACTTCTCGTTTGCAACATTTGTGGAGGTAGCTGCAATCGACACGTCACATTTTATACACTAACCAAATACCAACGCCGCTCGCATGGAGCAGGAGTGATAAGGTAATTAACTACCATGTCACTCTGAGCTTTAAGTACTTTTCATGGGTGAGTGTATATCGTTTTCCTAAAAAAATGTGAAGATTTGCTATTTGGAAGAAACTGATAACCAACGGATGGAAAGGGGCCGGTTAATTACTGTTTGTTGCCGCGTTCAACTTCTTGATTCATCCTATTCCAGCTAAGATCCAAGGCTTTTTTATGACTTGTCATATCTTGTTTAAAAGATGGAATGTTTAGTTTTTTAATACTAATATGGATTATTATTATAAGTCCATTATATAATATAATTAAAACAAGGGCAAAAGAAGCTACATGGTGCATCCACAAAGGTTAAAATATCTACGCGGTCAATTTTTTTATTTTAGCAGCTAAGATTTTAAAAAGGGTCTGTCTACATCTCAGTCGACTGAGACTCAGTCGGCTGATGTCAGCCATTTAAATCTTGGACGATTTTGCCTTTGTCCGGTTTCATCTTCGTTCTGGTCTGGGCTTGGTGACAGGGCTGAGGTACATTCACCTTAATGAGGCCGGACATCAACTAGAGCAGTGGCTACTACAAAAGACAAAGAAGGACGCCCGACTTCTTTTCCGCATGTTCAGGCAGCCTGCACTTGGGATTTTATTTTGTTTTTCTGCTAGTTCTTCGTCTCGCCTTTGACGAGGCATGACTTTTTTCATTTTCATTTTTTTGTTTTTACTTTCTCTTTTCTGTTTTGTTTTGTTTCCTTTTTATTTTTTCCACCTATTTTTTATTTTTATCTAAAGATCTAATATAAATAATTATAACTTAATTTCAATTTTGACGTTGCTTCACATTTATATTGTGTCCCCGTGTTGGAAAAAAAGATAGGAAATAAAAATAAGGGGATTGCTAAAACTCTTTTTTTTTCTCTTTTTTTTTTGCGGAAAAGGGATTGCTAAAACTCAGTTGACTGAGATTTAGCGAAGTCTCAGTCACATTCGTATCCATCAGATACATGTGCTGTAAGATTCGTGCGAGGTGGTCCATTCTTTTGTACCAGCTAGGGAGGCTACAGCCATTTTATTTTTCTTCTCTGGTGAGCATGCGGACGGGCCGGGCGGCCTTCTCTTGTGTTCAGGTCTTTCTTCACGTGGCAAGATGAGTTTGCTATAGGCTATTTCTTCGTGACCTGCCTTTTTGTACGGGCTGCTCTGTCTGTTGTGACTTATACTTTTTTTCCTTTGCTTCTTTTCCTCATTTCATAGTTCTTCTTTATAAATATGTGGAATTTGTCCGGTGTGGGTGTTTGTTCAAAAACTAAAGTTTTTTGCTATATGAATTCATAAAGGGGAAAACTCATAACATCTGGAGAGTTCGTAGGGTGTCTCGAATGCAGCTTTTCGAGGTGTTTTTTTTTTCACTTATTTTTCACACGTGTATTTAGCGAAGTCTAAGTCGATTCGATGATCGTTGGATTTTGTTGTCAAGATTCGTGCAGAGTTGTGTTTTATTTTCAAAGAGTTGACGCGCATGTACCGGTACGCAACGCATCAGCTATTCTTGTGTGTGCGTTCGCCAGCAATGCGACGGGGCCTTTTTGCCTGTGCTTTTTTTCTTTTTGTCTTGTTTTGTTTGTTGCCGGCCCATTTGGGTGTGAGGGATGCACATGGGAAGATGTACATATGCACTTTGTACAGGTACAGGGAGAAGCATAGAGAGTCACATGTACCAAGTTTTCCTCTGTTTTTTCTTTTTCTTTTCTTTTTTCTTTTTCTTTTTATTTTTATTACATTATTATTATTTTAAATATATTTATTTTTGATTTTTTTATGTTCTACTTTTAGTGCATTCCTAATTTATATCCCTTTTTAGTGTGGGATTTTAAATTTTTTGTTGTTTTCTCCCACATGTGCCATCTGCACGTTGAACACACGAGTCTTCTCTGCGTAAGATATAGCACCTTTTTCGTTTTTATTTTTACACGGCGACAACAATGCAATTACATGTCTTCAACGTGACCGCAATTTAGGGGTGTTTTGTGGGGGGAGGAGGCAGTTGCATGCATGTCACTAGGCATGCAACTGGAAATGTCGCACCCGACTGTAACTACATGTCTTCAACGGAACAGCAACTTAGTGAAGTTTTGTCTGGTGAGGGGGGCAGTTGCATGTTCACCACTAGTCCACTAGGTACACAACTGCAAGTGTCGCCCTTGACTATAACGGCATGTCTTCAACGCGACTGCAACTTAGTCACGTTTTGTCTGGGAGAAGGGGCAGTTGTAAGTGTCGCCCCCGACTGCAACTACATGTCTTCAACGCGACTGCAACTTAGTGGTGTTTTGTCGGGGGAGGGGCAGTTGCATGTTCGTCACTAGGCACGCAACTGCAAGTGTCTCCCTCGATTGCAACTGCATGTCTTCAACGCGACTGCAACTTAGTGGCGTTTTGTCGAGGGGAGGGGCTAACTGCAAGTGTCGCCCACGACTGCAACTGCATGTCTTCAACGCGACTGCAACTTGGGGGTGAAATTTGTATTTTGTCGGGGGGAGGCAGGAATTTCCATGTCTGCAACTAGACACGAAACTGCAAGTGTCGCACCCGACTACAACTGCATGTCTTCAACGCGACTGCAACTTAGTGGTGTTTTGTCGGGGGGAGGGGGCAGTTGTAATTGCCACCCCCGACTGGAACTGCATGTCTTCAACGCGACTGCAACTTAGTGGTGTTTTATCGGGGGAGGGTGGGAGTTGCATGTTCATCACTAGGCACGCAACTCCAAGTGTCGCACTCGACTGCAACTGCATTTCTTCACCGCGACTGCAACTTAGTGGTGTTTTGTCGAGGGGAGGGACCAACTGCAAGTATCACCCCCAACTGTAACTACATGTCTTCAACGCGACTTCAACTTGGTGGTGAAATTTGTATTTCGTCGGGGAAAGACAAGAATTTGCATGTCTGCCACTAGATACGCAACTGCAAGTGTCGCACCCGACTGCAACTGCATGTATTCAACGCAACTGCAATTGAGTGGTGTTTTTCGGAGGAGGGGGCAGTTGCATGTCTGTCACTAGGCATGCAACTGCAAGCGTTGCCCCCTACTACAACTGGATGTCTTCAACGCGACTGCAACTCAGTGGTGTTTTGTCAAGGGAAGTGGGCAGTTGCATGTTTCCCATTAGGCATGCAACTGCAAGTATTGCCCTTGACTGCAACTACATGTTTCCAATGTGACTGCAACTTGGGGGTGGAATTTGTATTTTGTCGAGGAAGGGGGGAATTTGCATATCCACCGACCCATTTTGAGTGTGAGGGATGCACATGGGCAGATGTACAGATGCGCTTTGTACTGGTAGAGGGAGAATCATAGAGAGTCACACGTATCAAGTTTTCCACAGTTTTTCCCTTTTTCTTTTCTTTTTCCTTTTTTTCTTATTTTCTCTCTTTCTTATTTTATGTTTTATTATTTTAAAATATTAATTTATTAGGTTCTATTTTTATTTGTATTTCTAGTTTTATTAATTTCAGTGTGGGCTTTTTGTTTTTGTTTTCTCCCACGCGTGCCATCTGCACACAGAACACATGAGCCTTTTCTGCGAAAGATTTAGCTCTTTTTCTATTTTTTATTTTTACACGATGAATGCACTATAATTGCATGCCTTCAGCGTGACTATAATTTAGTGGTGTTTATCCGGGGGAAGGGGGGGCTTGCATGCCTGTCACTAAGCATGCAGCTACAAGTCTCTCCCCCGACTTCAACTGAATATCATCAACGTGACTGCAATTTTGTGGTGTTTTATTGAGAGGTGGGGGGAGGGCAGTTGCATGTCCGTCACTAGACACGTAACTGCAAGTGTCGCCCCCGACTGCAACTGCATGTCTTCAACGCGACTACAACTTAGTGGTGTTTTGTCGGGGAGAGGGCCAAGTGTTGCCCCCAACTGCAACTGCATGTCTTCAACGCTACTGCAACATGGGGGCAAAAATTTTGTTTTATCGGGGGAAGAGAAGAATTTGCATGTCTGCCAATAGGCACGCAACTGCAAGTGTTGTCCCCGACTGCAACTGAATGTCTTCAACGCGACTACAACTTAGTGGTGTTTTGTCGCGGTAAGGGGGCAGTTGCATGTCTTCCACCAGGCACATAGCTACAAGTGTTGGCCCCTACTGCAACTGCATGTCTTCAACACGACTGCAACTTTAGTGGTATTTTGTCGAGGGAGGGGCAGTTGCATGTTTATCACTAGGCACGCAACTGCAAGCGTCGCCCCGACTGCAACTGCATGTCTTCAATGTGACTACAACTGGGGGTGGAATTTGTATTTTGACGAGGAGGGGGGATTTGCATGTCTGCCCCTAGGCACGTAACTACAAGTGTCGCCCCAACTGCAACTACATGTCTTTAATGTGACTGCAACTCGGGGCAGAATTTCGTTTTTGTCGGGGATGGGAGGAATTTGCATGCCAGCCACCGGTCATGCAACTGCATGTGTCGTCACCGACTGTAATTGCATGACTTCAATGCGACGGCAACTTAGTTGTGTTTTGTCGTGAGAAGGGGGCAGTTGCATGTCTGCCGCTAGTCATGCAACTGCAAGTGTTGCCCCTGACTGCAACTGCATGTTTTGTCGGCAACTTGGGGGCTGAAGTGTTTATTAATACTTTTTATCATTTTTATTTTTAACACCATGCGATATTAATGTGAAATTTGCACAATTGGATTTTTTTTTGCAAATTAGAAACCACTTGCATATCTACACCCTCGTGTGCAACTACACGCGCTACAACTCGCGTGCAACAGCAACAAGCACAGAGCGCCCAACTAGGAGGTGCGGGGGGGTGTGGAGGGGGGTGAGGAATCGGGGGACCACCCACAAGGAGTTTATTTTTAGGATGTGGCTAGGACTCAGTCGACTGAGACTTCGCGAAGTCTCAGTCGGCTGACGTCACCTGTAGTAGATTCGGCTTGTTTTTTGCCTCCCCGACTGTTTGGTTGTATCAGGCTTAAGTTGTGGGCTTTTTCATTTTCATGTTGTTTGTTTGTTTTTTGTTATGGGCTAGGCATCTTAATTTGTTTGTGTATTTGGGCTGGGCTGTTTCATTTGTTTGTCGTTCTCTTCTTTTTTGACACAAAAAAAGGATCAGCAAAGTACAGACCCAACACACAAAAACAAATTATTTTAGCTTACCTAACCTAACGCCCCTGTTGTTTGACGGATTTGGACAAAAAGTGATGAACACTAGAGAAATTGTATGGTCCGAGCTCTAGATTTTACCGCGCGGAGGACCAAACACAGAGTAGCTGCTCAAGATTTTCCCAAAAAAAACTCGGGTAGCAAAATCTTACCAAGTCCGAAGAGCGCGAACAACTTGGAGACGCGTCGTCGTGGCGGTATGGAGGTTTACTTCTGTTTTCCACTCAAGGTTCTTCAATCTTATTAGATTCTGGGGCAGCTTCTTCTTCTTCATTTTTATCATTATTACCATCGACGGTTTCTGCGTCGAAATCAACTTCTTTGTCATTCTCTCCTTCTACCTCATTACCTTGTGCATCTTGATGAACTGGCTCTTCTTGGTCCTGGTCATTGTTGAGGAGTTCTTCATCTTCTTGGGTTTGACTCTAATTCACTCTCCTCTTCAACGCTTGTTCGTTTTTGTACCATTCAGGTCCTTTCGGGACCTGCGTCATTTTACCACTTCGAGTAACAATCCAATTAGAAGAGACAAGGTTATCTTTATCAAGTTCGGTAAGAATCAAAGATTGAGTTTCAGATATCTGCGAGCATTGAGTTTCTATCATGCGAGAATGTTTATCAAGATTTTTCATGGCATGACTCAAACCTTCTACCTCTTCAGAGAGATAAGATATAACCTTTTCATTACGATGAATACATCTCCTAAGATCTCGATTGAAATCCTCCTGATGATGCTTGAATTTATTCATTGTCTCCCTGAGCTCATTTTCCCGTTGATAAATGCTAAATAGATCCACTTTTTCATTAATAACTTGTTCAACAGGTTTACCTTTTTCTTGAGTAACCTTCTTAAACTCCTCCATGTCCTCAACATGGTAATTTTTTCCTGTGTACTTAACAGGTTCCTCAATATTCCACTACTCTTTAGCAGTCATAATCTTTTCAATGAGCGCGTTTCCTTCTTCTAGAGTTAAAGCCATGAAACGGCCACCTGCACTCAGATCAAGAATATACTTGGATTCATCATTAATTCCATGATAGAACATATGAAGTATAATATATTCAGCAAAACCATGGTTAGGGCAAAGATTAAGAAATTTAGAATATCTCTCCCAGGCTGCATACAAACTTTCTCCCTGTTCTTGAACAAAGGAAGTAAGATTTCTTCGTAATTTAATAATCATAGAGCCAGGGAGGAATTTAGCCATGAACCTCTCTGCACACATTTTCCAACTGGTTATGCTGCCATACGGCAATCGGTTATACCATATTTCTGCATCATTCTTCAGAGAAAACTTGAAGAGTCTCAATAAAACAAATTCCCGAGACACATCCTTAATTTTAAAAATCCCACATAGAGTATCAGAGAACATAAGATGTGCTTGAGGGTCGTCTTCTACAGTCCCTGCAAAGGCATGTTTTTTGACATCCTGAATAAGATCGCAGTCAATTGAATACCCAATTGCATAATTGGTAGGATAGACTATGGGAGATCTTGAGCCCAAGAATGGAGTGCAGTGCTCTCTCACAAATTTCTCTTGTTGCTGAGTAATCGTCATTTCTGCAAACAAAGTATTAAGCTCAGTAGTCTGATTTTTTTTGTATTTTTCTATTAATGAAGCTTGTTGCTCCTGAGGAAAACGGGAAATACATTCTGGTAGATAAGTCTTCCAAGAAAGAGTAGCGCCCCTGTCGCTAACAGGAAGCATCTACAATAACAACACCTGCAAAACAATTATGAACCAAATACTCTGCACTTAGCTCCCCGGCAACGGCGCCAGAAAATGCTTGGTGACTTGCCAGCCAAACAGGATGGTGTAGCACTTTCACGTAAGTATCCCAAATAGTAATTGTTCCCAACGAAGAGCGGAGGTGAGTATTTATTAATAGTGTTTCTGTCACACACAAGTTGTCACAGTTCTTATGTGAAGTAACTGTTTGTGATTCTGCAGAAGCTGTTAATGTCCCAAGAGGCAAATGAACCAGATAGTGAATATGATGAGTTTGTGGCAGAAAGAGTAATAATAACTTGAAGGTAAAGAACATAAATAAAAACGAAAGTAGAAGTGTTTTTCCTAGAAGGAGAAATTAGGAGTTGAGAGAATTCGGATCATGGTATACATCAAGTGTGCCAGTGCGACGGTAATACCAGTTACCTTGTATCGTGAGTTTTGTGTTTGATTTGCTTGTTCAGTAGGCGGATCACCCTAGGGTTACAGAACTCCTCCTCGCGGGATTACATTCCATACTATGGTCCTGCTTTGTCGTTGCCACAGCGTGGTCGTCTCAACAATTAAGGTCGTTAGACCGGAACCATGCATTAAGTTCAATGGATCACCGTTATCTCATATTGTCTTCGGTCCTCATAGATGTCTCCACCTGTCACGTCAGAGGTCGCAGATTTCCTAAACAATATGTGTTATCTGTGTAGGTCTTGAGATCATGATGTCTGGGCCCTTAAATTGGACAACACACATAGAGTTCACCTACATCTGGTTCACCTACATCTCCCATGCCTAGGGTGATATTACTCGCACATCGAAAGAGAATAACCAATCATCTCAGAGAATAAACCCATGAAAACCCTATCAATAATACCATGAAGATCCACAATAAGATGAATGAACAAACAAATCTCAATCTCCAGGTGAGTGCTACTTGTGAGCTGCGTTAGGATTTTCCCTGAAGAGGAAGGGAGAAGCAGTACAGTAGAGATAAGTATTTCCCTCAGTGAGAACCAAGGTTATCGAACCTGTAGGAGCACCACACAAGACCACGTAAGCGGCAACTGCACACACAAAAGCAAACACTTGCACCCAACGCGGACAAGAGGGTTGTCAATCCGATCGACTCGTTACTTGCAAGGATTAAAACTGATAATAGTGGAAGTATAAATTCAAAAGTAAAATAAAGGAAATAAAATTGCAGTAAGTTAAATTAGGGTTTTAGTAAATATGATAAAGGTAGACCCAGTGGCCATAGTGTTCACTAGAGGCTTCTCTCTTGAATAGATAGCATACGGTGGGTAGACAAATTACTGTTGGGCAATTGACAGAATAGCGCATAGTTATGATGTTACTCCTGGCAATGATCATGTATATAGGCATCACGTCTGAGACAAGTAGACCGAAATGATTCTGCATCTACTACTATTACTCCACTTCGAGAGCGCTTCTATGCTTGCCTCCCTAGGTATTAAGTTCATAACAAACAGAGTAATGCATGAGGTAAGATGACATGATGTAGACAAAGTAAACTCAATTAATATGAATAAACCCCATTGTTTTATCCTTAATGGCAGCAATATAAATACGTGCCTCGCTACCCCTTCTGTCACGAGGTGAGGACACCGCAAGATTGAACCCATCACAAAGCACCTCTCCCATTGCAAGATAAATCAATCTAGTTGGCCAAACTAAACGGATAGATCGAAGAGAAATACAAAGCTATAACAATCATGCATAATAAAGTTCAGTAAAGATTCAATTACTTTCAATGAATAATCTGATCATAAACCCACAATTCATCGGATCCCAACAAACACACCGCAAAAGAAGATTACATCGGAACAATCGGATTGATCTCCGAGGAGAACATTGTATTGAAGATCGGAGAGAGAGAAGAAGCCATCTAGCGAATAACTATGGACCCGTAGGTCTGTGGTAAACTACTCACACATCATCGGTAGGGCAGCAAGGTTGATGTAGAAGCCCTCCGTGATCGATTCCCCCTCCGGTAGAGTACCGGAAAAGGCCTCCAAATGGGATCGCGGAAGAACAGAGGCTTGCGGCGGCGAAAAAGTTTCTTATAGTTGCCCTCTGTTGTTTTGGGGATAATTAAGGATATATAGCGTTGGAATTAGGTCGGTTGGAGTTACGGAGGGCCCACGAGATCGGAGGGCGTGCCTACCCCCTCAAGGCGCGCCCTATGAGCTCGGGCCCATCCGTACATCTTCTGGCCACCTCCCGAAGCTTCTAGGGTTTCTTTAGGTCCAAAAATAACCCCCGTAAAGTTTCATCATGTTTGGACTTCGTTTGGTATGATTTCTCTGAAAAGGCCAAAAATAGGAAAAAATAGGAACTGGCACTGGGCACTGAGTTAATAGGTTAGTCGCAGAAAATGATATAAAATTGCATCAAAAGTATCTAAGATTGATAATATAATAGCATCAAACAATCCAAAATTATAGATACGTCGGAGACGTATCAGCATCCCCAAGCTTAATTCCTGCTCGTCCTCGAGTAGGTAAATGATAAAAACAGAATTTTTGATGTTGAATGCTACCTAACATGTTTATCATGTAATCCCTTTCACGGTATAAATATTGAGAAATGATGAAGTAATTGATATCAACATAATAATATTCATGAATAAAAGAACATAATCATTACTTTTCAAAATATACGATGCTCAACGAATGTTATCCCTACTCATTGTTCATGTAACGCATGGCATGACTCCGCCTTCACTACATAAATATAAATCATGAGCACCAAGGTGTCAAACCAGGCAATTGTATCATACTTTTCAATGTGCTTCAGCATTTTAACTCCACTCAATACATGAGCGTGAGACATGGACATTAGCACTAAATGGAATAGAAGGTGGTGATAGGTATATGTAGGAGAAGTCAAAAAGGAAGAAAGGCTCGCATCAACTCGGCGGATCAATGGGTAATGGAGACACCCATCAATCGATATCAATGTGAGGAGTAGGGATTTCCATGCAATGAATGCACTAGAGCTATAAGTGTATGAAAGCTCGAATGAAACTAAGTGGGTGTGCATCCAACTTGCTTGCTCATGAAGACCTCAGGCATTTGAGGAAGCCCATCATCGGAATATACAAGCCAAGTTCTATAATGAAAAATTCGCACTAGTATATGAAAGTGATAACTCGGGAGACTCTCTATATGAAGAACATGGTGCTACTCTGCACAAGTGTGGCAAAAGGATAGTAGCATTGTCCCTTCTCTCTTTTCTCTCATTTTCTTTTTTTTCTTTTTTTAGAACAATATCATGAACCTCATCCCCACTTTTGTAAGGACTCATTAGTCTCCATCATTCTTTTCCTCACTGGCACAATGCTCTAATAATGATGATCATCACACTTTTATTTACTTACAACTCGATATTACAACTCAATAACTGAAACAGTATGACTATATATGAATGCCTCTGGCAGTGTACCAGGATGTGCAATGATCTAGCGTAACATGTATAACAACGATGAACGGTGGCTTTGCCACAAATATCATGTCAGCTCTATATGATCATGCAAAGCAATATGATGATGAACACACATGTCATAGGACGGAACTGTGGAAGTTGCATGGCAATATATCTCGGAATGGCTATGGAAATGCCATGATAGGTAGGTATGGTGGCTGTTTTGAGGAAGATATAAGGAGGCTTATGTGTGATAGAGCGTATCATATCATGGGGTTTGGATGCACCGGTGAAAGGTGATGCACGGTACCGAAGAGGCTAGCAATATGTGGAAAGGTAGGAGTGCGTAATTGTCCATGAACTCACATTAGTCATAAAGAACTCATGCATTTATTGTGAAAGTTTTATTAGCCCTCGAAGCAAAGTACTACTCCCATGCCCCTTGGGAGGAGGTTGGTAGGATTTAACCATCGCGCGCCCCCGATTCAAACAGCACATAGGATTTGAATCAGACATAAAAATGCTCACGCATCCCGGTCATGTCATGTCGGACACTTAAATCAGTAGTTACTAACAAACTTTGAAGAACGATATTCTTACTAGACAATGATCATGAACTAATACTCTTTCATATTATTACACCAATATAATCAAGTCATACGCCTTCAAATTTAATGACATGAAAGTTTTTACAGATGATCCACATGAAAGTTTTTATTATATCACTCCTAGATACCTATCCTTTTTGGACTAGTCTTATAACCCGTGCTCATTACCACTTCCTATTTAAGACTCTCAAAATGATTTAAGTGAAGCATGAGAGTGTAATAATTTCTACAAAATATAACCACCGCTGTGCTCTAAAAGATATAAGTGAAGCACTAGAGCAACTGTCAAGCTCAAAAGATATAAGTGAAGCGCATAGAGTATTCTAACAAATTATGACGAATATGTGTCTCTCTCAAAAAGGTGTGTCCAGAAAACAATGATTCTGTCAAACTAACAAGCAAACAACATAAAACTATAGCACAAGATGCTCCAAGTAAAACTCATATCATGTGATGAATAAAAATATAGCTCCAAGTAACATACCGATGAATTGTGGACGAAAGAGGGGATGGCATCCCGGGGCATCCCCAAGCTTAGACGCTTGGGTCTTCCTTGAATATTACCTTGGGGTGCCTTGGGCATCCCCAAGCTTAGGGCCTTGCCACTCCTTATTCCTTTATCCATCTTAATCTCGCCCAAAACTTGAAAACATCAGCACACAAAACTTAACAAAGACCTCGTGAGATCCGTTAGTATAATAAACATATCATAAACTTTAGGTACTGTTGTAAACTCATTCATAATTAATATTCCATAATAGCTACTGTATTCTAACTTCTCCATGACTTATACCCCCCGATATAAACCATAGCATCATCAAAACAAGCAAACTATGCAACAAAAACAGAATCTGTCCAAAACATAACAGTCTGTAATGATCTGAATAGAAACCATATTTCTGGACATCAGAAAATTATGAAAAATTAGGAAAACGTGGGAAGTTTGCAGTACAATACTGTGTAAAAATTTCAGATTAAAATCATGCTCCAGTAATTTTTTGTAATTCCTGCACTGAGCGCAAAAGTTTCTGTTTTCAAACAGCATCAATCCTACTATCTTCCAAATCATCCCAAAGGCATTACTTGGCACAAACACTAATTAAAACATAAAAAAACACAGCCATTACAGTAGAAATAATTGTGCAAACTCACAAAAAAAGAAATTAAAAAGAAAAATAAAGGATAACTATTGGGTTGCCTCCCAACAAGCGCTATTGTTTTATGCCCCTAGCTAGGCATAATGCATTGTTTCAAGTATTGTGATAATCATAAGAGAGATCATCCATATTCATCTCATACTCCCTTCTCTCAGTAGCAAGCTTCCTAATGGGTAGGCAAAAGTAATTGAAAGGGCTAAATTTTATAGGATCTGGATCCGTAAAATCAAGTTTAGGAGGAGGAGATTCCTCCTTAGGCCCTTTGTAAGTGATGACTATTTCTTCATTATACAAATTTCTATAGAGATATTCCTTTAGCCTTTTCTTAAGCACACAACCTAGTCCAAGATTTCCTATAGCAAATTGAGCATTATGTTCGGAAATTTTGTCAATCAAAGTAATTGGCGGAACCTTTTTTCTAAGATTCTCATTATAAGCAACATAATCTGTTGATTTTAATTTCCTTATCTCTTCTTGATCATAAAGAATTTCTTCTATAGGAGGACATTCACTATTTATTCTATAGTGAGCAAATATTTCTCTTGCCTCTTTCATAATGTGACCAAATTCATGAACCAAAAATATGGTGGCTAAACGTTTAGTAGAAGGATCATCATCGGCAAGATTATCTAGTGTTTCTTTAGCAAGTTCATCAAAGCTTCTTTTACTATTTCCATCTTTCATAGGATTTAACGATATAGCTTGATGATCAAACGGTTCCGTACTAGTGATGGGAATATCATTATCTTTCTCAAATTCAGACATGATAGCAACTTCAAGCAAGCAAGCAAACTAGCAAAGTAAAATATTTTTGTGTTTTTGATTTTTTTATAACGAGACTAATAAAAGTAAATAAAGATAAATGCAAGTAGATGATAATTTATATGAAGGAACCTGGTAGTACTTGATGATAGCTCCCCGGCAACGGCGCCAGAAATTCTTCCTACTACTTGTGAGCTGCATTAGGATTTTCCCCGAAGAGGAAGGGAGAAGCAGTACAGTAGAGATAAGTATTTCTCTCAGTGAGAACCAAGGTTATCGAACTAGTAGGAGCACCACACAAGACCACGTAAGCGGCAACTGCACACACAAAAGCAAACACTTGCACCCAACGCGGACAAGACGGTTGTCAATCCTCTCGACTCGTTACTTGCAAGGATTAAAACTGATAATAGTGGAAGTATAAATTGAAAAGTCAAATAAAGGAAATAAAATTGCAGCAATGTAAATTAGGGTTTTAGTAAATATGATAAAGGTAGACCCGGGAGCCATTGTGTTCACTAGAGGCTTCTCTCTTGAATATATAGCATACGTTGGGTAGACAAATTACTGTTGGGCAATTGACAGAATAGCGCATAGTTATGATGTTATTCATGGCAATGATCATGTATATAGGCATCACATCCGAGATAAGTAAACCGAAACGATTCTGCGTCTACTACTATTACTCCACTTTGAGAGCACTTCTATGCTTGCCTCTCTAGGTATTAAGTTCATAACAAACAGAGTAATGCATGAGGTAAGATGACATGATGTAGACAAAGTAAACTCAATTAATATGAATAAACCACATCATTTTATCCTTAATGGCAGCAATACAGATACGTGCCTCGCTACCCCTTCTGTCATGAGGTGAGGACACCGCAAGATTGAACCCATCACAAAGCACCTCTCCCATTGCAAGATAAATCAATCTAGTTGGCCAAACTAAACGGATAGATCGAAGAGAAATACAAAGCTATAACAATCATGCATAATAAAGTTCAGTAAAGACTCAATTACTTTCAATGAATAATCTGATCATAAACCCACAATTCATCGGATCCCAACAAACACACCGCAAAAGAAGATTACATCGGAACAATCAGATTGATCTCTGAGGAGAACATTGTATTGAAGATCGAAGAGAGAGAAGAAGCCATCTAGCTAATAACTATGGGCCCATAGGTTTGTGATAAACTACTAACACATCATCGGTAGGGCAGCAAGGTTGATGTAGAAGCCCTCCATGATCAATTCCCCCTCCGGCAGAGTACCGGAAAAGGCCTCCAGATGGGATCGCGGAAGAACAGAGGCTTGCGGCGGCAGAAAAGTTTCTTCTGGTTGCCCTCTGTTGTTTTGGGGATAATTAAGGATATATAGCGTTGGAATTAGGTCGGTTGGAGTTACGGAGGGCCCACGAGCTCGGATGGCGTGCCTAGCACCCCAGGGTGCGCCCTGTGAGCTCGTGGATCATCCGTACATCTTCTGGCCACCTCCCGAAGCTTCTAGGGTTTCTTTAGGTCCAAAAATAATCCCCGTAAAGTTTCATCATGTTTGGACTTCGTATGGTATGGTTTCTCTGAAAAGGCCAAAAACAGGAAAAAACAGGAACTGGCACTAGGCACTGAGTTAATAGGTTAGTCCTAGAAAAATATATAAAATTGCATCAAAAGTATCTAAGATTGATAATATAATAGCATGAAAAAATAAAAAATTATAGATACGTCGGAGACGTATCAGTGAGTATGAATAGAGTTTTACACCCCGATCTTACAACTCAGAATTCCTCTTACAATAGTGAAGGTGAAATGATGATGGAGATGAAAGGACCAAAGCTGGGAAGATCTCCGGTGGTTCTCCGGATCTCTTCTCTCTCTGTTCTGGATGTGGTGGCGGCAGATAGGGTTCTCGAATGATGATGCGCCCTTCACAAAAGTGCCTTCTGTAGATGAGGGGGAGCCGCTGGAGCTTCATATGACCATCCATATGAGCATAGGCGCTCATATGGAAGGCCGTCTTTCACTCTGGTGCTTCGGGCGACGAAGCCCCCAACATGGAAGTTGCTCCATTTGGCCTTATTTGCGATAATTCTCCTTGGTTTCCTTCCAAATATGATTTTTCCTGTGAAACAATGGAAAAATGAGTTTTCTTCTCTCTCGAAGGATTAGCGTCAGAAATAACCGAGAAATAACGGAAACCCGGTAAAAACTAAATGAAAACTCTTTGTAAATAATCATAAATTCTCGAGCCATCAACTCCCCCAAGCTTAAGACTTGCTCGTCCTCGAGCAACCATGAAATGAAGCAAACGAAAGGGAGTTTAACAAGTGAAAAGAAGTTTTACCGGCTCGTGAAGGTGTAATATCTCCATTCTCACAAGTCCTGCAACTTTAGTTAAGAGAATATTTGCGTTTGAATGGTTGCACTTAAGCTCGCTACCTGGCCACGTATAGCCTCCTATCACTAGTTATAATTTCTCAAACCAAACCTGCCATAGTTAACTAAGTGCTAGGCAAGCAAAAACTTTTTGTTCTCTTGAGAGGATGGATTTTTCTTTGGAGTTTTCAGAAAAACAAATATAACCAAGAGGTTTTGGAAGAGAAGAAAACATAGTACTCAAACATCTCATTAGCGCCCGCAAGTACCTCCTAGTCATGACTCTCAAATACTTCCTTCAATGATTATTCTTTGGAACTTCAATTTTCAGTGATGGGATTATGCCAAAATTTACTAGTTGCAATGGGGTTTCCGTTGTGGCTTAATTTTGTGCACTATGGATCAAAAAGGTTGTCTCTTTCGAGCTCAATGATCAGTGCCCGCATTTACCACTTACACACTTCTTCGGAGAAGGTCGATCAATTTCAACTCAAACTCCAAATCAGTGACGGAGTCGCATTTATGCGAATTATTTCAACATATAGCAACGGTACATGAAACCAACGAGAAGCTGAAGCTCCATGATTTTAGTATCTCGGGCAAATTTTGGCATAACCTCAATCACTTCAAATATTCGTTCCTCTAAACAACTTTATCAGTAGGTACCATCGAGACAGTCAAGTTCAATGCTATGGAGTTGAAGTGCTTGAATGCTAGTTCTCTTCAAAAATCCAAGCCCCTAAGTTTCTTTTCAAAAAAAATCTTTGTTTCTTTTTCGAGCAAAATCATGCTTTTACAACAAAGTTTTACTGGCAAGATTCGAAGTTGGGAGTTATGACTAAATGATATTCAACTAACGTGGAGAACGAAACTTTAGTGCAACCAGCCAAATGAAAGTATTCGCTTAATTAAGATTGCGAGAAAAGTGAGTATGAATATATTATACCTTCTCGCACTATTTTGCTTCTTTCCTTAAGTCAATTCTCAGCTTCATTCTCTTTATTTCCAACTTGCTAGCGGTGAACAAATCTGTGGGCTCGAACAAAGGAAGACACAACGAAGAGGATTCCAACGAACAAGAACAAAGTTTACTCTAAAATTTTGTTATGCAAAAATGAAAATAAACATGATGACAATTTAAAGAAAATAAATAAAAAGAAGAAAATAAAATATGCATGAATGGATAACTAGGGGATGAGCTCTCCCATGCTTAGGCTCTTGGCCTCCTCTCTCTAGTCCATGTCCTCGTCATTGTGGTCACGAGGTGCAGCATGGGGCCACTGCATCTGTGATGGGCCACTGGAAGACGATGGGGCAGTGCCAGGCTGCCAGAACGAGAACAGGGATTGCATGTTCCCACTAAGCAAGTTTATGTTATCATTGGCCAATTGAAGGTCCGTGCGGATCTCTCCAACCTGCTGCTGCAACTGTCGAAACTCAGCCCTAGGCACATAGTCACCACTGTAGCCATAGTGCTGCTGCGGTGGCGGAACATACTGGGGTGCCCTTCCCCAGGAATCCCAACCGGGAGCGACGCCCTCAGCTGTGGCATCCCACTCAGGTGCTGGCTCGGGATGACCATCATTCCCAAACCCTGCTACGTGTCTAAACTCATTTAGTTCCTCAATAGAGAGGAGCCACATCTGACGTACGGGCATAGAAAAAGCTTGCGGAAGAGGCAAGCGAACGGGCACGGTGTTGGAGCCGGGCATGGGGCACTTGTAAGCGTAATCCCCATGCTCCTTGTCGGGCCCAACGAACTGATAGCTAGTCATGACCTTACGGTTAAGCTGAGTAGGCCCTACAACATGCTCAAATCCCTCTAAGTTTAGGACAAAGTGCTCAACGAGGTGAGTCACAAGGCCACCTATAAGAATATGTCCAGACGGCTGCTTGTGCTGCCGCCAAAAGTGAAGCATAAGAAAAGCTCCCAAATTTGGTTTGGGAGTTGAGTTGTGGTGGAGTGCTGCATGAATGACACGAATGTCATAGCTAGACATGCCCCCAAGATGCTACCTACCAAAGATGGTGTTTGCAATGAAAGTCATGAAATAACGAATGGCAGGGTTTTAGATGCTCGATACCTTCGCAGCACTGAACTCGTGCTCGTCCTTAATGCATATGAGGTCCCATGTGCCGGACGCCGCGGTGGTGGGCACTCCCATGGCGTCGAGAAACCCAAGGTTCTCGAACCCAAAGTAGTTGCACCATTCCTCGAGCGTCATCATACGTGGCACCCCTCCAAGCATGAAGGAGCACCTCGGTGGCACCCTCGAATCATCGAGAGTGTCCTCAAAGCTAGCGAGGAACTCGTTGGTGATGTCCCAGTACGTCAGGTAGTGGAAGTTGCTGAAAACTCCTAGCGCGGCATTGTTGGCTAGCCAAGCGAAGTCATCGTGAAGCCCTTGCTCCTGCAAGAACGCATTGGACTTCCACTTGGTGGGCACCATCTTCCGGCTGCTCACCCGCACATAGTCCTCGTCCACAGTGGTGCGGAGGCCCTCTCCCTCGCTCTGTGCATGCTTGGAGTGTGAGGCAATTGCCTTCTTCCCCGCCGCAATTGCTGATTACATTATGACCTTCGCACCACTGAACTCGTGCTCGTCCTTGACAGAGATGAGGTCCCACGTGCCGGACGCCTCGGCGGCGGGCACTCCCCTGGTGTCAAGAAACCCACGGTTCTCGAACCCAAAGCAGTTGCACCATTCCTCGAGTGTCATCATACGTGGCGCCCCTCCAAGCGTGAAGGAGCACCTCAGTGGCACCCTCGAATCATCGAGAGTGTCCTCGAAGCTGGCGAGGAACTCGTTGGTGATGTCCCGGTATGTCAGGTAGTGGAAGTTGCTGAAAACTCCCAGCCCGGCATGGTTGGCTAGCCCAGTGAAGTCATCGTGAAGCCCTTGCTCCTGCAAGAACGCATCGGACTTCCACTTGGTGGGCACCATCTTCCGGCTGCTCACCCGTGCATAGTCCTTGTCCACAGCGGTGCGGAGGTCCTCTCCCTCGCTCCATACACGCTTGGAGTGCGAGCTAATGGCCTTCTTCCCTGCCGCAATTGCCGATTTCATCATGACCTACACACAATAAAAACAAAAACAGAAAAATATAAGTTTCATGTGTGGATCGAGTTCTAATACTACCTAGGATCGATCCTAATCAATTACTTTGAATCCTAACGTTCAAATCGAACGGAAAAACAAAATTATTTGCATCTCATCTAGGGCAAGAACTAGAACAAAAAAACCATGGAAACTCGAAAATAAACCATGGATCGGAGGATAAACACATCGGTGATGAAAATGCATGGATCAAACGAACAAAATCCGCGAAGAAACGAGGGATTTGGAGGATTTTTGCTAGAGTTTGAGAGAGAGAGAGAGAGGTGTTGGAGGCGCAAGGAGGAAGAAGAAGCTGTTCCCCTTGCACCAGCGGCGTTGATATATGAGCCCGCACGCCATACGAGCATCCATACGAATGCGAGCGCTCGTATGGAACGCCGTCTCGCATTCAAATCACACGATCTAGGGTTTGCGTACCTGGGACGACCATCCATACGAGCACAAGCGCTCGTATGGAAGGCTATCGTTTGCTCTGGATGGGCGAAGCCTTTCGATGCAGAGCTTCATACGACCATCCATACAAGCGAGAATGCTCATACGAAAGGCCGTCGTCTGCTCTGTTCTTCTGATGCATTTCTGCCAGGGCTTCATACGACCCTCCATACGAGCGCCTATGCTCGTATGATAGGCCGTCTTTGGATCTGGTTATTTTGATGTCTGCTCCTCCCCTTTTATGCGAGCACCTGTACGAGCGCGGCCGATCGTATGTTAGGCCGTCTTTTGCTTTGCTGCTTTCTCTGCTATCTTTTTCTTCCGTTTCTTTCTCCTTCGGTAATTCTCCTGCAACACAAAGTCAAAATGGACTTCCTCGAGTATTATTTAGTCAAGTACTTGTACGAGAGCATCTCAACTAAGATAAAACTGTTTGAAAATAATAATAATAATGAAATTATTTTTTTCAGAATATATAGAGAGAAGATGGGTTGCCTCCCATTAAGCGCAGGTTTTTAGGTTGCTTAGCTCAACCCTGTACCTTCGGGTAGTCTTAGGTCTCTGGTGGCCTATGTTTCTCTTTACTCACCGCACATATTCGTTTTGGAGGCGGAATATACTTCTCTTTCTCTTCGGGTTTCTTCGGGAAGTATCTTACGATTTCTTCGTTGTAGATTGTGAAAGTGACCTTCCCATCAGCACAATCCAGAGCTGCACTTGCGGTGTTTAAAAATGGTCTCCCGAGGATTATAGATAATTTTTCATCTCCCGGCATATCAAGTATAATGAAATCAGTAGGAATAACGTGTCCGTCCAATCTCAGAAGAACGTCCTCTGCTACTCCTATTGGTTTCTTTGTCGACTTGTCAGCCATCTGCAAAGTTATACCTGTCGGGATACATTGTCCTAAATTCAACTTGCGGTAAAGAGTTAGAGGCATAACACTGACTCTAGCTCCAATATCACAAAGGGCAATGTTTATATCAATATTACCTATTGAACAAGATATTGTCGATATACCTGGGTCTCTGAGTTTTGCCGGTATCTTGTCCTCAAATGGATACTTTGTTATCATGGCCACCTGCTCTTTCAGATTCATACTTCTTCTATTATTGATAATATCTCGCATAAACTTAGCAAAAGTAGGAATCTTCAATATGTCATTCATATGCAAAGAAACTCTAAGATTCGCAATAGCTTGCAAGAAGGACAAATATAGTTCATCGTTAGAAGGTGGCCTAACTGCTTTAGGGTAAGGAAGAGTTTTCTTCGGTTTACCTTTTTCTCTTTCTTTCTCCTTACCTTTATCTTTGTTTCGCGAAGGCTGACTACTTTCCCCTCTCGTTGGGTATGGAGGTTTACTTCTCTTTTCCACTCTAGGTTCTTCAATCTTATCAGATTCAGGGGCAGCTTCTTCTTCATTGTTGTTATTATTACCATTGACGGTTTCTGCGTCGGAATCAACTTCTTGGTCATTCTCTCCATCTGCCTCATTACCTTGTGCATCTTGATGAACTAGCTCTTCTTGGTCCTGGTCATTGTTGAGGAGTTCTTCATCTTCTTGGGTTTGACTCTAATTCTCTCTCCTCTTCAACACCTGTTCTTTTTCATACCATTCAGGTCCTTTTGGGTCCTACGTCGTTTTACCACTTTGAGTACCAATCCAATTAGAAGAGACAAGGTTATCGTTATCAAATTGGGTAAGAATGAAAGATTGAGTTTCAGATATCTGCGAGCATTGAGTTTCTATCATGTGAGAATGTTTATCAAGATTTTTCACGGCATGACTCAAACCTTCTTCCTCTTCAGAGAGATAAGATATAACCTCTTCGTTATGATGAATACATCTCCAAAGATCTCGATTGAAATCCTCCTGATGATGCTTGAATTTATTCATTGTCTCCCTGAGCTCGTCTTCTCGCTGATAAATTCTAAATAGATCCACTTTTTCATTAATAACTTGTTCAATAGGTTTACGTTTTTCTTGAGTAACCTTCTTAAACTCCTCCATGTCCTCAACATGGTAAATTTTTCCTGTGTACTTAACAGGTTCCTCAATATTCCACAGCTCTTTTGCAGTCATAATCTTTTCAATGAGCACTTTTCCTTCTTCTAGAGTTAAAGCCATGAAACGTCCACCTGCACTCAGATTAAGAATAGACTTGGATTCATCATTAATTCCATGATAGAACATATGAAGTATAACATATTCAGCAAAACCATGGTTAGGGCAAGGATTAAGAAATTTAGAATATCTCTCCCAGGCTGCATACAAACTTTCTCCTTGTTCTTGAACAAAGGAAGTAAGATTTCTTCGTAATTTAGTAATCATAGAGCTAGGGAGGAATTTAGCCATGAACCTCTCCACACATATTTTCCAATTGGTTATGCTACCATACGGCAATCGGTTATACCATATTTCTGCATCATCCTTCAGAGAAAACTTGAAGAGTCTCAATAAGGCAAATTCCCGAGACACATCCTTAATTTTAAAAGTCTCACATAGAGTATCAGCGAACATAAGATGTGCTTGATGGTCCTCTTCTGCAGTCCCTGCAAAGGCATGTTTTTTGACTTCCTGAATAAGATCGCAGTCAATTGAATACTTAGTTGCATAATTGGTAGGAAAGACTATGGGAGATCTTGAGCCCAATAATGGAGCGCAGTGCTCTCTCACAGATTTCTCTTGTTGCTGAGTAATCGTCATTTCTGCAAACAAAGTATTAAGCTCAGTAGTCTGATTTTTTTTTGTATTTTTCTATTAATGAAGCTTGTTGCTCCTGAGGAAAACAGGAAATATATTCTGGTAGATAAGTCTTCCCAGAAGGAATAGCACCCCTGTCACTAATAGGAAGCATCTACAATAACAATAGCTGCGAAACAATTAAGAAGCAAATACTCTGCACTTAGCTCCCCGGCAATGGCGCTAGAAAATGATTGGTGAGCTGCAAGCCAAACAGGGTGGTGTAGCACTTTTACGTAAGTATCCCAAATAGTAATCGTTCCCAACGAAGAGCGGAGAGTATTTGTGAGTAGCGCTTCTGTCACACACAAGTTGTCACAGTTCTTATGTGAAGTAACTGTTTGTGATTCTGCAGAAGCTCTAAATGTTCCAAGAGGCAAATGAACCAGAATAGTGAATATGATGAGTTTGTGGCAGCAAGAGTAATAATAACTTGAAGGTAAAGAACATAAATAAAAATGAAAGTAGAAGTGTTTTTCCTGAAATGGAGAAATTAGGCGCGGAGAGAATTCGGATCATGGTATACATCAAGTGTGCCAGTGCGACGGTAATACCAGTTACCTTGTATCGTGAGTTTAGTATTTGATTTGCTTGTTCAGTAGGCGGATCAGCCTAGGGTTACGGAACTCCTCGCAGGATTACATTCCATACTATTGTCCTGTTTTGCCGTTGCCACAGGGTAGCCGTCTCCACAATTAAGGTCGTTAGACTGGAACCATGCATTAAGTTCAATTGATCACCGTTGTCTCATATTGTCTTCGGTCCTCATAGATGTCTCCACCTGTCATGTCAGAGGTCACAGATTTCCTAAAGAATATGTGTTACCTGTGTAGGTCTTGAGATCATGTTGTCTGGGCCCTTAAATTGGACAACACACATAGAGTTCACCATAGAATAACAACTTACTAGACAGATCATAACACTACAAACATGAATGATGACATATAGAATAGGCACAAATGAATCTTACCATTCACTTACATCTCTCATGCCTAGGGGGATTACTCACACATCGAAAGAGAATAACCAATCATCTCAAGGAATAAACCCATGAAAACCATATCAATAATACCGTGAAGATTCACAATAGGATGAATGATCAAACAAGTCTCAATCTCCAGATGAGTATGAATAGGGTTTTACACCCTGATCTTACAACTCGGAATTCCTCTTACAATAGTGAAGGTGAAATGATGATGGAGATGAAAGGACCAAAGCTGGGAAGATCTCCGATGGTTCTCCGGATCTCTTCTCTCTCTGTTCTGGATGTGGTGGCGGCGGCTAGGGTTCTCGAATGATGATGCGCCCTTCACAAAAGTGCCTTCTGTAGACGAGGAGCAGCTGCTGGAGCTTCATACGACCATCCATATGAGCATAGGCGCTCTTATGGAAGGCCGTCTTTCACTCTGGTGCTTCAGGCGACGAAGCCCGGCCCCAACATGGAAGTTGCTCCATTCGGCTTGATTTGCGATAATTCTCCTTGGTTTCCTTCCAAATATGATTTTTCCTGCGAAACAATGGAAAAACGAGTTTTCTTCTCTCTCGAAGGATTAGCGTTAGAAATAACCAAGAAATAATGTAAACCCAGTAAAAACTAAATGAAATCTCTTTGTAAATAATCATAAATTCTCGAGCCATCACACGCCGCTTGAAACCCATCCATGTTGGCACTTCTCCTCTTCACCACCATCGCCGATGGTGGTCACGTTGTCCACCAATTCACGATGCACGTTCTCAATCCCAAGGCGATGAGTTTGATAATCACACTCTAGCACGCCGCTTTCGCAAGAACTCCATACACCGACTTGTAATTCTTTAGACAATGCTCGTGCTTTGCTACGGAATAAACGTTGGTTACTATGAACCACCATTGGCCAGGTCGATGAACTGGGACACGGAGTGTTGTTTATGTTCGATAAGATGACGAGCATTGCACACAGATCCTTCATCCTTCGGCTAATATTATAGGGAAAGTGAGGAGTTCGTGTCGAAAACACCGGGCTCTGAGTTCGACTCGTAGTGCGTTGGTGACGGGCGCCAACGGATCGAGCAAGGCCGGCTTCTTCCTAGCGACGCCCAGTAGCGGAGTGCATCGGTGATGGCCACTGGCTGGTGGATCACATGTCTCTCCTCGTTCATTCCCCTCCGGCCATGAGCGCACTATGTCGAGATGCAGACGATGCAGGACAAAATTAGTGAAACGCCACCGACGGACGATGAAACTCACCTAGTTGAGACCGTGCGCGGCAACGGGAGAAAAAAATGCAGTGAGAATTGTATGTGCAAAACATATTTGCGCTTCATGCAAAATTTAGTCTTACGAAGATTTGTGGGGACGTAAATGAAATGTTTTTAGCACTCATATCATTATTAGATCTTGAAGGGCGGAACTGAATTTTTAATAAGTAACGAAAATAGGTCAAAAAATATAGCAGCTCTTCGACTATAACAACAGTATATTTTCCCATGTCAACGACATTTTCCAGAGAAATTAGTGAGTTTGTCTCCTAGAAAAAGGATCCAAGTTGTTTAGGCTACAACAAACTCAGGGTTGATGGTTGTATCACCACTGATTTCCTTGAAAGAGAAATTTTGAAATTGCTCCTGCAGCAAATATGTTCATCCTCTCTCTCTCTCTCTCTCTCTCTCTCTCTCTCTCTCTCTCTCTCTCTCTCTCTCTCTCTATCAAAAAAAAGCAAGATGCTCATACTTATTTTTTACCGCTGTCACCTCACGAAAGGGTCAATCAGTTACACCTTACACGAAGTCACGTGAAACAATGTACATGTGATGTATTATTTGCAACCTCACGTACCTTTATTTTCTTGGTATTGCAAATACGGCAGCCAGCTACTCTTATATGAAAGAGTCCGAACACCCCACAAAAAAAAGTCCAAGCAGAATACGCACCAGCAAACTAAGTCAATCTGAACTCCAGGATGTAGGCTTTGTTGTCTTCTAAAGAACATGGAAAACGTTTTAAATCAGTCGGATGATTTCTCGGGCTCCTAAGCCGCGTCCCGCGCCGTCTGATTCCACCCGATCCTGTGGCGCGGAGTGCCTCTCTGTCCCCACGCGCACAGGCAGCCCACCTTCGTCAGTTTCGTGCCTGTAGTACGTAGCGTCCCGTGTCTGTAACTCTTTATATTTCTTGACGCCTCCGATGCCCTGTAGCACGTAGCATTCCCGTGACCTGTAGTACGTAGCATCAGTTTCGAGCTATACACTTCATAAGCAGTGTTTTTGCCTGGTAGCTACACATGTGATGGTACAAATAATCTTAAGAGAAAGCACATAGCAAGTGCTAAATAAGGACTCTGAACACCATCTTCTGGATGCTGATCGTGGGCATTGGTTTTGATTTGGTACTAGCAAGCTCATGGAGTCAGGTTGCTTTGGATATAGTGTCTTTGACGCCGCTGCCACCGTCTTCGAAGCATGCCATCGCAGCATCACTAAAGCAGCCGGCCCGCCATCGCCGCATCATTGCGGCCGTCGAAGCATGCTGTCGCACCATCATCGAAGCAGCCATGTTTGTCGTCACAACAATGTCGCGTCCGTGAAACACCCCATTGCAGCATCGTCGAAGTAGTCGGGCCTTCGTCGTAGCATCTCCGCGGTTGTCGAAGCACGACGTCCAAGCATCGCCACGACTGTTTGAAGCACACCATTGAGCATCGTGGTGGCCGTCGAAGCATACCGTCGCAACATCATCGCGGCCACCGAAGCACACAATGGCAGCATCATCGTGGCTATCGAAGCATGCCATCGCAACATCATCGCGGCCACCGAAGCACACCATCGCAGCATCATCGTGGTCGTCGAAGCATGCTTCGCAACATCATCGCGGCCACCGAAGCACATCATCGCAGCATCATCGTGGCCGTCGAAGCATTGCCGCCGCAGCAGCATCGCGGCCGCGGAAGCACACCACGAGCATTCGAAGCATGTCGTCGTGCCATTGCCGCGGCCGCTGCAGCACGCCCTCGTAGCATCACCGCGGCCGTCGAAGCATGCCGTCACGGCATCGTCGCAGCCATCGAAGCACGCCACAGGTGTTCGAAGCATGTTGTTGTGCTGACGCCGCGACGGTCACAACACGCCTCGGAGCATCGCCGCGGCCGCCGAAGCAAGCCGTCGCAACATCCTTGAAGAAGCCGGGATGTCGTCGCAGCACACCACGGGCGCTCGAAGCATGTGATCGTGCCATCGTCGGAGCCGCTGCAACCGTTGAAACAGTCGGGTGTCGCAAAGACCAACGTCAAGCGTCGCAGCACTACCTCGTGGCCTCACAGTGACGTCCATAGCAGGCGGACCACCCTCGCAGCATCATCGTCTCGGCCATCAGCCCTCATACGCAGCAGCCACTCGACCCCTGGTCTTGGAAGCAGCTCGTGTCACTACAACGACGGTTGTTATTTCACTTCCAAAGCTGCATCTGTTGCATGTCGCTGCAGGTCGGACATCAATGCTTCAAGGGCCTCCTCCAGTGCTGATGCAAGGATGGTTCTGGACTGACGACGGGGAGGGTGTTGTGTTGCAGCATGCAATGCCAAAGGGGGGCTGCTGCATTGTTTGGCTTCTTTGACTAGCCACCGATGGTAGACCTACGAAGAATGTGAACGCACATGCGGCCGTGAGGTGAAAGGAATAGAACGAGCTGATGTTTCCATCTAACTATCGTGATCTTGCCAATCGAGTGGCTGCGGAGGCGGCTGATCCCCGCATGGGATCAGCCGGACGATTCCTAGCACTGGCCAAAGAACATCACGTAGATGCATCGATAAACATGCAACGTGCAGCGTGGTTAATTAGGCCATGACACCTCTCCATTTATATTATTTAAAATAGTAGAATGCCAGTGCGTTGCTACGGCCCTTTTAATTTTATTTTCCCTTCCAATGACATCGCCTTGAGACCCTTGTTGGTGGATTCTTTTTGAATGTCGACACAATCCCCTTTGTTAAACTTCTTCCGTTTTATTGTGCTACACACATTGACTTATGGTGACTTGTGTTGTACAAATTAACTACAACACATGGACAAATATTGTACTTCCTCCATCAGGAATTACTTTCGTTCACACGGATGTATGTAGCACTGAAATACGTCTAGATACATCGATTTCAGCGACAAGTAATTTTGGAAGGAAGTAGTACCAGACATATACTCTTATCCCATCGGCGACGACGAACCGGGCGGCGACGCCCCGCCGCCCTCAGGTATGGCGACGTGTCGATGTCGATGGCCAGCTCGGAGCCCATGTCATGGTACAGCAGCGCCGAGTACCTGGGCACGATGCACTAGTACAAAACAGGGCATTGGTCCATGCCATATCAGAGCTTTAGTCCCGGTTCTGTTACGAACCGTGACTAATACGTGCATTAGTCCCGGTTCGAGCGGCGCAGGCATCAGTCCCGGTTCGAACGGGACCTTTAGTCCCGGTTGGAGAGACCAACCGGGACAAAAGGGTTTGTGAACGGTGCCAGCCCCTTTAGTCCCGATTGGTATCTCCAACCGGGACTAAAGGCCCCCCACCAACCGGGACTAAAGGGCTGGGAAAAAAATTTGGTTCAAATTTTTTTCCCAGCCCTTTAGTCCCGGTTGGAGGGGCCTTTAGTCCCGGTTGGAGATACCAATCGGGACTAAAGGGGGGACTAAAGGTTTTTTTTTTCTGTTTTTACATTTGTTTTCTGTTTTTAGTTTCTGTTTTAAATTGCTTATATCTTTTAAGATATTTGATGTTTTTGAGTGATTCTTTTTGCATTAGATTCAAAATTTTGTCTAGTTTCTGTTTGTGCCATTATTTTTCAAATTTGAATGGTTTAATTTTGAATTTGTTCAAATTTGCTTCAAACCCTAGATTGTGAATAACTTGAGTTTACAAATAGTTTTTAATTTAATTCTTTTTGCTCCTAGTCACGTGTTAGATTGTTGTCACAGTAAGATTTATTTGCATATTTTTAGAATAATTTAAATTAGGATTTCAATTTCAGGGTCATTTAGCTCAAAAAAAATCATTAAATGCATGAAAAATAACAAATGAAGTTAGAAAGGGTTGAAATTTGAGGATGTGGCTTTGAATGGTGCATATTGAATGCACAAAAAGCCTGGAGTTGAAATAAGTTAAAAAAAATGAAATGCCTTTGTAACAGACGGGTTTTCGCCCGAAACCTTGATACTTCGAAGGAGATGGTCCAGTTTGTACACAAAGTGCATCCAGTTTTTGCCGCAACCCTCTCAACTTTTTAGCACAAGCTATGTGGGTGAAATGATGATACCATGCCAAGTTTCAACCTTTTCAGAGTTCATTTGTAGTGCTTTTCAATTTCAGGGTCATTTAGCTCAAAAAAATCATTAAATGCATGAAAAATAACAAATGAAGTTAGAAAGGGTTGAAATTTGAGGATGGGGGCTTTGAATGGTGCATATTGAATGCACAAAAAGCCTGGAGTTGAAATAAGTTAAAAAAAATGAAATGCCTTTGTAACAGATGGGTTTTCATCCGAAACATTGATACTTCGAAGGAGATGGTCCAGTTTGTACACGAAGTGCATCCAGTTTTTCCGTAACCCTCTCAACTTTTTAGCACAAGCTATGTGGGTGAAATGATGTTACCATGTCAAGTTTCAACCTTTTCAGAGTTCATTTGTAGTGCTTTTCCATTTCAGGGTCATTTAGCTCAAACTCTACCCCCCGGTGGACCACCTTTTTTAGCTTTGTAGAAAATAAACGAAAATGATAAAATCTTCAAAAAATAAAATCCTTTGAGATGTAGTTAGGTTTTAGTGTCTAGTTGGTATAGAAATTTTGAAATATGAATTTTGACCTTTTTTGCAAAAAAACGCAAAAAAATGTAAAACGGCCATAACTTTTGCATACGACGTCGAATAAAAAAGTTTAATATATCAAAAAAAACTAGAGAAAAATTGGGACTCGATTTCACCGGGGTTTACCCGGTGAAGTTTTCTCAGATTCTCAAAATTCCAAAAGGAAAAAAAGTTATTTCAAATCAAAAAATAAATTT
Source organism: Elymus sibiricus (assembly GCA_039707655.1). NCBI lineage: Eukaryota > Viridiplantae > Streptophyta > Magnoliopsida > Poales > Poaceae > Elymus > Elymus sibiricus. The sequence continues at coordinate 36,578,789 of CM077674.1, forward strand.
AAAAATTTTAAAAATTAATTTAAAAAAAAAATAAGATGTCATATTTGGATTCCTCACATTTTTCTGATAATAATGGATATATTATTTGTCGAATTTCGATTTACAGATTTAAAGATATTAATTATGTCATATTAAATGAATAAATGGCAAAAAAATGAATTAAATAATATTATTACTTATTTTATTTTCATTGAAATTCAATATTATTAGTACTTATTTTGTTTATTTTAATAATTGTTTAGAATTCAAAAAATTAAATCATGTGACATCAAGACCTAAGGGTTAACAGGATTGATAGCTTAAGATTGTCAGGAAAACAACAAGTGCAGACTTGGAAACTAGGGGAGATAGAACCTGCAAGTTAAGCGTGCTGGGGCTGGAGTAGTGAGAGGATGAATGACCGGCCGGGAAGTTAGACGATTTGGAATGAGTGCTGATTAGAGACTAGAGATTAAATTCTGAAGCAGTGAGGAAGGGTGATTAAAGATTAAATTGTCAAATAATTCAAAGATTTGAAATTCGAAATAAAAATTAAAAACAAATCAAAAAAATAATCAAAAAAAAATTAAAAGAATTCCAAAAAAAAATTCAATTTTTTCCCCCCCGGCAAGGCCGGCTCCGGCAAGGCAGCCCCCGGCAAGGACCTTTAGTCCCGGTTGGTGTTACCAACCGGGACTAAAGGTCCTCCCTCCCCCGCCCCAGGCAGCGCCACGTGGAGGGCCTTTGGTCCCGGTTCGTAAGCAAACCGGGACTAAAGGTTTTGGGCTTTAGTCCCGACCCTTTAGTCCCGGTTCCAGAACCGGGACTAAAGGCCCTTACGAACCGGGACAAATGGCCCTTTTTGTACTAGTGATGTCCCGGACGTCGATCCGCTTCTTGAAGCCGGCTGCGCCCACGCGTGGGCTGTCGAACGCGAACGCCGTGACTGGCCATTTTCGGCGATGTAGAACGCATTCAGGGTGACCAGCGCCGCCTCGAGGCTGTGCCCCGTCACCGTGATGCTCACCTCCTCGTCCTTGTACGTGTCCACCAGCTTCTGCACCTCAAGTCATCAATGACTCCTAGCTTTCCCTCCTCCAAGAGGTACCACACTCAATAGAAAACACGAAGTACGACAATAAGTACAAAGAATCTGTAATCCAAATATAAATATATGTCTTGTAAATAGCAATGACAAGTGGATAAAGCATATGTGCAAATTCTAAGACACTAATATACTTACGCTCCAACTCAAATACTCAATCGATGAGAGACACAAGAAATACATCGACTGGAATAAAAAAACGAGCATTGTTTCTGGACAGGACCAACAGTATTCCTCTACCTCCTCTTCAATTTTTAGATTCTAAATTAAGTTCTTGGTCTGGAATTAGAAGCCTGAGCAATGAATCAAGCTGAATAATGTGCACCTTTAACTAGACGTCCGTTCCTCCATCATTACGCTTGTTCCTCAGTAAGAGTTTATTACCTCCATTAAGGTGAATGCAACGAACCCTGTGGCAGAAAGGTCTCTAAATTAGAATGCTGGAATAAATCCATGCATGAAAGTATTGTCCTAAGACATTGGCACCGAATAAAAACCAAAACTAAATCAAGGTGCACAAGAGGCCTCAAGTGGGAAGGAACAAAAGATAAATAAGTTTAACCGCACTAACACATAAATAAAAGATAATTATGAGGTGAAAAGAACTAAAAATCTAAGTAAACTGAACAGACAGAACCATGGGTATACATCTTCCAGTTTGTACCACTCATGACCCCATGCCGGCCAACTCCTCCCTCTCCTGCGAACCAGACAAAAATCAGTACGGACAAAAGTTTGACCTTCATTACATTAAATACTAATTTGAGTTTAATGGTAAATCTTAGCAAAAAAAGGAACTAACCTGGTTGATTTTTCTTGTTTTGTTCCATTATCTCTTTCGATAGTAGAACCCGATCCGTTTTTGGATAGAATGGAAAAAAAGGCACTAACCACACTCTTGTTGAACTTGAGAAATTGTACCATTGGAGAAAAGCAGATTATAGATTCACATATAAGAGAAAAAGAAGACTCAGCCTAGTTGGAGCTATATGCATTAATGCATGGATGTCATTCACAGAATCCTTGCACCTTTTAATTTAGAGTTTTTTTCTTTAAGATGTCGACCATAAAGTAGACATGAACTATATACACTGAATATTCATTACATGAATCAGAAGTAGAAGCGCTACTTCAGGACAAAAAGAAGATATAGTACAATCGGTTCTTCTGTCTGTATGTAACCATGCGTCATTAAGCTCAATATACCTCATTTTTCGCCGAAGTCAAGATCTATTGCGGATCAATGCAAGCAGCTTCAATACTGAACCTTCGATATAGAATGCAGGCCCGTGTCTATATAGTTGCACAGTCAAAGTTGATTGCAATATTGACGCGTATCTCAAGAGCAGCAAAATCATAAGCTCCTGGGTTCTGGCACTTGCCCAGCTGATATAGTTCAAGCAAGAAAAACATATTCAGTGTACTAAAATGGAAACTTTTTAGAAAGTAGAGGGGCTCGGTGTTAAGCAATGGTTTCAGGTAAGTATCGGGTTGAACCAGTACTATGCTACCTTCTAATAACCATGGAAGATGATTCATGTCTCAATGAGAGATATAATCAATTGTAGTGTGGTCAGCAGCAACAGGAACATTTAAACAATCAATTTTTTGATGGCTACAACTATCATATTTAGCAACCAAAATGATACTAAATGCAGGTTGCAAGAAAAAGAGAGATATGAGTGGTCAAACTCTCCTGGAAGCAGAGAGATCTTATCTTACAAACTCAAGGCACATAGCAGCATACCCAAATTTATAGCTAGCTGTACTTGCAGGTAGTGAAAATTAAGCAGACAATGTTAGGAGACTCGAAAGAAGGCTTTGGCCAGCCTGTGATCTGTACATTATATGATCATGTGCAGGTTAGTATTTTCTGTTTAAATCCTTGAGGCTCTCCTCATCTTGTTTTGAAATAGCTCTCTATTAAGACTTCTTCTGTCTATGTACATCATTGATGTATCTATGCAAAAACATATACAACAATGATTACGATGTACAATGTGACAATACAACAATCAGCACCTTTTTCTTCTATCCTCTTCTATCTATGTTGATCTACCGTACAACAAACAATATACAATAGAACAAAAATATCTACACAAGGTCATTTTTATCCATACAACAATCTGTATACAAGGTAAACTCTATCTATCTTCTTCTGTCTATCTCCCATTCATATAAAAATTTGCAGTTCTGCACACAAGGTCGATTTTATTTAAAAAATCAGCAACTCACTTTTATTCACATGACAGCAGAAGGTCGCATCATTCATACAGCAATAGCAACACAGAGTATCCTCTTCTTACTGTCTAATTCTTCATCAGCTTCCACGACCTGTCAGAGTGCCGTTATTCTCTAGACGATGCAGAAGATTCGGTAAGGAGAAGCATGGGTTCCCCTCAGACAACCCTACAATAAAAATTGAAATGAGCCGAGATAAGTTTTGATGAATACCTTGCCTTCATCCGTTCCTACAATGCTATTGTTATGCATAGCACAAACTTTTGGTTACAGTCACACTAAAAATTTGAGATTGAGCACGTGTAATATTTAGCAGACCAAATATTCATACAGAATTAGGATGATAGAAAACACTCAAGAATTATTTGTATTAATCCGCCAGATTGCGAATCTGCAGTAAATATAATATACAGACACAACACAAATTCTACTGCGAACTGCAGGTCTAACAGATTAATAATTACAGGCTAACTGCAAACCCATGTTAGCCTTCATGGATATGCACAGATCTGTGCTACCAAGTTTGATTCATATCGGCCTCATCAGATCTACCCATGAGATTGCCATTTGAAGGTATGTGTGGCCTGCTGGGAACATCGACGGCGGCGGTGAAGCGCGTGGTAATAGAATAGTCCTGTGTGACATACGTTTTCTTGCATTGTCCTGCGTGACGGGTTGATATTTCTCTCGGAATTGTAGTAGAAAGATTGTATGGTGCAGACATTGAACTTATAATAAAATTGAGTTCTAGAAACAATTCCCTACATTGTCCCATTAGTAATCGCACCAAAAATACTTATCCTCCTATAGATCTGACTTGACTCTGCGCTTTGGTGTGCGGAAATTGGTTACCGGTAGGAAATAGTATAACTAATCGGTATCTTGAGTTGCAAAGAGATCACTTAGAACAGTGGCTGATATTATGCCATAAAGAACTCACATTTTTTGTTGTCCCTCAGGATATAGTACACACCTTTCTCTGCTGGATGCACCATTCTGAGTTAAGAACAAATGACATGTTAGCTTCCTTACAAATGCTTTTCCGAAGGAAAGTCAATTATGCATTAAAAAGCACTCTATGATGTTGTATAAATTATGTCATGGACGGGAAAGCAATTTTTGACTCTGTGATTTCTCTGTAGATTAGGCAATGCCGTGAAGCAATTTTTTACCGAAGAGGGGAGCCCATCAAATTCCCTACAGGATTTTTCTGGTGTCCCCTTTTATTCTATCGTTCTTTGCTGGAAAAAAGCATACATATAGTCAGCTACTCTATTTGTCCCGACGTCGTGGACTACGTCTGTAGTTTAATTTAATTTCTAAATGGAACCGAAAGGCGATTTCTATTTTCTATAAGTAAATAAAACGTGGTGGCCTTAGACCAACATAAATGTATACCTTCATGTAGGTTTCAGTTCAAAGGTCTCGATGCTCCAATTTCTCATTTTGACACCTGAAACTGAAAACAATTTAACAAATCAATTAGCCTTGTGGAACCTTGATCTTAGTTGCATTAAGCCAATCAGAGTAAGAATGTAGTTCTGTAACCTAGCTGTGTACATCTTCTCTAAAAATAATAATAAAGGCTACCATGTTCATTCAAGAAAAAAAAAATCCCATGTCAGGATAATATTTCAGTACAAAAGCTTGGTGCGTTTCCTTTAAAGACACTAAAAACCGACCACTGTTATGAACTTCAGAGATGAACACTTGATTCATAATTTGGTTTGCTATAAACTATAAACCAAAAGATGTAGACATGAAAGCAGCAGTCAGTTAGCACATGCTGAGTTCTAACGGGAGAGGAGTGCTTAGGAAAGAAGGAAATCGTAGCCATATTCAGATTCTTCCATGACTGTTAAATTTGAAGGAATAACTTATTGTATCAAAGACTATAATTTCATACAGAAAACATATCATGTGAAAACAGAAATATATGAGTATGGCAGGCAAGGTTTTGGTTACCGATCGATATTTCCACTTACCGAGCGGTTACCGCGAATTTCCATGACCCTCGGTAAATGGACATATCGAGCAAATAATACCGGGCTTTTTGAATTTCGGTCGGCCCAGCCAGAGCCAGAGAAGGCACGACCGCACGGCCTGCTCACTAGTCGCTACTCACACAGCCACGGTCTCACGCACGAAACCTAGCAGCTTCGTCTTTCTCCCCAAATCGAGATCCGGCAAAAATTTGGCGGCTGGCCGGAGTGAGACGGCGACGGCGGCGCCCAAATCCCCCCGCCCTTAACTCTCTTTCGACGGCAGCGTGACCGTTCTCTCGCGGCTCAACCTGACCTGGGGCAAGCCATGGGATCCGCCTCGTCGTCCCGCTCCAAGGCCGCCAACGCCACTCGTGAGGCCAAGGGAGGTGGAGGAGGACCGGCGCTGCGGCGCCCTTGTCCTCGTCCTCGGAGGGCAGCCGGCGCGCTCGTGCTGCCGCCACCGCCGCCGTCGAGGCCTGCCCCTGCCAGAACTGTAAGTAAGGGTGGACACGGTCCGGGCCGGTCCGGTCCCGGTCCGAGCCGTCATTTGGACCGGCCGCGGTCCGGTCCGGACCGGACCGAGCTGTCCAACGAGCTGCTTTTCTGGGACCGGACCGTTTGGGGGTCAGCTCGGTTAAGCCCGAGAGGACCGAATGGACCGGCCAGTCATGTTGCCTGGCAGTCTGTTTTTTGCTGCGTTTAGGTCCTACAAGCTTGGTATATACGTGTATAGTCGGGCGCCGGCCGCGACGTCGACTGGTACGCACGTACACATACGTTGCACGGGCGTTTGGATACATATACGTATGGCTGGCCAGTATGCGAGTATTCGAGTACACATACATGTACACCGGTAGTCCGGCACGGGTATTCGGCCACGTATAGGCCTGGCCTCCAGCACGTAAGTGCTAGTACGTGAATACCCTGGCCATGCACGTACATGCAAGTACGTGCACATGCACTAAGGGCATGCACGAAGGGGCGTGTATAGCTCCATCACCCAACAGAGACACACACATGAGGGAGTCGTGTACTTAGGAAACTCATTCATATCTAAGAATATATTTTCTTGTGAAGTCACGTGCAAAAGTACGTCAAACATCAAGCAGCAACAATGATACTTCAGAATTCAGAAGGAGTGGCAAGCTTTCCAATCACGGCCACCAACCAATCAAAATAACGAGATTTAGCTGCTGTTTAGGCATCTGTTGATTTTGGAGAGTAAATAAAGCAAAAGTGCAACAACAACAGCAACAGCAGATAAGTTTAGCTACTGTTTAGGCATCACATAGTGACAAGCTTACGAATGGATGTAATATGATAAGTCATCACTCATCACTACATTTTTCAGATAAGTTTGGACAGGAACAGCAGAAATATCACACCCACAAACAATTCATTTGGACAGCAAGCACTGGACTAAATTTGGACAGTAAAAATAACTAAATTCGGACAGCATTTCCTTTGTTTTTTGGACATCAAAACAACTGATTTTGACAGGAAACATAGCACAAATCAGGGTAAGCACAAATATCACATCCACAAACATAAGGTCTTATCATCATTGAACGACACGATTACAAACTTGCAATGACAATTCCAAGTCCATGTCAATTGACAAGTTGAACATAACACAAATGAGAGGTTCATCTCCAAGCTAGCAGTGACATTTCACAGTTCATGACTTGACAAGTTCCAACATAACACAAATGCAAAAGTAGCCTTCCCATGAGAAAGATCACTTTGACATTCATCTCCAAAATAGCAAGATCAACATCCACATGATGAACGTCTACAAGTAAGATAAGCAACATTCACATAAATAATGTTTGGTATCGTATGACAAGTGAAACATGTAGGAAGAATTGTTACCAATCGTTGATCTCCTCCACGATGGGTAACTTGATGGTCTCAACATCATCCTCTTCATTCTCATCCCTCGGCTACAAGTGTGGAAGTTAGACAAATGCTCACATCACATACAACAAGACCAAAATAGAAAGAAAAAAAGGTAAGGAAAATATAGCAAACATACCACCAGATTCAAGTCGACATGCGCACCCTTGATATAACTTGCACCACAAACTAATGCCTCCACCATAACCGGTTTTAATGAACTCCTATAGTCATCTAATACGACACAAGTTGACAAAGTAGTTCGAGGATGAGAAGTTGACAAGTTTATATCCAAAGTTCAATAGTACGAGTTGACATACCTAAAATCCTTCCGGTCGTGCTGAAGGTTGATTACGAAGACACGGAGGTAGCTGGGATAGTAAGGAACCTCCTGGCTATCTTGGCCATAATTGGGTACCTAGGAGCATTGTCTTTCCACCAACCAAGAAGATCAAGAGCCTTGTTGCGAGGAGCAACATCATCCTCTAAGTAGTTCCTCAACTCACTCTTTGATATTCTTGTTGAACGGGACGATAAGAAGGACTCGTACCCAGCTTGAACCGGGATACTAGGAATGTTTGTAGACGAAGATGAACCGTCTCCATTTCCAGCTCGCTTATCTTGGGCAACACATTTGTCATACAAGGTCTCCAACTCTTTCTCCACGATTTTGATCTCAGTCCTAGACCTCGTACTTCCTTTTCCATATAGTTCTCCAAAGGCCCACTCTATGTAATTCATCTTGTACCTGGGATCAAAGATGATAGCATTGGACTAAATTAGCAGGCATATGAGTAAAAACAACAAGCATTGGAGTAAAACAGCAACCATATGTGTAAAAACAGCAACCATTGGAGTAAAAACAGCAAGCATATGTACCGTGGATCAAAGATGGTTGCAATCACCATGGCATTGTTCTTTTCTTCCCAATATTTGTCAAACTTCGCCAACATTGATTCACCCATTTCCTTATAGTGGTCACTATCACTAGCCATTGCATGTTTGATTGCAATCTTGACGCCAACAATGTATGGGTAGAAGATGTTTGAAGTGGGATATAAACTTCCTGAAAATGCTTTTGTCACCTCAGCCAAACTCTCAAGCAATGGAGAGATAAGGTCATACATGTCCCACTCTGCGTTTGTCGGCGCCCAAGCATAGTTGGCATTGGAACCAGCATTAGAGGTCAAGGCTTCCTTATATCGACGGGCAGTGCTAATCATCTTATAGGTTGAACTCCACCTTGTTTGACAATCTAGGTGTAAAAGATTACCAACTTTGACACCCAAGCTTTTGCAAGTGGCAACAAAAGCATGGAGACGAGAAGGTGACCTCTTGAAGTACTTCACCGTCTCTCTCAAGCTCTTTATCAAATTATCTAAGACCGCTGTCCCATCTTGCACCACCAAGTTGAGGATGTGTGCATAACAACGGATATGAAAATATTGGCCTTGAAAGTCATTACCTACAAAAGACAACTTCTATATGAGCAAAAACCGCAAGAATGTGAGCAAAAACAGCAAGCATGTGAGCAAAAACAGTAAGCATATGAACACAAATAGCTTCTATATTAGCATAAACAGCAAGCATATGAGCACAAAACAGCAAGCATGTGAGCATAAACAGCATACAATCATACCTCTCCGAAACAAGAACTTGGCCTTCAAAGCATCGATCGCACCATCATTGTTTGAAGCGTTGTCAAGTGTGACGGACATAATTTTGGTCTCAATATTCCATTCTGTCACACACGCATAGAGAGCATCCGCAATGACATTTCCAGAGTGAGGAGGATCCAACTCTATGAAAGCAAGCACACGGGTTTGCAACTTCCAATTCCCATCTATATAGTGTGCAACCACACACATGTAAGATAAGGTTTGGTTGCTTGTCCACAAATCTGTAGTTAGACATATGGAGCTCACACCCTTTAGGAGAGATTTAAGCACCTCTTTTTCGTTCTTGTAAACCCTCATGCACTCGGCTCGTATTGCCTTCCTTCCAATGGGTTTATAATTTGGATTCATGCACTTCATTAGAATGTTGAACCACTCATGTTCAACCATTCTAAATGAATACTCATGCACACATATCATCTTAGCAATAAGCTCCTTGACGATTCCTTGATTGTACTCAATAGAGGGGTGCATTGTTGGACCACTAGTTGGACCATTGCTTTTGCGCAATTCAATAGTTGTTTGGATGGCATTCCTAGCCATCTTGGCCTTGTAACCTTCACATTTTAAATGATGCCTTCCAATAGTTGAGGTGCTGCCACCTTGCGAATATGCATACCTCTTTTTGGGACAATAATTACAAACAGCCTTCAACACCGTCTCTCCGGGATCCTCCTTCGATGGCTCCTTGACCTTGTGAAAATGGGCCCAAACATCTGATGACACCCATCCTGAAACTCTTGCATTACTTCAGAAAAGTGAGAAAGTCTTAGTGGGAGAAAAGTTTGCTGTTCAAACACTACATCTCCAGATCTCCTATCTAAGTCTCTACCACTGAATCATCTTACTTCGGCGAGGGTTACAGGTTACAGCCAGGTTACCTCTTCCTCTTCGTGGCGCTCAGCGAGGAACCAGGGAAGGCGGGACCGATGGCGTGCTGGCCTTGCTGCGTCCCCGACGTACACGTGCTCCTCCAGCTCGGACTCGGACGAGATGGCGCCGTCGGTGAAGGGGAGAGGCCGCGGGCGACGGCGCCGTCGCCTTAGGGTTAGGGTTAGGGATTGGAGAGGAGGAGGCGCTGCCTCTGTTTGTGAGGAGAGGGAGAAGGGAATCGATTGTGAGGAAGGGGGATTGAACGAGGGGAGGGGGGGTCGCTCGGTGTCTCTGTCTAGGCTGTTGCTGGGCCTTGCGCCATCGGTCCGCTCGGTCGGCCCGGTTAAAGACCGGACCGGACCGAACTTTTTTCGGTCTGTATTTCTGGGCTCGGACCGACATGTTTTTCTATCGGGCCTGGACCGTACGGGCCGGTCCTGAACGGGCCACGAGCGGGCCGCAAAGCCCGCTCGTGTCGTCCAGCCTGAACTGTAAGGTGATGAAGGCCAGCCCGTGCAGAGAGGAGTACGTCAAGAATTACACCTGCACCAAGGTGGCGTTGGAAGCCGGCCTACACGGTTGGTGAAGCGGTATCTGTTGCTATATGTTTCGTTTATATTGCTTATTGCTATTATATATGCTATAAATATAGGAGTCATGCTGTCAAAATTTCGAATTTTTCAGTTTTTGGCCAATAAAAATTTGAATTCAAAAAATTTCGTTCGAAATTTGCTCGGGATTTCGTGGTAACCGTGGTAACCGCGTTTATCCATGCCCCTTGAAAAAAATGTCCCATTCGGTAACCAAAATCTTGATGGCAGGTGGGAACCATAGATCACAGGAAACAAATATTAGTTTAGTTGCACTCATATGATCAGGGGCATTGAGAGGCAACCTGACCTTGAAGATTGTATTTTGCTTCACCCAGCCCTTATGACTTCTCAATCAACCTTCCACAAGTCCTCTGCATCTGCCGCTCAATTTGGGATCCTGCAAGCCGAGGAGGAGAAGACAATGTTGGGTGGCCATGCGTTAGAGTGAAGGCGGATTAGGGAGAGGCCAGAACCGCTGTATGGGAGGCAACATAAGACAGCAAAATCAAAACAAGGCGGACGGCTGTATGGGAGGTCATCTTCCCACCAAGGCGGACGGCAGTGAGCTCGCCCACCGAACCGGAGGTCAGGGCCGGGGGCGGTCTGAGTGATGACGCACGAGCTGGGTAGTCGCAGGCATGTCTGGGTGCTCCTCCGGTCGATGGTGATGGCGCGTTCCGCCTGGGGCTCCTCAAGGCGATGGATGTGACTGGATGCGCCGGTCGCCAGCTGACAGCGCTCGAGGAGGGCCGCCCTCCTCGAAGGAAAAGGCGAGGGCATGGGTTGCAGCCCTGCCTTGTACGGTGCGGCAGCGGCCCGCACTCCTCCCGAGCGTAGAGGAGACGAGGACCAAGGCGAGCTCGCGGCGGCAGGTGGCGGCGCTCATCCTCCTCCTCCATAAACGTCGCCACTGCCTCCACATCCTTCTCCGGTGGCGGCGGCCATCTAGGTTACTCGAAGGTGGGGGAACCGCTCGTTCCTGTGGGGGAGAGGTGAGAGAGAGAGTCGATCGATTAAGTATGGACAGGAAAAAAAACTCGGGGTAAGAGAAAAACCGGTGAGGGGGACGCCATAGCGAGAGAAAATCGGTGGGGTGGGATCGCTGGGGACTTCCTTCGTTCGATCGGTGGGAGGGGGATCGATGGGGGGAGTACCAGCGAACGAAGGACCTATGGACTCCCCATTTAGAGTAGAGACTAGTAAATATGCCCGTGCGTTGCTACGGCCGCTTTCTCAATTTTTCTCTTATCCTAGCTATGTAGTAGATCCAACTTTATTCGGCTAAAAGGACATTTGATTGAACTTTTTTATGAGAATTTAGTCAAAGTCTAGTTTTCATTTGGGCCAAATAGTTCATTTAGGATTGTCGTTGTCTGGACCAGGGGGCGTAGATCGGGAGGGGCACATGGAGGGTGCCTTTTCTTTGACTTTGAAGCATTTTTTTGGGCATTCAATTACTAATTCAAAGGATTTTCATACATTATATGAAGTAAGAGCACTTGTATACATATGAGGTTTTTTGTCCGAATTCAGTACGACGTTGTGGATCCGACCGTCGATGCCTAGTGACAAAGCAAATCACACCGACATGTTTGTTTATTTTATCCCGAGTTACTAAATGTTATGCAGAGTGGGAATGATATCCCTGCTACTTTCTTTTGCATGGTTCTCTCAATCTTTCAAGGAGAATTGATCTACATAGTACCAAAGAGATTATGCACAAATAAATAGACAATGATACAGTCTGTCTGATTATTAGAAGAATAACATTATTTAGATTTCTAATAACATGCTAGCATGCAAACAATTTGCAAGTATCTTCACTTATTTAAAGAAATATATTTAGATGGATTGGCCTTTAAGTTCAAAGAAGATTCTAAATTGAGCTGTTTGCTAAATACTGCTCTCCAAGTATATCGATCCTATAATAAGTTTTTGATAGGAAAATGCAGCAAGGAATTTATCCATACATCTATTTATTACATGTATTCCCTTGCTATTTGCTACGCCTAATTAGTACTTCAAATATGCAGATCACTGAATTAGACAATCACCCTCCAATATTTCATTACACTTAATCATTAATCTGATAAAATGTATTTTCTCCATGAAGAACACACCTCTAGAGGCAACAAAAATTTGCAGCTGACACGATAGGGTTAGGGGCATAGAAACTGGATCCAGTGGCGCATTGAGTATCCCCGCAGCGGTGCAACAGTGACTCGCCGCCGTCCATGACCTCCTCGGAACAACACAGTCGAACACCGGCAGCTGCGTGCCTGCATCCTCCTTTATTTATGCAAGTGCCAGCCCACAATCCGCCGCATACTCCTTGAGATTAGAAGGACACAAATCCAGCCACACACAATCTCTCCCTCGACGTTAATTAGAAGTGATTCCTCTCTCCCTCGACGTGTTTCCTCTCTTGCCGGGCCAAGATCCTTCCTCTTCCCTCATTATCTCCTTAATTAGAAGACCATATATAGGTCTAGTAATAACCGGATTCACTGCTTACTTCCGCTTATTTATTCCCGAGATACCTCTTCATACCCTAGGAGGTAATCAACCAGCAGCCAGCTTCTGGTTGTGTGCATGTTTTTCATGTATATAAACTGGTGTACCTAGATATAAACAATCGAGGTGGGACAATTTCTAAACAATATTTGTTAGCTCAACTGGTCATAGCCTTCTTTTATCGGCAGGAGGAGGTGAGTTCGATCCCCACGTACTCGCACTTGTTTTTGCGTCCTTTCGCATAGTAGATGGGCCACAGCTCAGGCGTGCTGAAAATTTGGACGAAAATCTCGATTGCCTTAGATGGGCCACAGCGTAGGCTCGCGCTGAGAATTCGAACGAAAAATCTGGATTGCCTGTGTGTTGGTGGACGGACGAAAATCGTAAACACGGACGAAAATTACGGTGGTAAGAAGCAATAGCCCCTTTATTAGTAACTAGCACAAGGGCCCGTGCGTTGCAACGGGGTCATAAAATTGTGTGCGTTCAAATCAATCCCTCGTGAACATAATATCTCAATGAGTATATAAATAATATTAATTCAAATCAAATGAAACTGGTGGCATGCTGCACTTAAGAAATAGACGTGCTAATATTAGTATATTACACATTTAGTAATTGACCACACACAAGCTTAGCTGCCACAATTTATTCTAAAAGCCTTAGTTCAATTTAGCGATTGAAACATCCATTATCCAATGTGGAAATACAAACTGTGACTCACAATACAAGCAAGCACAATACTAAATTAGAAATTGTTCTTCTGAAATTAATATGGCATGTGACTATGCCGGCAGAATAGATAACCATTTAAACTGGAGTGCAAATATAAGTGAGCTGCTTAGCCTGTATTCTATTAGCTGTCTTGAACTGCAGTGCAAATAAACTTTAGAGCCATCAAAGAATCACCAATAAACTTTAGAGCCATCAAAGAATCATATTTTTAATTATTTAATGTTGATACTACTACTCATATCCAAATAATAAATTAATCAGCTTTATCCCAAACAGTGATATTTGAACCAATCACAGAGCAAAATCAGATATGGGTGTTTCTTGGCATGCAGAGTATATTGCAAGAAACTACTGTGTATTACTGGTAAAAAACCAGTAATTCACTCAATCAAATGTTTGCCACTACTTTTCATCAGTTTTCATTAATCAACAGTATAGCATACAAACCCGACATCAAAAAATAATTCAAATCTCAAGCAATCTGCTTCACTGTCTTGTACAGACTTCCGAGTAATAGAATAGAACAAAATTGGACAAGAAAGAAGGATGTACTTACTTAATTTAATGTAACAGCTTCTATAGAGCACACGATATGGAAAACAGGAATAACTTGAAGAAAATACTTCAAGTAAGATGCAAGTAACAGCAGAAAACAATTCATAACCTCAAGCAAATCTATGTCACTCACCCAGTCCCAACTCCTCCGTAAAGACTTCCGATGAACATAATAGAACAAACTGCCTTGTTTTGCTATGGAACAAAGGCTGGTGGCTAGAATTACTGTATTTCCCTTCCCTTTCCTTATCTCCAGTTCACCACTAATAAAAAAGTGACACATCTTATACAGCCAAATTACATAATCTGGCTTTTGAAAGGAAAAAATGCACTACAACATGAAGTGATGTTTGACACGCAACCTGGCAAATAAATAAAGATTAATTGGGTCAGAACTAAGGTCAAAGGCTGCCTGACTCCGTAATATTATTCTTCATACACAATTATTTTTTACTCTAATGTGTTACAACACAACACTTAAGAAATCACTTACACAACAACAGAACCATTCATAGTGATAGCAGAGGACCTTCAGTATTACATATATGTGCACCATGATCATGTCACAACCATGCAGAAGAATGCTCTATCAGCTTGACAAACTTCATGTTGTAGATATCCCCACCACTTCGTTGGATTTGCAAAGATTCGTCTATATTGCAACAGATTACAGATTCAAATTAACACTTGTTGAAATAAAAAGTCATGTTCATAAGATCTAGAAATCCAAGATTTACACAAAGAGAAGTAACATAATTTGATTTATAGGTGAAGAAATTTAGCCGGAACTATCACATTGCAGCAGATGATTATACTGTGAGCAAAGTATGTATGTATACTACTTACTACTGCTTGAACTTTGCGGCCATAGAGAAATGTAAGCAGAGTTAGCAGTTACATGTAAACAGAAACCTTCTCTGCACATCATACAGTATTTTCAGATTGCGGGACGGTCACGTCAGGTTCCCAGCAATGGTCAAGTAAAAGTAGGTATTACTCGGAAGTCTGTACAAGATAGTGAAGCAGATTGCTTGAGATTTGAATTATTTTTTGATATCGGGTTTGTATGCTATACTGTTGATTAATGAAAACTGATGAAAAGTAGTGGCAAACATTTGATCTGTTCCACTCTCTTTCCTAACACTTCTAATTTCTGAAGAATTGTGGCTACCTCTTCTAAATCACACTACTGCAAACCCCATACACTAGTACAAAACAGGGCATCGGTCCACCCCTGAGAAGCCCATTAGTCCCGGTTCACTCACGAACCGGGACCCATGGCGGCATCGGTCCCGGTTCGTGAGGCCAGGGCGCCGGCCGGGCCTCGTGGGGCATTGGTCCCGGTTCGTCTGACCCTGTCCCGGTTCTAGACACGAACCGGGACCAATGCGCCTCGCTCCTGGCCCACAACCATTGGTCCCGGTTTGTGGCTGGAACCGGGACTAAAGGTGACCCCTTTTGTCCCGGTTCCAGCCACGAACCGGGACCAATGCGCCTCGCTCCTGGCCCACAACCATTGGTCCCGGTTTGTGGCTGGAACCGGGACCAATGGTTGGCCTATATATAGCCCCCGCCCGCGAGCAGAGCAATGCATTGCTCTGTTTTTTTGCCCGGCCGTGGGAGAGCTTTTGTGGTGCTCTAGCTCACCTCCTATCCACATGAGGTGTTCGATGAAATGCCCGAGCCACACTTAAGCTTTCTCCTCTCGAAGCTCCTTGTCCAAGCTCCATTTTCCTCAAGATTTGTCTAGGTTTGGCGGTCCGTCCTGTCCCGTCCCCGTCCTCACCGCCGTCGATCGCCCGCGCCCATCTCGGCGCCGGCAACACCGTGGTTAGCCTCTTCTTCTTATCTTCTTTCTAAAAGAAAAAAGTTCTTATTTGTGTGTTTTAATTAGATGCTCTAGAGAGTTATATGTTGTTCAATAATAAGAACTATATAACGCACGCAGATGAACCGGCAATGGATGTACGGTGACCGACGCACCTCCGAGTATATTAAGGGCCTGCATAATTTTCTCGAAGCGGCTGAGGCAAACAAGCAGAATGGTTTTATGCATTGTCCATGTACTGTCTGTGAGAATACGAAGGCTTTCTCCAACTCTAAAACCCTTCACTTCCACCTGCTTGAGAAGGGTTTTATGCCACACTATAATGTTTGGACCAAGCACGGAGAAAGAGGGGTTATGATGGAAGACAACGAAGAAGAAGAGAATGATGACAACTACCCGCCCCCTGAATACGGTGATGCTGCAATGGGGGAAGCTGAAGATCAAGAGGAACCAGACGATGTGCCCGATGATGATCTTCGTCGGGTCATTGTTGATGCACAGAGAGAATGCGAAAGTGAAAGGGAGAAGTTGAAGTTCGATCGCATGTTAGAGGATCACAAAAAAGGGTTGTACCCAAATTGCGAAGATGACAACAGAAAGCTCGGTACCACACTGGAATTGCTGCAATGGAAGGCAGACAATGGTGTATCTGACAAGGGATTTAGTTCGCTGCTGAAAATAATGAAGAAGAAGCTTCCAAAGGATAACGAATTGCCCGGCAGTACGTACGAAGCAAAGAAGGTTCTATGCCCTCTAGGATTGGAGGTGCAGAAGATACATGCATGCCCTAATGACTGCATCCTCTACCGCGGTGAGTACGAGGATTTGAACGCATGCCCGGTATGCGGTGCATTGCGGTATAAGATCAGACGAGATGACCCTGGTGATGTTGAGGGCGAGCGCCCCAGGAAGAGGGTTCCTGCCAAGGTGATGTGGTATGCTCCTATAATACCACGGCTGAAACGTCTGTTCAGAAACAAAGAGCATGCCAAGTTGATGCGATGGCACAAAGAAGACCGTAAGAAAGACGGGAAGTTGAGAGCACCCGCTGACGGGTCGCAGTGGAGAAAAATCGAGAGAAGGTGGGGGGACTTTGCAGGTGACGCAAGGAACGTATGGTTTGGTTTAAGTGCAGATGGCATTAATCCTTTTGGGGAGCAGAGCAGCAATCATAGCACCTGGCCCGTGACTCTATGTATCTATAACCTTCCTCCTTGGTTGTGCATGAAGCGGAAGTTCATTATGATGCCAGTGCTCATCCAAGGCCCTAAGCAACCCGGCAATGACATTGATGTGTACCTAAGGCCATTAGTTGAAGAACTTTTACAGCTGTGGAATGGAGAAGGTGTACGTGTGTGGGATGAGCACAAACAGGAGGAATTTGACCTACATGCGTTGCTGTTTGTAACCATCAACGATTGGCCTGCTCTCAGTAACCTTTCACGATAGACAAACAAGGGATACCACGCATGCACACACTGTTTAGATGACACCGACAGTATATATTTGGACAAATGCAGGAAGAATGTGTACCTGGGGCATCGTCGATTTCTTCCGACCAACCATCAATGTCGAAAGAAAGGAAAGCATTTCAAAGGTGAGGCAGATCACCGGAAGAAGCCCGCCCTCCGTACTGGTGATCACATACTTGATATGATCAATGATTTACAAGTAATCTTTGGAAAGGGTCCTGGCGGACTATCTGTTCCGACTGACGATGCGGGACGCGCACCCATGTGGAAGAAGAAATCTATATTTTGGGACCTACCCTATTGGAAAGACCTAGAGGTCCGCTCTGCAATCGACGTGATGCACGTGACGAAGAATCTTTGCGTGAACCTGCTGGGCTTCTTGGGAGTGTATGGGAAGACAAAAGATACACCGGAGGCACGGGAGGAGCAGCAACGTGTGCATGAAAAAGACGGCAT
This sequence comes from Elymus sibiricus, assembly GCA_039707655.1. NCBI lineage: Eukaryota > Viridiplantae > Streptophyta > Magnoliopsida > Poales > Poaceae > Elymus > Elymus sibiricus. The sequence goes on from CM077674.1 coordinate 36,596,697, forward strand.
GCATCCAAAGCAGTATGAAGGTCCTGCCAGCTACGCTCTTACCAAAGAAGAGAAGGAAATCTTCTTTGAATGCCTGCTCAGTATGAAGGTCCCGTCTGGCTTCTCGTCGAATATAAAGGGAATAATAAATATGGCAGAGAAAAAGTTCCAGAACCTAAAGTCTCATGACTGCCACGTGATTATGACGCAACTGCTTCCGGTTGCATTGAGGGGGCTTCTACCGGAAAACGTTCGATTAGCCATTGTGAAGCTATGTGCATTCCTCAATGCAATCTCTCAGAAGGTGATCGATCTAGAAATCCTGTCAAGGTTAAGGAGTGATTTGGTGCAATGTCTTGTTAGTTTCGAGCTGGTGTTCCCACCATCTTTCTTCAATATCATGGTGCACGTCCTAGTTCATATAGTCGACGAGATTGTCGTTCTGGGCCCTGTATTTCTACACAATATGTTCCCCTTTGAGAGGTTCATGGGAGTCTTAAAGAAATATGTTCGTAACCGCGCTAGGCCAGAAGCAAGCATCTCCATGGGCCATCAAACAGAGGATGTCATTGGGTTTTGTGTTGACTTCATTCCTGACCTTAAGAAGATTGGTCTCCCTCAATCGCGATATGAGGGGAGACTGACTGGAAAAGGCACGCTAGGAGCGGACTCAATAATATGTAGGGACGGGCATTCTTGGTCTCAAGCACACTACACAGTTCTACAGAATTCTACCTTGGTGACCCCATATGTCGATGAACACAAGAATATTCTGCGCTCCAAACACCCGGAGCAGTGTGACGACTGGATTACATATGAACACATCAGGACTTTCGGCAGTTGGTTGCAAACACGTCTCATGGGTGACAACACTGTTTCTGATGAGTTGTACTCGTTGGCCAGGGGACCATCTTCGACTGTATTGACTTACAAAGGGTACGAGATAAATGGGAATACATTTTACACGATCGCCCAAGATCAAAAGAGCACCAACCAAAACAGCGGTGTCCGCTTTGATGCAGCAACCAAGAGGGGAAAGGACACATTATGGTTACATAGTGGACATATGGGAACTTGACTATGGACATGATTTCAAGGTCCCTTTGTTTCAGTGCAAATGGGTCAATCTGTCAGGAGGCGGGGTACAGGTAGACCCATAGTACGGAATGAAAACAGGGGATCTCAACAATCTTGGGTACACAGACGAACCATTCGTCCTAGCCAATGATGTGGCGCAGGTTTTCTATGTGAAGGACATGTCTACCAAACCGAGAAAAAGAAAAGATAAGGAAGCGAATACATCATACGATGAGCCAAAGCGCCACATAGTTCTTTCAGGAAAAAGAGACATCGTGGGATCGATTGGAGGGCAAGACAGACATGTCTGAAGATTATGAAAAGCTTCATGAAATTCCTCCCTTCAAAGTCAAGGCTGACCCAAGCACCCTGTTAAACGATGAAGATTATCCATGGTTACGGCGCAATAAGCAAAGGACACAAGCGAAGAAAAAGTGAAGACTTTCTCTCCACAACTATATCATTGCAGTTACATGTGAAGAAATTAAATGCATTTTGTAACAGATGAGTTTTCGTCCGAAACCCTGATACTTCGAAAGAGATTGTCCGTTTTGTACACGAAGTGCATCCAGTTTTTGCCGTAACCCTCTCAACTTTTTAGCACATGCTATGTGGGTGAAATGATGATACCATGCCAACTTTCAACCTGTTCAGAGTTCATTTGTAGTGCTTTTCAATTTCAGGGTCATTTAGCTTAAAAAAATCAGTAAATGCATGAAAAATAGGAAATGAAGTCAGAAAGGGTTGAAAATTGATGATGTGGCTTTGAATGGTGCATTTTGAACACACAAAAAGTCTGGAGTTCAAATAAGTTCAAAAAAATGAAATCCCTTTGTAACAGATGAGTTTTCGTCCGAAACCCTGATACTTCGAAAGAGATTGTCCATTTTGTACATGAAGTGCATCCAGTTTTTGCCGTAACCCTCTCAACTTTTTAGAACATGCTATGTGGGTGTAATGATGATACCATGCCAACTTTCAACCTTTTCAGAGTTCATTTGAAGTGCTTTTCAATTTCAGGGTCATTTAGCTCAAAGAATGAACTAATAGCAAAAAGAATGAACTAGAAAACCTTTATGAAACTCTAATAGCAAAAATAATGAACGAAAAATAATTAATTAAAAAATTCTGTTATGATCAACTAAAATAAAACTATAATATTCTTCAATAGCAAAAAGAATCAACTAAAAAGCTTTTATAAAACTCTAATAGCAAAAGGAATCAACTAAAAATATTTTATAAACCTCTAGTATTTATGAAACTAAAATTATATAAAATTTATGCAACTAAAGTTATCAAAGTATTTTTTGTTCAAAACATTAATAGCAAAAAGAATTTTCATAAAGAATTTTTTTAGAAACTTTAATAGCAAACTAAAATAACAAAATTTGTTTTTGGTTAAAACAGACATTTAAAATTACCTAAAAATTACCAAATTGAATATAATGATAAAACACAGTAATATTAAATAGCAGGAAAAGGAATCACTCAAAAATCTATTTTTATAGTAAAGTTATTCACAAACTAGTGATTCACACCAATTTAAAAGAATTCAAATTTAAACTATTCAAATTTGGAAACTAATGGCACTACCAGAAAGTTTATAATTTTTGTGACCTAAAAGCAAAAAGAATCACTGAAAAACTGTAAGTAGAAACAAAAGAAAATAAATAAAGCAAAAAAGAAAACAAAAAAAATAGAAAAAAAATAAAAAAAATGCCACCTTGTGGGCCACCACGGCCTGAATACGACTAGAAACCCAACCATCTAGTTGGGCCAGGATTCAGGCCCGCAGAAGGCCCACAAGGTCCACAGGCAGAGGTGTGTGCGATTAGGCCCGTAAGCCTGCTGTTGAGAGGAGCTCGAGAGGGCTGGCGCAGCAGCGCTTATAAACCACTCTCGAGCCCTCTCAGCTAGCGAGGTGGGACTAAACTTTTGGCCCCGGGCAGCACCACCCTTTAGTCCCGGTTGGTGGCACCAACTGGGACCAATGCCCACCTTTGGTCCCGGTTGGTGGCACCAACCGGGACCAATGCCACCCTTTAGTCCCGGTTGGTGCCACCAACCGGGACCAAAGGTCTCTGCTTCCCGCCCTTTGGGCTGACGAAAAGAGACCTTTGGTCCCGGTTGGTGGCACCAACCGGGACTAAAGGGTGGCATTGGTCCCGGTTGGTGCCACCAACCGGGACCAATGCTGAGTGTATATAACCAGCACTTGTGAAATTTCACAGTTTTCATCGCCACTTTGCCCGACGACGCCGACCTCCTCGACGCCGCCAGGCTGCCCCGACGCCGTCCACCGCCCACGCCGTCGCCATCGCCAGGCCCCTGCCCCGTCGTCGCCGTCGCCGTCGCCGTCGTCGTCCCCGAGCCCGTGGCCCTGCCTCGCCCCGGAGCCCACGCCCCTGCCCCGTCGTCGCCGTCGCCGTCGCCGTCGTCGTCCCCGAGCCCGCGGCCCTGCCCCGCCCCCGAGCTCACGCCCCTGCCCCGTCGTCGCCGTCGCCGTCGCCGTCGTCGTCCCCGAGCCCGCGGCCCTGCCCCGCCCCCGAGCCCACGCCCCTGCCCCGCCCCCGAGCGCGCCCCTGCCCCGGCCCGCCCCCGCCGTCGCCGTCGCCGGCGCCCTCGCCGCCCCTGCCGTTGCCGTCACCTTCGCCGGACGCCCCCGCTGTGAGCCGCCGCCGCCCCCGCTGTGAGCCGCCGCCGCCCCTGCTCTGTGCAATTTTTTATATATATATATGTTGATTTTTTTATATGATGAATGTTTTTGTTCATATATAATGTATATATGTATGTGGCTATATATATGTATGGATGGATGTATATATGATGTTTTTTTGTTCATAGCATTTTTTTGTTCATATATGTATTTTTTTCATATATGTGGCTATATGTATTTTTTTTGTTCATAGCATTTTTTTGTTCATAGCATTTTTTTCCATGTATGTATGTGGCTATATGTATGTATGTCGCCGTCGCCCTCGATCTCCTACCCCCTCCCGCCCCTACCCGACAAACTCTCGAGAGGAGATCGACATGAGGGGGGACGTCGGACATATCGGGCGACCAACTCTCGAGGCCATGCAAACCCTAGAAAAAAAAGCGTTGTCGATCTCCTACCCCCCCCCCTCCCCTACCTGACAAACTCTCGAGGTCAGCCAAACCCCTAGAAGAAAACTCCGGTAACTTCGACATGAGGGGGGACGTCGATCAACCCCCTCTCGCCCGACCAAACACTCGAGTCCACCCAAACCGGGACTGAGATGTGATAGGTAGTATTTTTTTTGTTCATAGAAAACTCCGGTAACTCTCCAACATGAGGGGGGACGTCGATCGATCAACCCCCTCTCGCCAAACCGGGACTGAAAAAGCGTTGTCGAGGCCACCCCAAACCCTAGAAGTGTTGTCGAGGCCACCCCAAACCCTAGAAGCGTTGTCGAGGCCAACCAAATTTACCAAGTTAAATGAGTTAAATGAGTTAAAAGAGCGTTGTTGAGGCCACCCCAAACCCTAGAAGAGTTGTCGAGGCCACCCAAATTTACCAAGTTAAAAGAGCGTTGTCGAGGCCACCTCCCCGATAACTTCGACATGAGGGGGACGTCCGACATGACATGAGGGGGGACGTCGGATGTCGGACATGAGGGGTGAGCGTCGTTGTCGTCTACCCCCTCCCCGATAACTTCGACATGAGGGGGGACGTCGGACATGACATGAGGGGTGAGCGTCGTTGTCGTCTACCCCCTCCGGTAACATAGATAACTCCGGTAACATAGATTTATCAAGAATGGCCCCATTATGGATGTGCACAAGTTGATCCAATTTTTTTTTGATCTCATCTATATATATTATTTTATATGTCACGTTGTCTGTCAAAGTATTGAAGAAATCCATGGCTTCATCATTAGCCGGAAGTAACATGCGTATGATGCTATGAAGCTCTTCAAAGTTGTTTTGGAACGGAGTTCCAGATAGAATAATTTGCTTTCAAGGCGGCTCTCGGCTCTGTTGCACCTCCTCAACCCAACGGAACTTTTCACTGCCTTCCGATTCCACATGGCTATGCTGTTGTGATGGTGGATGAAGTAATGGAGGGATTTGAGGAGCTCGAGCTTTACCACTCTACAGGTGAAGGGGAGAATCAGCTGGTTCATGCTTTGAGGAGTACATGTCTATGGCAGAAGGAGTACATCAAGCTTCCAAACTGGACGCCTCCGCCTCCTCCTCCTCCTCCGGCGAGTCAGGGCACTCCGCCTCCTCCTCCTCCTCCTCCTCCGGCGAGTGATCAGGGCACTCCGCCTCCTTCTCTGGCTCCTCCGACGCGTGAGGGCACTCTGCCTCCTCCTTCGCCTACTCCGGCACGTCGGAGCACTCCGCCTCCTTCTCCGCCTCGTCAGCAACGACGGAAGAGAGACGCTGCCGCTCCGGCGGCTAGCAGTACAAGCAGAGGCGGGAGGCAATTCAGATACGGTCCATCTCTCAAGCCTGTTGAAAAGTTACCATATGAGAGGACCGAGCAAGAAAACAAGGACATATGTCGTGCCCAAGTGAGGGACCATTTTGCAAAGAAAACTCCACCTCCGAAGGAGAAGCTAGATCCGGTGAAAGTGAAGCGCACTATCGATGCCCTGAAGCGACCACCACCGCCTCCGCCGGATTCCAACTATGACCGCATAATTACTAAGACACATGCTAAAGCGCAGCAGTCGGGAAGTACTTCCAGTGCTGCAAGAGCGAAAAAATGAAGAAGTGGGAAAACAATTCCCCAGCTCGGCGAACAAGAGAAGCAATCGTGCCCCCCGCTCAAGGTGTCTAGCGATATCGCTAATCATCCGGTGCTACTGCCCGGTACCACTCTTGATGATTACCTGCCCGATGATGTACAGTTTGAAACGGCTGAGGTAGTAGACGTCTTTAGATACGAGCACGGGAAGCCTCTCGTCAAACCTGATCATCCTCATCTAACAACGATGATGCAAAAATTGCATGACTGGTACATGGAAACCTGCAGGAAGTCTGGGAAAGACAGTTTGTTAGTCGGAATTAAAAAAAGAGCATGACTTCCCTGGAGTCGACCTGCTGCCTGTTGAATTTGTGGAGTTATTTCAATTATACAATCAAAAGGCCCTCGACAAACAACTCATGACTTGCTACTGTCTGTAAGTATTACTTCTATAATTAAGTCTCTAGCTCAGCTCGTTCATTGCATGTATATATAATTATCCTCACTATATTATGCAGATTGAAGATGGTCGAATGCCAAAAAATAGGAATCTTCGACGTTGGGTTCATTAGCCCAAATACCGTAAATGAATGGTCAGTACGAAAGGCGGCTGAAGATACCGAGAACAACTTACTACAAACGTTCCTTAAACATCAAAACAAAAGGGAAATACTCTTTCCTTACAACTTCAAGTGAGTGTTACTGTCTTCTGCATATTCGGTTCCGCTTACTCGTGGTTAAGTAATGTAATTGATGAGTTATGCGTGCGCAGCTTCCACTATATTCTGCTATCCATTAACCTTGACGGGGCATTAGTAACTGTCTTAGACTCGCTCCGTAAAGATCCCAAGTATTATGCAGACATGACTGCAATGCTTCAGAAGTAAGTTCAATCAATACCGGGACCATATCGGCAACTTTCGTTCATTTCCTGATATCAAGTAATCATTTTCTTTGCCTGCCAGGGTTTGGAAAACGTTCACCGCTAAGGTTCCGGGTCTGAAGAAGGAGCTGCGATTTACACACCCCAAAGTAAATAGTACTAGCTAGTTCCGCGCATCTCTCATTGATTCTAGTTTCATCAATACCATTATCATGCTTTCTTATCAGTTTGATTGAACTCTATTCTCGTAAAGTGCTTGTTGCAGGCACCCAACACTCATTTATGTGGATACTACATATGCGAGTTCATTCGCTACTATAACTCTGAACGGGCCTCCTCTGAGAAACAATTTGAAGTACGTAAACAATATTCACAATTTTATTTTATATATTACCATCAATTGTGTTGAGTTTCATTCATATATATGTATTGACCCCTTCTTTAAATTAGATCTGGCAGATGCGGGATGAACTCCTACCACATGATCGCATACGAGCAATTCAAGAGGAATTGGCGGGATTCTTTCTTGACCACGTCATACCTGAACAAGGAGAATACCATGTGAAATTGAAATTGTTGTAAGGGATGTTATATATTGTACATATGTAGCAGCGTCGGATAGATATACGAAAACTTGTTGTTCGACCAAGCACGAAGAAAGAGATGTCACTTCTCTCTATATATGTTCATGACGATCTTGTGTAATTAATGGTTTCCTTTATTTGCTTACTAGCTAGCGTCGAGTTCTCTCTATATGTGTAGTAGCTAGCGTCGACCAAGCACGGAAAAAGAGAGGTCACTTCTCTCTATTAGCTCGCTAACACAATATGAAACCCCTAAATTAACCCTCCAAAACCCCAAAACCCCCCCTTCCAAAAAAAAACAAAACCCAGCGACTGCGAGCTGCTGACGCGTGGCCGCCTTTTGGTCCCGGTTGGTGTTACCAACCGGGACCAAAGGTGGAGCCTTTAGTCCCGGTTGGTAACACCAACCGGGACTAAAGGTCCTCCCTCCCCCGCCCCAGGCAGCGCCACGTGGAGGGCCTTTGGTCCCGGTTCGTAAGCAAACCGGGACTAAAGGTTTTGGGTATTAGTCCCGACCCTTTAGTCCCGGTTCCAGAACCGGGACTAAAGGCCCTTACGAACCGGGACAAATGGCCTTTTTCTACTAGTGATAAGAGCTCTTGGTTTTTAAGAAAGTAATCTGAACCCAGTATATAATTTGAAGTTGAAAATATATTTTTACTGAAACAATAGTATTATATAAATCCGCTAACTCTACACAGTGTAATTATGTTTCACGTAATGTGCAGGCATGAAATATAATGTTTTCAAAAGTCTATATTAAGGTCGGAAGCTTGTGCTCAATTATGCAGACGAAGGAAAAGTAAATAGGCGCCAGAAAAAACCTGTGATTTGGTGCTTGAACATCGGCGCGTTGTGGCGGCGGCATCATGGAACAGTGGCGAGTCCTCTTCAGCCGAGGAGGCTCCAGCATCAGCGCACCGCGTCCTCTCTCGATTAAGCGACTCACACGCTGTCGGAAGCGGCGGCGGCGAGCATCTACGCTAAGAATACTTTCCTCATCCATATGCTGATTTACACAATATCATCATATAAAAACAAAGCTTGATGATGCATTATACCAGCAAAACATGGACATAAAGAAAGTTGAATCTTGACCAATCATATACTTAAAACAAAAGCTCAAATCAAATACAATTGAAGTTGCTCGTCTATTACCATGAGAACTAAAATACTTTGTATTATTTAGTTATAAAAATTGTTCTCTAGTATGTTGACGAAAAGGATTTTCTGATATATGTCTATGAACTAAACCAAACATAATTCCTTTCTAGGGCTGCATCCAGAAAAGTAAAAGGCATTGCTCGTGGTAGCGGTAGCTGAACAAGTAGGCCATGCACAGATGGATCTTTATTGAATAGATCAGATCATATCTAATTTGAGAATAGTTACACCTTTTCAACCTAATCACGTGAACCATCAGGAGAAACTCAAATCCCAATTAGGATCACTCAAGAGTATAACCAATTCACGTCAAGTGGCACCTCTACATGTTCACCCAGTTTCTCACAACATGTGCCACAGGCAGCTAGCCGGCTACTAAACATTCAATTATTTATGCGCACTAAAGTTGAAGGCAAACCACCATTGAGATCTATATCTGGGTCCTTGAGATTTTCAGATTACGATGATTACAGTTAGCTCTTGTCCAGTGAATTTTTTCATCGGAGGCAGGGATTGGCTCTAATGGTCCTACGTATTGAAGGTGTCCGAGGAGTAAGGAAAAACACAAAACAGGGGTCAAGGGGATACATACCTTTGCTGTAGCTGACGCAGGCGACATTGGACGGCTCAATGGCTGTTCTTCTACCTCCAGCGAACTCGGCGCTTCTTCTACCTCCGGCGAACTCGGCGCTTCTTCCAGTGGCAAACTCGGTGGCGACATTGGATGGTTCGTCCAAAATCTTTGCCTGATGGAGATTTGGGCCGAGGAACCTCCCTTCTTATAGCAGCCAACAACACAATCCGGGTCGGCAGCTCCATTGATTTGAGTTGGACAAGGACACGGACTGCAATCCATCCAAATCGAGATGTGTTGGACAAGGAAACTGCAATTTCTATCCACATCGGAAACAGGAGATGATGCAGACGTTGAGAAGGTTACGTCAGGGAGGCGGGAGAGTACTGGTTGCGGAGGAGCGTGCTCGCGGCCGGAGCCGACCGACGGCATACGCGGACAGGTCACAGCACCGGCGCGCGCTCGCGGCCGGCGCTAGCCAACGCTGTACCCACCCTCAGCTGCCAGCCCCCCTCTTCACAACACCCACGAGGCCCAGAGCCCTTCCAGCGCGCGCGCACGGCGGCCCGGCCACCTTCTTCGCCCCATTCCTGGGATCACCTCGCCGGAGAGGGCCGCCTGGGATGGAGAAGGTCGTCCGCGCCGCCTCACCATTTGCTTGGCTGCTGCGGCGGGATGCCGGCGGCAAGAGGCGTAGCAACGCCTTCCATTCCTTTGTTCCGGCGGGATGGACGCCGACGGCAAGCGGCGGCGCAGTGGATCGCGAGAGAGAGGGGATCCCGGTGGAGGACGTGGTGGATAAGGTGGACTGGGAGTATTTTTTTTTCAATAAAACTGAAACGTTTTTTTCTTCACTTAAGTTAGGAGCGCGGGTTGAATGTCTATAACGTCAGGGGCTTTTTTGCAAAAACGCCACAACGTACGACCAGAAGTTATCCGTGCTTTATTATTACGTAAAGATAAAGATATATATATATATATATATAGTACAAATGCCCGTGCGTTGCACCGGGCGGGAAAAATTCATAAAACATGCTTCGCGTGTCAATACGTGCCACTTTTTGTATACAACTTTGACAAATGTCAGAAATAAGGTTACCCTCATTCTCTATAAGGTGAATATGTCTTTGTGTTTCCCTGGTGGTGAATTAGGTTGGCCCGTTGGGGAATAAGTTTAATAGGATTCTTTGAGGTGCTAATTCTAAACATGGGATAAAAATGACGGATCAATTAACAATAGGATTCTGTGAGGCGCTAGTTCTAAACATGGGACATAAATCGTAGTCATCTAATCAGGTGATAACCCTGTCTTTAGATTATTATACTGATAATAAAAATATCATACCAGCGGTCCTTATTTTCATTTACTGACATCACGGCTTGGTATGGTAAAGCTACTGCTCTCGTCAAAAAGCTAATGCTACCATACATAGAAACATTGATGTCTTAAATCATTGTGGTAGGATATATCAATTTTGGTAATTACCTTTGTTTAATAAAGTAAGCTAGTTCACTAAAGTAGGTTTTTTACTATATCTATGTCATCCCTAAACATAGATTGAAATAAGGACGAGTGAGTTAATTAATGTCGATGCATGTGTTGCTAATGTCATGTTTTTCATGGATACAATTTAGGAAGCTGAAAATGATATTGAAGTAAGAGCACTACTATACGGATCACATTTTTTGTCTGACTTCAGTATAACACTGTAGATCAGATTGTAGATGCCTGATGAAAAGGCATACCACATCGACAGATTAATCATCATATTGTGATCATATAATAAAATGTTGAGCAAGCAACATTTTCAAAGTAATTTTACCTGGATACAATTGTCGTTGTTCCTCCATAGCATAAATATTTGAGTGTATAAAGTGGTTGTGAAGTTTCTACATACCACCTCGAACATGTCCATATTTAAGGACGTGAGGCATGACATAATTTTTCTGATCTCGAATAATAGCTTCATTGAGATCAATTAAAGACTCTATTGCCCTGACATATAAATGTCTGCGTTTTTGTGGTTATTATGCACTTTTATAAACCTGGATCAACATTTTTCTTTTCATTTTGTGTCCTAACCTATAGTTTTCACGTTTTAATAGTCAGTCAATATAATTTCGGGAGCATTCGCCAAAAAAAAGTTCGTGAGGAAACAGACAGAGCCAAAGTAATAGTTAGCCCAGCAACGTGTGCAGTTCTGGTGGAGCGGTGGAGCTAAGCACTATGCAAATCTATTTTTTTAAGTCTATCTTATCTCTACCTTATACTGGACGCAGCTCATCCGCAAGTTCCCCTTTCTCTCCACTCCAACAGTTGGCCGCCTCCCCGCACTACCTGGAGATGGTGGCCCGAGCTGCTTCAAGCAGGAAAGCCAGCTGCCGCCCCTCTTCCTCCACTCACTCGGCCTTTCCCTTCTCCTTCTTCTCTCTCTGTTTTCGCCATGGACAACCGCAGCACCCCGCCCATCGGCTTAGGCCACCTCTCCATCGGCCTCGTGCTCCTCCGCCTCGATCCATCCGCCCCGCCGCCGGATCCACGCCGGAGCAATCGGATCCGTGGCCTCCTGGCCCGCCTGTCGTCGGGAGGAGGACGATTGAGAGGAGCGCCCTTTTTCTCCACTCCAGCAACCGGCCTCCCCGGGCTGCCTCCTCCAACCTTTCTCTTCTTCAGGGAAGGGGCGTCGCCAGGGAACACGGTCCGCAGCACCCCCGCGCTCGCCTTGGAGCTCGCCGCCTCCGGCCACCTCTCCGCCGGCCTTGTGCTTCTTTGCCTCGATCCGTCTGTCCGACCTGCCGCCGCCTCCTGCCTCGCCTGTCTTCGGGAGGAGGACGGTCGAGAGTAGCGGTCGTCGTCCGACGGCCGCGAGGATTGGCCGTCGAATTTGTCTGGATCCGGCTGCCCTCGACCGTCCCCGACCTCGTCTGCTCCTCCCCTCGCCGGATTTGACGTGCCGCCGATCAAATTTCTTCAATTTTGTGGTGTTGCCATCTGCTTTTCTTTGATCGATTATTTGATCGCCCCTGCTCCACCTCGCCGCGGCCCCTGCTTCACCTCGTCCCGTGGTCTGCTTCAGTTCACCACGCAGCAGAAGCTTCTCCGCCGCCGGCAAGGACGCCGCCCCTCACTCGAGCGGCGACGCGTTCTCCATCCTCCCGCGCTAGGAACGGCGGCCGCCTTCTCATCCTCCTCGCCCCTGCTCCACCTCGCCTTCACCTCGCCGTGTGGTCGCCTCTGCCCCTTCTCCACCTCGCGGCGTGGAGAGAGCTGAGCTGCGGGCGCGTCTGGTCTCTAGATAAGAAGAAGCTAACTGCGGGAAGGGGTGATACTGTAAAAGTGAAACGTTTTTCAACTAAACAAAGGACTGCGGGTTGATTTCTAAGAAACAGAGGGACTGTTTTGCAAAAAAGACACGACGACGTACGGCAGAAGTAGTAGCTGCTTTATTATTAGGGAGGAAAGATAAATCGGTCCGCTCTCTTCGTCCATGCAGGCAGCCATTCCTTCTTTTAATCCACCAAATTTATTCGCTCTCCGCTCTCTTCGTCCATGCAGGCAGCTATATAGAGTTCATTCCTTCTTTTAATCCGCCAATTTTATTCGCTCTATTAATTCCTTTCCTTCCTGAGGAAGAGCCAATTTTATTCGCTCTATTAATTTCTTTCCTTCTTAAGGCGCAGCGAATTTTATTCTTTCTTTCAATTCCTTTCCTTCCCCTAGGTAGAGTGAAGTTTATTCCTTCTTTTCATTCCTTTCCTTTCTGCTCATATTTTGATTCCCAATCCAGCTTCACTAGTAGAAAAACCCCTTATAGGATTTTCCTATCTGCAGCGTCTCGGAAAAGCTGAACGCTACAACTTTATTTCCAAATTACCAGCAGCGTCCGAGCCAACTGTGAACGCCGCAGACAAATGAAGACTAGCAGCGTTTGAAACCAACAAACGCTGCTAGTGTTGGGCATCATGCTAGCGTACCAGCCATAAACTTCTAGCAGCGTCTGAGTAAACCAAATGTCGCAGGTAGTTACAGTATTGGCATCGTTCGTTTGGTCACCGTACGCTGCTAAGGTTATTTTGTGTGAATGATATGTTTAATTTATATTTATATTTAGAAAACCTTTTTACATGAAGTTGTTGTGTTCTAATTTGTAGTACACAGTAAATTATCTGTTCATAAAAGTTCGAAGGCAAAAGAAATAACACCAGCAGCGTTTAAGTATAGTAAACGCAGCTAGTATACCCATTAGCAGCGTTCATATACTACGAGACGCTGCTAAACATCTTATTATACTTATTATAATGTGAGTGACCTTTTTATTTAAGAGCAAGCTCAAATAAATTCATAATTAGATATGTAAATGTTAAATGGTGCACATTATTTCTATACAATTTATATATATATATAGCTAGCTTGCATGTGTCGATCAAATTAGCCAACCGATATCACCGGACAACTCCGTGTTTGGCTCCCCTGCGAAACTTTCATAATTTTTTGGGTATTTTTCAAATATTATGTTAATAAACTGTTAAGTATATACTAAAATTATTTGTTCATATAAATTGGAAGGCAAAAGACAAATGGTTGTGCTCAAAATCCTAAAATAATGAAACAACATCAGCAGCATTTAGCGCAACAAAAACGCAGCTAGTCCATTCATTAGCAGCGTTTGCGTACATTCAACGCTGCTAAGGTTTATTATGCAATACCCTTTCTTAAATAGCTTACAACCTTTCATACTTATTATATTTTTTAACACACCAAGAAAAATATAACTATGCTTTCCAGGGAAAAAAACCTAAAACTATATTAGCTGCGTTTGACAAAAGGGGTAAACGCTGCTAGAACGAATATTAGCAGCATTTGGGTATAACGGAACGCTGCTAAGGTAAATTATGCAAATTTCCTACAATTAGCATAGCAACCTATTATAATTCCAAAATTTTGGTATATAACTAGGAATGGTGTACATTACATGCATCAAAAATTATGTCACAAAGAAAACAACACCCGCCCCCCTACGCCCTTTCCAATCGATCCACTTGATATATATAGAGATCCTGTCGGGCCGGGTCGAAATAATTAAGCAATGTATGAAAACTTATGCTTGACACTTCGAAATTTTTACCACACATTGAACTGGTTAGATATTGACAACATGGAAGGTTTTATTTTGTTTCATTAGTGTATGAAAAAATTCTGACCACTAATTTCTATTAAATTAATACTAGCAGCGTTTCGAGCAACAGGAAACGCTGCTAGATCTTACATTAGCAGCGTTTACATGTGTTGAACGCTGCTAACATGAAATATGCAAATTCCATACAAAAGCTTAGCAACTTTTTATAAATACTAACATTAGGAATGGTGTACATTACAGTCATAAAAAAATTGTGCTTCTAAACACACAAAAAAACATAACTAAACTTCTAAGGAAACCCTAAAACTCTACTTGCAGTGTTTGTTTGTGTCGAACTCTGCTAGTATTGCACATATATGAATCGACCCGAGTGTTCTGTGGAAACTTCCCCTTTCCCGCTCGCTAGTCTCTCGCTCTCGTTGTCGCCCCCGGTCGAGATCCACCGCAGACCGTCGCCGGTGGTGGAGCCCCGTCCCTCCGCCGCAGACCGTCGCCCCCGGACGAGCGCCGGCCTTTCATCCGCCGCCTGCGCGCGGTTGCCTCCCCTCGAGCCCGGCCCGTCCCTCTCCGCCACCTCCGGTCGCCTCCGGTGTGAAACCAACGGTTTCACATCCGCCGGCCGTCGCCTTTCTCCTCTCCGCCCAGTGGCGGACCTAGAATCGTAGGTTTGGGGTAGTGAGAATAGTATGAAAATAGCATCAACTTGATGGATATTTAGTGTTAAGTATATAGTAATATTTATTTTACAACTTTGGATCTGTTGATGTATTTTTTTGATGATTGTAAACATACACATCAGTGCCAATGTTTTGGCGAACTATTGATTCGTCAACGTATCACCAAATTTCTGGCACTCAATTTATTCAAAAATTAGCAAAGGTTATGCTGAATTTTTAATTGAATATTACTGTTTTTATAAATATTATTTACATTTTGTAGAAATGTCTTCACAAGAGTTCGACGCTGCCTCTTTTTCCGAGAGCACGCATTCGGGCAACGAATCCTTAGAACCACCGTCCCAAGTTCCCGAACCCGACACACACGACAATTCCTCAGACCGTTCGTCGAGTGACGACTCAGAATATGGAACAAGTGTGGCCGAAGCCGTGAGCGAGGAAGACGAACCAGGGACTACCCATGTGGACCAGCCAGCCACTGGCGAGCCGAAGAGGCAACGCAAGCCTAGGCACCCAAACCAGCTCGGCAAAGAGAGGATCGTTGTGACTCGTATAGACCCGTTCAAGGGTACTCCTCTAAGTCCGAAGAAGGCCGAACGATGGTATAGAAATCAACTAGGTTGCATCCTTCGTGAGACGGTCAACATCAATGACTACAAATTGAGGGGCAAAGTTAACAAGGATAAGAGCAAACTCCTCTTAGAGAAGCTGCACAAACGATACAAGTTCCTGTTCGAGGACCCTGATGGAAAGAAACTCGTCAATCACACAGCAATTTCCAAGTGGCCTAAACTATTGAGAGGCTAGAAGGCCAAAGTCAAAGCAAAACACGTCAAGCACAAAAAAGAGTTTGAAGATATACATAGGATGTGGCCTACGATCTCCCGGTCTGACTGGGAGACCTTCAAGGAGAAAAACATCAATGACCCTAAGGCCAAGAAAATATACATTGACTTCGGGCATATCTTCAATATTTTCCACCTAAAGCACCTGGATGAAACCAACATAGTCAGGCTATGGGCGCTTCACCTGGCCCGTAAGGTCAAGGACGATGGGATGACTAAGATCGCGGTGGGGGACCCTTGCTTCATGGACGAGCGCAACCTTCTAACCGAAGTGGACCGGAACACAATTATCAAGTTCCTTGGCAAATTCTTCGTTGATAATAAGAACGCAGACCACCACCTAGTGCCCTTCCATATGAGGTAAGTGTTCTCGGCCCCCGGTAATCTGAATAAATTTCGGTATATTTCTATTATCCTTCCATCGTACGAAGGCTGACGATAACTTGTGTGTTGTACTATTTGCGCAGCGACTTCCACTGGATCCTCATTGTTCTATCCCCAAAGACCGCCTATTCGTTTTTCTTGGATTCGAATAGAAAAGTGAAAAGAAACTACAACAAAGTGAAGAGTGTTTAAGATGAAGCTCTAAACATTTACATTGGGTTGAAAGGATATTTTAAGAAAGGGTGTAAAAAGGCAGACAGCGAAGGCATTGTGCGTTTCGGCCACAACACATCCTTTTGTTGCATTCAACAGCCTGAAGGCGCAAGGACCTCCCCTTGGTACATCATGTACCACATGAATGATTTCACAGGGCAATATACAAGCTTCCAACAGAAGGATGACGTCACCAAGTGGGGAGGGGGGGGGGTGAAGCCCTTGCCACTCTCGCACCTACTAACGACTCTAGAGTCGACTTCAGAGGGATCCAAGAGACACTATCCCAAGTCATCAACAAAGACGTCCGTTGTGAGACAGGGATCTTCTACGGCGGTGGCGTAACAACCCTTCAGGAGTACCGTCGTTGCTACATGCCGTCGCAGAATCAGTGAACACATGATGTTGTGTTTAAAAACAGTTTTTAGTTTTTAAAACGTTGTTCGTAACTTGACCGTGTGCCTTTCGTGTAGCTGGACTTACCGTACCTTTCGTGTGATTGCTACATTTAAATCTTTAAGATGCATATGCTGGAGGTTGCTATATATGTTTGATACGAATGATGGATCGAAGCTGATCTTTGCTCTTTAATTAATTACTTTATTTATTTAATGTTTTCTTTTAATATGATATACAACCTCTGTAAACAAATATAAGGCGTTTTAAAATGCCTTATATTTGTTTACAGAGGGAGTATGTAACAAAAAATGTGCAAATGCTGCCACGGTGGCAAATGCTGCCGTGGCACAAAATTCGTGGCCCCACAAACACTAGCATCGTGCGGTAGGAATTACACGCAGCCAACAAGCTAAATACTTGCCGCGTTCGTATGTAACGAACGCTGCAAGTTGTTGAGGTAAAGGCAGCGTTCCATGTGGAACGCTGCTAGTGTGTCCATCACCAGCAGCGTTTGGCTGAGGCGCTGGTGGTATCCTATAACTAGCCGCGTCATAGTAGCAGCGTTCTAGCTGGACGCTGCTATAAGGCTCATCGGAACACTGCTTAAGAGGGGGTCCTGTACTAGTGTTATTGAGTTGATTGATACCTAGATAACCTAAAGACGTATATAAATTGGTGAGGTTGCACGTAAGGGGGCGATGTGGTACTATTCAATAGACGGACCGACCATTCAAAATCAACACAAGCCGATCTAACTCAGCTGGTGACCGGTGGAGGTACTTGATGGGAGGTCGCAAGTTGAATTCCTCAGACCAACAAATATTTTTGCCTCCCCTTCTCGGACTGCTGTTGGGCCGCCTGACACGACTTAGATGGGCCGGCTTCGTTGAGCCACGGGCGAGGCGTTAAAATCGACAAAAAATCAGGTGAGGCCCACGACGGACGGACGGAAAATTAGTACCACCTCGGATAGTAAAAAATCACAAAAAATAAAAATAATAATATGGATGAACGGATAAAAAAATCGGAGAAACGCACATTGCTTTATTAGTAGGTATAGATACTACTGGAAGACCAAATCCCCCTAGATCAAACAAAACAATAGATAAACAAGAAAAGAAAAATGGACAACAAAAAAGACAAGCAACTCCCCCCTCTTGAGTCACGGGATTAAATGGTGACCACTTCCCCTTCTCGTGTAAAATTTGCAGCCCAACAGAAAGAAAGAAAAAACAAACAACAAAAAGGGCCCCCCAGACCTGCCCATCCCACCACGCAGACCCCCTGGCCCACAACCAAAAAAGGCCCAAACAAACCAAAGACACAGGAAAAAAAAGAGAACCAGGCTGGACGCACGCCTTAAACAGGCCGAACCGCTAAAAAAAACCAGCTGCACGATCTTCAAGCAACGAACAATCCAACGGCTGATGTGTCGACTGAGACTTCGCTAAATCTCAGTCCACTGAAATTTGCAATGCCCGTAAAAAAACAGAGCGGTAACCGACCGTGCTAGCGACTGCAACCAGCACAAACCCTGCATGCATGCAATGAAATCATCGCCGATGTCATCAGTTAATTACGGGATGCTAACTTTTATTTGTTTCTCATCCTCTTTGTCAAATTAGTACTCCCCCTTTGGCGCGCGGCCGGGACGCAGCGACCGTGGCTGATCGGGGAGCATGCATGAGCATCGTGGAGTAACATGCATAAATTAATAGTTTATGCATGTGCAAGTTCCCATGTATGCATGATTAACAATTAACAAGTCCGTTAACAGGAGCCGGGAGCTAGCAAAGCATTCACGGATTTAGCTGAGTTAAGTGTCAGCACGGCGCTGCACTAAAATAACTAAATAAGCTTCATCCTGTGTTCTCAGCCTCTCAGGTGTGCGATTAAGCTGAGTAGGTTGGATTAAAATACCGGCTAATCTGCGCATCCAGTCTTTATATTCTCTTCGTCCTGCAGCTAGCTAGCTGCAGGGTGTCGGTGGTGGCGGTGGTGTGGCCTTTACAGGCAGGCCCGTCAACGAGGGGGGCCAAAGTGGCCGACCGCACAGGCCCCCGATTGAAGAAAAAACCCGGAGGTAAACTGCCTGCGCGCCGCCGGCTACAGCCTGAGCCCTAGGGCTGTGACCCTCCCCCAGTCCCTTGCCCGCGCACGCGCACGCCGCCCTAGGGCCATTGGTCTCAAGTGGGTGTTCAAGATAAAGAAGGACGAGCACGGAGTTGTCGTCAAACACAAGGCCCGGCTCATCGCAAAAGGATACATACAATGTACATGGGTGGACTTCGAGGATGTTTTCACGCCGGTGGCAAGGCTCGAGTCCGTGCAGCTGATCCTTTCCCTAGCGGCGCATCGGGGCTGGGAGGTCAAGTCAGCGTTCCTCAACGGCGACCTTGAGGAGGAGGTTTACGTCTCCCAGCCGCCGGGCTTCGTCACCGACCATCACGAGCATGGCGTGTACAGGCTAGACAAGGCCCTGTACGGGCTCCGACAAGCACCGAGGGCGTGGAACGCCAAGCTGGACGCGAGCTTGGCATCGCTTGGCTTCACGCGCAGAGCCTCGGAGCACGGCGTGTATGCACGAGGGACCAGGGACGCACTGCTCATCGTTGGCATCTACATCGACGACCTCGTCATCACCGGAGCCGAGCAACACAAGGTGCACCGCTTCAAGGAGGAGATGAAAATGCTCTTCAGCATGAGCGACCTCGACCTACTCCAGTAGTTAAGATAAGTCGCTAGCTATCCCACTAGAATTCTCTAGTGAAGTTGAGCTGTAAAGAGAAGTACAAACGTGTATCAACTAGTACATGAGCTGTGAGGTAAGTAGTGAGGTCAGCTTAATACGTCGGTTTGTATTGTGCTATAAAAGGACTTGTACCCCTTGGGTTGTAGCAAGGCAATCTATGCCTAGTAATAAAGTATGGAGCGTTTCTGCCCGTTCGTCGTCATATGTTTTAAAAAAAATTCTGATTTTTTCTTTAAGTAACTTTTGGTCCAACATTAAGTGTCCTTTTTCTGTTGGGCTTTGGCCCAACTGCGACAGCCGATATCTTGCGATCCTGGGCGCCGGTTAGTATTCCGCGTTCAGATGCGGTAGGCCCGGTTCGCTCTGTTTTCAGCCCGTTAGGTCCCTGGCTTTTATTATTTACACAGAATATGTTAAACATGATTATTCTATAACTTTGCAACCGTAACTCGGATTAAAATAATGTGTATATGTAATTTGATCAGAAAAATGCGTAGTTTCCAACCGTGCTATTATTTGTTCCTGTTAACCACTTTAAAATTCTGTTCAGGGCATAAACTTAATTAACCTAATTAATTGCTATGGTGTATTTTGAGAAATGCTAACACACAATATAACTTTTATATCATCTTTATATATATGAAATATGTTACGAGGGCCTATATGGATCGAAGGGAGTATGAATGATCGATTTCAATGGGCATATAGGAGTAATAAAAAAAGGAGAGAATAAATGGCGTGATCAGTCGGGATAAAAAAAGAACAGGAGATTCAAAAAAAATATGAAGGAGAGAATAACACAAAGGAATTGGTATTAATACCAAGGGCGTGGCATGCATGCAATGCAATAATAAAAAGAAATTAATACCCAGGGACGTGGGAGGGGCACGCATATATGCATTGCTGCGCAGTGTGCGACCGTTATGTACAACAAAAATAAGAGCGTCGAGTTGTATGCAACGAATTAGGGTCGTTTCGCTCAGACGTAGACAATTTTTTTTATTAATCTTCAAGCGTATGCAGAGATGGCCTAAAACACATTTAATAGAATCCTTTTATTGAGATCAGAATCGTCGTACAAAAACCGTACCAAAAGTATTGTATGTGTACCATGCTTCTTAACGTACTACTGATATGAATTTCTGCTAGACCTCAGTGTGCGCCTCTCTGCCGTGGCCGGGCACAATTCGGATGTTGTTGGGCCGTGCTGACGGATATTTCAATGGACACGTCAATTATCTCTCCCATTGCAACGCACGGGCATATGTGCTAGTAGAAATAAAAGGCTTCAAGCCTCCACTACTGTGTACGAGTGAGTTAGCTCATTGCATATGAGTGCAATTGTTCGTGCGTGAACACACTACTCCCTTTGTCTGTACTAGCACGAAGAGCAGCACTTGCTCTACCTGTGCTCCATCAACCCAGGGAGAGGATGAGAGCTAGCTAGCCAGTAGTTTGGGGTAACAGGCGGTCCCTTGGCATCGATGCAGCTTAGCAGCCGGGGCGCAGACGACACGGTCGGGTCAAATCACCCCCTGCTCCTCTCCCCCAGGACACGACAGGGCTGAGCTGCCTCCTTTAGCCAACAGTGCCGTGCTAATCAGCCAGAGCTAGCTGCATAGTTAGCTGCCAATGACATTAACTCCAAATCGATCGACCGGTCCCTAGCTAGCTAGCCAAGCCTTAAGGCTTAAGCATCCCCCTCCCTTCTCCTGTAACGTAACCACCGCCACTGGTACTGACCCATCGTGTCGTGCATGGTCCCTCGGAGCCACCAGGAGGCCACTGTCCACTGGTACGCTAGCTCGATCGCCTCGCCGGTTGGTGGCTGGCCGGCCGGGAGTGGGGAAGGGATAGATCTGCGCCCCGCTTGTTTGGGTAATTTAATCACCAGTTGATGTCATGCGCGCGCGGTTGCCTCTTGCAGGAGAACGGACGGGCGGACGTCCTCGCTCGCTCGGGACGCTGCGTCATGGCGGTCGGTCGGTAGGTCGCGTGGTGCCGCTGCAATGCCATTTATCATCCGAGCGACCGACCGCCCATCCCCCGGTCGGTACGTCGCGCGCGTACATGCATGCATGGTCCTCCTGCGCCCGCATGCCTCCCGTAGCGTCGTTGAGCTGTTCGCGCGCGTACATGCATGCATGGTCCTACAGGCAGGCCAGGACGCCGCGCGCACGCCCATTGCTGGCAGCCACCAATCTAATCTAGCTGGTCGCGCACCGCGCTGGGCATCTCCAATTCTCCATGCATGCTCCGTCCACGGGCGCGCGCATCGGTCGCGTGCATACGCATGGCTAGGCAGTGCCAGTGATGAGGTGGCGTGCGTCGATCGAGGGACGGCATGGGCATTGCTACCTTGCTCGCTCCCGACAGAGATGGCCGGTCGATCTAACTCCAAAACACACGCACGAGTACTTTGCATGCATGCAATGCATGTGCATCACTGAATTGGCTGCCAGCTTAGCCACGTTCGATGTACACGCCAACTCTCGTAACATGCATCATGCCATGCTCCAAGTCCAACCCAGCACATAGTACTGCCGCAAACAAGCTACCAGTATCTCCAGTAGTACGCAGCATTCAAGTGCTAGCTAGCTAGCTTAATTAGCTAGTTCTAATTAAAGTGCAAAGTCGCCCCAGATTAGTTTGTACAGAGATCATCATTGCAGTCACCATGTGGGTACGTACGGTCGCAGCACCAAAGATGGTACGTACACTCCCTACGTGCTTTACCGGCCGGTTAGGCTGCCAATGGGCCGATTAATTATTCGAGGGCTGGAGTCCTTTGTCGCGCTGCCGGGACGCAGCGACCGTGGCTGATCGGGGAGCATGCATGAGCATCGTGGAGGAGCATGCATAAACCTGGAGCAAGTAGCAATTAACAATTAACAGTTTATGCATGTGCAAGTTCCCATGCATGCATGATTAACAATTAACAAGTCCGTTACCAGGGGCCGGGGAGCTAGCAAAGCATTCACGGATTTAGCTGAGTTCAGTGCCAGCACGGCGCAACCTCTCATGTGTGCGATTAAGCTGAGTAGGCTGGATTAAAATACCGGCTAATCTGCTCATCCAGCCTTTATATTCTCTTTGTCCTGCAGCTGGATGGTGGTGGTGGTGGTGGTGTGGCCTTTTTACAGGCAGTGTGGAGTACTCTGACTATTCCTCCACGATCAGAGCAAAGGTACTCGCACTTTGAGCTCCTCTCATGTGGTGCTGACTGCAAAGGTTGTGGTTAATCAGATGCTCCTATGTTTGTTTGGTTAGTCTCGTATATATATATAGCTACTTGCAGTTACAGGTCGATCAGCTGGTGCGTACTTTTTCGATTCCAAGGTTTTAAAAAAAAAATCACTGGCATGTGTACGTACTCGCAAGTGGGGAAGCACGTGAAGACATGAGCATAATTAGGCCATGGCAACTTGTTTCTAGTCCAGTCCCCGCCGGGAGCTCGCCTACGTACCCGAGTCACGCACGATGGCAAGCAGGCAGCGGATACTGCGTACAGATCATGTTGGAATTGTGTCGAATATTTATACAAAGTAGGTTATAGTTGGACTTGGATTTAAACCATGTGTAGATAGGGTACGGAGACGTGTTTGAGTAGGACACTTGTATCCTAGGCCTCTTATATATTGTGGGGGGTATACACACGATGTAACCTATACCTACATAATGGCACAGGCACGCAGGGGAGCCGGCGGCGTGTGCCGGCGCCCGGGCGGCCGGGTGCGGTATTGTAGCGGTGTCCTGGGGAGGAGCGCCCATAGTCAGGCCCTGATGATGTAGCCATATCGGTAAACCTCGTTAACAAATCTATGTGCCGTGCCTCGTGTGATTGCTTGGTCCTCGGATGATCGACTATGCGCCTCGGATTATTCTAACAAGTGGTATCATGTGCTAGGTTGTTTGGAGGCCATGGATCGTTGTTCTAGAGGAAGCAGCGAAAAGATTCATTGAAATTGATCATGCAGTAATCCGTCGTATGAATCGGCGGCTGCGAGGAAGATTGATGGTCGGCGTGGTTCTATTTGCGTTTCTGGAAGCAATCAAAGGCAGCAGGCGGCGTCATCAGCGGTGTGCAGCGACTCGAGGCAGTCTCGGCAAGATGCGATGGGCAGCGGTGAAGGCAGGGAGCAGGCAACCCTAGTCAGCGTGTGGGGCGAGCGAACAACAGCGGATTACAGGACTCTCGGCTCTTCTCCTTTCTTCACTGTTGGAGAGCAGCGAAAAGGAAAGCGACTCGGGCCCGGCCCGAACCTGCATCTTCACCGCCGGCACTGCCGGTTGGGGAAGAGATAGGGGAGGCGCGCGGAGCTCCGGTGTATATAGTAGCTCTAGCTTTAGTATTTCCTTAGAGGAGTTTGGCGATATGCCGGTGTTTGGCATCATGCCGATGGGGATTCTGTCGCCGACGCACCCGAGCCGCTTGCGGTGGCTTCTGGAGGTGATCCTGCTGACGGTGGTAGTTGGCTTGCTGCTGCTCGGATTGAAGTCGGAGTCCCCGAAAATAAGCTCGATGGTTGCCCTGATATGGCGCACGACCTCGGCGCTGTCTCCTGTTTGGGAAGCTGCCGTGGTGGCGGCGAAGAAGCAGCGGACGGCTGGTGTTCTTCAAGTTGCAGATGGTGATGAGGATCATCAGCAATAGCAGTCCTTGAGAAGCTACGCCGCCCATTGCTGTGGTCGTGAGGCGGTCTTCTCTGGAAGCTACGACGCCCGCAACAATGGTTGATGGGCGGTCTTCTTTGGCGAGCTGTTGCCTCTTATGGCCGAAGGGCGGCCCTTCTTCCTCTCGGCCTTTTGGGCCAGATGGGAGGCAGTGGTTCTTCCTCCCGAGTTCTATGGCGAGGTGCCATGGTGGCTTCGTAGTCCCAAGTGGTGTCGTCCCCGGCGACGGGGATGCAGTGCTCGTGCGGGAGATTCTAGGGACCCGGTTGCGATTTTCATCAGTCCGTTGGGATCTTCTTTGCAAAAGTCAGGGACCTGCTTGTAATTTTCTGTTGTCTTTGGGTCATGGTGTATGATGCCTTGTACTTCAGTTCACTATTAAATAAAGCAGCGGGGTCCTTCGAGCCCCTCTCCTTGTTAAAAAAAAGGCAGATCGGATAAGTCAGGGACCTGCTTGTAATTTTCTGTTGTCTTTGGGTCGTGGTGTATGCTGCCTTGTACTTCAGTTTACTATTAAATAAAGCAGCGGGGTCCTTCGAGACCCCTCTCCTCGTTAAAAAAAAAACAACGACAGATCGGATCGATCCGATTTGAGGCAGCGTGCAAGCGGCGCGTCGCACGCGGGTAGAGCTAGGGCAGCCAGAGGGGAGCTCCTATTCGGCGCTTCAGGCGCTAGGGAAGCTCCCTGGCGCCCACGCGCCAACGCTGGTGCGCCGGCCCATGTACATGGCGAGCGCTCGATCGCATTCCTGGTTGGCTTGATCGCATTTAACGGGCGCGGTTGACAGTTGACCAGTCAACCATTGACTTATGAAAAAAAAAATCACAAAAAACGAAAAAGATAGTGAATCCAAAAATGTTCATGGATTTTGACAAAAAGTTCACGAATTTGAAAAAAAGTTCGTCGAATATGAAAAAAGTTCATCTATTTGAAAAAAGTTCATCAAATTTGAAATTTTTTTTATCAAATTTGAAAAAAAGTACATCGAATTTGAAAAAAGTTCATCGAATTTGAAAAAAGTTCATCAATTTTGAGAAAAAATGTTCATCGATTTTGAAGAAAAAGTTTATGAATTTAAAAAAAGTTCATCGAACCAGAAAAAAGAAAAAAAGGAAAACGGAAAAATAAAAAAGGGAAAAGGAAAAAGAAAAGAAGAAAGAAGAAAAGAAGGAAAAAGATTCAAGTAACCACTTCGGGTTTGGTGGCGTTGTGGTTACTGCATCTTACGATGATACAGGAGGTCGCAGGTTCGATTCACTCCACGAGCTGTTTTTGGCGGATTAAAAACAGAAAAAAAAAAGCTAGATGGATCGGCCGAGGGGTGTGTGCGCCCGTTTGCAAAATACACAGTAACGGACGCCTGAAGTGCCAAATAGGAAATGCCCAGCCAGAGGCTCTAGGCCGTAGTGCAGCGCACGGCTGGCCCAGGTGGGGCTGGCTTGTGTGAGGCCGAGGAAGGCCCATGGCCTATGACGAGCTGAAGGCCGTATGCGTCTGCGAGGCTGGAGGCTGATATGCAAGCTGGGTATGTGCGCCGTCCCAAGATAGTGTCACGGATGGCCATGTCAATCGTGAGGTTGCTGGATAAACAAAGGGAGCAAAAGAGCACTAGTCTGGAAAGCTAGGACGTGTTGCGGATTCTGGACTTCGAGTGTACTAATTAATTGTTTGATCTGTTGCTGCACGTACGGGCTACAGGAACTACATCTTGGTTTGCAGTTTTGTTTTGCACAACGTTTGTGTAAGGTTGGTGGCTGCTTGGGGCTGAGCCACGGAAAGCAAGCGGGCAGGAGGACGCAGGCACGAGATTTGTTGTGGGAAAAAGGTCTACACGTACACACAAGTACTAGCAAATGGAGAGAAGAAAAAATATGCAGAAGAAGAAAAAATATGCAGAAGATATCCATTGGGGTGAAGCTAGCATGGAGGTTTTTTCTGGTGGCTAGAGTTGCTGGGAGCGCTTGGAGTGTGCCGTGCGGGGGTTGAGTGGTGTGGGTTCGCGACCCTGGAGACTTGACCAGAACAGCAGAGGCTCGACGCGGTGATAGCGGCGAGGCGTGCGGTAAAGCACGGGACACGGCGACAGACCAAGACACTGGTGGTCAGGCTAAGTGTGGAGATGGTGCTGAAGCGGTGTTGGCAAGTACCAGGTTTAAGTCGGTGACTAGATCTATCGAATTTGACGCGTCAGATGGATGAGAGTTGACCATGGGGAGTCTGTGAAAGTGGCAGAAAGTCTGAATGTCAAAGCTTGAAGAGGACATGGCCATATATTTTTGTGGTGTTCAGTGCACATGGTAAAGTGCGGGTGACAAATGCAGAAGGAGGTGAAGTACTATAGCTGTGGGACATGTAAAAGACTATTTGGAAAAAAAGGATGAACCAACTGCGAATTTGACTCAGGGTGACACAAGGTAACGGTGAAATTCCTTCAAGTTTTAGGCAGGCGGTCAAGAAAAGAGCTAAGATGTTGAGTTTGGGTAACTCTTATATGTGGCGTCCAATACGCGAGTTGTTCAGTTCACGCATACAGTGATCGGTGTGTGACGGCGTTGACTGGATACTCCAGAAGTTGGGAGCGCAAACTAGAGTAAAGAGTAACTTCATTTTGCTCGAGTGTTGACTGTGATCAAGAAAAGAAAGAACTACAGTTGCAGATGGAGTCACATGGAGTCTGGGAGTAGCAGCGGTACTCATGGTATAATTTGAAGTCTAATGTACATGGAGGTTCGACGCATGAATGAATCCAATATAGTGGAGAATATTCGCCAAGATGGAGTTTGTTGAAATTGTGTCGAATATTTGTACAAGGTAGGTTACAGTTGGATATGGATTCAAACTGTGTGTAGATATGGTATGGAGACGTGTTCAACTAGGACACTTATATCCTAGACCTCTTATATATTCTGTGGGGTAGACACACGATGTAATCTATGCCAATATAATAGCTCAGACCCGCAGAGGAGTCGGCCGGGTGCGGTATTGTAGCGGTGTCATAGGGAGGAACGCCCATAGTCAGGCCCCGGGAATGTAGCCATATCGGTGAATCTCGTTAACAATTTTTTTTGTCGTGCCTCGTGTGCTTGCTTGGTCCTGGGATGATCGAGTATGCGCCTCAGATTATTCTAACAGATCAAAGCACAGTAAAGGCTTGCATCCACGGATCGGAGCTGAGCTTGGATCGAGCACTTCAAAGTCACGGGAAACGGAGCTGCTGTCACACACAGTGATCAGTTCCTTTCTTCGTTCGTGCTTCAGAAACAAAAGCGCGCACCTGCTTTCTCAATCCCCATCCATCTGGGTTTGTGCTGTCACGACTGGCCCACACAAGAAGGAACATAAAATACAGATAAATTATACTCCATCCGTCTTATAATATATGATGTTATTACATCCAATATGTGTATTAAATGTAATAACATCTTATATTATGAGACGGAGGGAGTACTATGTGTAGTATAAATAACATTTAAGCTAAAATTTGAACTACTATGGAAATCACAAGTTCACTTTTTTTCCCGGTACGGTGTGTAAATGGCATTAGCATTTGAAATTTCATGATAGGTTATAGATATATTCTGTGGATGCCTTTCTCGGTTCCTACTATTGATCTTCAAAATTTCACGCGCTCTAATTGATTTCACCTTTTCCACCCAGAGAGGAGCACACCAGGTAGTTCCGGATGGTAGATCAGGCCCAACTTTGTTACCTGATATATATAGTATATATACTCCAGTATTGGTCGCCCTAAGAGCATCTCCAATAGCTGACCTATTTTAGGTACGAAAAGTGGGTGTTATAAAAAAATTGGGCATGAAAAGTGCTTTTTGGGGTATGACAAAGTGCCGTCTCCAACAGCTGCCCTATAATAGGGCACCCAGATCAGCAAAACCACATTTTTTTAAATGAGCATTCAAACTACTTCGACCATATTTCATACTTCAGAACTACTTCGACCAAAGTTTAAACATGCAAATTAGCATAGGATACAATCTGAACGATTAACAAACGAATTTGACACAACTACACACCAAATTAGCATAGGATACAACAGGAGCTATAGATGAATTCCAACAGGAGCTAGCATGTTCTAATTGAGCACTTTATAGATGAATTCCAACAGGAGCTATAGATGAATTCCAACAGGAGCTAGCATGTTCTAATTGAGCACTTTATAGATGAATTCCAACAGGAGCTATAGATGAATTCCAACAGAAGCTTCATTCGCAAAAAAAAAAAAAAAGAATTCCAACAGAAGCTAGCAACTTCAGAAATTGGAACGATGCACTTGCACTGGACATGTTCAGAAAAGAAGCTGCCGCTGCTAGCTGCTGCCGCCGTTGCTCGCTGCCGCCGCCGTTGCTGGCTGCCCCTGCTAGCTGCTGCCGTTGCTGCGCGCGCCGACGACAGGCAACGACGCGGCAGAGGCGGGCCAAGGACGGCGCCGCCCACGTCCTGGAAGCTGCCGCACGGGACGCTGCCGCAGCACTCGCCGCATGGCGCGCAGGACACTGCCGCACGGGACGCGCGCAGGATGCCACCGCAGCTCCGGCGGCACGGCGCGCAGGCAGTGCTCGCGCGCGCAAGTCGCTGTCGCACGAGGACGCCACTGCAGCTTCCGCCGCACGACGCGCAGGTCGCCGTCGACCGGATCCGCGGCGGAGCTGCCGGATTTGATGAGAGAGGAGGTGGCGGCGGAGGGGCTCGCCGGGGTGGCGGGGGGAATCGGTAGCGGGGCCGAGGGGGAGCCGGTCCGGTGAGCGGCAGCTCGGGGAGGCGCCGGAGTTGGCCGGAATTGGCTGGCGACGGGAGCGGCGGAGAGGGGATCGAGCGGCCAGCAGGCAGCGGGGCTGCGTTTTCGGCAGCAGCCCAAGTGCTGTACATTCGCAGCACTTGGTGCCTCATTTTAGGGCTGCCCAGATTTTTTTTTATAATTTTTTTGTGATTGGGCCGCTATTGGAGACTTTTTTTTTTTTTTTTTGCCTTCACATGCTCTAAAAAAGGCTAGTGCCCTAAAATAAGGCAGCTATTAGAGATGCTCTAATTGCAGCTCCCGCAAGCTGTCCTGTTAGGTTGATGCATCAGGCTCACAGACCGGAGACATTGGCATGGCATGCATGGAAACGGATCGAGAGGCGTCGTCACTCGTCAGTCAGCCGTCACACGGCACACAGGCCTCCGCGCGCGCTGTCGCTCCCTCCCTCGCTGACCCGGCCGGCCGCGTGCATGCCTGGCAACACGTGCGGGATCGATCTGCAATGACGGGACCTGCATAAGTGAACATGCCGTCCTAGCGATGCTGCTACCCTGCTATAGTACGTACTACCCCTACATGCATTGCATTTGCAAAGCCTGCCGTGCTGCCGGCGCTGGCCCTGCTCGACGAGGCGAAATTCCCTCGCATGCATCCCCGTGTTGTGTTGGCGTAGAGAGCCTGCCTGGGACGGACAATGCAGGCGCCCGGGCGGGGACAAGTTCACCTCTCGTCTCGCCTACTGGCATGCGCCCGGACGGACCTAGCTCGTGTTGTGTTAGTACTCGGCACTACTCGCCTACTTTTGGAGTATTACCACATGCATCGGCGCGTCAAAACAAAAAGAGCCATTCTTTTTAGGGTGTGGCTAGGTCTCACTCGACCTAGATTTAACCAAGTCTAAGTCAAGTGACTAAACATGTAATAAAGAACAAAGAAAAAACTGAAGATTTTTTTTTGCACGGATCTCAATGTAAGATCTCACGAATATAGTATGGATTGAGACATAACCAAGTCTTAGTCGACTGAGATTTAGCAAGACTGTTCTTTTTAGGAGGAAAACCACGCGATCACATACCAGGATCAAAGAACAGAACCGTACACGTGGACCCTCTCTGGAACAAACCAGAGAGACAGGTGTCCAGGAACAAAAGCAAAAAGACCTTCAGGAAAAAGAATATGATAACAAGGTCCTCCTGAGTCCTACTCCCCACCAGCGAATCCCGTCGATGCTGCCCGCCGTCCTCGCCGAGGCGCCTGCTGGGGGAGACAGAGTCGGGGAGCCTGCAACCCAAGCGCCGAGAAGATGACGACGCAAACCCTGTTTTGCTGGCCTCAGGAGTCATCCACCACGAAAGGTGGGATCGACGTCGCTGTGCTGCATAGGATGGATACAAACCCCACACCTCCTCGATCTGAGCCATCGACGAAGAGCCGCCGTAGGCCCCACCTACAACCACATCCCAAGCCCCAAGCCACCAGCTCCCTGAAGAACGCCAGCGCCGCCGCGCCGGCCCCCTCCTGAACAACCTTCATGATCTTCGGATAGTGCCGGAGAGAGCACCGCCGAGGTGCCACCAAATCTAGAGGACAAAAGCCCACAACCATGGTCAACGCTAACGTCAAATCAACCATGACGGAGCACCATGGCCTCGAGCTCGGCGAAGCCGGCGGCGGACCGAGAGAACCTGGACGCCCTCGTTTCACCTCTCACTGGTCGGGAGCAGGGGAGGGGAAAGAGAGAGCAACTTAAAAACAAAAACAGTCATGATACTACCAAAATTCCAATTTAACTTCTGGCAGCCAACCGCTCAAATTTAATTGATTGTGCTACTGAAATGAGTTGCCCCAAGTTCCATCCAACCTAGCTGGAGTTTGATCGAGGGGAGTAAAATGCATCTGCTGTTCTTGTACTTGCTGGCGACGTCTAAAATGGTCCCAAAACTCAGAAGGTGCCTCTTTACGGTCTTGGCGCATGCGAATAGGGTCCACATATGGTCTTTGGGTCGGTTTCACATACGTATTCATGTGGTGTGGCACCGTATCTAGGCCAGCTCGGCGTAGAACACACTCCCCGAAGTCCCTACCACCTTCGAGCGCGTGCAGCAAGTCGAATAACTAGGGCGCCCTAGCCAGTCGCCAGATCCTTCCGCCACCGTCCTCCGGTGGCTCCCCTCTGCCGGCGACCTCGGTCATCAGTGGTGAGGGGGGGCGCCGGATCCACGCGTGTGGATCGTGTAGCTTTAGGTTTTAGGCCCTAGTAGGTTAGGTTTTTCGGTTGTTCATCGTCTTGTCTTCGGCGGCGGCGATGGCGGCGCTGAATAAAGAAGCTTCGAGTCCTTTCCCAACGAGCCGATCGGTCCTATGGTTGGGTATGGATTTGAAAACCAGTCTGTTCAAGTAAGGATGGCGTGGTGGCGGCGACATCCTCGCGGTGGACTTGTGTCCTCGGGCTCTGCCGTTGTGACGACGTTCACTCCAGTGCCGGCACAGAGCTTGGGAGGTACTCCAGGAGCGGATGCAGATTGTGGTCTGCATCGATGACATCTAGAAGTTGGTGGATCGTGTGCTGGGTTCGTGGTTGGTGGTTGGCATGTATGGTTTACTCCTTCGACGTCTTAGTCGTGTGGGGATGCCAGATCTGGAGCTCGATGGCGTGTCCGGGGTGTTGCCCCGGTCTGATTCATTCAACGCCAATGGCTTCGCCTTGGGCGAGCCACCTTGGAGGTGCGCAATGCTGCATATCAGCGACGGAGCCGCGTCGAGCTCAAGTGAGGAGGTGATCCGTCATTTTTTTCTTTGGTGGCTGCTATGGTGGTGCCGGAGGCAGGTGACGGGCATTGGTGTCAAGCTCAGGGGATTCTACGGTATTGATTGTAATTCTCTTTTTTGGCTGGTGTTCCTTTGTGCAAAGGCTAGCGTTCTGCTGTCTTTTCAGTTTTGTCAAGTCGGTATGTACGTGCCTTGTACTATGATCCTGATGATATAAATTTGACATGTATTACCATGCAAAAAAAGTCCCTACCACCTTCAGTTCAAGTTAGCTTCGCACTAACACAACATAGTTTTTCTTGTTTGTGCGTGTTTCGATTGCGAGCTCGTGCGGTGAGTTTCCTGCCAGTGCTTTTAACTCGCTCTCTCCCCTTTATCATCTACGGTTTGATACATATCTGGATGCTACTGTTGCATTTCCGTTATCTTATATTTACTAATTGGAAACACCATGCGAGCCTCCACGCTAATCCTAGGAGATTCCAGGACAAAACAAGTCTAACCATTGAGTTTCATGGATAAACGGCTCAGATTTAATGGTGCCCCGTTCTTTTCCGATGGCTGGTGCAATGCAACACTTCCCGTGGGAAACATTGCTTCTTTAATAGAAAAAATAGACTTTTGAACTGTTGCCTAAAAAACAGGACTTTCGATCTGTTCCCACGGGTCTCCCTTTCTTCCATGGTGCCATAATGGTTCTGGCGGCCGCCGTTCTCCTCCTCTATGCAATCAGCACATCTCCCAGGTTTGCCATCACATATGATTCCAACAGGGCTGGCAGGTCACCAATGACCCGTGTGATGCCGGGGTGGCAGGCAGGACATCGATCGTCCTGTTGTTCACTTCCGCTCTGTCTCTCTGATGATCTCTTTGAGGTGAGCTTTTTCCTGCGATCTCTACATGGGAAAGGTAGAAAATAGCCTCCAGATCAAAGGAACGTAACAAACTGTTCTCATGTGTCTCGGAGTTATGGATTTCTTAAAATTGGTGTTGGTGAATGTAAGATTAATAGATCGGAAAGCATATATGTCTATAAATCATGCATCAAAGAACTCAAAAGAATTCAAAAGAAATCCATATATATATTTGATCATAATGTGACAGTTCATCACACTGCAACAAATGTATCGAGAATTACATCAGATAGATCACAATCATGTAGGGCTGCTCATGTGATCTTTGTATTGAGAAGAAAGGAAGAGAATATGCCATCTAGCTACTGTTAAGTGCCCATAGTCCGAGGAGAACTACTCACATGGACATCGTGGCAGCGAGGTTGATGAAGATAGCTCCGATGATGATTTTCCCCTCTGGCAGAGTACTGGAAAAAGGCCTCCAGATTGGATCATCGTGGAACGCGTGATGAAAGCGGCCGGTAAAATTCCTCGATAATTGTTTTTGTGGTTTTCAGAGCAATATAAAAGCAGGGGAACCAAGAGGCGGTGGAGAGGCAGGCCAGGGGCTCCACGTGGCCCCTCCTTGTGGCCCAGGCCCAGGACGCATGGGCCCACTGCATGCAGCCCTGGTGGCTCTCCTCTAGCCCGCTCCGACGCTCCTGGCTTTGTCCTGATGTGAAACTTCTCGAAAGTATTTTTTCTGAATTTCTTGGTCCCTGAAACAGTATTTTTCTGCAAAGTCCAAAAACATGCGTGAAACAACAACTGGCATTGGACACTGGATTAATAGGTTAGTCCAATAAATTGGTGAAAAATCGTGCCAAAGTGTTGCAATAATGATATAAAAGTAGCATGAATATAGCAAAAATTATAGCTACGTTTGAGATGTATCAGCATCCCCAAACTTAATCCCTGCTCGTACTCGAATAGCTAGATGATGAAATAAATAGTTTTTGATTGTGAATACTATGTTAACATGATCATGATTATCTGATGCATAAGAGTTTAATTCAAAAGAATAGTGATGCAAAGCAATTGTCCATAGTTGATAATAAGTAAGTAATAACTAAGCACTTAAATAAATTTGCTCTTGCTTTTCATGAATTAACGCGTTAAGTCAATGTTCTCTTTGCCAAAGGTTTAGAAAGAAGGTCAATATTATATTGGGAACTAAGCATCATTTTTGTCTTTCCCATTGTTTAATGGCAATCTCATCATAAACTAAACCAAGGCCAACCAAGTACAATAATTACACAGTTTTTCTGTATTATCCACGAAGCTTACTCATGCAATACTCAAGCGTGAGTCTAGACCTTATCACTTATGGGAAAAATAATAATGATGGGGGTTTATGAGAAGAAAAAAAGGAATATAGTCTTGCATCAACATAGCTGATCATTAGGCAATGGAGAGGCCTTATAATCGATGTGAATGCAAGGAGTAGGGATTGCCATGCAACGGATGCACTAGAGTTATGAATGTATGCAAGCTCTCCTATGGACTAGTGGGGTGTGCATCCAACTTGTTTGCTCATGAATACCTTGAGCATTTGAGGAAGCTCATCATTGGAATATTCAAGCCAAGTCCTGTAATGTAAAAATCCTCAACTAGTGTATAACATGAAGTACACGAAAACTCTCTATGAATGCAGTAGTGCTACTTTGAAGCACTTTATGATATCTTCTAAAACCAGGTGCTACATTGAAGCACAAGTGTATACTAAAATGGAATAGTAGTGTTGCTCCTTCTCTCATCCTATTTTTTTCATGACACCTCCTTGGTTCATTATTTCTTTGATCTCTCAAGGTAGAAGCGTCACTCTATAATGATGAACAATAGAGTTTTTGAATTTACACATAACTCAACTCAGTGATCATAAACATGATGTATAAACTCTAATGAATGCCTCTGGCAGTGTACCAGGATGTGCAATGATCTAGCATAACATATATGAAAATGAATAATGGTGGCTGTACCACATCAATATCATGGCAGCTATATATGATCATTTAAAGTAAAATGATAGTGAAGGATCACATTTCTAACCATGTAATGTATTGTAATAATGATGGATGTTGCATGGCAATATATCTCGGAATGACTATGAAAATGCCATGATAGGTAGGTATGGTGGCTAGTTTGAGGAAGATATATGGCTTATGCATAGGATGTTGGAAATATGCCCTAGAGGCAATAATAAAGATGTTATTATCATATTTCCCTGTTCATGATAAGTGTTTATTATCATGTTATAATTGTATTGACTGGAAACTTAAATACATGTGTGGATACATAAACAAACACCGTGTCCCTAGTGAGCCTCTACTAGACTAGATCGTTGATTAAAGATGGTTAAGGTTTCCTAACCATAGACATGAGTTGTTGTTTAATAACGGGATCACATCATTAGGGGAATGATGTGATGGACAGACCCAATCATAAACTTAGCATCTGATCGTATTACTTAGTTTATTGCTACAACTTTCTTCATGTCAAGTATCTGTTCCTTATACCATGAGATCGTGGCACTCCCTAATACCAGAAGAATATTTTATTAGTATCAAACGTCACTTCGTAACTGGGTGATCATAAAGGTGCTCTTTAGGTATCTCCGAAGGTACTAGTTGGGTTGCATGGATCAAGACTGGGATTTGTCACTCCATGTGACGGAGAGATATCTCTGGGCCCTCTCGGTAATACAACATCATAAGTAGCTTGCAAGCATGCGACTAATGAGTTTAGTCACGGGGATCTTGTATTACGGAATGAGTAAAGAGACTTGCCGGTAACGAGATTGAACTAGGTATGGCGATACCGACGATCGAATCTCGGGCAAGTAAAATATCGCGAAACAAAAGGAATGGAATACGGGATTATCTGAATCCTCAACATTGTGGTTCAAACCAATAAAGATCTTCGTTGAATATGTGGGAGTCATTATGGGCATCCAGGTCCCTCTATTGATTATTGATCGGAGAGGTGTCTCGGTCATGTCTGCATGTTCTCGACCCGTAGGGTCACACACTTAACGTTCGGTAACGCTAGGGTAGTATTGGGATATTCATGATTGTTAGTCCGAAGGTAGTTTGAAGTCTTGGATGGGATCCGGGACATCACGAGGAGCTTCAGAATAGTCCGAAGGTAAAGATTTATATATGGAAAGTGGTTTTTGGGGTTCCGGAAAAAGTTCAGTTTTTTCCGTATTGTACCGGGAAGGTTCTAGAAGGTTCCGGAGTGGGGCCCACCTGCGTGGAGGGACCCACATGGACGTGGGTAGTGGGGCAAGGCCCCACACCCCTGGTCTAGGTGCACCAAGATACCCCCATAAAAGGAATAGGATCATATCGCGAAGGGATAAGATCAAGATCCCGAAAAAAAGGGGGATCGCGATCGGTGGGGAAGGAAAGGAGGGGATTTCCTTCCCCTCCTTGGCCAATGACCCTAGAGGCTTGGGGAGCAAGCCTCCCAGCCCCCCACTCCTATATAAATGGGGGGAGGTGTAGGGGGCAATAGCCCATCCATCACTAGCCGTCTCTCGCTCCCGCTACTCCTCCCTCCGCTCCGGTTGCGCTTGGCGAAGCCCTGCCGGAGTTCCGCTGCCATTACCACCACCACACCATCGTGCTGGCCTAGATCCCATCTACCTCTCCACCCTCGCTTGTTGGGTCAAGAAGGCAGAGACGTCACCGAGCCGTATGTGAGCACATCTCAGAGGTGCCGCTCGTGCGGTGCTGGATCGGATTGGATCAAGAAGGGAGTACGACTACGCCAACCTTGATCATTAGAACGATAACGCTTTCGGTCTATAAGGGTATGTACCCTCTCCCTCTCATTGGTAATATCTCCATAGATTAGATCTTGGGTGTTTCGTAGGATTTTTTTTTGTTTTCCATGCAACGTTCCCCATCAGTGGCATCATGAGCTAGGTATATGCGTAGATGTTATGCACGAGTAGAACACAAATTGATTGTGGGCATTGATGTTCAGATTGCTTACCTCCTTTGTTATTTTGGATTCAGCGGTATTGTGGGATGAAGCGGCCCGGACCAACTTTACTTGTCCATGCACAAGAGACCGGTTCCGCGACTGACATGCAACTTGTATTGCATAAAGCGGCTAGCGGGTGTCTGTCTTTCCCACTTTAGTTGAATCTGATTTGACAACGACGGTCCTTGTAGACGGTTAAAAGGCAACATGTATATCACCATTGTGGCTTTGCGTAGGTAAGAACGGTTCTTATACATTGCCCCTAGAAGCCACGTAAAATTTGCAACAACAAAGTAGAGGACGTCTAACTTATTTTTGCAGGGCATGTAATGTGATGTGGTATGGACAAGATGTGATTTGATATATGTGATGTATGAGATGATCATGTTTTGTAATAAGTTCATGACCTGCATGTCGATGAGTACGGCAACCGGCAGGAGCCATAGGGTTGTCTTAATATTATTGTATGACCTGCGTGTCAATCATTAAACGTCATGTAATTGCTTTACTTTATCGCTATGAGTTAGCAATAGTTGTAGAAGCAATAGTTGGTGGAGACAACTACATGATGGCACCTTGGAGATGATGGAGATCATGGTGTCATGCCGGTGATGATGGAGATCATGCCGGTGCTTTGGAGATGGAGATCAAAAGCACAAGAAGACAATGGCCATGTCATGTCACATATTGATTGCATGTGATGTTTATATTTTATGCATCTTATTTTTCTTAGATCACGACGGTAGCATTATAAGATGATCCCTCACACTTAATATCAAGATAAAATTGTTCTCCCTTAGTATGCACTGTTGCGAAAGTTCGTCGTTTCGAAGCACCTCGTGATGATCGGGTGTGATAGACTCAACGTTCACATACAACAGGTGTAAGCCAGTTTTGCACACGCGGAAATACTTTGGTTAACTTGACGAGCCTAGCATGTACATACATGGCCTCGGAACATGGAGAACCGAAAGGTTAAACATGAGTCATATGGATGATATGATGAACATGTAGATGTTCACCATTGAAGCTACCCCGTCGTTGCGCGCCCCCACCCATCATCCCTCCGCAGCTTTTCCAGTCCCAACCACCGGAGAGTCTCGCCGCTGGGCACAAGCACCTTGCAATCGCGGTGTGCTTCTCCGCTGGTGCAGTTGTATAGACATCTTGCAAGTAAGTGACCGTCATTCCAATTGTTGTCTTTCTCTGCACTTGATTTCAGTTGCTTTCTTACGGTGTCCTGAAGAAGCATCAGTTTTTAGTGTAATTTATTATAGCTCACAATCATAGATTACTGTAATGCATAATTACTTGGCATGTGTCAGCCATTCTGAATAGGGAACGTTCTTACGGGACATCATGTTCACTGTATATGTCAAACAGGTCATCCAATTCTACTCTACTGCTATTCTACTGAATACTGTTCTTGGAGCATCAAAGCCAATTGCTTTACTGGTGAACATATATAGGATTCGTGGTTTAGCGTTATTAGACCTCTGTAAATACATGTTTGCTCTGTGCTATAAAAAAAGACTCTCCTTTGGTGGTGAGAATAAAAAGGAAGAAATTTACTGCTCACAATAAAATTGGATTGGGTGAACTGTAAAAGCTGACTTTATTAGAGAGGTTCAGAACCCACATTTTCTTTCTTGCCGGATTGAGAAGATTGAGACCTTGGAACCTTTTAGATGTACAGAAAGAAAGCAGATTGTGCTTGTAGATAATGATGGTGAGAAATCAAATTTATTTTATGGGGAGAGCAGGTTTCACTTGCAAATCTTTTCAGGTTCATTTCACTCGATACAAGTTCCAGCTGTTTCAGTCACGTTATAGCAATCTAAACATTCTCTTTAAGTGTAGGGAGCATGCTTGCACGGGACAGTCCTTATATTTCCAATTTTGCGCACAATAATCATGAAGAGCCTCACAAATTGTGCCTCGGGTATGGTAGTGCAACACAGGTTTACTTGGTTCCAATTGCTCAAATCGAGGAACAGGTTGGTTGGAATATCTTGGTGCTGCTTTTTTCTGCAGTACTGTTGACCAAGACATAAAGACTGTGTGCTAGGTATTCCTCACACCTACTCAAGTAAGGAGACAAGGACCTCGGCTGTCATGTGTTCCAGTCGATAATATGGCTTTGCAAGTAACATTACCACGTGACTTGGATGGTGCAGTTGACTTCAGCAAATATCCGTTTCGGGTGTGTAACCTAATCTTCATTCGTTTGTGTTTCTTTTCAGAAGATAACTTTTGCTAGCCATTGTGTTGCTTGCAACCTGAATACTTATTGATTTAGTTCTCTCACCACTGATTCTGCTAAAGCTTCAATTTGTATTGAGTTATATTGTGTGAATCCTAACGTTAGTATAAGTAACCAAACATGTTGAGTTTACCGCAATGAAAACATGAAGAATTTAATATTGTATACATGTCATAATATGTTTAGTTCCTGTTAGTTCTGTTTATTTGCATCTTCTGCTTTCAGTCCATGGACACATGCAACATATGCAAAACCACAAACTAGGTGCAATCTGATGTTCATGAGGTAGTGCTTTTCAACATCCTCTTTGAATATTTTACGGGAAAACTTATAAGGTGGACAAATGGTAGTCTTTCACATATAGTTTACTTAAGGGTTACATGAGTGCCAGTGATTTTTTTTAAATGGCAGCAATAGTTTCCTGTTTTTACTAAGCTTTCCTTATTTTCTTGGGCAAAAGCATGTTTTGTTATTCACACCTCAACATGACAGCATGTGCATAGCATAAACCATGATTTTGGTAATCGGAATATTGCCTTCGGTAGCCTCATTTGCAATCGTGTCTGTCTGTCAGGTTGCTGCTACTAGCTAGCTAGCAGAGATGCATGATGCAGATATTATTCAGTATTGTTCTTACTGAAGGGACTAATGTGTTTGCTAGTGCACACAGAGTAACAGGTCCCTGGAGTCAAGAGGAGTTTGGATTCAAACTCCGAAGAACATTCCCTGCGTAACAGTGAAAGTTATCACCGAAGATTATGACGACAAGAGTGACCCCTCAAAATTTGCTGACGCGAAGCAATCGATTCGGTGCCTGTTCGAAGAATATGACTCCAACCGAGAAGATTGAAGACGAAGCAAAGATGTAACATTCATTTCGTTGTTTCTCTTCTTTTTATTGAGTCATAGGACCACCGTACTATTAAGAGGGGTGTAGCGTACAAAGATTTGATTCGCTGATGCTAAACCCAAATCCCATGAAAGTTGCGAGAGAAATCTCTTTGTGTTCCGAGCAAATACTTGCCAGCAAGAGACTGTGATCTTCTTCGCTGCGAGAGATTTGTATCTGACCGAGGAGTAGCATTAATTGCTCCCCAAGTAATGTTACCGTTGCTCCCAAAATCCGACCGTTGTGAACGTGTCGGTTGGCCATTGGCTGGACAGCGTGTCCAAAATGGTCATTTCCCATCAGGGAAGGCTGCGGCTATAAATAGCCACCCCGCACCGGCGTTGTCCGGTGGCTGCTCCGTTTGATTCTGAGAAGATTGTTGAGCAACCCCCTCTCCGAGAGATTTGAGTTTAAAATCCACCGAGAGAAAACTCTAGAGCCGAAAAATTAGATAGTGGTTCAGCATCACTCAAATCTAAGTCCAGTACGCTCCGCCTATTACTCTTGAGAGCTGCAAACTCTCTAGACGGTTAGGTGTCAATTTCTTCAGAGACCAAGAGTAATTGTGGTTCTCGAAGAAGAAGTCTGTAAAGGTTCGAAGATCGCCTCAAGCATCTACCACGAGTAATCGGCATTGGTTGACGAACCAATTGTCGAGGAGAATAGGGCGAAGAGAGTTTATCTTCTGTGTTAAATCACAACCCCTCTAACCAGACGTAGTCCTTTTGCAGAAGGGCGAACTGGTCTACCAAACACTCTGTCGCCATCGAGCATC
This sequence comes from Elymus sibiricus, assembly GCA_039707655.1. Classification (NCBI taxonomy): domain Eukaryota; kingdom Viridiplantae; phylum Streptophyta; class Magnoliopsida; order Poales; family Poaceae; genus Elymus; species Elymus sibiricus. Next base: position 36,637,093 of record CM077674.1, read on the forward strand.
ACTGGTCATCTCTGCTACCCTCTTTTACATTCGAAATGTGACATATGACATATTTCAAACATGTGATTTACCTCGATGCATGCTGTTAGTTTCTATTCGGTAGTTTGTATTCGCTCACTGCATACCGTTTTCATTCGTTCCGCTGTTGGGTTCCTAGAGTTTTGATATTTCCGAAGAAAATTTAAAACTCCCATTCACGCCCCTCCCCTCTGGTAGACATACTTCGTTCGTACAATTGGTATCAGAGCAAGGTACTCCTTGACTCTGCTCATTTTGGTCTAACCACCTTGGAGTTTAAGTATGTCTTCGGTGAGCTACAAGTCGCACCTCAAGATTCCCATCTTCGATGGGACGGACTATCCCTTCTGGAAGGAGAAGATGAAGATCCGTCTCCGAGCAATTGATGATGATATGTGGAATGTGGTGCAGAATGGATTCACAATTGAGGTGCCCCAGGTCCCCACTGACCACGAGAAGAAACTCATTCAGATGGATGCTCAAGCTAAAGATGAAATTGGTGGCCATCTCTCTCGTGCTCAATTCCTTCGCTACCGTCAGTGTGAAACTACGAAGGAATTGTGGAACATTCTCGAGAAGATTAATGAGGGCGTTTCAACTCAGAAAGAAGCTCGTATTGATACTCTTCGGGCCAAGTTCAACAGGTTCAAGCGTATCGGAAATGAAAGCTGCCAGCAAACCTTCGATCGTCTGAGTGACATTGCAAACGAGCTACAAGGTCTCGGCGCCAAAGACATCACTGACCATGAAGTTTTGAAGAAACTGCTCCGATCCCTTGACAGTTCGTTCGACACTCTAGTCTTGATGATTCGGGAACGAGCGGATTTCAAAGTTCTCGACTCTGCAGATATTATGGAAAGGCTAAACACCCACGAAGAACAAGAAGAAGAAAAGAGAGATCTCTATGGCTCAAGTCACTGAAAACGTCATGCTCTCAAAGCTGCGGCTGATTCTTCCTCAGAAGGAAACATCGATGAAGATTCAGATGACCCCGAAAGGATCAGCAAGGATCTCGCCTTGATCACGAAAAGATTCCAGCGCCTTCATAGGAAAAATCAGTTTCATAAGAAAGGATCCAGCAACTCTGGCGGCTCCAAATCTTCATCAAAACCGACTGGAGATTACACCTGCTTCAATTGCAAAAAGCCAGGGCATTTCATTTCGGACTGCCCTCTCTGGGAAGCTGAAATCCGTGCAAGTGGAAGATATGATTCAGGAAACAACCACGGCAAAGGCAAGAGCAAAAGCTACGACTCTGGTGATGAGAAGAAAACGAAGAAATTCTTCAAGAAGAAAGATAGCTCCTCCAAGTCCTCGTCAAGATCTTCCTCAAGGAATCCCTCCAAGTCCTCATCCAACCGCAAGAACACCTCTCGCAAGGCCAAGGCGTACATCAGCAAGGAGATGGATTCCGAAGAAGAGGCATCATCTGACGATGAAGAGGTTGAAGAATTCGATGAGGATTCTGATTCCGGCATGGCTGGCATAGCATGTGCCTCCACTCCTGCATCGAACTTCTTCGAGAATCATTCGAGAGACAACGAGTCTCCGGTGTATTGCTTCATGGCCAAAGCCTTGAAAGAAAAGGTATCTTCCAAACATCACAAGGTTCACTCCAGTGATCAATATTCTTCTGATGAGGATGACCATGCTAAACTGATTAAAATTGCCAATATCTAACAAAACTCTCTGGAGAAAATTGAGAAAACCCTCAGGAAGTCTGAAGGGTTGTTGGTTGAGGAGATGGAGAAAAATCAGTCGTTGACCGAAGAGCATTCCGCTCTCGAGTCTCGAATGAAAGAACTATCAGATCGTCATGGTTTTCTCTCAGCTGACCACGAAAGATTGACTTATGATTACCTGAAACGGAAACAGGAACTCGAGTCGCTGAGAGAGGCTCATGATGACTTGATCAGAGAAAATTCTCTTCTCCCCAACAACTCAAAGAGAAACCTGAAGTGTTTGTACCACCTTGCTTAAAATGCCTTGAACGCAGTAATGTTGAATCAATGCTGAATCTTCTGTGAATGCTAACCCCTCAGTAAAGGAAAATGGTTCTGTTTCTGATGAAAATGCTAGGTTGAAGGATCTTCTTCAGACAAGAATGTTCAAATCTCTCAAGGGGCATCAAACCCTGTGTGATGTTCTGAAGAAATCTATTCTTCACAAAAATCCCAGAAAGGAAGGTATCGGTTTCGAAAGGAAACTGAATGAGAATGGCTCCTACTGGGAACCTGATCAATATCCTCGCACTGTGTGGGTACCTGCTAAGAGCAAAACGCTCGATCCAGCTTTACTTTCGGGATATAACTCTCCTATCCCTGAATATTCATATGACGATTCTCTGGATAACTATAAGTTGTTAAAAAACCAACGTGGTGAGGCTGTTGCTCGCTATGTTGGACCAAACAGTAGGAATGGCCCCCCAAAGGAATCTATCTGGGTGCCCAGGAAAACTATCGAAGCATTGCCTGTTACTAGGCTACTAACCATGCAGGAAGAAAATGCTCGATATATCCTTGAAAAGATTCGACAGAATGAATACATACTTGCTTCACCGAACCGATATACTCATTCGTCTGGAAGGAATTTCAATGCATACTCTTTCGACTATGCTCGTACTCATTCAAGTTACAATTCGTGTACTTATCGAAAGAAATCATATCCTGCTCGCTCATCTGTTTCGAAGCCACCTACAAAAATGTGGGTGGTTAAGAAAGCCTAACTTCTCTACAGGACTATGTCTCCGGGTGTACAGAATGGATAATGGATAGTGGATGCACTAGTCATATGACCGGAGACAAGTCGTTGTTCGTCGACCCCAACTTAACTGCTTCATCTGAGAAGTATATTACTTTCGGCGACAACAACAAAGGAAAGGTAATTGGGTTAGGTAAAATTGCTATATTCAAGGACAAGAACATTGATGATGTTTTACTTGTTCAGTCTCTTGGATTCAATCTCATGTCAGTTGGCAAGCTTTGTGATCTAGGCATGCTAGTTCTATTTTCTAAATCCAAATGCATCGTATTCTTGGCCACTGACAATTCCTTCGTTTTCGAGGGAAATAGAAAAGGTGATTTATATATTGTGGATTTTTCTAAGGGTCCCTCAGTCCGAACTTGTTTGCTTGCAAAAGCAACCAAAGGATGGCTGTGGCACCGAAGACTTGGTCATGCAGGTATGAGAAATTTGCAGACTCCCGTGAAGAAAAATCATCTCCGTGGTATTCCTGATGTGAAATTCGATAAGGTTCGTCTCTGTGCTGCGTGTGAAGCCGGTAAATTGGCCAAGAAGCACCATTCATCAAAAACTGTCATGACCACAACAAGACCACTGGAAATTCTTCATATGGATTTATTCGGGCCTCAAAACTATGCAAGTTTCGGAGGCAGTCATTATGGTCTGGTTATTGTTGATGATTTCTCTCGATACACTTGGGTATTCTTTCTCGAAGACAAAACCTGCACCCAAGACATCTTCAAAAGATTCACCAAGAAGGCTCAAAATGAATATGATGTGCGAATTAAGCATGTTAGAAGCGACAATGGTACTGAGTTCAAAAATACTCATATCGAAGATTTTCTCGATGAAAATGGTATCACTCATGAATTCTCTGCCGCATACACTCCCCAACAGAATGGAGTTGTTGAGCAAAAGAATAGAACTCTCATTGAAATGGCGAGAACAATGCTCAGTGAGTATAAAACTCCCATTCGTTTCCGAGCTGATGCTATTAACACTGCTTGCCATGTTGTTAATCATGTTTATCTTCACAAATTCCTTAAGAAAACTTCATATGAACTTATCACTAGCAAGAAACCGAATGTTTCTTATTTACGTGTTTTTGGTGCACCTTGCTATATCCGTGACATGAATCATAATTCTAAGTTTGCACCTAAGGCACATGAAGGTTTTCTTCTTGGTTATGGCTCGAACTCGCATACTTATCGTGTCTATAACTCTCGTCACGGGAAAGTTATGGAGACGGTAAATGTGCGGTTTGATGAGTCTAACGGCTCCCAAAAGGAGCACCTGCCTAATGGCTATTGGGGACGTCAGGCCAGTCGAATGCTATTCGGCAAATGGCTATTGGGGATGTCAGGCCAATCGAAGGAAATACACCGGACTCTTTCGATGATGATGCTCCCATAGCTCGACGAACACGCCAATCTACTGCCGGAAAAAATGCCGCACCAAATACAAATGGCAACCCAAATGCAAATGCACATGCCGATCAAAATGGCAATCATGATGAAAATGGCGATACAAATGTCAATCCTGATGCTGATACTGAGGAAAATGAAAATGATCATCAAGAAGGAAATCCTCTCCCACGAGTGGCAAATCGAGTTGACCCTGCGTTAATCCTCGAAGATCTCGAGAATCCAGGTTACCGACCCACAACTCGCTCTCGCACTCGTTTGGCTAACTATTGTGGCAGTTTGGTATGATACTCTGAAGAGGTTTTTGCTCGACAAAGGGTTCAAGCCAGGATCCACTGATTCCACTCTTTTTACTCGTGCTATTGACAGCGATCTATTCGTATGTCAAATTTATGTGGATGATATTATTTTCGGCTGTACTAACAATGCTTGCAGCATGGAATTCGGGCGAATGATGTCCGAGAAGTATCAAATGTCTATGATGGGTGAACTTAAGTTCTTTCTCAGACTACAAATTCGTCAACAGGACAATGGAATTTTCATATCTCAGGAAAAATATCTGAGAGACTATCTTAAGAAGTTCAAAATGCAAGAGTGCAAACAGAAGGGTTACAAAACTCCCATGCCCACAAATGGCCAGTTGGACGCAGATGTGTACGGTAAAGATTACGATCAGAAAGCTTATCGTTCGATGATTGGTTCTTTGCTATACCTATGTGCATCCAGACCTGATATTATGTTGAGTGTTTGTATGTGTGCTCGTTTTCAAGCTGCACCGAAAGAATCGCATCACCAAGCGGTCAAGCGTATTCTGAGATATTTGGCTCACACCCCCACCTTAGGTTTATAGTATCCTAAGGGAGCACAGTTTGACCTCGTTAGATATTCAGACTCAGATTATGCAGGTGACCGGGTTGACAGGAAATCTACTTCGGGGACATGCCATTTCCTCGGTAGATCATTGGTATGTTGGTCGTCAAGGAAGCAGAATTGTGTCTCGCTCTCTACGGCTGAGGCCGAATATATTGCCGCTTGCGCATGTTGCACTCAGTTATTATGGATGAAGCAGACTCTGAAGGATTATGGCATCAAGGTTAAGAAGATTCCTCTATTGTGCGACAATGAAAGTGCGATCAAAATTGCACACAATCATATGCAGCACTCTCGCACCAAGCATATTGAGATCAGACATCATTTCCTACGCGATCATGTTGCTCGAGAGGATATTGTTATCAGTCACGTCAATACCGAAGAGAATCTCGCCGATATCTTCACCAAGCCTCTCGACGAGAAAAGATTCTGTGCGTTACGGTGTGAGCCAAATATCCTAGATTCCGCAAACGTGCAGTAAGCTGGACTCGGCACCCGTACCATCACTTCCACATCTTAGAAGGAATGGGTGCATAACACTCGAAGAGTTTGAAAATTTCGACAAAGTGAAATTTTCTTTCTGAGAGTAAATACATTAACGAAGAACTAGACTAACCGGGTGCCACGATAATTGTGCGATGCTCGGGGTCATCCAGTTCTTATACGGTGGGTAACGCCACCACAATTTCTCTTCGTTGAAGTTGGATTTGAATCTTTTGTGTTAGTCCGAATGTATTTCACTCATAGCTTTTCTCTCGTGCGCTTGTGTTTCTTCGTCTGAGTGAAATACCTAGGACCCTGTTTTTCCCTCTATTCTATCTCATCCAGTCTATGCTGATCCGTTATGAATGCACAAATTTCATCTGGGAACGAAACCTTATCTGGTGTCCTTGACCACGTTAAAGTTTCGGTCCGAACTTAATCAGCTTTGGCGAAAGCCGTCCAAAATTTGGGGTTTCCCGCCCAAGTCTGGACCACGTTCTTTGGTGACGGTTGCCACGTGCTCCTTATCAACTACCAGGTTATCTGATCCGTTGAATCGCAATAGTCCTCTGTCCGTGGCCGTCCGATCAGATTCACCGGGCGCGGTCATTTCCCCCTCGCATATAAATTCTGCGCCGCCACCCTCCTCGTTTCACTTTGCACCTTCACCGTCACCACCTTCCGAAGCACCACCGCACTGCTCCTCCTTGAGCTCGATGACGTCGACCATCTTCGCCGCTTCGCTGCCGGAAATAGGTCGCCGGAGTCATTCCTCGCCGCCGCAGATCATCTTCCTCTCCGCGCCGCCGTAGTCGCTGCACATCACCAAGCTAGGGTATGTGTAGTGCGAACTCGTTCATCCATTCTTCCTGTTCGAGTTCGTCCGCGGTAGAAATTGCATATTTTTACTGCATTTCCCAGATCCTTACTGATAGGTAACTTATGCGGATGCGGTTTGTAGTTGTCCCTCGCATCAGAATCAGATCTAGGGTTTGTGTTATGTCTCGTACGAACGGAATGATTAGCACGTTTACTAGTATTTTCTTCGAACCTACTAGTTCGTTCTACACATTTCCTTCGCCCGAAAAATTTCTCAAAGTCTGCATCTACCTCTTCATCAAAAACGATTTCTGTTTCAAAATCTTCGCTGTGTGCATTCGTAACCCTGTTCCCGTTTTACCTCGCATCTATCTATGTTCATAGGAAAATGCAGTCAGTTGAGGATTCAGCTAAACCAGTTAGTCGGGCTGACAGAGATGATGTTATTCTGGGCACTGCTGATGAATCCAAAGCTCCGAATGCTAAGGGCCCAACGGTAGGCCCATCAACCAGCAAGAGAAAAAGGACCGATCAAAATGCCGACGAGCAAGAAGAGACTGCTCCGAAGAAGAAGAGGGGTAGAAGACAAGCTTACACCAACACCGCCGAATACATCTCTCATGATCGGTATGACACTGTTCCAGGAGAAACCAAACACCAGAGAGATACGCGTCAACAATGGATTCGCTGTCACTGGGTGCGCAAGTGGTTCAACTATGAATTTGTTCATCATTGGTTTGCTCAGAACTTTGCGTTTCATCCACCCTGGGGTGACTGCCGGGAAATTTCTCTCATCAAGCCAAATGGTCCCCAAGAAAGACCACCTCCTCCAACGAATGCTCATGAGTCATCTCTTCGTACACCCGCATCTTATCCTGAAGAGCTTGCTAAGCGACAGCACAATGCCATCAAGCGAGCCCAGAGGGCCGAAAAACAAAAGGCTCGTGAACAGGAAAACCTTCGCCTTCTCAAAGATGATGTGGAGAAGAAAAAGGCCGAAGGAAAATCTGGAGTCGTTCTAAGCGCAAGCATGACCCCAGCGCTGCAGCGAAGAGAAAGAGCGCACCAAAAAGGAAAAAGGCTGAACCTGCTGATGATATTCAAATGGATGATTCTTCGGCTGATGATGATGATCCTCCGCTCACGAAGGAAGAAGTTGCTGCTACTGTCAGCGAGGAAGTGAATATCACTACATCAACTGTGCTGCCTGACCTTCGGGTTAATATTGCTCCATCTGCACCATCGAAGAACACGGTTAGAAAAACACCTGCTACCACTGTCACGATGAAGCAGCATGTGAACACAACTCCTCATCCCGATGCTATAAATTTGAAGGATTTGGTAGTTGACGCTCCTGTGAGTTCTGCAAACCCAGGCGAAAATATTCCCAAGCCTAACCTGAAGAAAATCAAGGCGCCTACCGAGAAAGTTGCTCCACTAGCTACTGCTCCGAAGGAGAAGGCTGCTAAATTTGCCCCTTCCTTGACTCAGGCGTTGGCTTCTAAGCCTCCCTCTGAGCAAGTTGCTGTCCCGACTGCTCCCTCAGTCAAGTCTGATGCTGCTCACTATTATAATCACATATTCATCATGGAACCACTCGGTAAATTTGTGGACAATCCATTCGATGGAGAAGTGGCTTCTCTACCTATTCTTGCCGAAGTTGTTACTCAAGCCACCTCCGTAGTTCAAGAACTTCGAGAAGATGCAGTTGAGATAAACTCTCTCTCTCTGCCGAGCTAATGGACCTCGATAATCGAATGAAAACTGCCTCTTCAAAAATTGTCATTAAAGCACTCGAGGATTCCTACAAGGACATTAACCGTGCTATGACTCTCCTTCGTCACCGAAGGTTATGCTTTCATACGGATCTAGATGAAATTGTTCGGAAGATCTGTGATGAACATCAAGCCAAAGTCACTGGATACAATGATCTGGTCAAGGGCCATATTGATCAAGTTGTTCAGCAAAAGAAGAAGCAACGAAAAAGAATTGCGACGAAAAATGCACCTCCTGCTCCGAAAGAACCACCACCTGTACACCAAGTTGCTCAGTCCCCTGCTCCGCAAGAAAAATCTCCTGGGCCAGCTATTCTTTCGAACCCTCCAGTCAAGGACTCGGATGCTCCTCTCTCGCCAAGGCCAACTGAATCAGTGCATGTGGCCTCCCCTGCTCGAGCTGATATTCCCTCGCAACCATTTGTGTCTGAGGAAGGTGAAATCCCTCACTCTGAGCCCCAAGCTTCTCCTGCTCATGAAGCTCCAAAAGTCTCGGCTTCTCTTATAGTCGAGCAACAACAGATTCCGGTCGAGCAACAACCTTCAGTGAATGAACCCGCCTCAGTGCCTACTGTGATTGAACCAGCTCTGCCGCTTTCTACCTCAGCACCTCCCACAGTTGCAACACCTGCTCCGTCTCCACTTAAGTTATCCATCAACACAGCTACCCGAATGCCAGATGTTGGTCCTTCCGAACGGAAATCTGTCTCTGCTCGCCGCATGGACTCGGTTGTCTATGGTGATGAATATCTTTCTCCTGAAGAAGAACTCAAGTATCCATACCCTCGTGAAGAACTGCCTTTGTTCTCGTCAGGCGCAGGCGCAAAAGGTCCTCTTTTCAATCGAAATGCGCATCCCAAATTCTTTCAAACCAGTCCGTATGATGGGCCGCGCACTTCTGATTCGCCTCGTTTCTGGACTAAGGAACAGGCCATCTATTACTCTCGGGTTCTCTATGAGAGCAGAAAGATATTTCCTCACGAATATCTCGACATTCCTGCTATGCGCAACATTGGCTGTTTCAATCAATTGCTTCAGGATCTGGATGATTTCTGCCTCACCAAGGTCTTTGCGTTCGAGCACCCTTGGAACAGAGAAATAATTCTTCAATTCTATGCAACCCTATATATCTCTGGCGATGAATCTGATAGCTCCAAATGGGTCATGGAATGGATGACCGAAGGAAAACGCATCAAATGCACCTCAACAGATTTTGTCTCGCACTTCCATTTCCCTCGCTTTGAGCACGGTGATACAGAAATTCGGGTTCATAACATTGATGTTATATCAGATGACATTTTTCGGTGCACTATGGATCCAGAAAAGGTTCGTGACTACTCTGGTCCTCCTCGTCCAGAGCACTTATCGTTCGAAAATCAGACGCTATTCCACATGCTTTCCTACACCATCTGTCCTCTGGCAGGTATGAATCCGGACAAGTCCATCTCAGATGTTCTTCGCAATGCTATATATGCAATCTCTGAGCGATACATTTTCGATGTGGAAGACATGTTCCTACGCATTCTGAAGGATTCCGCTCAATATCCCTTCTGCATCAAAGTGTTTGCGCCATGGATCTAGAAAGTTATTGATCATGCAATGCGCACAGTGTATCTCGCAAATGAAAGCCATAAGTGCTTCATTCCTCCTGTTCGCGATACTTTGAAAGTCATGGATGATATCTCTTCGGGAAAATCACCCGCATCAAGCTCTCAAGCCTATCACACGAAATTCGACGGGCCACGTCTGCCTCAGCGCGACCGAAAGATTTCGCCTCAACCTCCATCGCAACTCGAAGTTAGTTTGCGTACTCAACAACTGCTGCTACAGCATATCGCTGAGGATCAACGCGAGAAAGAACATCTCGCCTCCGAGCTAAATGTTCTCAACAATCGCACGAGGATAATGCATCTGATAGCTGATGAAAACAAGAAGAGGCTCTGGAAACTGCTTCGCAAGTTCTTCACCGAGAAACAACTCCTAACTGTCAATCTCCAAGAGCTCTATGATTATATTGACAAAGGCTTCACTGTCGAAGATTTTCAAGATCGGAGTACCCCTCCTCTGCCTACTCGTGAGACTACAACAGATCTTCTTCATCTCAAGCTTCGCAAACTGCTTGACGAATCTGAAGCCACCTCACCGACTGAGAAACCTGCCGAAGGCAATATGCATTCCCGTGCTCCTCCTGTGGCCACTACAGCGATTCCCTCGTCTGCTCAGCCCCAAGCTGTTATCTCTGAAGGAAAATCTGTTGCTGCTAAAGACGAAGAAAATGCCGTCACTTCCGAAGAGGAACTCACCTCGGACAGCTCGTCTGGAGATGCCACCGATTGAGCCATGCTCTGCGGTTCTTCACTCATGTTATTCGTCACCTTTTTGACACTTGTTGACAAAAAGGGGGAGAATTACATCGAGTCTCGATAAATTTGCTTTCGGTGTTTCGTTTGATTTTGGTTTCGTGTGAGTTTGCAGCTTCTGGTTTGAACTGTTTTAGTACTATGCTGTTAAACTTGCTGTAAAACTCGTTAACTTCTGCGCTGTAATGCTTATAACCCTTGCTGCTGCACCATTCCCTCGAAGTATTTGTCTTGCAGGTGGAATTATTATCAGAAGTTAAAAATTGATTGCACTACGATCTCGATGGATTATATCTCATCAGTGAGAATCAATGTCTCGAATGATTGAAATTTCCTCCATATACCTCACTTATTGCAGGAGAATTTATCTCATATCTTTCTTCCCTGCATACATTAAGGGGGAGTCTATTTCATCTCCGAGCAAAGTAACATTCACTCACTCTTGTTGGAATAGCCTTTCACTTATTTATCTTCACTTCGATGTTTATCTGTTTTGTCATCAATCATCCAAAAAGGGGGAGATTGTTGGTGCAATAATTTGCCTCCTTATGTTTTGGAGATTGTTGACAAACAGTGAGGGACTAATGTGTTAGCTAGTGCACACAGAGTAACAGGTCCCTCGAGTCAAGAGGAGTTTGGATTCAAACTCCGAAGAACATTCCCTGCGTAGCAGTGAAAGTTATCACCGAAGATTATGACGACAAGAGTGACCCCTCAAAATTTGCTGACGCGAAGCAATCGATTCGGTGCCTGTTCGAAGAATATGACTCCAGCCGAGAAGATTGGAGACGAAGCGAAGACGTAGCATTCATTTCGTTGTTTCTCTTCTTTTTATTGAGTCATAGGACCACCGTACTATTAAGAGGGGTGTAGCGTACGAAGATTTGATTCGCTGATGCTAAACCCAAATCCCATGAAAGTTGCCAGAGAAATCTCTTTGTGTTCCGAGCAAATACTTGCCAGCAAGAGACTGTGATCTTCTTCGCTGCGAGAGATTTGTATCAGACCGAGGAGTTAGCATTACTTGCTCCCCAAGTAATGTTACCGTTGCACCCAAAATCCGACCGTTGTGAACGTGTCGGTTGGCCATTGGCTGGACAGCGTGTCCAAAATGGTCATATCCCATCAGGGAAGGCTGCGGCTATAAATAGCCACCCCGCACCGGCGTTGTCCGGTGGCTGCTCCGTTTGATTCTGAGAAGTTGTTGAGCAACCCCATCTCCGAGAGATTTGAGTTTAAAATCCACCGAGAGAAAACCCTAGAGCCGAAAAATTAGATAGTGGTTCTCGAAGAAGAAGTCTGTAAAGGTTCGGAGATCGCCTCAAGCATCTACCACGAGTAATCGGCATTGGTTGATGAACCAATTGTCGAGGAGAATAGGGCGAAGAGAGTTTATCTTCTGTGTTAAATCACAACCCCTCCAACCAGACGTAGTCCTTTTGCAGAAGGGCGAACTGGTCTACCAAACACTCTGTCGCCATCGAGCATCACGGGTCACCTCTGCTACCCTCTTTTACATTCGAACTGTGACATATGACATATTTCAAACATGTGATTTACCTCGATGCATGCTGTTAGTTTCTATTCGGTAGTTTGTATTCGCTCACTGCATACCGTTTTCATTCGTTCCGCTGCTGGGTTCCGAGAGTTTTGATATTTCCGAAGAAAATTTAAAACTCCCATTCACCCCCCCCTCTGGTAGACATACTTCGTTCCTACAACCAGGATGAACGGGCAATGTATCTCTTCACCCTCCAGAACGAGAGCTTCACGGTCACCATCGCCAACACCATCAAGCGGGTCGATGTGTACGCCCAGAATGCCGAGGCCCTCCCAGTGTGGGAGATCATGAGAGCCTAGAAATGCGAATGAGCCTGGAAGGATTAATTCGTTCGTGTCCGAGAGCGAAATATTTTGTGTTACAAAGTTAGCCGTGGACCCTGTGTGGGAGGTTTGGGATCATGTTCTTGCCCGTGCGCTGGTCATGCGTCAAGCATACACCTTTTACTTTTAATACACGACATTTGTGAGGTGCAGGATTTCTCACACATCACTATACATAGGTCCTTCCAGACTATCTCATAGATTTTATCCTGTAAAGTCGTGTGAGCTGTTTCATATGCTTGAGTGTTTATGAATTGCAGGGGATGCCACTTCTGCTGGTTGAGACACTGATGGCGTGTGTGCTTGTTGCCGCTGCTCACATGTGGATGAGTAGTATAGTGCACAACTGCATTAGCTTGGGACGTATGTGCTTCAATACATTTCATTTTTTTGCTGTTGGGCTTTAATATTCTACTCCATTTCCGATGGATAAAAATGTTTGAGGCTACTATAGTATATGTGAAATATACAAATATTTTTCCTTGTTTTCTTACCGTCTAATGTGTTTGGCATTTTTTCTTTCAGATTTACCTGTCTTCTTTGTGCAGCAGGTACAAGGTCTCACCATGTTGAAGGCTACTTCCAGTTCTTCTATTTTCATTTTCATCTTATTTTTTTAATGCATTTTTTCTACCTAATAAGGACTTGAGGTGATTCCTGGGTTGTAGGGCATGGGGAGCTTCACAATTATGTTAGCTCTATACTGAATGTATCAAAACATTGTTATGGTTACTTTTATTGTTTGGTTACACAAAGTCATGGTAGCACAAGTTGTATGTATAGCTTGTGATACATGGTGATGCATATTTGTGAGGTTAATTGTGTGCCCCATTTATTGATGCTTTGACGGTTTCTGATTTAGTGGTTTACACTTAAGGCGCATAGCATCAGCGAAGATATGATCAGGCTTAAGATATAAGGAGAAATAATGGTTATATATGAAAGTTAAATACACATGGTTTGTCGCTTCCGTGAAGGATGGAGTTATGATAATAGATGAAATATGCTCAATGTCTAACTTTCACATTTTGTTGTATATGGATCCAGAGTCGATGACCAAGTTGTTGTCTATGTGTGTGTTACTTGATTGTCAATCTGTGGGACGAAATTGACTAAGGTATTGTTGTATGTAATGTGTTTTTGTAAAGTCTGTATGGCTAAGAAGTTCATTGTGTACGCATGTTCGATACGAGATATGGTGCACATATGGAAAGAACTATATCAGCAAAGCTATATATAGTTCAAATTAAGATTTGAGCTTCATTGTTGCACTTGTTCATTTTATTGAAATATAATTGTGTCCTAACTAGAATGACTGAGGAAATTTCTTTTTACGATTATACGTGCGTTGCACGTGCACGCTTACTAGTCAATCAAAGGAGATGGATTGTAGAAACCAGAAACGGACGTGAGAAGCCGACGGGTGCGAGCCTGCGGGGCTGGCCTGGTCGGGCTGAGAAGATGGGCCCTGATGCACCACTGTTGGGCCAACCTGATGCCTTGGGCCCATTTAGATGCTATTGGCTGTAAAAAAAATTCTGGACCCTGATGCCTGTGCATCTGGGTCAGCCCATTGGGCTCCGCCCCGGTTCACAGGTATAAATACAAGTTCCAAGTACACTGTGCAGCTGATCGTGATTCGTGAGCTAACTAAGTCCTAGAATCCTACGGAGAGAGTAAAGCGGAGAGAGGGACCATGGCTGGATCCATAGGAATATGTCACACCGCTATGAGGGTGGAGCCGAGAGAGGACCAGGTCATGCATGTAAACAACCAGCATAACCCAGTATCCCTCAAAACCAACACATCTCTAGAATGTAGAAATTCATGTTGCCTCCCAACCCTAAGCTTAAGCATGCTGCAGGACAGTGGCGATTCTATGATAACTGGAGAATAATAACTGTATTGATTGGGGCCTCGAAGGGCTGTTTATATAGATTACAAAACTTGGTCTCCAAGACTAATAGAGATAGATTACAATTCCAAACCTTGCCGGATATACTATCCATAACCGACCTATACTCTAATATCCCCTGTAGTCTCAGCATCAGGAGTAACGATGTTGAGACTGGAGCATATGTCGATGAAAGATGCAGTCGGAAGCCCTTTGGTGAAAATGTCAGCAAATTGAGCGCTGGTAGGTACATGAAGAACACGAACTTCGCCAAGAGCCACCTTCTCTCGAACGAAGTGTATGTCAATCTCAATGTGCTTGGTGCAACGATGCTCAACTGGATTGGAAGCCATGTATACTGCAGAGATGTTGTCACAATAAACGATGGTTGCACGATCAAGTGGGCGATGAAGTTCCACGAGAAGCTGACGCAGCCACACCGCTTCAGCCACAGCATGTGCAACCGACCTATACTCAGCCTCAGCAGAAGACCTGGAAACTGTTGCCTGCCTTTTAGAACACCAAGAAACAAGATTATCACCCAAATAAACACAAAATCCGGATGTGGACCGTCGAGTATCTGGACAACCTGCCCAGTCTGCATCAGAATAAACTGTCAAGCTTGTCGGAGAAGAGGAGTTAATGAGAAGACCATGATCAAGAGTTCCTTTTAAATAGCGAAGAATGCGGTGGACGTGAGCAAGATGAGGAGCACGAGGATCATGCATAAAAAGACAGGCTTGCTGAACGGAGTATGAAATGTCGGGCCTAGTGAGAGTGGCGTATTGTAGGGCACCGGTGATGCTACGATACAAGGTGGGGTCAGAAACAGGATCACCATCAGCCGACAACTTGGCACCAATGTCAGCCGGGGTACGAGTGGGTTGACAATCAGACATACCAGCACGAGAAAGCAAGTCTAAAAGATAAGATCGTTGAGAGAGAAAAAGGGAAGACTTTGTACGAGAAACGGTAACGCCAAGAAAATGATGAAGAGGACCAAGATCAGTCATGGAAAATTCATGACTAAGAGAAGAGATTATATGTTGAAGAAAAGAGTCAGAGCTAGCCGTGAGAACTATATCATCAACATAAAGCAAGAGATAGGCAGTGTGGGAAGATGAGCGAAAAATAAATAAGGAAGAATCAGATTTGGAGGGAATGAAGCCTACTGTTTGAATAAAGGCAGCAAAACGTTGAAACCATGCACGAGGAGCTTGTTTAAGACCATAAAGAGATTTGTGAAGAAGGCAAACAGAATTGGGAGAAGAGGGATCCTCAAAACCAGATGGTTGCTGACAATAAACAGTTTCATTAAGAGTGCCGTGAAGAAAAGCATTTTTAACGTCGAGCTGATGAATGGGCCAAGAGGAGGAAACAGCAAGACTAAGAACAACGCGAATAGTACTGGGTTTAACAACAGGAGAAAAAGTTTCATCAAAATCAATGCCCTGTTGCTGAGAGAAACCACGACACACCCATCTGGCTTTGTAACGAGCAAGAGTGCCATCAGAATGAAATTTATGACGAAAAACCCATTTTCCAGAAACAACATTAACGCCAGGAGGTTTGGGAACAAGAGTCCATGTATTATTTTGCTGAAGAGCGTTAAATTCATCGCGCATAGCTGAGAGCCAAAGAGGATCAAGAAGAGCACGTTTGTAAGAAGATGGAATAGGAGAAAGGGTTGGGGTGGCTGTGAGGTTGAGGCGTTTGGTGGGCAGAAGGAAGACGCGTTTGCCGCGGGTGCACATGACGTGATCATTAGTGGGTGGTGGAATGGGAACGGCGTTGGGTGGTAGAGGTGGTGGGGAGTTTGGCGGTGCCGAGGTTGCCGGGGCCGTGCTTGCCGGGTCCGGACTTGCTAGTTCCGGGCTTGCCGGGCCTGCCGGTGTCGTGTTTGTCGGGTTTGCCGGACTTGCCGGGTCCGGGCTTGCCGGGTCCGGGCCTGCCGGTGCCGTGGTTGTCGGGCTTGCCGGACTTGCCGGGTCCGGACTTGCCGGTTGTGCCGGTGCCAGGCTTGCCGGGCTGGCCAGGCTTGCCGGTCTGGCCGCGGGAGAGGGGGTGTAGGTAGGGATTGATGAGGTGGTAGTGACAGAATAAGGAAAACAGTTTTCATCAAATGTGACGTGGCGAGAGACAAGGACGCGACCAGAAGATGGATCAAAACAGCGATATCCTTTGTGATCATCAGAAAGACCAAGGTGAATGCAAGGTAGTGAACGTGGTTCAAGTTTGTTGGAGGCGGTAGAGGCAGTGTTCGGGAAACAAAGACAGCCAAAAACACGTAAAAAAGAATAATCGGGATGGGAGCGAAAAAGAGATTGAAAAGGCGAATAAAGAGGACAAGTCTTATTTGGACGAATATTTAGAAGTAGAGTGGCAGTGCGAAGGGCTTCGGCCCAAAAACGAGAGGGTAGAGAAGCTTGTAGGAGCAAGGTGCGAAGAATATCATTAATGGAGCGAAGAGAACGTTCAGCTTTACCGTTTTGAGGGGAGGTATAAGGACAAGAAAAATGAAGAAGAATGCCTTGAGAGAGAAAGAAGTTGCGGTTTTGAGTGTTGTCAAATTCTCGACCATTATCACATTGAATAAATCGAATGGGCAAGCCAAAGTGTGTAAAAACATATCGTCGAAAATTGAGAAAGATGGCATGGACTTCAGATTTAGCACGGAGAGGAAAAGTCCAAATATAATGAGAATAGTCATCCAAAATCACAAGATAATATTTGTAACCAGAGACACTAGGAACGGGAGAAGTCCATAAATCACAGTGAATTAATTCAAAAGGAAAAGTGCTAATGGTAGTAGAGGTTCCAAAAGGTAATCGAACATGTTTGCCGCATTGACAGGCATTACAAAGAGAGGGATTATGAGGAATACTAGAACTAGGGATACAAAATTCTTGCAGCAAAGACGACAAGGTTGTTTTATTGGGGTGTCCTAGACGACGATGCCACAAGTCCAGTGAGGCAAGCATGGCGCGGGGAGTGGACGTAGGTGTGCCATGAAGCGGATAAAGATCGCCCGTGCTATTGTACCGAGCGAGTACCTCCCCCGTTGCCAGATCCTTCACAGACAAACCAAAAGGGTCAAAAGCCAAAATTACTCGATTGTCAATACAAAATTGGCGAACAGAAATAAGATTTTTGATGAGGGAAGGAGAAACAAGAATATTGCGGAGAAGAAAATTGCCGAAAGAGGAAGGGATGTAAGAGTGACCGGTGCAGGAAACAGGTATGGTGGAACCATCACCAATGGTGATCGTAGAAAAAACAGAAGGAAAGCAAGCTGACAGCAAATTCATATTTGAAGACATATGCGAGGATGCACCAGAATCGAAAATCCAATCCGTACCTTCGTTATTGAGAGTAAAGTTGTTCATGGCGTTGATGAAGGCGGCTTGATCCCAGGCCGGCTGTTGTGGAGGAGTAGAGGGGCCAGGAGCGTGCATGGGAGCGTAGGGCAGAGTCGGCGACAGGTAGTAGGTTGCCGGGGCCGGCAAGGTGCCGTAAGCCGGCAAGCCCGGTAATCCCGGCAAGGTGCCGTAAGAAGCCGGCAAGGTGTAGTACGGTGGCGGTAGTCCTGGCGCGCTGGGAGGTGGCGTAGGAATGGCGGTGTAGACATGCGCCGGCGGCTTGGGCCCAAGGAGTCCAGGAGAGCCGGTTGCCGGGCGAAGGCCAGGGCTCCACGTGCCCGTGTAAGCAGGCGGGGCACCGTACAGCGAAGAGGCCGGCCAGGGCATCGGCCAAGCTTGAACAAGGCCAGTCCAGGGATCGTGCGGAGGCTGCCATGTCGAGGGAGCCGGTGGCGATGGAGAGGCCGATGGCGGAGCTTGGGCAGTGCCGGCAGAGCGAGATGCAGAGGGCCGGTAGATCGGATTCTTGCCCCGGTAGTTCGGGCTCGGGCGCCAGCTTTGGGGCGGTGGAGTAGCTGCTGCCGCCGCGGTAGGAGGGGAGGGCGCGGCAGATTGGCGCGGCACGCCAGGCGGGGCCCCGGCAAGCTCGGCCCCGGCAAGCCCGACCCCAGCAAGACCGGCCCCGGCAAGCCCAGCCACGGCAGGAGCGGCAGCGTGAAACACCTGCGGTGGCCGTTGCGCCTTGCGAGCTTGATTCTTCTCTTCTTGCTGGAGGAGAGAGCGAACCTCCTTGAAGGTGGGGTAGGGCTTGAACATGGGGATGAAGGACTGCTGCTTCTCGAGCTGCTCTCCGAGGCCGACGAGGAGAGCGTTGATGAGGGCGCGATCGTCGACGTGATCGCCGAGTTCACGGAGTTCGTCGCCGATCGCCTTGATTCGCTGGCAGAAAACGGTGACCGGGGCGTCTCCTTGGATGATCGTACGGAGCTCGGTGTTGAGGGCGTTGATGCGCGCGTCGGAGTTGTCCTGGAACAGCTGCTGAAGGGACGCCCAAAGCTCGGCGGCGGTGGCGTCGGAGGAGGAGACCAGATTGAAGAGCTCCGTGGAGATGCGTGTGTAAATCCACTGGATGATGGCGAGATCATCTTTCACCCAGCGATGATCGGTGTGCTGCGGAGGGTAGGATGGATCTATGTGGTGGCGGAGGCCGCAACGGCCGAGATGGATGGTGAAGAGGTGGCGCCAATGGTAGTAGTTGTGGGCGCCAAGATCTAACGAGATCGGGATGAAGGGGGAGACGTCGGCAATGGTGTCGGCGAGGGAGAGAATTGGGAATTGAGGGGGAGGTATTTGGGTAGTTGTGGAGGAGGAAGAAGAAGAGGGGGCGCCGGCGGCGCGGAACTCGGCCATGGAGAAGAGGGGCCGAGTCGGCCGGGGCGGCGGCACGGGTGGCGGTGCCATGCCAGGTGCGGAAAACCTAGGCGTCTGATACCATGATAACTAGAGAATAATAACTGTATTGATTGGGGCCTCGAAGGGCTGTTTATATAGATTACAAAACTTGGTCTCCAAGACTAATAGAGATAGATTACAATTCCAAACCTTGCCGGATATACTATCCGTAACCGACCTATACTCTAATATTCTACACAATAGTTGTGGTCTCAATAGACATCTATAGACTAGTCAAGTGCTTGTCTGTCGAGTCTACACTGGTGATCACACTTTAAACAAACGAGGATAAATAGCCATCTAGGAGTATATATGTGCAAAGCTATCTAGCTGCTGTTTCTAATTAGTATTTCACTAGACGCTATTATTGAGCTTGTAGTACTATATATGTCGTGTACGTAGTAACTGTCCAAATCAATTGTGCATAGGACATCTAAGGAGCTGCATCGCAACCTAGGTGCGTGGAAATTGGATGGAGAATATTAAACCAAAAATCAATTACAACAATGACTCCTATTTGGCCCGCTTGGAAAATTGGGAGAAGCCAACCACTACGTTGGTTTCCCATGTCATTAATTACTAAATACCAACATGCAAATCTTATTTAATGCGTCGGCCAATGAAAATATCAGCATGCAAAATAAAAATTAATGATCACAGGGAATGAGGAGCTTCTTCCACGCATGGTGACTTTATATATTTGGAATACTAAATTTTCATTAGATGCCCTATGCACCTGGACAGAGGGAGTACCTTTTTGTCTCCCTGCCGCCATATAAATACCACTTGTAAGCTTTACTTCTCGTTTGCAACATTTGTGGAGGTAGCTGCAATCGACACGTCACATTTTATACACTAACCAAATACCAACGCCGCTCGCATGGAGTAGGAGTGATAAGGTAATTAACTACCATGTCACTCTGAGCTTTAAGTACTTTTCATGGGTGAGTGTATATCGTTTTCCTAAAAAAATGTGAAGATTTGCTATTTGGAAGAAACTGATAACCAACGGATGGAAAGGGGCCGGTTAATTACTGTTTGTTGCCGCGTTCAACTTCTTGATTCATCCTATTCCAGCTAAGATCCAAGGCTTTTTTATGACTTGTCATATCTTGTTTAAAAGAGGGAATGTTTAGTTTTTTAATACTAATATGGATTATTATTATAAGTCCATTATATAATATAATTAAAACAAGGGCAAAAGAAGCTACATGGTGCATCCACAAAGGTTAAAATATCTACGCGGTCAATTTTTTTATTTTAGCAGCTAAGATTTTAAAAAGGGTCTGTCTACATCTCAGTCGACCGAGACTCAGTCGGCTGATGTCAGCCATTTAAATCTTGGACGATTTTCCCTTTGTCCGGTTTCATCTTCGTTCTGGTCTGGGCTTGGTGACAGGGCTGAGGTACATTCACCTTAATGAGGCCCGACATCAACTAGAGCAGTGGCTACTACAAAAGACAAAGAAGGACGCCCGACTTCTTTTCCGCATGTTCGGGCAGCCTGCACTTGGGATTTTATTTTGTTTTTCTGCTAGTTCTTCGTCTCGCCTTTGACGAGGCATGACTTTTTTCATTTTCATTTTTTTGTTTTTACTTTCTCTTTTCTGTTTTGTTTTGTTTCCTTTTTATTTTTTCCACCTATTTTTTATTTTTATCTAAAGATCTAATATAAATAATTATAACTTAATTTCAATTTTGACGTTGCTTCACATTTATATTGTGTCCCCGTGTTGGAAAAAAAGATAGGAAATAAAAATAAGGGGATTGCTAAAACTCTTTTTTTTTCTCTTTTTTTTTGCGGAAAAGGGATTGCTAAAACTCAGTCGACTGAGATTTAGCGAAGTCTCAGTCACATTCGTATCCATCAGATACATGTGCTGTAAGATTCGTGCGAGGTGGTCCATTCTTTTGTACCAGCTAGGGAGCGGCCCGTTCAGGGAGGCTACAGCCATTTATTTTTTCTTCTCTGGTGAGCATGCGGACGGGCCGGGCGGCCTTCTCTTGTGTTCAGGTCTTTCTTCACGTGGCAAGATGAGTTTGCTCTAGGCTATTTCTTCGTGACCTGCCTTTTTGTACGGGCTGCTCTGTCTGTTGTGACTTATACTTTTATTGTCTTTTTTTCCTTTGCTTCTTTTCCTCATTTCATAGTTCTTCTTTATAAATATGTGGAATTTGTCCGGTGTGGGTGTTTGTTCAAAAACTAAAGTTTTTTGCTATATGAATTCATAAAGGGGAAAACTCATAACATCTGGAGAGTTCGTAGGGTGTCTCGAATGCAGCTTTTCAAGGTGTTTTTTTTTTTCACTTATTTTTCACACGTGTATTTAGCGAAGTCTAAGTCGATTCGATGATCGTTGGATTTTGTTGTCAAGATTCGTGCAGAGTTGTGTTTTATTTTCAAAGAGTTGACGCGCATGTACCGGTACGCAACGCATCAGCTATTCTTGTGTGTGCGTTCGCCAGCAATGCGACGGGGCCTTTTTGCCTGTGCTTTTTTTCTTTTTGTCTTGTTTTGTTTGTTGCCGGCCCATTTGGGTGTGAGGGATGCACATGGGAAGATGTACATATGCACTTTGTACAGGTACAGGGAGAAGCATAGAGAGTCACATGTATCAGGTTTTCCTCTGTTTTTTCTTTTTCTTTTCTTTTTTCTTTTTCTTTTTATTTTTATAACATTATTATTATTTTCAATATATTTATTTTTGATTTTTTTATGTTCTACTTTTAGTGCATTCCTAATTTATATCCCTTTTTAGTGTGGGATTTTAAATTTTTTGTTGTTTTCTCCCACATGTGCCATCTGCACGTTGAACACATGAGTCTTCTCTGCGTAAGATATAGCACCTTTTTCGTTTTTATTTTTACACGGCGATAATAATGCAATTACATGTCTTCAACGTGACCGCAATTTAGGGGTGTTTTGTTGGGGGGAGGAGGCAGTTGCATGCATGTCACTAGGCATGCAACTGGAAATGTCGCACCCGACTGTAACTACATGTCTTCAACGGAACAGCAACTTAGTGGAGTTTTGTCTGGTGAGGGGGGCAGTTGCATGTTCACAACTAGTCCACTAGGTACACAACTGCAAGTGTCGCCCTTGACTATAACGGCATGTCTTCAACGCGACTGCAACTTAGTCACGTTTTGTCTGGGAGAAGGGGCAGTTGTAAGTGTCGCCCCCGACTGCAACTGCATGTCTTCAACGCGACTGCAACTTAGTGGTGTTTTGTCGGGGGAGGGGCAGTTGCATGTTCATCACTAGGCACGCAACTGCAAGTGTCTCCCTCGATTGCAACTGCATGTCTTCAACGCGACTGCAACTTAGTGGCGTTTTGTCGAGGGGAGGGGCTAACTGCAAGTGTCGCCCACGACTGCAACTGCATGTCTTCAACGCGACTGCAACTTGGGGGTGAAATTTGTATTTTGTCGGGGGGGAGGCAGGAATTTCCATGTCTGCAACTAGACACGAAACTGCAAGTGTCGCACCCGACTGCAACTGCATGTCTTCAACGCGACTGCAACTTAGTGGTGTTTTGTCGGGGGGAGGGGGCAGTTGTAATTGTCACCCCCGACTGGAACTGCATGTCTTCAACGCGACTGCAACTTAGTGGTGTTTTATCGGGGGAGGGTGGGAGTTGCATGTTCATCACTAGGCACGCAACTCCAAGTGTCGCACTCGACTGCAACTGCATTTCTTCACCGCGACTGCAACTTAGTGGTGTTTTGTCAAGGGGAGGGACCAACTGCAAGTATCGCCCCCAACTGTAACTACATGTCTTCAACGCGACTTCAACTTGGTGGTGAAATTTGTATTTCGTCGGGGAAAGACAAGAATTTGCATGTCTGCCACTAGATACGCAACTGCAAGTGTCGCACCCGACTGCAACTACATGTATTCAACGCAACTGCAATTGAGTGGTGTTTTTCGGAGGAGGGGGCAGTTGCATGTCTGTCACTAGGCATGCAACTGCAAGCGTTGCCCCCTACTACAACTGCATGTCTTCAACGCGACTGCAACTCAGTGGTGTTTTGTCAGGGGAAGTGGGCAGTTGCATGTTTCCCATTAGGCATGCAACTGCAAGTATTGCCCTCGACTGCAACTACATGTTTTCAATGTGACTGCAACTTGGGGGTGGAATTTGTATTTTGTCGAGGAAGGGGGGAATTTGCATATCCACCGACCCATTTTGAGTGTGAGGGATGCACATGGGCAGATGTACAGATGCGCTTTGTACTGGTAGAGGGAGAATCATAGAGAGTCACACGTATCAAGTTTTCCACAGTTTTTCCCTTTTTCTTTTCTTTTTCCTTTTTTTATTTTTTTCTCTCTTTCTTATTTTATGTTTTATTATTTTAAAATATTAATTTATTAGGTTCTATTTTTATTTGTATTTCTAGTTTTATTGTTTTTCAGTGTGGGCTTTTTGTTTTTGTTTTCTCCCACGCGTGCCATCTGCACACAGAACAAATGAGCCTTTTCTGCGAAAGATTTAGCTCTTTTTCTATTTTTTATTTTTACACGATGAATGCACTATAATTGCATGCCTTCAGCGTGACTATAATTTAGTGGTGTTTATCCGGGGGAAGGGGGGCTTGCATGCCTGTCACTAAGCATGCAGCTACAAGTATCTCTCCCGACTTCAACTGAATATCATCAACGTGACTGCAACTTTGTGGTGTTTTATTGAGAGGTGGGGGGAGGGCAGTTGCATGTCCGTCACTAGACACGTAACTGCAAGTGTCGCCCCCGACTGCAACTGCATGTCTTCAACGCGACTACAACTTAGTGGTGTTTTGTCGGGGAGAGGGCCAAGTGTTGCCCCCAACTGCAACTGCATGTCTTCAACGCTACTGCAACATGGGGGCAAAATTTTTGTTTTATCGGGGGAAGAGAAGAATTTGCATGTCTGCCAATAGGCACGCAACTGCAAGTGTTGTCCCCGACTGCAACTGAATGTCTTCAACGCGACTGCAACTTAGTGGTGTTTTGTCGCGGTAAGGGGGCAGTTGCATGTATTCCACCAGGCACATAGCTGCAAGTGTTGGCCCCTACTGCAACTGCATGTCTTCAACACGACTGCAACTTTAGTGGTGTTTTGTCGAGGGAGGGGCAGTTGCATGTTTATCACTAGGCACGCAACTGCAAGCGTCGCCCCGACTGCAACTGCATGTCTTCAATGTGATTGCAACTAGGGGTGGAATTTGTATTTTGACGAGGAGGGGGGATTTGCATGTCTGCCCCTAGGCACGTAACTACAAGTGTCGCCCCAACTGCAACTACATGTCTTTAATGCGACTGCAACTCGGGGCAGAATTTCGTTTTTGTCGGGGATGGGAGGAATTTGCATGCCAGCCACCGGTCATGCAATTGCATGTGTCGTCACCGACTGTAATTGCATGACTTCAATGCGACGGCAACTTAGTTGTGTTTTGTCGTGAGAAGGGGGCAGTTGCATGTCTGCCGCTAGTCATGCAACTGCAAGTGTTGCCCCTGACTGCAACTGCATGTTTTGTCGGCAACTTGGGGGCTGAAGTGTTTACTAATACTTTTTATCATTTTTATTTTTAACACCATGCGATATTAATGTGAAATTTGCACAATTGGATTTTTTTTTTGCAAATTAGAAACCACTTGCATATCTACACCCTCGTGTGCAACAACACGCGCTACAACTCGCGTGCAACGGCAACAAGCACAGAGCGCCCAACTAGGAGGTGCGAGGGGTGTGTGGAGGGGGTGCGGAATCGGGGGACGACCCGCAAGGGGTTTATTTTTAGGATGTGGCTAGGACTCAGTCGACTAAGACTTCGCGAAGTCTCAGTCGGCTGACGTCACCTGTAGTAGATTCGGCTTGTTTTTTGCCTCCCCGGCTGTTTGGTTGTATCAGGCTTAAGTTGTGGGCTTTTTCATTTTCATGTTGTTTGTTTGTTTTTTGTTATGGGCTAGGCATCTTAATTTGTTTGTGTATTTGGGCTGGGCTGTTTCATTTGTTTGTCTTTCTCTTCTTTTTTGACACAAAAAAAGGATCAGCAAAGTACAGACCCAACACACAAAAACAAATTATTTTAGCTTACCTAACCTAACGCCCCTGTTGTTTGACGAATTTGGACAAAAAGTGATAAACACTAGAGAAATTGTATGGTCCGAGCTCTAGATTTTACCGCGCGGAGGACCAAACACAGAGTAGCTGCTCGAGATTTTCCCCAAAAAAAACTCGGGTAGGAAAATCTTACCAAGTCCGAAGAGCGCGAACAACTTGGAGACGCGTCGTCGTGGCGGTGGATCTCGACGCCGGTGACTTGCGCCGCAGTCGCCTTTGACCCTCACACTCCCGTGTTTCTCCCGCTCTCTTCCTCCCCCCTCTCTGATTCAAAACAGTGGCGTCTGTCTCGCGTGGTTGACAGAGAGTGGAGAAAAGGAAGGGAATGGGCGGGCCACATTTCAGTGGCTAACAAAAAAAATATGGAAAAATTGCTGAAAAATGGTAGTGTGTGCCCGAAATGACTAGATTTTTTACAAAAAAAATAAAAATGTTAAATAAAAAAAATAGACTTAAAAAATTATTAAAAAAATTCAAAAATGTGTTTATATTGGAAAAAAATTAAAAGAGTGGATGCCGCCTGCAATTGCATTTTTGAGGATGGATCTGCAAAAACTGTCATGCAACAAAAAAGGGAACAAAATTTGGAGATAAATGAAACTGACGGTTGTTGGTCCCTGATGTCGGCGTCACACAACACAAGCTATAAAAACTTCCTCCCTCAAGTTTGCGGATTGGTGTCTGCCTCCTCAATAGTTGCTGGTATATTAGACTACTTGCGGGTACGATTGTTTGCGGGATAGCATGGTCCACATGCATTTCCTGTGGCAGACCTGCAAAAACAAACTCCTCCATCCTGACCAAAAACAGCAAATAGTTGCTAGTCGAGATTAAAAAACTTATAGTTACATGCCTAGTAGCAGACATGCAACTGCCCCCTCCCTTGCTCTCTGAGAAAACACCTTTGAGTTGCAATCATGTTGAAGACATGCAGTTGCAGTTGGGGATGACACTTGCAGTTGCATGCCTGGTAGTAGACATGCAACTGCCTCGCTCTGTCCCCCTTCTCTGACAAAACACCGTTCAATTGTAGTCAAGTTGAAAAAGACAAGCAGTTGCAGTCGGGGGAGACACTTGAAGTTGCTTGCCTAGTAGTAGACATGCAACTGGCCCGCTCACTCCCCCTCTCCGAGAAAACACCGTTCAATTGGAGTCATGTTGAAAAAAAGACATGTAGTTGTAGTCGGGGGTGACACTTGCAGTTGCATGCCTAGTAGTAGACATGCAACTTCCCCGCCCTCCCCCGACCTTCCCCTTAGCAGAATCTAGAGCCGCACCTGCGGTGTTTAAAAATGGTCTCCCGAGGATTATAGATAATTTTTTATCTTCAGGCATATCAAGTATAATGAAATTAGTAGGAATAACGTGTCCATCCAATCTCAGAAGAACGTCCTCTTCTACTCCTATTGGTTTCTTTGTCGACTTGTCAGCCATCTACAAAGTTATACCTGTCGGGATACATTCTCCTAAATTCAACTTGCGGTAAAGAGTTAGAGGCATAACACTGACCCTAGCTCCAATATCACAAAGGGCATTGTTTATATCAATATTACCTATTGAACAAGATATTGTCGGTATACCTGGGTCTCCGAGTTTTGCCGGTATCTTGTCCTCAAATGGATACTTTATTATAATGGCCACCTGCTCTGTCAGATTCATACTTCTTGTATTATTGATAATATCTCGCATAAACTTAGAAAAAGTAGGAATCTTCAATATGTCATTCATATGCAAAGAAACTCTAAGATTCGAAATAGCTTGCAAGAAGGACGAATAGAGTTCATCATTTGAAGGCGGCCTAACGGCTTCAGGGCAAGGAAGAGTTTTCTTCGGTTTACCTTTTTCTCTTCTTTCTCCTTACCTTTATCTTTGTTTCGCGAAGCCTGACTGCTTTCCCCTCTCGTTGGGTATGGAGGTTTACTTCTGTTTTCCACTCAAGGTTCTTCAATCTTATTAGATTCTGGGGCAGCTTCTTCTTCATTGTTATCATTATTACCATCGACGGTTTCTGCGTCGAAATCAACTTCTTTGTCATTCTCTCCTTCTACCTCATTACCTTGTGCATATTGATGAACTGGCTCTTCTTGGTCCTGGTCATTGTTGAGGAGTTCTTCATCTCCTTGGGTTTGACTCTAATTCACTCTCCTCTTCAATGCTTGTTCATTTTTGTACCATTCACGTCCTTTCGGGACCTATGTCATTTTACCACTGCGAGTAACAATCCAATTAGAAGAGACAAGGTTATCTTTATCAAGTTCGGTAAGAATCAAAGATTGAGTTTCAGATATCTGCGAGCATTGAGTTTCTATCATGCGAGAATGTTTATCAAGATTTTTCATGGCATGACTTAAACCTTCTACCTCTTCAGAGAGATAAGATATAACCTTTTCATTACGATGAATACATCTCCTGAGATCTCGATTGAAATCCTCCTGATGATGCTTGAATTTATTCATTGTCTCCCTGAGCTCATTTTCCCATCGATAAATGCTAAATAGATCCACTTTTTCATTAATAACTTGTTCAGCAGGTTTACATTTTTCTTGAGTAACCTTCTTAAACTCCTCCATGTCCTCAACATGGTAAATTTTTCCTGTGTACTTAACAGGTTCCTCAATATTCCACTACTCTTTAGCAGTCATAATCTTTTCAATGAGCGCGTTTCCTTCTTCTAGAGTTAAATCCATGAAACGGCCACCTGCACTCAGATCAAGAATAGACTTGGATTCATCATTAATTCCATGATAGAACATATGAAGTATAATATATTCAGCAAAACCATGGTTAGGGCAAAGATTAAGAAATTTAGAATATCTCTCCCAGGCTGGATACAAACTTTCTCCCTGTTCTTGAACAAAGGAAGTAAGATTTCTTCGTAATTTAATAATCATAGAGCCAGGGAGGAATTTAGCCATGAACCTCTCTACACACATTTTCCAACTGGTTATGCTGCCATACGGCAATCGGTTATACCATATTTCTGCATCATTCTTCAGAGAAAACTTGAAGAGTCTCAATAAAACAAATTCCCGAGACACATCCTTAATTTTAAAAATCCCACATAGAGTATCAGAGAACATAAGATGTGCTTGAGGGTCGTCTTCTACAGTCCCTGCAATGGCATGTTTTTTGACATCCTGAATAAGATCGCAGTCAATTGAATACCCAATTGCATAATTGGTAGGATAGACTATGGGAGATCTTGAGCCCAAGAATGGAGTGCAGTGCTCTCTCACAAATTTCTCTTGTTGCTGAGTAATCGTCATTTCTGCAACCAAAGTATTAAGCTCAGTAGTCTGATTTTTTTTGTATTTTTCTATTAATGAAGCTTGTTGCTCCTGAGGAAAACGGGAAATAAATTCTGGTAGATAAGTCTTCCCAGAAAGAGTAGCGCCCCTGTCGCTAACAGGAAGCATCTACAATAACAACACCTGCAAAACAATTACGAACCAAATACTCTGCACTTAGCTCCCCCGCAACTGTGCCAGAAAATGCTTGGTGACCTGCCAGCCAAACAGGATGGTGTAGCACTTTCACGTAAGTATCCCAAATAGTAATTGTTCCCAACGAAGAGCGGAGGTGAGTATTTATTAATAGTGTTTCTGTCACACACAAGTTGTCACAGTTCTTATGTGAAGTAACTGTTTGTGATTCTGCAGAAGCTGTTAATGTCCCAAGAGGCAAATGAACCAGATAGTGAATATGATGAGTTTGTGGAAGAAAGAGTAATAATAACTTGAAGGTAAAGAACATAAATAAAAACGAAAGTAGAAGTGTTTTTCCTGCAAGGAGAAATTAGGAGCTGAGAGAATTCGGATCATGGTATACATCAAGTGTGCCAGTGCGACGGTAATGCCAGTTACCTTGTATCGTGAGTTTTGTGTTTGATTTGCTTGTTCAGTAGGCGGATCACCCTAAGTTCAATGGATCACCGTTATCTCATATTGTCTTCGGTCCTCATAGATGTCTCCACCTGTCACGTCAGAGGTCGTAGATTTCCTAAACAATATGTGTTATCTGTGTAGGTCTTGAGATCATGATGTCTGGGCCCTTAAATTGGACAACACACATAGAGTTCACCTACATCTGGTTCACCTACATCTCCCATGCCTAGGGTGATATTACTCGCACATCGAAAGCGAATAACCAATCATCTCAGAGAATAAACCCATGAAAACCCTATCAATAATACCATGAAGATCCACAATAAGATGAATGAACAAACAAATCTCAATCTCCAGGTGAGTGCTACTTGTGAGCTGCGTTAGGATTTTGCCCGAAGAGGAAGGCAGAAGCAGTACAGTAGAGATAAGTATTTCCCTCAGTGAGAACCAAGGTTATCGAACCTGTAGGAGCACCACACAAGACCACGTAAGCGGCAACTGCACACACAAAAGCAAACACTTGCACCCAATGCGGACAAGAGGGTTGTCAATCCTATCGACTCGTTACTTGCAAGGATTAAAACTGATAATAGTGGAAGTATAAATTGAAAAGTAAAATAAAGGAAATAAAATTGCAGCAAGTTAAATTAGGGTTTTAGTAAATATGATAAAGGTAGACCCAGGGGCCATAGTGTTCACTAGAGGCTTCTCTCTTGAATAGATAGCATACGGTGGGTAGACAAATTACTGTTGGGCAATTGACAGAATAGCGCATAGTTATGATGTTATTCATGGCAATGATCATGTATATAGGCATCACGTCTCAGACAAGTAGACCGAAATGATTCTGCATCTACTACTATTACTCCACTTCGAGAGCGGTTCTATGCATGAGATAAGATGACATGATGTAGACAAAGTAAACTCAATTAATATGAATAAACCCCATTGTTTTATCCTTAATTGCAGCAATATAAATACGTGCCTCGCTACCCCTTCTGTCATGAGGTGAGGACACCGCAAGATTGAACCCATCACAAAGCACCTCTCCCATTGCAAGATAAATCAATCTAGTTGGCCAAACTAAACAGATAGATCGAAGAGAAATACAAAGCTATAACAATCATGCATAATAAAGTTCAGTAAAGACTCAATTACTTTCAATGAATAATCTGATCATAAACCCACAATTCATTGGATCCCAACAAACACACCGCAAAAGAAGATTACATCGGAACAATCGGATTGATCTCCGAGGAGAACATTGTATTGAAGATCGGAGAGAGAGAAGAAGCCATCTAGCGAATAACTATGGACCCGTAGGTCTGTGGTAAACTACTCACACATCATCGGTAGGGCAGCAAGGTTGATGTAGAAGCCCTCCGTGATCGATTCCCCCTCCGGTAGAGTACCGGAAAAGGCCTCCAAATGGGATCGCGGAAGAACAGAGGCTTGCGGCGGCGAAAAAGTTTCTTCTAGTTGCCCTCTGTTGTTTTGGGGATAATTAAGGATATATAGCGTTGGAATTAGGTCGGTTGGAGTTACGGAGGGCCCATGAGATCGGAGGGCGTGCCTACCCCCCCAGGGCGCGCCCTATGAGCTCGGGACCATCCGTACATCTTCTGGCCACCTCCCGAAGCTTCTAGGGTTTCTTTAGGTCCAAAAATAACCCCCGTAAAGTTTCATCATGTTTGGACTTCGTTTGGTATGGTTTCTCTGAAAAGGCCAAAAATAGGAACTGGCACTGGGCACTGAGTTAATAGGTTAGTCGCAGAAAATGATATAAAATTGCATCAAAAGTATCTAAGATTGATAATATAATAGCATGAAACAATCCAAAATTATAGATACGTCGGAGACGTATCAGCATCCCCAAGCTTAATTCCTGCTCGTCCTCGAGTAGGTAAATGATAAAAACAGAATTTTTGATGTTGAATGCTACCTAACATGTTTATCATGTAATCCCTTTCACGGTATAAATATTGAGAAATGATGAAGTAATTGATATCAACATAATAATATTCATGAATAAAAGAACATAATCATTACTTTTCAAAATATACGATGCTCAACGAATGTTATCCCTACTCATTGTTCATGTAACGCATGGCATGACTCCGCCTTCACTACATAAATATAAATCATGAGCACCAAGGTGTCAAACCAGGCAATTGTATCATACTTTTCAATGTGCTTCAGCATTTTCAACTCCACTCACTACATGAGCGTGAGACATGGACATTCGCACTAAATGGAATAGAAGGTGGTGATAGGTATATGTAGGAGAAGTCAAAAAGGAAGAAAGGCTCGCATCAACTCGGCGGATCAATAGGTAATGGAGACACCCATCAATCGATATCAATGTGAGGAGTAGGGATTTCCATGCAATGGATGCACTAGAGCTATAAGTGTATGAAAGCTCGAATGAAACTAAGTGGGTGTGCATCCAACTTGCTTGCTCATGAAGACCTCGGGCATTTGAGGAAGCCCATCATCGGAATATACAAGCCAAGTTCTATAATGAAAAATTCCCACTAGTATATGAAAGTGATAACTCAGGAGACTCTCTATATGAAGAACATGGTGCTACTCTGAAGCACAAGTGTGGCAAAAGGATAGTAGCATTGTCCCTTCTCTCTTTTCTCTCATTTTATTTTTTTTTTCTTTTTTTAGAACAATATCATGAACCTCATCCCCACTTTTGTAAGGACTCATTAGTCTCCATCATTCTTTTCCTCACTTGGACAATGCTCTAATAATGATGATCATCACACTTTTATTTACTTACAACTCGATATTACAACTCGATAACTGAAACAGTATGACTATATATGAATGCCTCTGGCAGTGTACCAGGATGTGCAATGATCTAGCATAACATGTATAACAACGATGAATGGTGGCTTTGCCACAAATATCATGTCAGCTCTATATGATCATGCAAAGAAATATGATGATGAACACACATGTCATAGGACGGAACTGTGGAAGTTGCATGGCAATATATCTCGGAATGGCTATGGAAATGCCATGATAGGTAGGTATGGTGGCTGTTTTGAGGAAGATATAAGGAGGCTTATGTGTGATAGAGCGTATCATATCATGGGGTTTGGATGCACCGGTGAAAGGTGATGCACGGTACCGAAGAGGCTAGCAATATGTGGAAAGGTAGGAGTGCGTAATTGTCCATGAACTCACATTAGTCATAAAGAACTCATGCATTTATTGTGAAAGTTTTATTAGCCCTCGAAGCAAAGTACTACTCGCATGCCCCTAGGGAGGAGGTTGGTAGGATTTAACCATCGCGCGCCCCCGATTCAAACAGCACATAGGATTTCAATCAGACATAAAAATGCTCACGCATCCCGGTCATGTCATGTCGGACACTTAAATCAGTAGTTACTAACAAACTTTGAAGAACGATATTCTTACTAGACAATGATCATGAACTAATACTCTTTCATATTATTACACCAATATAATCAAGTCATACGCCTTCAAATTTAATGACATGAAAGTTTTTACAGATGATCCACATGAAAGTTTTTATTATATCACTCCTAGATACCTATCCTTTTTGGACTAGTCTTATAACCCGTGCTCATTACCACTTCCTATTTAAGACTCTCAAAATGATTTAAGTGAAGCATGAGAGTGTAATAATTTCTACAAAATATAACCACCGTTGTGCTCTAAAAGATATAAGTGAAGCACTAGAGCAACTGTCAAGCTCAAAAGATATAAGTGAAGCGCATAGAGTATTCTAACAAATTATGATGAATATGTGTCTCTCTCAAAAAGGTGTGTCCAGCAAACAATGATTCTGTCAAACTAACAAGCAAACAACATAAAACTATAGCACAAGATGCTCCAAGTAAAACTCATATCATGTGATGAATAAAAATATAGCTCCAAGTAACATACCGATGAATTGTGGACGAAAGAGGGGATGGCATCCCGGGGCATCCCCAAGCTTAGGCGCTTGGGTCTTCCTTGAATATTACCTTGGGGTGCCTTGGGCATCCCCAAGCTTAGGGCCTTGCCACTCCTTATTCCTTTATCCATCGTAATCTCACCCAAAACTTGAAAACATCAGCACACAAAACTTAACAAAAACCTCGTGAGATCCGTTAGTATAATAAACATATCATAAACTTTAGGTACTGTTGTAAACTCATTCATAATTAATCTTCCATAATAGCTACTGTATTCTAACTTCTCCATGACTTATACCCCCCGATATAAACCATAGCATCATCAAAACAAGCAAACTATGCAACAAAAACAGAATCTGTCCAAAACATAACAGTCTGTAATGATCTGAATAGAAACCATATTTCTGGACATCAGAAAATTATGAAAAATTAGGACAACGTGGGAAATTTGCAGTACAATACTGTGTAAAAATTTCATATTAAAATCATGCTCCAGTAATTTTTTGTAATTCCTGCACTGAGCGCAAAAGTTTCTGTTTTCAAACAGCATCAATCCTACTATCTTCCAAATAATCCCAAAGGCATTACTTGGCACAAACACTAATTAAAACATAAAAAAACACAACCATTACAGTAGAAATAATTGTGCAAACTCAAAAAAACAGAAATTAAAAAGAAAAATAAAGGATAACTATTGGGTTGCCTCCCAACAAGCGCTATTGTTTTATGCCCCTAGCTAGGCATAATGCATTGTTTCAAGTATTGTGATAATCATAAGGGAGATCATCCATATTCATCTCATACTCCCTTCTGTCAGTAGCAAGCTTCCTAATGGGTAGGCAAAAGTAATTGAAAGGGCTAAATTTTATAGGATCTGGATCCGTAAAATCAAGTTTAGGAGGAGGAGATTCCTCCTTAGGCCCTTTGTAAGTGATGACTATTTCTTCATTATACAAATTTCTATAGAGATATTCCTTTAGCCTTTTCTTAAGCACACAACCTAGTCCAAGATTTCCTATAGCAAATTGAGCATTATGTTCGGAAATTTTGTCAATCAAAGTAATTGGTGGAACCTTTTTTCTAAGATTCTCATTATAAGCAACATAATCTGTTGATTTTAATTTCCTTATCTCTTCTTGATCATAAACAATTTCTTCTATAGGAGGACATTCACTATTTATTCTATAGTGAGCAAATATTTCTCTTGCCTCTTTCATAATGTGACCAAATTCATGAACCAAAAATATGGTGGCTAAACGTTTAGTAGAAGAATCATCATCGGCAAGATTATCTAGTGTTTCTTTAGCAAGTTCATCAAAGCTTCTTTTACTATTTCCATCTTTCATAGGATTTAACGATATAGCTTGATGATTAAACGGTTCCGTACTAGTGACGGGAATATCATTATCTTTCTCAAATTCAGACATGATAGCAACTTCAAGCAAGCAAGCAAACTAGCAAAGTAAAATATTTTTGTGTTTTTGATTTTTTTATAACGAGACTAATAAAAGTAAATAAAGATAAATGCAAGTAGATGATAATTTCTGTGAAGGAACCTGGTAGTACTTGATGATAGCTCCCCGGCAACGGCGCCAGAAATTCTTCCTACTACTTGTGAGCTGCATTAGGATTTTCCCCAAAGAGGAAGGGAGAAGCAGTACAGTAGAGATAAGTATTTCCCTTAGTGAGAACCAAGGTTATCGAACTAGTAGGAGCACCACACAAGACCACATAAGCGGCAACTGCACACACAAAAGCAAACACTTGCACCCAACGCGGACAAGAGGGTTGTCAATCCTCTCGACTCGTTACTTGCAAGGATTAAAACTGATAATAGTGGAAGTATAAATTGAAAATTAAAATAAAGGAAATAAAATTGCAGCAATGTAAATTAGGGTTTTAGTAAATATGATAAAGGTAGACCCGGGGGGCATTGTGTTCACTAGAGGCTTCTCTCTTGAATAGAAAGCATACGGTGGGTAGACAAATTACTGTTGGGCAATTGACAGGATAGCGCATAGTTATGATGTTATTCATGGCAATGATCATGTATATAGGCATCACATCCGAGATAAGTAGACCGAAACGATTCTGCATCTACTACTATTACTCCACTTCGAGAGCACTTCTATGCTTGCCTCTCTAGGTATTAAGTTCATAACAAACAGAGTAATGCATGAGGTAAGATGACATGATGTAGACAAAGTAAACTCAATTAATATGAATAAACCCCATCATTTTATCCTTAATGGCAGCAATACAGATACGTGCCTCGCTACCCCTTCTGTCATGAGGTGAGGACACCGCAAGATTGAACCCATCACAAAGCACCTCTCCCATTGCAAGATAAATCAATCTAGTTGGCCAAACTAAACGGATAGATCGAAGAGAAATACAAAGCTATAACAATCATGCATAATAAAGTTCAGTAAAGACTCAATTACTTTCAATGAATAATCTGATCATAAACCCACAATTCATCGGATCCCAACAAACACACCGCAAAAGAAGATTACATCGGAACAATCAGATTGATCTCCGAGGAGAACATTGTATTGAAGATCGGAGAGAGAGAAGAAGCCATCTAGCTAATAACTATGGACCCATAGGTTTGTGATAAACTACTCACACATCATCGGTAGGGCAGCAAGGTTGATGTAGAAGCCCTCCATGATCAATTCCCCCTCCGGCAGAGTACCGGAAAAGGCCTCCAGATGGGATCGCGGAAGAACAGAGGCTTGCGGCGGCAGAAAAGTTTCTTCTGGTTGCCCTCTGTTCTTTTGGGAATAATTAAGGATATATAGCGTTGGAATTAGGTCGGTTGGAGTTACGGAGGGCCCACGAGCTCGGATGGCGTGCCTAGCACCCCAGGGTGCGCCCTGTGAGCTCGTGGCCCATCCGTACATCTTCTGGCCACCTCCCAAAGCTTCTAGGGTTTCTTTAGGTCCAAAAATAATCCCCGTAAAGTTTCATCATGTCTGGACTTCGTATGGTATGGTTTCTCTGAAAAGGCCAAAAACAGGAAAAAACAGGAACTGGCACTAGGCACTGAGTTAATAGGTTATTCCTAGAAAATGATATAAAATTGCATCAAAAGTATCTAAGATTGATAATATAATAGCATGAAAAAATAAAAAATTATAGATACGTCGGAGACGTATCAGTGAGTATGAATAGAGTTTTACACCCCGATCTTACAACTCAGAATTCCTCTTACAATAGTGAAGGTGAAATGATGATGGAGATGAAAGGTCCAAAGCTGGGAAGATCTCTGGTGGTTCTCCGGATCTCTTCTCTCTCTGTTCTGGATGTGGTGGCGGCAGCTAGGGTTCTCGAATGATGATGCGCCCTTCACAAAAGTGCCTTCTGAAGATGAGGGGGAGCCGCTGGAGCTTCATATGACCATCCATATGAGCATATGCGCTCATATGGAAGGCCGTCTTTCACTCTGGTGCTTCAGGCGACGAAGCCCCCAACATGGAAGTTGCTCCATTTGGCTTGATTTGCGATAATTCTCCTTGGTTTCCTTCCAAATATGATTTTTCCTGTGAAACAATGGAAAAATGAGTTTTCTTCTCTCTCGAAGGATTAGCGTTAGAAATAACCGAGAAATAACGGAAACCCGGTACAAACTAAATGAAAACTCTTTCTAAATAATCATAAATTCTCGAGCCATCAACTCCCCAAAGCTTAAGACTTGCTCGTCCTCGAGCAACCATGAAATGAAGCAAACGAAAGGGAGTTTGACAAGTGAAAAGAAGTTTTACCGGCTCGTGAAGGTGTAATATCTCCATTCTCACAAGTCCTGCAACTTTAGTTAAGAGAATATTTGCATTTGAATGGTTGCACTTAAGCTCGCTACCTGGCCACGTATAGCCTCCTATCACTAGTTATAATTTCTCAAACCAAACCTGCCATAGTTAACTAAGTGCTAGGCAAGCAAAAACTTTTTGTTCTCTTGAGAGGATGGATTTTTCTTTGGAGTTTTCAGAAAAACAAATATAACCAAGAGGTTTTGGAAGAGAAGAAAACATAGTACTCAAACATCTCATTAGCGCCCGCAAGTACCTCCTAGTCATGACTCTCAAATACTTCCTTCAATGATTATTCTTTGGAACTTCAATTTTCAGTGTTGGGATTATGCCAAAATTTACTAGTTGCAATGGGGTTTCCGCTGTGGCTTAATTTTGTGCACTATGGATCAAAAAGGTTGTCTCTTTCGAGCTCAATGATCAGTGCCCGCATTTACCACTTACACACTTCTTCGGAGAAGGTCGATCAATTTCAACTCAAACTCCAAATCAGTGACGCAGTCGCATTTATGCGAATTATTTCAACATATAGCAACGGTACATGAAACCAACGAGAAGCTGAAGCTCCATGATTTTAGTATCGCGGGCAAATTTTGGCATAACCTCAATCACTTCTAATATTCGTTCCTCTAAACAACTTTATCAGTAGGTACCATCGAGACAGTCAAGTTCAATGCTATGGAGTTGAAGTGCTTGAGTGCTAGTTCTCTTAAAAAATCCAAGCCCCTAAGTTTCTTTTCAAAAAAATTCTTTGTTTCTTTTTCGAGCAAAATCATGCTTTTACAACAAAGTTTTACTGGCAAGATTCGAAGTTGGGAGTTATGACTAAATGATATTCAACTAACGTGGAGAACGAAGCTTTAGTGCAACCAGCCAAATGAAAGTATTCGCTTAATTAAGATTGTGAGAAAAGTGAGTATGAATATATTATACCTTCTTGCACTATTTTGCTTCTTTCCTTAAGTCAATTCTCAGCTTCATTCTCTTTATTTCCAACTTGCTAGCGGTGAACAAATCTGTGGGCTCGAACAAAGGAAGACACAACGAAGAGGATTCCAACGAACAAGAACAAAGTTTACTCTAAAATTTTGTTATGCACATAGTCCTTGTCCACAGCTGTGCGGAGGCCCTCTCCCTCGCTCCGTGCATGCTTGGAGTGTGAGGCAATGGCCTTCTTCCCAGCCGCAATCACTGATTTCATTATGACCTTCGCACCACTGAACTCGTGCTCGTCCTTGACGGAGATGAGGTCCCACGTGTCGGACGCCTCGGCGGCGGGCACTCCCCTGGTGTCAAGAAACCCACGGTTCTCGAACCCAAAGCAGTTGCACCACTCCTCGAGTGTCATCATACGTGGTGCCCCTCCAAGCGTGAAGGAGCACCTCAGTGGCACCCTCGAATCATCGAGCGTGTCCTCGAAGCTGGCGAGGAACTCGTTGGTGATGTCCCGGCCGGTACGTCAGGTAGTGGAAGTTGCTGAAAACTCCCAGCCCGGCATGGTTGGCTAGCCCAGTGAAGTCATCGTGAAGCCCTTGCTCCTGCAAGAACGCATCGGACTTCCACTTGGTGGGCACCATCTTCCGGCTGCTCACCCGCGCATAGTCCTTGTCCATAGCGGTGCGGAGGTCCTCTCCCTCGCTCCGTACACGCTTGGAGTGCGAGCCAATGGCCTTCTTCCCTGCCGCAATTGCCGATTTCATCATGACCTACACACAATAAAAACAAAAACAGAAAATTATAAGTTTCATGTGTGGATCGAGTTCTAATACTACCTAGGATCGATCCTAATCAATTACTTTGAATCCTAACGTTCAAATCGAACGGAAAAACAAAATTATTTGCATCTCATCTAGGGCAAGAACTAGAACAAAAAAACCATGGAAACTCGAAAATAAACCATGGATCGGAGGATAAACTCATCGGTGATGAAAATGCATGGATCAAACGAACAAAATCCGCGAAGAAACGAGGGATTTGGAGGATTTTTGCTAGAGTTTGAGAGAGAGAGAGAGAGAGAGAGAGAGAGAGAGAGAGGTGTTGGAGGCGCAAGGAGGAAGAAGAAGCTATTCCCCTTGCACCAGCGGAGTTGATATATGAGCCCGCACGCCATACGAGCATCCATACGAATGCGAGCGCTCGTATGGAACGCCGTCTCGCATTCAAATCACACGATCTAGGGTTTGCGTACCTGGGACGACCATCCATACGAGCACAAGCGCTCGTATGGAAGGCTATCGTTTGCTCTGGATGGGCGAAGCCTTTCGATGCAGAGCTTCATACGACCATCCATACGAGCGAGAATGCTCATATGAAAGGCCGTCGTCTGCTCTGTTCTTCTGATGCATTTCTGCCAGGGATTCATACGACCCTCCATACGAGCGCCTATGCTCGTATGATAGGCCGTCTTTGGATCTGGTTATTTTGATGTCTGCTCCTCCCCTTTTATGCGAGCACCTGTACGAGCGCGGCCGATCGTATGTTAGGCCGTCTTTTGCTTTGCTGCTTTCTCTGCTATCTTTTTCTTCCGTTTCTTTCTCCTTCGGTAATTCTCCTGCAACACAAAGTCAAAATGGACTTCCTCGAGTATTATTTAGTCAAGTACTTGTACGAGAGCATCTCAACTAAGATAAAACTGTTTGAAAATAATAATAATAATTAATTTTTTTTTCCAGAATATATAGAGAGAAGATGGGTTGCCTCCCATTAAGCGCCGGTTTTTAGGTTGCTTAGCTCAACCTTGTACCTTCGGGTAGTCTTAGGTCTCTGGTGGCCTATGTTTCTCTTTACTCGCCGCACATATTCGTTTTGGAGGCGGAATATACTTGTCTTTCTCTTCGGGTTTCTTCGGGAAGTATCTTACGATTTCTTCATTGTAGATTCTGAAAGTGACCTTCCCATCAGCACAATCCAGAGCTGCACCTGCGGTGTTTAAAAACGGTCTCCCGAGGATTATAGATAATTTTTCATCTCCCGGCATATCAAGTATAATGAAATCAGTAGGAATAACGTGTCCGTCCAATCTCAGAAGAACGTCCTCTGCTACTCCTATTGGTTTCTTTGTCGACTTGTCAGCCATCTGCAAAGTTATACCTGTCGGGATACATTGTCCTAAATTCAACTTGCGGTAAAGAGTTAGAGGCATAACACTGACTCCAGCTCCAATATCACAAAGGGCAATGTTTATATCAATATTACCTATTGAACAAGATATTGTCGATATACCTAGGTCTCCGAGTTTTGCCGGTATCTTGTCCTCAAATGGATACTTTGTTATCATGGCCACCTGCTCTTTCAGATTCATACTTCTTCTATTATTGATAATATCTCGCATAAACTTAGCAAAAGTAGGAATCTTCAATATGTCATTCATATGCAAAGAAACTCTAAGATTCGCAATAGCTTGCAAGAAGGACGAATATAGTTCATCGTTAGAAGGTGGCCTAACTGCTTTAGGGTAAGGAAGAGTTTTCTTCGGTTTACCTTTTTCTCTTTCTTTCTCCTTTATCTTTGTTTCGCGAAGGCTGACTACTTTCCCCTCTCGTTGGGTATGGAGGTTTACTTCTCTTTTCCACTCTAGGTTCTTCAATCTTATCAGATTCAGGGGCAGCTTCTTCTTCATTGTTGTCATTATTACCATTGACGGTTTCTGAGTCGGAATCAACTTCTTGGTCATTCTCTCCATCTGCCTCATTACCTTGTGCATCTTGATGAACTAGCTCTTCTTGGTCCTGGTCATTGTTGAGGAGTTCTTCATCTTCTTGGGTTTGACTCTAATTCTCTCTCCTCTTCAACACCTGTTCTTTTTCATACCATTCAGGTCCTTTTGGGTCCTACGTCATTTTACCACTTTGAGTAACAATCCAATTAGAAGAGACAAGGTTATCGTTATCAAATTGGGTAAGAATGAAAGATTGAGTTTCAGATATCAGCGAGCATTGAGTTTCTATCATGTGAGAATGTTTATCAAGATTTTTCACGGCATGACTCAAACCTTCTTCCTCTTCAGAGAGATAAGATATAACCTTTTCGTTATGATGAATACATCTCCGAAGATCTCGATTGAAATCCTCCTGATGATGCTTGAATTTATTCATTGTCTCCCTGAGCTCGTCTTCCCGCTGATAAATTCTAAATAGATCCACTTTTTCATTAATAACTTGTTCAATAGGTTTACGTTTTTCTTGAGTAACCTTATTAAACTCCTCCATGTCCTCAACATGGTAAATTTTTCCTGTGTACTTAACAGGTTCCTCAATATTCCACAGCTCTTTTGCAGTCATAATCTTTTCAATGAGCACTTTTCCTTCTTCTAGAGTTAAAGCCATGAAATGTCCACCTGCACTCAGATTAAGAATAGACTTGGATTCATCATTAATTCCATGATAGAACATACGAAGTATAACATATTCAGCAAAACCATGGTTAGGGCAAGGATTAAGAAATTTAGAATATCTCTCCCAGGCAGCATACAAACTTTCTCCTTGTTCTTGAACAAA
Organism: Elymus sibiricus; assembly: GCA_039707655.1. NCBI lineage: Eukaryota > Viridiplantae > Streptophyta > Magnoliopsida > Poales > Poaceae > Elymus > Elymus sibiricus. The sequence goes on from CM077674.1 coordinate 36,678,404, forward strand.
GGAAGTAAGATTTCTTCATAATTTAGTAATCATAGAGCTAGGGAGGAATTTAGCCATGAACCTCTCCACACATATTTTCCAACTGGTTATGCTACCATACGGCAATCGGTTATACCATATTTCTGCATCATCCTTCAGAGAAAACTTGAAGAGTCTCAATAAGACAAATTCCCGAGACACATCCTTAATTTTAAAAGTCTCACATAGAGTATCAGCGAACATAAGATGTGCTTGATGGTCCTCTTCTGCAGTCCCTGCAAAGGCATGTTTTTTGACTTCCTGAATAAGATCGCAGTCAATTGAATACTTAGTTGCATAATTGGTAGGATAGACTATGGGAGATCTTGAGCCCAATAATGGAGCGCAGTGCTCTCTCACAGATTTCTCTTGTTGCTGAGTAATCGTCATTTCTGCAAACAAAATATTAAGCTCAGTAGTCTGATTTTTTTTTGTATTTTTCTATTAATGAAGCTTGTTGCTCCTGAGGAAAACAGGAAATATATTCTGGTAGATAAGTCTTCCCAGAAGGAATAGCGCCCCTGTCACTAATAGGAAGCATCTACAATAACAATAGCTGCGAAACAATTAAGAAGCAAATACTCTGCACTTAGCTCCCCGGCAATGGCGCTAGAAAATGATTGGTGACCTGCAAGCCAAACAGGGTGGTGTAGCACTTTTACGTAAGTATCCCAAATAGTAACCGTTCCCAACGAAGAGCGGAGAGTATTTGTGAGTAGCGCTTCTGTCACACACAAGTTGTCACAGTTCTTATGTGAAGTAACTGTTTGTGATTCTGCAGAAGCTCTAAATGTTCCAAGAGGCAAATGAACCAGAATAGTGAATATGATGAGTTTGTGGCAGCAAGAGTAATAAAAACTTGAAGGTAAAGAACATAAATAAAAACGAAAGTAGAAGTGTTTTTCCTGAAATGGAGAAATTAGGCGCGGAGAGAATTCGGATCATGGTATACATCAAGTGTGCTAGTGCGACGGTAATACCAGTTACCTTGTATCGTGAGTTTAGTATTTGATTTGCTTGTTCAGTAGGCGGATCAGCCTAGGGTTACGGAACTCCTTGCAGGATTACATTCCATACTATGGTCCTGCTTTGCCGTTGCCACAGCGTAGTCGTCTCCACAATTAAAGTCGTTAGACCGGAACCATGCATTAAGTTCAATTGATCACCGTTGTCTCATATTGTCTTCGGTCCTCATAGATGTCTCCACCTGTCACGTCAGAGGTCACAGATTTCCTAAAGAATATGTGTTACCTGTGTAGGTCTTGAGATCATGTTGTCTCGGCCCTTAAATTGGACAACACACATAGAGTTCACCATAGAATAACAACTTACTAGACAGATCATAACACTACAAACATGAATGATGACATATAGAATAGGCACAAATGAATCTTACCATTCACTTACATCTCTCATGCCTAGGGGGATTACTCACACATCGAAAGAGAATAACCAATCATCTCAAGGAATAAACCCATGAAAACCATATCAATAATACCGTGAAGATTCACAATAGGATGAATGATCAAACAAGTCTCAATCTCCAGATGAGTATGAATAGGGTTTTACACCCTGATCTTACAACTCGGAATTCCTCTTACAATAGTGAAGGTGAAATGATGATGGAGATGAAAGGACCAAAGCTGGGAAGATCTCCGATGGTTCTCCGGATCTCTTCTCTCTCTGTTCTGGATGTGGTGGCGGCGGCTAGGGTTCTCGAATGATGATGCGCCCTTCACAAAAGTGCCTTCTGTAGACGAGGAGGAGCTGCTGGAGCTTCATACGACCATCCATATGAGCATAGGCGCTCTTATGGAAGGCCGTCTTTCACTCTGGTGCTTCAGGCGACGAAGCCCCCAACATGGAAGTTGCTCCATTCGGCTTGATTTGCGATAATTCTCCTTGGTTTCCTTCCAAATATGATTTTTCCTGCGAAACAATGGAAAAACGAGTTTTCTTCTCTCTCGAAGGATTAGCGTTAGAAATAACCAAGAAATAATGTAAACCCAGTAAAAACTAAATGAAATCTCTTTGTAAATAATCATAAATTCTCGAGCCATCACACGCCGCTTGAGACCCATCCATGTTGGCACTTCTCCTCTTCACCACCATCGCCGATGGTGGTCACGTTGTCCACCAATTCACGATGCACGTTCTCTATCCCAAGGCGATGAGTTTGATAATCACACTCTAGCACGTCGCTTTCGCAAGAACTCCATACACCGACTTGTAATTCTTTAGACAATGCTTGTGCTTTGCTACGGAATAAACGTTGGTTACTATGAACCACCATTGGCCAGGTCGATGAACTGGGACACGGAGTGTTGTTTATGTTCGATAAGATGACGAGCATTGCACACAGATCCTTCATCCTTCGGCTAATATTATAGGGAAAGTGAGGAGTTCGTGTCGAAAACACCGGGCTCTGAGTTCGACTCGTAGTGCGTTGGTGACGGGCGCCAACGGATCGAGCAAGGCCGGCTTCTTCCTAGCGACGCCCGGTAGAGGAGTGCATCAGTGATGGCCACTGGCTGGTGGATCACATGTCTCTCCTCGTTCATTCCCCTCCGGCCATGAGCTCACTATGTCGAGATGGAGACGACGCAGGACAAAATTAGTGAAACGCCACCGACGGACGATGAAACTCACCTAATTGAGACCGTGCGCTGCAACGGGAGAAAAAAATGCAGTGAGAATTGTATGTGCAAAACATATTTGCGCTTCATGCAAAATTTAGTCTTACTAAGATTTGTGGGGACGTAAATGAAATGTTTTTAGCACTCATATCATTATTAGATCTTGAAGGACGGAACTGAATTTTTAATAAGTAACGAAAATAGGTCAAAAAATATAGCAGCTCTTCGACTATAACAACAGTATATTTTCCCATGTCAACGACATTTTCCAGAGAAATTAGTGAGTTTGTCTCCTAGAAAAAGGATCCAAGTTGTTTAGGCTACAACAAACTCAGGGTTGATGGTTGTATCACCACTGATTTCCTTGAAAGAAATTTTTTGAAATTGCTCCTGCAGCAAATATGTTCATCCTCTCTCTCTCTCTTTCTCTCTCTCTCTATCAAAAAAAAGCAAGATGCTCATACTTATTTTTTACCGCTGTCACCTCACGAAAGGGTCAATCAGTTACACCTTACACGAAGTCACGTGAAACAATGTACATGTGATGTATTATTTGCCACCTCACGTACCTTTATTTTCTTGGTATTGCAAATACGGCAGCCAGCTACTCTTATATGAAAGAGTCCGAACACCCCACAAAAAAAAGTCCAAGCAGAATACGCACCAGCAAACTAAGTCAATCTGAACTCCAGGATGTAGGCTTTGTTGTCTTCTAAAGAACATGGAAAACGTTTTAAATCAGTCGGATGATTTCTGGGGCTCCTAAGCCGCGTCCCGCGCCGTCTGATTCCACCCGATCCTGTGGCGCGGAGTGCCTCTCTGTCCCCACGCACAGAGGCAGCCCACCTTCGTCAGTTTCGTGCCTGTAGTACGTAGCTTCCCGTGTCTGTAACTCTTTATATTTCTTGACGCCTCCGATGCCCTGTAGCACGTAGCATTCCCGTGACCTGTAGTACGTAGCATCAGTTTCGAGCTATACACTTCATAAGCAGTGTTTTTGCCTGGTAGCTACACATGTGATGGTACAAATAATCTTAAGAGAAAGCACATAGCAAGTGCTAAATAAGGACTCTGAACACCATCTTCTGGATGCTGATCGTGGGCATTGGTTTTGATTTGGTACTAGCAAGCTCATGGAGTCAGGTTGCTTTGGATATAGTGTCTTTGACGCCGCTGCCACCGTCTTCGAAGCATGCCATCGCAGCATCACTGAAGCAGCCGGCTCGCCATCGCCGCATCATTGCGGCCGTCGAAGCATGCTGTCGCACCATCATCGAAGCAGCCATGTTTGTCGTCACAACAATGTCGCGTCCGTGAAACACCCCATTGCAGCATCGTCGAAGTAGTCGGGCCTTCGTCGTAGCATCTCCGCGGTTGTCGAAGCACGACGTCCAAGCATCGCCACGACTGTTTGAAGCACACCATTGAGCATCGTGGTGGCCGTCGAAGCATGCCGTCGCAACATCATCGCGGCCACCGAAGCAGACAATGGCAGCATCATCATGGCTGTCGAAGCATGCCATCGCAACATCATCGCGGCCACCGAAGCACACCATCGCAGCATCATCGTGGTCGTCGAAGCATGCTTCGCAACATCATCGCGGCCACCGAAGCACATCATCGCAGCATCGTCGTGGCCGTCGAAGCATTGCCGCCGAAGCACACCATGAGCATTCGAAGCATGTCGTCGTGCCATTGCCGCGGCCGCTGCAGCACGCCCTCGTAGCATCACCGCGGCCGTCGAAGCATGCCGTCACGGCATCGTCGCAGCCATCGAAGCACGCCACAGGTGTTCGAAGCATGTTGTTGTGCTGACGCCGCGACCGTCACAACACGCCTCGGAGCATCGCCGCGGCCGCCGAAGCAAGCCGTCGCAACATCCTTGAAGAAGCCGGGATGTCGTCGCAGCACACCACGGGCGCTCGAAGCATGTGATCGTGCCATCGTCGGAGCCGCTGCAACCGTTGAAACAGTCGGGTGTCGCAAAGACCAACGTCAAGCGTCGCAGCACTACCTCGTGGCCTCACAGTGACGTCCATAGCAGGCGGACCACCCTCGCAGCATCATCGTCTCGGCCATCAGCCCTCATACGCAGCAGCCACTCGACCCCTGGTCTTGGAAGCAGCTCGTGTCGCTACAACGACGGTTGTTATTTCACTTCCAAAGCTGCATCTGTTGCATGTCGCTGCAGGTCGGACATCAATGCTTCAAGGGCCTCCTCCAGTGCTGATGCAAGGATGGTTCTGGACTGACGACGGGGAGGGTGTTGTGTTGCAGTATGCAATGCCAAAGGGGGGCTGCTGCATTGTTTGGCTTCTTTGACTAGCCACCGATGGTAGACCTACGAAGAATGTGAACGCACATGCGGCCGTGAGGTGAAAGGAATAGAACGAGCTGATGTTTCCATCTAACTATCGTGATCTTGCCAATCGAGTGGCTGCGGAGGCGGCTGATCCCCGCATGGGATCAGCCGGACGATTCCTAGCACTGGCCAAAGAACATCACGTAGATGCATCAACGTGCAGCGTGGTTAATTAGGCCATGACACCTCTCCATTTATATTATTTAAACTAGTAGAATGCCAGTGCGTTGCTACGGCCCTTTTAATTTTATTTTCCCTTCCAATGACATCGCCTTGAGACCCTTGTTGGTGGATTCTTTTTGAATGTCGACATAATCCCCTTTGTTAAACTTCTTCCGTTTTATTGTGCTACACACATTGAGTTATGGTGACTTGTGTTGTACAAATTAACTACAACACATGGACAAATATTGTACTTCCTCCATCAGGAATTGCTTTCGTTCAGACGGATGTATGTAGCACTAAAATACGTCTAGATACATCGATTTCAGCGACAAGTAATTTTGGAAGGAAGTAGTACCAGACATATACTCTTATCCCATCGGCGACGACGAACCGGGCGGCGACGCCCCGCCGCCCTCAGGTATGGTGATGCCCTCAGGCCTCAGGTATGGCGACGTGTCGATGTCGATGGCCAGCTCGGAGCCCATGTCATGGTACAGCAGCGCCGAGTACCTGGGCACGATGTCCCGGACGTCGATCCGCTTCTTGAAGCCGGCTGCGCCCACGCGTGGGCTGTCGAACGCGAACGCCGTGACTGGCCATTTTCGGCGATGTAGAACGCATTCAGGGTGGCTAGCGCCGCCTCGAGGCTGTGCCCCGTCACCGTGATGCTCACCTCCTCGTCCTTGTACGTGTCCACCAGCTTCTGCACCTCAAGTCATCAATGACTCCTAGCTTTCCCTCCTTCAAGAGGTACCACACTCAATAGAAAACACGAAGTACGACAATACACTAGTACATAAGAGGGCTTGGTCCAGGCCGGGCCAGCCCATTAGTCCCGGTTCACTCACGAACCGGGACCTATGGGGGCATTGGTCCCGGTTCGTGAGGCCAGGGCGCCGGCCGGGCCTCGTGGGCCATTGGTCCCGGTTCGTATGACCCCTTTGGTCCCGGTTCCAGACATGAACCGGGACCAATGGGCCTCGCTCCTGGCCCACAACCATTGGTCCCGGTTCGTGGCTGGAACCGGGACCAAAGGGGGTCATTTAGTTCCGGTTCCAGCCACGAACCGGGACCAATGAGATGCCTATATATACCCCCTCGCCAGCGAGCAGAGCACTCCACACTGCTTTGTTTTTCTGGCCGGCGAGGGGAGAGCTTTGTGGTGCTCTAGCTCACCTCCTATGCACATGAGGTGTTCGATGAAATGCCCGAGCCACACTTAAGATTTCTCCTCTCGAAGCTCCTTGTCCAAGCTCCATTTTTCTCAAGATTTGTTTAGGTTTGGCGGTCCGTCCTGTTCCGTCCCCGTCCTCACCGCCGTCGATCGCCCGCGTCCATCTCGGCACTGGCACCACCGTGGTTAGCCTCTTCTTCTTATCTTCTTTCTAAAAGAAAAAAGTTCTTACTTGTATCATTTAGATAGATACTTGTGTAATTTTCTTACTTTTATTATTGTTTGTTATTATATAGTGCCATGGTCATGGTATCCGCCCACGTCGGCCCTCGTCCGGTCTATGATTCGGATGTGGTATATATTATCTTTTATAACTATTTGTTTTATTTAGTGTTTATGACAATTATGCCGACCAACGTGACATAGATTTTTTAATCTAGGAGGTATGTGAACCGGAAATTCCAACCGACATAGAAATTCTTGTCGAGAAGTTAAATTTGGTTGAAAAAGAAAACAATTACTTGAAAGAGGAGAAGATGAAGTTGGAGTTGCATGTTGCCGATGTCGTCGACGATCACAAGATCAAGATGGATGCAATGCGCTTGAAGATTAGAAAGATTAGAAAATATGCCATTCATACTGAGGCTTGGTATCATTATGCCGTTGGATCAATTGGTACCTTAGTTGCGGTTATGATCGCATTTGTTGTTGCATTTAAATTTTATAGTTTCAATGTATGTTTTAATTAGATGCTCTAGAGAGCTATATGTTGTTCAATAATGAGAACTATGTATGAACGTTATGTATTTATTTTGGTCAGTACTGTATTTTGGCTTTAATGTGATGATGAATTTCTATTAATTTGGTCACTTCTCTATTCATGATATGCACGCAGATGAACCGGCAATGGATGTACGGTGACCGACGCACCTCCGAGTTTATTGAGGGCCTGCATAATTTTCTCGAAGCGGCTGAGGCAAACAAGCAGAATGGTTTTATGCATTGTCCATGTACTGTCTGTGAGAATACGAAGGCTTTCTCCAACTCTAAAACCCTTCACTTCCACCTGCTTGAGAAGGGTTTTATGCCACACTATAATGTTTGGACCAAGCACGGAGAAAGAGGGGTTATGATGGAAGACAACGAAGAAGAAGAGGATGACGACAACTACCCGCCCCCTGAATACGGTGATGCTGCAATGGGGGAAGCTGAAGATCAAGAGGAACCAGATGATGTGCCCGATGATGATCTTCGCCGGGTCATTGTTGATGCATAGAGAGAATGCGAAAGTGAAAGGGAGAAGTTGAAGTTCGATCGCATGTTAGAGGATCACAAAAAAGGGTTGTACCCAAATTGCGAAGATGACAACAGAAAGCTCGGTACCACACTGGAATTGCTGCAATGGAAGGCAGACAATGGTGTATCTGACAAGGGATTTAGTTCGCTACTGAAAATAATGAAGAAGAAGATTCCAAAGGATAACGAATTGCCCGGCAGTACGTACGAAGCAAAGAAGGTTCTATGCCCTCTAGGATTGGAGGTGTAGAAGATACATGCATGCCCTAATGACTGCATCCTCTACCGCGGTGAGTACGAGGATTTGAACGCATGCCCGGTATGCGGTGCATTGCAGTATAAGATCAAACGAGATGACCCTGGTGATGTTGAGGGCAAGCGCCCCAGGAAGAGGGTTCCTGCCAAGGTGATGTGGTATGCTCCTACAATACCACGGCTGAAACGTCTGTTCAGAAACAAAGAGCATGCCAAGTTGATGCGATGGCACAAAGAAGACCGTAAGAAAGACGGGAAGTTGAGAGCACCCGCTGACGGGTCGCAGTGGAGAAAAATCGAGAGAAGGTGGGGGGACTTTGCAGGTGACGCAAGGAACGTATGGTTTGGTTTAAGTGCAGATGGCATTAATCCTTTTGGGGAGCAGAGCAGCAATCATAGCACCTAGCCCGTGACTCTATGTATCTATAACCTTCCTCCTTGGTTGTGCATGAAGCGGAAGTTCATTATGATGCCAGTGCTCATCCAAGGCCCTAAGCAACCCGGCAATGACATTGATGTGTACCTAAGGCCATTAGTTGAAGAACTTTTACAGCTGTGGAATGGAGAAGGTGTACGTGTGTGGGATGAGCACAAACCGGAGGAATTTGACCTACATGCGTTGCTGTTTGTAACCATCAACGATTGGCCTGCTCTCAGTAACCTTTCAGGACAGACAAACAAGGGATACCACGCATGCACACACTGTTTAGATGACACCGACAGTATATATTTGGACAAATGCAGGAAGAATGTGTACCTGGGGCATCGTCGATTTCTTCTGACCAACCATCAATGTCGAAAGAAAGGAAAGCATTTCAAAGGTGAGGCAGATCACCGGAAGAAGCCCGCCCTCCGTACTGGTGATCACATACTTGATATGGTCAATGATTTACAAGTAATCTTTGGAAAGGGTCCTGGCGGACTATCTGTTCCGACTGACGATGCGGGACGCGCACCCATGTGGAAGAAGAAATCTATATTTTGGGACCTACCCTATTGGAAAGACCTAGAGGTCCGCTCTGCAATCGACGTGATGCACGTGACGAAGAATATTTGCGTGAACCTGCTAGGCTTCTTGGGAGTGTATGGGAAGACAAAAGATACATCGGAGGCACGGGAGGAACAGCAACGTGTGCATGAAAAAGACGGCATGCATCCAAAGCAGTATGAAGGTCCTGCCAGCTACGCTCTTACCAAAGAAGAGAAGGAAATCTTCTTTGAATGCCTGCTCAGTATGAAGGTCCCGTCTGGCTTCTCGTCGAATATAAAGGGAATAATAAATATGGCAGAGAAAAAGTTCCAGAACCTAAAGTCTCATGACTGCCACGTGATTATGACGCAACTGCTTCCGGTTGCATTGAGGGGGCTTCTACCGGAAAACGTTCGATTAGCCATTGTGAAGCTATGTGCATTCCTCAATGCAATCTCTCAGAAGGTGATCGATCCAGAAATCCTGTCAAGGTTAAGGAGTGATTTGGTGCAATGTCTTGTTAGTTTCGAGCTGGTGTTCCCACCATCTTTCTTCAATATCATGACGCACGTCCTAGTTCATCTAGTCGACGAGATTGTCGTTCTGGGCCCTGTATTTCTACACAATATGTTCCCCTTTGAGAGGTTCATGGGAGTCTTAAAGAAATATGTTCGTAACCGCGCTAGGCCAGAAGCAAGCATCTCCATGGGCCATGAAACAGAGGATGTCATTGGGTTTTGTGTTGACTTCATTCCTGACCTTAAGAAGATTGGTCTCCCTCAATCGCGGTATGAGGGGAGACTGACTGGAAAAGGCACGCTAGGAGCGGACTCAATAATATGTAGGGACGGGCATTCTTGGTCTCAAGCACACTACACAGTTCTACAGAATTCTACCTTGGTGACCCCGTATGTCGATGAACACAAGAATATTCTGCACTCCAAACACCCGGAGCAGTGTGACGACTGGATTACATATGAACACATCAGGACTTTTGGCAGTTGGTTGCAAACACGTCTCATGGGTGACAACACTGTTTCTGATGAGCTGTACTCGTTGGCCAGGGGACCATCTTCGACTGTATTGACTTACAAAGGGTACGAGATAAATGGGAATACATTTTACACGATCGCCCAAGATCAAAAGAGCACCAACCAAAACAGCGGTGTCCGCTTTGATGCAGCAACCAAGAGGGGAAAGGACACATATTATGGTTACATAGTGGACATATGGGAACTTGACTATGGATATGATTTCAAGGTCCCTTTGTTTCAGTGCAAATGGGTCAATCTGTCAGGAGGCGGGGTACAGGTAGACCCACAGTACGGAATGACAACAGTGGATCTCAACAATCTTGGGTACACAGACGAACCATTCGTCCTAGCCAATGATGTGGCGCAGGTTTTCTATGTGAAGGACATGTCTACCAAACCGAGAAAAAGAAAAGATAAGGAAGCGAATACATCATACGATGAGCCAAAGCGCCACATAGTTCTTTCAGGAAAAAGAGACATCGTGGGATTGGAGGGCAAGACAGACATGTCTGAAGATTATGAAAAGTTTCATGAAATTCCTCCCTTCAAAGTCAAGGCTGACCCAAGCACCCTGTTAAACGATGAAGATTATCCATGGTTACGGCGCAATAAGAAAAGGACACAAGCGAAGAAAAAGTGAAGACTTTCTCTCCACAACTATATCATTGCAGTTACATGTGAAGAAATTAAATGCCTTTTGTAACAGATGAGTTTTCGTCCGAAACCCTGATACTTCGAAAGAGATTGTCCGTTTTGTACACGAAGTGCATCCAGTTTTTGCCGTAACCCTCTCAACTTTTTAGCACATGCTATGTGGGTGAAATGATGATACCATGCCAACTTTCAACCTGTTCAGAGTTCATTTGTAGTGCTTTTCAATTTCAGGGTCATTTAGCTTAAAAAAATCAGTAAATGCATGAAAAATAGGAAATGAAGTCAGAAAGGGTTGAAAATTGATGATGTGGCTTTGAATGGTGCATTTTGAACAGACAAAAAGTCTGGAGTTCAAAAAAATGAAATCCCTTTGTAACAGATGAGTTTTCGTCCGAAACCCTGATACTTCGAAAGAGATTGTCCATTTTGTACATGAAGTGCATCCAGTTTTTGCCGTAACCCTCTCAACTTTTTAGAACATGCTATGTGGGTGTAATGATGATACCATGCCAACTTTCAACCTTTTCAGAGTTCATTTGAAGTGCTTTTCAATTTCGGGGTCATTTAGCTCAAAGAATGAACTAATAGCAAAAAGAATGAACTAGAAAACCTTTATGAAACTCTAATATCAAAAATAATGAACTAAAAATAATTAATTAAAAAATTATGTTATGATCAACTAAAATAAAACTATAATATTCTTCAATAGCAAAAAGAATCAACTAAAAAGCTTTTATAAAACTCTAATAGCAAAAGGAATCAACTAAAAATATTTTATAAACCTCTAGTATTTATGAAACTAAAATTATATAAAATTTATGCAACTAAAGTTATCAAAGTATTTTTTGTTCAAAACATTAATAGCAAAAAGAATTTTCATAAAGATTTTTTTTAGAAACTTTAATAGCAAACTAAAATAAAAAAATCTGTTTTTGGTTAAAACAGACATTTAAAATTACCTAAAAATTACCAAATTGAATATAATGATAAAACACAGTAATATTAAATAGCAGGAAAAAGAATCACTCAAAAATCTATTTTTATAGTAAAGTTATTCACAAACTAGTGATTCACACCAATTTAAAAGAATTCAAATTTAAACTATTCAAATTTGGAAACTAATGGCACTAACAGAAAGTTTATAATTTTTGTGACCTAAAAGCAAAAAGAATCACTGAAAAACTGTAAGTAGAAACAAAAGAAAATAAATAAAGCAAAAAAGAAAACAAAAAAAGTAGAAAAAAATTAAAAAAAATGCCGCCTATTGGGCCACCACGGCCTGAATACGACTAGAAACCCAACCATCTAGTTGGGCCAGGATTCAGGCCCGCATACGGCCCAGAAGGCCCACAGGCAGAGGTCATGCGATTAGGCCCGTAAGCCTGCTGCTGAGAGGAGCTCGAGAGGGTGTGCGCAGCAGCGCTTATAAACCACTCCCGAGCCCTCTCAGCTAGCGAGGTGGGACTAAACTTTTGGCCCCGGGCAGCACCACCCTTTAGTCCCGGTTGGTGGCACCAACCGGGACCAATGCCCACCTTTGGTCCCGGTTGGTGGCACCAACCGGGACTAAAGTTGGGCATTGGTCCCGGTTGGTGCCACCAACCGGGACCAATGCTTCTTGTATATAAGAAAACCCACTACTAGGAAAAGGGCTGCTAGTGGCGCACCTGTTTTGGCTACTAATGGCGCACTACAGGTGCGCCACTAGCATCACGCCATTAGAATTTTTTACTAATGGCGCACCACGGGTGCGCCATTAGTATCTGGTATACTAATGGCGCACCACGCAGTGCGCCATTAGTATATCCCACGGTGCGCCATTAGTATGCCTCCCAGGGGGCCATATTTACCCATTTTTTTTATTTTTTTTGAATTTGGAAGGCGGGAAAATAGTAATGGCGCATATTCTAACCTCCACGGTGCGCCATTACTATTTTGAATTTTGAATCTGGATCTGGATCGTGATTTTTTTGCTCGTTTTTTTGCTCTTTTTTTGCCTAGTTTTTGCTCGATATTTTTTCAAATTTCGTTCTCATTTTTGGTTCTTTTTGCCGAGCTCCACATGTGGCCGGAGAGGAGCTCGCCGGAGAGGAGCTCGCCGGAGAGGAGTTCACGGAGAGGAGTTCGCCGGAGAGCATTTCGCCGGAGAGGAGGAAGGAGAGACCGTGTGGAGGAGAGGAGGGAGGAGGGAGGAGGAGCTCACCGGAGAGGAGGAGAAACCGTGAGGGGAGGAGAGGAGAGGAGGGAGGAGGAGAAGGTCACCGGAGAGGAGCTCACCTACATCGCCGGAGAGGAATGGTAGGTCGCCGGAGAGGAGGAGGAGGTCGCCGGAGAGGAGTGGGAGGAGGTCACCGAAGAGGAGGAGGTCGCCGGAGAGGAGGCAGCCGGAGAGGAGGAGGGGAGTATGGTGGAGGAGATGGAGTGGGGGAGAGGAGGAGGTGGAGTGGAGAGAAAAATGAAGAAGAGAGGAGGAGAGAGGCCGGCCAGCCCTATATATACGGCATAGTAATGGCGCACCGTGGGCTGGTGCGCCATTACTAACTTTTTTTTATTTTTTTGATTTGTTTTGAATTTGGAAGGCGGGAAGATAGTAATGGCGCACCGTGGGCTGGTGCGCCATTACTAACTTTTTTTCTTTTTTTTTACTTATTTTGAATTTGGAAGGCGGGAAGATAGTAATGGCGCACCTAGCAAACCGTGCGCCATTACTAAGTTTGATATTTTTTTGAATTTTTTTGCCTCCAGATCTTGAAACCCCGTAACTTTTTTTCTGTTAGGTTTTTGAGGATTGTAAAAATCTTCAACGGGGTTCCCCCTGTTGAATTCGGATGTAACTTTTCGCGTAGATGCTTTTTCATATAAAAAACTTTTTCATCGGAGTTCGTATGCAAAAGTTATGCCCATTTTACAAATTCTCAAGAGATTTTGCAAAAAAAGTCGAAATTCATGTTTGTAAATTTTGCGTACAACTAGACCACAAATCATAAGGGAATCTTATTTTATTTTTTTTGACATTTCTATAATTTTCTTTTATTTTTTTTAAAACTGAAAAGGCGGTCCACGGGGGGGTGTGTGCATTTGGTGAACCAGGGTTACTAATGGCGCACCACCCACAAATGCGCCATTAGTAACCCTGATTACTAATGGCGCACCAGCTTGAGGTGCGCCATTAGTAGTTTTGCAAAAAAAAATTATATATATATATATAGTATATATATAGTAATGGCGCACTGTGTTGGAGGTGCGCCATTACTAGTTAAACTAGTAATGGCGCACTCTACCATGGTGCGCCATTAGTATTTTTGGAAAACTAAAAAAATAAAAAAAATTGTTACTAATGGCGCACCGTGGGTCCGGTGCGCCATTAGTGTCTACCACACTAATGGCGCACCAACTCATGGTGCGCCATTACTATATAGTAGTGGCGCACCAAGTGTCTGGTGCGCCATTAGTGGCCATATCATCTATAGCCCTTTTCCTAGTAGTGACCCTTAGAAAATTTCAGTTTTCATCTACCAGTTGCCCCGAGCCACCGTCCTCGTCCCCGTCGCCTCCCCGAGCCGCCGTCTTCGTCGCCTCCCCGAGCCGCCGTCCTCGTCCCCGTCGCCACCGTCCTCGTCCCCGTCGCCGCCGTCCTCGTCGCCTCCCCGTCGCCGCCGTCCTCGTCCCCGTCGCCGCCGTCCTCGTCGCCTCCCCGTCGCCGCCGTCCTCGTCCCCGTCGCCTCCCCGTCGCCGCCGTCCTCGTCGCCTCCCCGAGCCGCCGTCCTCGTCCCCGTCCCCGTCGCCTCCCCGAGCCGCCGTCCTCGTCCCCGTCGCCGCCGTCCTCGTCTCCGTCGCCAGCCTCCAGCCTTCGCCGCCCCCGCCGTCGCCCTCGCCGGCCGCCCCCGTCGTCGCCCCCGCCGTCGCCCTCGCCGGCCGCCCCCGCTGTGAGCCGCCGCCGCCCCAGCTCTGTTCATATCATTTTTTTTTCATTTTTTATATGATGAATTTTTTGTTCATATATATATAATGTATATATGTATGTGGCTATATGTATGTATGGATGTTCATATATGTATTAATTTTTTTGTATGTGGCTATATGTATGTGGCTATATGTATGTATGTATGTATGGATGTTCATAGCATTTTTTTGTTCATATATGTAAATTTTTTCATAGCATTTTTTTCCATGTATATATGTATGTGGCTATGTATGTATAGATGGATAGCATTTTTTCCATGTATGTATGTCGTTGTCGATATACCCCCTCCCCGATAACTTCGACATGAGGGGGGGGGGGGTCGATATACCCCCTCCCCGATAACTTCGACATGAGGGGGGGGTCGATATACCCCCTCCCCGATAACATTTTTTTTCTAAGTTAGTAAGGTAAAATGTTCACCCCCCCTCTCGATATACCGGGCGACCAACTCTCGAGGCCACCCAAACCCTAGAAAAAAAGCGTTGTCGATATACCCCCTCCTCGATAACATTTTTTTTTCTAAGTTACTAAGGTAAAATGTTCACCCCCCCTCTCGATATACCGGGCGACCAACTCTCGAAGCCACCCAAACCCTAGAAAAAAAGCGTTGTCGATATACCCCCTCCCCGATAACATTTTTTTTCTAAGTTACTAAGGTAAAATGTTCACCCCCCTCTCGATATACCGGGCGACCAACTCTCGAGGCCACCCAAACCCTAGAAAAAAAGCGTTGTCGATATACATATGCAACATTTGATCATATGTCAAATTTTGATCATATGTCAAAGTTTGATCATATGTGAAAGTTTGACTTTTGACATAGATTTATCAAGAATGCCCCCATTATGGATGTGCACAAGTTGATCCAATTTTTTTCTGATCTCATCTATATATATATCCTTCTATATGTCACATTGTCTGTCAAAGTATTGAAGAAATCCATGGCTTCATCATTAGCCGGAAGTAACAGGCATATGACGCTACGAAGCTCTTCAAAGTTGTTTTGGAACGGAGTTCCGGATAGAATAATTTGCTTTTTGGTACGAATTTCAGCAAAGGCCTTCCAAATAGCGATATTCGGAAGGCTCTTGCTGAACTTCGTACCAAAAAGCTAATTAATTATCCTATCCGGGACTCCGTTCCAAAACAATTTTGGAGAGCTTCGTACCATTATGCGCCTGTTACTTCCGGCTAATGATGAAGCCTTGGTTTTCTTGAATCCTTTGACACTAGACAACGTGACATATAGAAGGGTAGATGAGATCAGGAAAAATATGGACCATTTTCTGCACATTCAGAATGGCGCCATTTTGTTAAATCCCTTGTTTGACATTCATGAGAGAGGCGGTCCGGACGTCGGACATTCATGAGAGAGGCGGTCCGGACGTCGGACATTCATGAGAGAGGCAGTCCGGACGTCAGACATTCATGTTTGTATATTAATTGCCATGTTGTAATATTTGCAGAAACTATGGATCAAAGAGACTTGGAACAAGAACAGTTGTTGGGGGAGATAATCCTCGCCGGAGGTGATGTTGTCTTGTCGTTTCTCAACGACACCGATGGAACAATGGAGGAGGAAGGACATGATCATGATGGCTCCGGTGACATGATCATGATGGCTCCGGAGGTGCTGACTAGCTAATTGATGCATTAATTGTTTTGGTATGTACATATATATATTAACTCTTCTTTCTTCTTTATAGCCCTCTGGATCGAGCCAAACTTCGGTAACGAGACGAGGCCCGAAGAAGAGGTTGCGCAAGGATGAAAGGTTCACGATCACAGCACTCGCGGACGATGGCCTACCGATTGAACCCAAGCGGACCAAGGACGCATTTTCTGCTCAGTGCGGAGCTATTGTTAGGGACAACATCCCGATCAGCATCAAGCAATGGAATAAGCCTAAGGACGACGCCCCTGAAGGTGATTATGTCACCGATAGACAGAAAGATGATCTTTGGACCTTGCTGAAGGCAAATTTCACCCTACCGCCAGAGGAGGATCCGAATAAGCCCGTTATAGAGCCACTGGTCAAGGCGTGTGCTCTTAAGAAGATGGCAGATCTATTCAGGGGGTGGAAGAAGGAGTTCGAAATCAAAGTTTGTCGACAAAGGTGAGACTCCAGAATTCATCGGCCGATTTGAGAAGATAAGAGATCACTGGCCCGCATTTGTGGCCTACAAGACATCAGACAAGAGTAAGAAAATGTCAGAGACAAACAAGAACAACGCTGCAAAGAAGCAGTATCACCATCACACGGGGTCAGGTGGCTACATCAAAGCCCGGCCGTTGTGGGACAAAGCTGAGAATGACCTGATTGCTAAAGGGGTCGAACCAGAGACATTGAACTGGCCAGACCGTTCAAGGACTTGGTTCTTCGGGGTTGGGGGAACTTTGGACCCTGAAACAGGGAAGTGCCGTTGGACGGACGAGCAACTTGCAATACCCGTCACGAAGCTTCAGAAGTATATCACCGCAGCGCAGGAAGGGACGTTCATTCCCGATAGAGAGAAGGACGAGCTGACTAAGGCCCTAGGGAATGTTGAGCACCCTGGACGAACACGAGGCACACCAGGCTCCGTTCCGTGGAAGTTTGGGTTTCCCGACGCAGGCGGTTACAGAAGCCGGGAGAGAAAGAGGAAAGCGGAGCTGAGCGACATGCAGAAGATGAGTGCAAGACTACAAAAGCTAGAGGAAGCTGAGAGCCAGCGAGCTGCCGGCCAACTATCTCAGCGGCACGAAGCTACCCCAGAAGCTACCCCGCCATCTCAGCGGAGAAGCAGCGTGGCTTCCACGGAGCCCGTTCAGACTGACTTCACGGAGCCTATCTACCCCGTGGATACTATCACGGAGGCTCAAAATTGCGAGCTTATGACGAAATGCCATAACCTCACTTTCAAGGCGGCTCTCGGCTCTGTTGCACCTCCTCAACCCAACGGAACTTTTCACTGCCTTCCGATTCCACATGGCTATGCTGTTGTGATGGTGGATGAAGTAATGGAGGGATTTGAGGAGCTCGAGCTTTACCACTCTACAGGTGAAGAGGAGAATCAGCTGGTTCATGCTCTGAGGAGTACATGTCTATGGCAGAAGGAGTACATCAAGCTTCCAAACTGGACGCCTCCGCCTCCTCCTCCTCCTCCGGCGAGTCAGGGCACTCCGCCTCCTCCTCCTCCTCCGGCGAGTGATCAGGGCACTCCGCCTCCTTCTCCGGCTCCTCCGACGCGTGAGGGCACTCCGCCTCCTCCTTCGCCTACTCCGGCGCGTCGGAGCACTCCGCCTCCTTCTCCGCCTCGTCAGCAACGACGGAAGAGAGACGCCGCCGCTCCGGCGGCTAGCAGTACAAGCAGGGGCGGGAGCCAATTCAGATACGGTCCATCTCTCAAGCCTGTGGAAAAGTTACCATATGAGAGGACCGAGCAGGAAAACGAGGACATATGTCGTGCCCAAGTGAGGGACCATTTTGCAAAGAAAACTCCATCTCCGAAGGAGAAGCTAGATCCGGTGAAAGTGAAGCGCACTATCGATGCCCTGAAGCGACCACCACCGCCTCCGCCGGATTCCAACTATGACCGCATAATTACTAAGACACATGCTAAAGCGCAGCAGTCGGGAAGTACTTCCAGTGCTGCAAGAGCGAAAAAACGAAGAAGTGGGAAAATAATTCCCCAGCTCGGCGAACAGGAGAAGCAATCGTGCCCCCCGCTCAAGGTGTCTAGCGATATCGCTAATCATCCGGTGCTACTGCCCGGTACCACTCTTGATGATTACCTGCCCGATGATGTATAGTTTGAAACGGCTGAGGTAGTAGACGTCTTTAGATACGAGCACGGGAAGCCTCTCGTCAAACCTGATCATCCTCATCTAACAACGATGATGCAAAAATTGCATGACTGGTACATGGAAACCTGCAGGAAGTCTGGGAAAGACAGTTTGTTAGTCGGAATTAAAAAAGAGCATGACTTCCCTGGAGTCGACCTGTTGCCTGTTGAATTTGTGGAGTTATTTCAATTATACAATCAAAAGGCCCTCGACAAACAACTCATGACTTGCTACTGTCTGTAAGTATTACTTCTATAATTAAGTCTCTAGCTCAGCTCGTTCATTGCATGTATATATAATTATCCTCACTATATTATGCAGATTGAAGATGGTCGAATGCCAAAAAATAGGAATCTTCGACGTTGGGTTCATTAGCCCAAATACCGTAAATGAATGGTCGGTACGAAAGGCGGCTGAAGATACCGAGAACAACTTACTACAAACGTTCCTTAAACATCAAAACAAAAGGGAAATACTCTTTCCTTACAACTTCAAGTGAGTGTTACTGTCTTCTGCATATTCGGTTCCGCTTACTCGTGGTTAAGTAATGTAATTGATGAGTTATGCGTGCGCAGCTTCCACTATATTCTGCTATCCATTAACCTTGACGGGGCATTAGTAACTGTCTTAGACTCGCTCCGTAAAGATCCCAAGTATTATGCGGACATGACTGCAATGCTCCAGAAGTAAGTTCAATCAATACCGGGACCATATCGGCAACTTTCGTTCATTTCCTGATATCAAGTAATCATTTTCTTTGCCTGCCAGGGTTTGGAAAACGTTCACCGCTAAGGTTCCGGGTCTGAAGAAGGAGCTGCGATTTACACACCCCAAAGTAAGTAGTACTAGCTAGTTCCGTGCATCTCTCATTGATTCTAGTTTCATCAATACCATTATCATGCTTGCTTATCAGTTTGATTGAACTCTATTCTCGTAAAGTGCTTGTTGCAGGCACCCAACACTCATTTATGTGGATACTACGTATGCGAGTTCATTCGCTACTATACCTCTGAACGGGCCTCCTCTGAGAAACAATTTGAAGTACGTAAACAATATTCACAATTTTATTTTATATATTACCATCAATTGTGTTGAGTTTCATTCATATATATGTATTGACCCCTTCTTTAAATTAGATCTGGCAGATGCGGGATGAACTCCTACCACATGATCGCATACGAGCAATTCAAGAGGAATTGGCGGGATTCTTTCTTGACCACGTCATACCTGAACAAGGAGAATACCATGTGAAATTGAAATTGTTGTAAGGGATGTTATATATTGTACATATGTAGCAGCGTTGGATAGATATACGAAAACTTGTTGTTCAACCAAGCACGAAGAAAGAGATGTCACTTCTCTCTATATATGTTCATGACGATCTTGTGTAATTAATGGTTTCCTTTATTTGCTTACTAGCTAGCGTCGAGTTCTCTCTATATGTGTAGTAGCTAGCGTCGACCAAGCACGAAAAAAGAGAGGTCACTTCTCTCTATTAGCTCGCTAACACAATATGAAACCCCTAAATTAACCCTCCAAAACCCCAAAACCCCCCCTTCCAAAAAAAAAAAAAAAAACCCAGCGACTGCGAGCTGCTGACGCGTGGCCGCCTTTTGGTCCCGGTTGGTGTGACCAACCGGGACCAAAGGTGGAGCCTTTAGTCCCGGTTGGTAACACCAACCGGGACTAAAGGTCCTCCCTCCCCCGCCCCAGGCAGCGCCACGTGGATGCCTTTTGGTCCCGGTTGGTGTTACCAACCGGGACTAAAGGTCCTCCTGCCTGGGCTTCCCGCAGCGGCCACGTGGAGCCCCTTTGGTCCCGGTTCGTAAGCGAACCGGGACTAAAAGTTTTGGGCTTTAGTCCCGGTTCCAGAACCGGGACTAAAGGCCCTTACGAACCGGGACAAATGACCCTTTTTCTACTAGTGATAAGTACAAAGAATCTGTAATCCAAATATAAATATATGTCTTGTAAATAGCAATGACAAGTGGATAAAGCATATGTGCAAATTCTAAGACACTAATATACTTACGCTCCAACTCAAATACTCAATCGATGAGAGACACAAGAAATACATCGACTGGAATAAAAAAACGAGCATTGTTTCTGGACAGGACCAACAATATTCCTCTACCTCCCCTTCAATTTTTAGATTCTAAATTAAGTTCTTGGTCTGGAATTAGAAGCCTGAGCAATGAATCAAGCTGAATAATGTGCACCTTTAACTAGACGTCCGTTCCTCCATCATTAGGCTTGTTCCTCAGTAAGAGTTTATTACCTCCATTAAGGTGAATGCAACGAACCCTGTGGCAGAAAGGTCTCTAAATTAGAATGCTGGAATAAATCCATGCATGAAAGTATTGTCCTAAGACATTGGCACCGAATAAAAACCAAAACTAAATCAAGGTGCACAAGAGGCCTCAAGTGGGAAGGAACAAAAGATAAATAAGTTTAACCGCACTAACACATAAATAAAAGATAATTATGAGGTGAAAAGAACTAAAAATCTAAGTAAACTGAACAGACAGAACCATGGGCATACATCTTCCAGTTTGTACCACTCATGACCCCATGCCGGCCAACTCCTCCCTCTCCTGCGAACCAGACAAAAATCAGTACGGACAAAAGTTTGACCTTCATTACATTAAATACTAATTTGAGTTTAATGGTAAATCTTAGCAAAAAAAGGAACTAACCTGGTTGATTTTTCTTGTTTTGTTCCGTTATCTCTTTCGATAGTAGAACCCGATCCGTTTTTGGATAGAATGGAAAAAAAGGCACTAACCACACTCTTGTTGAACTTGAGAAATTGTACCATTGGAGAAAAGCAGATTATAGATTCATATATAAGAGAAAAAGAAGACTCAGCCTAGTTGGAGCTATATGCATTAATGCATGGATGTCATTCACAGAATCCTTGCACCTTTTAATTTAGAGTTTTTTTCTTTAAGATGTCGACCATAAAGTAGACATGAACTATATACACTGAATATTCATTACATGAATCAGAAGTAGAAGCGCTACTTCAGGACAAAAAAAAGATATCGTACAATCGGTTCTTCTGTCTGTATGTAACCATGCGTCATTAAGTTCAATATACCTCATTTTTCGTCGAAGTCAAGATCTATTGCGGATCAATGCAAGCAGCTTCAATACTGAACCTTCGATATAGAATGCAGGCCCGTGTCTATATAGTTGCACAGTCAAAGTTGATTGCAATATTGACGCGTATCTCAAGAGCAGCAAAATCATAAGCTCCTGGGTTCTGGCACTTGCCCAGCTGATATAGTTCAAGCAAGAAAAACATATTCAGTGTACTAAAATGGAAACTTTTAAGAAAGTAGAGGGGCTCGGTGTTAAGCAATGGTTTCAGGTAAGTATCGGGTTGAACCAGTACTATGCTACCTTCTAATAACCATGGAAGATGATTCATGTCTCAATGAGAGATATAATCAATTGTAGTGTGGTCAGCAGCAACAGGAACATTTAAACAATCAATTTTTTGATGGCTACAACTATCATATTTAGCAACCAAAATGATACTAAATGCAGGTTGCAAGAAAAAGAGAGATATGAGTGGTCAAACTCTCCTGGAAGCAGAGAGATCTTATCTTACAAACTCAAGGCACATAGCAGCATACCCAAATTTATAGCTAGCTGTACTTGCAGGTAGTGAAAATTAAGCAGACAATGTTAGGAGACTCGAAAGAAGGCTTTGGCCAGCCTGTGATCTGTACATTATATGATCATGTGCAGGTTAGTATTTTCTGTTTAAATCCTTGAGGCTCTCCTCATCTTGTTTTGAAATAGCTCTCTATTAAGACTTCTTCTGTCTATGTACATCATTGATGTATCTATGCAAAAACATATACAACAATGATTACGATGTACAATGTGACAATACAACAATCAGCACCTTTTTCTTCTATCCTCTTCTATCTATGTTGATCTACCGTACAACAAACAATATACAATAGAACAAAAATATCTATACAAGGTCATTTTTATCCATACAACAATCTGTATACAAGGTAAACTCTATCTATCTTCTTCTGTCTATCTCCCATTCATATAAAAATTTGCAGTTCTGCACACAAGGTCGATTTTATTTAAAAAATCAGCAACTCACTTTTATTCACATGACAGCAGAAGGTCGCATCATTCATACAGCAATAGCAACACAGAGTATCCTCTTCTTACTGTCTAATTCTTCATCAGCTTCCACGACCTGTCAGAGCGCCGTTATTCTCTAGACGATGCAGATGATTCGGTAAGGAGAAGCATGGGTTCCCCTCAGACAACCCTACAATAAAAATTGAAATGAGCCGAGATAAGTTTTGATGAATACCTTGCCTTCATCCGTTCCCACAATGCTATTGTTATGCATAGCACAAACTTTTGGTTACAGTCACACTAAAAATTTGAGATTGAGCACGTGTAATATTTAGCAGACCAAATATTCATACAGAATTAGGATGATAGAAAACACTCAAGAATTATTTGTATTAACCCGCCAGATTGCGAATCTGCAGTAAATATATTATACAGACACAACACAAATTCTACTGCGAACTGCAGGTCTAACAGATTAATAATTACAGGCTAACTGCAAACCCATGTTAGCCTTCATGGATATGCACAGATCTGTGCTACCAAGTTTGATTCATATCGGCCTCATCAGATCTACCCATGAGATTGCCATTTGAAGGTATGTGTGGCCTGCTGGGAACATCGACGGCGGCGGTGAAGCGCGCGGTAATAGAATAGTCCTGTGTGACATACGTTTTCTTGCATTGTCCTGCGTGACGGGTTGATATTTCTCTCGGAATTGTAGTAGAAAGATTGTATGGTGCAGACATTGAACTTATAATAAAATTGAGTTCTAGAAACAATTCCCTACATTGTCCCATTAGTAATCGCACCAAAAATACTTATCCTCCTATAGATCTGACTTGACTCTGCGCTTTGGTGTGCGGAAATTGGTTACCGGTAGGAAATAGTATAACTAATCGGTATCTTGAGTTGCAAAGAGATCACTTAGAACAGTGGCTGATATTATGCCATAAAGAACTCACATTTTTTGTTGTCCCTCAGGATATAGTACACACCTTTCTCTGCTGGATGCACCATTCTGAGTTAAGAACAAATGACATGTTAGCTTCCTTACAAATGCTTTTCCGAAGGAAAGTCAATTATGCATTAAAAAGCACTCTATGATGTTGTATAAATTATGTCATGGACGGGAAAGCAATTTTTGACTCTGTGATTTCTCTGTAGATTAGGCAATGCCGTGAAGCAATTTTTTACCGAAGAGGGGAGCCCATCAAATTCCCTACAGGATTTTTCTGGTGTCCCCTTTTATTCTATCGTTCTTTGCTGGAAAAAAGCATACATATAGTCAGCTACTCTATTTGTCCCGACGTCGTGGACTACGTCTGTAGTTTAATTTAATTTCTAAATGGAACCGAAAGGCGATTTCTATTTTCTATAAGTAAATAAAACGTGGTGGCCTTAGACCAACATAAATGTATACCTTCATGTAGGTTTCAGTTCAAAGGTCTCGATGCTCCAATTTCTCATTTTGACACCTGAAACTGAAAACAATTTAACAAATCAATTAGCCTTGTGGAACCTTGATCTTAGTTGCATTA
Organism: Elymus sibiricus; assembly: GCA_039707655.1. Classification (NCBI taxonomy): domain Eukaryota; kingdom Viridiplantae; phylum Streptophyta; class Magnoliopsida; order Poales; family Poaceae; genus Elymus; species Elymus sibiricus. The sequence continues at coordinate 36,702,408 of CM077674.1, forward strand.
AGCCAATCAGAGTAAGAATGTAGTTCTGTAACCTAGCTGTGTACATCTTCTCTAAAAATAATAATAAAGGCTACCATGTTCATTCAAGAAAAAAAAATCCCATGTCAGGATAATATTTCAGTACAAAAGCTTGGTGCGTTTCCTTTAAAGACACTAAAAACCGACCACTGTTATGAACTTCAGAGATGAACACTTGATTCATAATTTGGTTTGCTATAAACTATAAACCAAAAGATGTAGACATGAAAGCAGCAGTCAGTTAGCATATGCTGAGTTCTAACGGGAGAGGAGTGCTTAGGAAAGACGGAAATCGTAGCCATATTCAGATTCTTCCATGACTGTTAAATTTGAAGGAATAACTTATTGTATCAAAGACTATAATTTCATACAGAAAACATATCATGTGAAAACAGAAATATATGAGTATGGCAGGCAAGGTTTTGGTTACCGATCGATATTTCCACTTACCGAGCGGTTACCGCGAATTTCCATGACCCTCGGTAAATGGACATATCGAGCAAATAATACCGGGCTTTTTGAATTTCGGTCGGCCCAGCCAGAGCCAGAGAAGGCACAACCGCACGGCCTGCTCGCTAGTCGCTACTCACACAGCCACGGTCTCACGCACGAAACCTAGCAGCTGCGTCTTTCTCCCCAAATCGAGATCCGGCAAAAATTTGGCGGCTGGCCGGAGTGAGACGGCGACGGCGGCGCCCAAATCCCCCCGCCCTTAACTCTCTTTCGACGGCAGCGTAACCGTTCTCTCACGGCTCAACCTGACCTGGGGCAAGCCATGGGATCCGCCTCGTCGTCCCGCTCCAAGGCCGCCAACGCCACTCGTGAGGCCAAGGGAGGTGGAGGAGGACCGGCGCTGCGGCGCCCTTGTCCTCGTCCTCGGAGGGCAGCCGGCACGCTCGTGCTGCCGCCACCGCCGCCGTCGAGGCCTGCCCCTGCCAGAACTGTAAGTAAGGGTGGACACGGTCCGGGCCGGTCCGGTCCCGGTCCGAGCCGTCATTTGGGCCGGCCGCCGGCGGTCAAGTCCGGACCGGACCGAGCTATCCAACGAGCTGCTTTTCTGGGACCGGACCGTTTGGGGGTCAGCTCGGTTAAGCCCGAGAGGACCGAATGGACCGGCCAGTCATGTTGCCTGGCAGTCTGTTTTTTGCTGCGTTTAGGTCCTACAAGCTTGGTATATACGTGTATAGTCGGGCGCCGGCCGCGACGTCGACTGGTACGCACGTACACATACGTTGCACGGGCGTTTGGATACATATACGTATGGCTGGCCAGTATGCGAGTATTCGAGTACACATACATGTACACCGGTAGTCCGGCACGGGTATTCGGCCACGTATAGGCCTGGCCTCCAGGACGTAAGTGCTAGTACGTGAATACCCTGGCCATGCACGTACATGCAAGTACGTGCACATGCACTAAGGGCATGCACGAAGGGGCGTGTATAGCTCCATCACCCAACAGGGACACACACATGAGGGAGTCGTGTACTTAGGAAACTCATTCATATCTAAGAATATATTTTCTTGTTAAGTCACGTGCAAAAGTACGTCAAACATCAAGCAGCAACAATGATACTTCAGAATTCAGAAGGAGTGGCAAGCTTTCCAATCACGGCCACCAACCAATCAAAATAACGAGATTTAGCTGCTGTTTAGGCATCTGTTGATTTTGGAGAGTAAATAAAGCAAAAGTGCAACAACAACAGCAACAGCAGATAAGTTTAGCTACTGTTTAGGCATCACATAGTGACAAGCTTACGAATGGATGTAATATGATAAGTCATCACTCATCACTACATTTTTCAGATAAGTTTGGACAGGAACAGCAGAAATATCACACCCACAAACAATTCATTTGGACAGCAAGCACTGGACTAAATTTGGACAGTAAAAATAACTAAATTTGGACAGCATTTCCTTTGTTTTTTGGACATCAAAACAACTGATTTTGACAGGAAACATAGCACAAATCAGGGTAAGCACAAATATCACATCCACAAACATAAGGTCTTATCATCATTGAACGACACGATTACAAACTTGCAATGACAATTCCAAGTCCATGTCAATTGACAAGTTGAACATAACACAAATGAGAGGTTCATCTCCAAGCTAGCAGTGACATTTCACAGTTCATGACTTGACAAGTTCCAACATAACACAAATGCAAAAGTAGCCTTCCCATGAGAAAGATCACTTTGACATTCATCTCCAAAATAGCAAGATCAACATCCACATGATGAACGTCTACAAGTAAGATAAGCAACATTCACATAAATAATGTTTGGTATCGTATGACAAGTGAAACATGTAGGAAGAATTGTTACCAATCGTTGATCTCCTCCACGATGGGTAACTTGATGGTCTCAACATCATCCTCTTCATTCTCATCCCTCGGCTACAAGTGTGGAAGTTAGACAAATGCTCACATCACATACAACAAGACCAAAATAGAAAGAAAAAAAGGTAAGGAAAATATAGCAAACATACCACCAAATTCAAGTCGACATGCGCACCCTTGATATAACTTGCACCACAAACTAATGCCTCCACCATAACCGGTATTAATGAACTCCTATAGTCATCTAATACGACACAAGTTGACAAAGTAGTTCGAGGATGAGAAGTTGACAAGTTTATATCCAAAGTTCAATAGTACGAGTTGACATACCTAAAATCCTTCCGGTCGTGCTGAAGGTTGATTACGAAGACACGGAGGTAGCTGGGATAGTAAGGAACCTCCTGGCTATCTTGGCCATAATTGGGTACCTAGGAGCATTGTCTTTCCACCAACCAAGAAGATCAAGAGCCTTGTTGCGAGGAGCAACATCATCCTCTAAGTAGTTCCTCAACTCACTCTTTGATATTCTTGTTGAACGGGACGATAAGAAGGACTCGTACCCAGCTTGAACCGGGATACTAGGAATGTTTGTAGACGAAGATGAACCGTCTCCATTTCCAGCTCGCTTATCTTGGGCAACACATTTGTCATACAAGGTCTCCAACTCTTTCTCCACGATTTTGATCTCAGTCCTAGACCTCGTACTTCCTTTTCCATATAGTTCTCCAAAGGCCCACTCTATGTAATTCATCTTGTACCTGGGATCAAAGATGATAGCATTGGACTAAATTAGCAGGCATATGAGTAAAAACAACAAGCATTGGAGTAAAACAGCAACCATATGTGTAAAAACAGCAACCATTGGAGTAAAAACAGCAAGCATATGTACCGTGGATCAAAGATGGTTGCAATCACCATGGCATTGTTCTTTTCTTCCCAATATTTGTCAAACTTCTCCAACATTGATTCACCCATTTCCTTATAGTGGTCACTATCACTAGCCATTGCATGTTTGATTGCAATCTTGACGCCAACAATGTATGGGTAGAAGATGTTTGAAGTGGGATATAAACTTCCTGAAAATGCTTTTGTCACCTCAGCCAAACTCTCAAGCAATGGAGAGATAAGGTCATACATGTCCCACTCTGCGTTTGTCGGCGCCCAAGCATAGTTGGCATTGGAACCAGCATGAGAGGTCAAGGCTTCCTTATATCGACGGGCAGTGCTAATCATCTTATAGGTTGAACTCCACCTTGTTTGACAATCCAGGTGTAAAAGATTACCAACTTTGACACCCAAGCTTTTGCAAGTGGCAACAAAAGCATGGAGACGAGAAGGTGACCTCTTGAAGTACTTCACCGTCTCTCTCAAGCTCTTTATCAAATTATCTAAGACCGCTGTCCCATCTTGCACCACCAAGTTGAGGATGTGTGCACAACAACGGATATGAAAATATTGGCCTTGAAAGTCATTACCTACAAAAGACAACTTCTATATGAGCAAAAATAGCAAGAATGTGAGCAAAAACAGCAAGCATGTGAGCAAAAACAGTAAGCATATGAGCACAAATAGCTTCTATATTAGCATAATTAAACAGCAAGCATATGAGCACAAAACAGCAAGCATGTGAGCATAAACAGCATACAATCATACCTCTCCGAAACAAGAACTTGGCCTTCAAAGCATCGATCGCACCATCATTGTTTGAAGCGTTGTCAAGTGTGACGGACATAATTTTGGTCTCAATATTCCATTCTGTCACACACGCATAGAGAGCATCCGCATTGACATTTCCAGAGTGAGGAGGATCCAACTCTATGAAAGCAAGCACACGGGTTTGCAACTTCCAATTCAAATCTATATAGTGTGCAACCACACACATGTAAGATAAGGTTTGGTTGCTTGTCCAGAAATCTGTAGTTAGACATATGGAGCTCACACCCTTTAGGAGAGGAGTGCTTAGGAAAGAAGGAAATCGTAGCCATATTCAGATTCTTCCATGACTGTTAAATTTGAAGGAATAACTTATTGTATCAAAGACTATAATTTCATACAGAAAACATATCATGTGAAAACAGAAATATATGAGTATGGCAGGCAAGGTTTTGGTTACCGATCGATATTTCCACTTACCGAGCGGTTACCGCGAATTTCCATGACCCTCGGTAAATGGACATATCGAGCAAATAATACCGGGCTTTTTGAATTTCGGTCGGCCCAGCCAGAGCCAGAGAAGGCACGACCGCACGGCCTGCTCGCTAATCGCTACTCACACAGCCACGGTCTCACGCAAGAAACCTTGCAGCTGCGTCTTTCTCCCCAAATCGAGATCCGGCAAAAATTTGGCGGCTGGCCGGAGTGAGACGGCGACGGCGGCGCCCAAATCCCCCCACCCTTAACTCTCTTTCGACGGCAGCGTGACCGTTCTCTCGTGGCTCAACCTGACCTGGGGCAAGCCATGGGATCCGCCTCGTCGTCCCGCTCCAAGGCCGCCAACGCCACTCGTGAGGCCAAGGGAGGTGGAGGAGGACCGGCGCTGCGGCGCCCTTGTCCTCGTCCTCGGAGGGCAGCCGGCGCGCTCGTGCTGCCGCCACCGCCGCCGTCGAGGCCTGCCCCTGCCAGAACTGTAAGTAAGGGTGGACACGGTCCGGGCCGGTCCGGTCCCGGTCCGAGCCGTCATTTGGACCGGCCGCCGGCGGTCCGGTCCGGGCGGGTCCGGTCCCGGTCCGAGCCGTCATTTGGACCGGCCGCCGGCGGTCCGGTCCGGACCGGACCGAGCTGTCCAACGAGCTGCTTTTCTGGGACCGGACCGTTTGGGGGTCAGCTCGGTTAAGCCCGAGAGGACCGAATGGACCGGCCAGTCATGTTGCCTGGCAGTCTGTTTTTTGCTGCGTTTAGGTCCTACAAGCTTGGTATATACGTGTATAGTCGGGCGCCGGCCGCGACGTCGACTGGTACGCACGTACACATACGTTGCACGGGCGTTTGGATACATATACGTATGGCTGGCCAGTATGCGAGTATTCGAGTACACATACATGTACACCGGTAGTCCGGCACGGGTATTCGGACACGTATAGGCCTGGCCTCCAGGACGTAAGTGCTAGTACGTGAATACCCTGGCCATGCACGTACATGCAAGTACGTGCACATGCACTAAGGGCATGCACGAAGGGGCGTGTATAGCTCCATCACCCAACAGGGACACACACATGAGGGAGTCGTGTACTTAGGAAACTCATTCATATCTAAGAATATATTTTCTTGTTAAGTCACGTGCAAAAGTACGTCAAACATCAAGCAGCAACAATGATACTTCAGAATTCAGAAGGAGTGGCAAGCTTTCCAATCACGGCCACCAACCAATCAAAATAACGAGATTTAGCTGCTGTTTAGGCATCTGTTGATTTTGGAGAGTAAATAAAGCAAAAGTGCAACAACAACAGCAACAGCAGATAAGTTTAGCTACTGTTTAGGCATCACATAGTGACAAGCTTACGAATGGATGTAATATGATAAGTCATCACTCATCACTACATTTTTCAGATAAGTTTGGACAGGAACAGCAGAAATATCACACCCACAAACAATTCATTTGGACAGCAAGCACTGGACTAAATTTGGACAGTAAAAATAACTAAATTCGGACAGCATTTCCTTTGTTTTTTGGACATCAAAACAACTGATTTTGACAGGAAACATAGCACAAATCAGGGTAAGCACAAATATCACATCCACAAACATAAGGTCTTATCATCATTGAACGACACGATTACAAACTTGCAATGACAATTCCAAGTCCATGTCAATTGACAAGTTGAACATAACACAAATGAGAGGTTCATCTCCAAGCTAGCAGTGACATTTCACAGTTCATGACTTGACAAGTTCCAACATAACACAAATGCAAAAGTAGCCTTCCCATGAGAAAGATCACTTTGACATTCATCTCCAAAATAGCAAGATCAACATCCACATGATGAACGTCTACAAGTAAGATAAGCAACATTCACATAAATAATGTTTGGTATCGTATGACAAGTGAAACATGTAGGAAGAATTGTTACCAATCGTTGATCTCCTCCACGATGGGTAACTTGATGGTCTCAACATCATCCTCTTCATTCTCATCCCTCGGCTACAAGTGTGGAAGTTAGACAAATGCTCACATCACATACAACAAGACCAAAATAGAAAGAAAAAAAGGTAAGGAAAATATAGCAAACATACCACCAGATTCAAGTCGACATGCGCACCCTTGATATAACTTGCACCACAAACTAATGCCTCCACCATAACCGGTTTTAATGAACTCCTATAGTCATCTAATACGACACAAGTTGACAAAGTAGTTCGAGGATGAGAAGTTGACAAGTTTATATCCAAAGTCCAATAGTACGAGTTGACATACCTAAAATCCTTCCGGTCGTGCTGAAGGTTGATTACGAAGACACGGAGGTAGCTGGGATAGTAAGGAACCTCCTGGCTATCTTGGCCATAATTGGGTACCTAGGAGCATTGTCTTTCCACCAACCAAGAAGATCAAGAGCCTTGTTGCGAGGAGCAACATCATCCTCTAAGTAGTTCCTCAACTCACTCTTTGATATTCTTGTTGAACGGGACGATAAGAAGGACTCGTACCCAGCTTGAACCGGGATACTAGGAATGTTTGTAGACGAAGATGAACCGTCTCCATTTCCAGCTCGCTTATCTTGGGCAACACATTTGTCATACAAGGTCTCCAACTCTTTCTCCACGATTTTGATCTCAGTCCTAGACCTCGTACTTCCTTTTCCATATAGTTCTCCAAAGGCCCACTCTATGTAATTCATCTTGTACCTGGGATCAAAGATGATAGCATTGGACTAAATTAGCAGGCATATGAGTAAAAACAACAAGCATTGGAGTAAAACAGCAACCATATGTGTAAAAACAGCAACCATTGGAGTAAAAACAGCAAGCATATGTACCGTGGATCAAAGATGGTTGCAATCACCATGGCATTGTTCTTTTCTTCCCAATATTTGTCAAACTTCTCCAACATTGATTCACCCATTTCCTTATAGTGGTCACTATCACTAGCCATTGCATGTTTGATTGCAATCTTGACGCCAACAATGTATGGGTAGAAGATGTTTGAAGTGGGATATAAACTTCCTGAAAATGCTTTTGTCACCTCAGCCAAACTCTCAAGCAATGGAGAGATAAGGTCATACATGTCCCACTCTGCGTTTGTCGGCGCCCAAGCATAGTTGGCATTGGAACCAGCATGAGAGGTCAAGGCTTCCTTATATCGACGGGCAGTGCTAATCATCTTATAGGTTGAACTCCACCTTGTTTGACAATCCAGGTGTAAAAGATTACCAACTTTGACACCCAAGCTTTTGCAAGTGGCAACAAAAGCATGGAGACGAGAAGGTGACCTCTTGAAGTACTTCACCGTCTCTCTCAAGCTCTTTATCAAATTATCTAAGACCGCTGTCCCATCTTGCACCACCAAGTTGAGGATGTGTGCACAACAACGGATATGAAAATATTGGCCTTGAAAGTCATTACCTACAAAAGACAACTTCTATATGAGCAAAAATAGCAAGAATGTGAGCAAAAACAGCAAGCATGTGAGCAAAAACAGTAAGCATATGAGCACAAATAGCTTCTATATTAGCATAATTAAACAGCAAGCATATGAGCACAAAACAGCAAGCATGTGAGCATAAACAGCATACAATCATACCTCTCCGAAACAAGAACTTGGCCTTCAAAGCATCGATCGCACCATCATTGTTTGAAGCGTTGTCAAGTGTGACGGACATAATTTTGGTCTCAATATTCCATTCTGTCACACACGCATAGAGAGCATCCGCAATGACATTTCCAGAGTGAGGAGGATCCAACTCTATGAAAGCAAGCACACGGGTTTGCAACTTCCAATTCCCATCTATATAGTGTGCAACCACACACATGTAAGATAAGGTTTGGTTGCTTGTCCACAAATCTGTAGTTAGACATATGGAGCTCACACCCTTTAGGAGAGGAGTGCTTAGGAAAGAAGGAAATCGTAGCCATATTCAGATTCTTCCATGACTGTTAAATTTGAAGGAATAACTTATTGTATCAAAGACTATAATTTCATACAGAAAACATATCATGTGAAAACAGAAATATATGAGTATGGCAGGCAAGGTTTTGGTTACCGATCGATATTTCCACTTACCGAGCGGTTACCGCGAATTTCCATGACCCTCGGTAAATGGACATATCGAGCAAATAATACCGGGCTTTTTGAATTTCGGTCGGCCCAGCCAGAGCCAGAGAAGGCACGACCGCACGGCCTGCTCGCTAATCGCTACTCACACAGCCACGGTCTCACGCAAGAAACCTTGCAGCTGCGTCTTTCTCCCCAAATCGAGATCCGGCAAAAATTTGGCGGCTGGCCGGAGTGAGACGGCGACGGCGGCGCCCAAATCCCCCCGCCCTTAACTCTCTTTCGACGGCAGCGTGACCGTTCTCTCGTGGCTCAACCTGACCTGGGGCAAGCCATGGGATCCGCCTCGTCGTCCCGCTCCAAGGCCGCCAACGCCACTCGTGAGGCCAAGGGAGGTGGAGGAGGACCGGCGCTGCGGCGCCCTTGTCCTCGTCCTCGGAGGGCAGCCGGCGCGCTCGTGCTGCCGCCACCGCCGCCGTCGAGGCCTGCCCCTGCCAGAACTGTAAGTAAGGGTGGACACGGTCCGGGCCGGTCCGGTCCCGGTCCGAGCCGTCATTTGGACCGGCCGCCGGCGGTCCGGTCCGGGCCGGTCCGGTCCCGGTCCGAGCCGTCATTTGGACCGGCCGCCGGCGGTCCGGTCCGGACCGGACCGAGCTGTCCAACGAGCTGCTTTTCTGGGACCGGACCGTTTGGGGGTCAGCTCGGTTAAGCCCGAGAGGACCGAATGGACCGGCCAGTCATGTTGCCTGGCAGTCTGTTTTTTGCTGCGTTTAGGTCCTACAAGCTTGGTATATACGTGTATAGTCGGGCGCCGGCCGCGACGTCGACTGGTACGCACGTACACATACGTTGCACGGGCGTTTGGATACATATACGTATGGCTGGCCAGTATGCGAGTATTCGAGTACACATACATGTACACCGGTAGTCCGGCACGGGTATTCGGACACGTATAGGCCTGGCCTCCAGGACGTAAGTGCTAGTACGTGAATACCCTGGCCATGCACGTACATGCAAGTACGTGCACATGCACTAAGGGCATGCACGAAGGGGCGTGTATAGCTCCATCACCCAACAGGGACACACACATGAGGGAGTCGTGTACTTAGGAAACTCATTCATATCTAAGAATATATTTTCTTGTTAAGTCACGTGCAAAAGTACGTCAAACATCAAGCAGCAACAATGATACTTCAGAATTCAGAAGGAGTGGCAAGCTTTCCAATCACGGCCACCAACCAATCAAAATAACGAGATTTAGCTGCTGTTTAGGCATCTGTTGATTTTGGAGAGTAAATAAAGCAAAAGTGCAACAACAACAGCAACAGCAGATAAGTTTAGCTACTGTTTAGGCATCACATAGTGACAAGCTTACGAATGGATGTAATATGATAAGTCATCACTCATCACTACATTTTTCAGATAAGTTTGGACAGGAACAGCAGAAATATCACACCCACAAACAATTCATTTGGACAGCAAGCACTGGACTAAATTTGGACAGTAAAAATAACTAAATTCGGACAGCATTTCCTTTGTTTTTTGGACATCAAAACAACTGATTTTGACAGGAAACATAGCACAAATCAGGGTAAGCACAAATATCACATCCACAAACATAAGGTCTTATCATCATTGAACGACACGATTACAAACTTGCAATGACAATTCCAAGTCCATGTCAATTGACAAGTTGAACATAACACAAATGAGAGGTTCATCTCCAAGCTAGCAGTGACATTTCACAGTTCATGACTTGACAAGTTCCAACATAACACAAATGCAAAAGTAGCCTTCCCATGAGAAAGATCACTTTGACATTCATCTCCAAAATAGCAAGATCAACATCCACATGATGAACGTCTACAAGTAAGATAAGCAACATTCACATAAATAATGTTTGGTATCGTATGACAAGTGAAACATGTAGGAAGAATTGTTACCAATCGTTGATCTCCTCCACGATGGGTAACTTGATGGTCTCAACATCATCCTCTTCATTCTCATCCCTCGGCTACAAGTGTGGAAGTTAGACAAATGCTCACATCACATACAACTAGACCAAAATAGAAAGAAAAAAAGGTAAGGAAAATATAGCAAACATACCACCAGATTCAAGTCGACATGCGCACCCTTGATATAACTTGCACCACAAACTAATGCCTCCACCATAACCGGTTTTAATGAACTCCTATAGTCATCTAATATGACACAAGTTGACAAAGTAGTTCGAGGATGAGAAGTTGACAAGTTTATATCCAAAGTTCAATAGTACGAGTTGACATACCTAAAATCCTTCCGGTCGTGCTGAAGGTTGATTACGAAGACACGGAGGTAGCTGGGATAGTAAGGAACCTCCTGGCTATCTTGGCCATAATTGGGTACCTAGGAGCATTGTCTTTCCACCAACCAAGAAGATCAAGAGCCTTGTTGCGAGGAGCAACATCATCCTCTAAGTAGTTCCTCAACTCACTCTTTGATATTCTTGTTGAACGGGACGATAAGAAGGACTCGTACCCAGCTTGAACCGGGATACTAGGAATGTTTGTAGACGAAGATGAACCGTCTCCATTTCCAGCTCGCTTATCTTGGGCAACACATTTGTCATACAAGGTCTCCAACTCTTTCTCCACGATTTTGATCTCAGTCCTAGACCTCGTACTTCCTTTTCCATATAGTTCTCCAAAGGCCCACTCTATGTAATTCATCTTGTACCTGGGATCAAAGATGATAGCATTGGACTAAATTAGCAGGCATATGAGTAAAAACAACAAGCATTGGAGTAAAACAGCAACCATATGTGTAAAAACAGCAACTATTGGAGTAAAAACAGCAAGCATATGTACCGTGGATCAAAGATGGTTGCAATCACCATGGCATTGTTCTTTTCTTCCCAATATTTGTCAAACTTCTCCAACATTGATTCACCCATTTCCTTATAGTGGTCACTATCACTAGCCATTGCATGTTTGATTGCAATCTTGACGCCAACAATGTATGGGTAGAAGATGTTTGAAGTGGGATATAAACTTCCTGAAAATGCTTTTGTCACCTCAGCCAAACTCTCAAGCAATGGAGAGATAAGGTCATACATGTCCCACTCTGCGTTTGTTGGCGCCCAAGCATAGTTGGCATTGGAACCAGCATGAGAGGTCAAGGCTTCCTTATATCGACGGGCAGTGCTAATCATCTTATAGGTTGAACTCCACCTTGTTTGACAATCCAGGTGTAAAAGATTACCAACTTTGACACCCAAGCTTTTGCAAGTGGCAACAAAAGCATGGAGACGAGAAGGTGACCTCTTGAAGTACTTCACCGTCTCTCTCAAGCTCTTTATCAAATTATCTAAGACCGCTGTCCCATCTTGCACCACCAAGTTGAGGATGTGTGCACAACAACGGATATGAAAATATTGGCCTTGAAAGTCATTACCTACAAAAGACAACTTCTATATGAGCAAAAATAGCAAGAATGTGAGCAAAAACAGCAAGCATGTGAGCAAAAACAGTAAGCATATGAGCACAAATAGCTTCTATATTAGCATAATTAAACAGCAAGCATATGAGCACAAAACAGCAAGCATGTGAGCATAAACAGCATACAATCATACCTCTCCGAAACAAGAACTTGGCCTTCAAAGCATCGATCGCACCATCATTGTTTGAAGCGTTGTCAAGTGTGACGGACATAATTTTGGTCTCAATATTCCATTCTGTCACACACGCATAGAGAGCATCCGCAATGACATTTCCAGAGTGAGGAGGATCCAACTCTATGAAAGCAAGCACACGGGTTTGCAACTTCCAATTCCCATCTATATAGTGTGCAACCACACACATGTAAGATAAGGTTTGGTTGCTTGTCCACAAATCTGTAGTTAGACATATGGAGCTCACACCCTTTAGGAGAGGAGTGCTTAGGAAAGAAGGAAATCGTAGCCATATTCAGATTCTTCCATGACTGTTAAATTTGAAGGAATAACTTATTGTATCAAAGACTATAATTTCATACAGAAAACATATCATGTGAAAACAGAAATATATGAGTATGGCAGGCAAGGTTTTGGTTACCGATCGATATTTCCACTTACCGAGCGGTTACCGCGAATTTCCATGACCCTCGGTAAATGGACATATCGAGCAAATAATACCGGGCTTTTTGAATTTCGGTCGGCCCAGCCAGAGCCAGAGAAGGCACGACCGCACGGCCTGCTCGCTAGTCGCTACTCACACAGCCACGGTCTCACGCAAGAAACCTAGCAGCTGTGTCTTTCTCCCCAAATCGAGATCCGGCAAAAATTTGGCGGCTGGCCGGAGTGAGACGGCGACGGCGGCGCCCAAATCCCCCCGCCCTTAACTCTCTATCGACGGCAGCGTGACCGTTCTCACGCGGCTCAACCTGACCTGGGGCATGCCATGGGATCCGCCTCGTCGTCCCGCTCCAAGGCCGCCAACGCCACTCGTGAGGCCAAGGGAGGTGGGGGAGGACCGGCGCTGCGGCGCCCTTGTCCTCGTCCTCGGAGGGCAGCCGGCGCGCTCGTGCTGCCGCCACCGCCGCCGTCGAGGCCTGCCCCTGCCAGAACTGTAAGTAAGGGTGGACACGGTCCGGGCCGGTCCGGTCCCGGTCCGAGCCGTCATTTGGACCGGCCGCCGGCGGTCCGGTCCGGGCCGGTCCGGTCCCGGTCCGAGCCGTCATTTGGACCGGCCGCCGGCGGTCCGGTCCGGACCGGACCGAGCTGTCCAACGAGCTGCTTTTCTGGGACCGGACCGTTTGGGGGTCAGCTCGGTTAAGCCCGAGAGGACCGAATGGACCGGCCAGTCATGTTGCCTGGCAGTCTGTTTTTTGCTGCGTTTAGGTCCTACAAGCTTGGTATATACGTGTATAGTCGGGCGCCGGCCGCGACATCGACTGGTACGCACGTACACATACATTGCTCGGGCGTTTGGATACATATACGTATGGCTGGCCAGTATGCGAGTATTCGAGTACACATACATGTACACCGGTAGTCCGGCACGGGTATTCGGCCACGTATAGGCCTGGCCTCCAGGACGTAAGTGCTAGTACGTGAATACCCTGGCCATGCACGTACATGCAAGTACGTGCACATGCACTAAGGGCATGCACGAAGGGGCGTGTATAGCTCCATCACCCAACAGGGACACACACATGAGGGAGTCGTGTACTTAGGAAACTCATTCATATCTAAGAATATATTTTCTTGTTAAGTCACGTGCAAAAGTACGTCAAACATCAAGCAGCAACAATGATACTTCAGAATTCAGAAGGAGTGGCAAGCTTTCCAATCACGGCCACCAACCAATCAAAATAACGAGATTTAGCTGCTGTTTAGGCATCTGTTGATTTTGGAGAGTAAATAAAGCAAAAGTGCAACAACAACAGCAACAGCAGATAAGTTTAGCTACTGTTTAGGCATCACATAGTGACAAGCTTACGAATGGATGTAATATGATAAGTCATCACTCATCACTACATTTTTCAGATAAGTTTGGACAGGAACAGCAGAAATATCACACCCACAAACAATTCATTTGGACAGCAAGCACTGGACTAAATTTGGACAGTAAAAATAACTAAATTCGGACAGCATTTCCTTTGTTTTTTGGATATCAAAACAACTGATTTTGACAGGAAACATAGCACAAATCAGGGTAAGCACAAATATCACATCCACAAACATAAGGTCTTATCATCATTGAACGACACGATTACAAACTTGCAATGACAATTCCAAGTCCATGTCAATTGACAAGTTGAACATAACACAAATGAGAGGTTCATCTCCAAGCTAGCAGTGACATTTCACAGTTCATGACTTGACAAGTTCCAACATAACACAAATGCAAAAGTAGCCTTCCCATGAGAAAGATCACTTTGACATTCATCTCCAAAATAGCAAGATCAACATCCACATGATGAACGTCTATAAGTAAGATAAGCAACATTCACATAAATAATGTTTGGTATCGTATGACAAGTGAAACATGTAGGAAGAATTGTTACCAATCGTTGATCTCCTCCACGATGGGTAACTTGATGGTCTCAACATCATCCTCTTCATTCTCATCCCTCGGCTACAAGTGTGGAAGTTAGACAAATGCTCACATCACATACAACAAGACCAAAATAGAAAGAAAAAAAGGTAAGGAAAATATAGCAAACATACCACCAGATTCAAGTCGACATGCGCACCCTTGATATAACTTGCACCACAAACTAATGCCTCCACCATAACCGGTTTGAATGAACTCCTATAGTCATCTAATACGACACAAGTTGACAAAGTAGTTCGAGGATGAGAAGTTGACAAGTTTATATCCAAAGTTCAATAGTATGAGTTGATATACCTAAAATCCTTCCGGTCGTGCTGAAGGTTGATTACGAAGACACGGAGGTAGCTGGGATAGTAAGGAACCTCCTGGCTATCTTGGCCATAATTGGGTACCTAGGAGCATTGTCTTTCCACCAACCAAGAAGATCAAGAGCCTTGTTGCGAGGAGCAACATCATCCTCTAAGTAGTTCCTCAACTCACTCTTTGATATTCTTGTTGAACGGGACGATAAGAAGGACTCGTACCCAGCTTGAACCGGGATACTAGGAATGTTTGTAGATGAAGATGAACCGTCTCCATTTCCAGCTCGCTTATCTTGGGCAACACATTTTTCATACAAGGTCTCCAACTCTTTCTCCACGATTTTGATCTCAGTCCTAGACCTCGTACTTCCTTTTCCATATAGTTCTCCAAAGGCCCACTCTATGTAATTCATTTTGTACCTGGGATCAAAGATGATAGCATTGGACTAAATTAGCAGGCATATGAGTAAAAACAACAAGCATTGGAGAAAAACAGCAACCATATGTGTAAAAACAGCAACCATTGGAGTAAAAACAGCAAGCATATGTACCGTGGATCAAAGATGGTTGCAATCACCATGGCATTGTTCTTTTCTTCCCAATATTTGTCAAACTTCTCCAACATTGATTCACCCATTTCCTGATAGTGGTCACTATCACTAGCCATTGCATGTTTGATTGCAATCTTGACGCCAACAATGTATGGGTAGAAGATGTTTGAAGTGGGATATAAACTTCCTGAAAATGCTTTTGTCACCTCAGCCAAACTCTCAAGCAATGGAGAGATAAGGTCATACATGTCCCACTCTGCGTTTGTCGGCGCCCAAGCATAGTTGGCATTGGAACCAGCATGAGAGGTCAAGGCTTCCTTATATCGACGGGCAGTGCTAATCATCTTATAGGTTGAACTCCACCTTGTTTGACAATCCAGGTGTAAAAGATTACCAACTTTGACACCCAAGCTTTTGCAAATGGCAACAAAAGCATGGAGACGAGAAGGTGACCTCTTGAAGTACTTCACCGTCTCTCTCAAGCTCTTTATCAAATTATCTAAGACCGCTGTCCCATCTTGCACCACCAAGTTGAGGATGTGTGCACAACAACGGATATGAAAATATTGGCCTTGAAAGTCATTACCTACAAAAGACAACTTCTATATGAGCAAAAACAGCAAGAATGTGAGCAAAAACAGCAAGCATGTGAGCAAAAACAGTAAGCATATGAGTACAAATAGCTTCTATATTAGCATAATTAAACAGCAAGCATATGAGCACAAAACAGCAAGCATGTGAGCATAAACAGCATACAATCATACCTCTCCGAAACAAGAACTTGGCCTTCAAAGCATCGATCGCACCATCATTGTTTGAAGCGTTGTCAAGTGTGACGGACATAATTTTGGTCTCAATATTCCATTCTGTCACACACGCATAGAGAGCATCCTCACTGACATTTCCAGAGTGAGGAGGATCCAACTCTATGAAAGCAAGCACACGGGTTTGCAACTTCCAAATCCCATCTATATAGTGTGCAACCACACACATGTAAGATAAGGTTTGGTTGCTTGTCCAGAAATCTGTAGTTAGACATATGGAGCTCACACCCTTTAGGAGAGGAGTGCTTAGGAAAGAAGGAAATCGTAGCCATATTCAGATTCTTCCATGACTGTTAAATTTGAAGGAATAACTTATTGTATCAAAGACTATAATTTCATACAGAAAACATATCATGTGAAAACAGAAATATATGAGTATGGCAGGCAAGGTTTTGGTTACCGATCGATATTTCCACTTACCGAGCGGTTACCGCGAATTTCCATGACCCTCGGTAAATGGACATATCGAGCAAATAATACCGGGCTTTTTGAATTTCGGTCGGCCCAGCCAGAGCCAGAGAAGGCACGACCGCACGGCCTGCTCGCTAATCGCTACTCACACAGCCACGGTCTCACGCAAGAAACCTTGCAGCTGCGTCTTTCTCCCCAAATCGAGATCCGGCAAAAATTTGGCGGCTGGCCGGAGTGAGACGGCGACGGCGGCGCCCAAATCCCCCCACCCTTAACTCTCTTTCGACGGCAGCGTGACCGTTCTCTCGCGGCTCAACCTGACCTGGGGCAAGCCATGGGATCCGCCTCGTCGTCCCGCTCCAAGGCCGCCAACGCCACTCGTGAGGCCAAGGGAGGTGGAGGAGGACCGGCGCTGCGGCGCCCTTGTCCTCGTCCTCGGAGGGCAGCCGGCGCGCTCGTGCTGCCGCCACCGCCGCCGTCGAGGCCTGCCCCTGCCAGAACTGTAAGTAAGGGTGGACACGGTCCGGGCCGGTCCGGTCCCGGTCCGAGCCGTCATTTGGACCGGCCGCCGGCGGTCCGGTCCGGACCGGACCGAGCTGTCCAACGAGCTGCTTTTCTGGGACCGGACCGTTTGGGGGTAAGCTCGGTTAAGCCCGAGAGGACCGAATGGACCGGCCAGTCATGTTGACTGGCAGTCTGTTTTTTGCCGCGTTTAGGTCCTACAAGCTTGGTATATACGTGTATAGTCGGGCGCCGGCCGCGACGTCGACTGGTACGCACGTACACATACGTTGCACGGGCGTTTGGATACATATACGTATGGCTGGCCAGTATGCGAGTATTCGAGTACACATACATGTACACCGGTAGTCCGGCACGGGTATTCGGCCACGTATAGGCCTGGCCTCCAGGACGTAAGTGCTAGTACGTGAATACCCTGGCCATGCACGTACATGCAAGTACGTGCACATGCACTAAGGGCATGCACGAAGGGGCGTGTATAGCTCCATCACCCAACAGGGACACACACATGAGGGAGTCGTGTACTTAGGAAACTCATTCATATCTAAGAATATATTTTCTTGTTAAGTCACGTGCAAAAGTACGTCAAACATCAAGCAGCAACAATGATACTTCAGAATTCAGAAGGAGTGGCAAGCTTTCCAATCACGGCCACCAACCAATCAAAATAACGAGATTTAGCTGCTGTTTAGGCATCTGTTGATTTTGGAGAGTAAATAAAGCAAAAGTGCAACAACAACAGCAACAGCAGATAAGTTTAGCTACTGTTTAGGCATCACATAGTGACAAGCTTACGAATGGATGTAATATGATAAGTCATCACTCATCACTACATTTTTCAGATAAGTTTGGACAGGAACAGCAGAAATATCACACCCACAAACAATTCATTTGGACAGCAAGCACTGGACTAAATTTGGACAGTAAAAATAACTAAATTCGGACAGCATTTCCTTTGTTTTTTGGACATCAAAACAACTGATTTTGACAGGAAACATAGCACAAATCAGGGTAAGCACAAATATCACATCCACAAACATAAGGTCTTATCATCATTGAACGACACGATTACAAACTTGCAATGACAATTCCAAGTCCATGTCAATTGACAAGTTGAACATAACACAAATGAGAGGTTCATCTCCAAGCTAGCAGTGACATTTCACAGTTCATGACTTGACAAGTTCCAACATAACACAAATGCAAAAGTAGCCTTCCCATGAGAAAGATCACTTTGACATTCATCTCCAAAATAGCAAGATCAACATCCACATGATGAACGTCTACAAGTAAGATAAGCAACATTCACATAAATAATGTTTGGTATCGTATGACAAGTGAAACATGTAGGAAGAATTGTTACCAATCGTTGATCTCCTCCACGATGGGTAACTTGATGGTCTCAACATCATCCTCTTCATTCTCATCCCTCGGCTACAAGTGTGGAAGTTAGACAAATGCTCACATCACATACAACAAGACCAAAATAGAAAGAAAAAAAGGTAAGGAAAATATAGCAAACATACCACCAGATTCAAGTCGACATGCGCACCCTTGATATAACTTGCACCACAAACTAATGCCTCCACCATAACCGGTTTTAATGAACTCCTATAGTCATCTAATACGACACAAGTTGACAAAGTAGTTCGAGGATGAGAAGTTGACAAGTTTATATCCAAAGTTCAATAGTACGAGTTGACATACCTAAAATCCTTCCGGTCGTGCTGAAGGTTGATTACGAAGACACGGAGGTAGCTGGGATAGTAAGGAACCTCCTGGCTATCTTGGCCATAATTGGGTACCTAGGAGCATTGTCTTTCCACCAACCAAGAAGATCAAGAGCCTTGTTGCGAGGAGCAACATCATCCTCTAAGTAGTTCCTCAACTCACTCTTTGATATTCTTGTTGAACGGGACGATAAGAAGGACTCGTACCCAGCTTGAACCGGGATACTAGGAATGTTTGTAGACGAAGATGAACCGTCTCCATTTCCAGCTCGCTTATCTAGGGCAACACATTTGTCATACAAGGTCTCCAACTCTTTCTCCACGATTTTGATCTCAGTCCTAGACCTCGTACTTCCTTTTCCATATAGTTCTCCAAAGGCCCACTCTATGTAATTCATCTTGTACCTGGGATCAAAGATGATAGCATTGGACTAAATTAGCAGGCATATGAGTAAAAACAACAAGCATTGGAGTAAAACAGCAACCATATGTGTAAAAACAGCAACCATTGGAGTAAAAACAGCAAGCATATGTACCGTGGATCAAAGATGGTTGCAATCACCATGGCATTGTTCTTTTCTTCCCAATATTTGTCAAACTTCTCCAACATTGATTCACCCATTTCCTTATAGTGGTCACTATCACTAGCCATTGCATGTTTGATTGCAATCTTGACGCCAACAATGTATGGGTAGAAGATGTTTGAAGTGGGATATAAACTTCCTGAAAATGCTTTTGTCACCTCAGCCAAACTCTCAAGCAATGGAGAGATAAGGTCATACATGTCCCACTCTGCGTTTGTCGGCGCCCAAGCATAGTTGGCATTGGAACCAGCATGAGAGGTCAAGGCTTCCTTATATCGACGGGCAGTGCTAATCATCTTATAGGTTGAACTCCACCTTGTTTGACAATCCAGGTGTAAAAGATTACCAACTTTGACACCCAAGCTTTTGCAAGTGGCAACAAAAGCATGGAGACGAGAAGGTGACCTCTTGAAGTACTTCACCGTCTCTCTCAAGCTCTTTATCAAATTATCTAAGACCGCTGTCCCATCTTGCACCACCAAGTTGAGGATGTGTGCATAACAACGGATATGAAAATATTGGCCTTGAAAGTCATTACCTACAAAAGACAACTTCTATATGAGCAAAAACAGCAAGAATGTGAGCAAAAACAGCAAGCATGTGAGCAAAAACAGTAAGCATATGAGCACAAATAGCTTCTATATTAGCATAAACAGCAAGCATATGAGCACAAAACAGCAAGCATGTGAGCATAAACAGCATACAATCATACCTCTCCGAAACAAGAACTTGGCCTTCAAAGCATCGATCGCACCATCATTGTTTGAAGCATTGTCAAGTGTGACGGACATAATTTTGGTCTCAATATTCCATTCTGTCACACACGCATAGAGAGCATCCGCAATGACATTTCCAGAGTGAGGAGGATCCAACTCTATGAAAGCAAGCACACGGGTTTGCAACTTCCAATTCCCATCTATATAGTGTGCAACCACACACATGTAAGATAAGGTTTGGTTGCTTGTCCACAAATCTGTAGTTAGACATATGGAGCTCACACCCTTTAGGAGAGGAGTGCTTAGGAAAGAAGGAAATCGTAGCCATATTCAGATTCTTCCATTACTGTTAAATTTGAAGGAATAACTTATTGTATCAAAGGCTATAATTTCATACAGAAAACATATCATGTGAAAACAGAAATATATGAGTATGGCAGGCAAGGTTTTGGTTACCGATCGATATTTCCACTTACCGAGCGGTTACCACGAATTTCCATGACCCTCGGTAAATGGACATATCGAGCAAATAATACCGGGCTTTTTGAATTTCGGTCGGCCCAGCCAGAGCCAGAGAAGGCACGACCGCACGGCCTGCTCGCTAGTCGCTACTCACACAGCCACGGTCTCACGCAAGAAACCTAGAAGCTGCGTCTTTCTCCCCAAATCGAGATCCGGCAAAAATTTGGCGGCTGGCCGGAGTGAGACGGCGACGGCGGCGCCCAAATCCCCCCGCCCTTAACTCTCTTTCGACGGCAGCGTGACCGTTCTCTCGCGGCTCAACCTGACCTGGGGCAAGCCATGGGATCCGCCTCGTCGTCCCGCTCCAAGGCCGCCAACGCCACTCGTGAGGCCAAGGGAGGTGGAGGAGGACCGGCGCTGCGGCGCCCTTGTCCTCGTCCTCGGAGGGCAGCCGGCGCGCTCGTGCTGCCGCCACCGCCGCCGTCGAGGCCTGCCCCTGCCAGAACTGTAAGTAAGGGTGGACACGGTCCGGGCCGTTCCGGTCCCGGTCCGAGCCGTCATTTGGACCGGCCGCCGGCGGTCCGGTCCGGACCGGACCGAGCTGTCCAACGAGCTGCTTTTCTGGGACCGCACCGTTTGGGGGTCAGCTCGGTTAAGCCCGAGAGGACCGAATGGACCGGCCAGTCATGTTGCCTGGCAGTCTGTTTTTTGCTGCGTTTAGGTCCTACAAGCTTGGTATATACGTGTATAGTCGGGCGCCGGCCGCGACGTCGACTGGTACGCACGTACACATACGTTGCACGGGCGTTTGGATACATATACGTATGGCTGGCCAGTATGCGAGTATTCGAGTACACATACATGTACACCGGTAGTCCGGCACGGGTATTCGGCCACGTATAGGCCTGGCCTCCAGCACGTAAGTGCTAGTACGTGAATACCCTGGCCATGCACGTACATGCAAGTACGTGCACATGCATTAAGGGCATGCACGAAGGGGCGTGTATAGCTCCATCACCCAACAGGGACACACACATGAGGGAGTCGTGTACTTAGGAAACTCATTCATATCTAAGAATATATTTTCTTGTTAAGTCACGTGCAAAAGTACGTCAAACATCAAGCAGCAACAATGATACTTCAGAATTCAGAAGGAGTGGCAAGCTTTCCAATCACGGCCACCAACCAATCAAAATAACGAGATTTAGCTGCTGTTTAGGCATCTGTTGATTTTGGAGAGTAAATAAAGCAAAAGTGCAACAACAACAGCAACAGCAGATAAGTTTAGCTACTGTTTAGGCATCACATAGTGACAAGCTTACGAATGGATGTAATATGATAAGTCATCACTCATCACTACATTTTTCAGATAAGTTTGGACAGGAACAGCAGATATATCACACCCACAAACAATTCATTTGGACAGCAAGCACTGGACTAAATTTGGACAGTAAAAATAACTAAATTCGGACAGCATTTCCTTTGTTTTTTGGACATCAAAACAACTGATTTTGACAGGAAACATAGCACAAATCAGGGTAAGCACAAATATCACATCCACAAACATAAGGTCTTATCATCATTGAACGACACGATTACAAACTTGCAATGACAATTCCAAGTCCATGTCAATTGACAAGTTGAACATAACACAAATGAGAGGTTCATCTCCAAGCTAGCAGTGACATTTCACAGTTCATGACTTGACAAGTTCCAACATAACACAAATGCAAAAGTAGCCTTCCCATGAGAAAGATCACTTTGACATTCATCTCCAAAATAGCAAGATCAACATCCACATGATGAACGTCTACAAGTAAGATAAGCAACATTCACATAAATAATGTTTGGTATCGTATGACAAGTGAAACATGTAGGAAGAATTGTTACCAATCGTTGATCTCCTCCACGATGGGTAACTTGATGGTCTCAACATCATCCTCTTCATTCTCATCCCTCGGCTACAAGTGTGGAAGTTAGACAAATGCTCACATCACATACAATAAGACCAAAATAGAAAGAAAAAAAGGTAAGGAAAATATAGCAAACATACCACCAGATTCAAGTCGACATGCGCACCCTTGATATAACTTGCACCACAAACTAATGCCTCCACCATAACCGGTTTTAATGAACTCCTATAGTCATCTAATACGACACAAGTTGACAAAGTAGTTCGAGGATGAGAAGTTGACAAGTTTATATCCAAAGTTCAATAGTACGAGTTGACATACCTAAAATCCTTCCGGTCGTGCTGAAGGTTGATTACGAAGACACGGAGGTAGCTGGGATAGTAAGGAACCTCCTGGCTATCTTGGCCATAATTGGGTACCTAGGAGCATTGTCTTTCCACCAACCAAGAAGATCAAGAGCCTTGTTGCGAGGAGCAACATCATCCTCTAAGTAGTTCCTCAACTCACTCTTTGATATTCTTGTTGAACGGGACGATAAGAAGGACTCGTACCCAGCTTGAACCGGGATACTAGGAATGTTTGTAGACGAAGATGAACCGTCTCCATTTCCAGCTCGCTTATCTTGGGCAACACATTTGTCATACAAGGTCTCCAACTCTTTCTCCACGATTTTGATCTCAGTCCTAGACCTCGTACTTCCTTTTCCATATAGTTCTCCAAAGGCCCACTCTATGTAATTCATCTTGTACCTGGGATCAAAGATGATAGCATTGGACTAAATTAGCAGGCATATGAGTAAAACCAACAAGCATTGGAGTAAAACAGCAACCATATGTGAAAAACAGCAACCATTGGAGTAAAAACAGCAAGCATATGTACCGTGGATCAAAGATGGTTGCAATCACCATGGCATTGTTCTTTTCTTCCCAATATTTGTCAAACTTCTCCAACATTGATTCACCCATTTTCTTATAGTGGTCACTATCACTAGCCATTGCATGTTTGATTGCAATCTTGACGCCAACAATGTATGGGTAGAAGATGTTTGAAGTGGGATATAAACTTCCTGAAAATGCTTTTGTCACCTCAGCCAAACTCTCAAGCAATGGAGAGATAAGGTCATACATGTCCCACTCTGCGTTTGTCGGCGCCCAAGCATAGTTGGCATTGGAACCAGCATGAGAGGTCAAGGCTTCCTTATATCGACGGGCAGTGCTAATCATCTTATAGGTTGAACTCCACCTTGTTTGACAATCCAGGTGTAAAAGATTACCAACTTTGACACCCAAGCTTTTGCAAGTGGCAACAAAAGCATGGAGACGAGAAGGTGACCTCTTGAAGTACTTCACCGTCTCTCTCAAGCTCTTTATCAAATTATCTAAGACCGCTGTCCCATCTTGCACCACCAAGTTGAGGATGTGACCTCTTGAATTCGGATGTAACTTTTCGCGTAGATGCTTTTTCATATAAAAAACTTTTTCATCGGAGTTCGTATGCAAAAGTTATGCCCATTTTACAAATTCTCAAGAGATTTTGCAAAAAAAGTCGAAATTCATGTTTGTAAATTTTGCGTACAACTAGACCACAAATCATATGGGAATCTTATTTTTTTTTTTTTGACATTTCTATAATTT
Organism: Elymus sibiricus; assembly: GCA_039707655.1. Taxonomy (NCBI): domain Eukaryota; kingdom Viridiplantae; phylum Streptophyta; class Magnoliopsida; order Poales; family Poaceae; genus Elymus; species Elymus sibiricus. The sequence continues at coordinate 36,726,694 of CM077674.1, forward strand.
TCTTTTATTTTTTTTAAAACTGAAAAGGCGGTCCACGGGGGGGGTGTGTGCATTTGGTGAACCAGGGTTACTAATGGCGCACCACCCACAAATGCGCCATTAGTAACCCTGATTACTAATGGCGCACCAGCTTGAGGTGCGCCATTAGTAGTTTTGCAAAAAAAAATTATATATATATATATATAGTATATATATAGTAATGGCGCACTGTGTTGGAGGTGCGCCATTACTAGTTAAACTAGTAATGGCGCACTCTACCATGGTGCGCCATTAGTATTTTTGGAAAACTAAAAAAATAAAAAAAATTGTTACTAATGGCGCACCGTGGGTCCGGTGCGCCATTAGTGTCTACCACACTAATGGCGCACCAACTCATGGTGCGCCATTACTATATAGTAGTGGCGCACCAAGTGTCTGGTGCGCCATTAGTGGCCATATCATCTATAGCCCTTTTCCTAGTAGTGACCCTTAGAAAATTTCAGTTTTCATCTACCAGTTGCCCCGAGCCACCGTCCTCGTCCCCGTCGCCTCCCCGAGCCGCCGTCTTCGTCGCCGGCCCCGTCGCCTCCCCGAGCCGCCGTCCTCGTCCCCGTCGCCACCGTCCTCGTCCCCGTCGCCGCCGTCCTCGTCGCCTCCCCGTCGCCGCCGTCCTCGTCCCCGTCGCCGCCGTCCTCGTCGCCTCCCCGTCGCCGCCGTCCTCGTCCCCGTCGCCTCCCCGTCGCCGCCGTCCTCGTCGCCTCCCCGAGCCGCCGTCCTCGTCCCCGTCCCCGTCGCCTCCCCGAGCCGCCGTCCTCGTCCCCGTCGCCGCCGTCCTCGTCTCCGTCGCCAGCCTCCAGCCTTCGCCGCCCCCGCCGTCGCCCTCGCCGGCCGCCCCCGTCGTCGCCCTTGCCGTCGCCCTCGCCGGCCGCCCCCGCTGTGAGCCGCCGCCGCCCCAGCTCTGTTCATATCATTTTTTTTTCATTTTTTATATGATGAATTTTTTGTTCATATATATATAATGTATATATGTATGTGGCTATATGTATGTATGGATGTTCATATATGTATTAATTTTTTTGTATGTGGCTATATGTATGTGGCTATATGTATGTATGTATGTATGGATGTTCATAGCATTTTTTTGTTCATATATGTAAATTTTTTCATAGCATTTTTTTCCATGTATATATGTATGTGGCTATGTATGTATAGATGGATAGCATTTTTTCCATGTATGTATGTCGTTGTCGATATACCCCCTCCCCGATAACTTCGACATGAGGGGGGGGGGGGGTCGATATACCCCCTCCCCGATAACTTCGACATGAGGGGGGGGTCGATATACCCCCTCCCCGATAACATTTTTTTTCTAAGTTAGTAAGGTAAAATGTTCACCCCCCCTCTCGATATACCGGGCGACCAACTCTCGAGGCCACCCAAACCCTAGAAAAAAAGCGTTGTCGATATACCCCCTCCTCGATAACATTTTTTTTTCTAAGTTACTAAGGTAAAATGTTCACTCCCCCTCTCGATATACCGGGCGACCAACTCTCGAAGCCACCCAAACCCTAGAAAAAAAGCGTTGTCGATATACCCCCTCCCCGATAACATTTTTTTTCTAAGTTACTAAGGTAAAATGTTCACCCCCCTCTCGATATACCGGGCGACCAACTCTCGAGGCCACCCAAACCCTAGAAAAAAAGCGTTGTCGATATACATATGCAACATTTGATCATATGTCAAATTTTGATCATATGTCAAAGTTTGATCATATGTGAAAGTTTGACTTTTGACATAGATTTATCAAGAATGCCCCCATTATGGATGTGCACAAGTTGATCCAATTTTTTTCTGATCGCATCTATATATATATCCTTCTATATGTCACATTGTCTGTCAAAGTATTGAAGAAATCCATGGCTTCATCATTAGCCGGAAGTAACAGGCATATGACGCTACGAAGCTCTTCAAAGTTGTTTTGGAACGGAGTTCCGGATAGAATAATTTGCTTTTTGGTACGAATTTCAGCAAAGGCCTTCCAAATAGCGATATTCGGAAGGCTCTTGCTGAACTTCGTACCAAAAAGCTAATTAATTATCCTATCCGGGACTCCGTTCCAAAACAATTTTGGAGAGCTTCGTACCATTATGCGCCTGTTACTTCCGGCTAATGATGAAGCCTTGGTTTTCTTGAATCCTTTGACACTAGACAACGTGACATATAGAAGGGTAGATGAGATCAGGAAAAATATGGACCATTTTCTGCACATTCAGAATGGCGCCATTTTGTTAAATCCCTTAAAGGTTAAGAGAATCCCTTGTTTGACATTCATGAGAGAGGCGGTCCGGACGTCGGACATTCATGAGAGAGGCGGTCCGGACGTCGGACATTCATGAGAGAGGCAGTCCGGACGTCAGACATTCATGTTTGTATATTAATTGCCATGTTGTAATATTTGCAGAAACTATGGATCAAAGAGACTTGGAACAAGAACAGTTGTTGGGGGAGATAATCCTCGCCGGAGGTGATGTTGTCTTGTCGTTTCTCAACGACACCGATGGAACAATGGAGGAGGAAGGACATGATCATGATGGCTCCGGTGACATGATCATGATGGCTCCGGAGGTGCTGACTAGCTAATTGATGCATTAATTGTTTTGGTATGTACATATATATATTAACTCTTCTTTCTTCTTTATAGCCCTCTGGATCGAGCCAAACTTCGGTAACGAGACGAGGCCCGAAGAAGAGGTTGCGCAAGGATGAAAGGTTCACGATCACAGCACTCGCGGACGATGGCCTACCGATTGAACCCAAGCGGACCAAGGACGCATTTTCTGCTCAGTGCGGAGCTATTGTTAGGGACAACATCCCGATCAGCATCAAGCAATGGAATAAGCCTAAGGACGACGCCCCTGAAGGTGATTATGTCACCGATAGACAGAAAGATGATCTTTGGACCTTGCTGAAGGCAAATTTCACCCTACCGCCAGAGGAGGATCCGAATAAGCCCGTTATAGAGCCACTGGTCAAGGCGTGTGCTCTTAAGAAGATGGCAGATCTATTCAGGGGGTGGAAGAAGGAGTTCGAAATCAAAGTTTGTCGACAAAGGTGAGACTCCAGAATTCATCGGCCGATTTGAGAAGATAAGAGATCACTGGCCCGCATTTGTGGCCTACAAGACATCAGACAAGAGTAAGAAAATGTCAGAGACAAACAAGAACAACGCTGCAAAGAAGCAGTATCACCATCAAACGGGGTCAGGTGGCTACATCAAAGCCCGGCCGTTGTGGGACAAAGCTGAGAATGACCTGATTGCTAAAGGGGTCGAACCAGAGACATTGAACTGGCCAGACCGTTCAAGGACTTGGTTCTTCGGGGTTGGGGGAACTTTGGACCCTGAAACAGGGAAGTGCCGTTGGACGGACGAGCAACTTGCAATACCCGTCACGAAGCTTCAGAAGTATATCACCGCAGCGCAGGAAGGGACGTTCATTCCCGATAGAGAGAAGGACGAGCTGACTAAGGCCCTAGGGAATGTTGAGCACCCTGGACGAACACGAGGCACACCAGGCTCCGTTCCGTGGAAGTTTGGGTTTCCCGACGCAGGCGGTTACAGAAGCCGGGAGAGAAAGAGGAAAGCGGAGCTGAGCGACATGCAGAAGATGAGTGCAAGACTACAAAAGCTAGAGGAAGCTGAGAGCCAGCGAGCTGCCGGCCAACTATCTCAGCGGCACGAAGCTACCCCAGAAGCTACCCCGCCATCTCAGCGGAGAAGCAGCGTGGCTTCCACGGAGCCCGTTCAGACTGACTTCACGGAGCCTATCTACCCCGTGGATACTATCACGGAGGCTCAAAATTGCGAGCTTATGACGAAATGCCATAACCTCACTTTCAAGGCGGCTCTCGGCTCTGTTGCACCTCCTCAACCCAACGGAACTTTTCACTGCCTTCCGATTCCACATGGCTATGCTGTTGTGATGGTGGATGAAGTAATGGAGGGATTTGAGGAGCTCGAGCTTTACCACTCTACAGGTGAAGAGGAGAATCAGCTGGTTCGTGCTCTGAGGAGTACATGTCTATGGCAGAAGGAGTACATCAAGCTTCCAAACTGGACGCCTCCGCCTCCTCCTCCTCCTCCGGCGAGTCAGGGCACTCCGCCTCCTCCTCCTCCTCCTCCTCCGGCGAGTGATCAGGGCACTCCGCCTCCTTCTCCGGCTCCTCCGACGCGTGAGGGCACTCCGCCTCCTCCTTCGCCTACTCCGGCGCGTCGGAGCACTCCGCCTCCTTCTCCGCCTCGTCAGCAACGACGGAAGAGAGACGCCGCCGCTCCGGCGGCTAGCAGTACAAGCAGGGGCGGGAGCCAATTCAGATACGGTCCATCTCTCAAGCCTGTGGAAAAGTTACCATATGAGAGGACCGAGCAGGAAAACGAGGACATATGTCGTGCCCAAGTGAGGGACCATTTTGCAAAGAAAACTCCATCTCCGAAGGAGAAGCTAGATCCGGTGAAAGTGAAGCGCACTATCGATGCCCTGAAGCGACCACCACCGCCTCCGCCGGATTCCAACTATGACCGCATAATTACTAAGACACATGCTAAAGCGCAGCAGTCGGGAAGTACTTCCAGTGCTGCAAGAGCGAAAAAACGAAGAAGTGGGAAAATAATTCCCCAGCTCGGCGAACAGGAGAAGCAATCGTGCCCCCCGCTCAAGGTGTCTAGCGATATCGCTAATCATCCGGTGCTACTGCCCGGTACCACTCTTGATGATTACCTGCCCGATGATGTATAGTTTGAAACGGCTGAGGTAGTAGACGTCTTTAGATACGAGCACGGGAAGCCTCTTGTCAAACCTGATCATCCTCATCTAACAACGATGATGCAAAAATTGCATGACTGGTACATGGAAACCTGCAGGAAGTCTGGGAAAGACAGTTTGTTAGTCGGAATTAAAAAAGAGCATGACTTCCCTGGAGTCGACCTGCTGCCTGTTGAATTTGTGGAGTTATTTCAATTATACAATCAAAAGGCCCTCGACAAACAACTCATGACTTGCTACTGTCTGTAAGTATTACTTCTATAATTAAGTCTCTAGCTCAGCTCGTTCATTGCATGTATATATAATTATCCTCACTATATTATGCAGATTGAAGATGGTCGAATGCCAAAAAATAGGAATCTTCGACGTTGGGTTCATTAGCCCAAATACCGTAAATGAATGGTCGGTACGAAAGGCGGCTGAAGATACCGAGAACAACTTACTACAAACGTTCCTTAAACATCAAAACAAAAGGGAAATACTCTTTCCTTACAACTTCAAGTGAGTGTTACTGTCTTCTGCATATTCGGTTCCGCTTACTCGTGGTTAAGTAATGTAATTGATGAGTTATGCGTGCGCAGCTTCCACTATATTCTGCTATCCATTAACCTTGACGGGGCATTAGTAACTGTCTTAGACTCGCTCCGTAAAGATCCCAAGTATTATGCGGACATGACTGCAATGCTCCAGAAGTAAGTTCAATCAATACCGGGACCATATCGGCAACTTTCGTTCATTTCCTGATATCAAGTAATCATTTTCTTTGCCTGCCAGGGTTTGGAAAACGTTCACCGCTAAGGTTCCGGGTCTGAAGAAGGAGCTGCGATTTACACACCCCAAAGTAAGTAGTACTAGCTAGTTCCGTGCATCTCTCATTGATTCTAGTTTCATCAATACCATTATCATGCTTGCTTATCAGTTTGATTGAACTCTATTCTCGTAAAGTGCTTGTTGCAGGCACCCAACACTCATTTATGTGGATACTACGTATGCGAGTTCATTCGCTACTATACCTCTGAACGGGCCTCCTCTGAGAAACAATTTGAAGTACGTAAACAATATTCACAATTTTATTTTATATATTACCATCAATTGTGTTGAGTTTCATTCATATATATGTATTGACCCCTTCTTTAAATTAGATCTGGCAGATGCGGGATGAACTCCTACCACATGATCGCATACGAGCAATTCAAGAGGAATTGGCGGGATTCTTTCTTGACCACGTCATACCTGAACAAGGAGAATACCATGTGAAATTGAAATTGTTGTAAGGGATGTTATATATTGTACATATGTAGCAGCGTTGGATAGATATACGAAAACTTGTTGTTCAACCAAGCACGAAGAAAGAGATGTCACTTCTCTCTATATATGTTCATGACGATCTTGTGTAATTAATGGTTTCCTTTATTTGCTTACTAGCTAGCGTCGAGTTCTCTCTATATGTGTAGTAGCTAGCGTCGACCAAGCACGAAAAAAGAGAGGTCACTTCTCTCTATTAGCTCGCTAACACAATATGAAACCCCTAAATTAACCCTCCAAAACCCCAAAACCCCCCCTTCCAAAAAAAAAAAAAAAACCCAGCGACTGCGAGCTGCTGACGCGTGGCCGCCTTTTGGTCCCGGTTGGTGTGACCAACCGGGACCAAAGGTGGAGCCTTTAGTCCCGGTTGGTAACACCAACCGGGACTAAAGGTCCTCCCTCCCCCGCCCCAGGCAGCGCCACGTGGATGCCTTTTGGTCCCGGTTGGTGTTACCAACCGGGACTAAAGGTCCTCCTGCCTGGGCTTCCCGCAGCGGCCACGTGGAGCCCCTTTGGTCCCGGTTCGTAAGCGAACCGGGACTAAAGGTTTTGGGCTTTAGTCCCGGTTCCAGAACCGGGACTAAAGGCCCTTACGAACCGGGACAAATGACCCTTTTTCTACTAGTGATAAGTACAAAGAATCTGTAATCCAAATATAAATATATGTCTTGTAAATAGCAATGACAAGTGGATAAAGCATATGTGCAAATTCTAAGACACTAATATACTTACGCTCCAACTCAAATACTCAATCGATGAGAGACACAAGAAATACATCGACTGGAATAAAAAAACGAGCATTGTTTCTGGACAGGACCAACAATATTCCTCTACCTCCCCTTCAATTTTTAGATTCTAAATTAAGTTCTTGGTCTGGAATTAGAAGCCTGAGCAATGAATCAAGCTGAATAATGTGCACCTTTAACTAGACGTCCGTTCCTCCATCATTAGGCTTGTTCCTCAGTAAGAGTTTATTACCTCCATTAAGGTGAATGCAACGAACCCTGTGGCAGAAAGGTCTCTAAATTAGAATGCTGGAATAAATCCATGCATGAAAGTATTGTCCTAAGACATTGGCACCGAATAAAAACCAAAACTAAATCAAGGTGCACAAGAGGCCTCAAGTGGGAAGGAACAAAAGATAAATAAGTTTAACCGCACTAACACATAAATAAAAGATAATTATGAGGTGAAAAGAACTAAAAATCTAAGTAAACTGAACAGACAGAACCATGGGCATACATCTTCCAGTTTGTACCACTCATGACCCCATGCCGGCCAACTCCTCCCTCTCCTGCGAACCAGACAAAAATCAGTACGGACAAAAGTTTGACCTTCATTACATTAAATACTAATTTGAGTTTAATGGTAAATCTTAGCAAAAAAAGGAACTAACCTGGTTGATTTTTCTTGTTTTGTTCCGTTATCTCTTTCGATAGTAGAACCCGATCCGTTTTTGGATAGAATGGAAAAAAAGGCACTAACCACACTCTTGTTGAACTTGAGAAATTGTACCATTGGAGAAAAGCAGATTATAGATTCATATATAAGAGAAAAAGAAGACTCAGCCTAGTTGGAGCTATATGCATTAATGCATGGATGTCATTCACAGAATCCTTGCACCTTTTAATTTAGAGTTTTTTTCTTTAAGATGTCGACCATAAAGTAGACATGAACTATATACACTGAATATTCATTACATGAATCAGAAGTAGAAGCGCTACTTCAGGACAAAAAAAAGATATCGTACAATCGGTTCTTCTGTCTGTATGTAACCATGCGTCATTAAGTTCAATATACCTCATTTTTCGTCGAAGTCAAGATCTATTGCGGATCAATGCAAGCAGCTTCAATACTGAACCTTCGATATAGAATGCAGGCCCGTGTCTATATAGTTGCACAGTCAAAGTTGATTGCAATATTGACGCGTATCTCAAGAGCAGCAAAATCATAAGCTCCTGGGTTCTGGCACTTGCCCAGCTGATATAGTTCAAGCAAGAAAAACATATTCAGTGTACTAAAATGGAAACTTTTAAGAAAGTAGAGGGGCTCGGTGTTAAGCAATGGTTTCAGGTAAGTATCGGGTTGAACCAGTACTATGCTACCTTCTAATAACCATGGAAGATGATTCATGTCTCAATGAGAGATATAATCAATTGTAGTGTGGTCAGCAGCAACAGGAACATTTAAACAATCAATTTTTTGATGGCTACAACTATCATATTTAGCAACCAAAATGATACTAAATGCAGGTTGCAAGAAAAAGAGAGATATGAGTGGTCAAACTCTCCTGGAAGCAGAGAGATCTTATCTTACAAACTCAAGGCACATAGCAGCATACCCAAATTTATAGCTAGCTGTACTTGCAGGTAGTGAAAATTAAGCAGACAATGTTAGGAGACTCGAAAGAAGGCTTTGGCCAGCCTGTGATCTGTACATTATATGATCATGTGCAGGTTAGTATTTTCTGTTTAAATCCTTGAGGCTCTCCTCATCTTGTTTTGAAATAGCTCTCTATTAAGACTTCTTCTGTCTATGTACATCATTGATGTATCTATGCAAAAACATATACAACAATGATTACGATGTACAATGTGACAATACAACAATCAGCACCTTTTTCTTCTATCCTCTTCTATCTATGTTGATCTACCGTACAACAAACAATATACAATAGAACAAAAATATCTATACAAGGTCATTTTTATCCATACAACAATCTGTATACAAGGTAAACTCTATCTATCTTCTTCTGTCTATCTCCCATTCATATAAAAATTTGCAGTTCTGCACACAAGGTCGATTTTATTTACAAAATCAGCAACTCACTTTTATTCACATGACAGCAGAAGGTCGCATCATTCATACAGCAATAGCAACACAGAGTATCCTCTTCTTACTGTCTAATTCTTCATCAGCTTCCACGACCTGTCAGAGCGCCGTTATTCTCTAGACGATGCAGATGATTCGGTAAGGAGAAGCATGGGTTCCCCTCAGACAACCCTACAATAAAAATTGAAATGAGCCGAGATAAGTTTTGATGAATACCTTGCCTTCATCCGTTCCCACAATGCTATTGTTATGCATAGCACAAACTTTTGGTTACAGTCACACTAAAAATTTGAGATTGAGCACGTGTAATATTTAGCAGACCAAATATTCATACAGAATTAGGATGATAGAAAACACTCAAGAATTATTTGTATTAACCCGCCAGATTGCGAATCTGCAGTAAATATATTATACAGACACAACACAAATTCTACTGCGAACTGCAGGTCTAACAGATTAATAATTACAGGCTAACTGCAAACCCATGTTAGCCTTCATGGATATGCACAGATCTGTGCTACCAAGTTTGATTCATATCGGCCTCATCAGATCTACCCATGAGATTGCCATTTGAAGGTATGTGTGGCCTGCTGGGAACATCGACGGCGGCGGTGAAGCGCGCGGTAATAGAATAGTCCTGTGTGACATACGTTTTCTTGCATTGTCCTGCGTGACGGGTTGATATTTCTCTCGGAATTGTAGTAGAAAGATTGTATGGTGCAGACATTGAACTTATAATAAAATTGAGTTCTAGAAACAATTCCCTACATTGTCCCATTAGTAATCGCACCAAAAATACTTATCCTCCTATAGATCTGACTTGACTCTGCGCTTTGGTGTGCGGAAATTGGTTACCGGTAGGAAATAGTATAACTAATCGGTATCTTGAGTTGCAAAGAGATCACTTAGAACAGTGGCTGATATTATGCCATAAAGAACTCACATTTTTTGTTGTCCCTCAGGATATAGTACACACCTTTCTCTGCTGGATGCACCATTCTGAGTTAAGAACAAATGACATGTTAGCTTCCTTACAAATGCTTTTCCGAAGGAAAGTCAATTATGCATTAAAAAGCACTCTATGATGTTGTATAAATTATGTCATGGACGGGAAAGCAATTTTTGACTCTGTGATTTCTCTGTAGATTAGGCAATGCCGTGAAGCAATTTTTTACCGAAGAGGGGAGCCCATCAAATTCCCTACAGGATTTTTCTGGTGTCCCCTTTTATTCTATCGTTCTTTGCTGGAAAAAAGCATACATATAGTCAGCTACTCTATTTGTCCCGACGTCGTGGACTACGTCTGTAGTTTAATTTAATTTCTAAATGGAACCGAAAGGCGATTTCTATTTTCTATAAGTAAATAAAACGTGGTGGCCTTAGACCAACATAAATGTATACCTTCATGTAGGTTTCAGTTCAAAGGTCTCGATGCTCCAATTTCTCATTTTGACACCTGAAACTGAAAACAATTTAACAAATCAATTAGCCTTGTGGAACCTTGATCTTAGTTGCATTAAGCCAATCAGAGTAAGAATGTAGTTCTGTAACCTAGCTGTGTACATCTTCTCTAAAAATAATAATAAAGGCTACCATGTTCATTCAAGAAAAAAAAATCCCATGTCAGGATAATATTTCAGTACAAAAGCTTGGTGCGTTTCCTTTAAAGACACTAAAAACCGACCACTGTTATGAACTTCAGAGATGAACACTTGATTCATAATTTGGTTTGCTATAAACTATAAACCAAAAGATGTAGACATGAAAGCAGCAGTCAGTTAGCATATGCTGAGTTCTAACGGGAGAGGAGTGCTTAGGAAAGACGGAAATCGTAGCCATATTCAGATTCTTCCATGACTGTTAAATTTGAAGGAATAACTTATTGTATCAAAGACTATAATTTCATACAGAAAACATATCATGTGAAAACAGAAATATATGAGTATGGCAGGCAAGGTTTTGGTTACCGATCGATATTTCCACTTACCGAGCGGTTACCGCGAATTTCCATGACCCTCGGTAAATGGACATATCGAGCAAATAATACCGGGCTTTTTGAATTTCGGTCGGCCCAGCCAGAGCCAGAGAAGGCACAACCGCACGGCCTGCTCGCTAGTCGCTACTCACACAGCCACGGTCTCACGCACGAAACCTAGCAGCTGCGTCTTTCTCCCCAAATCGAGATCCGGCAAAAATTTGGCGGCTGGCCGGAGTGAGACGGCGACGGCGGCGCCCAAATCCCCCCGCCCTTAACTCTCTTTCGACGGCAGCGTAACCGTTCTCTCACGGCTCAACCTGACCTGGGGCAAGCCATGGGATCCGCCTCGTCGTCCCGCTCCAAGGCCGCCAACGCCACTCGTGAGGCCAAGGGAGGTGGAGGAGGACCGGCGCTGCGGCGCCCTTGTCCTCGTCCTCGGAGGGCAGCCGGCACGCTCGTGCTGCCGCCACCGCCGCCGTCGAGGCCTGCCCCTGCCAGAACTGTAAGTAAGGGTGGACACGGTCCGGGCCGGTCCGGTCCCGGTCCGAGCCGTTATTTGGGCCGGCCGCCGGCGGTCAAGTCCGGACCGGACCGAGCTATCCAACGAGCTGCTTTTCTGGGACCGGACCGTTTGGGGGTCAGCTCGGTTAAGCCCGAGAGGACCGAATGGACCGGCCAGTCATGTTGCCTGGCAGTCTGTTTTTTGCTGCGTTTAGGTCCTACAAGCTTGGTATATACGTGTATAGTCGGGCGCCGGCCGCGACGTCGACTGGTACGCACGTACACATACGTTGCACGGGCGTTTGGATACATATACGTATGGCTGGCCAGTATGCGAGTATTCGAGTACACATACATGTACACCGGTAGTCCGGCACGGGTATTCGGCCACGTATAGGCCTGGCCTCCAGGACGTAAGTGCTAGTACGTGAATACCCTGGCCATGCACGTACATGCAAGTACGTGCACATGCACTAAGGGCATGCACGAAGGGGCGTGTATAGCTCCATCACCCAACAGGGACACACACATGAGGGAGTCGTGTACTTAGGAAACTCATTCATATCTAAGAATATATTTTCTTGTTAAGTCACGTGCAAAAGTACGTCAAACATCAAGCAGCAACAATGATACTTCAGAATTCAGAAGGAGTGGCAAGCTTTCCAATCACGGCCACCAACCAATCAAAATAACGAGATTTAGCTGCTGTTTAGGCATCTGTTGATTTTGGAGAGTAAATAAAGCAAAAGTGCAACAACAACAGCAACAGCAGATAAGTTTAGCTACTGTTTAGGCATCACATAGTGACAAGCTTACGAATGGATGTAATATGATAAGTCATCACTCATCACTACATTTTTCAGATAAGTTTGGACAGGAACAGCAGAAATATCACACCCACAAACAATTCATTTGGACAGCAAGCACTGGACTAAATTTGGACAGTAAAAATAACTAAATTTGGACAGCATTTCCTTTGTTTTTTAGACATCAAAACAACTGATTTTGACAGGAAACATAGCACAAATCAGGGTAAGCACAAATATCACATCCACAAACATAAGGTCTTATCATCATTGAACGACACGATTACAAACTTGCAATGACAATTCCAAGTCCATGTCAATTGACAAGTTGAACATAACACAAATGAGAGGTTCATCTCCAAGCTAGCAGTGACATTTCACAGTTCATGACTTGACAAGTTCCAACATAACACAAATGCAAAAGTAGCCTTCCCATGAGAAAGATCACTTTGACATTCATCTCCAAAATAGCAAGATCAACATCCACATGATGAACGTCTACAAGTAAGATAAGCAACATTCACATAAATAATGTTTGGTATCGTATGACAAGTGAAACATGTAGGAAGAATTGTTACCAATCGTTGATCTCCTCCACGATGGGTAACTTGATGGTCTCAACATCATCCTCTTCATTCTCATCCCTCGGCTACAAGTGTGGAAGTTAGACAAATGCTCACATCACATACAACAAGACCAAAATAGAAAGAAAAAAAGGTAAGGAAAATATAGCAAACATACCACCAAATTCAAGTCGACATGCGCACCCTTGATATAACTTGCACCACAAACTAATGCCTCCACCATAACCGGTTTTAATGAACTCCTATAGTCATCTAATACGACACAAGTTGACAAAGTAGTTCGAGGATGAGAAGTTGACAAGTTTATATCCAAAGTTCAATAGTACGAGTTGACATACCTAAAATCCTTCCGGTCGTGCTGAAGGTTGATTACGAAGACACGGAGGTAGCTGGGATAGTAAGGAACCTCCTGGCTATCTTGGCCATAATTGGGTACCTAGGAGCATTGTCTTTCCACCAACCAAGAAGATCAAGAGCCTTGTTGCGAGGAGCAACATCATCCTCTAAGTAGTTCCTCAACTCACTCTTTGATATTCTTGTTGAACGGGACGATAAGAAGGACTCGTACCCAGCTTGAACCGGGATACTAGGAATGTTTGTAGACGAAGATGAACCGTCTCCATTTCCAGCTCGCTTATCTTGGGCAACACATTTGTCATACAAGGTCTCCAACTCTTTCTCCACGATTTTGATCTCAGTCCTAGACCTCGTACTTCCTTTTCCATATAGTTCTCCAAAGGCCCACTCTATGTAATTGATCTTGTACCTGGGATCAAAGATGATAGCATTGGACTAAATTAGCAGGCATATGAGTAAAAACAACAAGCATTGGAGTAAAACAGCAACCATATGTGTAAAAACAGCAACCATTGGAGTAAAAACAGCAAGCATATGTACCGTGGATCAAAGATGGTTGCAATCACCATGGCATTGTTCTTTTCTTCCCAATATTTGTCAAACTTCTCCAACATTGATTCACCCATTTCCTTATAGTGGTCACTATCACTAGCCATTGCATGTTTGATTGCAATCTTGACGCCAACAATGTATGGGTAGAAGATGTTTGAAGTGGGATATAAACTTCCTGAAAATGCTTTTGTCACCTCAGCCAAACTCTCAAGCAATGGAGAGATAAGGTCATACATGTCCCACTCTGCGTTTGTCGGCGCCCAAGCATAGTTGGCATTGGAACCAGCATGAGAGGTCAAGGCTTCCTTATATCGACGGGCAGTGCTAATCATCTTATAGGTTGAACTCCACCTTGTTTGACAATCCAGGTGTAAAAGATTACCAACTTTGACACCCAAGCTTTTGCAAGTGGCAACAAAAGCATGGAGACGAGAAGGTGACCTCTTGAAGTACTTCACCGTCTCTCTCAAGCTCTTTATCAAATTATCTAAGACCGCTGTCCCATCTTGCACCACCAAGTTGAGGATGTGTGCACAACAACGGATATGAAAATATTGGCCTTGAAAGTCATTACCTACAAAAGACAACTTCTATATGAGCAAAAATAGCAAGAATGTGAGCAAAAACAGCAAGCATGTGAGCAAAAACAGTAAGCATATGAGCACAAATAGCTTCTATATTAGCATAATTAAACAGCAAGCATATGAGCACAAAACAGCAAGCATGTGAGCATAAACAGCATACAATCATACCTCTCCGAAACAAGAACTTGGCCTTCAAAGCATCGATCGCACCATCATTGTTTGAAGCGTTGTCAAGTGTGACGGACATAATTTTGGTCTCAATATTCCATTCTGTCACACACGCATAGAGAGCATCCGCAATGACATTTCCAGAGTGAGGAGGATCCAACTCTATGAAAGCAAGCACACGGGTTTGCAACTTCCAATTCCCATCTATATAGTGTGCAACCACACACATGTAAGATAAGGTTTGGTTGCTTGTCCAGAAATCTGTAGTTAGACATATGGAGCTCACACCCTTTAGGAGAGGAGTGCTTAGGAAAGAAGGAAATCGTAGCCATATTCAGATTCTTCCATGACTGTTAAATTTGAAGGAATAACTTATTGTATCAAAGACTATAATTTCATACAGAAAACATATCATGTGAAAACAGAAATATATGAGTATGGCAGGCAAGGTTTTGGTTACCGATCCATATTTCCACTTACCGAGCGGTTACCGCGAATTTCCATGACCCTCGGTAAATGGACATATCGAGCAAATAATACCGGGCTTTTTGAATTTCGGTCGGCCCAGCCAGAGCCAGAGAAGGCACGACCGCACGGCCTGCTCGCTAATCGCTACTCACACAGCCACGGTCTCACGCAAGAAACCTTGCAGCTGCGTCTTTCTCCCCAAATCGAGATCCGGCAAAAATTTGGCGGCTGGCCGGAGTGAGACGGCGACGGCGGCGCCCAAATCCCCCCACCCTTAACTCTCTTTCGACGGCAGCGTGACCGTTCTCTCGTGGCTCAACCTGACCTGGGGCAAGCCATGGGATCCGCCTCGTCGTCCCGCTCCAAGGCCGCCAACGCCACTCGTGAGGCCAAGGGAGGTGGAGGAGGACCGGCGCTGCGGCGCCCTTGTCCTCGTCCTCGGAGGGCAGCCGGCGCGCTCGTGCTGCCGCCACCGCCGCCGTCGAGGCCTGCCACTGCCAGAACTGTAAGTAAGGGTGGACACGGTCCGGGCCGGTCCGGTCCCGGTCCGAGCTGTCATTTGGACCGGCCGCCGGCGGTCCGGTCCGGGCGGGTCCGGTCCGGTCCGAGCCGTCATTTGGACCGGCCGCCGGCGGTCCGGTCCGGACCGGACCGAGCTGTCCAACGAGCTGCTTTTCTGGGACCGGACCGTTTGGGGGTCAGCTCGGTTAAGCCCGAGAGGACCGAATGGACCGGCCAGCCATGTTGCCTGGCAGTCTGTTTTTTGCTGCGTTTAGGTCCTACAAGCTTGGTATATACGTGTATAGTCGGGCGCCGGCCGCGACGTCGACTGGTACGCACGTACACATACGTTGCACGGGCGTTTGGATACATATACGTATGGCTGGCCAGTATGCGAGTATTCGAGTACACATACATGTACACCGGTAGTCCGGCACGGGTATTCGGACACGTATAGGCCTGGCCTCCAGGACGTAAGTGCTAGTACGTGAATACCCTGGCCATGCACGTACATGCAAGTACGTGCACATGCACTAAGGGCATGCACGAAGGGGCGTGTATAGCTCCATCACCCAACAGGGACACACACATGAGGGAGTCGTGTACTTAGGAAACTCATTCATATCTAAGAATATATTTTCTTGTTAAGTCACGTGCAAAAGTACGTCAAACATCAAGCAGCAACAATGATACTTCAGAATTCAGAAGGAGTGGCAAGCTTTCCAATCACGGCCACCAACCAATCAAAATAACGAGATTTAGCTGCTGTTTAGGCATCTGTTGATTTTGGAGAGTAAATAAAGCAAAAGTGCAACAACAACAGCAACAGCAGATAAGTTTAGCTACTGTTTTGGCATCACATAGTGACAAGCTTACGAATGGATGTAATATGATAAGTCATCACTCATCACTACATTTTTCAGATAAGTTTGGACAGGAACAGCAGAAATATCACACCCACAAACAATTCATTTGGACAGCAAGCACTGGACTAAATTTGGACAGTAAAAATAACTAAATTCGGACAGCATTTCCTTTGTTTTTTGGACATCAAAACAACTGATTTTGACAGGAAACATAGCACAAATCAGGGTAAGCACAAATATCACATCCACAAACATAAGGTCTTATCATCATTGAACGACACGATTACAAACTTGCAATGACAATTCCAAGTCCATGTCAATTGACAAGTTGAACATAACACAAATGAGAGGTTCATCTCCAAGCTAGCAGTGACATTTCACAGTTCATGACTTGACAAGTTCCAACATAACACAAATGCAAAAGTAGCCTTCCCATGAGAAAGATCACTTTGACATTCATCTCCAAAATAGCAAGATCAACATCCACATGATGAACGTCTACAAGTAAGATAAGCAACATTCACATAAATAATGTTTGGTATCGTATGACAAGTGAAACATGTAGGAAGAATTGTTACCAATCGTTGATCTCCTCCACGATGGGTAACTTGATGGTCTCAACATCATCCTCTTCATTCTCATCCCTCGGCTACAAGTGTGGAAGTTAGACAAATGCTCACATCACATACAACAAGACCAAAATCGAAAGAAAAAAAGGTAAGGAAAATATAGCAAACATACCACCAGATTCAAGTCGACATGCGCACCCTTGATATAACTTGCACCACAAACTAATGCCTCCACCATAACCGGTTTTAATGAACTCCTATAGTCATCTAATACGACACAAGTTGACAAAGTAGTTCGA
This sequence comes from Elymus sibiricus, assembly GCA_039707655.1. Lineage (NCBI taxonomy): Eukaryota > Viridiplantae > Streptophyta > Magnoliopsida > Poales > Poaceae > Elymus > Elymus sibiricus. Next base: position 36,743,863 of record CM077674.1, read on the forward strand.
GGATGAGAAGTTGACAAGTTTATATCCAAAGTTCAATAGTACGAGTTGACATACCTAAAATCCTTCCGGTCGTGCTGAAGGTTGATTACGAAGACACGGAGGTAGCTGGGATAGTAAGGAACCTCCTGGCTATCTTGGCCATAATTGGGTACCTAGGAGCATTGTCTTTCCACCAACCAAGAAGATCAAGAGCCTTGTTGCGAGGAGCAACATCATCCTGTAAGTAGTTTCTCAACTCACTCTTTGATATTCTTGTTGAACGGGATGATAAGAAGGACTCGTACCCAGCTTGAACCGGGATACTAGGAATGTTTGTAGACGAAGATGAACCGTCTCCATTTCCAGCTCGCTTATCTTGGGCAACACATTTGTCATACAAGGTCTCCAACTCTTTCTCCACGATTTTGATCTCAGTCCTAGACCTCGTACTTCCTTTTCCATATAGTTCTCCAAAGGCCCACTCTATGTAATTCATCTTGTACCTGGGATCAAAGATGATAGCATTGGACTAAATTAGCAGGCATATGAGTAAAAACAACAAGCATTGGAGTAAAACAGCAACCATATGTGTAAAAACAGCAACTATTGGAGTAAAAACAGCAAGCATATGTACCGTGGATCAAAGATGGTTGCAATCACCATGGCATTGTTCTTTTCTTCCCAATATTTGTCAAACTTCTCCAACATTGATTCACCCATTTCCTTATAGTGGTCACTATCACTAGCCATTGCATGTTTGATTGCAATCTTGACGCCAACAATGTATGGGTAGAAGATGTTTGAAGTGGGATATAAACTTCCTGAAAATGCTTTTGTCACCTCAGCCAAACTCTCAAGCAATGGAGAGATAAGGTCATACATGTCCCACTCTGCGTTTGTTGGCGCCCAAGCATAGTTGGCATTGGAACCAGCATGAGAGGTCAAGGCTTCCTTATATTGACGGGCAGTGCTAATCATCTTATAGGTTGAACTCCACCTTGTTTGACAATCCAGGTGTAAAAGATTACCAACTTTGACACCCAAGCTTTTGCAAGTGGCAACAAAAGCATGGAGACGAGAAGGTGACCTCTTGAAGTACTTCACCGTCTCTCTCAAGCTCTTTATCAAATTATCTAAGACCGCTGTCCCATCTTGCACCACCAAGTTGAGGATGTGTGCACAACAACGGATATGAAAATATTGGCCTTGAAAGTCATTACCTACAAAAGACAACTTCTATATGAGCAAAAACAGCAAGAATGTGAGCAAAAACAGCAAGCATGTGAGCAAAAACAGTAAGCATATGAGTACAAATAGCTTCTATATTAGCATAATTAAACAGCAAGCATATGAGCACAAAACAGCAAGCATGTGAGCATAAACAGCATACAATCATACCTCTCCGAAACAAGAACTTGGCCTTCAAAGCATCGATCGCACCATCATTGTTTGAAGCGTTGTCAAGTGTGACGGACATAATTTTGGTCTCAATATTCCATTCTGTCACACACGCATAGAGAGCATCCGCAATGACATTTCCAGAGTGAGGAGGATCCAACTCTATGAAAGCAAGCACACGGGTTTGCAACTTCCAATTCAAATCTATATAGTGTGCAACCACACACATGTAAGATAAGGTTTGGTTGCTTGTCCAGAAATCTGTAGTTAGACATATGGAGCTCACACCCTTTAGGAGAGGAGTGCTTAGGAAAGAAGGAAATCGTAGCCATATTCAGATTCTTCCATGACTGTTAAATTTGAAGGAATAACTTATTGTATCAAAGACTATAATTTCATACAGAAAACATATCATGTGAAAACAGAAATATATGAGTATGGCAGGCAAGGTTTTGGTTACCGATCGATATTTCCACTTACCGAGCGGTTACCGCGAATTTCCATGACCCTCGGTAAATGGACATATCGAGCAAATAATACCGGGCTTTTTGAATTTCGGTCGGCCCAGCCAGAGCCAGAGAAGGCACGACCGCACGGCCTGCTCGCTAGTCGCTACTCACACAGCCACGGTCTCACGCAAGAAACCTAGCAGCTGTGTCTTTCTCCCCAAATCGAGATCCGGCAAAAATTTGGCGGCTGGCCGGAGTGAGACGGCGACGGCGGCGCCCAAATCCCCCCGCCCTTAACTCTCTATCGACGGCAGCGTGACCGTTCTCACGCGGCTCAACCTGACCTGGGGCATGCCATGGGATCCGCCTCGTCGTCCCGCTCCAAGGCCGCCAACGCCACTCGTGAGGCCAAGGGAGGTGGGGGAGGACCGGCGCTGCGGCGCCCTTGTCCTCGTCCTCGGAGGGCAGCCGGCGCGCTCGTGCTGCCGCCACCGCCGCCGTCGAGGCCTGCCCCTGCCAGAACTGTAAGTAAGGGTGGACACGGTCCGGGCCGGTCCGGTCCCGGTCCGAGCCGTCATTTGGACCGGCCGCCGGCGGTCCGGTCCGGGCCGGTCCGGTCCCGGTCCGAGCCGTCATTTGGACCGGCCGCCGGCGGTCCGGTCCGGACCGGACCGAGCTGTCCAACGAGCTGCTTTTCTGGGACCGGACCGTTTGGGGGTCAGCTCGGTTAAGCCCGAGAGGACCGAATGGACCGGCCAGTCATGTTGCCTGGCAGTCTGTTTTTTGCTGCGTTTAGGTCCTACAAGCTTGGTATATACGTGTATAGTCGGGCGCCGGCCGCGACGTCGACTGGTACGCACGTACACATACATTGCTCGGGCGTTTGGATACATATACGTATGGCTGGCCAGTATGCGAGTATTCGAGTACACATACATGTACACCGGTAGTCCGGCACGGGTATTCGGCCACGTATAGGCCTGGCCTCCAGGACGTAAGTGCTAGTACGTGAATACCCTGGCCATGCACGTACATGCAAGTACGTGCACATGCACTAAGGGCATGCACGAAGGGGCGTGTATAGCTCCATCACCCAACAGGGACACACACATGAGGGAGTCGTGTACTTAGGAAACTCATTCATATCTAAGAATATATTTTCTTGTTAAGTCACGTGCAAAAGTACGTCAAACATCAAGCAGCAACAATGATACTTCAGAATTCAGAAGGAGTGGCAAGCTTTCCAATCACAGCCACCAACCAATCAAAATAACGAGATTTAGCTGCTGTTTAGGCATCTGTTGATTTTGGAGAGTAAATAAAGCAAAAGTGCAACAACAACAGCAACAGCAGATAAGTTTAGCTACTGTTTAGGCATCACATAGTGACAAGCTTACGAATGGATGTAATATGATAAGTCATCACTCATCACTACATTTTTCAGATAAGTTTGGACAGGAACAGCAGAAATATCACACCCACAAACAATTCATTTGGACAGCAAGCACTGGACTAAATTTGGACAGTAAAAATAACTAAATTCGGACAGCATTTCCTTTGTTTTTTGGACATCAAAACAACTGATTTTGACAGGAAACATAGCACAAATCAGGGTAAGCACAAATATCACATCCACAAACATAAGGTCTTATCATCATTGAACGACACGATTACAAACTTGCAATGACAATTCCAAGTCCATGTCAATTGACAAGTTGAACATAACACAAATGAGAGGTTCATCTCCAAGCTAGCAGTGACATTTCACAGTTCATGACTTGACAAGTTCCAACATAACACAAATGCAAAAGTAGCCTTCCCATGAGAAAGATCACTTTGACATTCATCTCCAAAATAGCAAGATCAACATCCACATGATGAACGTCTACAAGTAAGATAAGCAACATTCACATAAATAATGTTTGGTATCGTATGACAAGTGAAACATGTAGGAAGAATTGTTACCAATCGTTGATCTCCTCCACGATGGGTAACTTGATGGTCTCAACATCATCCTCTTCATTCTCATCCCTCGGCTACAAGTGTGGAAGTTAGACAAATGCTCACATCACATACAACAAGACCAAAATAGAAAGAAAAAAAGGTAAGGAAAATATAGCAAACATACCACCAGATTCAAGTCGACATGCGCACCCTTGATATAACTTGCACCACAAACTAATGCCTCCACCATAACCGGTTTGAATGAACTCCTATAGTCATCTAATACGACACAAGTTGACAAAGTAGTTCGAGGATGAGAAGTTGACAAGTTTATATCCAAAGTTCAATAGTATGAGTTGATATACCTAAAATCCTTCCGGTCGTGCTGAAGGTTGATTACGAAGACACGGAGGTAGCTGGGATAGTAAGGAACCTCCTGGCTATCTTGGCCATAATTGGGTACCTAGGAGCATTGTCTTTCCACCAACCAAGAAGATCAAGAGCCTTGTTGCGAGGAGCAACATCATCCTCTAAGTAGTTCCTCAACTCACTCTTTGATATTCTTGTTGAACGGGACGATAAGAAGGACTCGTACCCAGCTTGAACCGGGATACTAGGAATGTTTGTAGATGAAGATGAACCGTCTCCATTTCCAGCTCGCTTATCTTGGGCAACACATTTTTCATACAAGGTCTCCAACTCTTTCTCCACGATTTTGATCTCAGTCCTAGACCTCGTACTTCCTTTTCCATATAGTTCTCCAAAGGCCCACTCTATGTAATTCATTTTGTACCTGGGATCAAAGATGATAGCATTGGACTAAATTAGCAGGCATATGAGTAAAAACAACAAGCATTGGAGAAAAACAGCAACCATATGTGTAAAAACAGCAACCATTGGAGTAAAAACAGCAAGCATATGTACCGTGGATCAAAGATGGTTGCAATCACCATGGCATTGTTCTTTTCTTCCCAATATTTGTCAAACTTCTCCAACATTGATTCACCCATTTCCTGATAGTGGTCACTATCACTAGCCATTGCATGTTTGATTGCAATCTTGACGCCAACAATGTATGGGTAGAAGATGTTTGAAGTGGGATATAAACTTCCTGAAAATGCTTTTGTCACCTCAGCCAAACTCTCAAGCAATGGAGAGATAAGGTCATACATGTCCCACTCTGCGTTTGTCGGCGCCCAAGCATAGTTGGCATTGGAACCAGCATGAGAGGTCAAGGCTTCCTTATATCGACGGGCAGTGCTAATCATCTTATAGGTTGAACTCCACCTTGTTTGACAATCCAGGTGTAAAAGATTACCAACTTTGACACCCAAGCTTTTGCAAGTGGCAACAAAAGCATGGAGACGAGAAGGTGACCTCTTGAAGTACTTCACCGTCTCTCTCAAGCTCTTTATCAAATTATCTAAGACCGCTGTCCCATCTTGCACCACCAAGTTGAGGATGTGTGCACAACAACGGATATGAAAATATTGGCCTTGAAAGTCATTACCTACAAAAGACAACTTCTATATGAGCAAAAACAGCAAGAATGTGAGCAAAAACAGCAAGCATGTGAGCAAAAACAGTAAGCATATGAGTACAAATAGCTTCTATATTAGCATAATTAAACAGCAAGCATATGAGCACAAAACAGCAAGCATGTGAGCATAAACAGCATACAATCATACCTCTCCGAAACAAGAACTTGGCCTTCAAAGCATCGATCGCACCATCATTGTTTGAAGCGTTGTCAAGTGTGACGGACATAATTTTGGTCTCAATATTCCATTCTGTCACACACGCATAGAGAGCATCCTCACTGACATTTCCAGAGTGAGGAGGATCCAACTCTATGAAAGCAAGCACACGGGTTTGCAACTTCCAAATCCCATCTATATAGTGTGCAACCACACACATGTAAGATAAGGTTTGGTTGCTTGTCCAGAAATCTGTAGTTAGACATATGGAGCTCACACCCTTTAGGAGAGGAGTGCTTAGGAAAGAAGGAAATCGTAGCCATATTCAGATTCTTCCATGACTGTTAAATTTGAAGGAATAACTTATTGTATCAAAGACTATAATTTCATACAGAAAACATATCATGTGAAAACAGAAATATATGAGTATGGCAGGCAAGGTTTTGGTTACCGATCGATATTTCCACTTACCGAGCGGTTACCGCGAATTTCCATGACCCTCGGTAAATGGACATATCGAGCAAATAATACCGGGCTTTTTGAATTTCGGTCGGCCCAGCCAGAGCCAGAGAAGGCACGACCGCACGGCCTGCTCGCTAATCGCTACTCACACAGCCACGGTCTCACGCAAGAAACCTTGCAGCTGCGTCTTTCTCCCCAAATCGAGATCCGGCAAAAATTTGGCGGCTGGCCGGAGTGGGACGGCGACGGCGGCGCCCAAATCCCCCCACCCTTAACTCTCTTTCGACGGCAGCGTGACCGTTCTCTCGCGGCTCAACCTGACCTGGGGCAAGCCATGGGATCCGCCTCGTCGTCCCGCTCCAAGGCCGCCAACGCCACTCGTGAGGCCAAGGGAGGTGGAGGAGGACCGGCGCTGCGGCGCCCTTGTCCTCGTCCTCGGAGGGCAGCGGCGCGCTCGTGCTGCCGCCACCGCCGCCGTCGAGGCCTGCCCCTGCCAGAACTGTAAGTAAGGGTGGACACGGTCCGGGCCGGTCCGGTCCCGGTCCGAGCCGTCATATGGACCGGCCGCCGGCGGTCCGGTCCGGACCGGACCGAGCTGTCCAACGAGCTGCTTTTCTGGGACCGGACCGTTTGGGGGTAAGCTCGGTTAAGCCCGAGAGGACCGAATGGACCGGCCAGTCATGTTGACTGGCAGTCTGTTTTTTGCCGCGTTTAGGTCCTACAAGCTTGGTATATACGTGTATAGTCGGGCGCCGGCCGCGACGTCGACTGGTACGCACGTACACATACGTTGCACGGGCGTTTGGATACATATACGTATGGCTGGCCAGTATGCGAGTATTCGAGTACACATACATGTACACCGGTAGTCCGGCACGGGTATTCGGCCACGTATAGGCCTGGCCTCCAGGACGTAAGTGCTAGTACGTGAATACCCTGGCCATGCACGTACATGCAAGTACGTGCACATGCACTAAGGGCATGCACGAAGGGGCGTGTATAGCTCCATCACCCAACAGGGACACACACATGAGGGAGTCGTGTACTTAGGAAACTCATTCATATCTAAGAATATATTTTCTTGTTAAGTCACGTGCAAAAGTACGTCAAACATCAAGCAGCAACAATGATACTTCAGAATTCAGAAGGAGTGGCAAGCTTTCCAATCACGGCCACCAACCAATCAAAATAACGAGATTTAGCTGCTGTTTAGGCATCTGTTGATTTTGGAGAGTAAATAAAGCAAAAGTGCAACAACAACAGCAACAGCAGATAAGTTTAGCTACTGTTTAGGCATCACATAGTGACAAGCTTACGAATGGATGTAATATGATAAGTCATCACTCATCACTACATTTTTCAGATAAGTTTGGACAGGAACAGCAGAAATATCACACCCACAAACAATTCATTTGGACAGCAAGCACTGGACTAAATTTGGACAGTAAAAATAACTAAATTCGGACAGCATTTCCTTTGTTTTTTGGACATCAAAACAACTGATTTTGATAGGAAACATAGCACAAATCAGGGTAAGCACAAATATCACATCCACAAACATAAGGTCTTATCATCATTGAACGACACGATTACAAACTTGCAATGACAATTCCAAGTCCATGTCAATTGACAAGTTGAACATAACACAAATGAGAGGTTCATCTCCAAGCTAGCAGTGACATTTCACAGTTCATGACTTGACAAGTTCCAACATAACACAAATGCAAAAGTAGCCTTCCCATGAGAAAGATCACTTTGACATTCATCTCCAAAATAGCAAGATCAACATCCACATGATGAACGTCTACAAGTAAGATAAGCAACATTCACATAAATAATGTTTGGTATCGTATGACAAGTGAAACATGTAGGAAGAATTGTTACCAATCGTTGATCTCCTCCACGATGGGTAACTTGATGGTCTCAACATCATCCTCTTCATTCTCATCCCTCGGCTACAAGTGTGGAAGTTAGACAAATGCTCACATCACATACAACAAGACCAAAATAGAAAGAAAAAAAGGTAAGGAAAATATAGCAAACATACCACCAGATTCAAGTCGACATGCGCACCCTTGATATAACTTGCACCACAAACTAATGCCTCCACCATAACCGGTTTTAATGAACTCCTATAGTCATCTAATACGACACAAGTTGACAAAGTAGTTCGAGGATGAGAAGTTGACAAGTTTATATCCAAAGTTCAATAGTACGAGTTGACATACCTAAAATCCTTCCGGTCGTGCTGAAGGTTGATTACGAAGACACGGAGGTAGCTGGGATAGTAAGGAACCTCCTGGCTATCTTGGCCATAATTGGGTACCTAGGAGCATTGTCTTTCCACCAACCAAGAAGATCAAGAGCCTTGTTGCGAGGAGCAACATCATCCTCTAAGTAGTTCCTCAACTCACTCTTTGATATTCTTGTTGAACGGGACGATAAGAAGGACTCGTACCCAGCTTGAACCGGGATACTAGGAATGTTTGTAGACGAAGATGAACCGTCTCCATTTCCAGCTCGCTTATCTAGGGCAACACATTTGTCATACAAGGTCTCCAACTCTTTCTCCACGATTTTGATCTCAGTCCTAGACCTCGTACTTCCTTTTCCATATAGTTCTCCAAAGGCCCACTCTATGTAATTCATCTTGTACCTGGGATCAAAGATGATAGCATTGGACTAAATTAGCAGGCATATGAGTAAAAACAACAAGCATTGGAGTAAAACAGCAACCATATGTGTAAAAACAGCAACCATTGGAGTAAAAACAGCAAGCATATGTACCGTGGATCAAAGATGGTTGCAATCACCATGGCATTGTTCTTTTCTTCCCAATATTTGTCAAACTTCTCCAACATTGATTCACCCATTTCCTTATAGTGGTCACTATCACTAGCCATTGCATGTTTGATTGCAATCTTGACGCCAACAATGTATGGGTAGAAGATGTTTGAAGTGGGATATAAACTTCCTGAAAATGCTTTTGTCACCTCAGCCAAACTCTCAAGCAATGGAGAGATAAGGTCATACATGTCCCACTCTGCGTTTGTCGGCGCCCAAGCATAGTTGGCATTGGAACCAGCATGAGAGGTCAAGGCTTCCTTATATCGACGGGCAGTGCTAATCATCTTATAGGTTGAACTCCACCTTGTTTGACAATCCAGGTGTAAAAGATTACCAACTTTGACACCCAAGCTTTTGCAAGTGGCAACAAAAGCATGGAGACGAGAAGGTGACCTCTTGAAGTACTTCACCGTCTCTCTCAAGCTCTTTATCAAATTATCTAAGACCGCTGTCCCATCTTGCACCACCAAGTTGAGGATGTGTGCATAACAACGGATATGAAAATATTGGCCTTGAAAGTCATTACCTACAAAAGACAACTTCTATATGAGCAAAAACAGCAAGAATGTGAGCAAAAACAGCAAGCATGTGAGCAAAAACAGTAAGCATATGAGCACAAATAGCTTCTATATTAGCATAAACAGCAAGCATATGAGCACAAAACAGCAAGCATGTGAGCATAAACAGCATACAATCATACCTCTCCGAAACAAGAACTTGGCCTTCAAAGCATCGATCGCACCATCATTGTTTGAAGCATTGTCAAGTGTGACGGACATAATTTTGGTCTCAATATTCCATTCTGTCACACACGCATAGAGAGCATCCGCAATGACATTTCCAGAGTGAGGAGGATCCAACTCTATGAAAGCAAGCACACGGGTTTGCAACTTCCAATTCCCATCTATATAGTGTGCAACCACACACATGTAAGATAAGGTTTGGTTGCTTGTCCACAAATCTGTAGTTAGACATATGGAGCTCGCACCCTTTAGGAGAGGAGTGCTTAGGAAAGAAGGAAATCGTAGCCATATTCAGATTCTTCCATGACTGTTAAATTTGAAGGAATAACTTATTGTATCAAAGGCTATAATTTCATACAGAAAACATATCATGTGAAAACAGAAATATATGAGTATGGCAGGCAAGGTTTTGGTTACCGATCGATATTTCCACTTACCGAGCGGTTACCACGAATTTCCATGACCCTCGGTAAATGGACATATCGAGCAAATAATACCGGGCTTTTTGAATTTCGGTCGGCCCAGCCAGAGCCAGAGAAGGCACGACCGCACGGCCTGCTCGCTAGTCGCTACTCACACAGCCACGGTCTCACGCAAGAAACCTAGAAGCTGCGTCTTTCTCCCCAAATCGAGATCCGGCAAAAATTTGGCGGCTGGCCGGAGTGAGACGGCGACGGCGGCGCCCAAATCCCCCCGCCCTTAACTCTCTTTCGACGGCAGCGTGACCGTTCTCTCGCGGCTCAACCTGACCTGGGGCGAGCCATGGGATCCGCCTCGTCGTCCCGCTCCAAGGCCGCCAACGCCACTCGTGAGGCCAAGGGAGGTGGAGGAGGACCGGCGCTGCGGCGCCCTTGTCCTCGTCCTCGGAGGGCAGCCGGCGCGCTCGTGCTGCCGCCACCGCCGCCGTCGAGGCCTGCCCCTGCCAGAACTGTAAGTAAGGGTGGACACGGTCCGGGCCGTTCCGGTCCCGGTCCGAGCCGTCATTTGGACCGGCCGCCGGCGGTCCGGTCCGGACCGGACCGAGTTGTCCAACGAGCTGCTTTTCTGGGACCGCACCGTTTGGGGGTCAGCTCGGTTAAGCCCGAGAGGACCGAATGGACCGGCCAGTCATGTTGCCTGGCAGTCTGTTTTTTGCTGCGTTTAGGTCCTACAAGCTTGGTATATACGTGTATAGTCGGGCGCCGGCCGCGACGTCGACTGGTACGCACGTACACATACGTTGCACGGGCGTTTGGATACATATACGTATGGCTGGCCAGTATGCGAGTATTCGAGTACACATACATGTACACCGGTAGTCCGGCACGGGTATTCGGCCACGTATAGGCCTGGCCTCCAGCACGTAAGTGCTAGTACGTGAATACCCTGGCCATGCACGTACATGCAAGTACGTGCACATGCACTAAGGGCATGCACGAAGGGGCGTGTATAGCTCCATCACCCAACAGGGACACACACATGAGGGAGTCGTGTACTTAGGAAACTCATTCATATCTAAGAATATATTTTCTTGTTAAGTCACGTGCAAAAGTACGTCAAACATCAAGCAGCAACAATGATACTTCAGAATTCAGAAGGAGTGGCAAGCTTTCCAATCACGGCCACCAACCAATCAAAATAACGAGATTTAGCTGCTGTTTAGGCATCTGTTGATTTTGGAGAGTAAATAAAGCAAAAGTGCAACAACAACAGCAACAGCAGATAAGTTTAGCTACTGTTTAGGCATCACATAGTGACAAGCTTACGAATGGATGTAATATGATAAGTCATCACTCATCACTACATTTTTCAGATAAGTTTGGACAGGAACAGCAGAAATATCACACCCACAAACAATTCATTTGGACAGCAAGCACTGGACTAAATTTGGACAGTAAAAATAACTAAATTCGGACAGCATTTCCTTTGTTTTTTGGACATCAAAACAACTGATTTTGACAGGAAACATAGCACAAATCAGGGTAAGCACAAATATCACATCCACAAACATAAGGTCTTATCATCATTGAACGACACGATTACAAACTTGCAATGACAATTCCAAGTCCATGTCAATTGACAAGTTGAACATAACACAAATGAGAGGTTCATCTCCAAGCTAGCAGTGACATTTCACAGTTCATGACTTGACAAGTTCCAACATAACACAAATGCAAAAGTAGCCTTCCCATGAGAAAGATCACTTTGACATTCATCTCCAAAATAGCAAGATCAACATCCACATGATGAACGTCTACAAGTAAGATAAGCAACATTCACATAAATAATGTTTGGTATCGTATGACAAGTGAAACATGTAGGAAGAATTGTTACCAATCGTTGATCTCCTCCACGATGGGTAACTTGATGGTCTCAACATCATCCTCTTCATTCTCATCCCTCGGCTACAAGTGTGGAAGTTAGACAAATGCTCACATCACATACAATAAGACCAAAATAGAAAGAAAAAAAGGTAAGGAAAATATAGCAAACATACCACCAGATTCAAGTCGACATGCGCACCCTTGATATAACTTGCACCACAAACTAATGCCTCCACCATAACCGGTTTTAATGAACTCCTATAGTCATCTAATACGACACAAGTTGACAAAGTAGTTCGAGGATGAGAAGTTGACAAGTTTATATCCAAAGTTCAATAGTACGAGTTGACATACCTAAAATCCTTCCGGTCGTGCTGAAGGTTGATTACGAAGACACGGAGGTAGCTGGGATAGTAAGGAACCTCCTGGCTATCTTGGCCATAATTGGGTACCTAGGAGCATTGTCTTTCCACCAACCAAGAAGATCAAGAGCCTTGTTGCGAGGAGCAACATCATCCTCTAAGTAGTTCCTCAACTCACTCTTTGATATTCTTGTTGAACGGGACGATAAGAAGGACTCGTACCCAGCTTGAACCGGGATACTAGGAATGTTTGTAGACGAAGATGAACCGTCTCCATTTCCAGCTCGCTTATCTTGGGCAACACATTTGTCATACAAGGTCTCCAACTCTTTCTCCACGATTTTGATCTCAGTCCTAGACCTCGTACTTCCTTTTCCATATAGTTCTCCAAAGGCCCACTCTATGTAATTCATCTTGTACCTGGGATCAAAGATGATAGCATTGGACTAAATTAGCAGGCATATGAGTAAAACCAACAAGCATTGGAGTAAAACAGCAACCATATGTGAAAAACAGCAACCATTGGAGTAAAAACAGCAAGCATATGTACCGTGGATCAAAGATGGTTGCAATCACCATGGCATTGTTCTTTTCTTCCCAATATTTGTCAAACTTCTCCAACATTGATTCACCCATTTTCTTATAGTGGTCACTATCACTAGCCATTGCATGTTTGATTGCAATCTTGACGCCAACAATGTATGGGTAGAAGATGTTTGAAGTGGGATATAAACTTCCTGAAAATGCTTTTGTCACCTCAGCCAAACTCTCAAGCAATGGAGAGATAAGGTCATACATGTCCCACTCTGCGTTTGTCGGCGCCCAAGCATAGTTGGCATTGGAACCAGCATGAGAGGTCAAGGCTTCCTTATATCGACGGGCAGTGCTAATCATCTTATAGGTTGAACTCCACCTTGTTTGACAATCCAGGTGTAAAAGATTACCAACTTTGACACCCAAGCTTTTGCAAGTGGCAACAAAAGCATGGAGACGAGAAGGTGACCTCTTGAAGTACTTCACCGTCTCTCTCAAGCTCTTTATCAAATTATCTAAGACCGCTGTCCCATCTTGCACCACCAAGTTGAGGATGTGTGCACAACAACGGATATGAAAATATTGGCCTTGAAAGTCATTACCTACAAAAGACAACTTCTATATGAGCAAAAACAGCAAGAATGTGAGCGAAAACAGCAAGCATGTGAGCAAAAACAGTAAGCATATGAGCAGAAATAGCTTCTATATTAGCATAAACAGCAAGCATATGAGCACAAAACAGCAAGCATGTGAGCATAAACAGCATACAATCATACCTCTCCGAAACAAGAACTTGGCCTTCAAAGCATCGATCGCACCATCATTGTTTGAAGCATTGTCAAGTGTGACGGACATAATTTTGGTCTCAATATTCCATTCTGTCACACACACATAGAGAGCATCCGCAATGACATTTCCAGAGTGAGGAGGATCCAACTCTATGAAAGCAAGCACACGGGTTTGCAACTTCCAATTCCCATCTATATAGTGTGCAACCACACACATGTAAGATAAGGTTTGGTTGCTTGTCCACAAATCTGTAGTTAGACATATGGAGCTCACACCCTTTAGGAGAGGAGTGCTTAGGAAAGAAGGAAATCGTAGCCATATTCAGATTCTTCCATGACTGTTAAATTTGAAGGAATAACTTATTGTATCAAAGACTATAATTTCATACAGAAAACATATCATGTGAAAACAGAAATATATGAGTATGGCAGGCAAGGTTTTGGTTACCGATCGATATTTCCACTTACCGAGCGGTTACCGCGAATTTCCATGACCCTCGGTAAATGGACATATCGAGCAAATAATACCGGGCTTTTTGAATTTCGGTCGGCCCAGCCAGAGCCAGAGAAGGCACGACCGCACGGCCTGCTCGCTAGTCGCTACTCACACAGCCACGGTCTCACGCAAGAAACCTAGCAGCTGTGTCTTTCTCCCCAAATCGAGATCCGGCAAAAATTTGGCGGCTGGCCGGAGTGAGACGGCGACGGCGGCGCCCAAATCCCCCCGCCCTTAACTCTCTATCGACGGCAGCGTGACCGTTCTCACGCGGCTCAACCTGACCTGGGGCAAGCCATGGGATCCGCCTCGTCGTCCCGCTCCAAGGCCGCCAACGCCACTCGTGAGGCCAAGGGAGGTGGAGGAGGACCGGCGCTGCGGCGCCCTTGTCCTCGTCCTCGGAGGGCAGCCGGCGCGCTCGTGCTGCCGCCACCGCCGCCGTCGAGGCCTGCCCCTGCCAGAACTGTAAGTAAGGGTGGACACGGTCCGGGCCGGTCCGGTCCCGGTCCGAGCCGTCATTTGGACCGGCCGCCGGCGGTCCGGTCCGGACCGGACCGAGCTGTCCAACGAGCTGCTTTTCTGGGACCGCACCGTTTGGGGGTCAGCTCGGTTAAGCCCGAGAGGACAGAATGGACCGGCCAGTCATGTTGCCTGGCAGTCTGTTTTTTTGCTGCGTTTAGGTCCTACAAGCTTGGTATATACGTGTATAGTCGGGCGCCGGCCGCGACGTCGACAGGTACGCACGTACACATACGTTGCACGGGCGTTTGGATACATATACGTATGGCTGGCCAGTATGCGAGTATTCGAGTACACATACATGTACACCGGTAGTCCGGCACGGGTATTCGGCCACGTATAGGCCTGGCCTCCAGCACGTAAGTGCTAGTACGTGAATACCCTGGCCATGCACGTACATGCAAGTACGTGCACATGCACTAAGGGCATGCACGAAGGGGCGTGTATAGCTCCATCACCCAACAGGGACACACACATGAGGGAGTCGTGTACTTAGGAAACTCATTCATATCTAAGAATATATTTTCTTGTTAAGTCACGTGCAAAAGTACGTCAAACATCAAGCAGCAACAATGATACTTCAGAATTCAGAAGGAGTGGCAAGCTTTCCAATCACGGCCACCAACCAATCAAAATAACGAGATTTAGCTGCTGTTGAGGCATCTGTTGATTTTGGAGAGTAAATAAAGCAAAAGTGCAACAACAACAGCAACAGCAGATAAGTTTAGCTACTGTTTAGGCATCACATAGTGACAAGCTTACGAATGGATGTAATATGATAAGTCATCACTCATCACTACATTTTTCAGATAAGTTTGGACAGGAACAGCAGAAATATCACACCCACAAACAATTCATTTGGACAGCAAGCACTGGACTAAATTTGGACAGTAAAAATAACTAAATTCGGACAGCATTTCCTTTGTTTTTTGGACATCAAAACAACTGATTTTGACAGGAAACATAGCACAAATCAGGGTAAGCACAAATATCACATCCACAAACATAAGGTCTTATCATCATTGAACGACACGATTACAAACTTGCAATGACAATTCCAAGTCCATGTCAATTGACAAGTTGAACATAACACAAATGAGAGGTTCATCTCCAAGCTAGCAGTGACATTTCACAGTTCATGACTTGACAAGTTCCAACATAACACAAATGCAAAAGTAGCCTTCCCATGAGAAAGATCACTTTGACATTCATCTCCAAAATAGCAAGATCAACATCCACATGATGAACGTCTACAAGTAAGATAAGCAACATTCACATAAATAATGTTTGGTATCGTATGACAAGTGAAACATGTAGGAAGAATTGTTACCAATCGTTGATCTCCTCCACGATGGGTAACTTGATGGTCTCAACATCATCCTCTTCATTCTCATCCCTCGGCTACAAGTGTGGAAGTTAGACAAATGCTCACATCACATACAACAAGACCAAAATAGAAAGAAAAAAAGGTAAGGAAAATATAGCAAACATACCACCAGATTCAAGTCGACATGCGCACCCTTGATATAACTTGCACCACAAACTAATGCCTCCACCATAACCGGTTTTAATGAACTCCTATAGTCATCTAATACGACACATGTTGACAAAGTAGTTCGAGGATGAGAAGTTGACAAGTTTATATCCAAAGTTCAATAGTACGAGTTGACATACCTAAAATCCTTCCGGTCGTGCTGAAGGTTGATTACGAAGACACGGAGGTAGCTGGGATAGTAAGGAACCTCCTGGCTATCTTGGCCATAATTGGGTACCTAGGAGCATTGTCTTTCCACCAACCAAGAAGATCAAGAGCCTTGTTGCGAGGAGCAACATCATCCTCTAAGTAGTTCCTCAACTCACTCTTTGATATTCTTGTTGAACGGGACGATAAGAAGGACTCGTACCCAGCTTGAACCGGGATACTAGGAATGTTTGTAGACGATGATGAACCGTCTCCATTTCCAGCTCGCTTATCTTGGGCAACACATTTGTCATACAAGGTCTCCAACTCTTTCTCCACGATTTTGATCTCAGTCCTAGACCTCGTACTTCCTTTTCCATATAGTTCTCCAAAGGCCCACTCTATGTAATTCATCTTGTACCTGGGATCAAAGATGATAGCATTGGACTAAATTAGCAGGCATATGAGTAAAAACAACAAGCATTGGAGTAAAACAGCAACCATATGTGTAAAAACATCAACCATTGGAGTAAAAACAGCAAGCATATGTACCGTGGATCAAAGATGGTTGCAATCACCATGGCATTGTTCTTTTCTTCCCAATATTTGTCAAACTTCTCCAACATTGATTCACCCATTTCCTTATAGTGGTCACTATCACTAGCCATTGCATGTTTGATTGCAATCTTGACGGACATAGTGTGCAACCACACACATGTAAGATAAGGTTTGGTTGCTTGTCCACAAGTCTGTAGTTAGACATATGGAGCTCACACCCTTTAGGAGAGATTTAAGCACCTCTTTTTCGTTCTTGTAAACCCTCATGCACTCGGCTCGTATTACCTTCCTTCCAATGGGTTTATAATTTGGATTCATGCACTTCATTAGAATGTTGAACCACTCATGTTCAACCATTCTAAATGAATACTCATGCACACATATCATCTTAGCAATAAGCTCCTTGACGATTCCTTGATTGTACTCAATAGAGGGGTGCATTGTTGGACCACTTGTTGGACCATTGCTTTTGCGCAATTCAAGAGTTGTTTGGATGGCATTCCTAGCCATCTTGGCCTTGTAACCTTCACATTTTAAATGATGCCTTCCAATAGTTGAGGTGCTGCCACCTTGTGAATATGCATACCTCTTTTTGGGACAATAATTACAAACAACCTTCAACACCGTCTCTCCGGGATCCTCCTTCGATGGCTCCTTGACCTTGTGAAAATGGGCCCAAACATCTGATGACACCCATCCTGAAACTCTTGCATTACTTCAGAAAAGTGAGAAAGTCTTAGTGGGAGAAAAGTTTGCTGTTCAAACACTACATCTCCAGATCTCCTATCTAAGTCTCTACCACTGAATCATCTTACTTCGGCGAGGGTTATAGGTTACAGCCAGGTTACCTCTTCCTCTTCGTGGCGCTCGGCGAGGAACCAGGGAAGGCGGGACCGATGGCGTGCTGGCCTTGCTGCGTCCCCGACGTACACGTGCTCCTCCAGCTCGGACTCGGACGAGATGGCGCCGTCGGTGAAGGGGAGAGGCCGCGGGCGACGGCGCCGTCGCCTTAGGGTTAGGGTTAGGGATTGGAGAGGAGGAGGCGCTGCCTCTGTTTGTGAGGAGAGGGAGAAGGGAATCGATTGTGAGGAAGGGGGATTGAACGAGGGGAGGGGGGGTCGCTCGGTGTCTCTGTCTAGGCTGTTGCTGGGCCTTGCGCCATCGGTCCGCTCGGTCGACCCGGTTAAAGACCGGACCGGACCGAACTTTTTTCGGTCTGTATTTCTGGGCTCGGACCGACATGTTTTTCTATCGGGCCTGGACCGTACGGGCCGGTCCTGAACGGGCCACGAGCGGTCCGCAAAGCCCGCTCGTGCTGTCCAGCCTGAACTGTAAGGTGATGAAGGCTAGCCCGTGCAGAGAGGAGTACGTCAAGAATTACACCTGCACCAAGGTGGCGTTGGAAGCCGGCCTACACGGTTGGTGAAGCGGTATCTGTTGCTATATGTGTCGTTTATATTGCTTATTGTTATTATATATGCTATAAATATAGGAGTCATGCTGTCAAAATTTCGAATTTTTCAGTTTTTGGCCAATAAAAATTTGAATTCAAAAAATTTCGTTCGAAATTTGCTCGGGATTTCGTGGTAACCGTGGTAACCGCGTTTATCCATGCCCCTCGAAAAAAATGTCCCATTCGGTAACCAAAATCTTGATGGCAGGTGGGAACCATAGATCACAGGAAACAAATATTAGTTTAGTTGCACTCATATGATCAAAGGCTATAATTTCATACAGAAAACATATCATGTGAAAACAGAAATATATGAGTATGGCAGGCAAGGTTTTGGTTACCGATCGATATTTCCACTTACCGAGCGGTTACCACGAATTTCCATGACCCTCGGTAAATGGACATATCGAGCAAATAATACCGGGCTTTTTGAATTTCGGTCGGCCCAGCCAGAGCCAGAGAAGGCACGACCGCACGGCCTGCTCGCTAGTCGCTACTCACACAGCCACGGTCTCACGCAAGAAACCTAGAAGCTGCGTCTTTCTCCCCAAATCGAGATCCGGCAAAAATTTGGCGGCTGGCCGGAGTGAGACGGCGACGGCGGCGCCCAAATCCCCCCGCCCTTAACTCTCTTTCGACGGCAGCGTGACCGTTCTCTCGCGGCTCAACCTGACCTGGGGCAAGCCATGGGATCCGCCTCGTCGTCCCGCTCCAAGGCCGCCAACGCCACTCGTGAGGCCAAGGGAGGTGGAGGAGGACCGGCGCTGCGGCGCCCTTGTCCTCGTCCTCGGAGGGCAGCCGGCGCGCTCGTGCTGCCGCCACCGCCGCCGTCGAGGCCTGCCCCTGCCAGAACTGTAAGTAAGGGTGGACACGGTCCGGGCCGTTCCGGTCCCGGTCCGAGCCGTCATTTGGACCGGCCGCCGGCGGTCCGGTCCGGACCGGACCGAGCTGTCCAACGAGCTGCTTTTCTGGGACCGCACCGTTTGGGGGTCAGCTCGGTTAAGCCCGAGAGGACCGAATGGACCGGCCAGTCATGTTGCCTGGCAGTCTGTTTTTTGCTGCGTTTAGGTCCTACAAGCTTGGTATATACGTGTATAGTCGGGCGCCGGCCGCGACGTCGACTGGTACGCACGTACACATACGTTGCACGGGCGTTTGGATACATATACGTATGGCTGGCCAGTATGCGAGTATTCGAGTACACATACATGTACACCGGTAGTCCGGCACGGGTATTCGGCCACGTATAGGCCTGGCCTCCAGCACGTAAGTGCTAGTACGTGAATACCCTGGCCATGCACGTACATGCAAGTACGTGCACATGCATTAAGGGCATGCACGAAGGGGCGTGTATAGCTCCATCACCCAACAGGGACACACACATGAGGGAGTCGTGTACTTAGGAAACTCATTCATATCTAAGAATATATTTTCTTGTTAAGTCACGTGCAAAAGTACGTCAAACATCAAGCAGCAACAATGATACTTCAGAATTCAGAAGGAGTGGCAAGCTTTCCAATCACGGCCACCAACCAATCAAAATAACGAGATTTAGCTGCTGTTTAGGCATCTGTTGATTTTGGAGAGTAAATAAAGCAAAAGTGCAACAACAACAGCAACAGCAGATAAGTTTAGCTACTGTTTAGGCATCACATAGTGACAAGCTTACGAATGGATGTAATATGATAAGTCATCACTCATCACTACATTTTTCAGATAAGTTTGGACAGGAACAGCAGATATATCACACCCACAAACAATTCATTTGGACAGCAAGCACTGGACTAAATTTGGACAGTAAAAATAACTAAATTCGGACAGCATTTCCTTTGTTTTTTGGACATCAAAACAACTGATTTTGACAGGAAACATAGCACAAATCAGGGTAAGCACAAATATCACATCCACAAACATAAGGTCTTATCATCATTGAACGACACGATTACAAACTTGCAATGACAATTCCAAGTCCATGTCAATTGACAAGTTGAACATAACACAAATGAGAGGTTCATCTCCAAGCTAGCAGTGACATTTCACAGTTCATGACTTGACAAGTTCCAACATAACACAAATGCAAAAGTAGCCTTCCCATGAGAAAGATCACTTTGACATTCATCTCCAAAATAGCAAGATCAACAACCACATGATGAACGTCTACAAGTAAGATAAGCAACATTCACATAAATAATGTTTGGTATCGTATGACAAGTGAAACATGTAGGAAGAATTGTTACCAATCGTTGATCTCCTCCACGATGGGTAACTTGATGGTCTCAACATCATCCTCTTCATTCTCATCCCTCGGCTACAAGTGTGGAAGTTAGACAAATGCTCACATCACATACAATAAGACCAAAATAGAAAGAAAAAAAGGTAAGGAAAATATAGCAAACATACCACCAGATTCAAGTCGACATGCGCACCCTTGATATAACTTGCACCACAAACTAATGCCTCCACCATAACCGGTTTTAATGAACTCCTATAGTCATCTAATACGACACAAGTTGACAAAGTAGTTCGAGGATGAGAAGTTGACAAGTTTATATCCAAAGTTCAATAGTACGAGTTGACATACCTAAAATCCTTCCGGTCGTGCTGAAGGTTGATTACGAAGACACGGAGGTAGCTGGGATAGTAAGGAACCTCCTGGCTA
The DNA here is from genome assembly GCA_039707655.1 of Elymus sibiricus. Taxonomy (NCBI): domain Eukaryota; kingdom Viridiplantae; phylum Streptophyta; class Magnoliopsida; order Poales; family Poaceae; genus Elymus; species Elymus sibiricus. The sequence continues at coordinate 36,764,735 of CM077674.1, forward strand.
TCTTGGCCATAATTGGGTACCTAGGAGCATTGTCTTTCCACCAGCCAAGAAGATCAAGAGCCTTGTTGCGAGGAGCAACATCATCCTCTAAGTAGTTCCTCAACTCACTCTTTGATATTCTTGTTGAACGGGACGATAAGAAGGACTCGTACCCAGCTTGAACCGGGATACTAGGAATGTTTGTAGACGAAGATGAACCGTCTCCATTTCCAGCTCGCTTATCTTGGGCAACACATTTGTCATACAAGGTCTCCAAATCTTTCTCCACGATTTTGATCTCAGTCCTAGACCTCGTACTTCCTTTTCCATATAGTTCTCCAAAGGCCCACTCTATGTAATTCATCTTGTACCTGGGATCAAAGATGATAGCATTGGACTAAATTAGCAGGCATATGAGTAAAACCAACAAGCATTGGAGTAAAACAGCAACCATATGTGAAAAACAGCAACCATTGGAGTAAAAACAGCAAGCATATGTACCGTGGATCAAAGATGGTTGCAATCACCATGGCATTGTTCTTTTCTTCCCAATATTTGTCAAACTTCTCCAACATTGATTCACCCATTTTCTTATAGTGGTCACTATCACTAGCCATTGCATGTTTGATTGCAATCTTGACGCCAACAATGTATGGGTAGAAGATGTTTGAAGTGGGATATAAACTTCCTGAAAATGCTTTTGTCACCTCAGCCAAACTCTCAAGCAATGGAGAGATAAGGTCATACATGTCCCACTCTGCGTTTGTCGGCGCCCAAGCATAGTTGGCATTGGAACCAGCATGAGAGGTCAAGGCTTCCTTATATCGACGGGCAGTGCTAATCATCTTATAGGTTGAACTCCACCTTGTTTGACAATCCAGGTGTAAAAGATTACCAACTTTGACACCCAAGCTTTTGCAAGTGGCAACAAAAGCATGGAGACGAGAAGGTGACCTCTTGAAGTACTTCACCGTCTCTCTCAAGCTCTTTATCAAATTATCTAAGACCGCTGTCCCATCTTGCACCACCAAGTTGAGGATGTGACCTCTTGAATTCGGATGTAACTTTTTGCGTAGATGCTTTTTCATATAAAAAACTTTTTCATCGGAGTTCGTATGCAAAAGTTATGCCCATTTTACAAATTCTCAAGAGATTTTGCAAAAAAAGTCGAAATTCATGTTTGTAAATTTTGCGTACAACTAGACCACAAATCATATGGGAATCTTATTTTATTTTTTTTGACATTTCTATAATTTTCTTTTATTTTTTTTAAAACTGAAAAGGCGGTCCACGGGGGGGGGGTGTGCATTTGGTGAACCAGGGTTACTAATGGCGCACCACCCACAAATGCGCCATTAGTAACCCTGATTACTAATGGCGCACCAGCTTGAGGTGCGCCATTAGTAGTTTTGCAAAAAAAAATTATATATATATATATATAGTATATATATAGTAATGGCGCACTGTGTTGGAGGTGCGCCATTACTAGTTAAACTAGTAATGGCGCACTCTACCATGGTGCGCCATTAGTATTTTTGGAAAAATAAAAAAATAAAAAAAATTGTTACTAATGGCGCACCGTGGGTCCGGTGCGCCATTAGTGTCTACCACACTAATGGCGCACCAACTCATGGTGCGCCATTACTATATAGTAGTGGCGCACCAAGTGTCTGGTGCGCCATTAGTGGCCATATCATCTATAGCCCTTTTCCTAGTAGTGACCCTTAGAAAATTTCAGTTTTCATCTACCAGTTGCCCCGAGCCACCGTCCTCGTCCCCGTCGCCTCCCCGAGCCGCCGTCTTCGTCGCCGGCCCCGTCGCCTCCCCGAGCCGCCGTCCTCGTCCCCGTCGCCACCGTCCTCGTCCCCGTCGCCGCCGTCCTCGTCGCCTCCCCGTCGCCGCCGTCCTCGTCCCCGTCGCCGCCGTCCTCGTCGCCTCCCCGTCGCCGCCGTCCTCGTCCCCGTCGCCTCCCCGTCGCCGCCGTCCTCGTCGCCTCCCCGAGCCGCCGTCCTCGTCCCCGTCCCCGTCGCCTCCCCGAGCCGCCGTCCTCGTCCCCGTCGCCGCCGTCCTCGTCTCCGTCGCCAGCCTCCAGCCTTCGCCGCCCCCGCCGTCGCCCTCGCCGGCCGCCCCCGTCGTCGCCCTTGCCGTCGCCCTCGCCGGCCGCCCCCGCTGTGAGCCGCCGCCGCCCCAGCTCTGTTCATATCATTTTTTTTTCATTTTTTATATGATGAATTTTTTGTTCATATATATATAATGTATATATGTATGTGGCTATATGTATGTATGGATGTTCATATATGTATTAATTTTTTTGTATGTGGCTATATGTATGTGGCTATATGTATGTATGTATGTATGGATGTTCATAGCATTTTTTTGTTCATATATGTAAATTTTTTCATAGCATTTTTTTCCATGTATATATGTATGTGGCTATGTATGTATAGATGGATAGCATTTTTTCCATGTATGTATGTCGTTGTCGATATACCCCCTCCCCGATAACTTCGACATGAGGGGGGGGGGTCGATATACCCCCTCCCCGATAACTTCGACATGAGGGGGGGGTCGATATACCCCCTCCCCGATAACATTTTTTTTCTAAGTTAGTAAGGTAAAATGTTCACCCCCCCTCTCGATATACCGGGCGACCAACTCTCGAGGCCACCCAAACCCTAGAAAAAAAGCGTTGTCGATATACCCCCTCCTCGATAACATTTTTTTTTCTAAGTTACTAAGGTAAAATGTTCACCCCCCCTCTCGATATACCGGGCGACCAACTCTCGAAGCCACCCAAACCCTAGAAAAAAAGCGTTGTCGATATACCCCCTCCCCGATAACATTTTTTTTCTAAGTTACTAAGGTAAAATGTTCACCCCCCTCTCGATATACCGGGCGACCAACTCTCGAGGCCACCCAAACCCTAGAAAAAAAGCGTTGTCGATATACATATGCAACATTTGATCATATGTCAAATTTTGATCATATGTCAAAGTTTGATCATATGTGAAAGTTTGACTTTTGACATAGATTTATCAAGAATGCCCCCATTATGGATGTGCACAAGTTGATCCAATTTTTTTCTGATCTCATCTATATATATATCCTTCTATATGTCACATTGTCTGTCAAAGTATTGAAGAAATCCATGGCTTCATCATTAGCCGGAAGTAACAGGCATATGACGCTACGAAGCTCTTCAAAGTTGTTTTGGAACGGAGTTCCGGATAGAATAATTTGCTTTTTGGTACGAATTTCAGCAAAGGCCTTCCAAATAGCGATATTCGGAAGGCTCTTGCTGAACTTCGTACCAAAAAGCTAATTAATTATCCTATCCGGGACTCCGTTCCAAAACAATTTTGGAGAGCTTCGTACCATTATGCGCCTGTTACTTCCGGCTAATGATGAAGCCTTGGTTTTCTTGAATCCTTTGACACTAGACAACGTGACATATAGAAGGGTAGATGAGATCAGGAAAAATATGGACCATTTTCTGCACATTCAGAGTGGCGCCATTTTGTTAAATCCCTTAAAGGTTAAGAGAATCCCTTGTTTGACATTCATGAGAGAGGCGGTCCGGACGTCGGACATTCATGAGAGAGGCGGTCCGGACGTCGGACATTCATGAGAGAGGCAGTCCGGACGTCAGACATTCATGTTTGTATATTAATTGCCATGTTGTAATATTTGCAGAAACTATGGATCAAAGAGACTTGGAACAAGAACAGTTGTTGGGGGAGATAATCCTCGCCGGAGGTGATGTTGTCTTGTCGTTTCTCAACGACACCGATGGAACAATGGAGGAGGAAGGACATGATCATGATGGCTCCGGTGACATGATCATGATGGCTCCGGAGGTGCTGACTAGCTAATTGATGCATTAATTGTTTTGGTATGTACATATATATATTAACTCTTCTTTCTTCTTTATAGCCCTCTGGATCGAGCCAAACTTCGGTAACGAGACGAGGCCCGAAGAAGAGGTTGCGCAAGGATGAAAGGTTCACGATCACAGCACTCGCGGACGATGGCCTACCGATTGAACCCAAGCGGACCAAGGACGCATTTTCTGCTCAGTGCGGAGCTATTGTTAGGGACAACATCCCGATCAGCATCAAGCAATGGAATAAGCCTAAGGACGACGCCCCTGAAGGTGATTATGTCACCGATAGACAGAAAGATGATCTTTGGACCTTGCTGAAGGCAAATTTCACCCTACCGCCAGAGGAGGATCCGAATAAGCCCGTTATAGAGCCACTGGTCAAGGCGTGTGCTCTTAAGAAGATGGCAGATCTATTCAGGGGGTGGAAGAAGGAGTTCGAAATCAAAGTTTGTCGACAAAGGTGAGACTCCAGAATTCATCGGCCGATTTGAGAAGATAAGAGATCACTGGCCCGCATTTGTGGCCTACAAGACATCAGACAAGAGTAAGAAAATGTCAGAGACAAACAAGAACAACGCTGCAAAGAAGCAGTATCACCATCAAACGGGGTCAGGTGGCTACATCAAAGCCCGGCCGTTGTGGGACAAAGCTGAGAATGACCTGATTGCTAAAGGGGTCGAACCAGAGACATTGAACTGGCCAGACCGTTCAAGGACTTGGTTCTTCGGGGTTGGGGGAACTTTGGACCCTGAAACAGGGAAGTGCCGTTGGACGGACGAGCAACTTGCAATACCCGTCACGAAGCTTCAGAAGTATATCACCGCAGCGCAGGAAGGGACGTTCATTCCCGATAGAGAGAAGGACGAGCTGACTAAGGCCCTAGGGAATGTTGAGCACCCTGGACGAACACGAGGCACACCAGGCTCCGTTCCGTGGAAGTTTGGGTTTCCCGACGCAGGCGGTTACAGAAGCCGGGAGAGAAAGAGGAAAGCGGAGCTGAGCGACATGCAGAAGATGAGTGCAAGACTACAAAAGCTAGAGGAAGCTGAGAGCCAGCGAGCTGCCGGCCAACTATCTCAGCGGCACGAAGCTACCCCAGAAGCTACCCCGCCATCTCAGCGGAGAAGCAGCGTGGCTTCCACGGAGCCCGTTCAGACTGACTTCACGGAGCCTATCTACCCCGTGGATACTATCACGGAGGCTCAAAATTGCGAGCTTATGACGAAATGCCATAACCTCACTTTCAAGGCGGCTCTCGGCTCTGTTGCACCTCCTCAACCCAACGGAACTTTTCACTGCCTTCCGATTCCACATGGCTATGCTGTTGTGATGGTGGATGAAGTAATGGAGGGATTTGAGGAGCTCGAGCTTTACCACTCTACAGGTGAAGAGGAGAATCAGCTGGTTCGTGCTCTGAGGAGTACATGTCTATGGCAGAAGGAGTACATCAAGCTTCCAAACTGGACGCCTCCGCCTCCTCCTCCTCCTCCGGCGAGTCAGGGCACTCCGCCTCCTCCTCCTCCTCCTCCTCCGGCGAGTGATCAGGGCACTCCGCCTCCTTCTCCGGCTCCTCCGACGCGTGAGGGCACTCCGCCTCCTCCTTCGCCTACTCCGGCGCGTCGGAGCACTCCGCCTCCTTCTCCGCCTCGTCAGCAACGACGGAAGAGAGACGCCGCCGCTCCGGCGGCTAGCAGTACAAGCAGGGGCGGGAGCCAATTCAGATACGGTCCATCTCTCAAGCCTGTGGAAAAGTTACCATATGAGAGGACCGAGCAGGAAAACGAGGACATATGTCGTGCCCAAGTGAGGGACCATTTTGCAAAGAAAACTCCATCTCCGAAGGAGAAGCTAGATCCGGTGAAAGTGAAGCGCACTATCGATGCCCTGAAGCGACCACCACCGCCTCCGCCGGATTCCAACTATGACCGCATAATTACTAAGACACATGCTAAAGCGCAGCAGTCGGGAAGTACTTCCAGTGCTGCAAGAGCGAAAAAACGAAGAAGTGGGAAAATAATTCCCCAGCTCGGCGAACAGGAGAAGCAATCGTGCCCCCCGCTCAAGGTGTCTAGCGATATCGCTAATCATCCGGTGCTACTGCCCGGTACCACTCTTGATGATTACCTGCCCGATGATGTATAGTTTGAAACGGCTGAGGTAGTAGACGTCTTTAGATACGAGCACGGGAAGCCTCTTGTCAAACCTGATCATCCTCATCTAACAACGATGATGCAAAAATTGCATGACTGGTACATGGAAACCTGCAGGAAGTCTGGGAAAGACAGTTTGTTAGTCGGAATTAAAAAAGAGCATGACTTCCCTGGAGTCGACCTGCTGCCTGTTGAATTTGTGGAGTTATTTCAATTATACAATCAAAAGGCCCTCGACAAACAACTCATGACTTGCTACTGTCTGTAAGTATTACTTCTATAATTAAGTCTCTAGCTCAGCTCGTTCATTGCATGTATATATAATTATCCTCACTATATTATGCAGATTGAAGATGGTCGAATGCCAAAAAATAGGAATCTTCGACGTTGGGTTCATTAGCCCAAATACCGTAAATGAATGGTCGGTACGAAAGGCGGCTGAAGATACCGAGAACAACTTACTACAAACGTTCCTTAAACATCAAAACAAAAGGGAAATACTCTTTCCTTACAACTTCAAGTGAGTGTTACTGTCTTCTGCATATTCGGTTCCGCTTACTCGTGGTTAAGTAATGTAATTGATGAGTTATGCGTGCGCAGCTTCCACTATATTCTGCTATCCATTAACCTTGACGGGGCATTAGTAACTGTCTTAGACTCGCTCCGTAAAGATCCCAAGTATTATGCGGACATGACTGCAATGCTCCAGAAGTAAGTTCAATCAATACCGGGACCATATCGGCAACTTTCGTTCATTTCCTGATATCAAGTAATCATTTTCTTTGCCTGCCAGGGTTTGGAAAACGTTCACCGCTAAGGTTCCGGGTCTGAAGAAGGAGCTGCGATTTACACACCCCAAAGTAAGTAGTACTAGCTAGTTCCGTGCATCTCTCATTGATTCTAGTTTCATCAATACCATTATCATGCTTGCTTATCAGTTTGATTGAACTCTATTCTCGTAAAGTGCTTGTTGCAGGCACCCAACACTCATTTATGTGGATACTACGTATGCGAGTTCATTCGCTACTATACCTCTGAACGGGCCTCCTCTGAGAAACAATTTGAAGTACGTAAACAATATTCACAATTTTATTTTATATATTACCATCAATTGTGTTGAGTTTCATTCATATATATGTATTGACCCCTTCTTTAAATTAGATCTGGCAGATGCGGGATGAACTCCTACCACATGATCGCATACGAGCAATTCAAGAGGAATTGGCGGGATTCTTTCTTGACCACGTCATACCTGAACAAGGAGAATACCATGTGAAATTGAAATTGTTGTAAGGGATGTTATATATTGTACATATGTAGCAGCGTTGGATAGATATACGAAAACTTGTTGTTCAACCAAGCACGAAGAAAGAGATGTCACTTCTCTCTATATATGTTCATGACGATCTTGTGTAATTAATGGTTTCCTTTATTTGCTTACTAGCTAGCGTCGAGTTCTCTCTATATGTGTAGTAGCTAGCGTCGACCAAGCACGAAAAAAGAGAGGTCACTTCTCTCTATTAGCTCGCTAACACAATATGAAACCCCTAAATTAACCCTCCAAAACCCCAAAACCCCCCCTTCCAAAAAAAAAAAAAAAACCCAGCGACTGCGAGCTGCTGACGCGTGGCCGCCTTTTGGTCCCGGTTGGTGTGACCAACCGGGACCAAAGGTGGAGCCTTTAGTCCCGGTTGGTAACACCAACCGGGACTAAAGGTCCTCCCTCCCCCGCCCCAGGCAGCGCCACGTGGATGCCTTTTGGTCCCGGTTGGTGTTACCAACCGGGACTAAAGGTCCTCCTGCCTGGGCTTCCCGCAGCGGCCACGTGGAGCCCCTTTGGTCCCGGTTCGTAAGCGAACCGGGACTAAAGGTTTTGGGCTTTAGTCCCGGTTCCAGAACCGGGACTAAAGGCCCTTACGAACCGGGACAAATGACCCTTTTTCTACTAGTGATAAGTACAAAGAATCTGTAATCCAAATATAAATATATGTCTTGTAAATAGCAATGACAAGTGGATAAAGCATATGTGCAAATTCTAAGACACTAATATACTTACGCTCCAACTCAAATACTCAATCGATGAGAGACACAAGAAATACATCGACTGGAATAAAAAAACGAGCATTGTTTCTGGACAGGACCAACAATATTCCTCTACCTCCCCTTCAATTTTTAGATTCTAAATTAAGTTCTTGGTCTGGAATTAGAAGCCTGAGCAATGAATCAAGCTGAATAATGTGCACCTTTAACTAGACGTCCGTTCCTCCATCATTAGGCTTGTTCCTCAGTAAGAGTTTATTACCTCCATTAAGGTGAATGCAACGAACCCTGTGGCAGAAAGGTCTCTAAATTAGAATGCTGGAATAAATCCATGCATGAAAGTATTGTCCTAAGACATTGGCACCGAATAAAAACCAAAACTAAATCAAGGTGCACAAGAGGCCTCAAGTGGGAAGGAACAAAAGATAAATAAGTTTAACCGCACTAACACATAAATAAAAGATAATTATGAGGTGAAAAGAACTAAAAATCTAAGTAAACTGAACAGACAGAACCATGGGCATACATCTTCCAGTTTGTACCACTCATGACCCCATGCCGGCCAACTCCTCCCTCTCCTGCGAACCAGACAAAAATCAGTACGGACAAAAGTTTGACCTTCATTACATTAAATACTAATTTGAGTTTAATGGTAAATCTTAGCAAAAAAAGGAACTAACCTGGTTGATTTTTCTTGTTTTGTTCCGTTATCTCTTTCGATAGTAGAACCCGATCCGTTTTTGGATAGAATGGAAAAAAAGGCACTAACCACACTCTTGTTGAACTTGAGAAATTGTACCATTGGAGAAAAGCAGATTATAGATTCATATATAAGAGAAAAAGAAGACTCAGCCTAGTTGGAGCTATATGCATTAATGCATGGATGTCATTCACAGAATCCTTGCACCTTTTAATTTAGAGTTTTTTTCTTTAAGATGTCGACCATAAAGTAGACATGAACTATATACACTGAATATTCATTACATGAATCAGAAGTAGAAGCGCTACTTCAGGACAAAAAAAAGATATCGTACAATCGGTTCTTCTGTCTGTATGTAACCATGCGTCATTAAGTTCAATATACCTCATTTTTCGTCGAAGTCAAGATCTATTGCGGATCAATGCAAGCAGCTTCAATACTGAACCTTCGATATAGAATGCAGGCCCGTGTCTATATAGTTGCACAGTCAAAGTTGATTGCAATATTGACGCGTATCTCAAGAGCAGCAAAATCATAAGCTCCTGGGTTCTGGCACTTGCCCAGCTGATATAGTTCAAGCAAGAAAAACATATTCAGTGTACTAAAATGGAAACTTTTAAGAAAGTAGAGGGGCTCGGTGTTAAGCAATGGTTTCAGGTAAGTATCGGGTTGAACCAGTACTATGCTACCTTCTAATAACCATGGAAGATGATTCATGTCTCAATGAGAGATATAATCAATTGTAGTGTGGTCAGCAGCAACAGGAACATTTAAACAATCAATTTTTTGATGGCTACAACTATCATATTTAGCAACCAAAATGATACTAAATGCAGGTTGCAAGAAAAAGAGAGATATGAGTGGTCAAACTCTCCTGGAAGCAGAGAGATCTTATCTTACAAACTCAAGGCACATAGCAGCATACCCAAATTTATAGCTAGCTGTACTTGCAGGTAGTGAAAATTAAGCAGACAATGTTAGGAGACTCGAAAGAAGGCTTTGGCCAGCCTGTGATCTGTACATTATATGATCATGTGCAGGTTAGTATTTTCTGTTTAAATCCTTGAGGCTCTCCTCATCTTGTTTTGAAATAGCTCTCTATTAAGACTTCTTCTGTCTATGTACATCATTGATGTATCTATGCAAAAACATATACAACAATGATTACGATGTACAATGTGACAATACAACAATCAGCACCTTTTTCTTCTATCCTCTTCTATCTATGTTGATCTACCGTACAACAAACAATATACAATAGAACAAAAATATCTATACAAGGTCATTTTTATCCATACAACAATCTGTATACAAGGTAAACTCTATCTATCTTCTTCTGTCTATCTCCCATTCATATAAAAATTTGCAGTTCTGCACACAAGGTCGATTTTATTTACAAAATCAGCAACTCACTTTTATTCACATGACAGCAGAAGGTCGCATCATTCATACAGCAATAGCAACACAGAGTATCCTCTTCTTACTGTCTAATTCTTCATCAGCTTCCACGACCTGTCAGAGCGCCGTTATTCTCTAGACGATGCAGATGATTCGGTAAGGAGAAGCATGGGTTCCCCTCAGACAACCCTACAATAAAAATTGAAATGAGCCGAGATAAGTTTTGATGAATACCTTGCCTTCATCCGTTCCCACAATGCTATTGTTATGCATAGCACAAACTTTTGGTTACAGTCACACTAAAAATTTGAGATTGAGCACGTGTAATATTTAGCAGACCAAATATTCATACAGAATTAGGATGATAGAAAACACTCAAGAATTATTTGTATTAACCCGCCAGATTGCGAATCTGCAGTAAATATATTATACAGACACAACACAAATTCTACTGCGAACTGCAGGTCTAACAGATTAATAATTACAGGCTAACTGCAAACCCATGTTAGCCTTCATGGATATGCACAGATCTGTGCTACCAAGTTTGATTCATATCGGCCTCATCAGATCTACCCATGAGATTGCCATTTGAAGGTATGTGTGGCCTGCTGGGAACATCGACGGCGGCGGTGAAGCGCGCGGTAATAGAATAGTCCTGTGTGACATACGTTTTCTTGCATTGTCCTGCGTGACGGGTTGATATTTCTCTCGGAATTGTAGTAGAAAGATTGTATGGTGCAGACATTGAACTTATAATAAAATTGAGTTCTAGAAACAATTCCCTACATTGTCCCATTAGTAATCGCACCAAAAATACTTATCCTCCTATAGATCTGACTTGACTCTGCGCTTTGGTGTGCGGAAATTGGTTACCGGTAGGAAATAGTATAACTAATCGGTATCTTGAGTTGCAAAGAGATCACTTAGAACAGTGGCTGATATTATGCCATAAAGAACTCACATTTTTTGTTGTCCCTCAGGATATAGTACACACCTTTCTCTGCTGGATGCACCATTCTGAGTTAAGAACAAATGACATGTTAGCTTCCTTACAAATGCTTTTCCGAAGGAAAGTCAATTATGCATTAAAAAGCACTCTATGATGTTGTATAAATTATGTCATGGACGGGAAAGCAATTTTTGACTCTGTGATTTCTCTGTAGATTAGGCAATGCCGTGAAGCAATTTTTTACCGAAGAGGGGAGCCCATCAAATTCCCTACAGGATTTTTCTGGTGTCCCCTTTTATTCTATCGTTCTTTGCTGGAAAAAAGCATACATATAGTCAGCTACTCTATTTGTCCCGACGTCGTGGACTACGTCTGTAGTTTAATTTAATTTCTAAATGGAACCGAAAGGCGATTTCTATTTTCTATAAGTAAATAAAACGTGGTGGCCTTAGACCAACATAAATGTATACCTTCATGTAGGTTTCAGTTCAAAGGTCTCGATGCTCCAATTTCTCATTTTGACACCTGAAACTGAAAACAATTTAACAAATCAATTAGCCTTGTGGAACCTTGATCTTAGTTGCATTAAGCCAATCAGAGTAAGAATGTAGTTCTGTAACCTAGCTGTGTACATCTTCTCTAAAAATAATAATAAAGGCTACCATGTTCATTCAAGAAAAAAAAATCCCATGTCAGGATAATATTTCAGTACAAAAGCTTGGTGCGTTTCCTTTAAAGACACTAAAAACCGACCACTGTTATGAACTTCAGAGATGAACACTTGATTCATAATTTGGTTTGCTATAAACTATAAACCAAAAGATGTAGACATGAAAGCAGCAGTCAGTTAGCATATGCTGAGTTCTAACGGGAGAGGAGTGCTTAGGAAAGACGGAAATCGTAGCCATATTCAGATTCTTCCATGACTGTTAAATTTGAAGGAATAACTTATTGTATCAAAGACTATAATTTCATACAGAAAACATATCATGTGAAAACAGAAATATATGAGTATGGCAGGCAAGGTTTTGGTTACCGATCGATATTTCCACTTACCGAGCGGTTACCGCGAATTTCCATGACCCTCGGTAAATGGACATATCGAGCAAATAATACCGGGCTTTTTGAATTTCGGTCGGCCCAGCCAGAGCCAGAGAAGGCACAACCGCACGGCCTGCTCGCTAGTCGCTACTCACACAGCCACGGTCTCACGCACGAAACCTAGCAGCTGCGTCTTTCTCCCCAAATCGAGATCCGGCAAAAATTTGGCGGCTGGCCGGAGTGAGACGGCGACGGCGGCGCCCAAATCCCCCCGCCCTTAACTCTCTTTCGACGGCAGCGTAACCGTTCTCTCACGGCTCAACCTGACCTGGGGCAAGCCATGGGATCCGCCTCGTCGTCCCGCTCCAAGGCCGCCAACGCCACTCGTGAGGCCAAGGGAGGTGGAGGAGGACCGGCGCTGCGGCGCCCTTGTCCTCGTCCTCGGAGGGCAGCCGGCACGCTCGTGCTGCCGCCACCGCCGCCGTCGAGGCCTGCCCCTGCCAGAACTGTAAGTAAGGGTGGACACGGTCCGGGCCGGTCCGGTCCCGGTCCGAGCCGTCATTTGGGCCGGCCGCCGGCGGTCAAGTCCGGACCGGACCGAGCTATCCAACGAGCTGCTTTTCTGGGACCGGACCGTTTGGGGGTCAGCTCGGTTAAGCCCGAGAGGACCGAATGGACCGGCCAGTCATGTTGCCTGGCAGTCTGTTTTTTGCTGCGTTTAGGTCCTACAAGCTTGGTATATACGTGTATAGTCGGGCGCCGGCCGCGACGTCGACTGGTACGCACGTACACATACGTTGCACGGGCGTTTGGATACATATACGTATGGCTGGCCAGTATGCGAGTATTCGAGTACACATACATGTACACCGGTAGTCCGGCACGGGTATTCGGCCACGTATAGGCCTGGCCTCCAGGACGTAAGTGCTAGTACGTGAATACCCTGGCCATGCACGTACATGCAAGTACGTGCACATGCACTAAGGGCATGCACGAAGGGGCGTGTATAGCTCCATCACCCAACAGGGACACACACATGAGGGAGTCGTGTACTTAGGAAACTCATTCATATCTAAGAATATATTTTCTTGTTAAGTCACGTGCAAAAGTACGTCAAACATCAAGCAGCAACAATGATACTTCAGAATTCAGAAGGAGTGGCAAGCTTTCCAATCACGGCCACCAACCAATCAAAATAACGAGATTTAGCTGCTGTTTAGGCATCTGTTGATTTTGGAGAGTAAATAAAGCAAAAGTGCAACAACAACAGCAACAGCAGATAAGTTTAGCTACTGTTTTGGCATCACATAGTGACAAGCTTACGAATGGATGTAATATGATAAGTCATCACTCATCACTACATTTTTCAGATAAGTTTGGACAGGAACAGCAGAAATATCACACCCACAAACAATTCATTTGGACAGCAAGCACTGGACTAAATTTGGACAGTAAAAATAACTAAATTCGGACAGCATTTCCTTTGTTTTTTGGACATCAAAACAACTGATTTTGACAGGAAACATAGCACAAATCAGGGTAAGCACAAATATCACATCCACAAACATAAGGTCTTATCATCATTGAACGACACGATTACAAACTTGCAATGACAATTCCAAGTCCATGTCAATTGACAAGTTGAACATAACACAAATGAGAGGTTCATCTCCAAGCTAGCAGTGACATTTCACAGTTCATGACTTGACAAGTTCCAACATAACACAAATGCAAAAGTAGCCTTCCCATGAGAAAGATCACTTTGACATTCATCTCCAAAATAGCAAGATCAACATCCACATGATGAACGTCTACAAGTAAGATAAGCAACATTCACATAAATAATGTTTGGTATCGTATGACAAGTGAAACATGTAGGAAGAATTGTTACCAATCGTTGATCTCCTCCACGATGGGTAACTTGATGGTCTCAACATCATCCTCTTCATTCTCATCCCTCGGCTACAAGTGTGGAAGTTAGACAAATGCTCACATCACATACAACAAGACCAAAATAGAAAGAAAAAAAGGTAAGGAAAATATAGCAAACATACCACCAAATTCAAGTCGACATGCGCACCCTTGATATAACTTGCACCACAAACTAATGCCTCCACCATAACCGGTTTTAATGAACTCCTATAGTCATCTAATACGACACAAGTTGACAAAGTAGTTCGAGGATGAGAAGTTGACAAGTTTATATCCAAAGTTCAATAGTACGAGTTGACATACCTAAAATCCTTCCGGTCGTGCTGAAGGTTGATTACGAAGACACGGAGGTAGCTGGGATAGTAAGGAACCTCCTGGCTATCTTGGCCATAATTGGGTACCTAGGAGCATTGTCTTTCCACCAACCAAGAAGATCAAGAGCCTTGTTGCGAGGAGCAACATCATCCTCTAAGTAGTTCCTCAACTCACTCTTTGATATTCTTGTTGAACGGGACGATAAGAAGGACTCGTACCCAGCTTGAACCGGGATACTAGGAATGTTTGTAGACGAAGATGAACCGTCTCCATTTCCAGCTCGCTTATCTTGGGCAACACATTTGTCATACAAGGTCTCCAACTCTTTCTCCACGATTTTGATCTCAGTCCTAGACCTCGTACTTCCTTTTCCATATAGTTCTCCAAAGGCCCACTCTATGTAATTCATCTTGTACCTGGGATCAAAGATGATAGCATTGGACTAAATTAGCAGGCATATGAGTAAAAACAACAAGCATTGGAGTAAAACAGCAACCATATGTGTAAAAACAGCAACCATTGGAGTAAAAACAGCAAGCATATGTACCGTGGATCAAAGATGGTTGCAATCACCATGGCATTGTTCTTTTCTTCCCAATATTTGTCAAACTTCTCCAACATTGATTCACCCATTTCCTTATAGTGGTCACTATCACTAGCCATTGCATGTTTGATTGCAATCTTGACGCCAACAATGTATGGGTAGAAGATGTTTGAAGTGGGATATAAACTTCCTGAAAATGCTTTTGTCACCTCAGCCAAACTCTCAAGCAATGGAGAGATAAGGTCATACATGTCCCACTCTGCGTTTGTCGGCGCCCAAGCATAGTTGGCATTGGAACCAGCATGAGAGGTCAAGGCTTCCTTATATCGACGGGCAGTGCTAATCATCTTATAGGTTGAACTCCACCTTGTTTGACAATCCAGGTGTAAAAGATTACCAACTTTGACACCCAAGCTTTTGCAAGTGGCAACAAAAGCATGGAGACGAGAAGGTGACCTCTTGAAGTACTTCACCGTCTCTCTCAAGCTCTTTATCAAATTATCTAAGACCGCTGTCCCATCTTGCACCACCAAGTTGAGGACGTGTGCACAACAACGGATATGAAAATATTGGCCTTGAAAGTCATTACCTACAAAAGACAACTTCTATATGAGCAAAAATAGCAAGAATGTGAGCAAAAACAGCAAGCATGTGAGCAAAAACAGTAAGCATATGAGCACAAATAGCTTCTATATTAGCATAATTAAACAGCAAGCATATGAGCACAAAACAGCAAGCATGTGAGCATAAACAGCATACAATCATACCTCTCCGAAACAAGAACTTGGCCTTCAAAGCATCGATCGCACCATCATTGTTTGAAGCGTTGTCAAGTGTGACGGACATAATTTTGGTCTCAATATTCCATTCTGTCACACACGCATAGAGAGCATCCGCATTGACATTTCCAGAGTGAGGAGGATCCAACTCTATGAAAGCAAGCACACGGGTTTGCAACTTCCAATTCCCATCTATATAGTGTGCAACCACACACATGTAAGATAAGGTTTGGTTGCTTGTCCAGAAATCTGTAGTTAGACATATGGAGCTCACACCCTTTAGGAGAGGAGTGCTTAGGAAAGAAGGAAATCGTAGCCATATTCAGATTCTTCCATGACTGTTAAATTTGAAGGAATAACTTATTGTATCAAAGACTATAATTTCATACAGAAAACATATCATGTGAAAACAGAAATATATGAGTATGGCAGGCAAGGTTTTGGTTACCGATCGATATTTCCACTTACCGAGCGGTTACCGCGAATTTCCATGACCCTCGGTAAATGGACATATCGAGCAAATAATACCGGGCTTTTTGAATTTCGGTCGGCCCAGCCAGAGCCAGAGAAGGCACGACCGCACGGCCTGCTCGCTAATCGCTACTCACACAGCCACGGTCTCACGCAAGAAACCTTGCAGCTGCGTCTTTCTCCCCAAATCGAGATCCGGCAAAAATTTGGCGGCTGGCCGGAGTGAGACGGCGACGGCGGCGCCCAAATCCCCCCACCCTTAACTCTCTTTCGACGGCAGCGTGACCGTTCTCTCGTGGCTCAACCTGACCTGGGGCAAGCCATGGGATCCGCCTCGTCGTCCCGCTCCAAGGCCGCCAACGCCACTCGTGAGGCCAAGGGAGGTGGAGGAGGACCGGCGCTGCGGCGCCCTTGTCCTCGTCCTCGGAGGGCAGCCGGCGCGCTCGTGCTGCCGCCACCGCCGCCGTCGAGGCCTGCCCCTGCCAGAACTGTAAGTAAGGGTGGACACGGTCCGGGCCGGTCCGGTCCCGGTGCGAGCCGTCATTTGGACCGGCCGCCGGCGGTCCGGTCCGGGCGGGTCCGGTCCCGGTCCGAGCCGTCATTTGGACCGGCCGCCGGCGGTCCGGTCCGGACCGGACCGAGATGTCCAACGAGCTGCTTTTCTGGGACCGGACCGTTTGGGGGTCAGCTCGGTTAAGCCCGAGAGGACCGAATGGACCGGCCAGTCATGTTGCCTGGCAGTCTGTTTTTTGCTGCGTTTAGGTCCTACAAGCTTGGTATATACGTGTATAGTCGGGCGCCGGCCGCGACGTCGACTGGTACGCACGTACACATACGTTGCACGGGCGTTTGGATACATATACGTATGGCTGGCCAGTATGCGAGTATTCGAGTACACATACATGTACACCGGTAGTCCGGCACGGGTATTCGGCCACGTATAGGCCTGGCCTCCAGGACGTAAGTGCTAGTACGTGAATACCCTGGCCATGCACGTACATGCAAGTACGTGCACATGCACTAAGGGCATGCACGAAGGGGCGTGTATAGCTCCATCACCCAACAGGGACACACACATGAGGGAGTCGTGTACTTAGGAAACTCATTCATATCTAAGAATATATTTTCTTGTTAAGTCACGTGCAAAAGTACGTCAAACATCAAGCAGCAACAATGATACTTCAGAATTCAGAAGGAGTGGCAAGCTTTCCAATCACGGCCACCAACCAATCAAAATAACGAGATTTAGCTGCTGTTTAGGCATCTGTTGATTTTGGAGAGTAAATAAAGCAAAAGTGCAACAACAACAGCAACAGCAGATAAGTTTAGCTACTGTTTAGGCATCACATAGTGACAAGCTTACGAATGGATGTAATATGATAAGTCATCACTCATCACTACATTTTTCAGATAAGTTTGGACAGGAACAGCAGAAATATCACACCCACAAACAATTCATTTGGACAGCAAGCACTGGACTAAATTTGGACAGTAAAAATAACTAAATTCGGACAGCATTTCCTTTGTTTTTTGGACATCAAAACAACTGATTTTGACAGGAAACATAGCACAAATCAAGGTAAGCACAAATATCACATCCACAAACATAAGGTCTTATCATCATTGAACGACACGATTACAAACTTGCAATGACAATTCCAAGTCCATGTCAATTGACAAGTTGAACATAACACAAATGAGAGGTTCATCTCCAAGCTAGCAGTGACATTTCACAGTTCATGACTTGACAAGTTCCAACATAACACAAATGCAAAAGTAGCCTTCCCATGAGAAAGATCACTTTGACATTCATCTCCAAAATAGCAAGATCAACATCCACATGATGAACGTCTACAAGTAAGATAAGCAACATTCACATAAATAATGTTTGGTATCGTATGACAAGTGAAACATGTAGGAAGAATTGTTACCAATCGTTGATCTCCTCCACGATGGGTAACTTGATGGTCTCAACATCATCCTCTTCATTCTCATCCCTCGGCTACAAGTGTGGAAGTTAGACAAATGCTCACATCACATACAACAAGACCAAAATAGAAAGAAAAAAAGGTAAGGAAAATATAGCAAACATACCACCAGATTCAAGTCGACATGTGCACCCTTGATATAACTTGCACCACAAACTAATGCCTCCACCATAACCGGTTTTAATGAACTCCTATAGTCATCTAATACGACACAAGTTGACAAAGTAGTTCGAGGATGAGAAGTTGACAAGTTTATATCCAAAGTTCAATAGTACGAGTTGACATACCTAAAATCCTTCCGGTCGTGCTGAAGGTTGATTACGAAGACACAGAGGTAGCTGGGATAGTAAGGAACCTCCTGGCTATCTTGGCCATAATTGGGTACCTAGGAGCATTGTCTTTCCACCAACCAAGAAGATCAAGAGCCTTGTTGCGAGGAGCAACATCATCCTCTAAGTAGTTCCTCAACTCACTCTTTGATATTCTTGTTGAACGGGACGATAAGAAGGACTCGTACCCAGCTTGAACCGGGATACTAGGAATGTTTGTAGACGAAGATGAACCGTCTCCATTTCCAGCTCGCTTATCTTGGGCAACACATTTGTCATACAAGGTCTCCAACTCTTTCTCCACGATTTTGATCTCAGTCCTAGACCTCGTACTTCCTTTTCCATATAGTTCTCCAAAGGCCCACTCTATGTAATTGATCTTGTACCTGGGATCAAAGATGATAGCATTGGACTAAATTAGCAGGCATATGAGTAAAAACAACAAGCATTGGAGTAAAACAGCAACCATATGTGTAAAAACAGCAACCATTGGAGTAAAAACAGCAAGCATATGTACCGTGGATCAAAGATGGTTGCAATCACCATGGCATTGTTCTTTTCTTCCCAATATTTGTCAAACTTCTCCAACATTGATTCACCCATTTCCTTATAGTGGTCACTATCACTAGCCATTGCATGTTTGATTGCAATCTTGACGCCAACAATGTATGGGTAGAAGATGTTTGAAGTGGGATATAAACTTCCTGAAAATGCTTTTGTCACCTCAGCCAAACTCTCAAGCAATGGAGAGATAAGGTCATACATGTCCCACTCTGCGTTTGTCGGCGCCCAAGCATAGTTGGCATTGGAACCAGCATGAGAGGTCAAGGCTTCCTTATATCGACGGGCAGTGCTAATCATCTTATAGGTTGAACTCCACCTTGTTTGACAATCCAGGTGTAAAAGATTACCAACTTTGACACCCAAGCTTTTGCAAGTGGCAACAAAAGCATGGAGACGAGAAGGTGACCTCTTGAAGTACTTCACCGTCTCTCTCAAGCTCTTTATCAAATTATCTAAGACCGCTGTCCCATCTTGCACCACCAAGTTGAGGATGTGTGCACAACAACGGATATGAAAATATTGGCCTTGAAAGTCATTACCTACAAAAGACAACTTCTATATGAGCAAAAATAGCAAGAATGTGAGCAAAAACAGCAAGCATGTGAGCAAAAACAGTAAGCATATGAGCACAAATAGCTTCTATATTAGCATAATTAAACAGCAAGCATATGAGCACAAAACAGCAAGCATGTGAGCATAAACAGCATACAATCATACCTCTCCGAAACAAGAACTTGGCCTTCAAAGCATCGATCGCACCATCATTGTTTGAAGCGTTGTCAAGTGTGACGGACATAATTTTGGTCTCAATATTCCATTCTGTCACACACGCATAGAGAGCATCCGCAATGACATTTCCAGAGTGAGGAGGATCCAACTCTATGAAAGCAAGCACACGGGTTTGCAACTTCCAATTCCCATCTATATAGTGTGCAACCACACACATGTAAGATAAGGTTTGGTTGCTTGTCCAGAAATCTGTAGTTAGACATATGGAGCTCACACCCTTTAGGAGAGGAGTGCTTAGGAAAGAAGGAAATCGTAGCCATATTCAGATTCTTCCATGACTGTTAAATTTGAAGGAATAACTTATTGTATCAAAGACTATAATTTCATACAGAAAACATATCATGTGAAAACAGAAATATATGAGTATGGCAGGCAAGGTTTTGGTTACCGATCGATATTTCCACTTACCGAGCGGTTACCGCGAATTTCCATGACCCTCGGTAAATGGACATATCGAGCAAATAATACCGGGCTTTTTGAATTTCGGTCGGCCCAGCCAGAGCCAGAGAAGGCACGACCGCACGGCCTGCTCGCTAATCGCTACTCACACAGCCACGGTCTCACGCAAGAAACCTTGCAGCTGCGTCTTTCTCCCCAAATCGAGATCCGGCAAAAATTTGGCGGCTGGCCGGAGTGAGACGGCGACGGCGGCGCCCAAATCCCCCCACCCTTAACTCTCTTTCGACGGCAGCGTGACCGTTCTCTCGTGGCTCAACCTGACCTGGGGCAAGCCATGGGATCCGCCTCGTCGTCCCGCTCCAAGGCCGCCAACGCCACTCGTGAGGCCAAGGGAGGTGGAGGAGGACCGGCGCTGCGGCGCCCTTGTCCTCGTCCTCGGAGGGCAGCCGGCGCGCTCGTGCTGCCGCCACCGCCGCCGTCGAGGCCTGCCACTGCCAGAACTGTAAGTAAGGGTGGACACGGTCCGGGCCGGTCCGGTCCCGGTCCGAGCTGTCATTTGGACCGGCCGCCGGCGGTCCGGTCCGGGCGGGTCCGGTCCGGTCCGAGCCGTCATTTGGACCGGCCGCCGGCGGTCCGGTCCGGACCGGACCGAGCTGTCCAACGAGCTGCTTTTCTGGGACCGGACCGTTTGGGGGTCAGCTCGGTTAAGCCCGAGAGGACCGAATGGACCGGCCAGTCATGTTGCCTGGCAGTCTGTTTTTTGCTGCGTTTAGGTCCTACAAGCTTGGTATATACGTGTATAGTCGGGCGCCGGCCGCGACGTCGACTGGTACGCACGTACACATACGTTGCACGGGCGTTTGGATACATATACGTATGGCTGGCCAGTATGCGAGTATTCGAGTACACATACATGTACACCGGTAGTCCGGCACGGGTATTCGGACACGTATAGGCCTGGCCTCCAGGACGTAAGTGCTAGTACGTGAATACCCTGGCCATGCACGTACATGCAAGTACGTGCACATGCACTAAGGGCATGCACGAAGGGGCGTGTATAGCTCCATCACCCAACAGGGACACACACATGAGGGAGTCGTGTACTTAGGAAACTCATTCATATCTAAGAATATATTTTCTTGTTAAGTCACGTGCAAAAGTACGTCAAACATCAAGCAGCAACAATGATACTTCAGAATTCAGAAGGAGTGGCAAGCTTTCCAATCACGGCCACCAACCAATCAAAATAACGAGATTTAGCTGCTGTTTAGGCATCTGTTGATTTTGGAGAGTAAATAAAGCAAAAGTGCAACAACAACAGCAACAGCAGATAAGTTTAGCTACTGTTTTGGCATCACATAGTGACAAGCTTACGAATGGATGTAATATGATAAGTCATCACTCATCACTACATTTTTCAGATAAGTTTGGACAGGAACAGCAGAAATATCACACCCACAAACAATTCATTTGGACAGCAAGCACTGGACTAAATTTGGACAGTAAAAATAACTAAATTCGGACAGCATTTCCTTTGTTTTTTGGACATCAAAACAACTGATTTTGACAGGAAACATAGCACAAATCAGGGTAAGCACAAATATCACATCCACAAACATAAGGTCTTATCATCATTGAACGACACGATTACAAACTTGCAATGACAATTCCAAGTCCATGTCAATTGACAAGTTGAACATAACACAAATGAGAGGTTCATCTCCAAGCTAGCAGTGACATTTCACAGTTCATGACTTGACAAGTTCCAACATAACACAAATGCAAAAGTAGCCTTCCCATGAGAAAGATCACTTTGACATTCATCTCCAAAATAGCAAGATCAACATCCACATGATGAACGTCTACAAGTAAGATAAGCAACATTCACATAAATAATGTTTGGTATCGTATGACAAGTGAAACATGTAGGAAGAATTGTTACCAATCGTTGATCTCCTCCACGATGGGTAACTTGATGGTCTCAACATCATCCTCTTCATTCTCATCCCTCGGCTACAAGTGTGGAAGTTAGACAAATGCTCACATCACATACAACAAGACCAAAATCGAAAGAAAAAAAGGTAAGGAAAATATAGCAAACATACCACCAGATTCAAGTTGACATGCGCACCCTTGATATAACTTGCACCACAAACTAATGCCTCCACCATAACCGGTTTTAATGAACTCCTATAGTCATCTAATACGACACAAGTTGACAAAGTAGTTCGAGGATGAGAAGTTGACAAGTTTATATCCAAAGTTCAATAGTACGAGTTGACATACCTAAAATCCTTCCGGTCGTGCTGAAGGTTGATTACGAAGACACGGAGGTAGCTGGGATAGTAAGGAACCTCCTGGCTATCTTGGCCATAATTGGGTACCTAGGAGCATTGTCTTTCCACCAACCAAGAAGATCAAGAGCCTTGTTGCGAGGAGCAACATCATCCTCTAAGTAGTTTCTCAACTCACTCTTTGATATTCTTGTTGAACGGGATGATAAGAAGGACTCGTACCCAGCTTGAACCGGGATACTAGGAATGTTTGTAGACGAAGATGAACCGTCTCCATTTCCAGCTCGCTTATCTTGGGCAACACATTTGTCATACAAGGTCTCCAACTCTTTCTCCACGATTTTGATCTCAGTCCTAGACCTCGTACTTCCTTTTCCATATAGTTCTCCAAAGGCCCACTCTATGTAATTCATCTTGTACCTGGGATCAAAGATGATAGCATTGGACTAAATTAGCAGGCATATGAGTAAAAACAACAAGCATTGGAGTAAAACAGCAACCATATGTGTAAAAACAGCAACTATTGGAGTAAAAACAGCAAGCATATGTACCGTGGATCAAAGATGGTTGCAATCACCATGGCATTGTTCTTTTCTTCCCAATATTTGTCAAACTTCTCCAACATTGATTCACCCATTTCCTTATAGTGGTCACTATCACTAGCCATTGCATGTTTGATTGCAATCTTGACGCCAACAATGTATGGGTAGAAGATGTTTGAAGTGGGATATAAACTTCCTGAAAATGCTTTTGTCACCTCAGCCAAACTCTCAAGCAATGGAGAGATAAGGTCATACATGTCCCACTCTGCGTTTGTTGGCGCCCAAGCATAGTTGGCATTGGAACCAGCATGAGAGGTCAAGGCTTCCTTATATTGACGGGCAGTGCTAATCATCTTATAGGTTGAACTCCACCTTGTTTGACAATCCAGGTGTAAAAGATTACCAACTTTGACACCCAAGCTTTTGCAAGTGGCAACAAAAGCATGGAGACGAGAAGGTGACCTCTTGAAGT
Organism: Elymus sibiricus; assembly: GCA_039707655.1. Taxonomy (NCBI): domain Eukaryota; kingdom Viridiplantae; phylum Streptophyta; class Magnoliopsida; order Poales; family Poaceae; genus Elymus; species Elymus sibiricus. Next base: position 36,788,293 of record CM077674.1, read on the forward strand.
ACTTCACCGTCTCTCTCAAGCTCTTTATCAAATTATCTAAGACCGCTGTCCCATCTTGCACCACCAAGTTGAGGATGTGTGCACAACAACGGATATGAAAATATTGGCCTTGAAAGTCATTACCTACAAAAGACAACTTCTATATGAGCAAAAATAGCAAGAATGTGAGCAAAAACAGCAAGCATGTGAGCAAAAACAGTAAGCATATGAGCACAAATAGCTTCTATATTAGCATAATTAAACAGCAAGCATATGAGCACAAAACAGCAAGCATGTGAGCATAAACAGCATACAATCATACCTCTCCGAAACAAGAACTTGGCCTTCAAAGCATCGATCGCACCATCATTGTTTGAAGCGTTGTCAAGTGTGACGGACATAATTTTGGTCTCAATATTCCATTCTGTCACACACGCATAGAGAGCATCCGCAATGACATTTCCAGAGTGAGGAGGATCCAACTCTATGAAAGCAAGCACACGGGTTTGCAACTTCCAATTCCCATCTATATAGTGTGCAACCACACACATGTAAGATAAGGTTTGGTTGCTTGTCCAGAAATCTGTAGTTAGACATATGGAGCTCACACCCTTTAGGAGAGGAGTGCTTAGGAAAGAAGGAAATCGTAGCCATATTCAGATTCTTCCATGACTGTTAAATTTGAAGGAATAACTTATTGTATCAAAGACTATAATTTCATACAGAAAACATATCATGTGAAAACAGAAATATATGAGTATGGCAGGCAAGGTTTTGGTTACCGATCGATATTTCCACTTACCGAGCGGTTACCGCGAATTTCCATGACCCTCGGTAAATGGACATATCGAGCAAATAATACCGGGCTTTTTGAATTTCGGTCGGCCCAGCCAGAGCCAGAGAAGGCACGACCGCACGGCCTGCTCGCTAGTCGCTACTCACACAGCCACGGTCTCACGCAAGAAACCTAGCAGCTGTGTCTTTCTCCCCAAATCGAGATCCGGCAAAAATTTGGCGGCTGGCCGGAGTGAGACGGCGACGGCGGCGCCCAAATCCCCCCGCCCTTAACTCTCTATCGACGGCAGCGTGACCGTTCTCACGCGGCTCAACCTGACCTGGGGCAAGCCATGGGATCCGCCTCGTCGTCCCGCTCCAAGGCCGCCAACGCCACTCGTGAGGCCAAGGGAGGTGGAGGAGGACCGGCGCTGCGGCGCCCTTGTCCTCGTCCTCGGAGGGCAGCCGGCGCGCTCGTGCTGCCGCCACCGCCGCCGTCGAGGCCTGCCCCTGCCAGAACTGTAAGTAAGGGTGGACACGGTCCGGGCCGGTCCGGTCCCGGTCCGAGCCGTCATTTGGACCGGCCGCCGGCGGTCCGGTCCGGGCCGGTCCGGTCCCGGTCCGAGCCGTCATTTGGACCGGCCGCCGGCGGTCCGGTCCGGACCGGACCGAGCTGTCCAACGAGCTGCTTTTCTGGGACCGGACCGTTTGGGGGTCAGCTCGGTTAAGCCCGAGAGGACCAAATGGACCGGCCAGTCATGTTGCCTGGCAGTCTGTTTTTTGCTGCGTTTAGGTCCTACAAGCTTGGTATATACGTGTATAGTCGGGCGCCGGCCGCGACGTCGACTGGTACGCACGTACACATACATTGCTCGGGCGTTTGGATACATATACGTATGGCTGGCCAGTATGCGAGTATTCGAGTACACATACATGTACACCGGTAGTCCGGCACGGGTATTCGGCCACGTATAGGCCTGGCCTCCAGGACGTAAGTGCTAGTACGTGAATACCCTGGCCATGCACGTACATGCAAGTACGTGCACATGCACTAAGGGCATGCACGAAGGGGCGTGTATAGCTCCATCACCCAACAGGGACACACACATGAGGGAGTCGTGTACTTAGGAAACTCATTCATATCTAAGAATATATTTTCTTGTTAAGTCACGTGCAAAAGTACGTCAAACATCAAGCAGCAACAATGATACTTCAGAATTCAGAAGGAGTGGCAAGCTTTCCAATCACGGCCACCAACCAATCAAAATAACGAGATTTAGCTGCTGTTTAGGCATCTGTTGATTTTGGAGAGTAAATAAAGCAAAAGTGCAACAACAACAGCAACAGCAGATAAGTTTAGCTACTGTTTAGGCATCACATAGTGACAAGCTTACGAATGGATGTAATATGATAAGTCATCACTCATCACTACATTTTTCAGATAAGTTTGGACAGGAACAGCAGAAATATCACACCCACAAACAATTCATTTGGACAGCAAGCACTGGACTAAATTTGGACAGTAAAAATAACTAAATTCGGACAGCATTTCCTTTGTTTTTTGGACATCAAAACAACTGATTTTGACAGGAAACATAGCACAAATCAGGGTAAGCACAAATATCACATCCACAAACATAAGGTCTTATCATCATTGAACGACACGATTACAAACTTGCAATGACAATTCCAAGTCCATGTCAATTGACAAGTTGAACATAACACAAATGAGAGGTTCATCTCCAAGCTAGCAGTGACATTTCACAGTTCATGACTTGACAAGTTCCAACATAACACAAATGCAAAAGTAGCCTTCCCATGAGAAAGATCACTTTGACATTCATCTCCAAAATAGCAAGATCAACATCCACATGATGAACGTCTACAAGTAAGATAAGCAACATTCACATAAATAATGTTTGGTATCGTATGACAAGTGAAACATGTAGGAAGAATTGTTACCAATCGTTGATCTCCTCCACGATGGGTAACTTGATGGTCTCAACATCATCCTCTTCATTCTCATCCCTCGGCTACAAGTGTGGAAGTTAGACAAATGCTCACATCACATACAACAAGACCAAAATAGAAAGAAAAAAAGGTAAGGAAAATATAGCAAACATACCACCAGATTCAAGTCGACATGCGCACCCTTGATATAACTTGCACCACAAACTAATGCCTCCACCATAACCGGTTTGAATGAACTCCTATAGTCATCTAGTACGACACAAGTTGACAAAGTAGTTCGAGGATGAGAAGTTGACAAGTTTATATCCAAAGTTCAATAGTATGAGTTGATATACCTAAAATCCTTCCGGTCGTGCTGAAGGTTGATTACGAAGACACGGAGGTAGCTGGGATAGTAAGGAACCTCCTGGCTATCTTGGCCATAATTGGGTACCTAGGAGCATTGTCTTTCCACCAACCAAGAAGATCAAGAGCCTTGTTGCGAGGAGCAACATCATCCTCTAAGTAGTTCCTCAACTCACTCTTTGATATTCTTGTTGAACGGGACGATAAGAAGGACTCGTACCCAGCTTGAACCGGGATACTAGGAATGTTTGTAGATGAAGATGAACCGTCTCCATTTCCAGCTCGCTTATCTTGGGCAACACATTTTTCATACAAGGTCTCCAACTCTTTCTCCACGATTTTGATCTCAGTCCTAGACCTCGTACTTCCTTTTCCATATAGTTCTCCAAAGGCCCACTCTATGTAATTCATTTTGTACCTGGGATCAAAGATGATAGCATTGGACTAAATTAGCAGGCATATGAGTAAAAACAACAAGCATTGGAGAAAAACAGCAACCATATGTGTAAAAACAGCAACCATTGGAGTAAAAACAGCAAGCATATGTACCGTGGATCAAAGATGGTTGCAATCACCATGGCATTGTTCTTTTCTTCCCAATATTTGTCAAACTTCTCCAACATTGATTCACCCATTTCCTGATAGTGGTCACTATCACTAGCCATTGCATGTTTGATTGCAATCTTGACGCCAACAATGTATGGGTAGAAGATGTTTGAAGTGGGATATAAACTTCCTGAAAATGCTTTTGTCACCTCAGCCAAACTCTCAAGCAATGGAGAGATAAGGTCATACATGTCCCACTCTGCGTTTGTCGGCGCCCAAGCATAGTTGGCATTGGAACCAGCATGAGAGGTCAAGGCTTCCTTATATCGACGGGCAGTGCTAATCATCTTATAGGTTGAACTCCACCTTGTTTGACAATCCAGGTGTAAAAGATTACCAACTTTGACACCCAAGCTTTTGCAAGTGGCAACAAAAGCATGGAGACGAGAAGGTGACCTCTTGAAGTACTTCACCGTCTCTCTCAAGCTCTTTATCAAATTATCTAAGACCGCTGTCCCATCTTGCACCACCAAGTTGAGGATGTGTGCACAACAACGGATATGAAAATATTGGCCTTGAAAGTCATTACCTACAAAAGACAACTTCTATATGAGCAAAAACAGCAAGAATGTGAGCAAAAACAGCAAGCATGTGAGCAAAAACAGTAAGCATATGAGTACAAATAGCTTCTATATTAGCATAATTAAACAGCAAGCATATGAGCACAAAACAGCAAGCATGTGAGCATAAACAGCATACAATCATACCTCTCCGAAACAAGAACTTGGCCTTCAAAGCATCGATCGCACCATCATTGTTTGAAGCGTTGTCAAGTGTGACGGACATAATTTTGGTCTCAATATTCCATTCTGTCACACACGCATAGAGAGCATCCTCACTGACATTTCCAGAGTGAGGAGGATCCAACTCTATGAAAGCAAGCACACGGGTTTGCAACTTCCAAATCCCATCTATATAGTGTGCAACCACACACATGTAAGATAAGGTTTGGTTGCTTGTCCAGAAATCTGTAGTTAGACATATGGAGCTCACACCCTTTAGGAGAGGAGTGCTTAGGAAAGAAGGAAATCGTAGCCATATTCAGATTCTTCCATGACTGTTAAATTTGAAGGAATAACTTATTGTATCAAAGACTATAATTTCATACAGAAAACATATCATGTGAAAACAGAAATATATGAGTATGGCAGGCAAGGTTTTGGTTACCGATCGATATTTCCACTTACCGAGCGGTTACCGCGAATTTCCATGACCCTCGGTAAATGGACATATCGAGCAAATAATACCGGGCTTTTTGAATTTCGGTCGGCCCAGCCAGAGCCAGAGAAGGCACGACCGCACGGCCTGCTCGCTAATCGCTACTCACACAGCCACGGTCTCACGCAAGAAACCTTGCAGCTGCGTATTTCTCCCCAAATCGAGATCCGGCAAAAATTTGGCGGCTGGCCGGAGTGAGACGGCGACGGCGGCGCCCAAATCCCCCCACCCTTAACTCTCTTTCGACGGCAGCGTGACCGTTCTCTCGCGGCTCAACCTGACCTGGGGCAAGCCATGGGATCCGCCTCGTCGTCCCGCTCCAAGGCCGCCAACGCCACTCGTGAGGCCAAGGGAGGTGGAGGAGGACCGGCGCTGCGGCGCCCTTGTCCTCGTCCTCGGAGGGCAGCCGGCGCGCTCGTGCTGCCGCCACCGCCGCCGTCGAGGCCTGCCCCTGCCAGAACTGTAAGTAAGGGTGGACACGGTCCGGGCCGGTCCGGTCCCGGTCCGAGCCGTCATATGGACCGGCCGCCGGCGGTCCGGTCCGGACCGGACCGAGCTGTCCAACGAGCTGCTTTTCTGGGACCGGACCGTTTGGGGGTAAGCTCGGTTAAGCCCGAGAGGACCGAATGGACCGGCCAGTCATGTTGACTGGCAGTCTGTTTTTTGCCGCGTTTAGGTCCTACAAGCTTGGTATATACGTGTATAGTCGGGCGCCGGCCGCGACGTCGACTGGTACGCACGTACACATACGTTGCACGGGCGTTTGGATACATATACGTATGGCTGGCCAGTATGCGAGTATTCGAGTACACATACATGTACACCGGTAGTCCGGCACGGGTATTCGGCCACGTATAGGCCTGGCCTCCAGGACGTAAGTGCTAGTACGTGAATACCCTGGCCATGCACGTACATGCAAGTACGTGCACATGCACTAAGGGCATGCACGAAGGGGCGTGTATAGCTCCATCACCCAACAGGGACACACACATGAGGGAGTCGTGTACTTAGGAAACTCATTCATATCTAAGAATATATTTTCTTGTTAAGTCACGTGCAAAAGTACGTCAAACATCAAGCAGCAACAATGATACTTCAGAATTCAGAAGGAGTGGCAAGCTTTCCAATCACGGCCACCAACCAATCAAAATAACGAGATTTAGCTGCTGTTTAGGCATCTGTTGATTTTGGAGAGTAAATAAAGCAAAAGTGCAACAACAACAGCAACAGCAGATAAGTTTAGCTACTGTTTAGGCATCACATAGTGACAAGCTTACGAATGGATGTAATATGATAAGTCATCACTCATCACTACATTTTTCAGATAAGTTTGGACAGGAACAGCAGAAATATCACACCCACAAACAATTCATTTGGACAGCAAGCACTGGACTAAATTTGGACAGTAAAAATAACTAAATTCGGACAGCATTTCCTTTGTTTTTTGGACATCAAAACAACTGATTTTGATAGGAAACATAGCACAAATCAGGGTAAGCACAAATATCACATCCACAAACATAAGGTCTTATCATCATTGAACGACACGATTACAAACTTGCAATGACAATTCCAAGTCCATGTCAATTGACAAGTTGAACATAACACAAATGAGAGGTTCATCTCCAAGCTAGCAGTGACATTTCACAGTTCATGACTTGACAAGTTCCAACATAACACAAATGCAAAAGTAGCCTTCCCATGAGAAAGATCACTTTGACATTCATCTCCAAAATAGCAAGATCAACATCCACATGATGAACGTCTACAAGTAAGATAAGCAACATTCACATAAATAATGTTTGGTATCGTATGACAAGTGAAACATGTAGGAAGAATTGTTACCAATCGTTGATCTCCTCCACGATGGGTAACTTGATGGTCTCAACATCATCCTCTTCATTCTCATCCCTCGGCTACAAGTGTGGAAGTTAGACAAATGCTCACATCACATACAACAAGACCAAAATAGAAAGAAAAAAAGGTAAGGAAAATATAGCAAACATACCACCAGATTCAAGTCGACATGCGCACCCTTGATATAACTTGCACCACAAACTAATGCCTCCACCATAACCGGTTTTAATGAACTCCTATAGTCATCTAATACGACACAAGTTGACAAAGTAGTTCGAGGATGAGAAGTTGACAAGTTTATATCCAAAGTTCAATAGTACGAGTTGACATACCTAAAATCCTTCCGGTCGTGCTGAAGGTTGATTACGAAGACACGGAGGTAGCTGGGATAGTAAGGAACCTCCTGGCTATCTTGGCCATAATTGGGTACCTAGGAGCATTGTCTTTCCACCAACCAAGAAGATCAAGAGCCTTGTTGCGAGGAGCAACATCATCCTCTAAGTAGTTCCTCAACTCACTCTTTGATATTCTTGTTGAACGGGACGATAAGAAGGACTCGTACCCAGCTTGAACCGGGATACTAGGAATGTTTGTAGACGAAGATGAACCGTCTCCATTTCCAGCTCGCTTATCTAGGGCAACACATTTGTCATACAAGGTCTCCAACTCTTTCTCCACGATTTTGATCTCAGTCCTAGACCTCGTACTTCCTTTTCCATATAGTTCTCCAAAGGCCCACTCTATGTAATTCATCTTGTACCTGGGATCAAAGATGATAGCATTGGACTAAATTAGCAGGCATATGAGTAAAAACAACAAGCATTGGAGTAAAACAGCAACCATATGTGTAAAAACAGCAACCATTGGAGTAAAAACAGCAAGCATATGTACCGTGGATCAAAGATGGTTGCAATCACCATGGCATTGTTCTTTTCTTCCCAATATTTGTCAAACTTCTCCAACATTGATTCACCCATTTCCTTATAGTGGTCACTATCACTAGCCATTGCATGTTTGATTGCAATCTTGACGCCAACAATGTATGGGTAGAAGATGTTTGAAGTGGGATATAAACTTCCTGAAAATGCTTTTGTCACCTCAGCCAAACTCTCAAGCAATGGAGAGATAAGGTCATACATGTCCCACTCTGCGTTTGTCGGCGCCCAAGCATAGTTGGCATTGGAACCAGCATGAGAGGTCAAGGCTTCCTTATATCGACGGGCAGTGCTAATCATCTTATAGGTTGAACTCCACCTTGTTTGACAATCCAGGTGTAAAAGATTACCAACTTTGACACCCAAGCTTTTGCAAGTGGCAACAAAAGCATGGAGACGAGAAGGTGACCTCTTGAAGTACTTCACCGTCTCTCTCAAGCTCTTTATCAAATTATCTAAGACCGCTGTCCCATCTTGCACCACCAAGTTGAGGATGTGTGCATAACAACGGATATGAAAATATTGGCCTTGAAAGTCATTACCTACAAAAGACAACTTCTATATGAGCAAAAACAGCAAGAATGTGAGCAAAAACAGCAAGCATGTGAGCAAAAACAGTAAGCATATGAGCACAAATAGCTTCTATATTAGCATAAACAGCAAGCATATGAGCACAAAACAGCAAGCATGTGAGCATAAACAGCATACAATCATACCTCTCCGAAACAAGAACTTGGCCTTCAAAGCATCGATCGCACCATCATTGTTTGAAGCATTGTCAAGTGTGACGGACATAATTTTGGTCTCAATATTCCATTCTGTCACACACGCATAGAGAGCATCCGCAATGACATTTCCAGAGTGAGGAGGATCCAACTCTATGAAAGCAAGCACACGGGTTTGCAACTTCCAATTCCCATCTATATAGTGTGCAACCACACACATGTAAGATAAGGTTTGGTTGCTTGTCCACAAATCTGTAGTTAGACATATGGAGCTCACACCCTTTAGGAGAGGAGTGCTTAGGAAAGAAGGAAATCGTAGCCATATTCAGATTCTTCCATGACTGTTAAATTTGAAGGAATAACTTATTGTATCAAAGGCTATAATTTCATACAGAAAACATATCATGTGAAAACAGAAATATATGAGTATGGCAGGCAAGGTTTTGGTTACCGATCGATATTTCCACTTACCGAGCGGTTACCACGAATTTCCATGACCCTCGGTAAATGGACATATCGAGCAAATAATACCGGGCTTTTTGAATTTCGGTCGGCCCAGCCAGAGCCAGAGAAGGCACGACCGCACGGCCTGCTCGCTAGTCGCTACTCACACAGCCACGGTCTCACGCAAGAAACCTAGAAGCTGCGTCTTTCTCCCCAAATCGAGATCCGGCAAAAATTTGGCGGCTGGCCGGAGTGAGACGGCGACGGCGGCGCCCAAATCCCCCCGCCCTTAACTCTCTTTCGACGGCAGCGTGACCGTTCTCTCGCGGCTCAACCTGACCTGGGGCGAGCCATGGGATCCGCCTCGTCGTCCCGCTCCAAGGCCGCCAACGCCACTCGTCAGGCCAAGGGAGGTGGAGGAGGACCGGCGCTGCGGCGCCCTTGTCCTCGTCCTCGGAGGGCAGCCGGCGCGCTCGTGCTGCCGCCACCGCCGCCGTCGAGGCCTGCCCCTGCCAGAACTGTAAGTAAGGGTGGACACGGTCCGGGCCGTTCCGGTCCCGGTCCGAGCCGTCATTTGGACCGGCCGCCGGCGGTCCGGTCCGGACCGGACCGAGCTGTCCAACGAGCTGCTTTTCTGGGACCGCACCGTTTGGGGGTCAGCTCGGTTAAGCCCGAGAGGACCGAATGGACCGGCCAGTCATGTTGCCTGGCAGTCTGTTTTTTGCTGCGTTTAGGTCCTACAAGCTTGGTATATACGTGTATAGTCGGGCGCCGGCCGCGACGTCGACTGGTACGCACGTACACATACGTTGCACGGGCGTTTGGATACATATACGTATGGCTGGCCAGTATGCGAGTATTCGAGTACACATACATGTACACCGGTAGTCCGGCACGGGTATTCGGCCACGTATAGGCCTGGCCTCCAGCACGTAAGTGCTAGTACGTGAATACCCTGGCCATGCACGTACATGCAAGTACGTGCACATGCACTAAGGGCATGCACGAAGGGGCGTGTATAGCTCCATCACCCAACAGGGACACACACATGAGGGAGTCGTGTACTTAGGAAACTCATTCATATCTAAGAATATATTTTCTTGTTAAGTCACGTGCAAAAGTACGTCAAACATCAAGCAGCAACAATGATACTTCAGAATTCAGAAGGAGTGGCAAGCTTTCCAATCACGGCCACCAACCAATCAAAATAACGAGATTTAGCTGCTGTTTAGGCATCTGTTGATTTTGGAGAGTAAATAAAGCAAAAGTGCAACAACAACAGCAACAGCAGATAAGTTTAGCTACTGTTTAGGCATCACATAGTGACAAGCTTACGAATGGATGTAATATGATAAGTCATCACTCATCACTACATTTTTCAGATAAGTTTGGACAGGAACAGCAGAAATATCACACCCACAAACAATTCATTTGGACAGCAAGCACTGGACTAAATTTGGACAGTAAAAATAACTAAATTCGGACAGCATTTCCTTTGTTTTTTGGACATCAAAACAACTGATTTTGACAGGAAACATAGCACAAATCAGGGTAAGCACAAATATCACATCCACAAACATAAGGTCTTATCATCATTGAACGACACGATTACAAACTTGCAATGACAATTCCAAGTCCATGTCAATTGACAAGTTGAACATAACACAAATGAGAGGTTCATCTCCAAGCTAGCAGTGACATTTCACAGTTCATGACTTGACAAGTTCCAACATAACACAAATGCAAAAGTAGCCTTCCCATGAGAAAGATCACTTTGACATTCATCTCCAAAATAGCAAGATCAACATCCACATGATGAACGTCTACAAGTAAGATAAGCAACATTCACATAAATAATGTTTGGTATCGTATGACAAGTGAAACATGTAGGAAGAATTGTTACCAATCGTTGATCTCCTCCACGATGGGTAACTTGATGGTCTCAACATCATCCTCTTCATTCTCATCCCTCGGCTACAAGTGTGGAAGTTAGACAAATGCTCACATCACATACAATAAGACCAAAATAGAAAGAAAAAAAGGTAAGGAAAATATAGCAAACATACCACCAGATTCAAGTCGACATGCGCACCCTTGATATAACTTGCACCACAAACTAATGCCTCCACCATAACCGGTTTTAATGAACTCCTATAGTCATCTAATACGACACAAGTTGACAAAGTAGTTCGAGGATGAGAAGTTGACAAGTTTATATCCAAAGTTCAATAGTACGAGTTGACATACCTAAAATCCTTCCGGTCGTGCTGAAGGTTGATTACGAAGACACGGAGGTAGCTGGGATAGTAAGGAACCTCCTGGCTATCTTGGCCATAATTGGGTACCTAGGAGCATTGTCTTTCCACCAACCAAGAAGATCAAGAGCCTTGTTGCGAGGAGCAACATCATCCTCTAAGTAGTTCCTCAACTCACTCTTTGATATTCTTGTTGAACGGGACGATAAGAAGGACTCGTACCCAGCTTGAACCGGGATACTAGGAATGTTTGTAGACGAAGATGAACCGTCTCCATTTCCAGCTCGCTTATCTTGGGCAACACATTTGTCATACAAGGTCTCCAACTCTTTCTCCACGATTTTGATCTCAGTCCTAGACCTCGTACTTCCTTTTCCATATAGTTCTCCAAAGGCCCACTCTATGTAATTCATCTTGTACCTGGGATCAAAGATGATAGCATTGGACTAAATTAGCAGGCATATGAGTAAAACCAACAAGCATTGGAGTAAAACAGCAACCATATGTGAAAAACAGCAACCATTGGAGTAAAAACAGCAAGCATATGTACCGTGGATCAAAGATGGTTGCAATCACCATGGCATTGTTCTTTTCTTCCCAATATTTGTCAAACTTCTCCAACATTGATTCACCCATTTTCTTATAGTGGTCACTATCACTAGCCATTGCATGTTTGATTGCAATCTTGACGCCAACAATGTATGGGTAGAAGATGTTTGAAGTGGGATATAAACTTCCTGAAAATGCTTTTGTCACCTCAGCCAAACTCTCAAGCAATGGAGAGATAAGGTCATACATGTCCCACTCTGCGTTTGTCGGCGCCCAAGCATAGTTGGCATTGGAACCAGCATGAGAGGTCAAGGCTTCCTTATATCGACGGGCAGTGCTAATCATCTTATAGGTTGAACTCCACCTTGTTTGACAATCCAGGTGTAAAAGATTACCAACTTTGACACCCAAGCTTTTGCAAGTGGCAACAAAAGCATGGAGACGAGAAGGTGACCTCTTGAAGTACTTCACCGTCTCTCTCAAGCTCTTTATCAAATTATCTAAGACCGCTGTCCCATCTTGCACCACCAAGTTGAGGATGTGTGCGCAACAACGGATATGAAAATATTGGCCTTGAAAGTCATTACCTACAAAAGACAACTTCTATATGAGCAAAAACAGCAAGAATGTGAGCGAAAACAGCAAGCATGTGAGCAAAAACAGTAAGCATATGAGCACAAATAGCTTCTATATTAGCATAAACAGCAAGCATATGAGCACAAAACAGCAAGCATGTGAGCATAAACAGCATACAATCATACCTCTCCGAAACAAGAACTTGGCCTTCAAAGCATCGATCGCACCATCATTGTTTGAAGCATTGTCAAGTGTGACGGACATAATTTTGGTCTCAATATTCCATTCTGTCACACACACATAGAGAGCATCCGCAATGACATTTCCAGAGTGAGGAGGATCCAACTCTATGAAAGCAAGCACACGGGTTTGCAACTTCCAATTCCCATCTATATAGTGTGCAACCACACACATGTAAGATAAGGTTTGGTTGCTTGTCCACAAATCTGTAGTTAGACATATGGAGCTCACACCCTTTAGGAGAGGAGTGCTTAGGAAAGAAGGAAATCGTAGCCATATTCAGATTCTTCCATGACTGTTAAATTTGAAGGAATAACTTATTGTATCAAAGACTATAATTTCATACAGAAAACATATCATGTGAAAACAGAAATATATGAGTATGGCAGGCAAGGTTTTGGTTACCGATCGATATTTCCACTTACCGAGCGGTTACCGCGAATTTCCATGACCCTCGGTAAATGGACATATCGAGCAAATAATACCGGGCTTTTTGAATTTCGGTCGGCCCAGCCAGAGCCAGAGAAGGCACGACCGCACGGCCTGCTCGCTAGTCGCTACTCACACAGCCACGGTCTCACGCAAGAAACCTAGCAGCTGTGTCTTTCTCCCCAAATCGAGATCCGGCAAAAATTTGGCGGCTGGCCGGAGTGAGACGGCGACGGCGGCGCCCAAATCCCCCCGCCCTTAACTCTCTATCGACGGCAGCGTGACCGTTCTCACGCGGCTCAACCTGACCTGGGGCAAGCCATGGGATCCGCCTCGTCGTCCCGCTCCAAGGCCGCCAACGCCACTCGTGAGGCCAAGGGAGGTGGAGGAGGACCGGCGCTGCGGCGCCCTTGTCCTCGTCCTCGGAGGGCAGCCGGCGCGCTCGTGCTGCCGCCACCGCCGCCGTCGAGGCCTGCCCCTGCCAGAACTGTAAGTAAGGGTGGACACGGTCCGGGCCGGTCCGGTCCCGGTCCGAGCCGTCATTTGGACCGGCCGCCGGCGGTCCGGTCCGGACCGGACCGAGCTGTCCAGCGAGCTGCTTTTCTGGGACCGGACCGTTTGGGGGTCAGCTCGGTTAAGCCCGAGAGGACAGAATGGACCGGCCAGTCATGTTGCCTGGCAGTCTGTTTTTTTGCTGCGTTTAGGTCCTACAAGCTTGGTATATACGTGTATAGTCGGGCGCCGGCCGCGACGTCGACAGGTACGCACGTACACATACGTTGCACGGGCGTTTGGATACATATACGTATGGCTGGCCAGTATGCGAGTATTCGAGTACACATACATGTACACCGGTAGTCCGGCACGGGTATTCGGCCACGTATAGGCCTGGCCTCCAGCACGTAAGTGCTAGTACGTGAATACCCTGGCCATGCACGTACATGCAAGTACGTGCACATGCACTAAGGGCATGCACGAAGGGGCGTGTATAGCTCCATCACCCAACAGGGACACACACATGAGGGAGTCGTGTACTTAGGAAACTCATTCATATCTAAGAATATATTTTCTTGTTAAGTCACGTGCAAAAGTACGTCAAACATCAAGCAGCAACAATGATACTTCAGAATTCAGAAGGAGTGGCAAGCTTTCCAATCACGGCCACCAACCAATCAAAATAACGAGATTTAGCTGCTGTTGAGGCATCTGTTGATTTTGGAGAGTAAATAAAGCAAAAGTGCAACAACAACAGCAACAGCAGATAAGTTTAGCTACTGTTTAGGCATCACATAGTGACAAGCTTACGAATGGATGTAATATGATAAGTCATCACTCATCACTACATTTTTCAGATAAGTTTGGACAGGAACAGCAGAAATATCACACCCACAAACAATTCATTTGGACAGCAAGCACTGGACTAAATTTGGACAGTAAAAATAACTAAATTCGGACAGCATTTCCTTTGTTTTTTGGACATCAAAACAACTGATTTTGACAGGAAACATAGCACAAATCAGGGTAAGCACAAATATCACATCCACAAACATAAGGTCTTATCATCATTGAACGACACGATTACAAACTTGCAATGACAATTCCAAGTCCATGTCAATTGACAAGTTGAACATAACACAAATGAGAGGTTCATCTCCAAGCTAGCAGTGACATTTCACAGTTCATGACTTGACAAGTTCCAACATAACACAAATGCAAAAGTAGCCTTCCCATGAGAAAGATCACTTTGACATTCATCTCCAAAATAGCAAGATCAACATCCACATGATGAACGTCTACAAGTAAGATAAGCAACATTCACATAAATAATGTTTGGTATCGTATGACAAGTGAAACATGTAGGAAGAATTGTTACCAATCGTTGATCTCCTCCACGATGGGTAACTTGATGGTCTCAACATCATCCTCTTCATTCTCATCCCTCGGCTACAAGTGTGGAAGTTAGACAAATGCTCACATCACATACAACAAGACCAAAATAGAAAGAAAAAAAGGTAAGGAAAATATAGCAAACATACCACCAGATTCAAGTCGACATGCGCACCCTTGATATAACTTGCACCACAAACTAATGCCTCCACCATAACCGGTTTTAATGAACTCCTATAGTCATCTAATACGACACAAGTTGACAAAGTAGTTCGAGGATGAGAAGTTGACAAGTTTATATCCAAAGTTCAATAGTACGAGTTGACATACCTAAAATCCTTCCGGTCGTGCTGAAGGTTGATTACGAAGACACGGAGGTAGCTGGGATAGTAAGGAACCTCCTGGCTATCTTGGCCATAATTGGGTACCTAGGAGCATTGTCTTTCCACCAACCAAGAAGATCAAGAGCCTTGTTGCGAGGAGCAACATCATCCTCTAAGTAGTTCCTCAACTCACTCTTTGATATTCTTGTTGAACGGGACGATAAGAAGGACTCGTACCCAGCTTGAACCGGGATACTAGGAATGTTTGTAGACGAAGATGAACCGTCTCCATTTCCAGCTCGCTTATCTTGGGCAACACATTTGTCATACAAGGTCTCCAACTCTTTCTCCACGATTTTGATCTCAGTCCTAGACCTCGTACTTCCTTTTCCATATAGTTCTCCAAAGGCCCACTCTATGTAATTCATCTTGTACCTGGGATCAAAGATGATAGCATTGGACTAAATTAGCAGGCATATGAGTAAAAACAACAAGCATTGGAGTAAAACAGCAACCATATGTGTAAAAACATCAACCATTGGAGTAAAAACAGCAAGCATATGTACCGTGGATCAAAGATGGTTGCAATCACCATGGCATTGTTCTTTTCTTCCCAATATTTGTCAAACTTCTCCAACATTGATTCACCCATTTCCTTATAGTGGTCACTATCACTAGCCATTGCATGTTTGATTGCAATCTTGACGGACATAGTGTGCAACCACACACATGTAAGATAAGGTTTGGTTGCTTGTCCACAAATCTGTAGTTAGACATATGGAGCTCACACCCTTTAGGAGAGATTTAAGCACCTCTTTTTCGTTCTTGTAAACCCTCATGCACTCGGCTCGTATTACCTTCCTTCCAATGGGTTTATAATTTGGATTCATGCACTTCATTAGAATGTTGAACCACTCATGTTCAACCATTCTAAATGAATACTCATGCACACATATCATCTTAGCAATAAGCTCCTTGACGATTCCTTGATTGTACTCAATAGAGGGGTGCATTGTTGGACCACTTGTTGGACCATTGCTTTTGCGCAATTCAAGAGTTGTTTGGATGGCATTCCTAGCCATCTTGGCCTTGTAACCTTCACATTTTAAATGATGCCTTCCAATAGTTGAGGTGCTGCCACCTTGTGAATATGCATACCTCTTTTTGGGACAATAATTACAAACAACCTTCAACACCGTCTCTCCGGGATCCTCCTTCGATGGCTCCTTGACCTTGTGAAAATGGGCCCAAACATCTGATGACACCCATCCTGAAACTCTTGCATTACTTCAGAAAAGTGAGAAAGTCTTAGTGGGAGAAAAGTTTGCTGTTCAAACACTACATCTCCAGATCTCCTATCTAAGTCTCTACCACTGAATCATCTTACTTCGGCGAGGGTTATAGGTTACAGCCAGGTTACCTCTTCCTCTTCGTGGCGCTCGGCGAGGAACCAGGGAAGGCGGGACCGATGGCGTGCTGGCCTTGCTGCGTCCCCGACGTACACGTGCTCCTCCAGCTCGAACTCGGACGAGATGGCGCCGTCGGTGAAGGGGAGAGGCCGCGGGCGACGGCGCCGTCGCCTTAGGGTTAGGGTTAGGGATTGGAGAGGAGGAGGCGCTGCCTCTGTTTGTGAGGAGAGGGAGAAGGGAATCGATTGTGAGGAAGGGGGATTGAACGAGGGGAGGGGGGGTCGCTCGGTGTCTCTGTCTAGGCTGTTGCTGGGCCTTGCGCCATCGGTCCGCTCGGTCGACCCGGTTAAAGACCGGACCGGACCGAACTTTTTTCGGTCTGTATTTCTGGGCTCGGACCGACATGTTTTTCTATCGGGCCTGGACCGTACGGGCCGGTCCTGAACGGGCCACGAGCGGTCCGCAAAGCCCGCTCGTGCTGTCCAGCCTGAACTGTAAGGTGATGAAGGCTAGCCCGTGCAGAGAGGAGTACGTCAAGAATTACACCTGCACCAAGGTGGCGTTGGAAGCCGGCCTACACGGTTGGTGAAGCGGTATCTGTTGCTATATGTGTCGTTTATATTGCTTATTGTTATTATATATGCTATAAATATAGGAGTCATGCTGTCAAAATTTCGAATTTTTCAGTTTTTGGCCAATAAAAATTTGAATTCAAAAAATTTCGTTCGAAATTTGCTCGGGATTTCGTGGTAACCGTGGTAACCGCGTTTATCCATGCCCCTCGAAAAAAATGTCCCATTCGGTAACCAAAATCTTGATGGCAGGTGGGAACCATAGATCACAGGAAACAAATATTAGTTTAGTTGCACTCATATGATCAGGGGCATTGAGAGGCAACCTGACCTTGAAGATTGTATTTTGCTTCACCCAGCCCTTATGACTTCTCAATCAACCTTCCACAAGTCCTCTGCATCTGCCGCTCAATTTGGGATCCTGCAAGCCGAGGAGGAGAAGACAATGTTGGGTGGCCATGCATTAGAGTGAAGGCGGATTAGGGAGAGGCCAGAACAGCTGTATGGGAGGCAACATAAGACAGCAAAATCAAAACAAGGCGGACGGCTGTATGGGAGGTCATCTTCCCACCAAGGCGGACGGCAGTGAGTCGCCCACCGAACCGTAGGTCAGGGCCGGGGGCGGTCTGAGTGATGACGCACGAGCTGGGACGTCGCAGGCATGTCTGGGTGCTCCTCCGGTCGATGGTGATGGCGCGTTCCGCCTGGGGCTCCTCAAGGCGATGGATGTGACTGGATGCGCCGGTCGCCAGCTGACAGCGCTCGAGGAGGGCCGCCCTCCTCGAAGGAAAAGGCGAGGGCATGGGTTGCAGCCCTGCCTTGTACGGTGCGGCAGCGGCCCGCACTCCTCCCGAGCGTAGAGGAGACGAGGACCAAGGCGAGCTCGTGGCGGCAGGTGGCGGCGCTCATCCTCCTCCTCCATAAACGTCGCCACTGCCTCCACATCCTTCTCCGGTGGCGGCGGCCATCTAGGTTACTCGAAGGTGGGGGAACCGCTCGTTCCTGTGGGGGAGAGGTGAGAGAGAGAGTCGGTCGATTAAGTATGGACAGAAAAAAAAACGCGGGGTAAGAGAAAAACCGGTGAGGGGGACGCCATAGCGAGAGAAAATCGGTGGGGTGGGATCGCTGGGGGACTTCCTTCGTTCGATCGGTGGGAGGGGGATCGATGGGGGGAGTACCAGTGAACGAAGGACCTATGGACTCCCCATTTAGAGTAGAGACTAGTAAATATGCCCGTGCGTTGCTACGGCCGCTTTCTCAATTTTTCTCTTATCCTAGCTATGTAGTAGATCCAACTTTATTCGGCTAAAAGGAGATTTGATTGAACTTTTTTATGAGAATTTAGTCAAAGTCTAGTTTTCATTTGGGCCAAATAGTTCATTTAGGATTGTCGTTGTCTGGACCAGGGGGCGTAGATCGGGAGGGGCACATGGAGGGTGCCTTTTCTTTGACTTTGAAGCATTTTTTTGGGCATTCAATTACTAATTCAAAGGATTTTCATACATTATATGAAGTAAGAGCACTTGTATACATATGAGGTTTTGTGTCCGAATTCAGTACGACGTTGTGGATCCGACCGTCGATGCCTAGTGACAAAGCAAATCACACCGACATGTTTGTTTATTTTATCCCGAGTTACTAAATGTTATGCAGAGTGGGAATGATATCCCTGCTACTTTCTTTTGCATGGTTCTCTCAATCTTTCAAGGAGAATTGATCTACATAGTACCAAAGAGATTATGCACAAATAAATAGACAATGATACAGTCCGTCTGATTATTAGAAGAATACCATTATTTAGATTTCTAATAACATGCTAGCATGCAAACAATTTGGAAGTATCTTCACTTATTTAAAGAAATATATTTAGATGGATTGGCCTTTAAGTTCAAAGAAGATTCTAAATTGAGCTGTTTGCTAAATACTGCTCTCCAAGTATATCGATCCTATAATAAGTTTTTGATAGGAAAATGCAGCAAGGAATTTATCCATACATCTATTTATTACATGTATTCCCTTGCTATTTGCTACGCCTAATTAGTACTTCAAATATGCAGATCACTGAATTATACAATCACACTCCAATATTTCATTACACTTAATCATTAATCTGATAAAATGTATTTTCTCCATGAAGAACACACCTCTAGAGGCAACAGAAATTTGCAGCTGACACGATAGGGTTAGGGGCATAGAAACTGGATCCAGTGGCGCATTGAGTATCCCCGCAGCGGTGCAACAGTGACTCGCCGCCGTCCATGACCTCCTCGGAACAACACAGTCGAACACCGGCAGCTGCGTGCCTGCGTCCTCCTTTATTTATGCAAGTGCCAGCCCACAATCCGCCGCATACTCCTTGAGATTAGAAGGACACAAATCCAGCCACACACAATCTCTCCCTCGACGTTAATTAGAAGTGATTCCTCTCTCCCTCGACGTGTTTCCTCTCTTGCCGGGCCAAGATCCTTCCTCTTCCCTCATTATCTCCTTAATTAGAAGACCATATATAGGTCTAGTAATAACCGGATTCACTGCTTACTTCCGCTTATTTATTCCCGAGATACCTCTTCATACCCTAGGAGGTAATCAACCAGCAGCCAGCTTCTGGTTGTGTGCATGTTTTTCATGTATATAAACTGGTGTACCTAGATATAAACAATCCAGGTGGGACAATTTCAAAACAATATTTGTTAGCTCAACTGGTCATAGCCTTCTTTTATCGGCAGGAGGAGGTGAGTTCGATCCCCACGTACTCGCACTTGTTTTTGCGTCCTTTCGCATAGTAGATGGGCCGGCTGAGATGGGCCACAGCTCAGGCGTGCTGAAAATTTGGACGAAAATCTCGATTGCCTTAGATGGGCCACAGCGTAGGCTCGCGCTGAGAATTCGAACGAAAAATCTGGATTGCCTGTGTGTTGGTGGACAGACGAAAATAGTAAACACGGACGAAAATTACGGTGGTAAGAAGCAAATATATAATATATAATATATATAATATATAATATATATATATTATATATATATATATAGGTATAGATAGTACAAATGCCCGTGCGTTGCACTGGGCGGGAAAAAATCATAAAACATGCTTCGCGTGTCAATACGTGCCACTTTTTGTATACAACTTTGACAAATGTCAGAAATAAGGTTACCCTCACTCTCTATAAGGTGAATATGTCTTTGTGTTTCCCTGGTGGTGAATTAGGTTGGCCCGTTGGGGAATAAGTTTAATAGGATTCTTTGAGGTGCTAATTCTAAACATGGGATAAAAATGACGGATCAATTAACAATAGGATTCTTTGAGGCGCTAGTTCTAAACATGGGACATAAATCGTAGTCATCTAATCAGGTGATAACCCTGTCTTTAGATTATTATACTCATAATAAAAATATCATACCAGCGGTCCTTATTTTCATTTACTGACATCACGGCTTGGTATCGTAAAGCTACTGCTCTCGTCAAAAAGCTAATGCTACCATACATAGAAACATTGATGTCTTAAATCATTGTGGTAGGATATATCAATTTTGGTAATTACCTTTGTTTAATAAAGTAAGCTAGTTCGCTAAAGTAGGTTTTTTACTATATCTATGTCATCCCTAAACATAGATTGAAATAAGGACGAGTGAGTTAATTAATGTCGATGCATGTGTTGCTAATGTCATGTTTTTCATGGATACAATTTAGGAAGCTGAAAATGATATTGAAGTAAGAGCACTACTATACGGATCACATTTTTTGTCTGACTTCAGTATAACACTGTAGATCAGATTGTAGATGCCTGATGAAAAGGCATACCACATCGACAGATTAATCATCATATTGTGATCATATAATAAAATGTTGAGCAAGCAACATTTTCAAAGTAATTTTACCTGGATACAATTGTCGTTGTTCCTCCATAGCATAAATATTTGAGTGTATAAAGTGGTTGCGAAGTTTCTACATACCACCTCGAACATGTCCATATTTAAGGACGTGAGGCATGACATAATTTTTCTGATCTCGAATAATAGCTTCATTGAGATCAATTAAAGACTCTATTGCCCTGACATATAAACGTCTGCGTTTTTGTGGTTATTATGCACTTTTATAAACCTGGATCAATATTTCTTTTCATTTTGTGTCCTAACCTATAGTTTTCACGTTTTAATAGCCAGTCAATATAATTTCGGGAGCATTCGCCAAAAAAAAGTTCGTGAGGAAACAGACAGAGCCAAAGTAATAGTTAGCCCAGCAACGTGTGCAGTCCTGGTGGAGCGGTGGAGCTAAGCACTATGCAAATCTATTTTTTTAAGTCTATCTTATCTCTACCTTATACTGGACGCAGCTCATCCGCAAGTTCCCCTTTCTCTCCACTCCAACAGTTGGCCGCCTCCCCGCACTACCTCCGTGCCTCCTGCAACCGCGCCGGGAGATGGTGGCCCGAGCTGCTTCAAGCAGGAAAGCCAGCTGCCGCCCCTCTTCCTCCACTCACTCGGCCTTTCCCTTCTCCTTCTTCTCTCTCTGTTTTCACCATGTACAACCGCAGCACCCCGCCCGTCGGCTTCGGCCAGCTCTCCATCGGCCTCGTGCTCCTCCGCCTCGATCCATCCGCCCCGCCGCCGGATCCACGCCGGAGCAGTCGGATCCGTGGCCTCCTGGCCCGCCTGTCGTCGGGAGGAGGACGATTGAGAGGAGCACCCTTTTTCTCCACTCCAGCAACCGGCCTCCCCGGGCTGCCTCCTCCAACCTTTCTCTTCTTCAGGGAAGGGGCGTCGCCAGGGAACACGGTCCGCAGCACCCCCGCGCTCGCCTTGGAGCTCGCCGCCTCCGGTCACCTCTCCGCCGGCCTTGTGCTTCTTTGCCTCGATCCGTCTGTCCGACCAGCCGCCGCCTCCTGCCTCGCCTGTCTTCGGGAGGAGGATGGTCGAGAGTAGCGGTCGTCGTCCGACGGCCGCGTGGATTGGCCGTCGAATTTGTCTGGATCCAGCTGCCCTCGACCGTCCCCGACCTCGTCTACTCCTCCCCTCGCCGGATTTGACGCGCCGCCGATCAAATTTATTCAATTTTGTGGTCTTGCCATCTGCTTTTCTTTGATCGATTATTTGATCGCCCCTGCTCCACCTCGCCACGGCCCCTGCTTCACCTCGTCCCGTGGTCTGCTTCAGTTCACCACGCAGCAGAAGCTTCTCCGCCGCCAGCAAGGACGCCGCCCCTCACTCGAGCGGCGAGGCATTCTCCATCCTCCCGCGCTAGGAATGGCGGCCGCCTTCTCATCCTCCTCGCCCCTGCTCCACCTCGCCTTCACCTCGCCGTGTGGTCGCCTCTGCCCCTTCTCCACCTCGCGGCGCGGAGAGAGCTGAGCTGCGGGCGCGTCTGGTCTCTAGATAAGAAGAAGCTAACTGCGGGAAGGGGTGATACTGTAAAAGTGAAACGTTTTTCAACTAAACAAAGGACTGCGGGTTGATTTCTAAGAAACAGAGGGATTGTTTTGCAAAAAGACACGACGACGTACGGCAGAAGCAGTAGCTGCTTTATTATTAGGGAGGAAAGATAAATCGGTCCGCTCTCTTCGTCCATGCAGGCAGCCATTCCTTCTTTTAATCCACCAAATTTATTCGCTCTCCGCTCTCTTCGTCCATGCAGGCAGCTATATAGAGTTCATTCCTTCTTTTAATCCGCCAATTTTATTCGCTCTATTAATTCCTTTCCTTCCTGAGGAAGAACCAATTTTATTCGCTCTATTAATTTCTTTCCTTCTTAAGGCGCAGCGAATTTTATTCTTTCTTTCAATTCCTTTCCTTCCCCTAGGTAGAGTGAAGTTTATTCCTTCTTTTCATTCCGTTCCTTTCTGCTCATATTTTGATTCCCAATCCAGCTTCACTAGTAGAAAAACCCCTTATAGGATTTTCCTATCTGCAGCGTCTCGGAAAAGCTGAACGCTACAACTTTATTTCCAAATTACCAGCAGCGTCCGAGCCGACTGTGAACGCCGCAGACAAATGAAGACTAGCAGCGTTTGAAACCAACAAACGCTGCTAGTGTTGGGCATCATGCTAGCGTACCAGCCATAAACTTCTAGCAGCGTCCGAGTAAACCAAACGTCGCAGGTAGTTGCAGTATTGGCATCGTTCGTTTGGTCACCGTACGCTGCTAAGGTTATTTTGTGTGAATGATATGTTTAATTTATATTTATATTTAGAAAACCTTTTTACATGAAGTTGTTGTGTTCTAATTTGTAGTACACAGTAAATTATCTGTTCATAAAAGTTCGAAGGCAAAAGAAATAACACCAGCAGCGTTTAAGTATAGTAAACGCAGCTAGTATACCCATTAGCAGCGTTCATATACTACGAGACGCTGCTAAACATCTTATTATACTTATTATAATGTGAGTGACCTTTTTATTTAAGAGCAAGCTCAAATAAATTCATAATTAGATATGTAAATGTTAAATGGTGCACATTATTTCTATACAATTTATATATATATAGCTAGCTTGCATGTGTCGATCAAATTAGCCAACCAATATCACCGGACAACTCCGTGTTTGGCTCCCCTGCGAAACTTTCATAATTTTTTGGGTATTTTTCAAATATTATGTTAATAAACTGTTAAGTATATACTAAAATTATTTGTTCATATAAATTGGAAGGCAAAAGACAAATGGTTGTGCTCAAAATCCTAAAATAATGAAACAACATCAGCAGCATTTAGCGCAACAAAAACGCAGCTAGTCCATTCATTAGCAGCGTTTGCGTACATTCAACGCTGCTAAGGGTTATTATGCAATACCCTTTCTTAAATAGCTTACAACCTTTCATACTTATTATATTTTTTAACACACCAAGAAAAATATAACTATGCTTTCCAGGGAAAAAAACCTAAAACTATATTAGCTGCGTTTGACAAAAGGGGTAAACGCTGCTAGAACGAATATTAGCAGCATTTGGGTATAACGGAACGCTGCTAAGGTAAATTATGCAAATTTCCTACAATTAGCATAGCAACCTATTATAATTCGAAAATTTTGATATATAACTAGGAATGGTGTACATTACATGCATCAAAAATTATGTCACAAAGAAAACAACACCCGCCCCCCTACGCCCTTTCCAATCGATCCACTTGATATATATAGAGATCCTGTCGGGCCGGGTCGAAATAATTAAGCAATGTATGAAAACTTATGCTTGACACTTCGAAATTTTTACCACTCATTGAACTGGTTAGATATTGACAACATGGAAGGTTTTATTTTGTTTCATTAGTGTATGAAAAAATTCTGACCACTAATTTCTATTAAATTAATACTAGCAGCGTTTCGAGCAACAGGAAACGCTGCTAGATCTTACATTAGCAGCGTTTACATGTGTTGAACGCTGCTAACATGAAATATGCAAATTCCATACAAAAGCTTAGCAACTTTTTATAAATACTAACATTAGGAATGGTGTACATTACAGTCATTAAAAAATTGTGCTTCTAAACACACAAAAAAAACATAACTAAACTTCTAAGGAAACCCTAAAACTCTACTTGCAGTGTTTGTTTGTGTCGAACTCTGCTAGTATTGCACATATATGAATCGACCCGAGTGTTCTGTGGAAACTTCCCCTTTCCCGCTCGCTAGTCTCTCGCTCTCGTTGTCGCCCCCGGTCGAGATCCACCGCAGACCGTCGCCGGTGGTGGAGCCCCGTCCCTCCGCCGCAGACCGTCGCGCCCGGACGAGCGCTGGCCTTTCATCCGCCGCCTGCGCGCGGTTGCCTCCCCTCGAGCCCGGCCCGTCCCTCTCCACCACCTCCGGTCGCCTCCGGCGTGAAACCAACGGTTTCACATCCGCCGGCCGTCGCCTTTCTCCTCTCCGCCCAGTGGCGGACCTAGAATCGTAGGTTTGGGGTAGTGAGAATAGTATGAAAATAGCATCAACTTGATGGATATTTAGTGTTAAGTATATAGTAATATTTATTTTACAACTTTGGATCTGTTGATGTATTGTTTTGATGATTGTAAACATACACATCAGTGCCAATGTTTTGGCGAACTATTGATTCGTCAACGTATCACCAAATTTCTGGCACTCAATTTATTCAAAAATTAGCAAAGGTTATGCTGAATTTTTAATTGAATATTACTGTTTTTATAAATATTATTTACATTTTGTAGAAATGTCTTCACAAGAGTTCGACGCTGACTCTTTTTCCGAGAGCACGCATTCGGGCAACGAATCCTTAGAACCACCGTCCCAAGTTCCCGAACCCGACACACACGACAATTCCTCAGACCGTTCGTCGAGTGACGACTCGGAATATGGAACAAGTGTGGCCGAAGCCGTGAGCGAGGAAGACGAACCAGGGACTACCCATGTGGACCAGCCAGCCACTGGCGAGCCGAAGAGGCAACGCAAGCCTAGGCACCCAAACCAGCTCGGCAAAGAGAGGATCGTTGTGACTCGTATAGACCCGTTCAAGGGTACTCCTCTAAGTCCGAAGAAGGCCGAACGATGGTATAGCAATCAACTAGGTTGCATCCTTCGTGAGACGGTCAACATCAATGACTACAAATTGAGGGGCAAAGTTAACAAGGATAAGAGCAAACTCCTCTTAGAGAAGCTGCACAAACGATACAAGTTCCTGGACGAGGACCCTGATGGAAAGAAACTCGTCAATCACACAGCAATTTCCAAGTGGCCTAAACTATTGAGAGGCTAGAAGGCCAAAGTCAAAGCAAAACACGTCAAGCACAAAAAAGAGTTTGAAGATATACATAGGATGTGGCCTACGATCTCCCGGTCTGACTGGGAGACCTTCAAGGAGAAAAACATCAATGACCCTAAGGCCAAGAAAATATACATTGACTTCGGGCATATCTTCAATATTTTCCACCTAAAGCACCTGGATGAAACCAACATAGTCAGGCTATGGGCGCTTCACCTGGCCCGTAAGGTCAAGGACGATGGGATGACTAAGATCGCAGTGGGGGACCCTTGCTTCATGGACGAGCGCAACCTTCTAACCGAAGTGGACCGGAACACAATTATCAAGTTCCTTGGCAAATTCTTCGTTGATAATAAGAACGCAGACCACCACCTAGTGCCCTTCCATATGAGGTAAGTGTTCTCGGCCCCCGGTAATCTGAATAAATTTCGGTATATTTCTATTATCCCTCCATCGTACGAAGGCTGACGATAACTTGTGTGTTGTACTATTTGCGCAGCGACTTCCACTGGATCCTCATTGTTCTATCCCCAAAGACCGCCTATTCGTTTTTCTTGGATTCGAATAGAAAAGTGAAAAGAAACTACAACAAAGTGAAGAGTGTTTTAGATGAAGCTCTAAACATTTACATTGGGTTGAAAGGATATTTTAAGAAAGGGTGTAAAAAGGCAGACAGCGAAGGCATTGTGCGTTTCGGCCACAACACATCCTTTTGTTGCATTCAACAGCCTGAAGGCGCAAGGACCTCCCCTTGGTACATCATGTACCACATGAATGATTTCACAGGGCAATATACAAGCTTCCAACAGAAGGATGACGTCACCAAGTGGGGGGGGGGGGGGGGGGGGGATGAAGCCCTTGCCACTCTCGCACCTACTAACGACTCTAGAGTCGACTTCAGAGGGATCCAAGAGACACTAGTCCAAGTCATCAACAAAGACGTCCGTTGTGAGACAGGGATCTTCTACGGCGGTGGCGTAACAACCCTTCAGGAGTACCGTCGTTGCTACATGCCATCGCAGAATCAGTGAACACATGATGTTGTGTTTAAAAACAATTTTTAGTTTTTAAAACGTTGTTCGTAACTTGACCGTGTGCCTTTCGTGTAGCTGGACTTACCGTACCTTTCGTGTGATTGCTACATTTAAATCTTTAAGATGCATATGCTGGAGGTTGCTATATATGTTTGATACGAATGATGGATCGAAGCTGATCTTTGCTCTTTAATTAATTACTTTATTTATTTAATGTTTTCTTTTAATATGATATACAACCTCTGTAAACAAATATAAGGCGTTTTAAAATGCCTTATATTTGTTTACAGAGGGAGTATGTAACAAAAAATGTGCAAATGCTGCCACGGTGGCAAATGCTGCCGTGGCACAAAATTCGTGGCCCCACAAACACTAGCAGCGTGCGGTAGGAATTACATGCAGCCAACAAGCTAAATACTTGCCGCGTTCGTATGTAACGAACGCTGCAAGTTGTTGAGGTAAAGGCAGCGTTCCATGTGGAACGCTGCTAGTGTGTCCATCACCAGCAGCGTTTGGCTGAGGCGCTGCTGGTATCCTATAACTAGCCGCGTCATAGTAGCAGCGTTCCAGCTGGACGCTGCTATAAGGCTCATCGGAACACTGCTTAAGAGGGGGTCCTGTACTAGTGTTATTGAGTTGATTGATACCTAGATAACCTAAAGACGTATATAAATTGGTGAGGTTGCACGTAAGGGGGCGATGTGGTACTATTCAATAGACGGACCGACCATTCAAAATCAACACAAGCCGATCTAACTCAGCTGGCGACCGGTGGAGGTACTTGATGGGAGGTCGCAAGTTGAATTCCTCAGACCAACAAATATTTTTGCCTCCCCTTCTCGGACTGCTGTTGGGTCGCCTGACACGACTTAGATGGGCCGGCTTCGTTGAGCCACGGGCGAGGCGTTAAAATCGACAAAAAATCAGGTGAGGCCCACGACGGACGGACGGAAAATTAGTACCACCTCGGATAGTAAAAAATCACAAAAAATAAAAAATAATAATATGGATGAACGGATAAAAAAATCGGAGAAACGCACATTGCTTTATTAGTAGGTATAGATACTACTGGAAGACCAAATCCCCCTAGATCAAACAAAACAATAGATAAACAAGAAAAGAAAAATGGACAACAAAAAAGACAAGCAACTCCCCCCTTTTGAGTCACGGGATTAAATGGTGACCACTTCCCCTTCTCGTGTAAAATTTGCAGCCCAACGGAAAGAAAGAAAAAACAAACAACAAAAAGGGCCCCCCAGACCTGCCCATCCCACCACGCAGACCCCCTGGCCCACAACCAAAAAAGGCCCAAACAAACCAAAGACACAGAAAAAAAAGAGAACCAGGCTGGACGCACGCCTTAAACAGGCCGAACCGCTAAAAAAAACCAGCTGCACGAATCTTCAAGCAACGAACAATCCAACGGCTGATGTGTCGACTGAGACTTCGCTAAATCTCAGTCCACTGAGATTTGGAATGCCCGTAAAAAAAACAGAGCGGTAACCGACCGTGCTAGCGACTGCAACCAGCACAAACCCTGCATGCATGCAATGAAATCATCGCCGATGTCATCAGTTAATTACGGGATGCTAACTTTTATTTGTTTCTCATCCTCTTTGTCAAATTAGTACTCCCCCTTTGGCGCGCGGCCGGGACGCAGCGACCGTGGCTGATCGGGGAGCATGCATGAGCATCGTGGAGTAACATGCATAAATTAATAGTTTATGCATGTGCAAGTTCCCATGTATGCATGATTAACAATTAACAAGTCCGTTAACAGGGGCCGGGGAGCTAGCAAAGCATTCACGGATTTAGCTGAGTTATGTGTCAGCACGGCGCTGCACTAAAATAACTAAATAAGCTTCATCCTGTGTTCTCAGCCTCTCAGGTGTGCGATTAAGCTGAGTAGGTTGGATTAAAATACCGGCTAATCTGCGCATCCAGTCTTTATATTCTCTTCGTCCTGCAGCTAGCTAGCTAGGGTGACGGTGGTGGTGGTGGTGTGGCCTTTACAGGCAGGCCCGTCAACGAGGGGGACAAAGTGGCCGACCGCACAGGCCCCCGATTGAAGAAAAAACCCGGAGGTAAACTGCCTGCGCGCCACCGGCTACAGCCTGAGCCCTAGGGCTGTGACCCTCCCCCAGTCCCCTGCCCGTGCACGCGCACGCCGCCCTAGGGCCATTGGTCTCAAGTGGGTGTTCAAGATAAAGAAGGACGAGCACGGAGTTGTCGTCAAACACAAGGCCCGGCTCATCGCAAAAGGATACATACAATGTACATGGGTGGACTTCGAGGATGTTTTCACGCCGGTGGCAAGGCTCGAGTCCGTGCAGCTGATCCTTTCCCTAGCGGCGCATCGGGGCTGGGAGGTCAAGTCAGCGTTCCTCAACGGCGACCTTGAGGAGGAGGTTTACGTCTCCCAGCCGCCGGGCTTCGTCACCGACCATCACGAGCATGGCGTGTACAGGCTACACAAGGCCCTGTACGGGCTCCGACAAGCACCGAGGGCGTGGAACGCCAAGCTGGACGCGAGCTTGGCATCGCTTGGCTTCACGCGCAGAGCCTCAGAGCACGGCGCGTATGCACGAGGGACCAGGGACGCACTGCTCATCGTTGGCATCTACATTGACGACCTCGTCATCACCGGAGCTGAGCAACACGAGGTGCACCGCTTCAAGGAGGAGATGAAAATGCTCTTCAGCATGAGCGACCTCGACCTACTCCAGTTGTTAAGATAAGTCGCTAGCTATCCCACTAGAATTCTCTAGTGAAGTTGAGCTGTAAAGAGAAGTACAAACGTGTATCAACTAGTACATGAGCTGTGAGGTAAGTAGTGAGGTCAGCTTAATAGGTCGGTTTGTATTGTGCTATAAAAGGACTTACCCCTTGGGTTGTAGCAAGGCAATCTATGCCTAGTAATAAAGTACGGAGCGTTTCTGCCCGTTCGTCGTCATATGTTTTTAAAAAAAAAATCCTGATTTTTTCTTTAAGTAACTTTTGGTCCAACATTAAGTGTCCTTTCTCTGTTGGGCTTAGGCCCAACTGCGGCAGCCGCTATCTTGTGATCCTGGACGCCGGTTAGTATTCCGCGTTCAGATGCGGTAGGCCCGGTTCGCTCTGTTTTCAGCCCGTTAGGTCCCTGGCTTTTATTATTTACACAGAATATGTTAAACATGATTATTCTATAACTTTGCAACCGTAACTCGGATTAAAATAATTTGTATATGTAATTTGATCAGAAAAATGCGTAGTTTCCAACCGTGCTATTATTTGTTCCTGTTAACCACTTTAAAATTCTGTTCAGGGCATAAACTTAATTAACCTAATTAATTGCTATGGTGTATTTTGAGAAATGCTAACACACAATATAATTTTTATATCATCTTTATATATATGAAATATGTTACGAGGGCCTATATGGATCGAAGGGAGTATGAATGATCGATTTCAATGGGCATATAGGAGTAATAAAAAAAGGAGAGAATAAATGGCGTGATCAGTCGGGATAAAAAAAGAACAGGAGATTCAAAAAAAATATGAAGGAGAGAATAACACAAAGGAATTGGTATTAATACCAAGGGCGTGGCATGCATGCAATGCAATAATAAAAAGAAATTAATACCCAGGGACGTGGGAGGGGCACGCATATATGCATTGCTGCGCAGTGTGCGACCGTTATGTACAACAAAAATAAGAGCGTCGAGTTGTATGCAACGAATTAGGGTCGTTTCGCTCAGACGTAGACAAAAATTTTATTAATCTTCAAGCGTATGCAGAGATGGTCTAAAACACATTTAATAGAATCCTTTTATTGAGATCAGAATCGTCGTACAAAAACCGTACCAAAAGTATTGTATGTGTACCATGCTTCTTAACGTACTACTGATATGAATTTCTGCTAGACCTCAGTGTGCACCTCTCTGCCGTGGCCGGGCACAATTCGGATGTTGTTGGGCCGTGCTGACGGATATTTCAGTGGACACGTCAATTATCTCTCCCATTGCAACGCACGGGCATATGTGCTAGTAGAAATAAAAGGCTTCAAGCCTCCACTACTGTGTACGAGTGAGTTAGCTCATTGCATATGAGTGCAATTGTTCGTGAGTGAACACACTACTCCCTTTGTCTGTACTAGCACGAAGAGCAGCACTTGCTCTACCTGTGCTCCATCAACCCAGGGAGAGGATGAGAGCTAGCTAGCCAGTAGTTTGGGGTAACAGGCGGTCCCTTGGCATCGATGCAGCTTAGCAGCCGGGGCGCAGACGACACGGTCGGGTCAAATCACCCCCTGCTCCTCTCCCCCAGGACACGACAGGGCTGAGCTGCCTCCTTTAGCCAACAGTGCCGTGCTAATCAGCCAGAGCTAGCTGCATAGTTAGCTGCCAATGACATTAACTCCAAATCGATCGACCGGTCCCTAGCTAGCTAGCCAAGCCTTAAGGCTTAAGCATCCCCCTCCCTTCTCCTGTAACGTAACCACCGCCACTGGTACTGACCCGTCGTGTCGTGCATGGTCCCTCGGAGCCACCAGGAGGCCACTGTCCACTGGTACGCTAGCTCGATCGCCTCGCCGGTTGGTGGCTGGCCGGCCGGGAGTGGGGAAGGGATAGATCTGCGCCCCGCTTGTTTGGGTAATTTAATCACCAGTTGATGTCATGCGCGCGCGGTTGCCTCTTGCAGGAGAACGGACGGGCGGACGTCCTCGCTCGCTCGGGACGCTGCGTCATGGCGGTCGGTCGGTA
This sequence comes from Elymus sibiricus, assembly GCA_039707655.1. NCBI lineage: Eukaryota > Viridiplantae > Streptophyta > Magnoliopsida > Poales > Poaceae > Elymus > Elymus sibiricus. The sequence goes on from CM077674.1 coordinate 36,819,863, forward strand.
GGTCGCGTGGTGCCGCTGCAATGCCATTTATCATCCGAGCGACCGACCGCCCATCCCCCGGTCGGTACGTCGCGCGCGTACATGCATGCATGGTCCTCCTGCGCCCGCATGCCTCCCGTAGCGTCGTTGAGCTGTTCGCGCGCGTACATGCATGCATGGTCCTACAGGCAGGCCAGGACGCCGCGCGCACGCCCATTGCTGGCAGCCACCAATCTAATCTAGCTGGTCGCGCACCGCGCTGGGCATCTCCAATTCTCCATGCATGCTCCGTCCACGGGCGCGCGCATCGGTCGCGTGCATACGCATGGCTAGGCAGTGCCAGTGATGAGGTGGCGTGCGTCGATCGAGGGACGGCATGGGCATTGCTACCTGCTCGCTCCCGACAGAGATGGCCGGTCGATCTAACTCCAAAACACACGCACGAGTACTTTGCATGCATGCAATGCATGTGCATCACTGAATTGGCTGCCAGCTTAGCCACGTTCGATGTACACGCCAACTCTCGTAACATGCATCATGCCATGCTCCAAGTCCAACCCAGCACATAGTACTGCCGCAAACAAGCTACCAGTATCTCCAGTAGTACGCAGCATTCAAGTGCTAGCTAGCTAGCTTAATTAGCTAGTTCTAATTAAAGTGCAAAGTCGCCCCAGATTAGTTTGTACAGAGATCATCATTGCAGTCACCATGTGGGTACGTACGGTCGCAGCACCAAAGATGGTACGTACACTCCCTACGTGCTTTACCGGCCGGTTAGGCTGCCAATGGGCCGATTAATTATTCGAGGGCTGGAGTCCTTTGTCGCGCTGCCGGGACGCAGCGACCGTGGCTGATCGGGGAGCATGCATGAGCATCGTGGAGGAGCATGCATAAACCTGGAGCAAGTAGCAATTAACAATTAACAGTTTATGCATGTGCAAGTTCCCATGCATGCATGATTAACAATTAACAAGTCCGTTACCAGGGGCCGGGGAGCTAGCAAAGCATTCACGGATTTAGCTGAGTTCAGTGCCAGCACGGCGCAACCTCTCATGTGTGCGATTAAGCTGAGTAGGTTGGATTAAAATACCGGCTAATCTGCTCATCCAGCCTTTATATTCTCTTTGTCCTGCAGCTGGATGGTGGTGGTGGTGGTGGTGTGGCCTTTTTACAGGCAGTGTGGAGTACTCTGACTATTCCTCCACGATCAGAGCAAAGGTACTCGCACTTTGAGCTCCTCTCATGTGGTGCTGACTGCAAAGGTTGTGGTTAATCAGATGCTCCTATGTTTGTTTGGTTAGTCTCGTATATATATATAGCTACTTGCAGTTACAGGTCGATCAGCTGGTGCGTACTTTTTCGATTCCAAGGTTTTTAAAAAAAAAACACTGGCATGTGTACGTACTCGCAAGTGGGGAAGCACGTGAAGACATGAGCATAATTAGGCCATGGCAACTTGTTTCTAGTCCAGTCCCCGCCGGGAGCTCGCCTACGTACCCGAGTCACGCACGATGGCAAGCAGGCAGCGGATACTGCGTACATATCATGTTGGAATTGTGTCGAATATTTATACAAAGTAGGTTATAGTTGGACTTGGATTTAAACCATGTGTAGATAGGGTACGGAGACGTGTTTGAGTAGGACACTTGTATCCTAGGCCTCTTATATATTGTGGGGGGTATACACACGATGTAACCTATACCTACATAATGGCACAGGCACGCAGGGGAGCCGGCGGCGTGTGCCGGCGCCCGGGCGGCCGGGTGCGGTATTGTAGCGGTGTCCTGGGGAGGAGCGCCCATAGTCAGGCCCTGATGATGTAGCCATATCGGTAAACCTCGTTAACAAATCTATGTGTCGTGCCTCGTGTGATTGCTTGGTCCTCGGATGATCGACTATGCGCCTCGGATTATTCTAACAAGTGGTATCATGTGCTAGGTTGTTTGGAGGCCATGGATCGTTGTTCTAGAGGAAGCAGCGAAAAGATTCATTGAAATTGATCATGCAGTAGTCCGTCGTATGAATCGGCGGCTGCGAGGAAGATTGATGGTCGGCGTGGTTCTATTTGCGTTTCTGGAAGCAATCAAAGGCAGCAGGCGGCGTCATCAGCGGTGTGCAGCGACTCGAGGCAGTCTCGGCAAGATGCGATGGGCAGCGGTGAAGGCAGGGAGCAGGCAACCCTAGTCAGCGTGTGGGGCGAGCGAACAACAGCGGATTACAGGACTCTCGGCTCTTCTCCTTTCTTCACTGTTGGAGAGCAGCGAAAAGGAAAGCGACTCGGGCCCGGCCCGAACCTGCATCTTCACCGCCGGCACTGCCGGTTGGGGAAGAGATAGGGGAGGCGCGCGGAGCTCCGGTGTATATAGTAGCTCTAGCTTTAGTATTTCCTTAGAGGAGTTTGGCGATATGCCGGTGTTTGGCATCATGCCGATGGGGATTCTGTCGCCGACGCACCCGAGCCGCTTGCGGTGGCTTCTGGAGGTGATCCTGCTGACGGTGGTAGTTGGCTTGCTGCTGCTCGGATTGAAGTCGGAGTCCCCGAAAATAAGCTCGATGGTTGCCCTGATATGGCGCACGACCTCGGCGCTGTCTCCTGTTTGGGAAGCTGCCGTGGTGGCGGCGAAGAAGCAGCGGACGGCTGGTGTTCTTCAAGTTGCAGATGGTGATGAGGATCATCAGCAATAGCAGTCCTTGAGAAGCTACGCCGCCCATTGCTGTGGTCGTGAGGCGGTCTTCTCTGGAAGCTACGACGCCCGCAACAATGGTTGATGGGCGGTCTTCTTTGGCGAGCTGTTGCCTCTTATGGCCGAAGGGCGGCCCTTCTTCCTCTCGGCCTTTTGGGCCAGATGGGAGGCAGTGGTTCTTCCTCCCGAGTTCTATGGCGAGGTGCCATGGTGGCTTCGTAGTCCCAAGTGGTGTCGTCCCCGGCGACGGGGATGCAGTGCTCGTGCGGGAGATTCTAGGGACCCGGTTGCGATTTTCATCAGTCCGTTGGGATCTTCTTTGCAAAAGTCAGGGACCTGCTTGTAATTTTCTGTTGTCTTTGGGTCATGGTGTATGATGCCTTGTACTTCAGTTCACTATTAAATAAAGCAGCGGGGTCCTTCGAGCCCCTCTCCTTGTTAAAAAAAAGGCAGATCGGATAAGTCAGGGACCTGCTTGTAATTTTATGTTGTCTTTGGGTCGTGGTGTATGCTGCCTTGTACTTCAGTTTACTATTAAATAAAGCAGCGGGGTCCTTCGAGACCCCTCTCCTCGTTAAAAAAACAACAACGACAGATCGGATCGATCCGATTTGAGGCAGCGTGCAAGCGGCGCGTCGCACGCGGGTAGAGCTAGGGCAGCCAGAGGGGAGCTCCTATTCGGCGCTTCAGGCGCTAGGGAAGCTCCCTGGCGCCCACGCGCCAACGCTGGTGCGCCGGCCCATGTACATGGCGAGCGCTCGATCGCATTCCTGGTTGGCTTGATCGCATTTAACGGGCGCGGTTGACAGTTGACCAGTCAACCATTGACTTATGAAAAAAAAAATCACAAAAAACGAAAAAGATAGTGAATCCAAAAATGTTCATGGATTTTGACAAAAAGTTCACGAATTTGAAAAAAAGTTCGTCGAATTTGAAAAAAGTTCATCTATTTGAAAAAAGTTCATCAAATTTGAATTTTTTTTTATCAAATTTGAAAAAAAGTACATCGAATTTGAAAAAAGTTCATCGAATTTGAAAAAAGTTCATCAATTTTGAGAAAAAATGTTCATAGATTTTGAAGAAAAAGTTTATGAATTTAAAAAAAGTTCATCGAACCAGAAAAAAGAAAAAAAGGAAAACGGAAAAATAAAAAAGGGAAAAGGAAAAAGAAAAGAAGAAAGAAGAAAAGAAGGAAAAAGATTCAAGTAACCACTTCGGGTTTGGTGGCGTTGTGGTTACTGCATCTTACGATGATACAGGAGGTCGCAGGTTCGATTCACTCCACGAGCTGTTTTTGGCGGATTAAAAACAGAAAAAAAAAAAGCTAGATGGATCGGCCGAGGGGGTGTGTGCGCCCGTTTGCAAAATACACAGTAACGGACGCCTGAAGTGCCAAATAGGAAATGCCCAGCCAGAGGCTATAGGCCGTAGTGCAGCGCACGGCTGGCCCAGGTGGGGCTGGCTTGTGTGAGGCCGAGGAAGGCCCATGGCCTATGACGAGCTGAAGGCCGTATGCGTCTGCGAGGCTGGAGGCTGATATGCAAGCTGGGTATGTGCGCCGTCCCAAGATAGTGTCACGGATGGCCATGTCAATCGTGAGGTTGCTGGATAAACAAAGGGAGCAAAAGAGCACTAGTCTGGAAAGCTAGGACGTGTTGCGGATTCTGGACTTCGAGTGTACTAATTAATTGTTTGATCTGTTGCTGCACGTACGGGCTACAGGAACTACATCTTGGTTTGCAGTTTTGTTTTGCACAACGTTTGTGTAAGGTTGGTGGCTGCTTGGGGCTGAGCCACGGAAAGCAAGCGGGCAGGAGGACGCAGGCACGAGATTTGTTGTGGGAAAAAGGTCTACACGTACACACAAGTACTAGCAAATGGAGAGAAGAAAAAATATGCAGAAGAAGAAAAAATATGCAGAAGATATCCATTGGGGTGAAGCTAGCATGGAGGTTTTTTCTGGTGGCTAGAGTTGCTGGGAGCGCTTGGAGTGTGCCGTGCGGGGGTTGAGTGGTGTGGGTTCGCGACCCTGGAGACTTGACCAGAACAGCAGAGGCTCGACGCGGTGATAGCGGCGAGGCGTGCGGTAAAGCACGGGACACGGCGACAGACCAAGACACTGGTGGTCAGGCTAAGTGTGGAGATGGTGCTGAAGCGGTGTTGGCAGTACCAGGTTTAAGTCGGTGACTAGATCTATCGAATTTGACGCGTCAGATGGATGAGAGTTGACCATGGGGAGTCTGTGAAAGTGGCAGAAAGTCTGAATGTCAAAGCTTGAAGAGGACATGGCCGTATATTTTTGTGGTGTTCAGTGCACATGGTAAAGTGCGGGTGACAAATGCAGAAGAAGGTGAAGTACTATAGCTGTGGGACATGTAAAAGACTATTTGGAAAAAAAGGATGAACCAACTGCGAATTTGACTCAGGGTGACACAAGGTAACGGTGAAATTCCTTCAAGTTTTAGGCAGGCGGTCAAGAAAAGAGCTAAGATGTTGAGTTTGGGTAACTCTTATATGTGGCGTCCAATACGCGAGTTGTTCAGTTCACGCATACAGTGATCGGTGTGTGACGGCGTTGACTGGATACTCCAGAAGTTGGGAGCGCAAACTAGAGTAAAGAGTAACTTCATTTTGCTCGAGTGTTGACTGTGATCAAGAAAGAGAAAGAACTACAGTTGCAGATGGAGTCACATGGAGTCTGGGAGTAGCAGCGGTACTCATGGTATAATTTGAAGTCTAATGTACATGGAGGTTCGACGCATGAATGAATCCAATATAGTGGAGAATATTCGCCAAGATGGAGTTTGTTGAAATTGTGTCGAATATTTGTACAAGGTAGGTTACAGTTGGATATGGATTCAAACTATGTGTAGATATGGTATGGAGACGTGTTCAACTAGGACACTTATATCCTAGACCTCTTATATATTCTGTGGGGTAGACACACGATGTAATCTATGCCAATATAATAGCTCAGACCCGCAGAGGAGTCGGCCGGGTGCGGTATTGTAGCGGTGTCATAGGGAGGAACGCCCATAGTCAGGCCCCGGGAATGTAGCCATATCGGTGAATCTCGTTAACAATTTTTTTTGTCGTGCCTCGTGTGCTTGCTTGGTCCTGGGATGATCGAGTATGCGCCTCAGATTATTCTAACAGATCAAAGCACAGTAAAGGCTTGCATCCACGGATCGGAGCTGAGCTTGGATCGAGCACTTCAAAGTCACGGGAAACGGAGCTGCTGTCACACACAGTGATCAGTTCCTTTCTTCGTTCGTGCTTCAGAAACAAAAGCGCGCACCTGCTTTCTCAATCCCCATCCATCTGGGTTTGTGCTGTCACGACTGGCCCACACAAGAAGGAACATAAAATACAGATAAATTATACTCCATCCGTCTTATAATATATGATGTTATTACATCCAATATGTGTATTAAATGTAATAACATCTTATATTATGAGACGGAGGGAGTACTATGTGTAGTATAAATAACATTTAAGCTAAAATTTGAACTACTATGGAAATCACAAGTTCACTTTTTTTCCCGGTACGGTGTGTAAATGGCATTAGCATTTGAAATTTCATGATAGGTTATAGATATATTCTGTGGATGCCTTTCTCGGTTCCTACTATTGATCTTCAAAATTTCACGCGCTCTAATTGATTTCACCTTTTCCACCCAGAGAGGAGCACACCAGGTAGTTCCGGATGGTAGATCAGGCCCAACTTTGTTACCTGATATATATAGTATATATACTCCAGTATTGGTCGCCCTAAGAGCATCTCCAATAGCTGACCTATTTTAGGTACGAAAAGTGGGTGTTATAAAAAAATTGGGCATGAAAAGTGCTTTTTGGGGTATGACAAAGTGCCGTCTCCAACAGCTGCCCTATAATAGGGCACCCAGATCAGCAAAACCACATTTTTTTAAATGAGCATTCAAACTACTTCGACCATATTTCATACTTCAGAACTACTTCGACCAAAGTTTAAACATGCAAATTAGCATAGGATACAATCTGAACGATTAACAAACGAATTTGACACAACTACACACCAAATTAGCATAGGATACAACAGGAGCTATAGATGAATTCCAACAGGAGCTAGCATGTTCTAATTGAGCACTTTATAGATGAATTCCAACAGGAGCTATAGATGAATTCCAACAGGAGCTAGCATGTTCTAATTGAGCACTTTATAGATGAATTCCAACAGGAGCTATAGATGAATTCCAACAGAAGCTTCATTCGCAAAAAAAAAAAAAAAAGAATTCCAACAGAAGCTAGCAACTTCAGAAATTGGAACGATGCACTTGCACTGGACATGTTCAGAAAAGAAGCTGCCGCTGCTAGCTGCTGCCGCCGTTGCTCGCTGCCGCCGCCGTTGCTGGCTGCCCCTGCTAGCTGCTGCCGTTGCTGCGCGCGCCGACGACAGGCAACGACGCGGCAGAGGCGGGCCAAGGACGGCGCCGCCCACGTCCTGGAAGCTGCCGCACGGGACGCTGCCGCAGCACTCGCCGCATGGCGCGCAGGACACTGCCGCACGGGACGCGCGCAGGATGCCACCGCAGCTCCGGCGGCACGGCGCGCAGGCAGTGCTCGCGCGCGCAAGTCGCTGTCGCACGAGGACGCCACTGCAGCTTCCGCCGCACGACGCGCAGGTCGCCGTCGACCGGATCCGCGGCGAAGCTGCCGGATTTGATGAGAGAGGAGGTGGCGGCGGAGGGGCTCGCCGGGGTGGCGGGGGGAATCGGTAGCGGGGCCGAGGGGGAGCCGGTCCGGTGAGCGGCAGCTCGGGGAGGCGCCGGAGTTGGCCGGAATTGGCTGGCGACGGGAGCGGCGGAGAGGGGATCGAGCGGCCAGCAGGCAGCGGGGCTGCGTTTTCGGCAGCAGCCCAAGTGCTGTACATTCGCAGCACTTGGTGCCTCATTTTAGGGCTGCCCAGATTTTTTTTTATAATTTTTTTGTGATTGGGCCGCTATTGGAGACTTTTTTTTTTTTTTTTGCCTTCAAATGCTCTAAAAAAGGCTAGTGCCCTAAAATAAGGCAGCTATTAGAGATGCTCTAATTGCAGCTCCCGCAAGCTGTCCTGTTAGGTTGATGCATCAGGCTCACAGACCGGAGACATTGGCATGGCATGCATGGAAACGGATCGAGAGGCGTCGTCACTCGTCAGTCAGCCGTCACACGGCACACAGGCCTCCGCGCGCGCTGTCGCTCCCTCCCTCGCTGACCCGGCCGGCCGCGTGCATGCCTGGCAACACGTGCGGGATCGATCTGCAATGACGGGACCTGCATAAGTGAACATGCCGTCCTAGCGATGCTGCTACCCTGCTATAGTACGTACTACCCCTACATGCATTGCATTTGCAAAGCCTGCCGTGCTGCCGGCGCTGGCCCTGCTCGACGAGGCGAAATTCCCTCGCATGCATCCCCGTGTTGTGTTGGCGTAGAGAGCCTGCCTGGGACGGACAATGCAGGCGCCCGGGCGGGGACAAGTTCACCTCTCGTCTCGCCTACTGGCATGCGCCCGGACGGACCTAGCTCGTGTTGTGTTAGTACTCGGCACTACTGGCCTACTTTTGGAGTATTACCACATGCATCGGCGCGTCAAAACAAAAAGAGTCATTCTTTTTAGGGTGTGGCTAGGTCTCACTCGACCTAGATTTAACCAAGTCTAAGTCAAGTGACTAAACATGTAATAAAGAACAAAGAAAAAACTGAAGATTTTTTTTTGCACGGATCTCAATGTAAGATCTCACGAATATAGTATGGATTGAGACATAACCAAGTCTTAGTCGACTGAGATTTAGCAAGACTGTTCTTTTTAGGAGGAAAACCACGCGATCACATACCAGGATCAAAGAACAGAACCGTACACGTGGACCCTCTCTGGAACAAACCAGAGAGACAGGTGTCCAGGAACAAAAGCAAAAAGACCCTCAGGAAAAAGAATATGATAACAAGGTCCTCCTGAGTCCTACTCCCCACCAACGAATCCCGTCGATGCTGCCCGCCGTCCTCGCCGAGGCGCCTGCTGGGGGAGACAGAGTCGGGGAGCCTGCAACCCAAGCGCCGAGAAGATGACGACGCAAACCCTGTTTTGCTGGCCTCAGGAGTCATCCACCACGAAAGGTGGGATCGACGTCGCTGTGCTGCATAGGATGGATACAAACCCCACACCTCCTCGATCTGAGCCATCGACGAAGAGCCGCCGTAGGCCCCACCTACAACCACATCCCAAGCCCCAAGCCACCAGCTCCCTGAAGAACGCCAGCGCCGCCGCGCCGGCCCCCTCCTGAACAACCTTCATGATCTTCGGATAGTGCCGGAGAGAGCACCGCCGAGGTGCCACCAAATCTAGAGGACAAAAGCCCACAACCATGGTCAACGCTAACGTCAAATCAACCATGACGGAGCACCATGGCCTCGAGCTCGGCGAAGCTGGCGGCGGACCGAGAGAACCTGGACGCCCTCGTTTCACCTCTCACTGGTCGGGAGCAGGGGAGGGGAAAGAGAGAGCAACTTAAAAACAAAAACAGTCATGATACTACCAAAATTCCAATTTAACTTCTGGCAGCCAACCGCTCAAATTTAATTGATTGTGCTACTGAAATGAGTTGCCCCAAGTTCCATCCAACCTAGCTGGAGTTTGATCGAGGGGAGTAAAATGCATCTGCTGTTCTTGTACTTGCTGGCGACGTCTAAAATGGTCCCAAAACTCAGAAGGTGCCTCGTTACGGTCTTGGCGCATGCGAATAGGGTCCACATATGGTCTTTGGGTCGGTTTCACATACGTATTCATGTGGTGTGGCACCGTATCTAGGCCAGCTCGGCGTAGAACACACTCCCCGAAGTCCCTACCACCTTCGAGCGCGTGCAGCAAGTCGAATAACTAGGGCGCCCTAGCCAGTCGCCAGATCCTTCCGCCACCGTCCTCCGGTGGCTCCCCTCTGCCGGCGACCTCGGTCATCAGTGGTGAGGGGGGGCGCCGGATCCACGCGTGTGGATCGTGTAGCTTTAGGTTTTAGGCCCTAGTAGGTTAGGTTTTTCGGTTGTTCATCGTCTTGTCTTCGGCGGCGGCGATGGCGGCGCTGAATAAAGAAGCTTCGAGTCCTTTCCCAACGAGCCGATCGGTCCTATGGTTGGGTATGGATTTGAAAACCAGTCTGTTCAAGTAAGGATGGCGTGGTGGCGGCGACATCCTCGCGGTGGACTTGTGTCCTCGGGCTCTGCCGTTGTGACGACGTTCACTCCAGTGCCGGCACAGAGCTTGGGAGGTACTCCAGGAGCGGATGCAGATTGTGGTCTGCATCGATGACATCTAGAAGTTGGTGGATCGTGTGCTGGGTTCGTGGTTGGTGGTTGGCATGTATGGTTTACTCCTTCGACGTCTTAGTCGTGTGGGGATGCCAGATCTGGAGCTCGATGGCGTGTCCGGGGTGTTGCCCCGGTCTGATTCATTCAACGCCAATGGCTTCGCCTTGGGCGAGCCACCTTGGAGGTGCGCAATGCTGCATATCAGCGATGGAGCCGCGTCGAGCTCAAGTGAGGAGGTGATCCGTCATTTTTTTCTTTGGTGGCTGCTATGGTGGTGCCGGAGGCAGGTGACGGGCATTGGTGTCAAGCTCAGGGGATTCTACGGTATTGATTGTAATTCTCTTTTTTGGCTGGTGTTCCTTTGTGCAAAGGCTAGCGTTCTGCTGTCTTTTCAGTTTTGTCAGGTCGGTATGTACGTGCCTTGTACTATGATCCTGATGATATAAATTTGACATGTATTACCATGCAAAAAAAAGTCCCTACCACCTTCAGTTCAAGTTAGCTTCGCACTAACACAACATAGTTTTTCTTGTTTGTGCGTGTTTCGATTGCGAGCTCGTGCGGTGAGTTTCCTGCCAGTGCTTTTAACTCGCTCTCTCCCCTTTATCATCTACGGTTCGATACATATCTGGATGCTACTGTTGCATTTCCGTTATCTTATATTTACTAATTGGAAACACCATGCGAGCCTCCACGCTAATCCTAGGAGATTCCAGGACAAAACAAGTCTAACCATTGAGTTTCATGGATAAACGGCTCAGATTTAATGGTGCCCCGTTCTTTTCCGATGGCTGGTGCAATGCAACACTTCCCGTGGGAAACATTGCTTCTTTAATAGAAAAAATAGACTTTTGAACTGTTGCCTAAAAAACAGGACTTTCGATCTGTTCCCACGGGTCTCCCTTTCTTCCATGGTGCCATAATGGTTCTGGCGGCCGCCGTTCTCCTCCTCTATGCAATCAGCACATCTCCCAGGTTTGCCATCACATATGATTCCAACAGGGCTGGCAGGTCACCAATGACCCGTGTGATGCCGGGGTGGCAGGCAGGACATCGATCGTCCTGTTGTTCACTTCCGCTCTGTCTCTCTGATGATCTCTTTGAGGTGAGCTTTTTCCTGCGATCTCTACATGGGAAAGGTAGAAAATAGCCTCCAGATCAAAGGAACGTAACAAACTGTTCTCATGTGTCTCGGAGTTATGGATTTCTTAAAATTGGTGTTGGTGAATGTAAGATTAATAGATCGGAAAGCATATATGTCTATAAATCATGCATCAAAGAACTCAAAAGAATTCAAAAGAAATCCATATATATATATTTGATCATAATGTGACAGTTCATCACACTGCAACAAATGTATCGAGAATTACATCAGATAGATCACAATCATGTAGGGCTGCTCATGTGATCTTTGTATTGAGAAGAAAGGAAGAGAATATGCCATCTAGCTACTGTTAAGTGCCCATAGTCCGAGGAGAACTACTCACATGGACATCGTGGCAGCGAGGTTGATGAAGATAGCTCCGATGATGATTTTCCCCTCTGGCAGAGTACTGGAAAAAGGCCTCCAGATTGGATCATCGTGGAACGCGTGATGACAGCGGCCGGTAAAATTCCTCGATAATTGTTTCTGTGGTTTTCAGAGCAATATAAAAGCAGGGGAACCAAGAGGCGGTGGAGAGGCAGGCCAGGGGCTCCACGTGGCCCCTCCTTGTGGCCCAGGCCCAGGACGCATGGGCCCACTGCATGCAGCCCTGGTGGCTCTCCTCTAGCCCGCTCCGGCGCTCCTGGCTTTGTCCTGATGTGAAACTTCTCGAAAGTATTTTTTCTGAATTTCTTGGTCCCTGAAACAGTATTTTTCTACAAAGTCCAAAAACATGCGTGAAACAACAACTGGCATTGGACACTGGATTAATAGGTTAGTCCAATAAATTGGTGAAAAATCGTGCCAAAGTGTTGCAATAATGATATAAAAGTAGCATGAATATAGCAAAAATTATAGCTACGTTTGAGATGTATCAGCATCCCCAAACTTAATCCCTGCTCGTACTCGAATAGCTAGATGATGAAATAAATAGTTTTTGATTGTGAATACTATGTTAACATGATCATGATTATCTGATGCATAAGAGTTTAATTCAAAAGAATAGTGATGCAAAGCAATTGTCCATAGTTGATAATAAGTAAGTAATAACTAAGCACTTAAATAAATTTGCTCTTGCTTTTCATGAATTAACGCGTTAAGTCAATGTTCTCTTTGCCAAAGGTTTAGAAAGAAGGTCAATATTATATTGGGAACTAAGCATCATTTTTGTCTTTCCCATTGTTTAATGGCAATCTCATCATAAACTAAACCAAGGCCAACCAAGTACAATAATTACACAGTTTTTCTGTATTATCCACGAAGCTTACTCATGCAATACTCAAGCGTGAGTCTAGACCTTATCACTTATGGGAAAAATAATAATGATGGGGGTTTATGAGAAGAAAAAAAGGAAGATAGTCTTGCATCAACATAGCTGATCATTAGGCAATGGAGAGGCCTTATAATCGATGTGAATGCAAGGAGTAGGGATTGCCATGCAACGGATGCACTAGAGTTATGAATGTATGCAAGCTCTCCTATGGACTAGTGGGGTGTGCATCCAACTTGTTTGCTCATGAATACCTTGAGCATTTGAGGAAGCTCATCATTGGAATATTCAAGCCAAGTCCTGTAATGTAAAAATCCTCAACTAGTGTATAACATGAAGTACACGAAAACTCTCTATGAATGCAGTAGTGCTACTTTGAAGCACTTTATGATATCTTCTAAAACCAGGTGCTACATTGAAGCACAAGTGTATACTAAAATGGAATAGTAGTGTTGCTCCTTCTCTCATCCTATTTTTTTCATGACACCTCCTTGGTTCATTATTTCTTTGATCTCTCAAGGTAGAAGCGTCACTCTATAATGATGAACAATAGAGTTTTTGAATTTACACATAACTCAACTCAGTGATCATAAACATGATGTATAAACTCTAATGAATGCCTCTGGCAGTGTACCAGGATGTGCAATGATCTAGCATAACATATATGAAAATGAATAATGGTGGCTGTACCACATCAATATCATGGCAGCTATATATGATCATTTAAAGTAAAATGATAGTGAAGGATCACATTTCTAACCATGTAATGTATTGTAATAATGATGGATGTTGCATGGCAATATATCTCGGAATGACTATGAAAATGCCATGATAGGTAGGTATGGTGGCTGGTTTGAGGAAGATATATGGCTTATGCATAGGATGTTGGAAATATGCCCTAGAGGCAATAATAAAGATGTTATTATCATATTTCCCTGTTCATGATAAGTGTTTATTATCATGTTATAATTGTATTGACTGGAAACTTAAATACATGTGTGGATACATAAACAAACACCGTGTCCCTAGTGAGCCTCTACTAGACTAGATCGTTGATTAAAGATGGTTAAGGTTTCCTAACCATAGACATGAGTTGTTGTTTAATAACGGGATCACATCATTAGGGGAATGATGTGATGGACAGACCCAATCATAAACTTAGCATCTGATCGTATTACTTAGTTTATTGCTACAACTTTCTTCATGTCAAGTATCTGTTCCTTATACCATGAGATCGTGGCACTCCCTAATACCAGAAGAATATTTTATTAGTATCAAACGTCACTTCGTAACTGGGTGATCATAAAGGTGCTCTTTAGGTATCTCCGAAGGTACTAGTTGGGTTGCATGGATCAAGACTGGGATTTGTCACTCCATGTGACGGAGAGATATCTCTGGGCCCTCTCGGTAATACAACATCATAAGTAGCTTGCAAGCATGCGACTAATGAGTTTAGTCACGGGGATCTTGTATTACGGAATGAGTAAAGAGACTTGCCGGTAACGAGATTGAACTAGGTATGGCGATACCGACGATCGAATCTCGGGCAAGTAAAATATCGCGAAACAAAGGGAATGGAATACGGGATTATCTGAATCCTCAACATTGTGGTTCAAACCAATAAAGATCTTCGTTGAATATGTGGGAGTCATTATGGGCATCCAGGTCCCTCTATTGATTATTGATCGGAGAGGTGTCTCGGTCATGTCTGCATGTTCTCGAACCCGTAGGGTCACACACTTAACGTTCGGTAACGCTAGGGTAGTATTGGGATATTCATGATTGTTAGTCCGAAGGTAGTTTGAAGTCTTGGATGGGATCCGGGACATCACGAGGAGCTTCAGAATAGTCCGAAGGTAAAGATTTATATATGGAAAGTGGTTTTTGGGGTTCCGGAAAAAGTTCAGTTTTTTCCGTATTGTACCGGGAAGGTTCTAGAAGGTTCCGGAGTGGGGCCCACCTGCGTGGAGGGACCCACATGGACGTGGGTAGTGGGGCAAGGCCCCACACCCCTGGTCTAGGTGCACCAAGATAACCCCCTAAAAGGAATAGGATCATATCGCGAAGGGATAAGATCAAGATCCCGAAAAAAAGGGGGATCGCGATCGGTGGGGAAGGAAAGGAGGGGATTTCCTTCCCCTCCTTGGCCAATGACCCTAGAGGCTTGGGGAGCAAGCCTCCCAGCCCCCCACTCCTATATAAATGGGGGGAGGTGTAGGGGGCAATAGCCCATCCATCACTAGCCGTCTCTCGCTCCCGCTACTCCTCCCTCCGCTCCGGTTGCGCTTGGCGAAGCCCTGCCGGAGTTCCGCTGCCATTACCACCACCACACCATCGTGCTGGCCTAGATCCCATCTACCTCTCCACCCTCGCTTGTTGGGTCAAGAAGGCAGAGACGTCACCGAGCCGTATGTGAGCACATCTCAGAGGTGCCGCTCGTGCGGTGCTGGATCGGATTGGATCAAGAAGGGAGTACGACTACGCCAACCTTGATCATTAGAATGATAACGCTTTCGGTCTATAAGGGTATGTACCCTCTCCCTCTCGTTGGTAATATCTCCATAGATTAGATCTTGGGTGTTTCGTAGGATTTTTTTTTGTTTTCCATGCAACGTTCCCCATCAGTGGCATCATGAGCTAGGTATATGCGTAGATGTTATGCACGAGTAGAACACAAATTGATTGTGGGCATTGATGTTCAGATTGCTTACCTCCTTTGTTATTTTGGATTCAGCGGTATTGTGGGATGAAGCGGCCCGGACCAACTTTACTTGTCCATGCACAAGAGACCGGTTCCGCGACTGACATGCAACTTGTATTGCATAAAGCGGCTAGCGGGTGTCTGTCTTTCCCACTTTAGTTGAATCTGATTTGACAACGACGGTCCTTGTAGACGGTTAAAAGGCAACATGTATATCACCATTGTGGCTTTGCGTAGGTAAGAACGGTTCTTATACATTGCCCCTAGAAGCCACGTAAAATTTGCAACAACAAAGTAGAGGACGTCTAACTTATTTTTGCAGGGCATGTAATGTGATGTGGTATGGACAAGATGTGATTTGATATATGTGATGTATGAGATGATCATGTTTTGTAATAAGTTCATGACCTGCATGTCGATGAGTACGGCAACCGGCAGGAGCCATAGGGTTGTCTTAATATTATTGTATGACCTGCGTGTCAATCATTAAACGTCATGTAATTGCTTTACTTTGTCGCTATGAGTTAGCAATAGTTGTAGAAGCAATAGTTGGTGGAGACAACTACATGATGGCACCTTGGAGATGATGGAGATCATGGTGTCATGCCGGTGATGATGGAGATCATGCCGGTGCTTTGGAGATGGAGATCAAAAGCACAAGAAGACAATGGCCATGTCATGTCACATATTGATTGCATGTGATGTTTATATTTTATGCATCTTATTTTTCTTAGATCACGACGGTAGCATTATAAGATGATCCCTCACACTTAATATCAAGATAAAATTGTTCTCCCTTAGTATGCACTGTTGCGAAAGTTCGTCGTTTCGAAGCACCTCGTGATGATCGGGTGTGATAGACTCAACGTTCACATACAACAGGTGTAAGCCAGTTTTGCACACGCGGAAATACTTTGGTTAACTTGACGAGCCTAGCATGTACATACATGGCCTCGGAACATGGAGAACCGAAAGGTTAAACATGAGTCATATGGATGATATGATGAACATGTAGATGTTCACCATTGAAGCTACCCCGTCGTTGCGCGCCCCCACCCGTCATCCCTCCGCAGCTTTTCCAGTCCCAACCACCGGAGAGTCTCGCCGCTGGGCACAAGCACCTTGCAATCGCGGTGTGCTTCTCCGCTGGTGCAGTTGTATAGACATCTTGCAAGTAAGTGACCGTCATTCCAATTGTTGTCTTTCTCTGCACTTGATTTCAGTTGCTTTCTAACGGTGTCCTGAAGAAGCATCAGTTTTTAGTGTAATTTATTATAGCTCACAATCATAGATTACTGTAATGCATAATTACTTGGCATGTGTCAGCCATTCTGAATAGGGAACGTTCTTACGGGACATCATGTTCACTGTATATGTCAAACAGGTCATCCAATTCTACTCTACTGCTATTCTACTGAATACTGTTCTTGGAGCATCAAAGCCAATTGCTTTACTGGTGAACATATATAGGATTCGTGGTTTAGCGTTATTAGACCTCTGTAAATACATGTTTGCTCTGTGCTATAAAAAAAGACTCTCCTTTGGTGGTGAGAATAAAAAGGAAGAAATTTACTGCTCACAATAAAATTGGATTGGGTGAACTGTAAAAGCTGACTTTATTAGAGAGGTTCAGAACCCACATTTTCTTTCTTGCCGGATTGAGAAGATTGAGACCTTGGAACCTTTTAGATGTACAGAAAGAAAGCAGATTGTGCTTGTAGATAATGATGGTGAGAAATCAAATTTATTTTATGGGGAGAGAAGGTTTCACTTGCAAATCTTTTCAGGTTCATTTCACTCGATACAAGTTCCAGCTGTTTCAGTCACGTTATAGCAATCTAAACATTCTCTTTCAGTGTAGGGAGCATGCTTGCACGGGACAGTCCTTATATTTCCAATTTTGCGCACAATAATCATGAAGAGCCTCACAAATTGTGCCTCGGGTATGGTAGTGCAACACAGGTTTACTTGGTTCCAATTGCTCAAATCGAGGAACAGGTTGGTTGGAATATCTTGGTGCTGCTTTTTTCTGCAGTACTGTTGACCAAGACATAAAGACTGTGTGCTAGGTATTCCTCACACCTACTCAAGTAAGGAGACAAGGACCTCGGCTGTCATGTGTTCCAGTCGATAATATGGCTTTGCAAGTAACATTACCACGTGACTTGGATGGTGCAGTTGACTTCAGCAAATATCCGTTTCGGGTGTGTAACCTAATCTTCATTCGTTTGTGTTTCTTTTCAGAAGATAACTTTTGCTAGCCATTGTGTTGCTTGCAACCTGAATACTTATTGATTTAGTTCTCTCACCACTGATTCTGCTAAAGCTTCAATTTGTATTGAGTTATATTGTGTGAATCCTAACGTTAGTATAAGTAACCAAACATGTTGAGTTTACCGCAATGAAAACATGAAGAATTTAATATTGTATACATGTCATAATATGTTTAGTTCCTGTTAGTTCTGTTTATTTGCATCTTCTGCTTTCAGTCCATGGACACATGCAACATATGCAAAACCACAAACTAGGTGCAATCTGATGTTCATGAGGTAGTGCTTTTCAACATCCTCTTTGAATATTTTACGGGAAAACTTATAAGGTGGACAAATGGTAGTCTTTCACATATAGTTTACTTAAGGGTTACATGAGTGCCAGTGATTTTTTTTAAATGGCAGCAATAGTTTCCTGTTTTTACTAAGCTTTCCTTATTTTCTTGGGCAAAAGCATGTTTTGTTATTCACACCTCAACATGACAGCATGTGCATAGCATAAACCATGATTTTGGTAATCGGAATATTGCCTTCGGTAGCCTCATTTGCAATCGTGTCTGTCTATCAGGTTGCTGCTACTAGCTAGCTAGCAGAGATGCATGATGCAGATATTATTCAGTATTGTTCTTACTGAAGGGACTAATGTGTTTGCTAGTGCACACAGAGTAACAGGTCCCTGGAGTCAAGAGGAGTTTGGATTCAAACTCCGAAGAACATTCCCTGCGTAACAGTGAAAGTTATCACCGAAGATTATGACGACAAGAGTGACCCCTCAAAATTTGCTGACGCGAAGCAATCGATTCGGTGCCTGTTCGAAGAATATGACTCCAACCGAGAAGATTGAAGACGAAGCAAAGACGTAACATTCATTTCGTTGTTTCTCTTCTTTTAATTGAGTCATAGGACCACCGTACTATTAAGAGGGGTGTAGCGTACAAAGATTTGATTCGCTGATGCTAAACCCAAATCCCATGAAAGTTGCGAGAGAAATCTCTTTGTGTTCCGAGCAAATACTTGCCAGCAAGAGACTGTGATCTTCTTCGCTGCGAGAGATTTGTATCTCACCGAGGAGTAGCATTAATTGCTCCCCAAGTAATGTTACCGTTGCTCCCAAAATCCGACCGTTGTGAACGTGTCGGTTGGCCATTGGCTGGACAGCGTGTCCAAAATGGTCATTTCCCATCAGGGAAGGCTGCGGCTATAAATAGCCACCCCGCACCGGCGTTGTCCGGTGGCTACTCCGTTTGATTCTGAGAAGATTGTTGAGCAACCCCCTCTCCGAGAGATTTGAGTTTAAAATCCACCGAGAGAAAACTCTAGAGCCGAAAAATTAGATAGTGGTTCAGCATCACTCAAATCTAAGTCCAGTACGCTCCGCCTATTACTCTTGAGAGCTGCAAACTCTCTAGACGGTTAGGTGTCAATTTCTTCAGAGACCAAGAGTAATTGTGGTTCTCGAAGAAGAAGTCTGTAAAGGTTCGAAGATCGCCTCAAGCATCTACCACGAGTAATCGGCATTGGTTGACGAACCAATTGTCGAGGAGAATAGGGCGAAGAGAGTTTATCTTCTGTGTTAAATCACAACCCCTCTAACCAGACGTAGTCCTTTTGAAGAAGGGCGAACTGGTCTACCAAACACTCTGTCGCCATCGAGCATCACTGGTCATCTCTGCTACCCTCTTTTACATTCGAAATGTGACATATGACATATTTCAAACATGTGATTTACCTCGATGCATGCTGTTAGTTTCTATTCGGTAGTTTGTATTCGCTCACTGCATACCGTTTTCATTCGTTCCGCTGTTGGGTTCCGAGAGTTTTGATATTTCCGAAGAAAATTTAAAACTCCCATTCACGCCCCTCCCCTCTGGTAGACATACTTCGTTCGTACAATTGGTATCAGAGCAAGGTACTCCTTGACTCTGCTCATTTTGGTCTAACCACCTTGGAGTTTAAGTATGTCTTCGGTGAGCTACAAGTCGCACCTCAAGATTCCCATCTTCGATGGGACGGACTATCCCTTCTGGAAGGAGAAGATGAAGATCCGTCTCCGAGCAATTGATGATGATATGTGGAATGTGGTGCAGAATGGATTCACAATTGAGGTGCCCCAGGTCCCCACTGACCACGAGAAGAAACTCATTCAGATGGATGCTCAAGCTAAAGATGAAATTGGTGGCCATCTCTCTCGTGCTCAATTCCTTCGCTACCGTCAGTGTGAAACTGCAAAGGAATTGTGGAACATTCTCGAGAAGATTAATGAGGGCGTTTCAACTCAGAAAGAAGCTCGTATTGATACTCTTCGGGCCAAGTTCAACAGGTTCAAGCGTATCGGAAATGAAAGCTGCCAGCAAACCTTCGATCGTCTGAGTGACATTGCAAACGAGCTACAAGGTCTCGGCGCCAAAGACATCACTGACCACGAAGTTTTGAAGAAACTGCTCCGATCCCTTGACAGTTCGTTCGACACTCTAGTCTTGATGATTCGGGAACGAGCGGATTTCAAAGCTCCGAAAGGATCAGCAAGGATCTCGCCTTGATCACGAAAAGATTCCAGCGCCTTCATAGGAAAAATCAGTTTCATAAGAAAGGATCCAGCAACTCTGGCGGCTCCAAATCTTCATCAAAACCGACTGGAGATTACACCTGCTTCAAGTGCAAAAAGCCAGGGCATTTCATTTCGGACTGCCCTCTCTGGGAAGCTGAAATCCGTGCAAGTGGAAGATATGATTCAGGAAACAACCACGGCAAAGGCAAGAGCAAAAGCTACGACTCTGGTGATGAGAAGAAAACGAAGAAATTCTTCAAGAAGAAAGATAGCTCCTCCAAGTCCTCGTCAAGATCTTCCTCAAGGAATCCCTCCAAGTCCTCATCCAACCGCAAGAACACCTCTCGCAAGGCCAAGGCGTACATCAGCAAGGAGATGGATTCCGAAGAAGAGGCATCATCTGACGATGAAGAGGTTGAAGAATTCGATGAGGATTCTGATTCCGGCATGGCTGGCATAGCATGTGCCTCCACTCCTGCATCGAACTTCTTCGAGAATCATTCGAGCGACAACGAGTCTCCGGTGTATTGCTTCATGGCCAAAGCCTTGAAAGAAAAGGTATCTTCCAAACATCACAAGGTTCACTCCAGTGATCAATATTCTTCTGATGAGGATGACCATGCTAAACTGATTAAAATTGCCAATATCTAACAAAACTCTCTGGAGAAAATTGAGAAAACCCTCAGGAAGTCTGAAGGGTTGTTGGTTGAGGAGATGGAGAAAAATCAGTCGTTGACCGAAGAGCATTCCGCTCTCGAGTCTCGAATGAAAGAACTGTCAGATCGTCATGGTTTTCTCTCAGCTGACCACGAAAGATTGACTTATGATTACCTGAAACGGAAACAGGAACTCGAGTCGCTGAGAGAGGCTCATGATGACTTGATCAGAGAAAATTCTCTTCTCACCCAACAACTCAAAGAGAAACCTGAAGTGTTTGTACCACCTTGCTTAAAATGCCTTGAACGCAGTAATGTTGAATCAATGATGAATCTTCTGTGAATGCTAACCCCTCAGTAAAGGAAAATGGTTCTGTTTCTGATGAAAATGCTAGGTTGAAGGATCTTCTTCAGACAAGAATGTTCAAATCTCTCAAGGGGCATCAAACCCTGTGTGATGTTCTGAAGAAATCTATTCTTCACAAAAATCCCAGAAAGGAAGGTATCGGTTTCGAAAGGAAACTGAATGAGAATGGCTCCTACTGGGAACCTGATCAATATCCTCGCACTGTGTGGGTACCTGCTAAGAGCAAAACGCTCGATCCAGCTTTACTTTCGGGATATAACTCTCCTATCCCTGAATATTCATATGACGATTCTCTGGATAACTATAAGTTGTTAAAAAACCAACGTGGTGAGGCTGTTGCTCGCTATGTTGGACCAAACAGTAGGAATGGCCCCCCAAAGGAATCTATCTGGGTGCCCAGGAAAACTATCGAAGCATTGCCTGTTACTAGGCTACTAACCATGCAGGAAGAAAATGCTCGATATATCCTTGAAAAGATTCGACAGAATGAATACATACTTGCTTCACCGAACCGATATACTCATTCGTCTGGAAGGAATTTCAATGCATACTCTTTCGACTATGCTCGTACTCATTCAAGTTACAATTCGTGTACTTATCGAAAGAAATCATATCCTACTCGCTCATCTGTTTCGAAGCCACCTACAAAAATGTGGGTGGTTAAGAAAGCCTAACTTCTCTACAGGACTATGTCTCCGGGTGTACAGAATGGATAATGGATAGTGGATGCACTAGTCATATGACCGGAGACAAGTCGTTGTTCGTCGACCCCAACTTAACTGCTTCATCTGAGAAGTATATTACTTTCGGCGACAACAACAAAGGAAAGGTAATTGGGTTAGGTAAAATTGCTATATTCAAGGACAAGAACATTGATGATGTTTTACTTGTTCAGTCTCTTGGATTCAATCTCATGTCAGTTGGCAAGCTTTGTGATCTAGGCATGCTAGTTCTATTTTCTAAATCCAAATGCATCGTATTCTTGGCCACTGACAATTCCTTCGTTTTCGAGGGAAATAGAAAAGGTGATTTATATATTGTGGATTTTTCTAAGGGTCCCTCAGTCCGAACTTGTTTGCTTGCAAAAGCAACCAAAGGATGGCTGTGGCACCGAAGACTTGGTCATGCAGGTATGAGAAATTTGCAGACTCCCGTGAAGAAAAATCATCTCCGTGGTATTCCTGATGTGAAATTCGATAAGGTTCGTCTCTGTGCTGCGTGTGAAGCCGGTAAATTGGCCAAGAAGCACCATTCATCAAAAACTGTCATGACCACAACAAGACCAATGGAAATTCTTCATATGGATTTATTCGGGCCTCAAAACTATGCAAGTTTCGGAGGCAGTCATTATGGTCTGGTTATTGTTGATGATTTCTCTCGATACACTTGGGTATTCTTTCTCGAATACAAAACCTGCACCCAAGACATCTTCAAAAGATTCACCAAGAAGGCTCAAAATGAATATGATGTGCGAATTAAGCATGTTAGAAGCGACAATGGTACTGAGTTCAAAAATACTCATATCGAAGATTTTCTCGATGAAAATGGTATCACTCATGAATTCTCTGCCGCATACACTCCCCAACAGAATGGAGTTGTTGAGCAAAAGAATAGAACTCTCATTGAAATGGCGAGAACAATGCTCAGTGAGTATAAAACTCCCATTCGTTTCCGAGCTGATGCTATTAACACTGCTTGCCATGTTGTTAATCATGTTTATCTTCACAAATTCCTTAAGAAAACTTCATATGAACTTATCACTAGCAAGAAACCGAATGTTTCTTATTTACGTGTTTTTGGTGCAGCTTGCTATATCCGTGACATGAATCATAATTCTAAGTTTGCACCTAAGGCACATGAAGGTTTTCTTCTTGGTTATGGCTCGAACTCGCATACTTATCGTGTCTATAACTCTCGTCACGGGAAAGTTATGGAGACGGTAAATGTGCGGTTTGATGAATCTAACGGCTCCCAAAAGGAGCACCTGCCTAATGGCTATTGGGGACGTCAGGCCAGTCGAATGCTATTCGGCAAATGGCTATTGGGGACGTCAGGCCAATCGAAGGAAATACACCGGACTCTTTCGATGATGATGCTCCCATAGCTCGACGAACACGCCAATCTACTGCCGGAAAAAATGCCGCACCAAATACAAATGGCAACCCAAATGCAAATGCACATGCCGATCAAAATGGCAATCATGATGAAAATGGCGATACAAATGTCAATCCTGATGCTGATACTGAGGAAAATGAAAATGATCATCAAGAAGGAAATCCTCTCCCACGAGTGGCAAATCGAGTTGACCCTGCGTTAATCCTCGAAGATCTCGAGAATCCAGGTTACCGACCCACAACTCGCTCTCGCACTCGTTTGGCTAACTATTGTGGCAGTTTGGTATGATACTCTGAAGAGGTTTTTGCCAGACAAAGGGTTCAAGCCAGGAACCACTGATTCCACTCTTTTTACTCGTGCTATTGACAGCGATCTATTCGTATGTCAAATTTATGTGGATGATATTATTTTCGGCTGTACTAACAATGCTTGCAGCATGGAATTCGGGCGAATGATGTCCGAGAAGTATCAAATGTCTATGATGGGTGAACTTAAGTTCTTTCTCAGACTACAAATTCGTCAACAGGACAATGGAATTTTCATATCTCAGGAAAAATATCTGAGAGACTATCTTAAGAAGTTCAAAATGCAAGAGTGCAAACAGAAGGGTTACAAAACTCCCATGCCCACAAATGGCCAGTTGGACGCAGATGTGTACGGTAAAGATTACGATCAGAAAGCTTATCGTTCGATGATTGGTTCTTTGCTATACCTATGTGCATCCAGACCTGATATTATGTTGAGTGTTTGTATGTGTGCTCGTTTTCAAGCTGCACCGAAAGAATCGCATCACCAAGCGGTCAAGCGTATTCTGAGATATTTGGCTCACACCCCCACCTTAGGTTTATAGTATCCTAAGGGAGCACAGTTTGACCTCGTTAGATATTCAGACTCAGATTATGCAGGTGACCGGGTTGACAGGAAATCTACTTCGGGGACATGCCATTTCCTCGGTAGATCATTGGTATGTTGGTCGTCAAGGAAGCAGAATTGTGTCTCGCTCTCTACGGCTGAGGCCGAATATATTGCCGCTTGCGCATGTTGCACTCAGTTATTATGGATGAAGCAGACTCTGAAGGATTATGGCATCAAGGTTAAGAATATTCCTCTATTGTGCGACAATGAAAGTGCGATCAAAATTGCACACAATCATATGCAGCACTCTCGCACCAAGCATATTGAGATCAGACATCATTTCCTACGCGATCATGTTGCTCGAGAGGATATTGTTATCAGTCACGTCAATACCGAAGAGAATCTCGCCGATATCTTCACCAAGCCTCTCGACGAGAAAAGATTCTGTGCGTTACGGTGTGAGCCAAATATCCTAGATTCCGCAAACGTGCAGTAAGCTGGACTCGGCACCCGTACCATCACTTCCACATCTTAGAAGGAATGGGTGCATAACACTCGAAGAGTTTGAAAATTTCGACAAAGTGAAATTTTCTTTCTGAGAGTAAATACATTAACGAAGAACTAGACTAACCGGGTGCCACGATAATTGTGCGATGCTCGGGGTCATCCAGTTCTTATACGGTGGGTAACGCCACCACAATTTCTCTTCGTTGAAGTTGGATTTGAATCTTTTGTGTTAGTCCGAATGTATTTCACTCATAGCTTTTCTCTCGTGCGCTTGTGTTTCTTCGTCTGAGTGAAATACCTAGGACCCTGTTTTTCCCTCTATTCTATCTCATCCAGTCTATGCTGATCCGTTATGAATGCACAAATTTCATCTGGGAACGAAACCTTATCTGGTGTCCTTGACCACGTTAAAGTTTCGGTCCGAACTTAATCAGCTTTGGCGAAAGCCGTCCAAAATTTGGGGTTTCCCGCCCAAGTCTGGACCACGTTCTTTGGTGACGGTTGCCACGTGCTCCTTATCAACTACCAGGTTATCTGGTCCGTTGAATCGCAATAGTCCTCTGTCCGTGGCCGTCCGATCAGATTCACCGGGCGCGGTCATTTCCCCCTCGCATATAAATTCTGCGCCGCCACCCTCCTCGTTTCACTTTGCACCTTCACCGTCACCACCTTCCGAAGCACCACCGCACTGCTCCTCCTTGAGCTCGATGACGTCGACCATCTTCGCCGCTTCGCTGCCGGAAATAGGTCGCCGGAGTCATTCCTCGCCGCCGCAGATCATCTTCCTCTCCGCGCCGCCGTAGTCGCTGCACATCACCAAGCTAGGGTATGTGTAGTGCGAACTCGTTCATCCATTCTTCCTGTTCGAGTTCGTCCGCGGTAGAAATTGCATATTTTTACTGCATTTCCCAGATCCTTACTGATAGGTAACTTATGCGGATGCGGTTTGTAGTTGTCCCTCGCATCAGAATCAGATCTAGGGTTTGTGTTATGTCTCGTACGAACGGAATGATTAGCACGTTTACTAGTATTTTCTTCGAACCTACTAGTTCGTTCTACACATTTCCTTCGCCCGAAAAATTTCTCAAAGTCTGCATCTACCTCTTCATCAAAAACGATTTCTGTTTCAAAATCTTCGCTGTGTGCATTCGTAACCCTGTTCCCGTTTTACCTCGCATCTATCTATGTTCACAGGAAAATGCAGTCAGTTGAGGATTCAGCTAAACCAGTTAGTCGGGCTGACAGAGATGATGTTATTCTGGGCACTGCTGATGAATCCAAAGCTCCGAATGCTAAGGGCCCAACGGTAGGCCCATCAACCAGCAAGAGAAAAAGGACCGATCAAAATGCCGACGAGCAAGAAGAGACTGCTCCGAAGAAGAAGAGGGGTAGAAGACAAGCTTACACCAACACCGCCGAATACATCTCTCATGATCGGTATGACACTGTTCCAGGAGAAACCAAACACCAGAGAGATACGCGTCAACAATGGATTCGCCGTCACTGGGTGCGCAAGTGGTTCAACTATGAATTTGTTCATCATTGGTTTGCTCAGAACTTTGCGTTTCATCCACCCTGGGGTGACTGCCGGGAAATTTCTCTCATCAAGCCAAATGGTCCCCAAGAAAGACCACCTCCTCCAACGAATGCTCATGAGTCATCTCTTCGTACACCCGCATCTTATCCTGAAGAGCTTGCTAAGCGACAGCACAATGCCATCAAGCGAGCCCAGAGGGCCGAAAAACAAAAGGCTCGTGAACAGGAAAACCTTCGCCTTCTCAAAGATGATGTGGAGAAGAAAAAGGCCGAAGGAAAATCTGGAGTCGTTCTAAGCGCAAGCATGACCCCAGCGCTGCAGCGAAGAGAAAGAGCGCACCAAAAAGGAAAAAGGCTGAACCTGCTGATGATATTCAAATGGATGATTCTTCGGCTGATGATGATGATCCTCCGCTCACGAAGGAAGAAGTTGCTGCTACTCTCAGCGAGGAAGTGAATATCACTACATCAACTGTGCTGCCTGACCTTCGGGTTAATATTGCTCCATCTGCACCATCGAAGAACACGGTTAGAAAAACACCTGCTACCACTGTCACGATGAAGCAGCATGTGAACACAACTCCTCATCCCGATGCTATAAATTTGAAGGATTTGGTAGTTGACGCTCCTGTGAGTTCTGCAAACCCAGGCGAAAATATTCCCAAGCCTAACCTGAAGAAAATCAAGGCGCCTACCGAGAAAGTTGCTCCACTAGCTACTGCTCCGAAGGAGAAGGCTGCTAAATTTGCCCCTTCCTTGACTCAGGCGTTGGCTTCTAAGCCTCCCTCTGAGCAAGTTGCTGTCCCGACTGCTCCCTCAGTCAAGTCTGATGCTGCTCACTATTATAATCACATATTCATCATGGAACCACTCGGTAAATTTGTGGACAATCCATTCGATGGAGAAGTGGCTTCTCTACCTATTCTTGCCGAAGTTGTTACTCAAGCCACCTCCGTAGTTCAAGAACTTCGAGAAGATGCAGTTGAGATAAACTCTCTCTCTCTGCCGAGCTAATGGACCTCGATAATCGAATGAAAACTGCCTCTTCAAAATTTGTCATTAAAGCACTCGAGGATTCCTACAAGGACATTAACCGTGCTATGACTCTCCTTCGTCACCGAAGGTTATGCTTTCATACGGATCTAGATGAAATTGTTCGGAAGATCTGTGATGAACATCAAGCCAAAGTCACTGGATACAATGATCTGGTCAAGGGCCATATTGATCAAGTTGTTCAGCAAAAGAAGAAGCAACGAAAAAGAATTGCGACGAAAAATGCACCTCCTGCTCCGAAAGAACCACCACCTGTACACCAAGTTGCTCAGTCCCCTGCTCCGCAAGA
This sequence comes from Elymus sibiricus, assembly GCA_039707655.1. Taxonomy (NCBI): domain Eukaryota; kingdom Viridiplantae; phylum Streptophyta; class Magnoliopsida; order Poales; family Poaceae; genus Elymus; species Elymus sibiricus. The sequence goes on from CM077674.1 coordinate 36,847,157, forward strand.
AAAATCTCCTGGGCCAGCTATTCTTTCGAACCCTCCAGTCAAGGACTCGGATGCTCCTCTCTCGCCAAGGCCAACTGAATCAGTGCATGTGGCCTCCCCTGCTCGAGCTGATATTCCCTCGCAACCATTTGTGTCTGAGGAAGGTGAAATCCCTCACTCTGAGCCCCAAGCTTCTCCTGCTCATGAATCTCCAAAAGTCTCGGCTTCTCTTATAGTCGAGCAACAACAGATTCCGGTCGAGCAACAACCTTCAGTGAATGAACCCGCCTCAGTGCCTACTGTGATTGAACCAGCTCTGCCGCTTTCTACCTCAGCACCTCCCACAGTTGCAACACCTGCTCCGTCTCCACTTAAGTTATCCATCAACACAGCTACCCGAATGCCAGATGTTGGTCCTTCCGAACGGAAATCTGTCTCTGCTCGCCGCACGGACTCGGTTGTCTATGGTGATGAATATCTTTCTCCTGAAGAAGAACTCAAGTATCCATACCCTCGTGAAGAACTGCCTTTGTTCTCGTCAGGCGCAGGCGCAAAAGGTCCTCTTTTCAATCGAAATGCGCATCCCAAATTCTTTCAAACCAGTCCGTATGATGGGCCGCGCACTTCTGATTCGCCTCGTTTCTGGACTAAGGAACAGGCCATCTATTACTCTCGGGTTCTCTATGAGAGCAGAAAGATATTTCCTCACGAATATCTCGACATTCCTGCTATGCGCAACATTGGCTGTTTCAATCAATTGCTTCAGGATCTGGATGATTTCTGCCTCACCAAGGTCTTTGCGTTCGAGCACCCTTGGAACAGAGAAATAATTCTTCAATTCTATGCAACCCTATATATCTCTGGCGATGAATCTGATAGCTCCAAATGGGTCATGGAATGGATGACCGAAGGAAAACGCATCAAATGCACCTCAACAGATTTTGTCTCGCACTTCCATTTCCCTCGCTTTGAGCACGGTGATACAGAAATTCGGGTTCATAACATTGATGTTATATCAGATGACATTTTTCGGTGCACTATGGATCCAGAAAAGGTTCGTGACTACTCTGGTCCTCCTCGTCCAGAGCACTTATCGTTCGAAAATCATACGCTATTCCACATGCTTTCCTACACCATCTGTCCTCTGGCAGGTATGAATCCGGACAAGTCCATCTCAGATGTTCTTCGCAATGCTATATATGCAATCTCTGAGCGATACATTTTCGATGTGGAAGACATGTTCCTACGCATTCTGAAGGATTCCGCTCAATATCCCTTCTGCATCAAAGTGTTTGCGCCATGGATCTAGAAAGTTATTGATCATGCAATGCGCACAGTGTATCTCGCAAATGAAAGCCATAAGTGCTTCATTCCTCCTGTTCGCGATACTTTGAAAGTCATGGATGATATCTCTTCGGGAAAATCACCCGCATCAAGCCCTCAAGCCTATCACACGAAATTCGACGGGCCACGTCTGCCTCAGCGCGACCGAAAGATTTCGCCTCAACCTCCATCGCAACTCGAAGTTAGTTTGCGTACTCAACAACTGCTGCTACAGCATATCGCTGAGGATCAACGCGAGAAAGAACATCTCGCCTCCGAGCTAAATGTTCTCAACAATCGCACGAGGATAATGCATCTGATAGCTGATGAAAACAAGAAGAGGCTCTGGAAACTGCTTCGCAAGTTCTTCACCGAGAAACAACTCCTAACTGTCAATCTCCAAGAGCTCTATGATTATATTGACAAAGGCTTCACTGTCGAAGATTTTCAAGATCGGAGTACCCCTCCTCTGCCTACTCGTGAGACTACAACAGATCTTCTTCATCTCAAGCTTCGCAAACTGCTTGACGAATCTGAAGCCACCTCACCGACTGAGAAACCTGCCGAAGGCAATATGCATTCCCGTGCTCCTCCTGTGGCCACTACAGCGATTCCCTCGTCTGCTCAGCCCCAAGCTGTTATCTCTGAAGGAAAATCTGTTGCTGCTAAAGACGAAGAAAATGCCGTCACTTCCGAAGAGGAACTCACCTCGGACAGCTCGTCTGGAGATGCCACCGATTGAGCCATGCTCTGCGGTTCTTCACTCATGTTATTCGTCACCTTTTTGACACTTGTTGACAAAAAGGGGGAGAATTACATCGAGTCTCGATAAATTTGCTTTCGGTGTTTCGTTTGATTTTGGTTTCGTGTGAGTTTGCAGCTTCTGGTTTGAACTGTTTTAGTACTATGCTGTTAAACTTGCTGTAAAACTCGTTAACTTCTGCGCTGTAATGCTTATAACCCTTGCTGCTGCACCATTCCCTCGAAGTATTTGTCTTGCAGGTGGAATTATTATCAGAAGTTAAAAATTGATTGCACTACGATCTCGATGGATTATATCTCATCAGTGAGAATCAATGTCTCGAATGATTGAAATTTCCTCCATATACCTCACTTATTGCAGGAGAATTTATCTCATATCTTTCTTCCCTGCATACATTAAGGGGGAGTCTATTTCATCTCCGAGCAAAGTAACATTCACTCACTCTTGTTGGAATAGCCTTTCACTTATTTATCTTCACTTCGATGTTTATCTGTTTTGTCATCAATCATCCAAAAAGGGGGAGATTGTTGGTGCAATAATTTGCCTCCTTATGTTTTGGAGATTGTTGACAAACAGTGAGGGACTAATGTGTTTGCTAGTGCACACAGAGTAACAGGTCCCTCGAGTCAAGAGGAGTTTGGATTCAAACTCCGAAGAACATTCCCTGCGTAGCAGTGAAAGTTATCACCGAAGATTATGACGACAAGAGTGACCCCTCAAAATTTGCTGACGCGAAGCAATCGATTCGGTGCCTGTTCGAAGAATATGACTCCAGCCGAGAAGATTGGAGACGAAGCGAAGACGTAGCATTCATTTCGTTGTTTCTCTTCTTTTTATTGAGTCATAGGACCACCGTACTATTAAGAGGGGTGTAGCGTACGAAGATTTGATTCGCTGATGCTAAACCCAAATCCCATGAAAGTTGCCAGAGAAATCTCTTTGTGTTCCGAGCAAATACTTGCCAGCAAGAGACTGTGATCTTCTTCGCTGCGAGAGATTTGTATCAGACCGAGGAGTTAGCATTAGTTGCTCCCCAAGTAATGTTACCGTTGCAACCAAAATCCGACCGTTGTGAACGTGTCGGTTGGCCATTGGCTGGACAGCGTGTCCAAAATGGTCATATCCCATCAGGGAAGGCTGCGGCTATAAATAGCCACCCCGCACCGGCGTTGTCCGGTGGCTGCTCCGTTTGATTCTGAGAAGTTGTTGAGCAACCCCCTCTCCGAGAGATTTGAGTTTAAAATCCACCGAGAGAAAACCCTAGAGCCGAAAAATTAGATAGTGGTTCAGCATCACTCGAATCTAAGTCCAGTACGCTCCGCCTATTACTCTTGAGAGCTGCGAACTCTCTAGACGGTTAGGTGTCAATTTCTTCAGAGACCAAGAGTAATTGTGGTTCTCGAAGAAGAAGTCTGTAAAGGTTCGGAGATCGCCTCAAGCATCTACCACGAGTAATCGGCATTGGTTGATGAACCAATTGTCGAGGAGAATAGGGCGAAGAGAGTTTATCTTCTGTGTTAAATCACAACCCCTCCAACCAAACGTAGTCCTTTTGCAGAAGGGCGAACTGGTCTACCAAACACTCTGTCGCCATCGAGCATCACGGGTCACCTCTGCTACCCTCTTTTACATTCGAACTGTGACATATGACATATTTCAAACATGTGATTTACCTCGATGCATGCTGTTAGTTTCTATTCGGTAGTTTGTATTCGCTCACTGCATACCGTTTTCATTCGTTCCGCTGCTGGGTTCCGAGAGTTTTGATATTTCCGAAGAAAATTTAAAACTCCCATTCACCCCCCCCTCTGGTAGACATACTTCGTTCCTACAACCAGGATGAACGGGCAATGTATCTCTTCACCCTCCAGAACGAGAGCTTCATGGTCACCATCGCCAACACCATCAAGCGGGTCGATGTGTACGCCCAGAATGCCGAGGCCCTCCCAGTGTGGGAGATCATGAGAGCCTAGAAATGCGAATGAGCCTGGAAGGATTAATTCGTTGGTGTCCGAGAGCGAAATATTTTGTGTTACAAAGTTAGCCGTGGACCCTGTGTGGGAGGTTTGGGATCATGTTCTTGCCCGTGCGCTGGTCATGCGTCAAGCATACACCTTTTACTTTTAATACACGACATTTGTGAGGTGCAGGATTTCTCACACATCACTATACATAGGTCCTTCCAGACTATCTCATAGATTTTATCCTGTAAAGTCGTGTGAGCTGTTTCATATGCTCGAGTGTTTATGAATTGCATGGGATGCCACTTCTGCTGGTTGAGACACTGATGGCGTGTGTGCTTGTTGCCGCTGCTCACATGTGGATGAGTAGTATAGTGCACAACTGCATTAGCTTGGGACGTATGTGCTTCAATACATTTCATTTTTTTGCTGTTGGGCTTTAATATTCTACTCCATTTCCGATGGATAAAAATGTTTGAGGCTACTATAGTATATGTGAAATATACAAATATTTTTCCTTGTTTTCTTACCGTCTAATGTGTTTGGCATTTTTTCTTTCAGATTTACCTGTCTTCTTTGTGCAGCAGGTACAAGGTCTCACCATGTTGAAGGCTACTTCCAGTTCTTCTATTTTCATTTTCATCTTATTTTTTTAATGCATTTTTTCTACCTAATAAGGACTTGAGGTGATTCCTGGGTTGTAGGGCATGGGGAGCTTCACAATTATGTTAGCTCTATACTGAATGTATCAAAACATTGTTATGGTTACTTTTATTGTTTGGTTACACAAAGTCATGGTAGCACAAGTTGTATGTATAGCTTGTGATACATGGTGATGCATATTTGTGAGGTTAATTGTGTGCCCCATTTATTGATGCTTTGACGGTTTCTGATTTAGTGGTTTACACTTAAGGCGCATAGCATCAGCGAAGATATGATCAGGCTTAAGATATAAGGAGAAATAATGGTTATATATGAAAGTTAAATACACATGGTTTGTCGCTTCCGTGAAGGATGGAGTTATGATAATAGATGAAATATGCTCAATGTCTAACTTTCACATTTTGTTGTATATGGATCCAGAGTCGATGACCAAGTTGTTGTCTATGTGTGTGTTACTTGATTGTCAATCTGTGGGACGAAATTGACTAAGGTATTGTTGTATGTAATGTGTTTTTGTAAAGTCTGTATGGCTAAGAAGTTCATTGTGTACGCATGTTCGATACGAGATATGGTGCGCATATGGAAAGAACTATATCAGCAAAGCTATATATAGTTCAAATTAAGATTTGAGCTTCATTGTTGCACTTGTTCATTTTATTGAAATATAATTGTGTCCTAACTAGAATGACTGAGGAAATTTCTTTTTACGATTATACGTGCGTTGCACGTGCACGCTTACTAGTCAATCAAAGGAGATGGATTGTAGAAACCAGAAACGGACGTGAGAAGCCGACGGGTGCGAGCCTGCGGGGCTGGCCTGGTCGGGCTGAGAAGATGGGCCCTGATGCACCACTGTTGGGCCAACCTGATGCCTTGGGCCCATTTAGATGCTATTGGCTGTAAAAAAAATTCTGGACCCTGATGCCTGTGCATCTGGGTCAGCCCATTGGGCTCCGCCCCGGTTCACAGGTATAAATACAAGTTCCAAGTACACTGTGCAGCTGATCGTGATTCGTGAGCTAACTAAGTCCTAGAATCCTACGGAGAGAGTAAAGCGGAGAGAGGGACCATGGCTGGATCCATAGGAATATGTCACACCGCTATGAGGGTGGATCCGAGAGAGGACCAGGTCATGCATGTAAACAACCAGCATAACCCAGTATCCCTCAAAACCAACACATCTCCAGAATGTAGAAATTCATGTTGCCTCCCAACCCTAAGCTTAAGCATGCTGCAGGACAGTGGCGATTCTATGATAACTGGAGAATAATAACTGTATTGATTGGGGCCTCGAAGGGCTGTTTATATAGATTACAAAACTTGGTCTCCAAGACTAATAGAGATAGATTACAATTCCAAACCTTGCCGGATATACTATCCATAACCGACCTATACTCTAATATCCCCTGTAGTCTCAGCATCAGGAGTAACGATGTTGAGACTGGAGCGTATGTCGATGAAAGATGCAGTCGGAAGCCCTTTGGTGAAAATGTCAGCAAATTGAGCGCTGGTAGGTACATGAAGAACACGAACTTCGCCAAGAGCCACCTTCTCTCGAACGAAGTGTATGTCAATCTCAATGTGCTTGGTGCAACGATGCTCAACTGGATTGGAAGCCATGTATACTGCAGAGATGTTGTCACAATAAACGATGGTTGCACGATCAAGTGGGCGATGAAGTTCCACGAGAAGCTGACGCAGCCACACCGCTTCAGCCACAGCATGAGCAACCGACCTATACTCAGCCTCAGCAGAAGACCTGGAAACTGTTGCCTGCCTTTTAGAACACCAAGAAACAAGATTATCACCCAAATAAACACAAAATCCGGATGTGGACCGTCGAGTATCTGGACAACCTGCCCAGTCTGCATCAGAATAAACTGTCAAGCTTGTCGGAGAAGAGGAGTTAATGAGAAGACCATGATCAAGAGTTCCTTTTAAATAGCGAAGAATGCGGTGGACGTGAGCAAGATGAGGACCACGAGGATCATGCATAAAAAGACAGGCTTGCTGAACGGAGTATGAAATGTCGGGCCTAGTGAGAGTGGCGTATTGTAGGGCACCGGTGATGCTACGATACAAGGTGGGGTCAGAAACAGGATCACCATCAGTCGACAACTTGGCACCAATGTCAGCCGGGGTACGAGTGGGTTGACAATCAGACATACCAGCACGAGAAAGCAAGTCTAAAAGATAAGATCGTTGAGAGAGAAAAAGGGAAGACTTTGTACGAGAAACGGTAACGCCAAGAAAATGATGAAGAGGACCAAGATCAGTCATGGAAAATTCATGACTAAGAGAAGAGATTATATGTTGAAGAAAAGAGTCAGAGCTAGCCGTGAGAACTATATCATCAACATAAAGCAAGAGATAGGCAGTGTGGGAAGATGAGCGAAAAATAAATAAGGAAGAATCAGATTTGGAGGGAATGAAGCCTACTGTTTGAATAAAGGCAGCAAAACGTTGAAACCATGCACGAGGAGCTTGTTTAGGACCATAAAGAGATTTTTGAAGAAGGCAAACAGAATTGGGAGAAGAGGGATCCTCAAAACCAGATGGTTGCTGACAATAAACAGTTTCATTAAGAGTGCCGTGAAGAAAAGCATTTTTAACGTCGAGCTGATGAATGGGCCAAGAGGAGGAAACATCAAGACTAAGAACAACGCGAATAGTACTGGGTTTAACAACAGGAGAAAAAGTTTCATCAAAATCAATGCCCTGTTGCTGAGAGAAACCACGACACACCCATCTGGCTTTGTAACGAGCAAGAGTGCCATCAGAATGAAATTTATGACGAAAAACCCATTTTCCAGAAACAACATTAACGCCAGGAGGTTTGGGAACAAGAGTCCATGTATTATTTTGCTGAAGAGCGTTAAATTCATCGCGCATAGCTGAGAGCCAAAGAGGATCAAGAAGAGCACGTTTGTAAGAAGATGGAATAGGAGAAAGGGTTGGGGTGGCTGTGAGGTTGAGGCGTTTGGTGGGCAGAAGGAAGACGCGTTTGCCGCGGGTGCACATGACGTGATCATTAGTGGGTGGTGGAATGGGAACGGCGTTGGGTGGTAGAGGTGGTGGGGAGTTTGGCGGTGCCGAGGTTGCCGGGGCCGTGCTTGCCGGGTCCGGACTTGCTGGTTCCGGGCTTGCCGGGCCTGTCGGTGTCGTGTTTGTCGGGTTTGCCGGACTTGCCGGGTCCGGACTTGCCGGGTCCGGGCTTGCCGGGTCCGGGCCTGCCGGTGCCGTGGTTGTCGGGCTTGCCGGACTTGCCGGGTCCGGACTTGCCGGTTGTGCCGGTGCCAGGCTTGCCGGGCTGGCCAGGCTTTCCGGTCTGGCCGCGGGAGAGGGGGTGTAGGTAGGGATTGATGAGGTGGTAGTGACAGAATAAGGAAAACAGTTTTCATCAAATGTGACGTGGCGAGAGACAAGAACGCGACCAGAAGATGGATCAAAACAGCGATATCCTTTGTGATCATCAGAAAGACCAAGGTGAATGCAAGGTAGTGAACGTGGTTCAAGTTTGTTGGAGGCGGTAGAGGCAGTGTTCGGGAAACAAAGACAGCCAAAAACACGTAAAAAAGAATAATCGGGATGGGAGCGAAAAAGAGATTGAAAAGGCGAATAAAGAGGACAAGTCTTATTTGGACGAATATTTAGAAGTAGAGTGGCAGTGCGAAGGGCTTCGGCCCAAAAACGAGAGGGTAGAGAAGCTTGTAGGAGCAAGGTGCGAAGAATATCATTAATGGAGCGAAGAGAACGTTCAGCTTTACCGTTTTGAGGGGAGGTATAAGGACAAGAAAAATGAAGAAGAATGCCTTGAGAGAGAAAGAAGTTGCGGTTTTGAGTGTTGTCAAATTCTCGACCATTATCACATTGAATAAATCGAATGGGCAAGCCAAAGTGTGTAAAAACATATCGTCGAAAATTGAGAAAGATGGCATGGACTTCAGATTTAGCACGGAGAGGAAAAGTCCAAATATAATGAGAATAGTCATCCAAAATCACAAGATAATATTTGTAACCAGAGACACTAGGAACGGGAGAAGTCCATAAATCACAGTGAATTAATTCAAAAGGAAAAGTGCTAATGGTAGTAGAGGTTCCAAAAGGTAATCGAACATGTTTGCCGCATTGACAGGCATTACAAAGAGAGGGATTATGAGGAATACTAGAACTAGGGATACAAAATTCTTGCAGCAAAGACGACAAGGTTGTTTTATTGGGGTGTCCTAGACGACGATGCCACAAGTCCAGTGAGGCAAGCATGGCGCGGGGAGTGGACGTAGGTGTGCCATGAAGCGGATAAAGATCGCCCGTGCTATTGTACCGAGCGAGTACCTCCCCCGTTGCCAGATCCTTCACAGACAAACCAAAAGGGTCAAAAGCCAAAATTACTCGATTGTCAATACAAAATTGGCGAACAGAAATAAGATTTTTGATGAGGGAAGGAGAAACAAGAATATTGTGGAGAAGAAAATTGCCGAAAGAGGAAGGGATGTAAGAGTGACCGGTGCAGGAAACAGGTATGGTGGAACCATCACCAATGGTGATCGTAGAAAAAACAGAAGGAAAGCAAGCTGACATCAAATTCATATTTGAAGACATATGCGAGGATGCACCAGAATCGAAAATCCGTACCTTCGTTATTGAGAGTAAAGTTGTTCATGGCGTTGATGAAGGCGGCTTGATCCCAGGCCGGCTGTTGTGGAGGAGTAGAGGGGCCAGGAGCGTGCATGGGAGCGTAGGGCAGAGTCGGCGACAGGTAGTAGGTTGCCGGGGCCGGCAAGGTGCCGTAAGCCGGCAAGCCCGGTAATCCCGGCAAGGTGCCGTAAGAAGCCGGCAAGGTGTAGTACGGTGGCGGTAGTCCTGGCGCGCTGGGAGGTGGCGTAGGAATGGCGGTGTAGACATGCGCCGGCGGCTTGGGCCCAAGGAGTCCAGGAGAGCCGGTTGCCGGGCGAAGGCCAGGGCTCCACGTGCCCGTGTAAGCAGGCGGGGCACCGTACAGCGAAGAGGCCGGCCAGGGCATCGGCCAAGCTTGAACAAGGCCAGTCCAGGGATCGTGCGGAGGCTGCCATGTCGAGGGAGCCGGTGGCGATGGAGAGGCCGATGGCGGAGCTTGGGCAGTGCCGGCAGAGCGAAATGCAGAGGGCCGGTAGATCAGATTCTTGCCCCGGTAGTTCGGGCTCGGGCGCCAGCTTTGGGGCGGTGGAGTAGCTGCTGCCGCCGCGGTAGGAGGGGAGGGCACGGCAGATTGGCGCGGCACGCCAGGCGGGGCCCCGGCAAGCTCGGCCCCGGCAAGCCCGACCCCAGCAAGACCGGCCCCGGCAAGCCCAGCCACGGCAGGAGCGGCAGCGTGAAACACCTGCGGTGGCCGTTGCGCCTTGCGAGCTTGATTCTTCTCTTCTTGCTGGAGGAGAGAGCGAACCTCCTTGAAGGTGGGGTAGGTCTTGAACATGGGGATGAAGGACTGCTGCTTCTCGAGCTGCTCGCCGAGGCCGACGAGGAGAGCGTTGATGAGGGCGCGATCGTCGACGTGATCGCCGAGTTCACGGAGTTCGTCGCCGATCGCCTTGATTCGCTGGCAGAAAACGGTGACCGGGGCGTCTCCTTGGATGATCGTACGGAGCTCGGTGTTGAGGGCGTTGATGCGCGCGTCGGAGTTGTCCTGGAACAGCTGCTGAAGGGACGCCCAAAGCTCGGCGGCGGTGGCGTCGTCGGAGGAGACCAGATTGAAGAGCTCCGTGGAGATGCGTGTGTAAATCCACTGGATGATGGCGAGATCATCTTTCACCCAGCGATGATCGGTGTGCTGCGGAGGGTAGGATGGATCTATGTGGTGGCGGAGGCCGCAACGGCCGAGATGGATGGTGAAGAGGTGGCGCCAATGGTAGTAGTTGTGGGCGCCAAGATCTAACGAGATCGGGATGAAGGGGGAGACGTCGGCAATGGTGTCGGCGAGGGAGAGAATTGGGAATTGAGGGGGAGGTATTTGGGTAGTTGTGGAGGAGGAAGAAGAAGAGGGGGCGCCGGCGGCGCGGAACTCGGCCATGGAGAAGAGGGGCCGAGTCGGCCGGGGCGGCGGCACGGGTGGCGGTGCCATGCCAGGTGCGGAAAACCTAGGCGTCTGATACCATGATAACTAGAGAATAATAACTGTATTGATTGGGGCCTCGAAGGGCTGTTTATATAGATTACAAAACTTGGTCTCCAAGACTAATAGAGATAGATTACAATTCCAAACCTTGCCGGATATACTATCCGTAACCGACCTATACTCTAATATTCTACACAATAGTTGTGGTCTCAATAGACATCTATAGACTAGTCAAGTGCTTGTCTGTCGAGTCTACACTGGTGATCACACTTTAAACAAACGAGGATAAATAGCCATCTAGGAGTATATATGTGCAAAGCTATCTAGCTGCTGTTTCTAATTAGTATTTCACTAGACGCTATTATTGAGCTTGTAGTACTATATATGTCGTGTACGTAGTAACTGTCCAAATCAATTGTGCATAGGACATCTAAGGAGCTGCATCGCAACCTAGGTGCGTGGAAATTGGATGGAGAATATTAAACCAAAAATCAATTACAACAATGACTCCTATTTGGCCCGCTTGGAAAATTGGGAGAAGCCAACCACTACGTTGGTTTCCCATGTCATTAATTACTAAATACCAACATGCAAATCCTATTTAATGCGTCGGCCAATGAAAATATCAGCATGCAAAATAAAAATTAATGATCACAGGGAATGAGGAGCTTCTTCCACGCATGGTGACTTTATATATTTGGAATACTAAATTTTCATTAGATGCCCTATGCACCTGGACAGAGGGAGTACCTTTTTGTCTCCCTGCCGCCATATAAATACCACTTGTAAGCTTTACTTCTCGTTTGCAACATTTGTGGAGGTAGCTGCAATCGACACGTCACATTTTATACACTAACCAAATACCAACGCCGCTCGCATGGAGTAGGAGTGATAAGGTAATTAACTACCATGTCACTCTGAGCTTTAAGTACTTTTCATGGGTGAGTGTATATCGTTTTCCTAAAAAAATGTGAAGATTTGCTATTTGGAAGAAACTGATAACCAACGGATGGAAAGGGGCCGGTTAATTACTGTTTGTTGCCGCGTTCAACTTCTTGATTCATCCTATTCCAGCTAAGATCCAAGGCTTTTTTATGACTTGTCATATCTTGTTTAAAAGAGGGAATGTTTAGTTTTTTAATACTAATATGGATTATTATTATAAGTCCATTATATAATATAATTAAAACAAGGGCAAAAGAAGCTACATGGTGCATCCACAAAGGTTAAAATATCTACGCGGTCAATTTTTTTATTTTAGCAACTAAGATTTTAAAAAGGGTCTGTCTACATCTCAGTCGACCGAGACTCAGTCGGCTGATGTCAGCCATTTAAATCTTGGACGATTTTCCCTTTGTCCGGTTTCATCTTCGTTCTGGTCTGGGCTTGGTGACAGGGCTGAGGTACATTCACCTTAATGAGGCCCGACATCAACTAGAGCAGTGGCTACTACAAAAGACAAAGAAGGACGCCCGACTTCTTTTCCGCATGTTCGGGCAGCCTGCACTTGGGATTTTATTTTGTTTTTCTGCTAGTTCTTCGTCTCGCCTTTGACGAGGCATGACTTTTTTCATTTTCATTTTTTTGTTTTTACTTTCTCTTTTCTGTTTTGTTTTGTTTCCTTTTTATTTTTTCCACCTATTTTTTATTTTTAGCTAAAGATCTAATATAAATAATTATAACTTAATTTCAATTTTGACGTTGCTTCACATTTATATTGTGTCCCCGTGTTGGAAAAAAAGATAGGAAATAAAAATAAGGGGATTGCTAAAACTCTTTTTTTTTCTCTTTTTTTTTGCGGAAAAGGGATTGCTAAAACTCAGTCGACTGAGATTTAGCGAAGTCTCAGTCACATTCGTATCCATCAGATACATGTGCTGTAAGATTCGTGCGAGGTGGTCCATTCTTTTGTACCAGCTAGGGAGCGGCCCGTTCAGGGAGGCTACAGCCATTTATTTTTTCTTCTCTGGTGAGCATGCGGACGGGCCGGGCGGCCTTCTCTTGTGTTCAGGTCTTTCTTCACGTGGCAAGATGAGTTTGCTCTAGGCTATTTCTTCGTGACCTGCCTTTTTGTACGGGCTGCTCTGTCTGTTGTGACTTATACTTTTATTTTCTTTTTTTCCTTTGCTTCTTTTCCTCATTTCATAGTTCTTCTTTATAAATATGTGGAATTTGTCCGGTGTGGGTGTTTGTTCAAAAACTAAAGTTTTTTGCTATATGAATTCATAAAGGGGAAAACTCATAACATCTGGAGAGTTCGTAGGGTGTCTCGAATGCAGCTTTTCGAGGTGTTTTTTTTTTTCACTTATTTTTCACACGTGTATTTAGCGAAGTCTAAGTCGATTCGATGATCGTTGGATTTTGTTGTCAAGATTCGTGCAGAGTTGTGTTTTATTTTCAAAGAGTTGACGCGCATGTACCGGTACGCAACGCATCAGCTATTCTTGTGTGTGCGTTCGCCAGCAATGCGACGGGGCCTTTTTGCCTGTGCTTTTTTTCTTTTTGTCTTGTTTTGTTTGTTGCCGGCCCATTTGGGTGTGAGGGATGCACATGGGAAGATGTACATATGCACTTTGTACAGGTACAGGGAGAAGCATAGAGAGTCACATGTATCAGGTTTTCCTCTGTTTTTTCTTTTTCTTTTCTTTTTTCTTTTTCTTTTTATTTTTATTACATTATTATTATTTTCAATATATTTATTTTTGATTTTTTTATGTTCTACTTTTAGTGCATTCCTAATTTATATCCCTTTTTAGTGTGGGATTTTAAATTTTTTGTTGTTTTCTCCCACATGTGCCATCTGCACGTTGAACACATGAGTCTTCTCTGCGTAAGATATAGCACCTTTTTCGTTTTTATTTTTACACGGCGATAATAATGCAATTACATGTCTTCAACGTGACCGCAATTTAGGGGTGTTTTGTTGGGGGAGGAGGCAGTTGCATGCATGTCACTAGGCATGCAACTGGAAATGTCGCACCCGACTGTAACTACATGTCTTCAACGGAACAGCAACTTAGTGGAGTTTTGTCTGGTGAGGGAGGCAGTTGCATGTTCACAACTAGTCCACTAGGTACACAACTGCAAGTGTCGCCCTTGACTATAACGGCATGTCTTCAACGCGACTGCAACTTAGTCACGTTTTGTCTGGGAGAAGGGGCAGTTGTAAGTGTCGCCCCCGACTGCAACTGCATGTCTTCAACGCGACTGCAACTTAGTGGTGTTTTGTCGGGGGAGGGGCAGTTGCATGTTCATCACTAGGCACGCAACTGCAAGTGTCTCCCTCGATTGCAACTGCATGTCTTCAACGCGACTGCAACTTAGTGGCGTTTTGTCGAGGGGAGGGGCTAACTGCAAGTGTCGCCCACGACTGCAACTGCATGTCTTCAACGCGACTGCAACTTGGGGGTGAAATTTGTATTTTGTCGGGGGGGAGGCAGGAATTTCCATGTCTGCAACTAGACACGAAACTGCAAGTGTCGCACCCGACTGCAACTGCATGTCTTCAACGCGACTGCAACTTAGTGGTGTTTTGTCGGGGGGAGGGGGCAGTTGTAATTGTCACCCCCGACTGGAACTGCATGTCTTCAACGCGACTGCAACTTAGTGGTGTTTTATCGGGGGAGGGTGGGAGTTGCATGTTCATCACTAGGCACGCAACTCCAAGTGTCGCACTCGACTGCAACTGCATTTCTTCACCGCGACTGCAACTTAGTGGTGTTTTGTCAAGGGGAGGGACCAACTGCAAGTATCGCCCCCAACTGTAACTACATGTCTTCAACGCGACTTCAACTTGGTGGTGAAATTTGTATTTCGTCGGGGAAAGACAAGAATTTGCATGTCTGCCACTAGATACGCAACTGCAAGTGTCGCACCCGACTGCAACTACATGTATTCAACGCAACTGCAATTGAGTGGTGTTTTTCGGAGGAGGGGGCAGTTGCATGTCTGTCACTAGGCATGCAACTGCAAGCGTTGCCCCCTACTACAACTGCATGTCTTCAACGCGACTGCAACTCAGTGGTGTTTTGTCAGGGGAAGTGGGCAGTTGCATGTTTCCCATTAGGCATGCAACTGCAAGTATTGCCCTCGACTGCAACTACATGTTTTCAATGTGACTGCAACATGGGGGTGGAATTTGTATTTTGTCGAGGAAGGGGGGAATTTGCATATCCACCGACCCATTTTGAGTGTGAGGGATGCACATGGGCAGATGTACAGATGCGCTTTGTACTGGTAGAGGGAGAATCATAGAGAGTCACACGTATCAAGTTTTCCACAGTTTTTCCCTTTTTCTTTTCTTTTTCCTTTTTTTATTTTTTTCTCTCTTTCTTATTTTATGTTTTATTATTTTAAAATATTAATTTATTAGGTTCTATTTTTATTTGTATTTCTAGTTTTATTCTTTTTTAGTGTGGGCTTTTTGTTTTTGTTTTCTCCCACGCGTGCCATCTGCACACAGAACAAATGAGCCTTTTCTGCGAAAGATTTAGCTCTTTTTCTATTTTTTATTTTTACACGATGAATGCACTATAATTGCATGCCTTCAGCGTGACTATAATTTAGTGGTGTTTATCCGGGGGAAGGGGGGCTTGCATGCCTGTCACTAAGCATGCAGCTACAAGTATCTCTCCCGACTTCAACTGAATATCATCAACGTGACTGCAACTTTGTGGTGTTTTATTGAGAGGTGGGGGGAGGGCAGTTGCATGTCCGTCACTATACACGTAACTGCAAGTGTCGCCCCCGACTGCAACTGCATGTCTTCAACGCGACTACAACTTAGTGGTGTTTTGTCGGGGAGAGGGCCAAGTGTTGCCCCCAACTTCAACTGCATGTCTTCAACGCTACTGCAACATGGGGGCAAAATTTTTGTTTTATCGGGGGAAGAGAAGAATTTGCATGTCTGCCAATAGGCACGCAACTGCAAGTGTTGTCCCCGACTGCAACTGAATGTCTTCAACGCGACTGCAACTTAGTGGTGTTTTGTCGCGGTAAGGGGGCAGTTGCATGTATTCCACCAGGCACATAGCTGCAAGTGTTGGCCCCTACTGCAACTGCATGTCTTCAACACGACTGCAACTTTAGTGGTATTTTGTCGAGGGAGGGGCAGTTGCATGTTTATCACTAGGCACGCAACTGCAAGCGTCGCCCCGACTGCAACTGCATGTCTTCAATGTGACTGCAACTAGGGGTGGAATTTGTATTTTGACGAGGAGGGGGGATTTGCATGTCTGCCCCTAGGCACGTAACTACAAGTGTCGCCCCAACTGCAACTACATGTCTTTAATGCGACTGCAACTCGGGGCAGAATTTCGTTTTTGTCGGGGATGGGAGGAATTTGCATGCCAGCCACCGGTCATGCAATTGCATGTGTCGTCACCGACTGTAATTGCATGACTTCAATGCGACGGCAACTTAGTTGTGTTTTGTCGTGAGAAGGGGGCAGTTGCATGTCTGCCGCTAGTCATGCAACTGCAAGTGTTGCCCCTGACTGCAACTGCATGTTTTGTCGGCAACTTGGGGGCTGAAGTGTTTACTAATACTTTTTATCATTTTTATTTTTAACACCATGCGATATTAATGTGAAATTTGCACAATTGGATTTTTTTTTTTGCAAATTAGAAACCACTTGCATATCTACACCCTCGTGTGCAACAACACGCGCTACAACTCGCGTGCAACGGCAACAAGCACAGAGCGCCCAACTAGGAGGTGCGAGGGGTGTGTGGAGGGGGTGCGGAATCGAGGGACGACCCGCAAGGGGTTTATTTTTAGGATGTGGCTAGGACTCAGTCGACTAAGACTTCGCGAAGTCTCAGTCGGCTGACGTCACCTGTAGTAGATTCGGCTTGTTTTTTGCCTCCCCGGCTGTTTGGTTGTATCAGGCTTAAGTTGTGGGCTTTTTCATTTTCATGTTGTTTGTTTGTTTTTTGTTATGGGCTAGGCATCTTAATTTGTTTGTGTATTTGGGCTGGGCTGTTTCATTTGTTTGTCTTTCTCTTCTTTTTTGACACAAAAAAAGGATCAGCAAAGTACAGACCCAACACACAAAAACAAATTATTTTAGCTTACCTAACCTAACGCCCCTGTTGTTTGACGAATTTGGACAAAAAGTGATAAACACTAGAGAAATTGTATGGTCCGAGCTCTAGATTTTACCGCGCGGAGGACCAAACACAGAGTAGCTGCTCGAGATTTTCCCAAAAAAAAACTCGGGTAGGAAAATCTTACCAAGTCCGAAGAGCGCGAACAACTTGGAGACGCGTCGACGTGGCGGTGGATCTCGACGCCGGTGACTTGCGCCGCAGTCGCCTTTGACCCTCACACTCCCGTGTTTCTCCCGCTCTCTTCCTCCCCCCTCTCTGATTCAAAACAGTGGCGTCTGTCTCGCGTGGTTGACAGAGAGTGGAGAAAAGGAAGGGAATGGGCGGGCCACATTTCAGTGGCTAACAAAAAAAATATGGAAAAATTGCTGAAAAATGGTAGTGTGTGCCCGAAATGACTAGATTTTTTACAAAAAAAATAAAAATGTTAAATAAAAAAAATAGACTTAAAAAATTATTAAAAAAATTCAAAAATGTGTTTATATTGGAAAAAAATTAAAAGAGTGGATGCCGCCTGCAATTGCATTTTTGAGGATGGATCTGCAAAAACTGTCATGCAACAAAAAAGGGAACAAAATTTGGAGATAAATGAAACTGACGGTTGTTGGTCCCTGATGTCGGTGTCACACAACACAAGCTATAAAAACTTCCTCCCTCAAGTTTGCGGATTGGTGTCTGCCTCCTCAATAGTTGCTGGTATATTAGACTACTTGCGGGTACGATTGTTTGCGGGATAGCATGGTCCACATGCATTTCCTGTGGCAGACCTGCAAAAACAAACTCCTCCATCCTGACCAAAAACAGCAAATAGTTGCTAGTCGAGATTAAAAAACTTATAGTTACATGCCTAGTAGCAGACATGCAACTGCCCCCTCCCTTGCTCTCTGAGAAAACACCTTTGAGTTGCAATCATGTTGAAGACATGCAGTTGCAGTTGGGGATGACACTTGCAGTTGCATGCCTGGTAGTAGACATGCAACTGCCCCGCTCTCTCCCCCTTCTCTGACAAAACACCGTTCAATTGTAGTCAAGTTGAAAAAGACAAGCAGTTGCAGTCGGGGGAGACACTTGAAGTTGCTTGCCTAGTAGTAGACATGCAACTGGCCCGCTCACTCCCCCTCTCCGAGAAAACACCGTTCAATTGGAGTCATGTTGAAAAAAAGACATGTAGTTGTAGTCGGGGGTGACACTTGCAGTTGCATGCCTAGTAGTAGACATGCAACTTCCCCGCCCTCCCCCGACCTTCCCCTTAGCAGAATCTAGAGCTGCACCTGCGGTGTTTAAAAATGGTCTCCCGAGGATTATAGATAATTTTTTATCTTCAGGCATATCAAGTATAATGAAATTAGTAGGAATAACGTGTCCATCCAATCTCAGAAGAACGTCCTCTTCTACTCCTATTGGTTTCTTTGTCGACTTGTCAGCCATCTACAAAGTTATACCTGTCGGGATACATTCTCCTAAATTCAACTTGCGGTAAAGAGTTAGAGGCATAACACTGACCCTAGCTCCAATATCACAAAGGGCATTGTTTATATCAATATTACCTATTGAACAAGATATTGTCGGTATACCTGGGTCTCCGAGTTTTGCCGGTATCTTGTCCTCAAATGGATACTTTATTATAATGGCCACCTGCTCTGTCAGATTCATACTTCTTGTATTATTGATAATATCTCGCATAAACTTAGAAAAAGTAGGAATCTTCAATATGTCATTCATATGCAAAGAAACTCTAAGATTCGAAATAGCTTGCAAGAAGGACGAATAGAGTTCATCATTTGAAGGCGGCCTAACGGCTTTAGGGCAAGGAAGAGTTTTCTTCGGTTTACCTTTTTCTCTTCTTTCTCCTTACCTTTATCTTTGTTTCGCGAAGCCTGGCTGCTTTCCCCTCTCGTTGGGTATGGAGGTTTACTTCTGTTTTCCACTCAAGGTTCTTCAATCTTATTAGATTCTGGGCAGCTTCTTCTTCCTTGTTATCATTATTACCATCGACGGTTTCTGCGTCGAAATCAACTTCTTTGTCATTCTCTCCTTCTACCTCATTACCTTGTGCATATTGATGAACTGGCTCTTCTTGGTCCTGGTCATTGTTGAGGAGTTCTTCATCTCCTTGGGTTTGACTCTAATTCACTCTCCTCTTCAACGCTTGTTCGTTTTTGTACCATTCACGTCCTTTCGGGACCTACGTCATTTTACCACTGCGAGTAACAATCCAATTAGAAGAGACAAGGTTATCTTTATCAAGTTCGGTAAGAATCAAAGATTGAGTTTCAGATATCTGCGAGCATTGAGTTTCTATCATGCGAGAATGTTTATCAAGATTTTTCATGGCATGACTTAAACCTTCTACCTCTTCAGAGAGATAAGATATAACCTTTTCAT
Organism: Elymus sibiricus; assembly: GCA_039707655.1. NCBI lineage: Eukaryota > Viridiplantae > Streptophyta > Magnoliopsida > Poales > Poaceae > Elymus > Elymus sibiricus. Next base: position 36,866,429 of record CM077674.1, read on the forward strand.
TACGATGAATTCGGATGTAACTTTTCGCGTAGATGCTTTTTCATATAAAAAACTTTTTCATCGGAGTTCGTATGCAAAAGTTATGCCCATTTTACAAATTCTCAAGAGATTTTGCAAAAAAAGTCGAAATTCATGTTTGTAAATTTTGCGTACAACTAGACCACAAATCATATGGGAATCTTATTTTTTTTTTTTTTGACATTTCTATAATTTTCTTTTATTTTTTTTAAAACTGAAAAGGCGGTCCACGGGGGGGGGGTGCATTTGGTGAACCAGGGTTACTAATGGCGCACCACCCACAAATGCGCCATTAGTAACCCTGATTACTAATGGCGCACCAGCTTGAGGTGCGCCATTAGTAGTTTTGCAAAAAAAAATTATATATATATATATAGTATATATATAGTAATGGCGCACTGTGTTGGAGGTGCGCCATTACTAGTTAAACTAGTAATGGCGCACTCTACCATGGTGCGCCATTAGTATTTTTGGAAAACTAAAAAAATAAAAAAATTGTTACTAATGGCGCACCGTGGGTCCGGTGCGCCATTAGTGTCTACCACACTAATGGCGCACCAACTCATGGTGCGCCATTACTATATAGTAGTGGCGCACCAAGTGTCTGGTGCGCCATTAGTGGCCATATCATCTATAGCCCTTTTCCTAGTAGTGACCCTTAGAAAATTTCAGTTTTCATCTACCAGTTGCCCCGAGCCACCGTCCTCGTCCCCGTCGCCTCCCCGAGCCGCCGTCTTCGTCGCCGGCCCCGTCGCCTCCCCGAGCCGCCGTCCTCGTCCCCGTCGCCACTGTCCTCGTCCCCGTCGCCGCCGTCCTCGTCGCCTCCCCGTCGCCGTCGTCCTCGTCCCCGTCGCCGCCGTCCTCGTCGCCTCCCCGTCGCCGCCGTCCTCGTCCCCGTCGCCTCCCCGTCGCCGCCGTCCTCGTCGCCTCCCCGAGCCGCCGTCCTCGTCCCCGTCCCCGTCGCCTCCCCGAGCCGCCGTCCTCGTCCCCGTCGCCGCCGTCCTCGTCTCCGTCGCCAGCCTCCAGCCTTCGCCGCCCCCGCCGTCGCCCTCGCCGGCCGCCCCCGCCGTCGCCCCCGCCGTCGCCCTCGCCGGCCGCCCCCGCTATGAGCCGCCGCCGCCCCAGCTCTGTTCATATCATTTTTTTTTCATTTTTTATATGATGAATTTTTTGTTCATATATATATAATGTATATATGTATGTGGCTATATGTATGTATGGATGTTCATATATGTATTAATTTTTTTGTATGTGGCTATATGTATGTGGCTATATGTATGTATGTATGTATGGATGTTCATAGCATTTTTTTGTTCATATATGTAAATTTTTTCATAGCATTTTTTTCCATGTATATATGTATGTGGCTATGTATGTATAGATGGATAGCATTTTTTCCATGTATGTATGTCGTTGTCGATATACCCCCTCCCCGATAACTTCGACATGAGGGGGGGGGGGTCGATATACCCCCTCCCCGATAACTTCGACATGAGGGGGGGGGGTCGATATACCCCCTCCCCGATAACATTTTTTTTCTAAGTTAGTAAGGTAAAATGTTCACCCCCCCTCTCGATATACCGGGCGACCAACTCTCGAGGCCACCCAAACCCTAGAAAAAAAGCGTTGTCGATATACCCCCTCCTCGATAACATTTTTTTTTCTAAGTTACTAAGGTAAAATGTTCACCCCCCTCTCGATATACCGGGCGACTAACTCTCGAAGCCACCCAAACCCTAGAAAAAAAGCGTTGTCGATATACCCCCTCCCCGATAACATTTTTTTTCTAAGTTACTAAGGTAAAATGTTCACCCCCCTCTCGATATAACGGGCGACCAACTCTCGAGGCCACCCAAACCCTAGAAAAAAGCGTTGTCGATATACATATGCAACATTTGATCATATGTCAAATTTTGATCATATGTCAAAGTTTGATCATATGTGAAAGTTTGACTTTTGACATAGATTTATCAAGAATGCCCCCATTATGGATGTGCACAAGTTGATCCAATTTTTTTCTGATCTCATCTATATATATATCCTTCTATATGTCACATTGTCTGTCAAAGTATTGAAGAAATCCATGGCTTCATCATTAGCCGGAAGTAACAGGCATATGACGCTACGAAGCTCTTCAAAGTTGTTTTGGAACGGAGTTCCGGATAGAATAATTTGCTTTTTGGTACGAATTTCAGCAAAGGCCTTCCAAATAGCGATATTCGGAAGGCTCTTGCTGAACTTCGTACCAAAAAGCTAATTAATTATCCTATCCGGGACTCCGTTCCAAAACAATTTTGGAGAGCTTCGTACCATTATGCGCCTGTTACTTCCGGCTAATGATGAAGCCTTGGTTTTCTTGAATCCTTTGACACTAGACAACGTGACATATAGAAGGGTAGATGAGATCAGGAAAAATATGGACCATTTTCTGCACATTCAGAATGGCGCCATTTTGTTAAATCCCTTAAAGGTTAAGAGAATCCCTTGTTTGACATTCATGAGAGAGGCGGTCCGGACGTCGGACATTCATGAGAGAGGCAGTCCGGACGTCAGACATTCATGTTTGTATATTAATTGTCATGTTGTAATATTTGCAGAAACTATGGATCAAAGAGACTTGGAACAAGAACAGTTGTTGGGGGAGATAATCCTCGCCGGAGGTGATGTTGTCTTGTCGTTTCTCAACGACACCGATGGAACAATGGAGGAGGAAGGACATGATCATGATGGCTCCGGTGACATGATCATGATGGCTCCGGAGGTGCTGACTAGCTAATTGATGCATTAATTGTTTTGGTATGTACATATATATATTAACTCTTATTTCTTCTTTATAGCCCTCTGGATCGAGCCAAACTTCGGTAACGAGACGAGGCCCGAAGAAGAGGTTGCGCAAGGATGAAAGGTTCACGATCACAGCACTCGTGGACGATGGCCTACCGATTGAACCCAAGCGGACCAAGGACGCATTTTCTGCTCAGTGCGGAGCTATTGTTAGGGACAACATCCCGATCAGCATCAAGCAATGGAATAAGCCTAAGGACGATGCCCCTGAAGGTGATTATGTCACCGATAGACAGAAAGATGATCTTTGGACCTTGCTGAAGGCAAATTTCACCCTACCGCCAGAGGAGGATCCGAATAAGCCCGTTATAGAGCCACTGGTCAAGGCGTGTGCTCTTAAGAAGATGGCAGATCTATTCAGGGGGTGGAAGAAGGAGTTGAAATCAAAGTTTGTCGACAAAGGTGAGACTCCAGAATTCATCGGCCGATTTGAGAAGATAAGAGATCACTGGCCCGCATTTGTGGCCTACAAGACATCAGACAAGAGTAAGAAAATGTCAGAGACAAACAAGAACAACGCTGCAAAGAAGCAGTATCACCATCACACGGGGTCAGGTGGCTACATCAAAGCCCGGCCGTTGTGGGACAAAGCTGAGAATGACCTGATTGCTAAAGGGGTCGAACCAGAGACATTGAACTGGCCAGACCGTTCAAGGACTTGGTTCTTCGGGGTTGGGGGAACTTTGGACCCTGAAACAGGGAAGTGCCGTTGGACGGACGAGCAACTTGCAATACCCGTCACGAAGCTTCAGAAGTATATCACCGCAGCGCAGGAAGGGACGTTCATTCCCGATAGAGAGAAGGACGAGCTGACTAAGGCCCTAGGGAATGCTGAGCACCCTGGACGAACACGAGGCACACCAGGCTCCGTTCCGTGGAAGTTTGGGTTTCCCGACGCAGGCGGTTACAGAAGCCGGGAGAGAAAGAGGAAAGCGGAGCTGAGCGACATGCAGAACATGAGTGCAAGACTACAAAAGCTAGAGGAAGCTGAGAGCCAGCGAGCTGCCGGCCAACTATCTCAGCGGCACGAAGCTACCCCAGAAGCTACCCCGCCATCTCAGCGGAGAAGCAGCGTGGCTTCCACGGAGCCCGTTCAGACTGACTTCACGGAGCCTATCTACCCCGTGGATACTATCACGGAGGCTCAAAATTGCGAGCTTATGACGAAATGCCATAACCTCACTTTCAAGGCGGCTCTCGGCTCTGTTGCACCTCCTCAACCCAACGGAACTTTTCACTGCCTTCCGATTCCACATGGCTATGCTGTTGTGATGGTGGATGAAGTAATGGAGGGATTTGAGGAGCTCGAGCTTTACCACTCTACAGGTGAAGAGGAGAATCAGCTGGTTCGTGCTCTGAGGAGTACATGTCTATGGCAGAAGGAGTACATCAAGCTTCCAAACTGGACGCCTCCGCCTCCTCCTCCTCCTCCGGCGAGTCAGGGCACTCCGCCTCCTCCTCCTCCTCCTCCTCCGGCGAGTGATCAAGGCACTCCGCCTCCTTCTCCGGCTCCTCCGACGCGTGAGGGCACTCCGCCTCCTCCTTCGCCTACTCCGGCGCGTCGGAGCACTCCGCCTCCTTCTCCGCCTCGTCAGCAACGACGGAAGAGAGACGCCGCCGCTCCGGCGGCTAGCAGTACAAGCAGAGGCGGGAGCCAATTCAGATACGGTCCATATCTCAAGCCTGTGGAAAAGTTACCATATGAGAGGACCGAGCAGGAAAACGAGGACATATGTCGTGCCCAAGTGAGGGACCATTTTGCAAAGAAAACTCCATCTCCGAAGGAGAAGCTAGATCCGGTGAAAGTGAAGCGCACTATCGATGCCCTGAAGCGACCACCACCGCCTCCGCCGGATTCCAACTATGACCGCATAATTACTAAGACACATGCTAAAGCGCAGCAGTCGGGAAGTACTTCCAGTGCTGCAAGAGCGAAAAAACGAAGAAGTGGGAAAATAATTCCCCAGCTCGGCGAACAGGAGAAGCAATCGTGCCCCCCGCTCAAGGTGTCTAGCGATATCGCTAATCATCCGGTGCTACTGCCCGGTACCACTCTTGATGATTACCTGCCCGATGATGTATAGTTTGAAACGGCTGAGGTAGTAGACGTCTTTAGATATGAGCACGGGAAGCCTCTCGTCAAACCTGATCATCCTCATCTAACAACGATGATGCAAAAATTGCATGACTGGTACATGGAAACCTGCAGGAAGTCTGGGAAAGACAGTTTGTTAGTCGGAATTAAAAAAGAGCATGACTTCCCTGGAGTCGACCTGCTGCCTGTTGAATTTGTGGAGTTATTTCAATTATACAATCAAAAGGCCCTCGACAAACAACTCATGACTTGCTACTGTCTGTAAGTATTACTTCTATAATTAAGTCTCTAGCTCAGCTCGTTCATTGCATGTATATATAATTATCCTCACTATATTATGCAGATTGAAGATGGTCGAATGCCAAAAAATAGGAATCTTCGACGTTGGGTTCATTAGCCCAAATAACGTAAATGAATGGTCGGTACGAAAGGCGGCTGAAGATACCGAGAACAACTTACTACAAACGTTCCTTAAACATCAAAACAAAAGGGAAATACTCTTTCCTTACAACTTCAAGTGAGTGTTACTGTCTTCTGCATATTCGGTTCCGCTTACTCGTGGTTAAGTAATGTAATTGATGAGTTATGCGTGCGCAGCTTCCACTATATTCTGCTATCCATTAACCTTGACGGGGCATTAGTAACTGTCTTAGACTCGCTCCGTAAAGATCCCAAGTATTATGCGGACATGACTGCAATGCTCCAGAAGTAAGTTCAATCAATACCGGGACCATATCGGCAACTTTCGTTCATTTCCTGATATCAAGTAATCATTTTCTTTGCCTGCCAGGGTTTGGAAAACGTTCACCGCTAAGGTTCCGGGTCTGAAGAAGGAGCTGCGATTTACACACCCCAAAGTAAGTAGTACTAGCTAGTTCCGTGCATCTCTCATTGATTCTAGTTTCATCAATACCATTATCATGCTTGCTTATCAGTTTGATTGAACTCTATTCTCATAAAGTGCTTGTTGCAGGCACCCAACACTCATTTATGTGGATACTACGTATGCGAGTTCATTCGCTACTATACCTCTGAACGGGCGTCCTCTGAGAAACAATTTGAAGTACGTAAACAATATTCACAATTTTATTTTATATATTACCATCAATTGTGTTGAGTTTCATTCATATATATGTATTGACCCCTTCTTTAAATTAGATCTGGCAGATGCGGGATGAACTCCTACCACATGATCGCAAACGAGCAATTCAAGAGGAATTGGCGGGATTCTTTCTTGACCACGTCATACCTGAACAAGGAGAATACCATGTGAAATTGAAATTGTTGTAAGGGATGTTATATATTGTACATATGTAGCAGCGTTGGATAGATATACGAAAACTTGTTGTTCAACCAAGCACGAAGAAAGAGATGTCACTTCTCTCTATATATGTTCATGACGATCTTGTGTAATTAATGGTTTCCTTTATTTGCTTACTAGCTAGCGTCGAGTTCTCTCTATATGTGTAGTAGCTAGCGTCGACCAAGCACGAAAAAAGAGAGGTCACTTCTCTCTATTAGCTCGCTAACACAATATGAAACCCCTAAATTAACCCTCCAAAACCCCAAAACCCCCCCTTCCAAAACAAAAAAACAAAACCCAGCGACTGCGAGCTGCTGACGCGTGGCCGCCTTTTGGTCCCGGTTGGTGTGACCAACCGGGACCAAAGGTGGAGCCTTTAGTCCCGGTTGGTAACACCAACCGGGACTAAAGGTCCTCCCTCCCCCGCCCCAGGCAGCGCCACGTGGATGCCTTTTGGTCCCGGTTGGTGTTACCAACCGGGACTAAAGGTCCTCCTGCCTGGGCTTCCCGCAGCGGCCACGTGGAGCCCCTTTGGTCCCGGTTCGTAAGCGAACCGGGACTAAAGGTTTTGGGCTTTAGTCCCGGTTCCAGAACCGGGACTAAAGGCCCTTACGAACTGGGACAAATGGCCCTTTTTCTACTAGTGATAAGTACAAAGAATCTGTAATCCAAATATAAATATATGTCTTGTAAATAGCAATGACAAGTGGATAAAGCATATGTGAAAATTCTAAGACACTAATATACTTACGCTCCAACTCAAATACTCAATCGATGAGAGACACAAGAAATACATCGACTGGAATAAAAAAACGAGCATTGTTTCTGGACAGGACCAACAATATTCCTCTACCTCCCCTTCAATTTTTAGATTCTAAATTAAGTTCTTGGTCTGGAATTAGAAGCCTGAGCAATGAATCAAGCTGAATAATGTGCACCTTTAACTAGACGTCCGTTCCTCCATCATTAGGCTTGTTCCTCAGTAAGAGTTTATTACCTCCATTAAGGTGAATGCAACGAACCCTGTGGCAGAAAGGTCTCTAAATTAGAATGCTGGAATAAATCCATGCATGAAAGTATTGTCCTAAGACATTGGCACCGAATAAAAACCAAAACTAAATCAAGGTGCACAAGAGGCCTCAAGTGGGAAGGAACAAAAGATAAATAAGTTTAACCGCACTAACACATAAATAAAAGATAATTATGAGGTGAAAAGAACTAAAAATCTAAGTAAACTGAACAGACAGAACCATGGGCATACATCTTCCAGTTTGTACCACTCATGACCCCATGCCGGCCAACTCCTCCCTCTCCTGCGAACCAGACAAAAATCAGTACGGACAAAAGTTTGACCTTCATTACATTAAATACTAATTTGAGTTTAATGGTAAATCTTAGCAAAAAAAGGAACTAACCTGGTTGATTTTTCTTGTTTTGTTCCGTTATCTCTTTCGATAGTAGAACCCGATCCGTTTTTGGATAGAATGGAAAAAAAGGCACTAACCACACTCTTGTTGAACTTGAGAAATTGTACCATTGGAGAAAAGCAGATTATAGATTCATATATAAGAGAAAAAGAAGACTCAGCCTAGTTGGAGCTATATGCATTAATGCATGGATGTCATTCACAGAATCCTTGCACCTTTTAATTTAGAGTTTTTTTCTTTAAGATGTCGACCATAAAGTAGACATGAACTATATACACTGAATATTCATTACATGAATCAGAAGTAGAAGCGCTACTTCAGGACAAAAAAAAGATATCGTACAATCGGTTCTTCTGTCTGTATGTAACCATGCGTCATTAAGTTCAATATACCTCATTTTTCGTCGAAGTCAAGATCTATTGCGGATCAATGCAAGCAGCTTCAATACTGAATCTTCGATATAGAATGCAGGCCCGTGTCTATATAGTTGCACAGTCAAAGTTGATTGCAATATTGACGCGTATCTCAAGAGCAGCAAAATCATAAGCTCCTGGGTTCTGGCACTTGCCCAGCTGATATAGTTCAAGCAAGAAAAACATATTCAGTGTACTAAAATGGAAACTTTTAAGAAAGTAGAGGGGCTCGGTGTTAAGCAATGGTTTCAGGTAAGTATCGGGTTGAACCAGTACTATGCTACCTTCTAATAACCATGGAAGATGATTCATGTCTCAATGAGAGATATAATCAATTGTAGTGTGGTCAGCAGCAACAGGAACATTTAAACAATCAATTTTTTGATGGCTACAACTATCATATTTAGCAACCAAAATGATACTAAATGCAGGTTGCAAGAAAAAGAGAGATATGAGTGGTCAAACTCTCCTGGAAGCAGAGAGATCTTATCTTACAAACTCAAGGCACATAGCAGCATACCCAAATTTATAGCTAGCTGTACTTGCAGGTAGTGAAAATTAAGCAGACAATGTTAGGAGACTCGAAAGAAGGCTTTGGCCAGCCTGTGATCTGTACATTATATGATCATGTGCAGGTTAGTATTTTCTGTTTAAATCCTTGAGGCTCTCCTCATCTTGTTTTGAAATAGCTCTCTATTAAGACTTCTTCTGTCTATGTACATCATTGATGTATCTATGCAAAAACATATACAACAATGATTACGATGTACAATGTGACAATACAACAATCAGCACCTTTTTCTTCTATCCTCTTCTATCTATGTTGATCTACCGTACAACAAACAATATACAATAGAACAAAAATATCTATACAAGGTCATTTTTATCCATACAACAATCTGTATACAAGGTAAACTCTATCTATCTTCTTCTGTCTATCTCCCATTCATATAAAAATTTGCAGTTCTGCACACAAGGTCGATTTTATTTAAAAAATCAGCAACTCACTTTTATTCACATGACAGCAGAAGGTCGCATCATTCATACAGCAATAGCAACACAGAGTATCCTCTTCTTACTGTCTAATTCTTCATCAGCTTCCACGACCTGTCAGAGCGCCGTTATTCTCTAGACGATGCAGATGATTCGGTAAGGAGAAGCATGGGTTCCCCTCAGACAACCCTACAATAAAAATTGAAATGAGCCGAGATAAGTTTTGATGAATACCTTGCCTTCATCCGTTCCCACAATGCTATTGTTATGCATAGCACAAACTTTTGGTTACAGTCACACTAAAAATTTGAGATTGAGCACGTGTAATATTTAGCAGACCAAATATTCATACAGAATTAGGATGATAGAAAACACTCAAGAATTATTTGTATTAACCCGCCAGATTGCGAATCTGCAGTAAATATATTATACAGACACAACACAAATTCTACTGCGAACTGCAGGTCTAACAGATTAATAATTACAGGCTAACTGCAAACCCATGTTAGCCTTCATGGATATGCACAGATCTGTGCTACCAAGTTTGATTCATATCGGCCTCATCAGATCTACCCATGAGATTGCCATTTGAAGGTATGTGTGGCCTGCTGGGAACATCGACGGCGGCGGTGAAGCGCGCGATAATAGAATAGTCCTGTGTGACATACGTTTTCTTGCATTGTCCTGCGTGACGGGTTGATATTTCTCTCGGAATTGTAGTAGAAAGATTGTATGGTGCAGACATTGAACTTATAATAAAATTGAGTTCTAGAAACAATTCCCTACATTGTCCCATTAGTAATCGCACCAAAAATACTTATCCTCCTATAGATCTGACTTGACTCTGCGCTTTGGTGTGCGGAAATTGGTTACCGGTAGGAAATAGTATAACTAATCGGTATCTTGAGTTGCAAAGAGATCACTTAGAACAGTGGCTGATATTATGCCATAAAGAACTCACATTTTTTGTTGTCCCTCAGGATATAGTACACACCTTTCTCTGCTGGATGCACCATTCTGAGTTAAGAACAAATGACATGTTAGCTTCCTTACAAATGCTTTTCCGAAGGAAAGTCAATTATGCATTAAAAAGCACTCTATGATGTTGTATAAATTATGTCATGGACGGGAAAGCAATTTTTGACTCTGTGATTTCTCTGTAGATTAGGCAATGCCGTGAAGCAATTTTTTACCGAAGAGGGGAGCCCATCAAATTCCCTACAGGATTTTTCTGGTGTCCCCTTTTATTCTATCGTTCTTTGCTGGAAAAAAGCATACATATAGTCAGCTACTCTATTTGTCCCGACGTCGTGGACTACGTCTGTAGTTTAATTTAATTTCTAAATGGAACCGAAAGGCGATTTCTATTTTCTATAAGTAAATAAAACGTGGTGGCCTTAGACCAACATAAATGTATACCTTCATGTAGGTTTCAGTTCAAAGGTCTCGATGCTCCAATTTCTCATTTTGACACCTGAAACTGAAAACAATTTAACAAATCAATTAGCCTTGTGGAACCTTGATCTTAGTTGCATTAAGCCAATCAGAGTAAGAATGTAGTTCTGTAACCTAGCTGTGTACATCTTCTCTAAAAATAATAATAAAGGCTACCATGTTCATTCAAGAAAAAAAAATCCCATGTCAGGATAATATTTCAGTACAAAAGCTTGGTGCGTTTCCTTTAAAGACACTAAAAACCGACCACTGTTATGAACTTCAGAGATGAACACTTGATTCATAATTTGGTTTGCTATAAACTATAAACCAAAAGATGTAGACATGAAAGCAGCAGTCAGTTAGCATATGCTGAGTTCTAACGGGAGAGGAGTGCTTAGGAAAGACGGAAATCGTAGCCATATTCAGATTCTTCCATGACTGTTAAATTTGAAGGAATAACTTATTGTATCAAAGACTATAATTTCATACAGAAAACATATCATGTGAAAACAGAAATATATGAGTATGGCAGGCAAGGTTTTGGTTACCGATCGATATTTCCACTTACCGAGCGGTTACCGCGAATTTCCATGACCCTCGGTAAATGGACATATCGAGCAAATAATACCGGGCTTTTTGAATTTCGGTCGGCCCAGCCAGAGCCAGAGAAGGCACAACCGCACGGCCTGCTCGCTAGTCGCTACTCACACAGCCACGGTCTCACGCACGAAACCTAGCAGCTGCGTCTTTCTCCCCAAATCGAGATCCGGCAAAAATTTGGCGGCTGGCCGGAGTGAGACGGCGACGGCGGCGCCCAAATCCCCCAGCCCTTAACTCTCTTTCGACGGCAGCGTAACCGTTCTCTCACGGCTCAACCTGACCTGGGGCAAGCCATGGGATCCGCCTCGTCGTCCCGCTCCAAGGCCGCCAACGCCACTCGTGAGGCCAAGGGAGGTGGAGGAGGACCGGCGCTGCGGCGCCCTTGTCCTCGTCCTCGGAGGGCAGCCGGCACGCTCGTGCTGCCGCCACCGCCGCCGTCGAGGCCTGCCCCTGCCAGAACTGTAAGTAAGGGTGGACACGGTCCGGGCCGGTCCGGTCCCGGTCCGAGCCGTCATTTGGGCCGGCCGCCGGCGGTCAAGTCCGGACCGGACCGAGCTATCCAACGAGCTGCTTTTCTGGGACCGGACCGTTTGGGGGTCAGCTCGGTTAAGCCCGAGAGGACCGAATGGACCGGCCAGTTATGTTGCCTGGCAGTCTGTTTTTTGCTGCGTTTAGGTCCTACAAGCTTGGTATATACGTGTATAGTCGGGCGCCGGCCGCGACGTCGACTGGTACGCACGTACACATACGTTGCACGGGCGTTTGGATACATATACGTATGGCTGGCCAGTATGCGAGTATTCGAGTACACATACATGTACACCGGTAGTCCGGCACGGGTATTCGGCCACGTATAGGCCTGGCCTCCAGGACGTAAGTGCTAGTACGTGAATACCCTGGCCATGCACGTACATGCAAGTACGTGCACATGCACTAAGGGCATGCACGAAGGGGCGTGTATAGCTCCATCACCCAACAGGGACACACACATGAGGGAGTCGTGTACTTAGGAAACTCATTCATATCTAAGAATATATTTTCTTGTTAAGTCACGTGCAAAAGTACGTCAAACATCAAGCAGCAACAATGATACTTCAGAATTCAGAAGGAGTGGCAAGCTTTCCAATCACGGCCACCAACCAATCAAAATAACGAGATTTAGCTGCTGTTTAGGCATCTGTTGATTTTGGAGAGTAAATAAAGCAAAAGTGCAACAACAACAGCAACAGCAGATAAGTTTAGCTACTGTTTAGGCATCACATAGTGACAAGCTTACGAATGGATGTAATATGATAAGTCATCACTCATCACTACATTTTTCAGATAAGTTTGGACAGGAACAGCAGAAATATCACACCCACAAACAATTCATTTGGACAGCAAGCACTGGACTAAATTTGGACAGTAAAAATAACTAAATTCGGACAGCATTTCCTTTGTTTTTTGGACATCAAAACAACTGATTTTGACAGGAAACATAGCACAAATCAGGGTAAGCACAAATATCACATCCACAAACATAAGGTCTTATCATCATTGAACGACACGATTACAAACTTGCAATGACAATTCCAAGTCCATGTCAATTGACAAGTTGAACATAACACAAATGAGAGGTTCATCTCCAAGCTAGCAGTGACATTTCACAGTTCATGACTTGACAAGTTCCAACATAACACAAATGCAAAAGTAGCCTTCCCATGAGAAAGATCACTTTGACATTCATCTCCAAAATAGCAAGATCAACATCCACATGATGAACGTCTACAAGTAAGATAAGCAACATTCACATAAATAATGTTTGGTATCGTATGACAAGTGAAACATGTAGGAAGAATTGTTACCAATCGTTGATCTCCTCCACGATGGGTAACTTGATGGTCTCAACATCATCCTCTTCATTCTCATCCCTCGGCTACAAGTGTGGAAGTTAGACAAATGCTCACATCACATACAACAAGACCAAAATAGAAAGAAAAAAAGGTAAGGAAAATATAGCAAACATACCACCAGATTCAAGTCGACATGCGCACCCTTGATATAACTTGCACCACAAACTAATGCCTCCACCATAACCGGTTTTAATGAACTCCTATAGTCATCTAATACGACACAAGTTGACAAAGTAGTTCGAGGATGAGAAGTTGACAAGTTTATATCCAAAGTTCAATAGTACGAGTTGACATACCTAAAATCCTTCCGGTCGTGCTGAAGGTTGATTACGAAGACACGGAGGTAGCTGGGATAGTAAGGAACCTCCTGGCTATCTTGGCCATAATTGGGTACCTAGGAGCATTGTCTTTCCACCAACCAAGAAGATCAAGAGCCTTGTTGCGAGGAGCAACATCATCCTCTAAGTAGTTCCTCAACTCACTCTTTGATATTCTTGTTGAACGGGACGATAAGAAGGACTCGTACCCAGCTTGAACCGGGATACTAGGAATGTTTGTAGACGAAGATGAACCGTCTCCATTTCCAGCTCGCTTATCTTGGGCAACACATTTGTCATACAAGGTCTCCAACTCTTTCTCCACGATTTTGATCTCAGTCCTAGACCTCGTACTTCCTTTTCCATATAGTTCTCCAAAGGCCCACTCTATGTAATTCATCTTGTACCTGGGATCAAAGATGATAGCATTGGACTAAATTAGCAGGCATATGAGTAAAAACAACAAGCATTGGAGTAAAACAGCAACCATATGTGTAAAAACAGCAACCATTGGAGTAAAAACAGCAAGCATATGTACCGTGGATCAAAGATGGTTGCAATCACCATGGCATTGTTCTTTTCTTCCCAATATTTGTCAAACTTCTCCAACATTGATTCACCCATTTCCTTATAGTGGTCACTATCACTAGCCATTGCATGTTTGATTGCAATCTTGACGCCAACAATGTATGGGTAGAAGATGTTTGAAGTGGGATATAAACTTCCTGAAAATGCTTTTGTCACCTCAGCCAAACTCTCAAGCAATGGAGAGATAAGGTCATACATGTCCCACTCTGCGTTTGTCGGCGCCCAAGCATAGTTGGCATTGGAACCAGCATGAGAGGTCAAGGCTTCCTTATATCGACGGGCAGTGCTAATCATCTTATAGGTTGAACTCCACCTTGTTTGACAATCCAGGTGTAAAAGATTACCAACTTTGACACCCAAGCTTTTGCAAGTGGCAACAAAAGCATGGAGACGAGAAGGTGACCTCTTGAAGTACTTCACCGTCTCTCTCAAGCTCTTTATCAAATTATCTAAGACCGCTGTCCCATCTTGCACCACCAAGTTGAGGATGTGTGCACAACAACGGATATGAAAATATTGGCCTTGAAAGTCATTACCTACAAAAGACAACTTCTATATGAGCAAAAATAGCAAGAATGTGAGCAAAAACAGCAAGCATGTGAGCAAAAACAGTAAGCATATGAGCACAAATAGCTTCTATATTAGCATAATTAAACAGCAAGCATATGAGCACAAAACAGCAAGCATGTGAGCATAAACAGCATACAATCATACCTCTCCGAAACAAGAACTTGGCCTTCAAAGCATCGATCGCACCATCATTGTTTGAAGCGTTGTCAAGTGTGACGGACATAATTTTGGTCTCAATATTCCATTCTGTCACACACGCATAGAGAGCATCCGCAATGACATTTCCAGAGTGAGGAGGATCCAACTCTATGAAAGCAAGCACACGGGTTTGCAACTTCCAATTCCCATCTATATAGTGTGCAACCACACACATGTAAGATAAGGTTTGGTTGCTTGTCCAGAAATCTGTAGTTAGACATATGGAGCTCACACCCTTTAGGAGAGGAGTGCTTAGGAAAGAAGGAAATCGTAGCCATATTCAGATTCTTCCATGACTGTTAAATTTGAAGGAATAACTTATTGTATCAAAGACTATAATTTCATACAGAAAACATATCATGTGAAAACAGAAATATATGAGTATGGCAGGCAAGGTTTTGGTTACCGATCGATACTTCCACTTACCGAGCGGTTACCGCGAATTTCCATGACCCTCGGTAAATGGACATATCGAGCAAATAATACCGGGCTTTTTGAATTTCGGTCGGCCCAGCTAGAGCCAGAGAAGGCACGACCGCACGGCCTGCTCGCTAATCGCTACTCACACAGCCACGGTCTCACGCAAGAAACCTTGCAGCTGCGTCTTTCTCCCCAAATCGAGATCCGGCAAAAATTTGGCGGCTGGCCGGAGTGAGACGGCGACGGCGGCGCCCAAATCCCCCCACCCTTAACTCTCTTTCGACGGCAGCGTGACCGTTCTCTCGTGGCTCAACCTGACCTGGGGCAAGCCATGGGATCCGCCTCGTCGTCCCGCTCCAAGGCCGCCAACGCCACTCGTGAGGCCAAGGGAGGTGGAGGAGGACCGGCGCTGCGGCGCCCTTGTCCTCGTCCTCGGAGGGCAGCCGGCGCGCTCGTGCTGCCGCCACCGCCGCCGTCGAGGCCTGCCCCTGCCAGAACTGTAAGTAAGGGTGGACACGGTCCGGGCCGGTACGGTCCCGGTCCGAGCCGTCATTTGGACCGGCCGCCGGCGGTCCGGTCCGGGCGGGTCCGGTCCCGGTCCGAGCCGTCATTTGGACCGGCCGCCGGCGGTCCGGTCCGGACCGGACCGAGCTGTCCAACGAGCTGCTTTTCTGGGACCGGACCGTTTGGGGGTCAGCTCGGTTAAGCCCGAGAGGACCGAATGGACCGGCCAGTCATGTTGCCTGGCAGTCTGTTTTTTGCTGCGTTTAGGTCCTACAATCTTGGTATATACGTGTATAGTCGGGCGCCGGCCGCGACGTCGACTGGTACGCACGTACACATACGTTGCACGGGCGTTTGGATACATATACGTATGGCTGGCCAGTATGCGAGTATTCGAGTACACATACATGTACACCGGTAGTCCGGCACGGGTATTCGGCCACGTATAGGCCTGGCCTCCAGGACGTAAGTGCTAGTACGTGAATACCCTGGCCATGCACGTACATGCAAGTACGTGCACATGCACTAAGGGCATGCACGAAGGGGCGTGTATAGCTCCATCACCCAACAGGGACACACACATGAGGGAGTCGTGTACTTAGGAAACTCATTCATATCTAAGAATATATTTTCTTGTTAAGTCACGTGCAAAAGTACGTCAAACATCAAGCAGCAACAATGATACTTCAGAATTCAGAAGGAGTGGCAAGCTTTCCAATCACGGCCACCAACCAATCAAAATAACGAGATTTAGCTGCTGTTTAGGCATCTGTTGATTTTGGAGAGTAAATAAAGCAAAAGTGCAACAACAACAGCAACAGCAGATAAGTTTAGCTACTGTTTAGGCATCACATAGTGACAAGCTTACGAATGGATGTAATATGATAAGTCATCACTCATCACTACATTTTTCAGATAAGTTTGGACAGGAACAGCAGAAATATCACACCCACAAACAATTCATTTGGACAGCAAGCACTGGACTAAATTTGGACAGTAAAAATAACTAAATTCGGACAGCATTTCCTTTGTTTTTTGGACATCAAAACAACTGATTTTGACAGGAAACATAGCACAAATCAGGGTAAGCACAAATATCACATCCACAAACATAAGGTCTTATCATCATTGAACGACACGATTACAAACTTGCAATGACAATTCCAAGTCCATGTCAATTGACAAGTTGAACATAACACAAATGAGAGGTTCGTCTCCAAGCTAGCAGTGACATTTCACAGTTCATGACTTGACAAGTTCCAACATAACACAAATGCAAAAGTAGCCTTCCCATGAGAAAGATCACTTTGACATTCATCTCCAAAATAGCAAGATCAACATCCACATGATGAACGTCTACAAGTAAGATAAGCAACATTCACATAAATAATGTTTGGTATCGTATGACAAGTGAAACATGTAGGAAGAATTGTTACCAATCGTTGATCTCCTCCACGATGGGTAACTTGATGGTCTCAACATCATCCTCTTCATTCTCATCCCTCGGCTACAAGTGTGGAAGTTAGACAAATGCTCACATCACATACAACAAGACCAAAATAGAAAGAAAAAAAGGTAAGGAAAATATAGCAAACATACCACCAGATTCAAGTCGACATGCGCACCCTTGATATAACTTGCACCACAAACTAATGCCTCCACCATAACCGGTTTTAATGAACTCCTATAGTCATCTAATACGACACAAGTTGACAAAGTAGTTCGAGGATGAGAAGTTGACAAGTTTATATCCAAAGTTCAATAGTACGAGTTGACATACCTAAAATCCTTCCGGTCGTGCTGAAGGTTGATTACGAAGACACGGAGGTAGCTGGGATAGTAAGGAACCTCCTGGCTATCTTGGCCATAATTGGGTACCTAGGAGCATTGTCTTTCCACCAACCAAGAAGATCAAGAGCCTTGTTGCGAGGAGCAACATCATCCTCTAAGTAGTTCCTCAACTCACTCTTTGATATTCTTGTTGAACGGGACGATAAGAAGGACTCGTACCCAGCTTGAACCGGGATACTAGGAATGTTTGTAGACGAAGATGAACCGTCTCCATTTCCAGCTCGCTTATCTTGGGCAACACATTTGTCATACAAGGTCTCCAACTCTTTCTCCACGATTTTGATCTCAGTCCTAGACCTCGTACTTCCTTTTCCATATAGTTCTCCAAAGGCCCACTCTATGTAATTCATCTTGTACCTGGGATCAAAGATGATAGCATTGGACTAAATTAGCAGGCATATGAGTAAAAACAACAAGCATTGGAGTAAAACAGCAACCATATGTGTAAAAACAGCAACCATTGGAGTAAAAACAGCAAGCATATGTACCGTGGATCAAAGATGGTTGCAATCACCATGGCATTGTTCTTTTCTTCCCAATATTTGTCAAACTTCTCCAACATTGATTCACCCATTTCCTTATAGTGGTCACTATCACTAGCCATTGCATGTTTGATTGCAATCTTGACGCCAACAATGTATGGGTAGAAGATGTTTGAAGTGGGATATAAACTTCCTGAAAATGCTTTTGTCACCTCAGCCAAACTCTCAAGCAATGGAGAGATAAGGTCATACATGTCCCACTCTGCGTTTGTCGGCGCCCAAGCATAGTTGGCATTGGAACCAGCATGAGAGGTCAAGGCTTCCTTATATCGACGGGCAGTGCTAATCATCTTATAGGTTGAACTCCACCTTGTTTGACAATCCAGGTGTAAAAGATTACCAACTTTGACACCCAAGCTTTTGCAAGTGGCAACAAAAGCATGGAGACGAGAAGGTGACCTCTTGAAGTACTTCACCGTCTCTCTCAAGCTCTTTATCAAATTATCTAAGACCGCTGTCCCATCTTGCACCACCAAGTTGAGGATGTGTGCACAACAACGGATATGAAAATATTGGCCTTGAAAGTCATTACCTACAAAAGACAACTTCTATATGAGCAAAAATAGCAAGAATGTGAGCAAAAACAGCAAGCATGTGAGCAAAAACAGTAAGCATATGAGCACAAATAGCTTCTATATTAGCATAATTAAACAGCAAGCATATGAGCACAAAACAGCAAGCATGTGAGCATAAACAGCATACAATCATACCTCTCCGAAACAAGAACTTGGCCTTCAAAGCATCGATCGCACCATCATTGTTTGAAGCGTTGTCAAGTGTGACGGACATAATTTTGGTCTCAATATTCCATTCTGTCACACACGCATAGAGAGCATCCTCACTGACATTTCCAGAGTGAGGAGGATCCAACTCTATGAAAGCAAGCACACGGGTTTGCAACTTCCAAATCCCATCTATATAGTGTGCAACCACACACATGTAAGATAAGGTTTGGTTGCTTGTCCAGAAATCTGTAGTTAGACATATGGAGCTCACACCCTTTAGGAGAGGAGTGCTTAGGAAAGAAGGAAATCGTAGCCATATTCAGATTCTTCCATGACTGTTAAATTTGAAGGAATAACTTATTGTATCAAAGACTATAATTTCATACAGAAAACATATCATGTGAAAACAGAAATATATGAGTATGGCAGGCAAGGTTTTGGTTACCGATCGATATTTCCACTTACCGAGCGGTTACCGCGAATTTCCATGACCCTCGGTAAATGGACATATCGAGCAAATAATACCGGGCTTTTTGAATTTCGGTCGGCCCAGCCAGAGCCAGAGAAGGCACGACCGCACGGCCTGCTCGCTAATCGCTACTCACACAGCCATGGTCTCACGCAAGAAACCTTGCAGCTGCGTCTTTCTCCCCAAATCGAGATCCGGCAAAAATTTGGCGGCTGGCCGGAGTGAGACGGCGACGGCGGCGCCCAAATCCCCCCACCCTTAACTCTCTTTCGACGGCAGCGTGACCGTTCTCTCGCGGCTCAACCTGACCTGGGGCAAGCCATGGGATCCGCCCCGTCGTCCCGCTCCAAGGCCGCCAACGCCACTCGTGAGGCCAAGGGAGGTGGAGGAGGACCGGCGCTGCGGCGCCCTTGTCCTCGTCCTCGGAGGGCAGCCGGCGCGCTCGTGCTGCCGCCACCGCCGCCGTCGAGGCCTGCCCCTGCCAGAACTGTAAGTAAGGGTGGACACGGTCCGGGCCGGTCCGGTCCCGGTCCGAGCCGTCATTTGGACCGGCCGCCGGCGGTCCGGTCCGGACCGGACCGAGCTGTCCAACGAGCTGCTTTTCTGGGACCAGACCGTTTGGGGGTCAGCTCGGTTAAGCCCGAGAAGACCGAATGGACCGGCCAGTCATGTTGACTGGCAGTCTGTTTTTTGCTGCGTTTAGGTCCTACAAGCTTGGTATATACGTGTATAGTCGGGCGCCGGCCGCGACGTCGACTGGTACGCACGTACACATACGTTGCACGGGCGTTTGGATACATATACGTATGGCTGGCCAGTATGCGAGTATTCGAGTACACATACATGTACACCGGTAGTCCGGCACGGGTATTCGGCCACGTATAGGCCTGGCCTCCAGGACGTAAGTGCTAGTACGTGAATACCCTGGCCATGCACGTACATGCAAGTACGTGCACATGCACTAAGGGCATGCACGAAGGGGCGTGTATAGCTCCATCACCCAACAGGGACACACACATGAGGGAGTCGTGTACTTAGGAAACTCATTCATATCTAAGAATATATTTTCTTGTTAAGTCACGTGCAAAAGTACGTCAAACATCAAGCAGCAACAATGATACTTCAGAATTCAGAAGGAGTGGCAAGCTTTCCAATCACGGCCACCAACCAATCAAAATAACGAGATTTAGCTGCTGTTTAGGCATCTGTTGATTTTGGAGAGTAAATAAAGCAAAAGTGCAACAACAACAGCAACAGCAGATAAGTTTAGCTACTGTTTAGGCATCACATAGTGACAAGCTTACGAATGGATGTAATATGATAAGTCATCACTCATCACTACATTTTTCAGATAAGTTTGGACAGGAACAGCAGAAATATCACACCCACAAACAATTCATTTGGACAGCAAGCACTGGACTAAATTTGGACAGTAAAAATAACTAAATTCGGACAGCATTTCCTTTGTTTTTTGGACATCAAAACAACTGATTTTGACAGGAAACATAGCACAAATCAGGGTAAGCACAAATATCACATCCACAAACATAAGGTCTTATCATCATTGAACGACACGATTACAAACTTGCAATGACAATTCCAAGTCCATGTCAATTGACAAGTTGAACATAACACAAATGAGAGGTTCATCTCCAAGCTAGCAGTGACATTTCACAGTTCATGACTTGACAAGTTCCAACATAACACAAATGCAAAAGTAGCCTTCCCATGAGAAAGATCACTTTGACATTCATCTCCAAAATAGCAAGATCAACATCCACATGATGAACGTCTACAAGTAAGATAAGCAACATTCACATAAATAATGTTTGGTATCGTATGACAAGTGAAACATGTAGGAAGAATTGTTACCAATCGTTGATCTCCTCCACGATGGGTAACTTGATGGTCTCAACATCATCCTCTTCATTCTCATCCCTCGGCTACAAGTGTGGAAGTTAGACAAATGCTCACATCACATACAACAAGACCAAAATAGAAAGAAAAAAAGGTAAGGAAAATATAGCAAACATACCACCAGATTCAAGTCGACATGCGCACCCTTGATATAACTTGCACCACAAACTAATGCCTCCACCATAACCGGTTTTAATGAACTCCTATAGTCATCTAATACGACACAAGTTGACAAAGTAGTTCGAGGATGAGAAGTTGACAAGTTTATATCCAAAGTTCAATAGTACGAGTTGACATACCTAAAATCCTTCCGGTCGTGCTGAAGGTTGATTACGAAGACACGGAGGTAGCTGGGATAGTAAGGAACCTCCTGGCTATCTTGGCCATAATTGGGTACCTAGGAGCATTGTCTTTCCACCAACCAAGAAGATCAAGAGCCTTGTTGCGAGGAGCAACATCATCCTCTAAGTAGTTCCTCAACTCACTCTTTGATATTCTTGTTGAACGGGACGATAAGAAGGACTCGTACCCAGCTTGAACCGGGATACTAGGAATGTTTGTAGACGAAGATGAACCGTCTCCATTTCCAGCTCGCTTATCTTGGGCAACACATTTGTCATACAAGGTCTCCAACTCTTTCTCCACGATTTTGATCTCAGTCCTAGACCTCGTACTTCCTTTTCCATATAGTTCTCCAAAGGCCCACTCTATGTAATTCATCTTGTACCTGGGATCAAAGATGATAGCATTGGACTAAATTAGCAGGCATATGAGTAAAAACAACAAGCATTGGAGTAAAACAGCAACCATATGTGTAAAAACAGCAACCATTGGAGTAAAAACAGCAAGCATATGTACCGTGGATCAAAGATGGTTGCAATCACCATGGCATTGTTCTTTTCTTCCCAATATTTGTCAAACTTCTCCAACATTGATTCACCCATTTCCTTATAGTGGTCACTATCACTAGCCATTGCATGTTTGATTGCAATCTTGACGGACATAGTGTGCAACCACACACATGTAAGATAAGGTTTGGTTGCTTGTCCACAAATCTGTAGTTAGACATATGGAGCTCACACCCTTTAGGAGAGATTTAAGCACCTCTTTTTCGTTCTTGTAAACCCTCATGCACTCGGCTCGTATTGCCTTCCTTCCAATGGGTTTATAATTTGGATTCATGCACTTCATTAGAATGTTGAACCACTCATGTTCAACCATTCTAAATGAATACTCATGCACACATATCATCTTAGCAATAAGCTCCTTGACGATTCCTTGATTGTACTCAATAGAGGGGTGCATTGTTGGACCACTTGTTGGACCATTGCTTTTGCGCAATTCAAGAGTTGTTTGGATGGCATTCCTAGCCATCTTGGCCTTGTAACCTTCACATTTTAAATGATGCCTTCCAATAGTTGAGGTGCTGCCACCTTGTGAATATGCATACCTCTTTTTGGGACAATAATTACAAACAGCCTTCAACACCGTCTCTCCGGGATCCTCCTTCGATGGCTCCTTGACCTTGTGAAAATGGGCCCAAACATCTGATGACACCCATCCTGAAACTCTTGCATTACTTCAGAAAAGTGAGAAAGTCTTAGTGGGAGAAAAGTTTGCTGTTCAAACACTACATCTCCAGATCTCCTATCTAAGTCTCTACCACTGAATCATCTTACTTCGGCGAGGGTTATAGGTTACAGCCAGGTTACCTCTTCCTCTTCGTGGCGCTCGGCGAGGAACCAGGGAAGGCGGGACCGATGGCGTGCTGGCCTTGCTGCGTCCTCGACGTACACGTGCTCCTCCAGCTCGGACTCGGACGAGATGGCGCCGTCGGTGAAGGGGAGAGGCCGCGGGCGACGGCGCCGTCGCCTTAGTGTTAGGGTTAGGGATTGGAGAGGAGGCGGCGCTGCCTCTGTTTGTGAGGAGAGGGAGAAGGGAATCGATTGTGAGGAAGGGGGATTGAACGAGGGGAGGGGGGGTCGCTCGGTGTCTCTGTCTAGGCTGTTGCTGGGCCTTGCGCCATCGGTCCGCTCGGTCGACCCGGTTAAAGACCGGACCGGACCGAACTTTTTTCGGTCTGTATTTCTGGGCTCGGACCGACATGTTTTTCTATCGGGCCTGGACCGTACGGGCCGGTCCTGAACGGGCCACGAGCGGTCCGCAAAGCCCGCTCGTGCCGTCCAGCCTGAACTGTAAGGTGATGAAGGCCAGCCCGTGCAGAGAGGAGTACGTCAAGAATTACACCTGCACCAAGGTGGCGTTGGAAGCCGGCCTACACGGTTGGTGAAGCGGTATCTGTTGCTATATGTGTCGTTTATATTGCTTATTGTTATTATATATGCTATAAATATAGGAGTCATGCTGTCAAAATTTCGAATTTTTCAGTTTTTGGCCAATAAAAATTTGAATTCAAAAAATTTCGTTCGAAAATTGCTCGGGATTTCGTGGTAACCGTGGTAACCGCGTTTATCCATGCCCCTCGAAAAAAATGTCCCATTCGGTAACCAAAATCTTGATGGCAGGTGGGAACCATAGATCACAGGAAACAAATATTAGTTTAGTTGCACTCATATGATCAGGGGCATTGAGAGGCAACCTGACCTTGAAGATTGTATTTTGCTTCACCCAGCCCTTATGACTTCTCAATCAACCTTCCACAAGTCCTCTGCATCTGCCTCTCAATTTGGGATCCTGCAAGCCGAGGAGGAGAAGACAATGTTGGGTGGCCATGCATTAGAGTGAAGGCGGATTAGGGAGAGGCCAGAACAGCTGTATGGGAGGCAACATAAGACAGCAAAATCAAAACAAGGCGGACGGCTGTATGGGAGGTCATCTTCCCACCAAGGCGGACGGCAGTGAGTCGCCCACCGAACCGTAGGTCAGGGCCGGGGGCGGTCTGAGTGATGACGCACGAGCTGGGACGTCGCAGGCATGTCTGGGTGCTCCTCCGGTCGATGGTGATGGCGCGTTCCGCCTGGGGCTCCTCAAGGCGATGGATGTGACTGGATGCGCCGGTCGCCAGCTGACAGCGCTCGAGGAGGGCCGCCCTCCTCGAAGGAAAAGGCGAGGGCATGGGTTGCAGCCCTGCCTTGTACGGTGCGGCAGCGGCCCGCACTCCTCCCGAGCGTAGAGGAGACGAGGACCAAGGCGAGCTCGTGGCGGCAGGTGGCGGCGCTCATCCTCCTCCTCCATAAACGTCGCCACTGCCTCCACATCCTTCTCCGGTGGCGGCGGCCATCTAGGTTACTCGAAGGTGGGGGAACCGCTCGTTCCTGTGGGGGAGAGGTGAGAGAGAGAGTCGATCGATTAAGTATGGACAGAAAAAAAAAACGCGGGGTAAGAGAAAAACCGGTGAGGGGGACGCCATAGCGAGAGAAAATCGGTGGGGTGGGATCGCTGGGGGACTTCCTTCGTTCGATCGGTGGGAGGGGGATCGATGGGGGGAGTACCAGCGAACGAAGGACCTATGGACTCCCCATTTAGAGTAGAGACTAGTAAATATGCCCGTGCGTTGCTACGGCCGCTTTCTCAATTTTTCTCTTATCCTAGCTATGTAGTAGATCCAACTTTATTCGGCTAAAAGGAGATTTGATTGAACTTTTTTATGAGAATTTAGTCAAAGTCTAGTTTTCATTTGGGCCAAATAGTTCATTTAGGATTGTCGTTGTCTGGACCAGGAGGGGGCGTAGATCAGGAGGGGCACATGGAGGGTGCCTTTTCTTTGACTTTGAAGCATTTTTTTGGGCATTCAATTACTAATTCAAAGGATTTTCATACATTATATGAAGTAAGAGCACTTGTATACATATGAGGTTTTGTGTCCGAATTCAGTACGACGTTGTGGATCCGACCGTCGATGCCTAGTGACAAAGCAAATCACACCGACATGTTTGTTTATTTTATCCCGAGTTACTAAATGTTATGCAGAGTGGGAATGATATCCCTGCTACTTTCTTTTGCATGGTTCTCTCAATCTTTCAAGGAGAATTGATCTACATAGTACCAAAGAGATTATGCACAAATAAATAGACAATGATACAGTCCGTCTGATTATTAGAAGAATACCATTATTTAGATTTCTAATAACATGCTAGCATGCAAACAATTTGGAAGTATCTTCACTTATTTAAAGAAATATATTTAGATGGATTGGCCTTTAAGTTCAAAGAAGATTCTAAATTGAGCTGTTTGCTAAATACTGCTCTCCAAGTATATCGATCCTATAATAAGTTTTTGATAGGAAAATGCAGCAAGGAATTTATCCATACATCTATTTATTACATGTATTCCCTTGCTATTTGCTACGCCTAATTAGTACTTCAAATATGCAGATCACTGAATTATACAATCACACTCCAATATTTCATTACACTTAATCATTAATCTGATAAAATGTATTTTCTCCATGAAGAACACACCTCTAGAGGCAACAGAAATTTGCAGCTGACACGATAGGGTTAGGGGCATAGAAACTGGATCCAGTGGCGCATTGCGTATCCCCGCAGCGGTGCAACAGTGACTCGCCGCCGTCCATGACCTCCTCGGAACAACACAGTCGAACACCGGCAGCTGCGTGCCTGCGTCCTCCTTTATTTATGCAAGTGCCAGCCCACAATCCGCCGCATACTCCTTGAGATTAGAAGGACACAAATCCAGCCACACACAATCTCTCCCTCGACGTTAATTAGAAGTGATTCCTCTCTCCCTCGACGTGTTTCCTCTCTTGCCGGGCCAAGATCCTTCCTCTTCCCTCATTATCTCCTTAATTAGAAGACCATATATAGGTCTAGTAATAACCGGATTCACTGCTTACTTCCGCTTATTTATTCCCGAGATACCTCTTCATACCCTAGGAGGTAATCAACCAGCAGCCAGCTTCTGGTTGTGTGCATGTTTTTCATGTATATAAACTGGTGTACCTAGATATAAACAATCGAGGTGGGACAATTTCAAAACAATATTTGTTAGCTCAACTGGTCATAGCCTTCTTTTATCGGCAGGAGGAGGTGAGTTCGATCCCCACGTACTCGCACTTGTTTTTGCGTCCTTTCGCATAGTAGATGGGCCGGCTGAGATAGGCCACAGCTCAGGCGTGCTGAAAATTTGGACGAAAATCTCGATTGCCTTAGATGGGCCACAGCGTAGGCTCGCGCTGAGAATTCAAACGAAAAATCTGGATTGCCTGTGTGTTGGTGGACAGACGAAAATAGTAAACACGGACGAAAATTACGGTGGTAAGAAGCAAATATATAATATATAATATATATAATATATAATATATATATATTATATATATATATATATAGGTATAGATAGTACAAATGCCCGTGCGTTGCACTGGGCGGGAAAAAATCATAAAACATGCTTCGCGTGTCAATACGTGCCACTTTTTGTATACAACTTTGACAAATGTCAGAAATAAGGTTACCCTCACTCTCTATAAGGTGAATATGTCTTTGTGTTTCCCTGGTGGTGAATTAGGTTGGCCCGTTGGGGAATAAGTTTAATAGGATTCTTTGAGGTGCTAATTCTAAACATGGGATAAAAATGACGGATCAATTAACAATAGGATTCTTTGAGGCGCTAGTTCTAAACATGGGACATAAATCGTAGTCATCTAATCAGGTGATAACCCTGTCTTTAGATTATTATACTCATAATAAAAATATCATACCAGCGGTCCTTATTTTCATTTACTGACATCACGGCTTGGTATCGTAAAGCTACTGCTCTCGTCAAAAAGCTAATGCTACCATACATAGAAACATTGATGTCTTAAATCATTGTGGTAGGATATATCAATTTTGGTAATTACCTTTGTTTAATAAAGTAAGCTAGTTCACTAAAGTAGGTTTTTTACTATATCTATGTCATCCCTAAACATAGATTGAAATAAGGACGAGTGAGTTAATTAATGTCGATGCATGTGTTGCTAATGTCATGTTTTTCATGGATACAATTTAGGAAGCTGAAAATGATATTGAAGTAAGAGCACTACTATACGGATCACATTTTTTGTCTGACTTCAGTATAACACTGTAGATCAGATTGTAGATGCCTGATGAAAAGGCATACCACATCGACAGATTAATCATCATATTGTGATCATATAATAAAATGTTGAGCAAGCAACATTTTCAAAGTAATTTTACCTGGATACAATTGTCGTTGTTCCTCCATAGCATAAATATTTGAGTGTATAAAGTGGTTGCGAAGTTTCTACATACCACCTCGAACATGTCCATATTTAAGGACGTGAGGCATGACATAATTTTTCTGATCTCGAATAATAGCTTCATTGAGATCAATTAAAGACTCTATTGCCCTGACATATAAACGTCTGCGTTTTTGTGGTTATTATGCACTTTTATAAACCTGGATCAATATTTCTTTTCATTTTGTGTCCTAACCTATAGTTTTCACGTTTTAATAGCCAGTCAATATAATTTCGGGAGCATTCGCCAAAAAAAAGTTCGTGAGGAAACAGACAGAGCCAAAGTAATAGTTAGCCCAGCAACGTGTGCAGTCCTGGTGGAGCGGTGGAGCTAAGCACTATGCAAATCTATTTTTTTAAGTCTATCTTATCTCTACCTTATACTGGACGCAGCTCATCCGCAAGTTCCCCTTTCTCTCCACTCCAACAGTTGGCCGCCTCCCCGCACTACCTCCGTGCCTCCTGCAACCGCGCCGGGAGATGGTGGCCCGAGCTGCTTCAAGCAGGAAAGCCAGCTGCCGCCCCTCTTCCTCCACTCACTCGGCCTTTCCCTTCTCCTTCTTCTCTCTCTGTTTTCACCATGTACAACCGCAGCACCCCGCCCGTCGGCTTCGGCCACCTCTCCATCGGCCTCGTGCTCCTCCACCTCGATCCATCCGCCCCGCCGCCGGATCCACGCCGGAGCAGTCGGATCCGTGGCCTCCTGGCCCGCCTGTCGTCGGGAGGAGGACGATTGAGAGGAGCACCCTTTTTCTCCACTCCAGCAACCGGCCTCCCCGGGCTGCCTCCTCCAACCTTTCTCTTCTTCAGGGAAGGGGCGTCGCCAGGGAACACGGTCCGCAGCACCCCCGCGCTCGCCTTGGAGCTCGCCGCCTCCGGTCACCTCTCCGCCGGCCTTGTGCTTCTTTGCCTCGATCCGTCTGTCCGACCAGCCGCCGCCTCCTGCCTCGCCTGTCTTCGGGAGGAGGATGGTCGAGAGTAGCGGTCGTCGTCCGACGGCCGCGTGGATTGGCCGTCGAATTTGTCTGGATCCGGCTGCCCTCGACCGTCCCCGACCTCGTCTGCTCCTCCCCTCGCCGGATTTGACGCGCCGCCGATCAAATTTATTCAATTTTGTGGTCTTGCCATCTGCTTTTCTTTGATCGATTATTTGATCGCCCCTGCTCCACCTCGCCACGGCCCCTGCTTCACCTCGTCCCGTGGTCTGCTTCAGTTCACCACGCAGCAGAAGCTTCTCCGCCGCCAGCAAGGACGCCGCCCCTCACTCGAGCGGCGAGGCATTCTCCATCCTCCCGCGCTAGGAATGGCGGCCGCCTTCTCATCCTCCTCGCCCCTGCTCCACCTCGCCTTCACCTCGCCGTGTGGTCGCCTCTGCCCCTTCTCCACCTCGCAGCGCGGAGAGAGCTGAGCTGCGGGCGCGTCTGGTCTCTAGATAAGAAGAAGCTAACTGCGGGAAGGGGTGATACTGTAAAAGTGAAACGTTTTTCAACTAAACAAAGGACTGCGGGTTGATTTCTAAGAAACAGAGGGATTGTTTTGCAAAAAGACACGACGACGTACGGCAGAAGCAGTAGCTGCTTTATTATTAGGGAGGAAAGATAAATCGGTCCGCTCTCTTCGTCCATGCAGGCAGCCATTCCTTCTTTTAATCCACCAAATTTATTCGCTCTCCGCTCTCTTCGTCCATGCAGGCAGCTATATAGAGTTCATTCCTTCTTTTAATCCGCCAATTTTATTCGCTCTATTAATTCCTTTCCTTCCTGAGGAAGAACCAATTTTATTCGCTCTATTAATTTCTTTCCTTCTTAAGGCGCAGCGAATTTTATTCTTTCTTTCAATTCCTTTCCTTCCCCTAGGTAGAGTGAAGTTTATTCCTTCTTTTCATTCCTTTCCTTTCTGCTCATATTTTGATTCCCAATCCAGCTTCACTAGTAGAAAAACCCCTTATAGGATTTTCCTATCTGCAGCGTCTCGGTAAAGCTGAACGCTACAACTTTATTTCCAAATTACCAGCAGCGTCCGAGCCGACTGTGAACGCCGCAGACAAATGAAGACTAGCAGCGTTTGAAACCAACAAACGCTGCTAGTGTTGGGCATCATGCTAGCGTACCAGCCATAAACTTCTAGCAGCGTCCGAGTAAACCAAACGTCGCAGGTAGTTACAGTATTGGCATCGTTCGTTTGGTCACCGTACGCTGCTAAGGTTATTTTGTGTGAATGATATGTTTAATTTATATTTATATTTAGAAAACCTTTTTACATGAAGTTGTTGTGTTCTAATTTGTAGTACACAGTAAATTATCTGTTCATAAAAGTTCGAAGGCAAAAGAAATAACACCAGCAGCGTTTAAGTATAGTAAACGCAGCTAGTATACCCATTAGCAGCGTTCATATACTACGAGACGCTGCTAAACATCTTATTATACTTATTATAATGTGAGTGACCTTTTTATTTAAGAGCAAGCTCAAATAAATTCATAATTAGATATGTAAATGTTAAATGGTGCACATTATTTCTATACAATTTATATATATATAGCTAGCTTGCATGTGTCGATCAAATTAGCCAACCAATATCACCGGACAACTCCGTGTTTGGCTCCCCTGCGAAACTTTCATAATTTTTTGGGTATTTTTCAAATATTATGTTAATAAACTGTTAAGTATATAGTAAAATTATTTGTTCATATAAATTGGAAGGCAAAAGACAAATGGTTGTGCTCAAAATCCTAAAATAATGAAACAACATCAGCAGCATTTAGCGCAACAAAAACGCAGCTAGTCCATTCATTAGCAGCGTTTGCGTACATTCAACGCTGCTAAGGGTTATTATGCAATACCCTTTCTTAAATAGCTTACAACCTTTCATACTTATTATATTTTTTAACACACCAAGAAAAATATAACTATGCTTTCCAGGGAAAAAAACCTAAAACTATATTAGCTGCGTTTGACAAAAGGGGTAAACGCTGCTAGAACGAATATTAGCAGCATTTGGGTATAACGGAACGCTGCTAAGGTAAATTATGCAAATTTCCTACAATTAGCATAGCAACCTATTATAATTCCAAAATTTTGATATATAACTAGGAATGGTGTACATTACATGCATCAAAAATTATGTCACAAAGAAAACAACACCCGCCCCCCTACGCCCTTTCCAATCGATCCACTTGATATATATAGAGATCCTGTCGGGCCGGGTCGAAATAATTAAGCAATGTATGAAAACTTATGCTTGACACTTCGAAATTTTTACCACACATTGAACTGGTTAGATATTGACAACATGGAAGGTTTTATTTTGTTTCATTAGTGTATGAAAAAATTCTGACCACTAATTTCTATTAAATTAATACTAGCAGCGTTTCGAGCAACAGGAAACGCTGCTAGATCTTACATTAGCAGCGTTTACATGTGTTGAACGCTGCTAACATGAAATATGCAAATTCCATACAAAAGCTTAGCAACTTTTTATAAATACTAACATTAGGAATGGTGTACATTACAGTCATTAAAAAATTGTGCTTCTAAACACACAAAAAAACATAACTAAACTTCTAAGGAAACCCTAAAACTCTACTTGCAGTGTTTGTTTGTGTCGAACTCTGCTAGTATTGCACATATATGAATCGACCCGAGTGTTCTGTGGAAACTTCCCCTTTCCCGCTCGCTAGTCTCTCGCTCTCGTTGTCGCCCCCGGTCGAGATCCACCGCAGACCGTCGCCGGTGGTGGAGCCCCGTCCCTCCGCCGCAGACCGTCGCGCCCGGACGAGCGCCGGCCTTTCATCCGCCGCCTGCGCGCGGTTGCCTCCCCTCGAGCCCGGCCCGTCCCCCTCCACCACCTCCGGTCGCCTCCGGCGTGAAACCAACGGTTTCACATCCGCCGGCCGTCGCCTTTCTCCTCTCCGCCTAGTGGCGGACCTAGAATCGTAGGTTTGGGGTAGTGAGAATAGTATGAAAATAGCATCAACTTGATGGATATTTAGTGTTAAGTATATAGTAATATTTATTTTACAACTTTGGATCTGTTGATGTATTGTTTTGATGATTGTAAACATACACATCAGTGCCAATGTTTTGGCGAACTATTGATTCGTCAACGTATCACCAAATTTCTGGCACTCAATTTATTCAAAAATTAGCAAAGGTTATGCTGAATTTTTAATTGAATATTACTGTTTTTATAAATATTATTTACATTTTGTAGAAATGTCTTCACAAGAGTTCGACGCTGACTCTTTTTCCGAGAGCACGCATTCGGGCAACGAATCCTTAGAACCACCGTCCCAAGTTCCCGAACCCGACACACACGACAATTCCTCAGACCGTCCGTCGAGTGACGACTCGGAATATGGAACAAGTGTGGCCGAAGCCGTGAGCGAGGAAGACGAACCAGGGACTACCCATGTGGACCAGCCAGCCACTGGCGAGCCGAAGAGGCAACGCAAGCCTAGGCACCCAAACCAGCTCGGCAAAGAGAGGATCGTTGTGACTCGTATAGACCCGTTCAAGGGTACTCCTCTAAGTCCGAAGAAGGCCGAACGATGGTATAGCAATCAACTAGGTTGCATCCTTCGTGAGACGGTCAACATCAATGACTACAAATTGAGGGGCAAAGTTAACAAGGATAAGAGCAAACTCCTCTTAGAGAAGCTGCACAAACGATACAAGTTCCTGGACGAGGACCCTGATGGAAAGAAACTCGTCAATCACACAGCAATTTCCAAGTGGCCTAAACTATTGAGAGGCTAGAAGGCCAAAGTCAAAGCAAAACACGTCAAGCACAAAAAAGAGTTTGAAGATATACATAGGATGTGGCCTACGATCTCCCGGTCTGACTGGGAGACCTTCAAGGAGAAAAACATCAATGACCCTAAGGCCAAGAAAATATACATTGACTTCGGGCATATCTTCAATATTTTCCACCTAAAGCACCTGGATGAAACCAACATAGTCAGGCTATGGGCGCTTCACCTGGCCCGTAAGGTCAAGGACGATGGGATGACTAAGATCGCAGTGGGGGACCCTTGCTTCATGGACGAGCGCAACCTTCTAACCGAAGTGGACCGGAACACAATTATCAAGTTCCTTGGCAAATTCTTCGTTGATAATAAGAACGCAGACCACCACCTAGTGCCCTTCCATATGAGGTAAGTGTTCTCGGCCCCCGGTAATCTGAATAAATTTCGGTATATTTCTATTATCCCTCCATCGTACGAAGGCTGACGATAACTTGTGTGTTGTACTATTTGCGCAGCGACTTCCACTGGATCCTCATTGTTCTATCCCCAAAGACCGCCTATTCGTTTTTCTTGGATTCGAATAGAAAAGTGAAAAGAAACTACAACAAAGTGAAGAGTGTTTTAGATGAAGCTCTAAACATTTACATTGGGTTGAAAGGATATTTTAAGAAAGGGTGTAAAAAGGCAGACAGCGAAGGCATTGTGCGTTTCGGCCACAACACATCCTTTTGTTGCATTCAACAGCCTGAAGGCGCAAGGACCTCCCCTTGGTACATCATGTACCACATGAATGATTTCACAGGGCAATATACAAGCTTCCAACAGAAGGATGACGTCACCAAGTGGGGGGGGGGGGGGGGTGAAGCCCTTGCCACTCTCGCACCTACTAACGACTCTAGAGTCGACTTCAGAGGGATCCAAGAGACACTAGTCCAAGTCATCAACAAAGACGTCCGTTGTGAGACAGGGATCTTCTACGGCGGTGGCGTAACAACCCTTCAGGAGTACCGTCGTTGCTACATGCCATCGCAGAATCAGTGAACACATGATGTTGTGTTTAAAAACAATTTTTAGTTTTTAAAACGTTGTTCGTAACTTGACCGTGTGCCTTTCGTGTAGCTGGACTTACCGTACCTTTCGTGTGATTGCTACATTTAAATCTTTAAGATGCATATGCTGGAGGTTGCTATATATGTTTGATACGAATGATGGATCGAAGCTGATCTTTGCTCTTTAATTAATTACTTTATTTATTTAATGTTTTCTTTTAATATGATATACAACCTCTGTAAACAAATATAAGGCGTTTTAAAATGCCTTATATTTGTTTACAGAGGGAGTATGTAACAAAAAATGTGCAAATGCTGCCACGGTGGCAAATGCTGCCGTGGCACAAAATTCGTGGCCCCACAAACACTAGCAGCGTGCGGTAGGAATTACATGCAGCCAACAAGCTAAATACTTGCCGCGTTCGTATGTAACGAACGCTGCAAGTGTTGAGGTAAAGGCAGCGTTCCATGTGGAACGCTGCTCGTGTGTCCATCACCAGCAGCGTTTGGCTGAGGCGCTGCTGGTATCCTATAACTAGCCGCGTCATAGTAGCAGCGTTCCAGCTGGACGCTGCTATAAGGCTCATCGGAACACTGCTTAAGAGGGGGTCCTGTACTAGTGTTATTGAGTTGATTGATACCTAGATAACCTAAAGACGTATATAAATTGGTGAGGTTGCACGTAAGGGGGCGATGTGGTACTATTCAATAGACGGACCGACCATTCAAAATCTACACAAGCCGATCTAACTCAGCTGGCGACCGGTGGAGGTACTTGATGGGAGGTCGCAAGTTGAATTCCTCAGACCAACAAATATTTTTGCCTCCCCTTCTCGGACTGCTGTTGGGCCGCCTGACACGACTTAGATGGGCCGGCTTCGTTGAGCCACGGGCGAGGCGTTAAAATCGACAAAAAATCAGGTGAGGCCCAAGACGGACGGACGGAAAATTAGTACCACCTCGGATAGTAAAAAATCACAAAAAATAAAAAATAATAATATGGATGAACGGATAAAAAAATCGGAGAAACGCACATTGCTTTATTAGTAGGTATAGATACTACTGGAAGACCAAATCCCCCTAGATCAAACAAAACAATAGATAAACAAGAAAAGAAAAATGGACAACAAAAAAGACAAGCAACTCCCCCCTCTTGAGTCACGGGATTAAATGGTGACCACTTCCCCTTCTCGTGTAAAATTTGCAGCCCAACGGAAAGAAAGAAAAAACAAACAACAAAAAGGGCCCCCCAGACCTGCCCATCCCACCACGCAGACCCCCTGGCCCACAACCAAAAAAGGCCCAAACAAACCAAAGACACAGAAAAAAAAAGAGAACCAGGCTGGACGCACGCCTTAAACAGGCCGAACCGCTAAAAAAAACCAGCTGCACGAATCTTCAAGCAACGAACAATCCAACGGCTGATGTGTCGACTGAGACTTCGCTAAATCTCAGTCCACTGAGATTTGGAATGCCCGTAAAAAAAACAGAGCGGTAACCGACCGTGCTAGCGACTGCAACCAGCACAAACCCTGCATGCATGCAATGAAATCATCGCCGATGTCATCAGTTAATTACGGGATGCTAACTTTTATTTGTTTCTCATCCTCTTTGTCAAATTAGTACTCCCCCTTTGGCGCGCGGCCGGGACGCAGCGACCGTGGCTGATCGGGGAGCATGCATGAGCATCGTGGAGTAACATGCATAAATTAATAGTTTATGCATGTGCAAGTTCCCATGTATGCATGATTAACAATTAACAAGTCCGTTAACAGGGGCCGGGGAGCTAGCAAAGCATTCACGGATTTAGCTGAGTTATGTGTCAGCACGGCGCTGCACTAAAATAACTAAATAAGCTTCATCCTGTGTTCTCAGCCTCTCAGGTGTGCGATTAAGCTGAGTAGGTTGGATTAAAATACCGGCTAATCTGCGCATCCAGTCTTTATATTCTCTTCGTCCTGCAGCTAGCTAGCTAGGGTGACGGTGGTGGTGGTGGTGTGGCCTTTACAGGCAGGCCCGTCAACGAGGGGGACAAAGTGGCCGACCGCACAGGCCCCCGATTGAAGAAAAAACCCGGAGGTAAACTGCCTGCGCGCCACCGGCTACAGCCTGAGCCCTAGGGCTGTGACCCTCCCCCAGTCCCCTGCCCGCGCACGCGCACGCCGCCCTAGGGCCATTGGTCTCAAGTGGGTGTTCAAGATAAAGAAGGACGAGCACGGAGTTGTCGTCAAACACAAGGCCCGGCTCATCGCAAAAGGATACATACAATGTACATGGGTGGACTTCGAGGATGTTTTCACGCCGGTGGCAAGGCTCGAGTCCGTGCAGCTGATCCTTTCCCTAGCGGCGCATCGGGGTTGGGAGGTCAAGTCAGCGTTCCTCAACGGCGACCTTGAGGAGGAGGTTTACGTCTCCCAGCCGCCGGGCTTCGTCACCGACCATCACGAGCATGGCGTGTACAGGCTACACAAGGCCCTGTACGGGCTCCGACAAGCACCGAGGGCGTGGAACGCCAAGCTGGACGCGAGCTTGGCATCGCTTGGCTTCACGCGCAGAGCCTCAGAGCACGGCGCGTATGCACGAGGGACCAGGGACGCACTGCTCATCGTTGGCATCTACATTGACGACCTCGTCATCACCGGAGCTGAGCAACACGAGGTGCACCGCTTCAAGGAGGAGATGAAAATGCTCTTCAGCATGAGCGACCTCGACCTACTCCAGTTGTTAAGATAAGTCGCTAGCTATCCCACTAGAATTCTCTAGTGAAGTTGAGCTGTAAAGAGAAGTACAAACGTGTATCAACTAGTACATGAGCTGTGAGGTAAGTAGTGAGGTCAGCTTAATAGGTCGGTTTGTATTGTGCTATAAAAGGACTTACCCCTTGGGTTGTAGCAAGGCAATCTATGCCTAGTAATAAAGTACGGAGCGTTTCTGCCCGTTCGTCGTCATATGTTTTTAAAAAAAAAATCCTGATTTTTTCTTTAAGTAACTTTTGGTCCAACATTAAGTGTCCTTTCTCTGTTGGGCTTAGGCCCAACTGCGGCAGCCGCTATCTTGTGATCCTGGACGCCGGTTAGTATTCCGCGTTCAGATGCGGTAGGCCCGGTTCGCTCTGTTTTCAGCCCGTTAGGTCCCTGGCTTTTATTATTTACACAGAATATGTTAAACATGATTATTCTATAACTTTGCAACCGTAACTCGGATTAAAATAATTTGTATATGTAATTTGATCAGAAAAATGCGTAGTTTCCAACCGTGCTATTATTTGTTCCTGTTAACCACTTTAAAATTCTGTTCAGGGCATAAACTTAATTAACCTAATTAATTGCTATGGTGTATTTTGAGAAATGCTAACACACAATATAATTTTTATATCATCTTTATATATATGAAATATGTTACGAGGGCCTATATGGATCGAAGGGAGTATGAATGATCGATTTCAATGGGCATATAGGAGTAATAAAAAAAGGAGAGAATAAATGGCGTGATCAGTCGGGATAAAAAAAGAACAGGAGATTCAAAAAAAATATGAAGGAGAGAATAACACAAAGGAATTGGTATTAATACCAAGGGCGTGGCATGCATGCAATGCAATAATAAAAAGAAATTAATACCCAGGGACGTGGGAGGGGCACGCATATATGCATTGCTGCGCAGTGTGCGACCGTTATGTACAACAAAAATAAGAGCGTCGAGTTGTATGCAACGAATTAGGGTCGTTTCGCTCAGACGTAGACAAAAATTTTATTAATCTTCAAGCGTATGCAGAGATGGTCTAAAACACATTTAATAGAATCCTTTTATTGAGATCAGAATCATCGTACAAAAACCGTACCAAAAGTATTGTATGTGTACCATGCTTCTTAACGTACTACTGATATGAATTTCTGCTAGACCTCAGTGTGCGCCTCTCTGCCGTGGCCGGGCACAATTCGGATGTTGTTGGGCCGTGCTGACGGATATTTCAGTGGACACGTCAATTATCTCTCCCATTGCAACGCACGGGCATATGTGCTAGTAGAAATAAAAGGCTTCAAGCCTCCACTACTGTGTACGAGTGAGTTAGCACATTGCATATGAGTGCAATTGTTCGTGAGTGAACACACTACTCCCTTTGTCTGTACTAGCACGAAGAGCAGCACTTGCTCTACCTGTGCTCCATCAACCCAGGGAGAGGATGAGAGCTAGCTAGCCAGTAGTTTGGGGTAACAGGCGGTCCCTTGGCATCGATGCAGCTTAGCAGCCGGGGCGCAGACGACACGGTCGGGTCAAATCACCCCCTGCTCCTCTCCCCCAGGACACGACAGGGCTGAGCTGCCTCCTTTAGCCAACAGTGCCGTGCTAATCAGCCAGAGCTAGCTGCATAGTTAGCTGCCAATGACATTAACTCCAAATCGATCGACCGGTCCCTAGCTAGCTAGCCAAGCCTTAAGGCTTAAGCATCCCCCTCCCTTCTCCTGTAACGTAACCACCGCCACTGGTACTGACCCATCGTGTCGTGCATGGTCCCTCGGAGCCACCAGGAGGCCACTGTCCACTGGTACGCTAGCTCGATCGCCTCGCCGGTTGGTGGCTGGCCGGCCGGGAGTGGGGAAGGGATAGATCTGCGCCCCGCTTGTTTGGGTAATTTAATCACCAGTTGATGTCATGCGCGCGCGGTTGCCTCTTGCAGGAGAACGGACGGGCGGACGTCCTCGCTCGCTCGGGACGCTGCGTCATGGCGGTCGGTCGGTAGGTCGCGTGGTGCCGCTGCAATGCCATTTATCATCCGAGCGACCGACCGCCCATCCCCCGGTCGGTACGTCGCGCGCGTACATGCATGCATGGTCCTCCTGCGCCCGCATGCCTCCCGTAGCGTCGTTGAGCTGTTCGCGCGCGTACATGCATGCATGGTCCTACAGGCAGGCCAGGACGCCGCGCGCACGCCCATTGCTGGCAGCCACCAATCTAATCTAGCTGGTCGCGCACCGCGCTGGGCATCTCCAATTCTCCATGCATGCTCCGTCCACGGGCGCGCGCATCGGTCGCGTGCATACGCATGGCTAGGCAGTGCCAGTGATGAGGTGGCGTGCGTCGATCGAGGGACGGCATGGGCATTGCTACCTTGCTCGCTCCCGACAGAGATGGCCGGTCGATCTAACTCCAAAACACACGCACGAGTACTTTGCATGCATGCAATGCATGTGCATCACTGAATTGGCTGCCAGCTTAGCCACGTTCGATGTACACGCCAACTCTCGTAACATGCATCATGCCATGCTCCAAGTCCAACCCAGCACATAGTACTGCCGCAAACAAGCTACCAGTATCTCCAGTAGTACGCAGCATTCAAGTGCTAGCTAGCTAGCTTAATTAGCTAGTTCTAATTAAAGTGCAAAGTCGCCCCAGATTAGTTTGTACAGAGATCATCATTGCAGTCACCATGTGGGTACGTACGGTCGCAGCACCAAAGATGGTACGTACACTCCCTACGTGCTTTACCGGCCGGTTAGGCTGCCAATGGGCCGATTAATTATTCGAGGGCTGGAGTCCTTTGTCGCGCTGCCGGGACGCAGCGACCGTGGCTGATCGGGGAGCATGCATGAGCATCGTGGAGGAGCATGCATAAACCTGGAGCAAGTAGCAATTAACAATTAACAGTTTATGCATGTGCAAGTTCCCATGCATGCATGATTAACAATTAACAAGTCCGTTACCAGGGGCCGGGGAGCTAGCAAAGCATTCACGGATTTAGCTGAGTTCAGTGCCAGCACGGCGCAACCTCTCATGTGTGCGATTAAGCTGAGTAGGTTGGATTAAAATACCGGCTAATCTGCTCATCCAGCCTTTATATTCTCTTTGTCCTGCAGCTGGATGGTGGTGGTGGTGGTGGTGTGGCCTTTTTACAGGCAGTGTGGAGTACTCTGACTATTCCTCCACGATCAGAGCAAAGGTACTCGCACTTTGAGCTCCTCTCATGTGGTGCTGACTGCAAAGGTTGTGGTTAATCAGATGCTCCTATGTTTGTTTGGTTAGTCTCGTATATATATATATAGCTACTTGCAGTTACAGGTCGATCAGCTGGTGCGTACTTTTTCGATTCCAAGGTTTTTTAAAAAAAAACACTGGCATGTGTACGTACTCGCAAGTGGGGAAGCACGTGAAGACATGAGCATAATTAGGCCATGGCAACTTGTTTCTAGTCCGGTCCCCGCCGGGAGCTCGCCTACGTACCCGAGTCACGCACGATGGCAAGCAGGCAGCGGATACTGCGTACAGATCATGTTGGAATTGTGTCGAATATTTATACAAAGTAG
The DNA here is from genome assembly GCA_039707655.1 of Elymus sibiricus. NCBI lineage: Eukaryota > Viridiplantae > Streptophyta > Magnoliopsida > Poales > Poaceae > Elymus > Elymus sibiricus. The sequence continues at coordinate 36,905,862 of CM077674.1, forward strand.
GTTATAGTTGGACTTGGATTTAAACCATGTGTAGATAGGGTACGGAGACGTGTTTGAGTAGGACACTTGTATCCTAGGCCTCTTATATATTGTGGGGGGTATACACACGATGTAACCTATACCTACATAATGGCACAGGCACGCAGGGGAGCCGGCGGCGTGTGCCGGCGCCCGGGCGGCCGGGTGCGGTATTGTAGCGGTGTCCTGGGGAGGAGCGCCCATAGTCAGGCCCTGATGATGTAGCCATATCGGTAAACCTCGTTAACAAATCTATGTGTCGTGCCTCGTGTGATTGCTTGGTCCTCGGATGATCGACTATGCGCCTCGGATTATTCTAACAAGTGGTATCATGTGCTAGGTTGTTTGGAGGCCATGGATCGTTGTTCTAGAGGAAGCAGCGAAAAGATTCATTGAAATTGATCATGCAGTAGTCCGTCGTATGAATCGGCGGCTGCGAGGAAGATTGATGGTCGGCGTGGTTCTATTTGCGTTTCTGGAAGCAATCAAAGGCAGCAGGCGGCGTCATCAGCGGTGTGCAGCGACTCGAGGCAGTCTCGGCAAGATGCGATGGGCAGCGGTGAAGGCAGGGAGCAGGCAACCCTAGTCAGCGTGTGGGGCGAGCGAACAACAGCGGATTACAGGACTCTCGGCTCTTCTCCTTTCTTCACTGTTGGAGAGCAGCGAAAAGGAAAGCGACTCGGGCCCGGCCCGAACCTGCATCTTCACCGCCGGCACTGCCGGTTGGGGAAGAGATAGGGGAGGCGCGCGGAGCTCCGGTGTATATAGTAGCTCTAGCTTTAGTATTTCCTTAGAGGAGTTTGGCGATATGCCGGTGTTTGGCATCATGCCGATGGGGATTCTGTCGCCGACGCACCCGAGCCGCTTGCGGTGGCTTCTGGAGGTGATCCTGCTGACGGTGGTAGTTGGCTTGCTGCTGCTCGGATTGAAGTCGGAGTCCCCGAAAATAAGCTCGATGGTTGCCCTGATATGGCGCACGACCTCGGCGCTGTCTCCTGTTTGGGAAGCTGCCGTGGTGGCGGCGAAGAAGCAGCGGACGGCTGGTGTTTTCAAGTTGCAGATGGTGATGAGGATCATCAGCAATAGCAGTCCTTGAGAAGCTACGCCGCCCATTGCTGTGGTCGTGAGGCGGTCTTCTCTGGAAGCTACGACGCCCGCAACAATGGTTGATGGGCGGTCTTCTTTGGCGAGCTGTTGCCTCTTATGGCCGAAGGGCGGCCCTTCTTCCTCTCGGCCTTTTGGGCCAGATGGGAGGCAGTGGTTCTTCCTCCCGAGTTCTATGGCGAGGTGCCATGGTGGCTTCGTAGTCCCAAGTGGTGTCGTCCCCGGCGACGGGGATGCAGTGCTCGTGCGGGAGATTCTAGGGACCCGGTTGCGATTTTCATCAGTCCGTTGGGATCTTCTTTGCAAAAGTCAGGGACCTGCTTGTAATTTTCTGTTGTCTTTGGGTCATGGTGTATGATGCCTTGTACTTCAGTTCACTATTAAATAAAGCAGCGGGGTCCTTCGAGCCCCTCTCCTTGTTAAAAAAAAGGCAGATCGGATAAGTCAGGGACCTGCTTGTAATTTTCTGTTGTCTTTGGGTCGTGGTGTATGCTGCCTTGTACTTCAGTTTACTATTAAATAAAGCAGCGGGGTCCTTCGAGACCCCTCTCCTCGTTAAAAAAAAAACAACGACAGATCAGATCGATCCGATTTGAGGCAGCGTGCAAGCGGCGCGTCGCACGCGGGTAGAGCTAGGGCAGCCAGAGGGGAGCTCCTATTCAGCGCTTCAGGCGCTAGGGAAGCTCCCTGGCGCCCACGCGCCAACGCTGGTGCGCCGGCCCATGTACATGGCGAGCGCTCGATCGCATTCCTGGTTGGCTTGATCGCATTTAACGGGCGCGGTTGACAGTTGACCAGTCAACCATTGACTTATGAAAAAAAAAATCACAAAAAACGAAAAAGATAGTGAATCCAAAAATGTTCATGGATTTTGACAAAAAGTTCACGAATTTGAAAAAAAGTTCGTCGAATTTGAAAAAAGTTCATCTATTTGAAAAAAGTTCATCAAATTTGAATTTTTTTTTATCAAATTTGAAAAAAAGTACATCGAATTTGAAAAAAGTTCATCGAATTTGAAAAAAGTTCATCAATTTTGAGAAAAAATGTTCATCGATTTTGAAGAAAAAGTTTATGAATTTAAAAAAAGTTCATCGAACCAGAAAAAAGAAAAAAAGGAAAACGGAAAAATAAAAAAGGGAAAAGGAAAAAGAAAAGAAGAAAGAAGAAAAGAAGGAAAAAGATTCAAGTAACCACTTCGGGTTTGGTGGCGTTGTGGTTACTGCATCTTACGATGATACAGGAGGTCGCAGGTTCGATTCACTCCACGAGCTGTTTTTGGCGGATTAAAAACAGAAAAAAAAAAAAGCTAGATGGATCGGCCGAGGGGGTGTGTGCGCCCGTTTGCAAAATACACAGTAACGGACGCCTGAAGTGCCAAATAGGAAATGCCCAGCCAGAGGCTCTAGGCCGTAGTGCAGCGCACGGCTGGCCCAGGTGGGGCTGGCTTGTGTGAGGCCGAGGAAGGCCCATGGCCTATGACGAGCTGAAGGCCGTATGCGTCTGCGAGGCTGGAGGCTGATATGCAAGCTGGGTATGTGCGCCGTCCCAAGATAGTGTCACGGATGGCCATGTCAATCGTGAGGTTGCTGGATAAACAAAGGGAGCAAAAGAGCACTAGTCTGGAAAGCTAGGACGTGTTGCGGATTCTGGACTTCGAGTGTACTAATTAATTGTTTGATCTGTTGCTGCACGTACGGGCTACAGGAACTACATCTTGGTTTGCAGTTTTGTTTTGCACAACGTTTGTGTAAGGTTGGTGGCTGCTTGGGGCTGAGCCACGGAAAGCAAGCGGGCAGGAGGACGCAGGCACGAGATTTGTTGTGGGAAAAAGGTCTACACGTACACACAAGTACTAGCAAATGGAGAGAAGAAAAAATATGCAGAAGAAGAAAAAATATGCAGAAGATATCCATTGGGGTGAAGCTAGCATGGAGGTTTTTTCTGGTGGCTAGAGTTGCTGGGAGCGCTTGGAGTGTGCCGTGCGGGGGTTGAGTGGTGTGGGTTCGCGACCCTGGAGACTTGACCAGAACAGCAGAGGCTCGACGCGGTGATAGCGGCGAGGCGTGCGGTAAAGCACGGGACACGGCGACAGACCAAGACACTGGTGGTCAGGCTAAGTGTGGAGATGGTGCTGAAGCGGTGTTGGCAAGTACCAGGTTTAAGTCGGTGACTAGATCTATCGAATTTGACGCGTCAGATGGATGAGAGTTGACCATGGGGAGTCTGTGAAAGTGGCAGAAAGTCTGAATGTCAAAGCTTGAAGAGGACATGGCCGTATATTTTTGTGGTGTTCAGTGCACATGGTAAAGTGCGGGTGACAAATGCAGAAGGAGGTGAAGTACTATAGCTGTGGGACATGTAAAAGACTATTTGGAAAAAAAGGATGAACCAACTGCGAATTTGACTCAGGGTGACACAAGGTAACGGTGAAATTCCTTCAAGTTTTAGGCAGGCGGTCAAGAAAAGAGCTAAGATGTTGAGTTTGGGTAACTCTTATATGTGGCGTCCAATACGCGAGTTGTTCAGTTCACGCATACAGTGATCGGTGTGTGACGGCGTTGACTGGATACTCCAGAAGTTGGGAGCGCAAACTAGAGTAAAGAGTAACTTCATTTTGCTCGAGTGTTGACTGTGATCAAGAAAAGAAAGAACTACAGTTGCAGATGGAGTCACATGGAGTCTGGGAGTAGCAGCGGTACTCATGGTATAATTTGAAGTCTAATGTACATGGAGGTTCGACGCATGAATGAATCCAATATAGTGGAGAATATTCGCCAAGATGGAGTTTGTTGAAATTGTGTCGAATATTTGTACAAGGTAGGTTACAGTTGGATATGGATTCAAACTGTGTGTAGATATGGTATGGAGACGTGTTCAACTAGGACACTTATATCCTAGACCTCTTATATATTCTGTGGGGTAGACACACGATGTAATCTATGCCAATATAATAGCTCAGACCCGCAGAGGAGTCGGCCGGGTGCGGTATTGTAGCGGTGTCATAGGGAGGAACGCCCATAGTCAGGCCCCGGGAATGTAGCCATATCGGTGAATCTCGTTAACAATTTTTTTTGTCGTGCCTCGTGTGCTTGCTTGGTCCTGGGATGATCGAGTATGCGCCTCAGATTATTCTAACAGATCAAAGCACAGTAAAGGCTTGCATCCACGGATCGGAGCTGAGCTTGGATCGAGCACTTCAAAGTCACGGGAAACGGAGCTGCTGTCACACACAGTGATCAGTTCCTTTCTTCGTTCGTGCTTCAGAAACAAAAGCGCGCACCTGCTTTCTCAATCCCCATCCATCTGGGTTTGTGCTGTCACGACTGGCCCACACAAGAAGGAACATAAAATACAGATAAATTATACTCCATCCGTCTTATAATATATGATGTTATTACATCCAATATGTGTATTAAATGTAATAACATCTTATATTATGAGACGGAGGGAGTACTATGTGTAGTATAAATAACATTTAAGCTAAAATTTGAACTACTATGGAAATCACAAGTTCACTTTTTTTCCCGGTACGGTGTGTAAATGGCATTAGCATTTGAAATTTCATGATAGGTTATAGATATATTCTGTGGATGCCTTTCTCGGTTCCTACTATTGATCTTCAAAATTTCACGCGCTCTAATTGATTTCACCTTTTCCACCCAGAGAGGAGCACACCAGGTAGTTCCGGATGGTAGATCAGGCCCAACTTTGTTACCTGATATATATAGTATATATACTCCAGTATTGGTCGCCCTAAGAGCATCTCCAATAGCTGACCTATTTTAGGTACGAAAAGTGGGTGTTATAAAAAAATTGGGCATGAAAAGTGCTTTTTGGGGTATGACAAAGTGCCGTCTCCAACAGCTGCCCTATAATAGGGCACCCAGATCAGCAAAACCACATTTTTTTAAATGAGCATTCAAACTACTTCGACCATATTTCATACTTCAGAACTACTTCGACCAAAGTTTAAACATGCAAATTAGCATAGGATACAATCTGAACGATTAACAAACGAATTTGACACAACTACACACCAAATTAGCATAGGATACAACAGGAGCTATAGATGAATTCCAACAGGAGCTAGCATGTTCTAATTGAGCACTTTATAGATGAATTCCAACAGGAGCTATAGATGAATTCCAACAGGAGCTAGCATGTTCTAATTGAGCACTTTATAGATGAATTCCAACAGGAGCTATAGATGAATTCCAACAGAAGCTTCATTCGCAAAAAAAAAAAAAAGAATTCCAACAGAAGCTAGCAACTTCAGAAATTGGAACGATGCACTTGCACTGGACATGTTCAGAAAAGAAGCTGCCGCTGCTAGCTGCTGCCGCCGTTGCTCGCTGCCGCCGCCGTTGCTGGCTGCCCCTGCTAGCTGCTGCCGTTGCTGCGCGCGCCGACGACAGGCAACGACGCGGCAGAGGCGGGCCAAGGACGGCGCCGCCCACGTCCTGGAAGCTGCCGCACGGGACGCTGCCGCAGCACTCGCCGCATGGCGCGCAGGACACTGCCGCACGGGACGCGCGCAGGATGCCACCGCAGCTCCGGCGGCACGGCGCGCAGGCAGTGCTCGCGCGCGCAAGTCGCTGTCGCACGAGGACGCCACTGCAGCTTCCGCCGCACGACGCGCAGGTCGCCGTCGACCGGATCCGCGGCGGAGCTGCCGGATTTGATGAGAGAGGAGGTGGCGGCGGAGGGGCTCGCCGGGGTGGCGGGGGGAATCGGTAGCGGGGCCGAGGGGGAGCCGGTCCGGTGAGCGGCAGCTCGGGGAGGCGCCGGAGTTGGCCGGAATTGGCTGGCGACGGGAGCGGCGGAGAGGGGATCGAGCGGCCAGCAGGCAGCGGGGCTGCGTTTTCGGCAGCAGCCCAAGTGCTGTACATTCGCAGCACTTGGTGCCTCATTTTAGGGCTGCCCAGATTTTTTTTTATAATTTTTTTTGTGATTGGGCCGCTATTGGAGACTTTTTTTTTTTTTTTGCCTTCAAATGCTCTAAAAAAGGCTAGTGCCCTAAAATAAGGCAGCTATTAGAGATGCTCTAATTGCAGCTCCCGCAAGCTGTCCTGTTAGGTTGATGCATCAGGCTCACAGACCGGAGACATTGGCATGGCATGCATGGAAACGGATCGAGAGGCGTCGTCACTCGTCAGTCAGCCGTCACACGGCACACAGGCCTCCGCGCGCGCTGTCGCTCCCTCCCTCGCTGACCCGGCCGGCCGCGTGCATGCCTGGCAACACGTGCGGGATCGATCTGCAATGACGGGACCTGCATAAGTGAACATGCCGTCCTAGCGATGCTGCTACCCTGCTATAGTACGTACTACCCCTACATGCATTGCATTTGCAAAGCCTGCCGTGTTGCCGGCGCTGGCCCTGCTCGACGAGGCGAAATTCCCTCGCATGCATCCCCGTGTTGTGTTGGCGTAGAGAGCCTGCCTGGGACGGACAATGCAGGCGCCCGGGCGGGGACAAGTTCACCTCTCGTCTCGCCTACTGGCATGCGCCCGGACGGACCTAGCTCGTGTTGTGTTAGTACTCGGCACTACTGGCCTACTTTTGGAGTATTACCACATGCATCGGCGCGTCAAAACAAAAAGAGTCATTCTTTTTAGGGTGTGGCTAGGTCTCACTCGACCTAGATTTAACCAAGTCTAAGTCAAGTGACTAAACATGTAATAAAGAACAAAGAAAAAACTGAAGATTTTTTTTTGCACGGATCTCAATGTAAGATCTCACGAATATAGTATGGATTGAGACATAACCAAGTCTTAGTCGACTGAGATTTAGCAAGACTGTTCTTTTTAGGAGGAAAACCACGCGATCACATACCAGGATCAAAGAACAGAACCGTACACGTGGACCCTCTCTGGAACAAACCAGAGAGACAGGTGTCCAGGAACAAAAGCAAAAAGACCCTCAGGAAAAAGAATATGATAACAAGGTCCTCCTGAGTCCTACTCCCCACCAGCGAATCCCGTCGATGCTGCCCGCCGTCCTCGCCGAGGCGCCTGCTGGGGGAGACAGAGTCGGGGAGCCTGCAACCCAAGCGCCGAGAAGATGACGACGCAAACCCTGTTTTGCTGGTCTCAGGAGTCATCCACCACGAAAGGTGGGATCGACGTCGCTGTGCTGCATAGGATGGATACAAACCCCACACCTCCTCGATCTGAGCCATCGACGAAGAGCCGCCGTAGGCCCCACCTACAACCACATCCCAAGCCCCAAGCCACCAGCTCCCTGAAGAACGCCAGCGCCGCCGCGCCGGCCCCCTCCTGAACAACCTTCATGATCTTCGGATAGTGCCGGAGAGAGCACCGCCGAGGTGCCACCAAATCTAGAGGACAAAAGCCCACAACCATGGTCAACGCTAACTTCAAATCAACCATGACGGAGCACCATGGCCTCGAGCTCGGCGAAGCCGGCGGCGGACCGAGAGAACCTGGACGCCCTCGTTTCACCTCTCACTGGTCGGGAGCAGGGGAGGGGAAAGAGAGAGCAACTTAAAAACAAAAACAGTCATGATACTACCAAAATTCCAATTTAACTTCTGGCAGCCAACCGCTCAAATTTAATTGATTGTGCTACTGAAATGAGTTGCCCCAAGTTCCATCCAACCTAGCTGGAGTTTGATCGAGGGGAGTAAAATGCATCTGCTGTTCTTGTACTTGCTGGCGACGTCTAAAATGGTCCCAAAACTCAGAAGGTGCCTCGTTACGGTCTTGGCGCATGCGAATAGGGTCCACATATGGTCTTTGGGTCGGTTTCACATACGTATTCATGTGGTGTGGCACCGTATCTAGGCCAGCTCGGCGTAGAACACACTCCCCGAAGTCCCTACCACCTTCGAGCGCGTGCAGCAAGTCGAATAACTAGGGCGCCCTAGCCAGTCGCCAGATCCTTCCGCCACCGTCCTCCGGTGGCTCCCCTCTGCCGGCGACCTCGGTCATCAGTGGTGAGGGGGGGCGCCGGATCCACGCGTGTGGATCGTGTAGCTTTAGGGTTTAGGCCCTAGTAGGTTAGGTTTTTCGGTTGTTCATCGTCTTGTCTTCGGCGGCGGCGATGGCGGCGCTGAATAAAGAAGCTTCGAGTCCTTTCCCAACGAGCCGATCGGTCCTATGGTTGGGTATGGATTTGAAAACCAGTCTGTTCAAGTAAGGATGGCGTGGTGGCGGCGACATCCTCGCGGTGGACTTGTGTCCTCGGGCTCTGCCGTTGTGACGACGTTCACTCCAGTGCCGGCACAGAGCTTGGGAGGTACTCCAGGAGCGGATGCAGATTGTGGTCTGCATCGATGACATCTAGAAGTTGGTGGATCGTGTGCTGGGTTCGTGGTTGGTGGTTGGCATGTATGGTTTACTCCTTCGACGTCTTAGTCGTGTGGGGATGCCAGATCTGGAGCTCGATGGCGTGTCCGGGGTGTTGCCCCGGTCTGATTCATTCAACGCCAATGGCTTCGCCTTGGGCGAGCCACCTTGGAGGTGCGCAATGCTGCATATCAGCGATGGAGCCGCGTCGAGCTCAAGTGAGGAGGTGATCCGTCATTTTTTTCTTTGGTGGCTGCTATGGTGGTGCCGGAGGCAGGTGACGGGCATTGGTGTCAAGCTCAGGGGATTCTACGGTATTGATTGTAATTCTCTTTTTTGGCTGGTGTTCCTTTGTGCAAAGGCTAGCGTTCTGCTGTCTTTTCAGTTTTGTCAGGTCGGTATGTACGTGCCTTGTACTATGATCCTGATGATATAAATTTGACATGTATTACCATGCAAAAAAAAGTCCCTACCACCTTCAGTTCAAGTTAGCTTCGCACTAACACAACATAGTTTTTCTTGTTTGTGCGTGTTTCGATTGCGAGCTCGTGCGGTGAGTTTCCTGCCAGTGCTTTTAACTCGCTCTCTCCCCTTTATCATCTACGGTTTGATACATATCTGGATGCTACTGTTGCATTTCCGTTATCTTATATTTACTAATTGGAAACACCATGCGAGCCTCCACGCTAATCCTAGGAGATTCCAGGACAAAACAAGTCTAACCATTGAGTTTCATGGATAAACGGCTCAGATTTAATGGTGCCCCGTTCTTTTCCGATGGCTGGTGCAATGCAACACTTCCCGTGGGAAACATTGCTTCTTTAATAGAAAAAATAGACTTTTGAATTGTTGCCTAAAAAACAGGACTTTCGATCTGTTCCCACGGGTCTCCCTTTCTTCCATGGTGCCATAATGGTTCTGGCGGCCGCCGTTCTCCTCCTCTATGCAATCAGCACATCTCCCAGGTTTGCCATCACATATGATTCCAACAGGGCTGGCAGGTCACCAATGACCCGTGTGATGCCGGGGTGGCAGGCAGGACATCGATCGTCCTGTTGTTCACTTCCGCTCTGTCTCTCTGATGATCTCTTTGAGGTGAGCTTTTTCCTGCGATCTCTACATGGGAAAGGTAGAAAATAGCCTCCAGATCAAAGGAACGTAACAAACTGTTCTCATGTGTCTCGGAGTTATGGATTTCTTAAAATTGGTGTTGGTGAATGTAAGATTAATAGATCGGAAAGCATATATGTCTATAAATCATGCATCAAAGAACTCAAAAGAATTCAAAAGAAATCCATATATATATTTGATCATAATGTGACAGTTCATCACACTGCAACAAATGTATCGAGAATTACATCAGATAGATCACAATCATGTAGGGCTGCTCATGTGATCTTTGTATTGAGAAGAAAGGAAGAGAATATGCCATCTAGCTACTGTTAAGTGCCCATAGTCCGAGGAGAACTACTCACATGGACATCGTGGCAGCGAGGTTGATGAAGATAGCTCCGATGATGATTTTCCCCTCTGGCAGAGTACTGGAAAAAGGCCTCCAGATTGGATCATCGTGGAACGCGTGATGACAGCGGCCGGTAAAATTCCTCGATAATTGTTTCTGTGGTTTTCAGAGCAATATAAGAGCAGGGGAACCAAGAGGCGGTGGAGAGGCAGGCCAGGGGCTCCACGTGGCCCCTCCTTGTGGCCCAGGCCCAGGACGCATGGGCCCACTGCATGCAGCCCTGGTGGCTCTCCTCTAGCCCGCTCCGGCGCTCCTGGCTTTGTCCTGATGTGAAACTTCTCGAAAGTATTTTTTCTGAATTTCTTGGTCCCTGAAACAGTATTTTTCTGCAAAGTCCAAAAACATGCGTGAAACAACAACTGGCATTGGACACTGGATTAATAGGTTAGTCCAATAAATTGGTGAAAAATCGTGCCAAAGTGTTGCAATAATGATATAAAAGTAGCATGAATATAGCAAAAATTATAGCTACGTTTGAGATGTATCAGCATCCCCAAACTTAATCCCTGCTCGTACTCGAATAGCTAGATGATGAAATAAATAGTTTTTGATTGTGAATACTATGTTAACATGATCATGATTATCTGATGCATAAGAGTTTAATTCAAAAGAATAGTGATGCAAAGCAATTGTCCATAGTTGATAATAAGTAAGTAATAACTAAGCACTTAAATAAATTTGCTCTTGCTTTTCATGAATTAACGCGTTAAGTCAATGTTCTCTTTGCCAAAGGTTTAGAAAGAAGGTCAATATTATATTGGGAACTAAGCATCATTTTTGTCTTTCCCATTGTTTAATGGCAATCTCATCATAAACTAAACCAAGGCCAACCAAGTACAATAATTACACAGTTTTTCTGTATTATCCACGAAGCTTACTCATGCAATACTCAAGCGTGAGTCTAGACCTTATCACTTATGGGAAAAATAATAATGATGGGGGTTTATGAGAAGAAAAAAAGGAAGATAGTCTTGCATCAACATAGCTGATCATTAGGCAATGGAGAGGCCTTATAATCGATGTGAATGCAAGGAGTAGGGATTGCCATGCAACGGATGCACTAGAGTTATGAATGTATGCAAGCTCTCCTATGGACTAGTGGGGTGTGCATCCAACTTGTTTGCTCATGAATACCTTGAGCATTTGAGGAAGCTCATCATTGGAATATTCAAGCCAAGTCCTGTAATGTAAAAATCCTCAACTAGTGTATAACATGAAGTACACGAAAACTCTCTATGAATGCAGTAGTGCTACTTTGAAGCACTTTATGATATCTTCTAAAACCAGGTGCTACATTGAAGCACAAGTGTATACTAAAATGGAATAGTAGTGTTGCTCCTTCTCTCATCCTATTTTTTTCATGACACCTCCTTGGTTCATTATTTCTTTGATCTCTCAAGGTAGAAGCGTCACTCTATAATGATGAACAATAGAGTTTTTGAATTTACACATAACTCAACTCAGTGATCATAAACATGATGTATAAACTCTAATGAATGCCTCTGGCAGTGTACCAGGATGTGCAATGATCTAGCATAACATATATGAAAATGAATAATGGTGGCTGTACCACATCAATATCATGGCAGCTATATATGATCATTTAAAGTAAAATGATAGTGAAGGATCACATTTCTAACCATGTAATGTATTGTAATAATGATGGATGTTGCATGGCAATATATCTCGGAATGACTATGAAAATGCCATGATAGGTAGGTATGGTGGCTGGTTTGAGGAAGATATATGGCTTATGCATAGGATGTTGGAAATATGCCCTAGAGGCAATAATAAAGATGTTATTATCATATTTCCCTGTTCATGATAAGTGTTTATTATCATGTTATAATTGTATTGACTGGAAACTTAAATACATGTGTGGATACATAAACAAACACCGTGTCCCTAGTGAGCCTCTACTAGACTAGATCGTTGATTAAAGATGGTTAAGGTTTCCTAACCATAGACATGAGTTGTTGTTTAATAACGGGATCACATCATTAGGGGAATGATGTGATGGACAGACCCAATCATAAACTTAGCATCTGATCGTATTACTTAGTTTATTGCTACAACTTTCTTCATGTCAAGTATCTGTTCCTTATACCATGAGATCGTGGCACTCCCTAATACCAGAAGAATATTTTATTAGTATCAAACGTCACTTCGTAACTGGGTGATCATAAAGGTGCTCTTTAGGTATCTCCGAAGGTACTAGTTGGGTTGCATGGATCAAGACTGGGATTTGTCACTCCATGTGACGGAGAGATATCTCTGGGCCCTCTCGGTAATACAACATCATAAGTAGCTTGCAAGCATGCGACTAATGAGTTTAGTCACGGGGATCTTGTATTACGGAATGAGTAAAGAGACTTGCCGGTAACGAGATTGAACTAGGTATGGCGATACCGACGATCGAATCTCGGGCAAGTAAAATATCGCGAAACAAAGGGAATGGAATACGGGATTATCTGAATCCTCAACATTGTGGTTCAAACCAATAAAGATCTTCGTTGAATATGTGGGAGTCATTATGGGCATCCAGGTCCCTCTATTGATTATTGATCGGAGAGGTGTCTCGGTCATGTCTGCATGTTCTCGAACCCGTAGGGTCACACACTTAACGTTCGGTAACGCTAGGGTAGTATTGGGATATTCATGATTGTTAGTCCGAAGGTAGTTTGAAGTCTTGGATGGGATCCGGGACATCACGAGGAGCTTCAGAATAGTCCGAAGGTAAAGATTTATATATGGAAAGTGGTTTTTGGGGTTCCGGAAAAAGTTCAGTTTTTTCCGTATTGTACCGGGAAGGTTCTAGAAGGTTCCGGAGTGGGGCCCACCTGCGTGGAGGGACCCACATGGACGTGGGTAGTGGGGCAAGGCCCCACACCCCTGGTCTAGGTGCACCAAGATAACCCCCTAAAAGGAATAGGATCATATCGCGAAGGGATAAGATCAAGATCCCGAAAAAAAGGGGGATCGCGATCGGTGGGGAAGGAAAGGAGGGGATTTCCTTCCCCTCCTTGGCCAATGACCCTAGAGGCTTGGGGAGCAAGCCTCCCAGCCCCCCACTCCTATATAAATGGGGGGAGGTGTAGGGGGCAATAGCCCATCCATCACTAGCCGTCTCTCGCTCCCGCTACTCCTCCCTCCGCTCCGGTTGCGCTTGGCGAAGCCCTGCCGGAGTTCCGCTGCCATTACCACCACCACACCATCGTGCTGGCCTAGATCCCATCTACCTCTCCACCCTCGCTTGTTGGGTCAAGAAGGCAGAGACGTCACCGAGCCGTATGTGAGCACATCTCAGAGGTGCCGCTCGTGCGGTGCTGGATCGGATTGGATCAAGAAGGGAGTACGACTACGCCAACCTTGATCATTAGAATGATAACGCTTTCGGTCTATAAGGGTATGTACCCTCTCCCTCTCGTTGGTAATATCTCCATAGATTAGATCTTGGGTGTTTCGTAGGATTTTTTTTTGTTTTCCATGCAACGTTCCCCATCAGTGGCATCATGAGCTAGGTATATGCGTAGATGTTATGCACGAGTAGAACACAAATTGATTGTGGGCATTGATGTTCAGATTGCTTACCTCCTTTGTTATTTTGGATTCAGCGGTATTGTGGGATGAAGCGGCCCGGACCAACTTTACTTGTCCATGCACAAGAGACCGGTTCCGCGACTGACATGCAACTTGTATTGCATAAAGCGGCTAGCGGGTGTCTGTCTTTCCCACTTTAGTTGAATCTGATTTGACAACGACGGTCCTTGTAGACGGTTAAAAGGCAACATGTATATCACCATTGTGGCTTTGCGTAGGTAAGAACGGTTCTTATACATTGCCCCTAGAAGCCACGTAAAATTTGCAACAACAAAGTAGAGGACGTCTAACTTATTTTTGCAGGGCATGTAATGTGATGTGGTATGGACAAGATGTGATTTGATATATGTGATGTATGAGATGATCATGTTTTGTAATAAGTTCATGACCTGCATGTCGATGAGTACGGCAACCGGCAGGAGCCATAGGGTTGTCTTAATATTATTGTATGACCTGCGTGTCAATCATTAAACGTCATGTAATTGCTTTACTTTGTCGCTATGAGTTAGCAATAGTTGTAGAAGCAATAGTTGGTGGAGACAACTACATGATGGCACCTTGGAGATGATGGAGATCATGGTGTCATGCCGGTGATGATGGAGATCATGCCGGTGCTTTGGAGATGGAGATCAAAAGCACAAGAAGACAATGGCCATGTCATGTCACATATTGATTGCATGTGATGTTTATATTTTATGCATCTTATTTTTCTTAGATCACGACGGTAGCATTATAAGATGATCCCTCACACTTAATATCAAGATAAAATTGTTCTCCCTTAGTATGCACTGTTGCGAAAGTTCGTCGTTTCGAAGCACCTCGTGATGATCGGGTGTGATAGACTCAACGTTCACATACAACAGGTGTAAGCCAGTTTTGCACACGCGGAAATACTTTGGTTAACTTGACGAGCCTAGCATGTACATACATGGCCTCGGAACATGGAGAACCGAAAGGTTAAACATGAGTCATATGGATGATATGATGAACATGTAGATGTTCACCATTGAAGCTACCCCGTCGTTGCGCGCCCCCACCCGTCATCCCTCCGCAGCTTTTCCAGTCCCAACCACCGGAGAGTCTCGCCGCTGGGCACAAGCACCTTGCAATCGCGGTGTGCTTCTCCGCTGGTGCAGTTGTATAGACATCTTGCAAGTAAGTGACCTTCATTCCAATTGTTGTCTTTCTCTGCACTTGATTTCAGTTGCTTTCTTACGGTGTCCTGAAGAAGCATCAGTTTTTAGTGTAATTTATTATAGCTCACAATCATAGATTACTGTAATGCATAATTACTTGGCATGTGTCAGCCATTCTGAATAGGGAACGTTCTTACGGGACATCATGTTCACTGTATATGTCAAACAGGTCATCCAATTCTACTCTACTGCTATTCTACTGAATACTGTTCTTGGAGCATCAAAGCCAATTGCTTTACTGGTGAACATATATAGGATTCGTGGTTTAGCGTTATTAGACCTCTGTAAATACATGTTTGCTCTGTGCTATAAAAAAAGACTCTCCTTTGGTGGTGAGAATAAAAAGGAAGAAATTTACTGCTCACAATAAAATTGGATTGGGTGAACTGTAAAAGCTGACTTTATTAGAGAGGTTCAGAACCCACATTTTCTTTCTTGCCGGATTGAGAAGATTGAGACCTTGGAACCTTTTAGATGTACAGAAAGAAAGCAGATTGTGCTTGTAGATAATGATGGTGAGAAATCAAATTTATTTTATGGGGAGAGCAGGTTTCACTTGCAAATCTTTTCAGGTTCATTTCACTCGATACAAGTTCCAGCTGTTTCAGTCACGTTATAGCAATCTAAACATTCTCTTTCAGTGTAGGGAGCATGCTTGCACGGGACAGTCCTTATATTTCCAATTTTGCGCACAATAATCATGAAGAGCCTCACAAATTGTGCCTCGGGTATGGTAGTGCAACACAGGTTTACTTGGTTCCAATTGCTCAAATCGAGGAACAGGTTGGTTGGAATATCTTGGTGCTGCTTTTTTCTGCAGTACTGTTGACCAAGACATAAAGACTGTGTGCTAGGTATTCCTCACACCTACTCAAGTAAGGAGACAAGGACCTCGGCTGTCATGTGTTCCAGTCGATAATATGGCTTTGCAAGTAACATTACCACGTGACTTGGATGGTGCAGTTGACTTCAGCAAATATCCGTTTCGGGTGTGTAACCTAATCTTCATTCGTTTGTGTTTCTTTTCAGAAGATAACTTTTGCTAGCCATTGTGTTGCTTGCAACCTGAATACTTATTGATTTAGTTCTCTCACCACTGATTCTGCTAAAGCTTCAATTTGTATTGAGTTATATTGTGTGAATCCTAACGTTAGTATAAGTAACCAAACATGTTGAGTTTACCGCAATGAAAACATGAAGAATTTAATATTGTATACATGTCATAATATGTTTAGTTCCTGTTAGTTCTGTTTATTTGCATCTTCTGCTTTCAGTCCATGGACACATGCAACATATGCAAAACCACAAACTAGGTGCAATCTGATGTTCATGAGGTAGTGCTTTTCAACATCCTCTTTGAATATTTTACGGGAAAACTTATAAGGTGGACAAATGGTAGTCTTTCACATATAGTTTACTTAAGGGTTACATGAGTGCCAGTGATTTTTTTTAAATGGCAGCAATAGTTTCCTGTTTTTACTAAGCTTTCCTTATTTTCTTGGGCAAAAGCATGTTTTGTTATTCACACCTCAACATGACAGCATGTGCATAGCATAAACCATGATTTTGGTAATCGGAATATTGCCTTCGGTAGCCTCATTTGCAATCGTGTCTGTCTGTCAGGTTGCTGCTACTAGCTAGCTAGCAGAGATGCATGATGTAGATATTATTCAGTATTGTTCTTACTGAAGGGACTAATGTGTTTGCTAGTGCACACAGAGTAACAGGTCCCTGGAGTCAAGAGGAGTTTGGATTCAAACTCCGAAGAACATTCCCTGCGTAACAGTGAAAGTTATCACCGAAGATTATGACGACAAGAGTGACCCCTCAAAATTTGCTGACGCGAAGCAATCGATTCGGTGCCTGTTCGAAGAATATGACTCCAACCGAGAAGATTGAAGACGAAGCAAAGACGTAACATTCATTTCGTTGTTTCTCTTCTTTTTATTGAGTCATAGGACCACCGTACTATTAAGAGGGGTGTAGCGTACAAAGATTTGATTCGCTGATGCTAAACCCAAATCCCATGAAAGTTGCGAGAGAAATCTCTTTGTGTTCCGAGCAAATACTTGCCAGCAAGAGACTGTGATCTTCTTCGCTGCGAGAGATTTGTATCTGACCGAGGAGTAGCATTAATTGCTCCCCAAGTAATGTTACCGTTGCTCCCAAAATCCGACCGTTGTGAACGTGTCGGTTGGCCATTGGCTGGACAGCGTGTCCAAAATGGTCATTTCCCATCAGGGAAGGCTGCGGCTATAAATAGCCACCCCGCACCGGCGTTGTCCGGTGGCTGCTCCGTTTGATTCTGAGAAGATTGTTGAGCAACCCCCTCTCCGAGAGATTTGAGTTTAAAATCCACCGAGAGAAAACTCTAGAGCCGAAAAATTAGATAGTGGTTCAGCATCACTCAAATCTAAGTCCAGTACGCTCCGCCTATTACTCTTGAGAGCTGCAAACTCTCTAGACGGTTAGGTGTCAATTTCTTCAGAGACCAAGAGTAATTGTGGTTCTCGAAGAAGAAGTCTGTAAAGGTTCGAAGATCGCCTCAAGCATCTACCACGAGTAATCGGCATTGGTTGACGAACCAATTGTCGAGGAGAATAGGGCGAAGAGAGTTTATCTTCTGTGTTAAATCACAACCCCTCTAACCAGACGTAGTCCTTTTGCAGAAGGGCGAACTGGTCTACCAAACACTCTGTCGCCATCGAGCATCACTGGTCATCTCTGCTACCCTCTTTTACATTCGAAATGTGACATATGACATATTTCAAACATGTGATTTACCTCGATGCATGCTGTTAGTTTCTATTCGGTAGTTTGTATTCGCTCACTGCATACCGTTTTCATTCCTTCCGCTGTTGGGTTCCGAGAGTTTTGATATTTCCGAAGAAAATTTAAAACTCCCATTCACGCCCCTCCCCTCTGGTAGACATACTTCGTTCGTACAATTGGTATCAGAGCAAGGTACTCCTTGACTCTGCTCATTTTGGTCTAACCACCTTGGAGTTTAAGTATGTCTTCGGTGAGCTACAAGTCGCACCTCAAGATTCCCATCTTCGATGGGACGGACTATCCCTTCTGGAAGGAGAAGATGAAGATCCGTCTCCGAGCAATTGATGATGATATGTGGAATGTGGTGCAGAATGGATTCACAATTGAGGTGCCCCAGGTCCCCACTGACCACGAGAAGAAACTCATTCAGATGGATGCTCAAGCTAAAGATGAAATTGGTGGCCATCTCTCTCGTGCTCAATTCCTTCGCTACCGTCAGTGTGAAACTGCAAAGGAATTGTGGAACATTCTCGAGAAGATTAATGAGGGCGTTTCAACTCAGAAAGAAGCTCGTATTGATACTCTTCGGGCCAAGTTCAACAGGTTCAAGCGTATCGGAAATGAAAGCTGCCAGCAAACCTTCGATCGTCTGAGTGACATTGCAAACGAGCTACAAGGTCTCGGCGCCAAAGACATCACTGACCACGAAGTTTTGAAGAAACTGCTCCGATCCCTTGACAGTTCGTTCGACACTCTAGTCTTGATGATTCGGGAACGAGCGGATTTCAAAGTTCTCGACTCTGCAGATATTATGGAAAGGCTAAACACCCACGAAGAACAAGAAGAAGAAAAGAGAGATCTCTATGGCTCAAGTCACCGAAAACGTCATGCTCTCAAAGCTGCGGCTGATTCTTCCTCAGAAGGAAACATCGATGAAGATTCAGATGACCCCGAAAGGATCAGCAAGGATCTCGCCTTGATCACGAAAAGATTCCAGCGCCTTCATAGGAAAAATCAGTTTCATAAGAAAGGATCCAGCAACTCTGGCGGCTCCAAATCTTCATCAAAACCGACTGGAGATTACACCTGCTTCAAGTGCAAAAAGCCAGGGCATTTCATTTCGGACTGCCCTCTCTGGGAAGCTGAAATCCGTGCAAGTGGAAGATATGATTCAGGAAACAACCACGGCAAAGGCAAGAGCAAAAGCTACGACTCTGGTGATGAGAAGAAAACGAAGAAATTCTTCAAGAAGAAAGATAGCTCCTCGAAGTCCTCGTCAAGATCTTCCTCAAGGAATCCCTCCAAGTCCTCATCCAACCGCAAGAACACCTCTCGCAAGGCCAAGGCGTACATCAGCAAGGAGATGGATTCCGAAGAAGAGGCATCATCTGACGATGAAGAGGTTGAAGAATTCGATGAGGATTCTGATTCCGGCATGGCTGGCATAGCATGTGCCTCCACTCCTGCATCGAACTTCTTCGAGAATCATTCGAGCGACAACGAGTCTCCGGTGTATTGCTTCATGGCCAAAGCCTTGAAAGAAAAGGTATCTTCCAAACATCACAAGGTTCACTCCAGTGATCAATATTCTTCTGATGAGGATGACCATGTTAAACTGATTAAAATTGCCAATATCTAACAAAACTATCTGGAGAAAATTGAGAAAACCCTCAGGAAGTCTGAAGGGTTGTTGGTTGAGGAGATGGAGAAAAATCAGTCGTTGACCGAAGAGCATTCCGCTCTCGAGTCTCGAATGAAAGAACTATCAGATCGTCATGGTTTTTTCTCAGCTGACCACGAAATATTGACTTATGATTACCTGAAACGGAAACAGGAACTCGAGTCGCTGAGAGAGGCTCATGATGACTTGATCAGAGAAAATTCTCTTCTCACCCAACAACTCAAAGAGAAACCTGAAGTGTTTGTACCACCTTGCTTAAAATGCCTTGAACGCAGTAATGTTGAATCAATGCTGAATCTTCTGTGAATGCTAACCCCTCAGTAAAGGAAAATGGTTCTGTTTCTGATGAAAATGCTAGGTTGAAGGATCTTCTTCAGACAAGAATGTTCAAATCTCTCAAGGGGCATCAAACCCTGTGTGATGTTCTGAAGAAATCTATTCTTCACAAAAATCCCAGAAAGGAAGGTATCGGTTTCGAAAGGAAACTGAATGAGAATGGCTCCTACCGGGAACCTGATCAGTATCCTCGCACTGTGTGGGTACCTGCTAAGAGCAAAACGCTCGATCCAGCTTTACTTTCGGGATATAACTCTCCTATCCCTGAATATTCATATGACGATTCTCTGGATAACTATAAGTTGTTAAAAAACCAACGTGGTGAGGCTGTTGCTCGCTATGTTGGACCAAACAGTAGGAATGGCCCCCCAAAGGAATCTATCTGGGTGCCCAGGAAAACTATCGAAGCATTGCCTGTTACTAGGCTACTAACCATGCAGGAAGAAAATGCTCGATATATCCTTGAAAAGATTCGACAGAATGAATACATACTTGCTTCACCGAACCGATATACTCATTCGTCTGGAAGGAATTTCAATGCATACTCTTTCGACTATGCTCGTACTCATTCAAGTTACAATTCGTGTACTTATCGAAAGAAATCATATCCTGCTCGCTCATCTGTTTCGAAGCCACCTACAAAAATGTGGGTGGTTAAGAAAGCCTAACTTCTCTACAGGACTATGTCTCCGGGTGTACAGAATGGATAATGGATAGTGGATGCACTAGTCATATGACCGGAGACAAGTCGTTGTTCGTCGACCCCAACTTAACTGCTTCATCTGAGAAGTATATTACTTTCGGCGACAACAACAAAGGAAAGGTAATTGGGTTAGGTAAAATTGCTATATTCAAGGACAAGAACATTGATGATGTTTTACTTGTTCAGTCTCTTGGATTCAATCTCATGTCAGTTGGCAAGCTTTGTGATCTAGGCATGCTAGTTCTATTTTCTAAATCCAAATGCATCGTATTCTTGGCCACTGACAATTCCTTCGTTTTTGAGGGAAATAGAAAAGGTGATTTATATATTGTGGATTTTTCTAAGGGTCCCTCAGTCCGAACTTGTTTGCTTGCAAAAGCAACCAAAGGATGGCTGTGGCACCGAAGACTTGGTCATGCAGGTATGAGAAATTTGCAGACTCCCGTGAAGAAAAATCATCTCCGTGGTATTCCTGATGTGAAATTCGATAAGGTTCGTCTCTGTGCTGCGTGTGAAGCCGGTAAATTGGCCAAGAAGCACCATTCATCAAAAACTGTCATGACCACAACAAGACCACTGGAAATTCTTCATATGGATTTATTCGGGCCTCAAAACTATGCAAGTTTCGGAGGCAGTCATTATGGTCTGGTTATTGTTGATGATTTCTCTCGATACACTTGGGTATTCTTTCTCGAAGACAAAACCTGCACCCAAGACATCTTCAAAAGATTCACCAAGAAGGCTCAAAATGAATATGATGTGCGAATTAAGCATGTTAGAAGCGACAATGGTACTGAGTTCAAAAATACTCATATCGAAGATTTTCTCGATGAAAATGGTATCACTCATGAATTCTCTGCCGCATACACTCCCCAACAGAATGGAGTTGTTGAGCAAAAGAATAGAACTCTCATTGAAATGGCGAGAACAATGCTCAGTGAGTATAAAACTCCCATTCGTTTCCGAGCTGATGCTATTAACACTGCTTGCCATGTTGTTAATCATGTTTATCTTCACAAATTCCTTAAGAAAACTTCATATGAACTTATCACTAGCAAGAAACCGAATGTTTCTTATTTACGTGTTTTTGGTGCAGCTTGCTATATCCGTGACATGAATCATAATTCTAAGTTTGCACCTAAGGCACATGAAGGTTTTCTTCTTGGTTATGGCTCGAACTCGCATACTTATCGTGTCTATAACTCTCGTCACGGGAAAGTTATGGAGACGGTAAATGTGCGGTTTGATGAATCTAACGGCTCCCAAAAGGAGCACCTGCCTAATGGCTATTGGGGATGTCAGGCCAGTCGAATGCTATTCGGCAAATGGCTATTGGGGACGTCAGGCCAATCGAAGGAAATACACCGGACTCTTTCGATGATGATGCTCCCATAGCTCGACGAACACGCCAATCTACTGCCGGAAAAAATGCCGCACCAAATACAAATGGCAACCCAAATGCAAATGCACATGCCGATCAAAATGGCAATCATGATGAAAATGGCGATACAAATGTCAATCCTGATGCTGATACTGAGGAAAATGAAAATGATCATCAAGAAGGAAATCCTCTCCCACGAGTGGCAAATCGAGTTGACCCTGCGTTAATCCTCGAAGATCTCGAGAATCCAGGTTACCGACCCACAACTCGCTCTCGCACTCGTTTGGCTAACTATTGTGGCAGTTTGGTATGATACTCTGAAGAGGTTTTTGCTCGACAAAGGGTTCAAGCCAGGATCCACTGATTCCACTCTTTTTACTCGTGCTATTGACAGCGATCTATTCGTATGTCAAATTTATGTGGATGATATTATTTTCGGCTGTACTAACAATGCTTGCAGCATGGAATTCGGGCGAATGATGTCCGAGAAGTATCAAATGTCTATGATGGGTGAACTTAAGTTCTTTCTCAGACTACAAATTCGTCAACAGGACAATGGAATTTTCATATCTCAGGAAAAATATCTGAGAGACTATCTTAAGAAGTTCAAAATGCAAGAGTGCAAACAGAAGGGTTACAAAACTCCCATGCCCACAAATGGCCAGTTGGACGCAGATGTGTACAGTAAAGATTACGATCAGAAAGCTTATCGTTCGATGATTGGTTCTTTGCTATACCTATGTGCATCCAGACCTGATATTATGTTGAGTGTTTGTATGTGTGCTCGTTTTCAAGCTGCACCGAAAGAATCGCATCACCAAGCGGTCAAGCGTATTCTGAGATATTTGGCTCACACCCCCACCTTAGGTTTATAGTATCCTAAGGGAGCACAGTTTGACCTCGTTAGATATTCAGACTCAGATTATGCAGGTGACCGGGTTGACAGGAAATCTACTTCGGGGACATGCCATTTCCTCGGTAGATCATTGGTATGTTGGTCGTCAAGGAAGCAGAATTGTGTCTCGCTCTCTACGGCTGAGGCCGAATATATTGCCGCTTGCGCATGTTGCACTCAGTTATTATGGATGAAGCAGACTCTGAAGGATTATGGCATCAAGGTTAAGAAGATTCCTCTATTGTGCGACAATGAAAGTGCGATCAAAATTGCACACAATCATATGCAGCACTCTCGCACCAAGCATATTGAGATCAGACATCATTTCCTACGCGATCATGTTGCTCGAGAGGATATTGTTATCAGTCACGTCAATACCGAAGAGAATCTCGCCGATATCTTCACCAAGCCTCTCGACGAGAAAAGATTCTGTGCGTTACGGTGTGAGCCAAATATCCTAGATTCCGCAAACGTGCAGTAAGCTGGACTCGGCACCCGTACCATCACTTCCACATCTTAGAAGGAATGGGTGCATAACACTCGAAGAGTTTGAAAATTTCGACAAAGTGAAATTTTCTTTCTGAGAGTAAATACATTAACGAAGAACTAGACTAACCGGGTGCCACGATAATTGTGCGATGCTCGGGGTCATCCAGTTCTTATACGGTGGGTAACGCCACCACAATTTCTCTTCGTTGAAGTTGGATTTGAATCTTTTGTGTTAGTCCGAATGTATTTCACTCATAGCTTTTCTCTCGTGCGCTTGTGATTCTTCGTCTGAGTGAAATACCTAGGACCCTGTTTTTCCCTCTATTCTATCTCATCCAGTCTATGCTGATCCGTTATGAATGCACAAATTTCATCTGGGAACGAAACCTTATCTGGTGTCCTTGACCACGTTAAAGTTTCGGTCCGAACTTAATCAGCTTTGGCGAAAGCCGTCCAAAATTTGGGGTTTCCCGCCCAAGTCTGGACCACGTTCTTTGGTGACGGTTGCCACGTGCTCCTTATCAACTACCAGGTTATCTGGTCCGTTGAATCGCAATAGTCCTCTGTCCGTGGCCGTCCGATCAGATTCACCGGGCGCGGTCATTTCCCCCTCGCATATAAATTCTGCGCCGCCACCCTCCTCGTTTCACTTTGCACCTTCACCGTCACCACCTTCCGAAGCACCACCGCACTGCTCCTCCTTGAGCTCGATGACGTCGACCATCTTCGCCGCTTCGCTGCCGGAAATAGGTCGCCGGAGTCATTCCTCGCCGCCGCAGATCATCTTCCTCTCCGCGCCGCCGTAGTCGCTGCACATCACCAAGCTAGGGTATGTGTAGTGCGAACTCGTTCATCCATTCTTCCTGTTCGAGTTCGTCCGCGGTAGAAATTGCATATTTTTACTGCATTTCCCAGATCCTTACTGATAGGTAACTTATGCGGATGCGGTTTGTAGTTGTCCCTCGCATCAGAATCAGATCTAGGGTTTGTGTTATGTCTCGTACGAACGGAATGATTAGCACGTTTACTAGTATTTTCTTCGAACCTACTAGTTCGTTCTACACATTTCCTTCGCCCGAAAAATTTCTCAAAGTCTGCATCTACCTCTTCATCAAAAACGATTTCTGTTTCAAAATCTTCGCTGTGTGCATTCGTAACCCTGTTCCCGTTTTACCTCGCATCTATCTATGTTCACAGGAAAATGCAGTCAGTTGAGGATTCAGCTAAACCAGTTAGTCGGGCTGACAGAGATGATGTTATTCTGGGCACTGCTGATGAATCCAAAGCTCCGAATGCTAAGGGCCCAACGGTAGGCCCATCAACCAGCAAGAGAAAAAGGACCGATCAAAATGCCGACGAGCAAGAAGAGACTGCTCCGAAGAAGAAGAGGGGTAGAAGACAAGCTTACACCAACACCGCCGAATACATCTCTCATGATCGGTATGACACTGTTCCAGGAGAAACCAAACACCAGAGAGATACGCGTCAACAATGGATTCGCCGTCACTGGGTGCGCAAGTGGTTCAACTATGAATTTGTTCATCATTGGTTTGCTCAGAACTTTGCGTTTCATCCACCCTGGGGTGACTGCCGGGAAATTTCTCTCATCAAGCCAAATGGTCCCCAAGAAAGACCACCTCCTCCAACGAATGCTCATGAGTCATCTCTTCGTACACCCGCATCTTATCCTGAAGAGCTTGCTAAGCGACAGCACAATGCCATCAAGCGAGCCCAGAGGGCCGAAAAACAAAAGGCTCGTGAACAGGAAAACCTTCGCCTTCTCAAAGATGATGTGGAGAAGAAAAAGGCCGAAGGAAAATCTGGAGTCGTTCTAAGCGCAAGCATGACCCCAGCGCTGTAGCGAAGAGAAAGAGCGCACCAAAAAGGAAAAAGGCTGAACCTGCTGATGATATTCAAATGGATGATTCTTCGGCTGATGATGATGATCCTCCGCTCACCAAGGAAGAAGTTGCTGCTACTCTCAGCGAGGAAGTGAATATCACTACATCAACTGTGCTGCCTGACCTTCGGGTTAATATTGCTCCATCTGCACCATCGAAGAACACGGTTAGAAAAACACCTGCTACCACTGTCACGATGAAGCAGCATGTGAACACAACTCCTCATCCCGATGCTATAAATTTGAAGGATTTGGTAGTTGACGCTCCTGTGAGTTCTGCAAACCCAGGCGAAAATATTCCCAAGCCTAACCTGAAGAAAATCAAGGCGCCTACCGAGAAAGTTGCTCCACTAGCTACTGCTCCGAAGGAGAAGGCTGCTAAATTTGCCCCTTCCTTGACTCAGGCGTTGGCTTCTAAGCCTCCCTCTGAGCAAGTTGCTGTCCCGACTGCTCCCTCAGTCAAGTCTGATGCTGCTCACTATTATAATCACATATTCATCATGGAACCACTCGGTAAATTTGTGGACAATCCATTCGATGGAGAAGTGGCTTCTCTACCTATTCTTGCCGAAGTTGTTACTCAAGCCACCTCCGTAGTTCAAGAACTTCGAGAAGATCTAGTTGAGATAAACTCTCTCTCTCTGCCGAGCTAATGGACCTCGATAATCGAATGAAAACTGCCTCTTCAAAATTTGTCATTAAAGCACTCGAGGATTCCTACAAGGACATTAACCGTGCTATGACTCTCCTTCGTCACCGAAGGTTATGCTTTCATACGGATCTAGATGAAATTGTTCGGAAGATCTGTGATGAACATCAAGCCAAAGTCACTGGATACAATGATCTGGTCAAGGGCCATATTGATCAAGTTGTTCAGCAAAAGAAGAAGCAACGAAAAAGAATTGCGACGAAAAATGCACCTCCTGCTCCGAAAGAACCACCACCTGTACACCAAGTTGCTCAGTCCCCTGCTCCGCAAGAAAAATCTCCTGGGCCAGCTATTCTTTCGAACCCTCCAGTCAAGGACTCGGATGCTCCTCTCTCGCCAAGGCCAACTGAATCAGTGCATGTGGCCTCCCCTGCTCGAGCTGATATTCCCTCGCAACCATTTGTGTCTGAGGAAGGTGAAATCCCTCACTCTGAGCCCCAAGCTTCTCCTGCTCATGAAGCTCCAAAAGTCTCGGCTTCTCTTATAGTCGAGCAACAACAGATTCCGGTCGAGCAACAACCTTCAGTGAATGAACCCGCCTCAGTGCCTACTGTGATTGAACCAGCTCTGCCGCTTTCTACCTCAGCACCTCCCACAGTTGCAACACCTGCTCCGTCTCCACTTAAGTTATCCATCAACACAGCTACCCGAATGCCAGATGTTGGTCCTTCCGAACGGAAATCTGTCTCTGCTCGCCGCACGGACTCGGTTGTCTATGGTGATGAATATCTTTCTCCTGAAGAAGAACTCAAGTATCCATACCCTCGTGAAGAACTGCCTTTGTTCTCGTCAGGCGCAGGCGCAAAAGGTCCTCTTTTCAATCGAAATGCGCATCCCAAATTCTTTCAAACCAGTCCGTATGATGGGCCGCGCACTTCTGATTTGCCTCGTTTCTGGACTAAGGAACAGGCCATCTATTACTCTCGGGTTCTCTATGAGAGCAGAAAGATATTTCCTCACGAATATCTCGGCATTCCTGCTATGCGCAACATTGGCTGTTTCAATCAATTGCTTCAGGATCTGGATGATTTCTGCCTCACCAAGGTCTTTGCGTTCGAGCACCCTTGGAACAGAGAAATAATTCTTCAATTCTATGCAACCCTATATATCTCTGGCGATGAATCTGATAGCTCCAAATGGGTCATGGAATGGATGACCGAAGGAAAACCCTTGGAACAGATTTTGTCTCGCACTTCCATTTCCCTCGCTTTGAGCACGGTGATACAGAAATTCGGGTTCATAACATTGATGTTATATCAGATGACATTTTTCGGTGCACTATGGATCCAGAAAAGGTTCGTGACTACTCTGGTCCTCCTCGTCCAGAGCACTTATCGTTCGAAAATCAGACGCTATTCCACATGCTTTCCTACACCATCTGTCCTCTGGCAGGTATGAATCCGGACAAGTCCATCTCAGATGTTCTTCGCAATGCTATATATGCAATCTCTGAGCGATACATTTTCGATGTGGAAGACATGTTCCTACGCATTCTGAAGGATTCCGCTCAATATCCCTTCTGCATCAAAGTGTTTGCGCCATGGATCTAGAAAGTTATTGATCATGCAATGCGCACAGTGTATCTCGCAAATGAAAGCCATAAGTGCTTCATTCCTCCTGTTCGCGATACTTTGAAAGTCATGGATGATATCTCTTCGGGAAAATCACCCGCATCAAGCCCTCAAGCCTATCACACGAAATTCGACGGGCCACATCTGCCTCAGCGCGACCGAAAGATTTCGCCTCAACCTCCATCGCAACTCGAAGTTAGTTTGCGTACTCAACAACTGCTGCTACAGCATATCGCTGAGGATCAACGCGAGAAAGAACATCTCGCCTCCGAGCTAAATGTTCTCAACAATCGCACGAGGATAATGCATCTGATAGCTGATGAAAACAAGAAGAGGCTCTGGAAACTTCTTCGCAAGTTCTTCACCGAGAAACAACTCCTAACTGTCAATCTCCAAGAGCTCTATGATTATATTGACAAAGGCTTCACTGTCGAAGATTTTCAAGATCGGAGTACCCCTCCTCTGCCTACTCGTGAGACTACAACAGATCTTCTTCATCTCAAGCTTCGCAAACTGCTTGACGAATCTGAAGCCACCTCACCGACTGAGAAACCTGCCGAAGGCAATATGCATTCCCGTGCTCCTCCTGTGGCCACTACAGCGATTCCCTCGTCTGCTCAGCCCCAAGCTGTTATCTCTGAAGGAAAATCTGTTGCTGCTAAAGACAAAGAAAATGCCGTCACTTCCGAAGAGGAACTCACCTCGGACAGCTCGTCTGGAGATGCCACCGATTGAGCCATGCTCTGCGGTTCTTCACTCATGTTATTCGTCACCTTTTTGACACTTGTTGACAAAAAGGGGGAGAATTACATCGAGTCTCGATAAATTTGCTTTCGGTGTTTCGTTTGATTTTGGTTTCGTGTGAGTTTGCAGCTTCTGGTTTGAACTGTTTTAGTACTATGCTGTTAAACTTGCTGTAAAACTCGTTAACTTCTGCGCTGTAATGCTTATAACCCTTGCTGCTGCACCATTCCCTCGAAGTATTTGTCTTGCAGGTGGAATTATTATCAGAAGTTAAAAATTGATTGCACTACGATCTCGATGGATTATATCTCATCAGTGAGAATCAATGTCTCGAATGATTGAAATTTCCTCCATATACCTCACTTATTGCAGGAGAATTTATCTCATATCTTTCTTCCCTGCATACATTAAGGGGGAGTCTATTTCATCTCCGAGCAAAGTAACATTCACTCACTCTTGTTGGAATAGCCTTTCACTTATTTATCTTCACTTCGATGTTTATCTGTTTTGTCATCAATCATCCAAAAAGGGGGAGATTGTTGGTGCAATAATTTGCCTCCTTATGTTTTGGAGATTGTTGACAAACAGTGAGGGACTAATGTGTTTGCTAGTGCACACAGAGTAACAGGTCCCTCGAGTCAAGAGGAGTTTGGATTCAAACTCCGAAGAACATTCCCTGCGTAGCAGTGAAAGTTATCACCGAAGATTATGACGACAAGAGTGACCCCTCAAAATTTGCTGACGCGAAGCAATCGATTCGGTGCCTGTTCGAAGAATATGACTCCAGCCGAGAAGATTGGAGACGAAGCGAAGACGTAGCATTCATTTCGTTGTTTCTCTTCTTTTTATTGAGTCATAGGACCACCGTACTATTAAGAGGGGTGTAGCGTACGAAGATTTGATTCGCTGATGCTAAACCCAAATCCCATGAAAGTTGCCAGAGAAATCTCTTTGTGTTCCGAGCAAATACTTGCCAGCAAGAGACTGTGATCTTCTTCGCTGCGAGAGATTTGTATCAGACCGAGGAGTTAGCATTACTTGCTCCCCAAGTAATGTTACCGTTGCACCCAAAATCCGACCGTTGTGAACGTGTCGGTTGGCCATTGGCTGGACATCGTGTCCAAAATGGTCATATCCCATCAGGGAAGGCTGCGGCTATAAATAGCCACCCCGCACCGGCGTTGTCCGGTGGCTGCTCCGTTTGATTCTGAGAAGTTGTTGAGCAACCCCATCTCCGAGAGATTTGAGTTTAAAATCCACCGAGAGAAAACCCTAGAGCCGAAAAATTAGATAGTGGTTCAGCATCACTCGAATCTAAGTCCAGTACGCTCCGCCTATTACTCTTGAGAGCTGCGAACTCTCTAGACGGTTAGGTGTCAATTTCTTCAGAGACCAAGAGTAATTGTGGTTCTCGAAGAAGAAGTCTGTAAAGGTTCGGAGATCGCCTCAAGCATCTACCACGATTAATCGGCATTGGTTGATGAACCAATTGTCGAGGAGAATAGGGCGAAGAGAGTTTATCTTCTGTGTTAAATCACAACCCCTCCAACCAGACGTAGTCCTTTTGCAGAAGGGCGAACTGGTCTACCAAACACTCTGTCGCCATCGAGCATCACGGGTCACCTCTGCTACCCTCTTTTACATTCGAACTGTGACATATGACATATTTCAAACATGTGATTTACCTCGATGCATGCTGTTAGTTTCTATTCGGTAGTTTGTATTCGCTCACTGCATACCGTTTTCATTCGTTCCGCTGCTGGGTTCCGAGAGTTTTGATATTTCCGAAGAAAATTTAAAACTCCCATTCACCCCCCCCCCCCCTCTGGTAGACATACTTCGTTCCTACAACCAGGATGAACGAGCAATGTATCTCTTCACCCTCCAGAACGAGAGCTTCACGGTCACCATCGCCAACACCATCAAGCGGGTCGATGTGTACGCCCAGAATGCCGAGGCCCTCCCAGTGTGGGAGATCATGAGAGCCTAGAAATGCGAATGAGCCTGGAAGGATTAATTCGTTGGTGTCCGAGAGCGAAATATTTTGTGTTACAAAGTTAGCCGTGGACCCTGTGTGGGAGGTTTGGGATCATGTTCTTGCCCGTGCGCTGGTCATGCGTCAAGCATACACCTTTTACTTTTAATACACGACATTTGTGAGGTGCAGGATTTCTCACACATCACTATACATAGGTCCTTCCAGACTATCTCATAGATTTTATCCTGTAAAGTCGTGTGAGCTGTTTCATATGCTCGAGTGTTTATGAATTGCAGGGGATGCCACTTCTGCTGGTTGAGACACTGATGGCGTGTGTGCTTGTTGCCGCTGCTCACATGTGGATGAGTAGTATAGTGCACAACTGCATTAGCTTGGGACGTATGTGCTTCAATACATTTCATTTTTTTGCTGTTGGGCTTTAATATTCTACTCCATTTCCGATGGATAAAAATGTTTGAGGCTACTATAGTATATGTGAAATATACAAATATTTTTCCTTGTTTTCTTACCGTCTAATGTGTTTGGCATTTTTTCTTTCAGATTTACCTGTCTTCTTTGTGCAGCAGGTACAAGGTCTCACCATGTTGAAGGCTACTTCCAGTTCTTCTATTTTCATTTTCATCTTATTTTTTTAATGCATTTTTTCTACCTAATAAGGACTTGAGGTGATTCCTGGGTTGTAGGGCATGGGGAGCTTCACAATTATGTTAGCTCTATACTGAATGTATCAAAACATTGTTATGGTTACTTTTATTGTTTGGTTACACAAAGTCATGGTAGCACAAGTTGTATGTATAGCTTGTGATACATGGTGATGCATATTTGTGAGGTTAATTGTGTGCCCCATTTATTGATGCTTTGACGGTTTCTGATTTAGTGGTTTACACTTAAGGCGCATAGCATCAGCGAAGATATGATCAGGCTTAAGATATAAGGAGAAATAATGGTTATATATGAAAGTTAAATACACATGGTTTGTCGCTTCCGTGAAGGATGGAGTTATGATAATAGATGAAATATGCTCAATGTCTAACTTTCACATTTTGTTGTATATGGATCCAGAGTCGATGACCAAGTTGTTGTCTATGTGTGTGTTACTTGATTGTCAATCTGTGGGACGAAATTGACTAAGGTATTGTTGTATGTAATGTGTTTTTGTAAAGTCTGTATGGCTAAGAAGTTCATTGTGTACGCATGTTCGATACGAGATATGGTGCGCATATGGAAAGAACTATATCAGCAAAGCTATATATAGTTCAAATTAAGATTTGAGCTTCATTGTTGCACTTGTTCATTTTATTGAAATATAATTGTGTCCTAACTAGAATGACTGAGGAAATTTCTTTTTACGATTATACGTGCGTTGCACGTGCACGCTTACTAGTCAATCAAAGGAGATGGATTGTAGAAACCAGAAACGGACGTGAGAAGCCGACGGGTGCGAGCCTGCGGGGCTGGCCTGGTCGGGCTGAGAAGATGGGCCCTGATGCACCACTGTTGGCCAACCTGATGCCTTGGGCCCATTTAGATGCTATTGGCTGTAAAAAAAATTCTGGACCCTGATGCCTGTGCATCTGGGTCAGCCCATTGGGCTCCGCCCCGGTTCACAGGTATAAATACAAGTTCCAAGTACACTGTGCAGCTGATCGTGATTCGTGAGCTAACTAAGTCCTAGAATCCTACGGAGAGAGTAAAGCGGAGAGAGGGACCATGGCTGGATCCATAGGAATATGTCACACCGCTATGAGGGTGGAGCCGAGAGAGGACCAGGTCATGCATGTAAACAACCAGCATAACCCAGTATCCCTCAAAACCAACACATCTCCAGAATGTAGAAATTCATGTTGCCTCCCAACCCTAAGCTTAAGCATGCTGCAGGACAGTGGCGATTCTATGATAACTGGAGAATAATAACTGTATTGATTGGGGCCTCGAAGGGCTGTTTATATAGATTACAAAACTTGGTCTCCAAGACTAATAGAGATAGATTACAATTCCAAACCTTGCCGGATATACTATCCATAACCGACCTATACTCTAATATCCCCTGTAGTCTCAGCATCAGGAGTAACGATGTTGAGACTGGAGCGTATGTCGATGAAAGATGCAGTCGGAAGCCCTTTGGTGAAAATGTCAGCAAATTGAGCGCTGGTAGGTACATGAAGAACACGAACTTCGCCAAGAGCCACCTTCTCTCGAACGAAGTGTATGTCAATCTCAATGTGCTTGGTGCAACGATGCTCAACTGGATTGGAAGCCATGTATACTGCAGAGATGTTGTCACAATAAACGATGGTTGCACGATCAAGTGGGCGATGAAGTTCCACGAGAAGCTGACGCAGCCACACCGCTTCAGCCACAACATGAGCAACCGACCTATACTCAGCCTCAGCAGAAGACCTGGAAACTGTTGCCTGCCTTTTAGAACACCAAGAAACAAGATTATCACCCAAATAAACACAAAATCCGGATGTGGACCGTCGAGTATCTGGACAACCTGCCCAGTCTGCATCAGAATAAACTGTCAAGCTTGTCGGAGAAGAGGAGTTAATGAGAAGACCATGATCAAGAGTTCCTTTTAAATAGCGAAGAATGCGGTGGACGTGAGCAAGATGAGGAGCACGAGGATCATGCATAAAAAGACAGGCTTGCTGAACGGAGTATGAAATGTCGGGCCTAGTGAGAGTGGCGTATTGTAGGGCACCGGTGATGCTACGATACAAGGTGGGGTCAGAAACAGGATCACCATCAGCCGACAACTTGGCACCAATGTCAGCCGGGGTACGAGTGGGTTGACAATCAGACATACCAGCACGAGAAAGCAAGTCTAAAAGATAAGATCGTTGAGAGAGAAAAAGGGAAGACTTTGTACGAGAAACGGTAACGCCAAGAAAATGATGAAGAGGACCAAGATCAGTCATGGAAAATTCATGACTAAGAGAAGAGATTATATGTTGAAGAAAAGAGTCAGAGCTAGCCGTGAGAACTATATCATCAACATAAAGCAAGAGATAGGCAGTGTGGGAAGATGAGCGAAAAATAAATAAGGAAGAATCAGATTTGGAGGGAATGAAGCCTACTGTTTGAATAAAGGCAGCAAAACGTTGAAACCATGCACGAGGAGCTTGTTTAAGACCATAAAGAGATTTGTGAAGAAGGCAAACAGAATTGGGAGAAGAGGGATCCTCAAAACCAGATGGTTGCTGACAATAAACAGTTTCATTAAGAGTGCCGTGAAGAAAAGCATTTTTAACGTCGAGCTGATGAATGGGCCAAGAGGAGGAAACAGCAAGACTAAGAACAACGCGAATAGTACTGGGTTTAACAACAGGAGAAAAAGTTTCATCAAAATCAATGCCCTGTTGCTGAGAGAAACCACGACACACCCATCTGGCTTTGTAACGAGCAAGAGTGCCATCAGAATGAAATTTATGACGAAAAACCCATTTTCCAGAAACAACATTAACGCCAGGAGGTTTGGGAACAAGAGTCCATGTATTATTTTGCTGAAGAGCGTTAAATTCATCGCGCATAGCTGAGAGCCAAAGAGGATCAAGAAGAGCACGTTTGTAAGAAGATGGAATAGGAGAAAGGGTTGGGGTGGCTGTGAGGTTGAGGCGTTTGGTGGGCAGAAGGAAGACGCGTTTGCCGCGGGTGCACATGACGTGATCATTAGTGGGTGGTGGAATGGGAACGGCGTTGGGTGGTAGAGGTGGTGGGGAGTTTGGCGGTGCCGAGGTTGCCGGGGCCGTGCTTGCCGGGTCCGGACTTGCTGGTTCCGGGCTTGCCGGGCCTGCCGGTGTCGTGTTTGTCGGGTTTGCCGGACTTGCCGGGTCCGGACTTGCCGGGTCCGGGCTTGCCGGGTCCGGGCCTGCCGGTGCCGTGGTTGTCGGGCTTGCCGGACTTGCCGGGTCCGGACTTGCCGGTTGTGCCGGTGCCAGGCTTGCCGGGCTGGCCAGGCTTGCCGGTCTGGCCGCGGGAGAGGGGGTGTAGGTAGGGATTGATGAGGTGGTAGTGACAGAATAAGGAAAACAGTTTTCATCAAATGTGACGTGGCGAGAGACAAGGACGCGACCAGAAGATGGATCAAAACAGCGATATCCTTTGTGATCATCAGAAAGACCAAGGTGAATGCAAGGTAGTGAACGTGGTTCAAGTTTGTTGGAGGCGGTAGAGGCAGTGTTCGGGAAACAAAGACAGCCAAAAACACGTAAAAAAGAATAATCGGGATGGGAGCGAAAAAGAGATTGAAAAGGCGAATAAAGAGGACAAGTCTTATTTGGACGAATATTTAGAAGTAGAGTGGCAGTGCGAAGGGCTTCGGCCCAAAAACGAGAGGGTAGAGAAGCTTGTAGGAGCAAGGTGCGAAGAATATCATTAATGGAGCGAAGAGAACGTTCAGCTTTACCGTTTTGAGGGGAGGTATAAGGACAAGAAAAATGAAGAAGAATGCCTTGAGAGAGAAAGAAGTTGCGGTTTTGAGTGTTGTCAAATTCTCGACCATTATCACATTGAATAAATCGAATGGGCAAGCCAAAGTGTGTAAAAACATATCGTCGAAAATTGAGAAAGATGGCATGGACTTCAGATTTAGCACGGAGAGGAAAAGTCCAAATATAATGAGAATAGTCATCCAAAATCACAAGATAATATTTGTAACCAGAGACACTAGGAACGGGAGAAGTCCATAAATCACAGTGAATTAATTCAAAAGGAAAAGTGCTAATGGTAGTAGAGGTTCCAAAAGGTAATCGAACATGTTTGCCGCATTGACAGGCATTACAAAGAGAGGGATTATGAGGAATACTAGAACTAGGGATACAAAATTCTTGCAGCAAAGACGACAAGGTTGTTTTATTGGGGTGTCCTAGACGACGATGCCACAAGTCCAGTGAGGCAAGCATGGCGCGGGGAGTGGACGTAGGTGTGCCATGAAGCGGATAAAGATCGCCCGTGCTGTTGTACCGAGCGAGTACCTCCCCCGTTGCCAGATCCTTCACAGACAAACCAAAAGGGTCAAAAGCCAAAATTACTCGATTGTCAATACAAAATTGGCGAACAGAAATAAGATTTTTCATGAGGGAAGGAGAAACAAGAATATTGCGGAGAAGAAAATTGCCGAAAGTGGAAGGGATGTAAGAGTGACCGGTGCAGGAAACAGGTATGGTGGAACCATCACCAATGGTGATCGTAGAAAAAACAGAAGGAAAGCAAGCTGACAGCAAATTCATATTTGAAGACATATGCGAGGATGCACCAGAATCGAAAATCCAATCCGTACCTTCGTTATTGAGAGTAAAGTTGTTCATGGCGTTGATGAAGGCGGCTTGATCCCAGGCCGGCTGTTGTGGAGGAGTAGAGGGGCCAGGAGCGTGCATGGGAGCGTAGGGCAGAGTCGGCGACAGGTAGTAGGTTGCCGGGGCCGGCAAGGTGCCGTAAGCCGGCAAGCCCGGTAATCCCGGCAAGGTGCCGTAAGAGGCCGGCAAGGTGTAGTACGGTGGCGGTAGTCCTGGCGCGCTGGGAGGTGGCGCAGGAATGGCGGTGTAGACATGCGCCGGCGGCTTGGGCCCAAGGAGTCCAGGAGAGCCGGTTGCCGGGCGAAGGCCAGGGCTCCACGTGCCCGTGTAAGCAGGCGGGGCACCGTACAGCGAAGAGGCCGGCCAGGGCATCGGCCAAGCTTGAACAAGGCCAGTCCAGGGATCGTGCGGAGGCTGCCATGTCGAGGGAGCCGGTGGCGATGGAGAGGCCGATGGCGGAGCTTGGGCAGTGCCGGCAGAGCGAGATGCAGAGGGCCGGTAGATCGGATTCTTGCCCCGGTAGTTCGGGCTCGGGCGCCAGCTTTGGGGCGGTGGAGTAGCTGCTGCCGCCGCGGTAGGAGGGGAGGGCGTGGCAGATTGGCGCGGCACGCCAGGCGGGGCCCCGGCAAGCTCGGCCCCGGCAAGCCCGACCCCAGCAAGACCGGCCCCGGCAAGCCCAGCCACGGCAGGAGCGGCAGCGTGAAACACCTGCGGTGGCCGTTGCGCCTTGCGAGCTTGATTCTTCTCTTCTTGCTGGAGGAGAGAGCGAACCTCCTTGAAGGTGAGGTAGGGCTTGAACATGGGGATGAAGGACTGCTGCTTCTCGAGCTGCTCGCCGAGGCCGACGAGGAGAGCGTTGATGAGGGCGCGATCGTCGACGTGATCGCCGAGTTCACGGAGTTCGTCGCCGATCGCCTTGATTCGCTGGCAGAAAACGGTGACCGGGGCGTCTCCTTGGATGATCGTACGGAGCTCGGTGTTGAGGGCGTTGATGCGCGCGTCGGAGTTGTCCTGGAACAGCTGCTGAAGGGACGCCCAAAGCTCGGCGGCGGTGGCGTCGTCGGAGGAGACCAGATTGAAGAGCTCCGTGGAGATGCGTGTGTAAATCCACTGGATGATGGCGAGATCATCTTTCACCCAGCGATGATCGGTGTGCTGCGGAGGGTAGGATGGATCTATGTGGTGGCGGAGGCCGCAACGGCCGAGATGGATGGTGAAGAGGTGGCGCCAATGGTAGTAGTTGTGGGCGCCAAGATCTAACGAGATCGGGATGAAGGGGGAGACGTCGGCAATGGTGTCGGCGAGGGAGAGAATTGGGAATTGAGGGGGAGGTATTTGGGTAGTTGTGGAGGAGGAAGAAGAAGAGGGGGCGCCGGCGGCGCGGAACTCGGCCATGGAGAAGAGGGGCCGAGTCGGCCGGGGCGGCGGCACGGGTGGCGGTGCCATGCCAGGTGCGGAAAACCTAGGCGTCTGATACCATGATAACTAGAGAATAATAACTGTATTGATTGGGGCCTCGAAGGGCTGTTTATATAGATTACAAAACTTGGTCTCCAAGACTAATAGAGATAGATTACAATTCCAAACCTTGCCGGATATACTATCCGTAACCGACCTATACTCTAATATTCTACACAATAGTTGTGGTCTCAATAGACATCTATAGACTAGTCAAGTGCTTGTCTGTCGAGTCTACACTGGTGATCACACTTTAAACAAACGAGGATAAATAGCCATCTAGGAGTATATATGTGCAAAGCTATCTAGCTGCTGTTTCTAATTAGTATTTCACTAGACGCTATTATTGAGCTTGTAGTACTATATATGTCGTGTACGTAGTAACTGTCCAAATCAATTGTGCATAGGACATCTAAGGAGCTGCATCGCAACCTAGGTGCGTGGAAATTGGATGGAGAATATTAAACCAAAAATCAATTACAACAATGACTCCTATTTGGCCCGCTTGGAAAATTGGGAGAAGCCAACCACTACGTTGGTTTCCCATGTCATTAATTACTAAATACCAACATGCAAATCCTATTTAATGCGTCGGCCAATGAAAATATCAGCATGCAA
The DNA here is from genome assembly GCA_039707655.1 of Elymus sibiricus. Lineage (NCBI taxonomy): Eukaryota > Viridiplantae > Streptophyta > Magnoliopsida > Poales > Poaceae > Elymus > Elymus sibiricus. The sequence continues at coordinate 36,943,165 of CM077674.1, forward strand.
AATAAAAATTAATGATCACAGGGAATGAGGAGCTTCTTCCACGTATGGTGACTTTATATATTTGGAATACTAAATTTTCATTAGATGCCCTATGCACCTGGACAGAGGGAGTACCTTTTTGTCTCCCTGCCGCCATATAAATACCACTTGTAAGCTTTACTTCTCGTTTGCAACATTTGTGGAGGTAGCTGCAATCGACACGTCACATTTTATACACTAACCAAATACCAACGCCGCTCGCATGGAGTAGGAGTGATAAGGTAATTAACTACCATGTCACTCTGAGCTTTAAGTACTTTTCATGGGTGAGTGTATATCGTTTTCCTAAAAAAATGTGAAGATTTGCTATTTGGAAGAAACTGATAACCAACGGATGGAAAGGGGCCGGTTAATTACTGTTTGTTGCCGCGTTCAACTTCTTGATTCATCCTATTCCAGCTAAGATCCAAGGCTTTTTTATGACTTGTCATATCTTGTTTAAAAGAGGGAATGTTTAGTTTTTTAATACTAATATGGATTATTATTATAAGTCCATTATATAATATAATTAAAACAAGGGCAAAAGAAGCTACATGGTGCATCCACAAAGGTTAAAATATCTACGCGGTCAATTTTTTTATTTTAGCAGCTAAGATTTTAAAAAGGGTCTGTCTACATCTCAGTCGACCGAGACTCAGTCGGCTGATGTCAGCCATTTAAATCTTGGACGATTTTCCCTTTGTCCGGTTTCATCTTCGTTCTGGTCTGGGCTTGGTGACAGGGCTGAGGTACATTCACCTTAATGAGGCCCGACATCAACTAGAGCAGTGGCTACTACAAAAGACAAAGAAGGACGCCCGACTTCTTTTCCGCATGTTCGGGCAGCCTGCACTTGGGATTTTATTTTGTTTTTCTGCTAGTTCTTCGTCTCGCCTTTGACGAGGCATGACTTTTTTCATTTTCATTTTTTTGTTTTTACTTTCTCTTTTCTGTTTTGTTTTGTTTCCTTTTTATTTTTTCCACCTATTTTTTATTTTTAGCTAAAGATCTAATATAAATAATTATAACTTAATTTCAATTTTGACGTTGCTTCACATTTATATTGTGTCCCCGTGTTGGAAAAAAAGATAGGAAATAAAAATAAGGGGATTGCTAAAACTCTTTTTTTTCTCTTTTTTTTTGCGGAAAAGGGATTGCTAAAACTCAGTCGACTGAGATTTAGCGAAGTCTCAGTCACATTCGTATCCATCAGATACATGTGCTGTAAGATTCGTGCGAGGTGGTCCATTCTTTTGTACCAGCTAGGGAGCGGCCCGTTCAGGGAGGCTACAGCCATTTATTTTTTCTTCTCTGGTGAGCATGCGGACGGGCCGGGCGGCCTTCTCTTGTGTTCAGGTCTTTCTTCACGTGGCAAGATGAGTTTGCTCTAGGCTATTTCTTCGTGACCTGCCTTTTTGTACGGGCTGCTCTGTCTGTTGTGACTTATACTTTTATTGTCTTTTTTTCCTTTGCTTCTTTTCCTCATTTCATAGTTCTTCTTTATAAATATGTGGAATTTGTCCGGTGTGGGTGTTTGTTCAAAAACTAAAGTTTTTTGCTATATGAATTCATAAAGGGGAAAACTCATAACATCTGGAGAGTTCGTAGGGTGTCTCGAATGCAGCTTTTCGAGGTGTTTTTTTTTTCACTTATTTTTCACACGTGTATTTAGCGAAGTCTAAGTCGATTCGATGATCGTTGGATTTTGTTGTCAAGATTCGTGCAGAGTTGTGTTTTATTTTCAAAGAGTTGACGCGCATGTACCGGTACGCAACGCATCAGCTATTCTTGTGTGTGCGTTCGCCAGCAATGCGACGGGGCCTTTTTGCCTGTGCTTTTTTTCTTTTTGTCTTGTTTTGTTTGTTGCCGGCCCATTTGGGTGTGAGGGATGCACATGGGAAGATGTACATATGCACTTTGTACAGGTACAGGGAGAAGCATAGAGAGTCACATGTATCAGGTTTTCCTCTGTTTTTTCTTTTTCTTTTCTTTTTTCTTTTTCTTTTTATTTTTATTACATTATTATTATTTTCAATATATTTATTTTTGATTTTTTTATGTTCTACTTTTAGTGCATTCCTAATTTATATCCCTTTTTAGTGTGGGATTTTAAATTTTTTGTTGTTTTCTCCCACATGTGCCATCTGCACGTTGAACACATGAGTCTTCTCTGCGTAAGATATAGCACCTTTTTCGTTTTTATTTTTACACGGCGATAATAATGCAATTACATGTCTTCAACGTGACCGCAATTTAGGGGTGTTTTGTTGGGGGAGGAGGCAGTTGCATGCATGTCACTAGGCATGCAACTGGAAATGTCGCACCCGACTGTAACTACATGTCTTCAACGGAACAGCAACTTAGTGGAGTTTTGTCTGGTGAGGGGGGCAGTTGCATGTTCACAACTAGTCCACTAGGTACACAACTGCAAGTGTCGCCCTTGACTATAACGGCATGTCTTCAACGCGACTGCAACTTAGTCACGTTTTGTCTGGGAGAAGGGGCAGTTGTAAGTGTCGCCCCCGACTGCAACTGCATGTCTTCAACGCGACTGCAACTTAGTGGTGTTTTGTCGGGGGAGGGGCAGTTGCATGTTCATCACTAGGCACGCAACTGCAAGTGTCTCCCTCGATTGCAACTGCATGTCTTCAACGCGACTGCAACTTAGTGGCGTTTTGTCGAGGGGAGGGGCTAACTGCAAGTGTCGCCCACGACTGCAACTGCATGTCTTCAACGCGACTGCAACTTGGGGGTGAAATTTGTATTTTGTCGGGGGGGGAGGCAGGAATTTCCATGTCTGCAACTAGACACGAAACTGCAAGTGTCGCACCCGACTGCAACTGCATGTCTTCAACGCGACTGCAACTTAGTGGTGTTTTGTCGGGGGGAGGGGGCAGTTGTAATTGTCACCCCCGACTGGAACTGCATGTCTTCAACGCGACTGCAACTTAGTGGTGTTTTATCGGGGGAGGGTGGGAGTTGCATGTTCATCACTAGGCACGCAACTCCAAGTGTCGCACTCGACTGCAACTGCATTTCTTCACCGCGACTGCAACTTAGTGGTGTTTTGTCAAGGGGAGGGACCAACTGCAAGTATCGCACCCAACTGTAACTACATGTCTTCAACGCGACTTCAACTTGGTGGTGAAATTTGTATTTCGTCGGGGAAAGACAAGAATTTGCATGTCTGCCACTAGATACGCAACTGCAAGTGTCGCACCCGACTGCAACTACATGTATTCAACGCAACTGCAATTGAGTGGTGTTTTTCGGAGGAGGGGGCAGTTGCATGTCTGTCACTAGGCATGCAACTGCAAGCGTTGCCCCCTACTACAACTGCATGTCTTCAACGCGACTGCAACTCAGTGGTGTTTTGTCAGGGGAAGTGGGCAGTTGCATGTTTCCCATTAGGCATGCAACTGCAAGTATTGCCCTCGACTGCAACTACATGTTTTCAATGTGACTGCAACTTGGGGGTGGAATTTGTATTTTGTCGAGGAAGGGGGGAATTTGCATATCCACCGACCCATTTTGAGTGTGAGGGATGCACATGGGCAGATGTACAGATGCGCTTTGTACTGGTAGAGGGAGAATCATAGAGAGTCACACGTATCAAGTTTTCCACAGTTTTTCCCTTTTTCTTTTCTTTTTCCTTTTTTTATTTTTTTCTCTCTTTCTTATTTTATGTTTTATTATTTTAAAATATTAATTTATTAGGTTCTATTTTTATTTGTATTTCTAGTTTTATTCTTTTTCAGTGTGGGCTTTTTGTTTTTGTTTTCTCCCACGCGTGCCATCTGCACACAGAACAAATGAGCCTTTTCTGCGAAAGATTTAGCTCTTTTTCTATTTTTTATTTTTACACGATGAATGCACTATAATTGCATGCCTTCAGCGTGACTATAATTTAGTGGTGTTTATCCGGGGGAAGGGGGGCTTGCATGCCTGTCACTAAGCATGCAGCTACAAGTATCTCTCCCGACTTCAACTGAATATCATCAACGTGACTGCAACTTTGTGGTGTTTTATTGAGAGGTGGGGGGAGGGCAGTTGCATGTCCGTCACTAGACACGTAACTGCAAGTGTCGCCCCCGACTGCAACTGCATGTCTTCAACGCGACTACAACTTAGTGGTGTTTTGTCGGGGAGAGGGCCAAGTGTTGCCCCCAACTGCAACTGCATGTCTTCAACGCTACTGCAACATGGGGGCAAAATTTTTGTTTTATCGGGGGAAGAGAAGAATTTGCATGTCTGCCAATAGGCACGCAACTGCAAGTGTTGTCCCCGACTGCAACTGAATGTCTTCAACGCGACTGCAACTTAGTGGTGTTTTGTCGCGGTAAGGGGGCAGTTGCATGTATTCCACCAGGCACATAGCTGCAAGTGTTGGCCCCTACTGCAACTGCATGTCTTCAACACGACTGCAACTTTAGTGGTATTTTGTCGAGGGAGGGGCAGTTGCATGTTTATCACTAGGCACGCAACTGCAAGCGTCGCCCCGACTGCAACTGCATGTCTTCAATGTGACTGCAACTAGGGGTGGAATTTGTATTTTGACGAGGAGGGGGGATTTGCATGTCTGCCCCTAGGCACGTAACTACAAGTGTCGCCCCAACTGCAACTACATGTCTTTAATGCGACTGCAACTCGGGGCAGAATTTCGTTTTTGTCGGGGATGGGAGGAATTTGCATGCCAGCCACCGGTCATGCAATTGCATGTGTCGTCACCGACTGTAATTGCATGACTTCAATGCGACGGCAACTTAGTTGTGTTTTGTCGTGAGAAGGGGGCAGTTGCATGTCTGCCGCTAGTCATGCAACTGCAAGTGTTGCCCCTGACTGCAACTGCATGTTTTGTCGGCAACTTGGGGGCTGAAGTGTTTACTAATACTTTTTATCATTTTTATTTTTAACACCATGCGATATTAATGTGAAATTTGCACAATTGGATTTTTTTTTTGCAAATTAGAAACCACTTGCATATCTACACCCTCGTGTGCAACAACACGCGCTACAACTCGCGTGCAACGGCAACAAGCACAGAGCGCCCAACTAGGAGGTGCGAGGGGTGTGTGGAGGGGGTGCGGAATCGGGGGACGACCCGCAAGGCTGTTTATTTTTAGGATGTGGCTAGGACTCAGTCGACTAAGACTTCGCGAAGTCTCAGTCGGCTGACGTCACCTGTAGTAGATTCGGCTTGTTTTTTGCCTCCCCGGCTGTTTGGTTGTATCAGGCTTAAGTTGTGGGATTTTTCATTTTCATGTTGTTTGTTTGTTTTTTGTTATGGGCTAGGCATCTTAATTTGTTTGTGTATTTGGGCTGGGCTGTTTCATTTTTTTGTCTTTCTCTTCTTTTTTGACACAAAAAAAGGATCAGCAAAGTACAGACCCAACACACAAAAACAAATTATTTTAGCTTACCTAACCTAACGCCCCTGTTGTTTGACGAATTTGGACAAAAAGTGATAAACACTAGAGAAATTGTATGGTCCGAGCTCTAGATTTTACCGCGCGGAGGACCAAACACAGAGTAGCTGCTCGAGATTTTCCCAAAAAAAAACTCGGGTAGGAAAATCTTACCAAGTCCGAAGAGCGCGAACAACTTGGAGACGCGTCGTCGTGGCGGTGGATCTCGACGCCGGTGACTTGCGCCGCAGTCGCCTTTGACCCTCACACTCCCGTGTTTCTCCCGCTCTCTTCCTCCCCCCTCTCTGATTCAAAACAGTGGCGTCTGTCTCGCGTGGTTGACAGAGAGTGGAGAAAAGGAAGGGAATGGGCGGGCCACATTTCAGTGGCTAACAAAAAAAATATGGAAAAATTGCTGAAAAATGGTAGTGTGTGCCCGAAATGACTAGATTTTTTACAAAAAAAATAAAAATGTTAAATAAAAAAAATAGACTTAAAAAATTATTAAAAAAAATTCAAAAATGTGTTTATATTGGAAAAAAATTAAAAGAGTGGATGCCGCCTGCAATTGCATTTTTGAGGATGGATCTGCAAAAACTGTCATGCAACAAAAAAGGGAACAAAATTTGGAGATAAATGAAACTGACGGTTGTTGGTCCCTGATGTCGGCGTCACACAACACAAGCTATAAAAACTTCCTCCCTCAAGTTTGCGGATTGGTGTCTGCCTCCTCAATAGTTGCTGGTATATTAGACTACTTGCGGGTACGATTGTTTGCGGGATAGCATGGTCCACATGCATTTCCTGTGGCAGACCTGCAAAAACAAACTCCTCCATCCTGACCAAAAACAGCAAATAGTTGCTAGTCGAGATTAAAAAACTTATAGTTACATGCCTAGTAGCAGACATGCAACTGCCCCCTCCCTTGCTCTCTGAGAAAACACCTTTGAGTTGCAATCATGTTGAAGACATGCAGTTGCAGTTGGGGATGACACTTGCAGTTGCATGCCTGGTAGTAGACATGCAACTGCCCCGCTCTCTCCCCCTTCTCTGACAAAACACCGTTCAATTGTAGTCAAGTTGAAAAAGACAAGCAGTTGCAGTCGGGGGAGACACTTGAAGTTGCTTGCCTAGTAGTAGACATGCAACTGGCCCGCTCACTCCCCCTCTCCGAGAAAACACCGTTCAATTGGAGTCATGTTGAAAAAAAGACATGTAGTTGTAGTCGGGGGTGACACTTGCAGTTGCATGCCTAGTAGTAGACATGCAACTTCCCCGCCCTCCCCCGACCTTCCCCTTAGCAGAATCTAGAGCTGCACCTGCGGTGTTTAAAAATGGTCTCCCGAGGATTATAGATAATTTTTTATCTTCAGGCATATCAAGTATAATGAAATTAGTAGGAATAACGTGTCCATCCAATCTCAGAAGAACGTCCTCTTCTACTCCTATTGGTTTCTTTGTCGACTTGTCAGCCATCTACAAAGTTATACCTGTCGGGATACATTCTCCTAAATTCAACTTGCGGTAAAGAGTTAGAGGCATAACACTGACCCTAGCTCCAATATCACAAAGGGCATTGTTTATATCAATATTACCTATTGAACAAGATATTGTCGGTATACCTGGGTCTCCGAGTTTTGCCGGTATCTTGTCCTCAAATGGATACTTTATTATAATGGCCACCAGCTCTGTCAGATTCATACTTCTTGTATTATTGATAATATCTCGCATAAACTTAGAAAAAGTAGGAATCTTCAATATGTCATTCATATGCAAAGAAACTCTAAGATTCGAAATAGCTTGCAAGAAGGACGAATAGAGTTCATCATTTGAAGGCGGCCTAACGGCTTTAGGGCAAGGAAGAGTTTTCTTCGGTTTACCTTTTTCTCTTCTTTCTCCTTACCTTTATCTTTGTTTCGCGAAGCCTGACTGCTTTCCCCTCTCGTTGGGTATGGAGGTTTACTTCTGTTTTCCACTCAAGGTTCTTCAATCTTATTAGATTCTGGGGCAGCTTCTTCTTCATTGTTATCATTATTACCATCGACGGTTTCTGCGTCGAAATCAACTTCTTTGTCATTCTCTCCTTCTACCTCATTACCTTGTGCATATTGATGAACTGGCTCTTCTTGGTCCTGGTCATTGTTGAGGAGTTCTTCATCTCCTTGGGTTTGACTCTAATTCACTCTCCTCTTCAACGCTTGTTCGTTTTTGTACCATTCACGTCCTTTCGGGACCTACGTCATTTTACCACTGCGAGTAACAATCCAATTAGAAGAGACAAGGTTATCTTTATCAAGTTCGGTAAGAATCAAAGATTGAGTTTCAGATATCTGCGAGCATTGAGTTTCTATCATGCGAGAATGTTTATCAAGATTTTTCATGGCATGACTTAAACCTTCTACCTCTTCAGAGAGATAAGATATAACCTTTTCATTACGATGAATACATCTCCTGAGATCTCGATTGAAATCCTCCTGATGATGCTTGAATTTATTCATTGTCTCCCTGAGCTCATTTTCCCATCGATAAATGCTAAATAGATCCACTTTTTCATTAATAACTTGTTCAGCAGGTTTACCTTTTTCTTGAGTAACCTTCTTAAACTCCTCCATGTCCTCAACATGGTAAATTTTTCCTGTGTACTTAACAGGTTCCTCAATATTCCACTACTCTTTAGCAGTCATAATCTTTTCAATGAGCGCGTTCCCTTCTTCTAGAGTTAAATCCATGAAACGGCCACCTGCACTCAGATCAAGAATAGACTTGGATTCATCATTAATTCCATGATAGAACATATGAAGTATAATATATTCAGCAAAACCATGGTTAGGGCAAAGATTAAGAAATTTAGAATATCTCTCCCAGGCTGGATACAAACTTTCTCCCTGTTCTTGAACAAAGGAAGTAAGATTTCTTCGTAATTTAATAATCATAGAGCCAGGGAGGAATTTAGCCATGAACCTCTCTACACACATTTTCCAACTGGTTATGCTGCCATACGGCAATCGGTTATACCATATTTATGATTATTCTTCAGAGAAAACTTGAAGAGTCTCAATAAAACAAATTCCCGAGACACATCCTTAATTTTAAAAATCCCACATAGAGTATCAGAGAACATAAGATGTGCTTGAGGGTCGTCTTCTACAGTCCCTGCAATGGCATGTTTTTTGACATCCTGAATAAGATCGCAGTCAATTGAATACCCAATTGCATAATTGGTAGGATAGACTATGGGAGATCTTGAGCCCAAGAATGGAGTGCAGTGCTCTCTCACAAATTTCTCTTGTTGCTGAGTAATCGTCATTTCTGCAACCAAAGTATTAAGCTCAGTAGTCTGATTTTTTTTGTATTTTTCTATTAATGAAGCTTGTTGCTCCTGAGGAAAACGGGAAATAAATTCTGGTAGATAAGTCTTCCCAGAAAGAGTAGCGCCCCTGTCGCTAACAGGAAGCATCTACAATAACAACACCTGCAAAACAATTACGAACCAAATACTCTGCACTTAGCTCCCCCGCAACGGTGCCAGAAAATGCTTGGTGACCTGCCAGCCAAACAGGATGGTGTAGCACTTTCACGTTAGTATCCCAAATAGTAATTGTTCCCAACGAAGAGCGGAGGTGAGTATTTATTAATAGTGTTTCTGTCACACACAAGTTGTCACAGTTCTTATGTGAAGTAACTGTTTGTGATTCTGCAGAAGCTGTTAATGTCCCAAGAGGCAAATGAACCAGATAGTGAATATGATGAGTTTGTGGAAGAAAGAGTAATAATAACTTGAAGGTAAAGAACATAAATAAAAACGAAAGTAGAAGTGTTTTTCCTGCAAGGAGAAATTAGGAGCTGAGAGAATTCGGATCATGGTATACATCAAGTGTGCCAGTGCGACGGTAATGCCAGTTACCTTGTATCGTGAGTTTTGTGTTTGATTTGCTTGTTCAGTAGGCGGATCACCCTAGGGTTACGTAACTCCTCCTCGCGGGATTACATTCCATACTATGGTCCTGCTTTGTCGTTGCCACAGCGTGGTCGTCTCAACAATTAAGGTCGTTAGACCGGAACCATGCATTAAGTTCAATGGATCACCGTTATCTCATATTGTCTTCGGTCCTCATAGATGTCTCCACCTGTCACGTCAGAGGTCGTAGATTTCCTAAACAATATGTGTTATCTGTGTAGGTCTTGAGATCATGATGTCTGGGCCCTTAAATTGGACAACACACATAGAGTTCACCTACATCTGGTTCACCTACATCTCCCATGCCTAGGGTGATATTACTCGCACATCGAAAGCGAATAACCAATCATCTCAGAGAATAAACCCATGAAAACCCTATCAATAATACCATGAAGATCCACAATAAGATGAATGAACAAACAAATCTCAATCTCCAGGTGAGTGCTACTTGTGAGCTGCGTTAGGATTTTGCCCGAAGAGGAAGGGAGAAGCAGTACAGTAGAGATAAGTATTTCCCTCAGTGAGAACCAAGGTTATCGAACCTGTAGGAGCACCACACAAGACCACGTAAGCGGCAACTGCACACACAAAAGCAAACACTTGCACCCAATGCGGACAAGAGGGTTGTCAATCCTATCGACTCGTTACTTGCAAGGATTAAAACTGATAATAGTGGAAGTATAAATTGAAAAGTAAAATAAAGGAAATAAAATTGCAGCAAGTTAAATTAGGGTTTTAGTAAATATGATAAAGGTAGACCCAGGGGCCATAGTGTTCACTAGAGGCTTCTCTCTTGAATAGATAGCATACGGTGGGTAGACAAATTACTGTTGGGCAATTGACAGAATAGCGCATAGTTATGATGTTATTCATGGCAATGATCATGTATATAGGCATCACGTCTCAGACAAGTAGACCGAAATGATTCTGCATCTACTACTATTACTCCACTTCGAGAGCGGTTCTATGCATGAGATAAGATGACATGATGTAGACAAAGTAAACTCAATTAATATGAATAAACCCCATTGTTTTATCCTTAATTGCAGCAATATAAATACGTGCCTCGCTACCCCTTCTGTCATGAGGTGAGGACACCGCAAGATTGAACCCATCACAAAGCACCTCTCCCATTGCAAGATAAATCAATCTAGTTGGCCAAACTAAACAGATAGATCGAAGAGAAATACAAAGCTATAACAATCATGCATAATAAAGTTCAGTAAAGACTCAATTACTTTCAATGAATAATCTGATCATAAACCCACAATTCATCGGATCCCAACAAACACACCGCAAAAGAAGATTACATCGGAACAATCGGATTGATCTCCGAGGAGAACATTGTATTGAAGATCGGAGAGAGAGAAGAAGCCATCTAGCGAATAACTATGGACCCGTAGGTCTGTGGTAAACTACTCACACATCATCGGTAGGGCAGCAAGGTTGATGTAGAAGCCCTCCGTGATCGATTCCCCCTCCGGTAGAGTACCGGAAAAGGCCTCCAAATGGGATCGCGGAAGAATAGAGGCTTGCGGCGGCGAAAAAGTTTCTTCTAGTTGCCCTCTGTTGTTTTGGGGATAATTAAGGATATATAGCGTTGGAATTAGGTCGGTTGGAGTTACGGAGGGCCCATGAGATCGGAGGGCGTGCCTACCCCCCCAGGGCGCGCCCTATGAGCTCGGGACCATCCGTACATCTTCTGGCCACCTCCCGAAGCTTCTAGGGTTTCTTTAGGTCCAAAAATAACCCCCGTAAAGTTTCATCATGTTTGGACTTCGTTTGGTATGGTTTCTCTGAAAAGGCCAAAAATAGGAACTGGCACTGGGCACTGAGTTAATAGGTTAGTCGCAGAAAATGATATAAAATTGCATCAAAAGTATCTAAGATTGATAATATAATAGCATGAAACAATCCAAAATTATAGATACGTCGGAGACGTATCAGCATCCCCAAGCTTAATTCCTGCTCGTCCTCGAGTAGGTAAATGATAAAAACAGAATTTTTGATGTTGAATGCTACCTAACATGTTTATCATGTAATCCCTTTCACGGTATAAATATTGAGAAATGATGAAGTAATTGATATCAACATAATAATATTCATGAATAAAAGAACATAATCATTACTTTTCAAAATATACGATGCTCAACGAATGTTATCCCTACTCATTGTTCATGTAACGCATGGCATGACTCCGCCTTCACTACATAAATATAAATCATGAGCACCAAGGTGTCAAACCAGGCAATTGTATCATACTTTTCAATGTGCTTCAGCATTTTCAACTCCACTCACTACATGAGCGTGAGACATGGACATTCGCACTAAATGGAATAGAAGGTGGTGATAGGTATATGTAGGAGAAGTCAAAAAGGAAGAAAGGCTCGCATCAACTCGGCGGATCAATAGGTAATGGAGACACCCATCAATCGATATCAATGTGAGGAGTAGGGATTTCCATGCAATGGATGCACTAGAGCTATAAGTGTATGAAAGCTCGAATGAAACTAAGTGGGTGTGCATCCAACTTGCTTGCTCATGAAGACCTCGGGCATTTGAGGAAGCCCATCATCGGAATATACAAGCCAAGTTCTATAATGAAAAATTCCCACTAGTATATGAAAGTGATAACTCAAGAGACTCTCTATATGAAGAACATGGTGCTACTCTGAAGCACAAGTGTGGCAAAAGGATAGTAGCATTGTCCCTTCTCTCTTTTCTCTCATTTTCTTTTTTTTTCTTTTTTTAGAACAATATCATGAACCTCATCCCCACTTTTGTAAGGACTCATTAGTCTCCATCATTCTTTTCCTCACTGGGACAATGCTCTAATAATGATGATCATCACACTTTTATTTACTTACAACTCGATATTACAACTCGATAACTGAAACAGTATGACTATATATGAATGCCTCTAGCAGTGTACCAGGATGTGCAATGATCTAGCGTAACATGTATAACAACGATGAATGGTGGCTTTGCCACAAATATCATGTCAGCTCTATATGATCATGCAAAGCAATATGATGATGAACACACATGTCATAGGACGGAACTGTGGAAGTTGCATGGCAATATATCTCGGAATGGCTATGGAAATGCCATGATAGGTAGGTATGGTGGCTGTTTTGAGGAAGATATAAGGAGGCTTATGTGTGATAGAGCGTATCATATCATGGGGTTTGGATGCACCGGTGAAAGGTGATGCACGGTACCGAAGAGGCTAGCAATATGTGGAAAGGTAGGAGTGCGTAATTGTCCATGAACTCACATTAGTCATAAAGAACTCATGCATTTATTGTGAAAGTTTTATTAGCCCTCGAAGCAAAGTACTACTCGCATGCCCCTAGGGAGGAGGTTGGTAGGATTTAACCATCGCACGCCCCCGATTCAAACAGCACATAGGATTTCAATCAGACATAAAAATGCTCACGCATCCCGGTCATGTCATGTCGGACACTTAAATCAGTAGTTACTAACAAACTTTGAAGAACGATATTCTTACTAGACAATGATCATGAACTAATACTCTTTCATATTATTACACCAATATAATCAAGTCATACGCCTTCAAATTTAATGACATGAAAGTTTTTACAGATGATCCACATGAAAGTTTTTATTATATCACTCCTAGATACCTATCCTTTTTGGACTAGTCTTATAACCCGTGCTCATTACCACTTCCTATTTAAGACTCTCAAAATGATTTAAGTGAAGCATGAGAGTGTAATAATTTCTACAAAATATAACCACCGTTGTGCTCTAAAAGATATAAGTGAAGCACTAGAGCAACTGTCAAGCTCAAAAGATATAAGTGAAGCGCATAGAGTATTCTAACAAATTATGATGAATATGTGTCTCTCTCAAAAAGGTGTGTCCAGCAAACAATGATTCTGTCAAACTAACAAGCAAACAACATAAAACTATAGCACAAGATGCTCCAAGTAAAACTCATATCATGTGATGAATAAAAATATAGCTCCAAGTAACATACCGATGAATTGTGGACGAAAGAGGGGATGGCATCCCGGGGCATCCCCAAGCTTAGGCGCTTGGGTCTTCCTTGAATATTACCTTGGGGTGCCTTGGGCATCCCCAAGCTTAGGGCCTTGCCACTCCTTATTCCTTTATCCATCGTAATCTCACCCAAAACTTGAAAACATCAGCACACAAAACTTAACAAAAACCTCGTGAGATCCGTTAGTATAATAAACATATCATAAACTTTAGGTACTGTTGTAAACTCATTCATAATTAATCTTCCATAATAGCTACTGTATTCTAACTTCTCCATGACTTATACCCCCCGATATAAACCATAGCATCATCAAAACAAGCAAACTATGCAACAAAAACAGAATCTGTCCAAAACATAACAGTCTGTAATGATCTGAATAGAAACCATATTTCTGGACATCAGAAAATTATGAAAAATTAGGACAACGTGGGAAATTTTCAGTACAATACTGTGTAAAAATTTCATATTAAAATCATGCTCCAGTAATTTTTTGTAATTCCTGCACTGAGCGCAAAAGTTTCTGTTTTCAAACAGCATCAATCCTACTATCTTCCAAATAATCCCAAAGGAACATAAAAAAACACAACCATTACAGTAGAAATAATTGTGCAAACTCAAAAAACAGAAATTAAAAAGAAAAATAAAGGATAACTATTGGGTTGCCTCCCAACAAGCGCTATTGTTTTATGCCCCTAGCTAGGCATAATGCATTGTTTCAAGTATTGTGATAATCATAAGGGAGATCATCCATATTCATCTCATACTCCCTTCTGTCAGTAGCAAGCTTCCTAATGGGTAGGCAAAAGTAATTGAAAGGGCTAAATTTTATAGGATCTGGATCCGTAAAATCAAGTTTAGGAGGAGGAGATTCCTCCTTAGGCCCTTTGTAAGTGATGACTATTTCTTCATTATACAAATTTCTATAGAGATATTCCTTTAGCCTTTTCTTAAGCACACAACCTAGTCCAAGATTTCCTATAGCAAATTGAGCATTATGTTCGGAAATTTTGTCAATCAAAGTAATTGGTGGAACCTTTTTTCTAAGATTCTCATTATAAGCAACATAATCTGTTGATTTTAATTTCCTTATCTCTTCTTGATCATAAAGAATTTCTTCTATAGGAGGACATTCACTATTTATTCTATAGTGAGCAAATATTTCTCTTGCCTCTTTCATAATGTGACCAAATTCATGAACCAAAAATATGGTGGCTAAACGTTTAGTAGAAGAATCATCATCGGCAAGATTATCTAGTGTTTCTTTAGCAAGTTCATCAAAGCTTCTTTTACTATTTCCATCTTTCATAGGATTTAACGATATAGCTTGATGATCAAACGGTTCCGTACTAGTGACGGGAATATCATTATCTTTCTCAAATTCAGACATGATAGCAACTTCAAGCAAGCAAGCAAACTAGCAAAGTAAAATATTTTTGTGTTTTTGATTTTTTTATAACGAGACTAATAAAAGTAAATAAAGATAAATGCAAGTAGATGATAATTTCTGTGAAGGAACCTGGTAGTACTTGATGATAGCTCCCCGGCAACGGCGCCAGAAATTCTTCCTACTACTTGTGAGCTGCATTAGGATTTTCCCCAAAGAGGAAGGGAGAAGCAGTACAGTAGAGATAAGTATTTCCCTTAGTGAGAACCAAGGTTATCGAACCTGTAGGAGCACCACACAAGACCACGTAAGCGGCAACTGCACACACAAAAGCAAACACTTGCACCCAATGCGGACAAGAGGGTTGTCAATCCTATCGACTCGTTACTTGCAAGGATTAAAACTGATAATAGTGGAAGTATAAATTGAAAATTAAAATAAAGGAAATAAAATTGCAGCAATGTAAATTAGGGTTTTAGTAAATATGATAAAGGTAGACCCGGGGGGCATTGTGTTCACTAGAGGCTTCTCTCTTGAATAGAAAGCATACGGTGGGTAGACAAATTACTGTTGGGCAATTGACAGAATAGCGCATAGTTATGATGTTATTCATGGCAATGATCATGTATATAGGCATCACATCCGAGATAAGTAGACCGAAACGATTCTGCATCTACTACTATTACTCCACTTCGAGAGCACTTCTATGCTTGCCTCTCTAGGTATTAAGTTCATAACAAACAGAGTAATGCATGAGGTAAGATGACATGATGTAGACAAAGTAAACTCAATTAATATGAATAAACCCCATCATTTTATCCTTAATGGCAGCAATACAGATACGTGCCTCGCTACCCCTTCTGTCATGAGGTGAGGACACCGCAAGATTGAACCCATCACAAAGCACCTCTCCCATTGCAAGATAAATCAATCTAGTTGGCCAAACTAAACGGTGAGAAATACAAAGCTATAACAATCATGCATAATAAAGTTCAGTAAAGACTCAATTACTTTCAATGAATAATCTGATCATAAACCCACAATTCATCGGATCCCAACAAACACACCGCAAAAGAAGATTACATCGGAACAATCAGATTGATCTCCGAGGAGAACATTGTATTGAAGATCGGAGAGAGAGAAGAAGCCATCTAGCTAATAACTATGGACCCATAGGTTTGTGATAAACTACTCACACATCATCGGTAGGGCAGCAAGGTTGATGTAGAAGCCCTCCATGATCAATTCCCCCTCCGGCAGAGTACCGGAAAAGGCCTCCAGATGGGATCGCGGAAGAACAGAGGCTTGCGGCGGCAGAAAAGTTTCTTCTGGTTGCCCTCTGTTCTTTTGGGAATAATTAAGGATATATAGCGTTGGAATTAGGTCGGTTGGAGTTACGGAGGGCCCACGAGCTCGGATGGCGTGCCTAGCACCCCAGGGTGCGCCCTGTGAGCTCGTGGCCCATCCGTACATCTTCTGGCCACCTCCCGAAGCTTCTAGGGTTTCTTTAGGTCCAAAAATAATCCCCGTAAAGTTTCATCATGTCTGGACTTCGTATGGTATGGTTTCTCTGAAAAGGCCAAAAACAGGAAAAAACAGGAACTGGCACTAGGCACTGAGTTAATAGGTTATTCCTAGAAAATGATATAAAATTGCATCAAAAGTATCTAAGATTGATAATATAATAGCATGAAAAAATAAAAAATTATAGATACGTCGGAGACGTATCAGTGAGTATGAATAGAGTTTTACACCCCGATCTTACAACTCAGAATTCCTCTTACAATAGTGAAGGTGAAATGATGATGGAGATGAAAGGTCCAAAGCTGGGAAGATCTCTGGTGGTTCTCCGGATCTCTTCTCTCTCTGTTCTGGATGTGGTGGCGGCAGCTAGGGTTCTCGAATGATGATGCGCCCTTCACAAAAGTGCCTTCTGAAGATGAGGGGGAGCCGCTGGAGCTTCATATGACCATCCATATGAGCATATGCGCTCATATGGAAGGCCGTCTTTCACTCTGGTGCTTCAGGCGACGAAGCCCCCAACATGGAAGTTGCTCCATTTGGCTTGATTTGCGATAATTCTCCTTGGTTTCCTTCCAAATATGATTTTTCCTGTGAAACAATGGAAAAATGAGTTTTCTTCTCTCTCGAAGGATTAGCGTTAGAAATAACCGAGAAATAACGGAAACCCGGTACAAACTAAATGAAAACTCTTTCTAAATAATCATAAATTCTCGAGCCATCAACTCCCCCAAGCTTAAGACTTGCTCGTCCTCGAGCAACCATGAAATGAAGCAAACGAAAGGGAGTTTGACAAGTGAAAAGAAGTTTTACCGGCTCGTGAAGGTGTAATATCTCCATTCTCACAAGTCCTGCAACTTTAGTTAAGAGAATATTTGCATTTGAATGGTTGCACTTAAGCTCGCTACCTGGCCACGTATAGCCTCCTATAACTAGTTATAATTTCTCAAACCAAACCTGCCATAGTTAACTAAGTGCTAGGCAAGCAAAAACTTTTTGTTCTCTTGAGAGGATGGATTTTTCTTTGGAGTTTTCAGAAAAACAAATATAACCAAGAGGTTTTGGAAGAGAAGAAAACATAGTACTCAAACATCTCATTAGCGCCCGCAAGTACCTCCTAGTCATGACTCTCAAATACTTCCTTCAATGATTATTCTTTGGAACTTCAATTTTCAGTGTTGGGATTATGCCAAAATTTACTAGTTGCAATGGGGTTTCCGCTGTGGCTTAATTTTGTGCACTATGGATCAAAAAGGTTGTCTCTTTCGAGCTCAATGATCAGTGCCCGCATTTACCACTTACACACTTCTTCGGAGAAGGTCGATCAATTTCAACTCAAACTCCAAATCAGTGACGGAGTCGCATTTATGCGAATTATTTCAACATATAGCAACGGTACATGAAACCAACGAGAAGCTGAAGCTCCATGATTTTAGTATCGCGGGCAAATTTTGGCATAACCTCAATCACTTCTAATATTCGTTCCTCTAAACAACTTTATCAGTAGGTACCATCGAGACAGTCAAGTTCAATGCTATGGAGTTGAAGTGCTTGAGTGCTAGTTCTCTTAAAAAATCCAAGCCCCTAAGTTTCTTTTCAAAAAAATTCTTTGTTTCTTTTTCGAGCAAAATCATGCTTTTACAACAAAGTTTTACTGGCAAGATTCGAAGTTGGGAGTTATGACTAAATGATATTCAACTAACGTGGAGAACGAAGCTTTAGTGCAACCAGCCAAATGAAAGTATTCGCTTAATTAAGATTGTGAGAAAAGTGAGTATGAATATATTATACCTTCTCGCACTATTTTGCTTCTTTCCTTAAGTCAATTCTCAGCTTCATTCTCTTTATTTCCAACTTGCTAGCGGTGAACAAATCTGTGGGCTCGAACAAAGGAAGACACAACGAAGAGGATTCCAACGAACAAGAACAAAGTTTACTCTAAAATTTTGTTATGCACATAGTCCTTGTCCACAGCTGTGCGGAGGCCCTCTCCCTCGCTCCGTGCATGCTTGGAGTGTGAGGCAATGGCCTTCTTCCCAGCCACAATCGCTGATTTCATTATGACCTTCGCACCACTGAACTCGTGCTCGTCCTTGACGGAGATGAGGTCCCACGTGTCGGACGCCTCGGCGGCGGGCACTCCCCTGGTGTCAAGAAACCCACGGTTCTCGAACCCAAAGCAGTTGCACCACTCCTCGAGTGTCATCATACGTGGTGCCCCTCCAAGCGTGAAGGAGCACCTCAGTGGCACCCTCGAATCATCGAGCGTGTCCTCGAAGCTGGCGAGGAACTCGTTGGTGATGTCCCGGCCGGTACGTCAGGTAGTGGAAGTTGCTGAAAACTCCCAGCCCGGCATGGTTGGCTAGCCTAGTGAAGTCATCGTGAAGCCCTTGCTCCTGCAAGAACGCATCGGACTTCCACTTGGTGGGCACCATCTTCCGGCTGCTCACCCGCGCATAGTCCTTGTCCATAGCGGTGCGGAGGTCCTCTCCCTCGCTCCGTACACGCTTGGAGTGCGAGCCAATGGCCTTCTTCCCTGCCGCAATTGCCGATTTCATCATGACCTACACACAATAAAAACAAAAACAGAAAATTATAAGTTTCATGTGTGGATCGAGTTCTAATACTACCTAGGATCGATCCTAATCAATTACTTTGAATCCTAACGTTCAAATCGAACGGAAAAACAAAATTATTTGCATCTCATCTAGGGCAAGAACTAGAACAAAAAAACCATGGAAACTCGAAAATAAACCATGGATCGGAGGATAAACTCATCGGTGATGAAAATGCATGGATCAAACGAACAAAATCCGCGAAGAAACGAGGGATTTGGAGGATTTTTGCTAGAGTTTGAGAGAGAGAGAGAGAGAGAGAGAGAGAGAGAGGTGTTGGAGGCGCAAGGAGGAAGAAGAAGCTATTCCCCTTGCACCAGCGGAGTTGATATATGAGCCCGCACGCCATACGAGCATCCATACGAATGCGAGCGCTCGTATGGAACGCCGTCTCGCATTCAAATCACACGATCTAGGGTTTGCGTACCTGGGACGACCATCCATACGAGCACAAGCGCTCGTATGGAAGGCTATCGTTTGCTCTGGATGGGCGAAGCCTTTCGATGCAGAGCTTCATACGACCATCCATACGAGCGAGAATGCTCATATGAAAGGCCGTCGTCTGCTCTGTTCTTCTGATGCATTTCTGCCAGGGATTCATACGACCCTCCATACGAGCGCCTATGCTCGTATGATAGGCCGTCTTTGGATCTGGTTATTTTGATGTCTGCTCCTCCCCTTTTATGCGAGCACCTGTACAAGCGCGGCCGATCGTATGTTAGGCCGTCTTTTGCTTTGCTGCTTTCTCTGCTATCTTTTTCTTCCGTTTCTTTCTCCTTCGGTAATTCTCCTGCAACACAAAGTCAAAATGGACTTCCTCGAGTATTATTTAGTCAAGTACTTGTACGAGAGCATCTCAGCTAAGATAAAACTGTTTGAAAATAATAATAATAATTAATTTTTTTTTCCAGAATATATAGAGAGAAGATGGGTTGCCTCCCATTAAGCGCCGGTTTTTAGGTTGCTTAGCTCAACCTTGTACCTTCGGGTAGTCTTAGGTCTCTGGTGGCCTATGTTTCTCTTTACTCGCCGCACATATTCGTTTTGGAGGCGGAATATACTTGTCTTTCTCTTCGGGTTTCTTCGGGAAGTATCTTACGATTTCTTCATTGTAGATTCTGAAAGTGACCTTCCCATGAGCACAATCCAGAGCTGCACCTGCGGTGTTTAAAAACGGTCTCCCGAGGATTATAGATAATTTTTCATCTCCCGGCATATCAAGTATAATGAAATCAGTAGGAATAACGTGTCCGTCCAATCTCAGAAGAACGTCCTCTGCTACTCCTATTGGTTTCTTTGTCGACTTGTCAGCCATCTGCAAAGTTATACCTGTCGGGATACATTGTCCTAAATTCAACTTGCGGTAAAGAGTTAGAGGCATAACACTGACTCCAGCTCCAATATCACAAAGGGCAATGTTTATATCAATATTACCTATTGAACAAGATATTGTCGATATACCTGGGTCTCCGAGTTTTGCCGGTATCTTGTCCTCAAATGGATACTTTGTTATCATGGCCACCTGCTCTTTCAGATTCATACTTCTTCTATTATTGATAATATCTCGCATAAACTTAGCAAAAGTAGGAATCTTCAATATGTCATTCATATGCAAAGAAACTCTAAGATTCGCAATAGCTTGCAAGAAGGACGAATATAGTTCATCGTTAGAAGGTGGCCTAACTGCTTTAGGGTAAGGAAGAGTTTTCTTCGGTTTACCTTTTTCTCTTTCTTTCTCCTTTATCTTTGTTTCGCGAAGGCTGACTACTTTCCCCTCTCGTTGGGTATGGAGGTTTACTTCTCTTTTCCACTCTAGGTTCTTCAATCTTATCAGATTCAGGGGCAGCTTCTTCTTCATTGTTGTCATTATTACCATTGACGGTTTCTGAGTCGGAATCAACTTCTTGGTCATTCTCTCCATCTGCCTCATTACCTTGTGCATCTTGATGAACTAGCTCTTCTTGGTCCTGGTCATTGTTGAGGAGTTCTTCATCTTCTTGGGTTTGACTCTAATTCTCTCTCCTCTTCAACACCTGTTCTTTTTCATACCATTCAGGTCCTTTTGGGTCCTACGTCATTTTACCACTTTGAGTAACAATCCAATTAGAAGAGACAAGGTTATCGTTATCAAATTGGGTAAGAATGAAAGATTGAGTTTCAGATATCAGCGAGCATTGAGTTTCTATCATGTGAGAATGTTTATCAAGATTTTTCACGGCATGACTCAAACCTTCTTCCTCTTCAGAGAGATAAGATATAACCTTTTCGTTATGATGAATACATCTCCGAAGATCTCGATTGAAATCCTCCTGATGATGCTTGAATTTATTCATTGTCTCCCTGAGCTCGTCTTCCCGCTGATAAATTCTAAATAGATCCACTTTTTCATTAATAACTTGTTCAATAGGTTTACGTTTTTCTTGAGTAACCTTATTAAACTCCTCCATGTCCTCAACATGGTAAATTTTTCCTGTGTACTTAACAGGTTCCTCAATATTCCACAGCTCTTTTGCAGTCATAATCTTTTCAATGAGCACTTTTCCTTCTTCTAGAGTTAAAGCCATGAAATGTCCACCTGCACTCAGATTAAGAATAGACTTGGATTCATCATTAATTCCATGATAGAACATACGAAGTATAACATATTCAGCAAAACCATGGTTAGGGCAAGGATTAAGAAATTTAGAATATCTCTCCCAGGCAGCATACAAACTTTCTCCTTGTTCTTGAACAAAGGAAGTAAGATTTCTTCATAATTTAGTAATCATAGAGCTAGGGAGGAATTTAGCCATGAACCTCTCCACACATATTTTCCAACTGGTTATGCTACCATACGGCAATCGGTTATACCATATTTCTGCATCATCCTTCAGAGAAAACTTGAAGAGTCTCAATAAGACAAATTCCCGAGACACATCCTTAATTTTAAAAGTCTCACATAGAGTATCAGCGAACATAAGATGTGCTTGATGGTCCTCTTCTGCAGTCCCTGCAAAGGCATGTTTTTTGACTTCCTGAATAAGATCACAGTCAATTGAATACTTAGTTGCATAATTGGTAGGATAGACTATGGGAGATCTTGAGCCCAATAATGGAGCGCAGTGCTCTCTCACAGATTTCTCTTGTTGCTGAGTAATCGTCATTTCTGCAAACAAAATATTAAGCTCAGTAGTCTGATTTTTTTTTTGTATTTTTCTATTAATGAAGCTTGTTGCTCCTGAGGAAAACAGGAAATATATTCTGGTAGATAAGTCTTCCCAGAAGGAATAGCGCCCCTGTCACTAATAGGAAGCATCTACAATAACAATAGCTGCGAAACAATTAAGAAGCAAATACTCTGCACTTAGCTCCCCGGCAATGGCGCTAGAAAATGATTGGTGACCTGCAAGCCAAACAGGGTGGTGTAGCACTTTTACGTAAGTATCCCAAATAGTAACCGTTCCCAATGAAGAGCGGAGAGTATTTGTGAGTAGCGCTTCTGTCACACACAAGTTGTCACAGTTCTTATGTGAAGTAACTGTTTGTGATTCTGCAGAAGCTCTAAATGTTCCAAGAGGCAAATGAACCAGAATAGTGAATATGATGAGTTTGTGGCAGCAAGAGTAATAAAAACTTGAAGGTAAAGAACATAAATAAAAACGAAAGTAGAAGTGTTTTTCCTGAAATGGAGAAATTAGGCGCGGAGAGAATTCGGATCATGGTATACATCAAGTGTGCTAGTGCGACGGTAATACCAGTTACCTTGTATCGTGAGTTTAGTATTTGATTTGCTTGTTCAGTAGGCGGATCAGCCTAGGGTTACGGAACTCCTTGCAGGATTACATTCCATACTATGGTCCTGCTTTGCCGTTGCCACAGCGTAGTCGTCTCCACAATTAAAGTCGTTAGACCGGAACCATGCATTAAGTTCAATTGATCACCGTTGTCTCATATTGTCTTCGGTCCTCATAGATGTCTCCACCTGTCACGTCAGAGGTCACAGATTTCCTAAAGAATATGTGTTACCTGTGTAGGTCTTGAGATCATGTTGTCTCGGCCCTTAAATTGGACAACACACATAGAGTTCACCATAGAATAACAACTTACTAGACAGATCATAACACTACAAACATGAATGATGACATATAGAATAGGCACAAATGAATCTTACCATTCACTTACATCTCTCATGCCTAGGGGGATTACTCACACATCGAAAGAGAATAACCAATCATCTCAAGGAATAAACCCATGAAAACCATATCAATAATACCGTGAAGATTCACAATAGGATGAATGATCAAACAAGTCTCAATCTCCAGATGAGTATGAATAGGGTTTTACACCCTGATCTTACAACTCGGAATTCCTCTTACAATAGTGAAGGTGAAATGATGATGGAGATGAAAGGACCAAAGCTGGGAAGATCTCCGATGGTTCTCCGGATCTCTTCTCTCTCTGTTCTGGATGTGGTGGCGGCGGCTAGGGTTCTCGAATGATGATGCGCCCTTCACAAAAGTGCCTTCTGTAGACGAGGAGGAGCTGCTGGAGCTTCATACGACCATCCATATGAGCATAGGCGCTCTTATGGAAGGCCGTCTTTCACTCTGGTGCTTCAGGCGACGAAGCCCCCAACATGGAAGTTGCTCCATTCGGCTTGATTTGCGATAATTCTCCTTGGTTTCCTTCCAAATATGATTTTTCCTGCGAAACAATGGAAAAACGAGTTTTCTTCTCTCTCGAAGGATTAGCGTTAGAAATAACCAAGAAATAATGTAAACCCAGTAAAAACTAAATGAAATCTCTTTGTAAATAATCATAAATTCTCGAGCCATCACACGCCGCTTGAGACCCATCCATGTTGGCACTTCTCCTCTTCACCACCATCGCCGATGGTGGTCACGTTGTCCACCAATTCACGATGCACGTTCTCAATCCCAAGGCGATGAGTTTGATAATCACACTCTAGCACGTCGCTTTCGCAAGAACTCCATACACCGACTTGTAATTCTTTAGACAATGCTTGTGCTTTGCTACGGAATAAACGTTGGTTACTATGAACCACCATTGGCCAGGTCGATGAACTGGGACACGGAGTGTTGTTTATGTTCGATAAGATGACGAGCATTGCACACAGATCCTTCATCCTTCGGCTAATATTATAGGGAAAGTGAGGAGTTCGTGTCGAAAACACCGGGCTCTGAGTTCGACTCGTAGTGCGTTGGTGACGGGCGCCAACGGATCGAGCAAGGCCGGCTTCTTCCTAGCGACGCCCGGTAGAGGAGTGCATCAGTGATGGCCACTGGCTGGTGGATCACATGTCTCTCCTCGTTCATTCCCCTCCGGCCATGAGCTCACTATGTCGAGATGGAGACGACGCAGGACAAAATTAGTGAAACGCCACCGACGGACGATGAAACTCACCTAATTGAGACCGTGCGCTGCAACGGGAGAAAAAAATGCAGTGAGAATTGTATGTGCAAAACATATTTGCGCTTCATGCAAAATTTAGTCTTACTAAGATTTGTGGGGACGTAAATGAAATGTTTTTAGCACTCATATCATTATTAGATCTTGAAGGACGGAACTGAATTTTTAATAAGTAACGAAAATAGGTCAAAAAATATAGCAGCTCTTCGACTATAACAACAGTATATTTTCCCATGTCAACGACATTTTCCAGAGAAATTAGTGAGTTTGTCTCCTAGAAAAAGGATCCAAGTTGTTTAGGCTACAACAAACTCAGGGTTGATGGTTGTATCACCACTGATTTCCTTGAAAGAAAAATTTTGAAATTGCTCCTGCAGCAAATATGTTCATCCTCTCTCTCTCTCTCTCTCTCTCTCTATATCAAAAAAAAGCAAGATGCTCATACTTATTTTTTACCGCTGTCACCTCACGAAAGGGTCAATCAGTTACACCTTACACGAAGTCACGTGAAACAATGTACATGTGATGTATTATTTGCCACCTCACGTACCTTTATTTTCTTGGTATTGCAAATACGGCAGCCAGCTACTCTTATATGAAAGAGTCCGAACACCCCACAAAAAAAAGTCCAAGCAGAATACGCACCAGCAAACTAAGTCAATCTGAACTCCAGGATGTAGGCTTTGTTGTCTTCTAAAGAACATGGAAAACGTTTTAAATCAGTCGGATGATTTCTGGGGCTCCTAAGCCGCGTCCCGCGCCGTCTGATTCCACCCGATCCTGTGGCGCGGAGTGCCTCTCTGTCCCCACGCACAGAGGCAGCCCACCTTCGTCAGTTTCGTGCCTGTAGTACGTAGCGTCCCGTGTCTGTAACTCTTTATATTTCTTGACGCCTCCGATGCCCTGTAGCACGTAGCATTCCCGTGACCTGTAGTACGTAGCATCAGTTTCGAGCTATACACTTCATAAGCAGTGTTTTTGCCTGGTAGCTACACATGTGATGGTACAAATAATCTTAAGAGAAAGCACATAGCAAGTGCTAAATAAGGACTCTGAACACCATCTTCTGGATGCTGATCGTGGGCATTGGTTTTGATTTGGTACTAGCAAGCTCATGGAGTCAGGTTGCTTTGGATATAGTGTCTTTGACGCCGCTGCCACCGTCTTCGAAGCATGCCATCGCAGCATCACTGAAGCAGCCGGCTCGCCATCGCCGCATCATTGCGGCCGTCGAAGCATGCTGTCGCACCATCATCGAAGCAGCCATGTTTGTCGTCACAACAATGTCGCGTCCGTGAAACACCCCATTGCAGCATCGTCGAAGTAGTCGGGCCTTCGTCGTAGCATCTCCGCGGTTGTCGAAGCACGACGTCCAAGCATCGCCACGACTGTTTGAAGCACACCATTGAGCATCGTGGTGGCCGTCGAAGCATGCCGTCGCAACATCATCGCGGCCACCGAAGCAGACAATGGCAGCATCATCATGGCTGTCGAAGCATGCCATCGCAACATCATCGCGGCCACCGAAGCACACCATCGCAGCATCATCGTGGTCGTCGAAGCATGCTTCGCAACATCATCGCGGCCACCGAAGCACATCATCGCAGCATCGTCGTGGCCGTCGAAGCATTGCCGCCGAAGCACACCACGAGCATTCGAAGCATGTCGTCGTGCCATTGCCGCGGCCGCTGCAGCACGCCCTCGTAGCATCACCGCGGCCGTCGAAGCATGCCGTCACGGCATCGTCGCAGCCATCGAAGCATGCCACAGGTGTTCGAAGCATGTCGTTGTGCTGACGCCGCGACCGTCACAACACGCCTCGGAGCATCGCCGCGGCCGCCGAAGCAAGCCGTCGCAACATCCTTGAAGAAGCCGGGATGTCGTCGCAGCACACCACGGGCGCTCGAAGCATGTGATCGTGCCATCGTCGGAGCCGCTGCAACCGTTGAAACAGTCGGGTGTCGCAAAGACCAACGTCAAGCGTCGCAGCACTACCTCGTGGCCTCACAGTGACGTCCATAGCAGGCGGACCACCCTCGCAGCATCATCGTCTCGGCCATCAGCCCTCATACGCAGCAGCCACTCGACCCCTGGTCTTGGAAGCAGCTCGTGTCGCTACAACGACGGTTGTTATTTCACTTCCAAAGCTGCATCTGTTGCATGTCGCTGCAGGTCGGACATCAATGCTTCAAGGGCCTCCTCCAGTGCTGATGCAAGGATGGTTCTGGACTGACGACGGGGAGGGTGTTGTGTTGCAGTATGCAATGCCAAAGGGGGGCTGCTGCATTGTTTGGCTTCTTTGACTAGCCACCGATGGTAGACCTACGAAGAATGTGAACGCACATGCGGCCGTGAGGTGAAAGGAATAGAACGAGCTGATGTTTCCATCTAACTATCGTGATCTTGCCAATCGAGTGGCTGCGGAGGCGGCTGATCCCCGCATGGGATCAGCCGGACGATTCCTAGCACTGGCCAAAGAACATCACGTAGATGCATCAACGTGCAGCGTGGTTAATTAGGCCATGACACCTCTCCATTTATATTATTTAAACTAGTAGAATGCCAGTGCGTTGCTACGGCCCTTTTAATTTTATTTTCCCTTCCAATGACATCGCCTTGAGACCCTTGTTGGTGGATTCTTTTTGAATGTCGACATAATCCCCTTTGTTAAACTTCTTCCATTTTATTGTGCTACACACATTGAGTTATGGTGACTTGTGTTGTACAAATTAACTACAACACATGGACAAATATTGTACTTCCTCCATCAGGAATTACTTTCGTTCAGACGGATGTATGTAGCACTAAAATACGTCTAGATACATCGATTTCAGCGACAAGTAATTTTGGAAGGAAGTAGTACCAGACATATACTCTTATCCCATCGGCGACGACGAACCGGGCGGCGACGCCCCGCCGCCCTCAGGTATGGTGATGCCCTCAGGCCTCAGGTATGGCGACGTGTCGATGTCGATGGCCAGCTCGGAGCCCATGTCATGGTACAGCAGCGCCGAGTACCTGGGCACGATGTCCCGGACGTCGATCCGCTTCTTGAAGCCGGCTGCGCCCACGCGTGGGCTGTCGAACGCGAACGCCGTGACTGGCCATTTTCGGCGATGTAGAACGCATTCAGGGTGGCTAGCGCCGCCTCGAGGCTGTGCCCCGTCACCGTGATGCTCACCTCCTCGTCCTTGTACGTGTCCACCAGCTTCTGCACCTCAAGTCATCAATGACTCCTAGCTTTCCCTCCTTCAAGAGGTACCACACTCAATAGAAAACACGAAGTACGACAATACACTAGTAGATAAGAGGGCTTGGTCCAGGCCGGGCCAGCCCATTAGTCCCGGTTCACTCACGAACCGGGACCTATGGGGGCATTGGTCCCGGTTCGTGAGGCCAGGGCGCCGGCCGGGCCTCGTGGGCCATTGGTCCCGGTTCGTATGACCCCTTTGGTCCCGGTTCCAGACATGAACCGGGACCAATGGGCCTCGCTCCTGGCCCACAACCATTGGTCCCGGTTCGTGGCTGGAACCGGGACCAAAGGGGGTCATTTAGTTCCGGTTCCAGCCACGAACCGGGACCAATGAGATGCCTATATATACCCCCTCGCCAGCGAGCAGAGCACTCCACACTGCTTTGTTTTTCTGGCCGGCGAGGGGAGAGCTTTGTGGTGCTCTAGCTCACCTCCTATGCACATGAGGTGTTCGATGAAATGCCCGAGCCACACTTAAGATTTCTCCTCTCGAAGCTCCTTGTCCAAGCTCCATTTTTCTCAAGATTTGTTTAGGTTTGGCGGTCCGTCCTGTTCCGTCCCCGTCCTCACCGCCGTCGATCGCCCGCGTCCATCTCGGCACTGGCACCACCGTGGTTAGCCTCTTCTTCTTATCTTCTTTCTAAAAGAAAAAAGTTCTTACTTGTATCATTTAGATAGATACTTGTGTAATTTTCTTACTTTTATTATTGTTTGTTATTATATAGTGCCATGGTCATGGTATCCGCCCACGTCGGCCCTCGTCCGGTCTATGATTCGGATGTGGTATATATTATCTTTTATAACTATTTGTTTTATTTAGTGTTTATGACAATTATGCCGACCAACGTGACATAGATTTTTTAATCTAGGAGGTATGTGAACCGGAAATTCCAACCGACATAGAAATTCTTGTCGAGAAGTTAAATTTGGTTGAAAAAGAAAACAATTACTTGAAAGAGGAGAAGATGAAGTTGGAGTTGCATGTTGCCGATGTCGTCGACGATCACAAGATCAAGATGGATGCAATGCGCTTGAAGATTAGAAAGATTAGAAAATATGCCATTCATACTGAGGCTTGGTATCATTATGCCGTTGGATCAATTGGTACCTTAGTTGCGGTTATGATCGCATTTGTTGTTGCATTTAAATTTTATAGTTTCAATGTATGTTTTAATTAGATGCTCTAGAGAGCTATATGTTGTTCAATAATGAGAACTATGTATGAACGTTATGTATTTATTTTGGTCAGTACTGTATTTTGGCTTTAATGTGATGATGAATTTTTATTAATTTGGTCACTTCTCTATTCATGATATGCACGCAGATGAACCGGCAATGGATGTACGGTGACCGACGCACCTCCGAGTTTATTGAGGGCCTGCATAATTTTCTCGAAGCGGCTGAGGCAAACAAGCAGAATGGTTTTATGCATTGTCCATGTACTGTCTGTGAGAATACGAAGGCTTTCTCCAACTCTAAAACCCTTCACTTCCACCTGCTTGAGAAGGGTTTTATGCCACACTATAATGTTTGGACCAAGCACGGAGAAAGAGGGGTTATGATGGAAGACAACGAAGAAGAAGAGGATGACGACAACTACCCGCCCCCTGAATACGGTGATGCTGCAATGGGGGAAGCTGAAGATCAAGAGGAACCAGATGATGTGCCCGATGATGATCTTCGCCGGGTCATTGTTGATGCATAGAGAGAATGCGAAAGTGAAAGGGAGAAGTTGAAGTTCGATCGCATGTTAGAGGATCACAAAAAAGGGTTGTACCCAAATTGCGAAGATGACAACAGAAAGCTCGGTACCACACTGGAATTGCTGCAATGGAAGGCAGACAATGGTGTATCTGACAAGGGATTTAGTTCGCTACTGAAAATAATGAAGAAGAAGATTCCAAAGGATAACGAATTGCCCGGCAGTACGTACGAAGCAAAGAAGGTTCTATGCCCTCTAGGATTGGAGGTGCAGAAGATACATGCATGCCCTAATGACTGCATCCTCTACCGCGGTGAGTACGAGGATTTGAACGCATGCCCGGTATGCGGTGCATTGCGGTATAAGATCAAACGAGATGACCCTGGTGATGTTGAGGGCGAGTGCCCCAGGAAGAGGGTTCCTGCCAAGGTGATGTGGTATGCTCCTATAATACCACGGCTGAAACGTTTGTTCAGAAACAAAGAGCATGCCAAGTTGATGCAATGGCACAAAGAAGACCGTAAGAAAGACGGGAAGTTGAGAGCACCCGCTGACGGGTCGCAGTGGAGAAAAATCGAGAGAAGGTGGGGGGACTTTGCAGGTGACGCAAGGAACGTATGGTTTGGTTTAAGTGCAGATGGCATTAATCCTTTTGGGGAGCAGAGCAGCAATCATAGCACCTGGCCCGTGACTCTATGTATCTATAACCTTCCTCCTTGGTTGTGCATGAAGCGGAAGTTCATTATGATGCCAGTGCTCATCCAAGGCCCTAAGCAACCCGGCAATGACATTGATGTGTACCTAAGGCCATTAGTTGAAGAACTTTTACAGCTGTGGAATGGAGAAGGTGTACGTGTGTGGGATGAGCACAAACAGGAGGAATTTGACCTACATGCGTTGCTGTTTGTAACCATCAACGATTGGCCTGCTCTCAGTAACCTTTCAGGACAGACAAACAAGGGATACCACGCATGCACACATTGTTTAGATGACACCGACAGTATATATTTGGACAAATGCAGGAAGAATGTGTACCTGGGGCATCGTCGATTTCTTCCGACCAACCATCAATGTCGAAAGAAAGGAAAGCATTTCAAAGGTGAGGCAGATCACCGGAAGAAGCCCGCCCTCCGTACTGGTGATCACATACTTGATATGGTTAATGATTTACAAGTAATCTTTGGAAAGGGTCCTGGCGGACTATCTGTTCCGACTGACGATGCGGGACGCGCACCCATGTGGAAGAAGAAATCTATATTTTGGGACCTACCCTATTGGAAAGACCTAGAGGTCCGCTCTGCAATCGACGTGATGCACGTGACGAAGAATATTTGCGTGAACCTGCTAGGCTTCTTGGGAGTGTATGGGAAGACAAAAGATACACCGGAGGCACGGGAGGAACAGCAACGTGTGCATGAAAAAGACGGCATGCATCCAAAGCAGTATGAAGGTCCTGCCAGCTACGCTCTTACCAAAGAAGAGAAGGAAATCTTCTTTGAATGCCTGCTCAGTATGAAGGTCCCGTCTGGCTTCTCGTCGAATATAAAGAGAATAATAAATATGGCAGAGAAAAAGTTCCAGAACCTAAAGTCTCATGACTGCCACGTGATTATGACGCAACTGCTTCCGGTTGCATTGAGGGGGCTTCTACCGGAAAACGTTCGATTAGCCATTGTGAAGCTATGTGCATTCCTCAATGCAATCTCTCAGAAGGTGATCGATCCAGAAATCCTGTCAAGGTTAAGGAGTGATTTGGTGCAATGTCTTGTTAGTTTCGAGCTGGTGTTCCCACCATCTTTCTTCAATATCATGACGCACGTCCTAGTTCATCTAGTCGACGAGATTGTCGTTCTGGGCCCTGTATTTCTACACAATATGTTCCCCTTTGAGAGGTTCATGGGAGTCTTAAAGAAATATGTTCGTAACCGCGCTAGGCTAGAAGCAAGCATCTCCATGGGCCATGAAACAGAGGATGTCATTGGGTTTTGTGTTGACTTCATTCCTGACCTTAAGAAGATTGGTCTCCCTCAATCGCGGTATGAGGGGAGACTGACTGGAAAAGGCACGCTAGGAGCGGACTCAATAATATGTAGGGACGGGCATTCTTGGTCTCAAGCACACTACACAGTTCTACAGAATTCTACCTTGGTGACCCCGTATGTCGATGAACACAAGAATATTCTGCGCTCCAAACACCCGGAGCAGTGTGACGACTGGATTACATATGAACACATCAGGACTTTTGGCAGTTGGTTGCAAACACGTCTCATGGGTGACAACACTGTTTCTGATGAGCTGTACTCGTTGGCCAGGGGACCATCTTCGACTGTATTGACTTACAAAGGGTACGAGATAAATGGGAATACATTTTACACGATCGCCCAAGATCAAAAGAGCACCAACCAAAACAGCGGTGTCCGCTTTGATGCAGCAACCAAGAGGGGAAAGGACACATATTATGGTTACATAGTGGACATATGGGAACTTGACTATGGACATGATTTCAAGGTCCCTTTGTTTCAGTGCAAATGGGTCAATCTGTCAGGAGGCGGGGTACAGGTAGACCCACAGTACGGAATGACAACAGTGGATCTCAACAATCTTGGGTACACAGACGAACCATTCGTCCTAGCCAATGATGTGGTGCAGGTTTTCTATGTGAAGGACATGTCTACCAAACCGAGAAAAAGAAAAGATAAGGAAGCGAATACATCATACGATGAGCCAAAGCGCCACATAGTTCTTTCAGGAAAAAGAGACATCGTGGGATTGGAGGGCAAGACAGACATGTCTGAAGATTATGAAAAGTTTCATGAAATTCCTCCCTTCAAAGTCAAGGCTGACCCAAGCACCCTGTTAAACGATGAAGATTATCCATGGTTACGGCGCAATAAGCAAAGGACACAAGCGAAGAAAAAGTGAAGACTTTCTCTCCACAACTATATCATTGCAGTTACATGTGAAGAAATTAAATGCCTTTTGTAACAGATGAGTTTTCGTCCGAAACCCTGATACTTCGAAAGAGATTGTCCGTTTTGTACACGAAGTGCATCCAGTTTTTGCCGTAACCCTCTCAACTTTTTAGCACATGCTATGTGGGTGAAATGATGATACCATGCCAACTTTCAACATGTTCAGAGTTCATTTGTAGTGCTTTTCAATTTCAGGGTCATTTAGCTTAAAAAAATCAGTAAATGCATGAAAAATAGGAAATGAAGTCAGAAAGGGTTGAAAATTGATGATGTGGCTTTGAATGGTGCATTTTGAACAGACAAAAAGTCTGGAGTTCAAATAAGTTCAAAAAAATGAAATCCCTTTGTAACAGATGAGTTTTCGTCCGAAACCCTGATACTTCGAAAGAGATTGTCCATTTTGTACATGAAGTGCATCCAGTTTTTGCCGTAACCCTCTCAACTTTTTAGAACATGCTATGTGGGTGTAATGATGATACCATGCCAACTTTCAACCTTTTCAGAGTTCATTTGAAGTGCTTTTCAATTTCAGGGTCATTTAACTCAAAGAATGAACTAATAGCAAAAAGAATGAACTAGAAAACCTTTATGAA
The DNA here is from genome assembly GCA_039707655.1 of Elymus sibiricus. Taxonomy (NCBI): domain Eukaryota; kingdom Viridiplantae; phylum Streptophyta; class Magnoliopsida; order Poales; family Poaceae; genus Elymus; species Elymus sibiricus. The sequence continues at coordinate 36,976,022 of CM077674.1, forward strand.
ACTCTAATATCAAAAATAATGAACTAAAAATAATTAATTAAAAAATTATGTTATGATCAACTAAAATAAAACTATAATATTCTTCAATAGCAAAAAGAATCAACTAAAAAGCTTTTATAAAACTCTAATTGCAAAAGGAATCAACTAAAAATATTTTATAAACCTCTAGTATTTATGAAACTAAAATTATATAAAATTTATGCAACTAAAGTTATCAAAGTATTTTTTGATCAAAACATTAATAGCAAAAAGAATTTTCATAAAGATTTTTTTTAGAAACTTTAATAGCAAACTAAAATAAAAAAATCTGTTTTTGGTTAAAACAGACATTTAAAATTACCTAAAAATTACCAAATTGAATATAATGATAAAACACAGTAATATTAAATAGCAGGAAAAAGAATCACTCAAAAATCTATTTTTATAGTAAAGTTATTCACAAACTAGTGATTCACACCAATTTAAAAGAATTCAAATTTAAACTATTCAAATTTGGAAACTAATGGCACTAACAGAAAGTTTCTAATTTTTGTGACCTAAAAGCAAAAAGAATCACGGAAAAACTGTAAGTAGAAACAAAAGAAAATAAATAAAGCAAAAAAGAAAACAAAAAAAGTAGAAAAAAATTAAAAAAAATGCCGCCTACTGGGCCACCACGGCCTGAATACGACTAGAAACCCAACCATCTAGTTGGGCTAGGATTCAGGCCCGCATACGGCCCAGAAGGCCCACAGGCAGAGGTCATGCGATTAGGCCCGTAAGCCTGCTGCTGAGAGGAGCTCGAGAGGGTGTGCGCAGCAGCGCTTATAAACCACTCCCGAGCCCTCTCAGCTAGCGAGGTGGGACTAAACTTTTGGCCCCGGGCAGCACCACCCTTTAGTCCCGGTTGGTGGCACCAACCGGGACCAATGCCCACCTTTGGTCCCGGTTGGTGGCACCAACCGGGACCAATGCCACCCTTTAGTCCCGGTTGGTGCCACCAACCGGGACCAAAGGTCTCTGCTTCCCGCCCTTTGGGCTGACGAAAAGAGACCTTTGGTCCCGGTTGGTGGCACCAACCGGGACTAAAGTTGGGCATTGGTCCCGGTTGGTGCCACCAACCGGGACCAATGCTTCTTGTATATAAGAAAACCCTTAGAAAATTTCAGTTTTCATCTACCAGTTGCCCCGAGCCACCGTCCTCGTCCCCGTCGCCTCCCCGAGCCGCCGTCTTCGTCGCCGGCCCCATCGCCTCCCCGAGCCGCCGTCCTCGTCCCCGTCGCCACCGTCCTCGTCCCCGTCGCCGCCGTCCTCGTCGCCTCCCCGTCGCCGCCGTCCTCGTCCCCGTCGCCGCCGTCCTCGTCGCCTCCCCGTCGCCGCCGTCCTCGTCCCCGTCGCCTCCCCGTCGCCGCCGTCCTCGTCGCCTCCCCGAGCCGCCGTCCTCGTCCCCGTCCCCGTCGCCTCCCCGAGCCGCCGTCCTCGTCCCCATCGCCGCCGTCCTCGTCTCCGTCGCCAGCCTCCAGCCTTCGCCGCCCCCGCCGTCGCCCTCGCCGGCCGCCCCCGCCGTCGCCCCCGCCGTCGCCCTCGCCGGCCGCCCCCGCTGTGAGCCGCCGCCGCCCCAGCTCTGTTCATATCATTTTTTTTTCATTTTTTATATGATGAATTTTTTGTTCATATATATATAATGTATATATGTATGTGGCTATATGTATGTATGGATGTTCATATATGTATTAATTTTTTTGTATGTGGCTATATGTATGTGGCTATATGTATGTATGTATGTATGGATGTTCATAGCATTTTTTTGTTCATATATGTAAATTTTTTCATAGCATTTTTTTCCATGTATATATGTATGTGGCTATGTATGTATAGATGGATAGCATTTTTTCCATGTATGTATGTCGTTGTCGATATACCCCCTCCCCGATAACTTCGACATGAGGGGGGGGGGGTCGATATACCCCCTCCCCGATAACTTCGACATGAGGGGGGGGGGGGTCGATATACCCCCTCCCCGATAACATTTTTTTTCTAAGTTAGTAAGGTAAAATGTTCACCCCCCCTCTCGATATACCGGGCGACCAACTCTCGAGGCCACCCAAACCCTAGAAAAAAAGCGTTGTCGATATACCCCCTCCTCGATAACATTTTTTTTTCTAAGTTACTAAGGTAAAATGTTCACCCCCCTCTCGATATACCGGGCGACCAACTCTCGAAGCCACCCAAACCCTAGAAAAAAGCGTTGTCGATATACCCCCTCCCCGATAACATTTTTTTTCTAAGTTACTAAGGTAAAATGTTCACCCCCCTCTCGATATACCGGGCGACCAACTCTCGAGGCCACCCAAACCCTAGAAAAAAAGCGTTGTCGATATACATATGCAACATTTGATCATATGTCAAATTTTGATCATATGTCAAAGTTTGATCATATGTGAAAGTTTGACTTTTGACATAGATTTATCAAGAATGCCCCCATTATGGATGTGCACAAGTTGATCCAATTTTTTTCTGATCTCATCTATATATATATCCTTCTATATGTCACATTGTCTGTCAAAGTATTGAAGAAATCCATGGCTTCATCATTAGCCGGAAGTAACAGGCATATGACGCTACGAAGCTCTTCAAAGTTGTTTTGGAACGGAGTTCCGGATAGAATAATTTGCTTTTTGGTACGAATTTCAGCAAAGGCCTTCCAAATAGCGATATTCGGAAGGCTCTTGCTGAACTTCGTACCAAAAAGCTAATTAATTATCCTATCCGGGACTCCGTTCCAAAACAATTTTGGAGAGCTTCGTACCATTATGCGCCTGTTACTTCCGGCTAATGATGAAGCCTTGGTTTTCTTGAATCCTTTGACACTAGACAACGTGACATATAGAAGGGTAGATGAGATCAGGAAAAATATGGACCATTTTCTGCACATTCAGAATGGCGCCATTTTGTTAAATCCCTTAAAGGTTAAGAGAATCCCTTGTTTGACATTCATGAGAGAGGCGGTCCGGACGTCGGACATTCATGAGAGAGGCAGTCCGGACGTCAGACATTCATGTTTGTATATTAATTTCCATGTTGTAATATTTGCAGAAACTATGGATCAAAGAGACTTGGAACAAGAACAGTTGTTGGGGGAGATAATCCTCGCCGGAGGTGATGTTGTCTTGTCGTTTCTCAACGACACCGATGGAACAATGGAGGAGGAAGGACATGATCATGATGGCTCCGGTGACATGATCATGATGGCTCCGGAGGTGCTGACTAGCTAATTGATGCATTAATTGTTTTGGTATGTACATATATATATTAACTTTTCTTTCTTATTTATAGCCCTCTGGATCGAGCCAAACTTCGGTAACGAGACGAGGCCCGAAGAAGAGGTTGCGCAAGGATGAAAGGTTCACGATCACAGCACTCGCGGACGATGGCCTACCGATTGAACCCAAGCGGACCAAGGACGCATTTTCTGCTCAGTGCGGAGCTATTGTTAGGGACAACATCCCGATCAGCATCAAGCAATGGAATAAGCCTAAGGACGACGCCCCTGAAGGTGATTATGTCACCGATAGACAGAAAGATGATCTTTGGACCTTGCTGAAGGCAAATTTCACCCTACCGCCAGAGGAGGATCCGAATAAGCCCGTTATAGAGCCACTGGTCAAGGCGTGTGCTCTTAAGAAGATGGCAGATCTATTCAGGGGGTGGAAGAAGGAGTTGAAATCAAAGTTTGTCGACAAAGGTGAGACTCCAGAATTCATCGGCCGATTTGAGAAGATAAGAGATCACTGGCCCGCATTTGTGGCCTACAAGACATCAGACAAGAGTAAGAAAATGTCAGAGACAAACAAGAACAACGCTGCAAAGAAGTAGTATCACCATCACACGGGGTCAGGTGGCTACATCAAAGCCCGGCCGTTGTGGGACAAAGCTGAGAATGACCTGATTGCTAAAGGGGTCGAACCAGAGACATTGAACTGGCCAGACCGTTCAAGGACTTGGTTCTTCGGGGTTGGGGGAACTTTGGACCCTGAAACAGGGAAGTGCCGTTGGACGGACGAGCAACTTGCAATACCCGTCACGAAGCTTCAGAAGTATATCACCGCAGCGCAGGAAGGGACGTTCATTCCCGATAGAGAGAAGGACGAGCTGACTAAGGCCCTAGGGAATGTTGAGCACCCTGGACGAACACGAGGCACACCAGGCTCCGTTCCGTGGAAGTTTGGGTTTCCCGACGCAGGCGGTTACAGAAGCCGGGAGAGAAAGAGGAAAGCGGAGCTGAGCGACATGCAGAAGATGAGTGCAAGACTACAAAAGCTAGAAGAAGCTGAGAGCCAGCGAGCTGCCGGCCAACTATCTCAGCGGCACGAAGCTACCCCAGAAGCTACCCCGCCATCTCAGCGGAGAAGCAGCGTGGCTTCCACGGAGCCCGTTCAGACTGACTTCACGGAGCCTATCTACCCCGTGGATACTATCACGGAGGCTCAAAATTGCGAGCTTATGACGAAATGCCATAACCTCACTTTCAAGGCGGCTCTCGGCTCTGTTGCACCTCCTCAACCCAACGGAACTTTTCACTGCCTTCCGATTCCACATGGCTATGCTATTGTGATGGTGGATGAAGTAATGGAGGGATTTGAGGAGCTCGAGCTTTACCACTCTACAGGTGAAGAGGAGAATCAGCTGGTTCGTGCTCTGAGGAGTACATGTCTATGGCAGAAGGAGTACATCAAGCTTCCAAACTGGACGCCTCCGCCTCCTCCTCCTCCTCCGGCGAGTCAGGGCACTCCGCCTCCTCCTCCTCCTCCTCCTCCGGTGAGTGATCAGGGCACTCCGCCTCCTTCTCCGGCTCCTCCGACGCGTGAGGGCACTCCGCCTCCTCCTTCGCCTACTCCGGCGCGTCGGAGCACTCCGCCTCCTTCTCCGCCTCGTCAGCAACGACGGAAGAGAGACGCCGCCGCTCCGGCGGCTAGCAGTACAAGCAGAGGCGGGAGCCAATTCAGATACGGTCCATCTCTCAAGCCTGTGGAAAAGTTACCATATGAGAGGACCGAGCAGGAAAACGAGGACATATGTCGTGCCCAAGTGAGGGACCATTTTGCAAAGAAAACTCCATCTCCGAAGGAGAAGCTAGATCCGGTGAAAGTGAAGCGCACTATCGATGCCCTGAAGCGACCACCACCGCCTCCGCCGGATTCCAACTATGACCGCATAATTACTAAGACACATGCTAAAGCGCAGCAGTCGGGAAGTACTTCCAGTGCTGCAAGAGCGAAAAAACGAAGAAGTGGGAAAATAATTCCCCAGCTCGGCGGACAGGAGAAGCAATCGTGCCCCCCGCTCAAGGTGTCTAGCGATATCGCTAATCATCCGGTGCTACTGCCCGGTACCACTCTTGATGATTACCTGCCCGATGATGTATAGTTTGAAACGGCTGAGGTAGTAGACGTCTTTAGATACGAGCACGGGAAGCCTCTCGTCAAACCTGATCATCCTCATCTAACAACGATGATGCAAAAATTGCATGACTGGTACATGGAAACCTGCAGGAAGTCTGGGAAAGACAGTTTGTTAGTCGGAATTAAAAAAGAGCATGACTTCCCTGGAGTCGACCTGCTGCCTGTTGAATTTGTGGAGTTATTTCAATTATACAATCAAAAGGCCCTCGACAAACAACTCATGACCTGCTACTGTCTGTAAGTATTACTTCTATAATTAAGTCTCTAGCTCAGCTCGTTCATTGCATGTATATATAATTATCCTCACTATATTATGCAGATTGAAGATGGTCGAATGCCAAAAAATAGGAATCTTCGACGTTGGGTTCATTAGCCCAAATACCGTAAATGAATGGTCGGTACGAAAGGCGGCTGAAGATACCGAGAACAACTTACTACAAACGTTCCTTAAACATCAAAACAAAAGGGAAATACTCTTTCCTTACAACTTCAAGTGAGTGTTACTGTCTTCTGCATATTCGGTTCCGCTTACTCGTGGTTAAGTAATGTAATTGATGAGTTATGCGTGCGCAGCTTCCACTATATTCTGCTATCCATTAACCTTGACGGGGCATTAGTAACTGTCTTAGACTCGCTCCGTAAAGATCCCGAGTATTATGCGGACATGACTGCAATGCTCCAGAAGTAAGTTCAATCAATACCGGGACCATATCGGCAACTTTCGTTCATTTCCTGATATCAAGTAATCATTTTCTTTGCCTGCCAGGGTTTGGAAAACGTTCACCGCTAAGGTTCCGGGTCTGAAGAAGGAGCTGCGATTTACACACCCCAAAGTAAGTAGTACTAGCTAGTTCCGTGCATCTCTCATTGATTCTAGTTTCATCAATACCATTATCATGCTTGCTTATCAGTTTGATTGAACTCTATTCTCGTAAAGTGCTTGTTGCAGGCACCCAACACTCATTTATGTGGATACTACGTATGCGAGTTCATTCGCTACTATACCTCTGAACGGGCCTCCTCTGAGAAACAATTTGAAGTACGTAAACAATATTCACAATTTTATTTTATATATTACCATCAATTGTGTTGAGTTTCATTCATATATATGTATTGACCCCTTCTTTAAATTAGATCTGGCAGATGCGGGATGAACTCCTACCACATGATCGCATACGAGCAATTCAAGAGGAATTGGCGGGATTCTTTCTTGACCACGTCATACCTGAACAAGGAGAATACCATGTGAAATTGAAATTGTTGTAAGGGATGTTATATATTGTACATATGTAGCAGCGTTGGATAGATATACGAAAACTTGTTGTTCAACCAAGCACGAAGAAAGAGATGTCACTTCTCTCTATATATGTTCATGACGATCTTGTGTAATTAATGGTTTCCTTTATTTGCTTACTAGCTAGCGTCGAGTTCTCTCTATATGTGTAGTAGCTAGCGTCGACCAAGCACGAAAAAAGAGAGGTCACTTCTCTCTATTAGCTCGCTAACACAATATGAAACCCCTAAATTAACCCTCCAAAACCCCAAAACCCCCCCTTCCAAAAAAAAAAAAAAAAAACCCAGCGACTGCGAGCTGCTGACGCGTGGCCGCCTTTTGGTCCCGGTTGGTGTGACCAACCGGGACCAAAGGTGGAGCAACACCAACCGGGACTAAAGGTCCTCCCTCCCCCGCCCCAGGCAGCGCCACGTGGATGCCTTTTGGTCCCGGTTGGTGTTACCAACCGGGACTAAAGGTCCTCCTGCCTGGGCTTCCCGCAGCGGCCACGTGGAGCCCCTTTGGTCCCGGTTCGTAAGCGAACCGGGACTAAAGGTTTTGGGCTTTAGTCCCGGTTCCAGAACCGGGACTAAAGGCCCTTACGAACCGGGACAAATGGCCCTTTTTCTACTAGTGATAAGTACAAAGAATCTGTAATCCAAATATAAATATATGTCTTGTAAATAGCAATGACAAGTGGATAAAGCATATGTGCAAATTCTAAGACACTAATATACTTACGCTCCAACTCAAATACTCAATCGATGAGAGACACAAGAAATACATCGACTGGAATAAAAAAACGAGCATTGTTTCTGGACAGGACCAACAATATTCCTCTACCTCCCCTTCAATTTTTAGATTCTAAATTAAGTTCTTGGTCTGGAATTAGAAGCCTGAGCAATGAATCAAGCTGAATAATGTGCACCTTTAACTAGACGTCCGTTCCTCCATCATTAGGCTTGTTCCTCAGTAAGAGTTTATTACCTCCATTAAGGTGAATGCAACGAACCCTGTGGCAGAAAGGTCTCTAAATTAGAATGCTGGAATAAATCCATGCATGAAAGTATTGTCCTAAGACATTGGCACCGAATAAAAACCAAAACTAAATCAAGGTGCACAAGAGGCCTCAAGTGGGAAGGAACAAAAGATAAATAAGTTTAACCGCACTAACACATAAATAAAAGATAATTATGAGGTGAAAAGAACTAAAAATCTAAGTAAACTGAACAGACAGAACCATGGGCATACATCTTCCAGTTTGTACCACTCATGACCCCATGCCGGCCAACTCCTCCCTCTCCTGCGAACCAGACAAAAATCAGTACGGACAAAAGTTTGACCTTCATTACATTAAATACTAATTTGAGTTTAATGGTAAATCTTAGCAAAAAAAGGAACTAACCTGGTTGATTTTTCTTGTTTTGTTCCGTTATCTCTTTCGATAGTAGAACCCGATCCGTTTTTGGATAGAATGGAAAAAAAGGCACTAACCACACTCTTGTTGAACTTGAGAAATTGTACCATTGGAGAAAAGCAGATTATAGATTCATATATAAGAGAAAAAGAAGACTCAGCCTAGTTGGAGCTATATGCATTAATGCATGGATGTCATTCACAGAATCCTTGCACCTTTTAATTTAGAGTTTTTTTCTTTAAGATGTCGACCATAAAGTAGACATGAACTATATACACTGAATATTCATTACATGAATCAGAAGTAGAAGCGCTACTTCAGGACAAAAAAAAGATATCGTACAATCGGTTCTTCTGTCTGTATGTAACCATGCGTCATTAAGTTCAATATACCTCATTTTTCGTCGAAGTCAAGATCTATTGCGGATCAATGCAAGCAGCTTCAATACTGAACCTTCGATATAGAATGCAGGCCCGTGTCTATATAGTTGCACAGTCAAAGTTGATTGCAATATTGACGCGTATCTCAAGAGCAGCAAAATCATAAGCTCCTGGGTTCTGGCACTTGCCCAGCTGATATAGTTCAAGCAAGAAAAACATATTCAGTGTACTAAAATGGAAACTTTTAAGAAAGTAGAGGGGCTCGGTGTTAAGCAATGGTTTCAGGTAAGTATCGGGTTGAACCAGTACTATGCTACCTTCTAATAACCATGGAAGATGATTCATGTCTCAATGAGAGATATAATCAATTGTAGTGTGGTCAGCAGCAACAGGAACATTTAAACAATCAATTTTTTGATGGCTACAACTATCATATTTAGCAACCAAAATGATACTAAATGCAGGTTGCAAGAAAAAGAGAGATATGAGTGGTCAAACTCTCCTGGAAGCAGAGAGATCTTATCTTACAAACTCAAGGCACATAGCAGCATACCCAAATTTATAGCTAGCTGTACTTGCAGGTAGTGAAAATTAAGCAGACAATGTTAGGAGACTCGAAAGAAGGCTTTGGCCAGCCTGTGATCTGTACATTATATGATCATGTGCAGGTTAGTATTTTCTGTTTAAATCCTTGAGGCTCTCCTCATCTTGTTTTGAAATAGCTCTCTATTAAGACTTCTTCTGTCTATGTACATCATTGATGTATCTATGCAAAAACATATACAACAATGATTACGATGTACAATGTGACAATACAACAATCAGCACCTTTTTCTTCTATCCTCTTCTATCTATGTTGATCTACCGTACAACAAACAATATACAATAGAACAAAAATATCTATACAAGGTCATTTTTATCCATACAACAATCTGTATACAAGGTAAACTCTATCTATCTTCTTCTGTCTATCTCCCATTCATATAAAAATTTGCAGTTCTGCACACAAGGTCGATTTTATTTAAAAAATCAGCAACTCACTTTTATTCACATGACAGCAGAAGGTCGCATCATTCATACAGCAATAGCAACACAGAGTATCCTCTTCTTACTGTCTAATTCTTCATCAGCTTCCACGACCTGTCAGAGCGCCGTTATTCTCTAGACGATGCAGATGATTCGGTAAGGAGAAGCATGGGTTCCCCTCAGACAACCCTACAATAAAAATTGAAATGAGCCGAGATAAGTTTTGATGAATACCTTGCCTTCATCCGTTCCCACAATGCTATTGTTATGCATAGCACAAACTTTTGGTTACAGTCACACTAAAAATTTGAGATTGAGAACGTGTAATATTTAGCAGACCAAATATTCATACAGAATTAGGATGATAGAAAACACTCAAGAATTATTTGTATTAACCCGCCAGATTGCGAATCTGCAGTAAATATATTATACAGACACAACACAAATTCTACTGCGAACTGCAGGTCTAACAGATTAATAATTACAGGCTAACTGCAAACCCATGTTAGCCTTCATGGATATGCACAGATCTGTGCTACCAAGTTTGATTCATATCGGCCTCATCAGATCTACCCATGAGATTGCCATTTGAAGGTATGTGTGGCCTGCTGGGAACATCGACGGCGGCGGTGAAGCGCGCGGTAATAGAATAGTCCTGTGTGACATACGTTTTCTTGCATTGTCCTGCGTGACGGGTTGATATTTCTCTCGGAATTGTAGTAGAAAGATTGTATGGTGCAGACATTGAACTTATAATAAAATTGAGTTCTAGAAACAATTCCCTACATTGTCCCATTAGTAATCGCACCAAAAATACTTATCCTCCTATAGATCTGACTTGACTCTGCGCTTTGGTGTGCGGAAATTGGTTACCGGTAGGAAATAGTATAACTAATCGGTATCTTGAGTTGCAAAGAGATCACTTAGAACAGTGGCTGATATTATGCCATAAAGAACTCACATTTTTTGTTGTCCCTCAGGATATAGTACACACCTTTCTCTGCTGGATGCACCATTCTGAGTTAAGAACAAATGACATGTTAGCTTCCTTACAAATGCTTTTCCGAAGGAAAGTCAATTATGCATTAAAAAGCACTCTATGATGTTGTATAAATTATGTCATGGACGGGAAAGCAATTTTTGACTCTGTGATTTCTCTGTAGATTAGGCAATGCCGTGAAGCAATTTTTTACCGAAGAGGGGAGCCCATCAAATTCCCTACAGGATTTTTCTGGTGTCCCCTTTTATTCTATCGTTCTTTGCTGGAAAAAAGCATACATATAGTCAGCTACTCTATTTGTCCCGACGTCGTGGACTACGTCTGTAGTTTAATTTAATTTCTAAATGGAACCGAAAGGCGATTTCTATTTTCTATAAGTAAAAAAACGTGGTGGCCTTAGACCAACATAAATGTATACCTTCATGTAGGTTTCAGTTCAAAGGTCTCGATGCTCCAATTTCTCATTTTGACACCTGAAACTGAAAACAATTTAACAAATCAATTAGCCTTGTGGAACCTTGATCTTAGTTGCATTAAGCCAATCAGAGTAAGAATGTAGTTCTGTAACCTAGCTGTGTACATCTTCTCTAAAAATAATAATAAAGGCTACCATGTTCATTCAAGAAAAAAAAATCCCATGTCAGGATAATATTTCAGTACAAAAGCTTGGTGCGTTTCCTTTAAAGACACTAAAAACCGACCACTGTTATAAACTTCAGAGATGAACACTTGATTCATAATTTGGTTTGCTATAAACTATAAACCAAAAGATGTACACATGAAAGAAGCAGTCAGTTAGCATATGCTGAGTTCTAACGGGAGAGGAGTGCTTAGGAAAGACGGAAATCGTAGCCATATTCAGATTCTTCCATGACTGTTAAATTTGAAGGAATAACTTATTGTATCAAAGACTATAATTTCATACAGAAAACATATCATGTGAAAACAGAAATATATGAGTATGGCAGGCAAGGTTTTGGTTACCGATCGATATTTCCACTTACCGAGCGGTTACCGCGAATTTCCATGACCCTCGGTAAATGGACATATCGAGCAAATAATACCGGGCTTTTTGAATTTCGGTCGGCCCAGCCAGAGCCAGAGAAGGCACAACCGCACGGCCTGCTCGCTAGTCGCTACTCACACAGCCACGGTCTCACGCACGAAACCTAGCAGCTGCGTCTTTCTCCCCAAATCGAGATCCGGCAAAAATTTGGCGGCTGGCCGGAGTGAGACGGCGACGGCGGCGCCCAAATCCCCCCGCCCTTAACTCTCTTTCGACGGCAGCGTAACCGTTCTCTCACGGCTCAACCTGACCTGGGGCAAGCCATGGGATCCGCCTCGTCGTCCCGCTCCAAGGCCGCCAACGCCACTCGTGAGGCCAAGGGAGGTGGAGGAGGACCGGCGCTGCGGCGCCCTTGTCCTCGTCCTCGGAGGGCAGCCGGCACGCTCGTGCTGCCGCCACCGCCGCCGTCGAGGCCTGCCCCTGCCAGAACTGTAAGTAAGGGTGGACACGGTCCGGGCCGGTCCGGTCCCGGTCCGAGCCGTCATTTGGGCCGGCCGCCGGCGGTCAAGTCCGGACCAGACCGAGCTATCCAACGAGCTGCTTTTCTGGGACCGGACCGTTTGGGGGTCAGCTCGGTTAAGCCCGAGAGGACCGAATGGACCGGCCAGTCATGTTGCCTAGCAGTCTGTTTTTTGCTGCGTTTAGGTCCTACAAGCTTGGTATATACGTGTATAGTCGGGCGCCGGCCGCGACGTCGACTGGTACGCACGTACACATACGTTGCACGGGCGTTTGGATACATATACGTATGGCTGGCCAGTATGCGAGTATTCGAGTACACATACATGTACACCGGTAGTCCGGCACGGGTATTCGGCCACGTATAGGCCTGGCCTCCAGGACGTAAGTGCTAGTACGTGAATACCCTGGCCATGCACGTACATGCAAGTACGTGCACATGCACTAAGGGCATGCACGAAGGGGCGTGTATAGCTCCATCACCCAACAGGGACACACACATGAGGGAGTCGTGTACTTAGGAAACTCATTCATATCTAAGAATATATTTTCTTGTTAAGTCACGTGCAAAAGTACGTCAAACATCAAGCAGCAACAATGATACTTCAGAATTCAGAAGGAGTGGCAAGCTTTCCAATCACGGCCACCAACCAATCAAAATAACGAGATTTAGCTGCTGTTTAGGCATCTGTTGATTTTGGAGAGTAAATAAAGCAAAAGTGCAACAACAACAGCAACAGCAGATAAGTTTAGCTACTGTTTAGGCATCACATAGTGACAAGCTTACGAATGGATGTAATATGATAAGTCATCACTTATCACTACATTTTTCAGATAAGTTTGGACAGGAACAGCAGAAATATCACACCCACAAACAATTCATTTGGACAGCAAGCACTGGACTAAATTTGGACAGTAAAAATAACTAAATTCGGACAGCATTTCCTTTGTTTTTTGGACATCAAAACAACTGATTTTGACAGGAAACATAGCACAAATCAGGGTAAGCACAAATATCACATCCACAAACATAAGGTCTTATCATCATTGAACGACACGATTACAAACTTGCAATGACAATTCCAAGTCCATGTCAATTGACAAGTTGAACATAACACAAATGAGAGGTTCATCTCCAAGCTAGCAGTGACATTTCACAGTTCATGACTTGACAAGTTCCAACATAACACAAATGCAAAAGTAGCCTTCCCATGAGAAAGATCACTTTGACATTCATCTCCAAAATAGCAAGATCAACATCCACATGATGAACGTCTACAAGTAAGATAAGCAACATTCACATAAATAATGTTTGGTATCGTATGACAAGTGAAACATGTAGGAAGAATTGTTACCAATCGTTGATCTCCTCCACGATGGGTAACTTGATGGTCTCAACATCATCCTCTTCATTCTCATCCCTCGGCTACAAGTGTGGAAGTTAGACAAATGCTCACATCACATACAACAAGACCAAAATAGAAAGAAAAAAAGGTAAGGAAAATATAGCAAACATACCACCAGATTCAAGTCGACATGCGCACCCTTGATATAACTTGCACCACAAACTAATGCCTCCACCATAACCGGTTTTAATGAACTCCTATAGTCATCTAATACGACACAAGTTGACAAAGTAGTTCGAGGATGAGAAGTTGACAAGTTTATATCCAAAGTTCAATAGTACGAGTTGACATACCTAAAATCCTTCCGGTCATGCTGAAGGTTGATTACGAAGACACGGAGGTAGCTGGGATAGTAAGGAACCTCCTGGCTATCTTGGCCATAATTGGGTACCTAGGAGCATTGTCTTTCCACCAACCAAGAAGATCAAGAGCCTTGTTGCGAGGAGCAACATCATCCTCTAAGTAGTTCCTCAACTCACTCTTTGATATTCTTGTTGAACAGGACGATAAGAAGGACTCGTACCCAGCTTGAACCGGGATACTAGGAATGTTTGTAGACGAAGATGAACCGTCTCCATTTCCAGCTCGCTTATCTTGGGCAACACATTTGTCATACAAGGTCTCCAACTCTTTCTCCACGATTTTGATCTCAGTCCTAGACCTCGTACTTCCTTTTCCATATAGTTCTCCAAAGGCCCACTCTATGTAATTCATCTTGTACCTGGGATCAAAGATGATAGCATTGGACTAAATTAGCAGGCATATGAGTAAAAACAACAAGCATTGGAGTAAAACAGCAACCATATGTGTAAAAACAACAACCATTGGAGTAAAAACAGCAAGCATATGTACCGTGGATCAAAGATGGTTGCAATCACCATGGCATTGTTCTTTTCTTCCCAATATTTGTCAAACTTCTCCAACATTGATTCACCCATTTCCTTATAGTGGTCACTATCACTAGCCATTGCATGTTTGATTGCAATCTTGACGCCAACAATGTATGGGTAGAAGATGTTTGAAGTGGGATATAAACTTCCTGAAAATGCTTTTGTCACCTCAGCCAAACTCTCAAGCAATGGAGAGATAAGGTCATACATGTCCCACTCTGCGTTTGTCGGCGCCCAAGCATAGTTGGCATTGGAACCAGCATGAGAGGTCAAGGCTTCCTTATATCGACGGGCAGTGCTAATCATCTTATAGGTTGAACTCCACCTTGTTTGACAATCCAGGTGTAAAAGATTACCAACTTTGACACCCAAGCTTTTGCAAGTGGCAACAAAAGCATGGAGACGAGAAGGTGACCTCTTGAAGTACTTCACCGTCTCTCTCAAGCTCTTTATCAAATTATCTAAGACCGCTGTCCCATCTTGCACCACCAAGTTGAGGATGTGTGCACAACAACGGATATGAAAATATTGGCCTTGAAAGTCATTACCTACAAAAGACAACTTCTATATGAGCAAAAATAGCAAGAATGTGAGCAAAAACAGCAAGCATGTGAGCAAAAACAGTAAGCATATGAGCACAAATAGCTTCTATATTAGCATAATTAAACAGCAAGCATATGAGCACAAAACAGCAAGCATGTGAGCATAAACAGCATACAATCATACCTCTCCGAAACAAGAACTTGGCCTTCAAAGCATCGATCGCACCATCATTGTTTGAAGCGTTGTCAAGTGTGACGGACATAATTTTGGTCTCAATATTCCATTCTGTCACACACGCATAGAGAGCATCCGCAATGACATTTCCAGAGTGAGGAGGATCCAACTCTATGAAAGCAAGCACACGGGTTTGCAACTTCCAATTCCCATCTATATAGTGTGCAACCACACACATGTAAGATAAGGTTTGGTTGCTTGTCCACAAATCTGTAGTTAGACATATGGAGCTCACACCCTTTAGGAGAGGAGTGCTTAGGAAAGAAGGAAATCGTAGCCATATTCAGATTCTTCCATGACTGTTAAATTTGAAGGAATAACTTATTGTATCAAAGACTATAATTTCATACAGAAAACATATCATGTGAAAACAGAAATATATGAGTATGGCAGGCAAGGTTTTGGTTACCGATCGATATTTCCACTTACCGAGCGGTTACCGCGAATTTCCATGACCCTCGGTAAATGGACATATCGAGCAAATAATACCGGGCTTTTTGAATTTCGGTCGGCCCAGCCAGAGCCAGAGAAGGCACGACCGCACGGCCTGCTCGCTAATCGCTACTCACACAGCCACGGTCTCACGCAAGAAACCTTGCAGCTGCGTCTTTCTCCCCAAATCGAGATCCGGCAAAAATTTGGCGGCTGGCCGGGGTGAGACGGCGACGGCGGCGCCCAAATCCCCCCACCCTTAACTCTCTTTCGACGGCAGCGTGACCGTTCTCTCGTGGCTCAACCTGACCTGGGGCAAGCCATGGGATCCGCCTCGTCGTCCCGCTCCAAGGCCGCCAACGCCACTCGTGAGGCCAAGGGAGGTGGAGGAGGACCGGCGATGCGGCGCCCTTGTCCTCGTCCTCGGAGGGCAGCCGGCGCGCTCGTGCTGCCGCCACCGCCGCCGTCGAGGCCTGCCCCTGCCAGAACTGTAAGTAAGGGTGGACACGGTCCGGGCCGGTCCGGTCCCGGTCCGAGCCATCATTTGGACCGGCCGCCGGCGGTCCGGTCCGGGCGGGTCCGGTCCCGGTCCGAGCCGTCATTTGGACCGGCCGCCGGCGGTCCGGTCCAGACCGGACCGAGCTGTCCAACGAGCTGCTTTTCTGGGACCGGACCGTTTGGGGGTCAGCTCGGTTAAGCCCGAGAGGACCGAATGGACCGGCCAGTCATGTTGCCTGGCAGTCTGTTTTTTGCTGCGTTTAGGTCCTACAAGCTTGGTATATACGTGTATAGTCGGGCGCCGGCCGCGACGTCGACTGGTACGCACGTACACATACGTTGCACGGGCGTTTGGATACATATACGTATGGCTGGCCAGTATGCGAGTATTCGAGTACACATACATGTACACCGGTAGTCCGGCACGGGTATTCGGCCACGTATAGGCCTGGCCTCCAGGACGTAAGTGCTAGTACGTGAATACCCTGGCCATGCACGTACATGCAAGTACGTGCACATGCACTAAGGGCATGCACGAAGGGGCGTGTATAGCTCCATCACCCAACAGGGACACACACATGAGGGAGTCGTGTACTTAGGAAACTCATTCATATCTAAGAATATATTTTCTTGTTAAGTCACGTGCAAAAGTACGTCAAACATCAAGCAGCAACAATGATACTTCAGAATTCAGAAGGAGTGGCAAGCTTTCCAATCACGGCCACCAACCAATCAAAATAACGAGATTTAGCTGCTGTTTAGGCATCTGTTGATTTTGGAGAGTAAATAAAGCAAAAGTGCAACAACAACAGCAACAGCAGATAAGTTTAGCTACTGTTTAGGCATCACATAGTGACAAGCTTACGAATGGATGTAATATGATAAGTCATCACTCATCACTACATTTTTCAGATAAGTTTGGACAGGAACAGCAGAAATATCACACCCACAAACAATTCATTTGGACAGCAAGCACTGGACTAAATTTGGACAGTAAAAATAACTAAATTCGGACAGCATTTCCTTTGTTTTTTGGACATCAAAACAACTGATTTTGACAGGAAACATAGCACAAATCAGGGTAAGCACAAATATCACATCCACAAACATAAGGTCTTATCATCATTGAACGACACGATTACAAACTTGCAATGACAATTCCAAGTCCATGTCAATTGACAAGTTGAACATAACACAAATGAGAGGTTCATCTCCAAGCTAGCAGTGACATTTCACAGTTCATGACTTGACAAGTTCCAACATAACACAAATGCAAAAGTAGCCTTCCCATGAGAAAGATCACTTTGACATTCATCTCCAAAATAGCAAGATCAACATCCACATGATGAACGTCTACAAGTAAGATAAGCAACATTCACATAAATAATGTTTGGTATCGTATGACAAGTGAAACATGTAGGAAGAATTGTTACCAATCGTTGATCTCCTCCACGATGGGTAACTTGATGGTCTCAACATCATCCTCTTCATTCTCATCCCTCGGCTACAAGTGTGGAAGTTAGACAAATGCTCACATCACATACAACAAGACCAAAATAGAAAGAAAAAAAGGTAAGGAAAATATAGCAAACATACCACCAGATTCAAGTCGACATGCGCACCCTTGATATAACTTGCACCACAAACTAATGCCTCCACCATAACCGGTTTTAATGAACTCCTATAGTCATCTAATACGACACAAGTTGACAAAGTAGTTCGAGGATGAGAAGTTGACAAGTTTATATCCAAAGTTCAATAGTACGAGTTGACATACCTAAAATCCTTCCGGTCGTGCTGAAGGTTGATTACGAAGACACGGAGGTAGCTGGGATAGTAAGGAACCTCCTGGCTATCTTGGCCATAATTGGGTACCTAGGAGCATTGTCTTTCCACCAACCAAGAAGATCAAGAGCCTTGTTGCGAGGAGCAACATCATCCTCTAAGTAGTTCCTCAACTCACTCTTTGATATTCTTGTTGAACGGGACGATAAGAAGGACTCGTACCCAGCTTGAACCGGGATACTAGGAATGTTTGTAGACGAAGATGAACCGTCTCCATTTCCAGCTCGCTTATCTTGGGCAACACATTTGTCATACAAGGTCTCCAACTCTTTCTCCACGATTTTGATCTCAGTCCTAGACCTCGTACTTCCTTTTCCATATAGTTCTCCAAAGGCCCACTCTATGTAATTCATCTTGTACCTGGGATCAAAGATGATAGCATTGGACTAAATTAGCAAGCATATGAGTAAAAACAACAAGCATTGGAGTAAAACAGCAACCATATGTGTAAAAACAGCAACCATTGGAGTAAAAACAGCAAGCATATGTACCGTGGATCAAAGATGGTTGCAATCACCATGGCATTGTTCTTTTCTTCCCAATATTTGTCAAACTTCTCCAACATTGATTCACCCATTTCCTTATTGTGGTCACTATCACTAGCCATTGCATGTTTGATTGCAATCTTGACGCCAACAATGTATGGGTAGAAGATGTTTGAAGTGGGATATAAACTTCTTGAAAATGCTTTTGTCACCTCAGCCAAACTCTCAAGCAATGGAGAGATAAGGTCATACATGTCCCACTCTGCGTTTGTCGGCGCCCAAGCATAGTTGGCATTGGAACCAGCATGAGAGGTCAAGGCTTCCTTATATCGACGGGCAGTGCTAATCATCTTATAGGTTGAACTCCACCTTGTTTGACAATCCAGGTGTAAAAGATTACCAACTTTGACACCCAAGCTTTTGCAAGTGGCAACAAAAGCATGGAGACGAGAAGGTGACCTCTTGAAGTACTTCACCGTCTCTCTCAAGCTCTTCATCAAATTATCTAAGACCGCTGTCCCATCTTGCACCACCAAGTTGAGGATGTGTGCACAACAACGGATATGAAAATATTGGCCTTGAAAGTCATTACCTACAAAAGACAACTTCTATATGAGCAAAAATAGCAAGAATGTGAGCAAAAACAGCAAGCATGTGAGCAAAAACAGTAAGCATATGATCACAAATAGCTTCTATATTAGCATAAATAAACAGCAAGCATATGAGCACAAAACAGCAAGCATGTGAGCATAAACAGCATACAATCATACCTCTCCGAAACAAGAACTTGGCCTTCAAAGCATCGATCGCACCATCATTGTTTGAAGCGTTGTCAAGTGTGACGGACATAATTTTGGTCTCAATATTCCATTCTGTCACACACGCATAGAGAGCATCCGCAATGACATTTCCAGAGTGAGGAGGATCCAACTCTATGAAAGCAAGCACACGGGTTTGCAACTTCCAATTCCCATCTATATAGTGTGCAACCACACACATGTAAGATAAGGTTTGGTTGCTTGTCCAGAAATCTGTAGTTAGACATATGGAGCTCACACCCTTTAGGAGAGGAGTGCTTAGGAAAGAAGGAAATCGTAGCCATATTCAGATTCTTCCATGACTGTTAAATTTGAAGGAATAACTTATTGTATCAAAGACTATAATTTCATACAGAAAACATATCATGTGAAAACAGAAATATATGAGTATGGCAGGCAAGGTTTTGGTTACCGATCGATATTTCCACTTACCGAGCGGTTACCGCGAATTTCCATGACCCTCGGTAAATGGACATATCGAGCAAATAATACCGGGCTTTTTGAATTTCGGTCGGCCCAGCCAGAGCCAGAGAAGGCACGACCGCACGGCCTGCTCGCTAATCGCTACTCACACAGCCACGGTCTCACGCAAGAAACCTTGCAGCTGCGTCTTTCTCCCCAAATCGAGATCCGGCAAAAATTTGGCGGCTGGCCGGGGTGAGACGGCGACGGCGGCGCCCAAATCCCCCCACCCTTAACTCTCTTTCGACGGCAGCGTGACCGTTCTCTCGTGGCTCAACCTGACCTGGGGCAAGCCATGGGATCCGCCTCGTCGTCCCGCTCCAAGGCCGCCAACGCCACTCGTGAGGCCAAGGGAGGTGGAGGAGGACCGGCGCTGCGGCGCCCTTGTCCTCGTCCTCGGAGGGCAGCCGGCGCGCTCGTGCTGCCGCCAGCGCCGTCGTCGAGGCCTGCCCCTGCCAGAACTGTAAGTAAGGGTGGACACGGTCTGGGCCGGTCCGGTCCCGGTCCGAGCCGTCATTTGGACCGGCCGCCGGCGGTCCGGTCCGGGCGGGTCCGGTCCCGGTCCGAGCCGTCATTTGGACCGGCCGCCGGCGGTCCGGTCCGGACCGGACCGAGCTGTCCAACGAGCTGCTTTTCTGGGACCGGACCGTTTGGGGGTCAGCTCGGTTAAGCCCGAGAGGACCGAATGGACCGGCCAATCATGTTGCCTGGCAGTCTGTTTTTTGCTGCGTTTAGGTCCTACAAGCTTGGTATATACGTGTATAGTCGGGCGCCGGCCGCGACGTCGACTGGTACGCACGTACACATACGTTGCACGGGCGTTTGGATACATATACGTATGGCTGGCCAGTATGCGAGTATTTGAGTACACATACATGTACACCGGTAGTCCGGCACGGGTATTCGGCCACCTATAGGCCTGGCCTCCAGGACGTAAGTGCTAGTACGTGAATACCCTGGCCATGCACGTACATGCAAGTACGTGCACATGCACTAAGGGCATGCACGAAGGGGCGTGTATAGCTCCATCACCCAACAGGGACACACACATGAGGGAGTCGTGTACTTAGGAAACTCATTCATATCTAAGAATATATTTTCTTGTTAAGTCACGTGCAAAAGTACGTCAAACATCAAGCAGCAACAATGATACTTCAGAATTCAGAAGGAGTGGCAAGCTTTCCAATCACGGCCACCAACCAATCAAAATAACGAGATTTAGCTGCTGTTTAGGCATCTGTTGATTTTGGAGAGTAAATAAAGCAAAAGTGCAACAACAACAGCAACAGCAGATAAGTTTAGCTACTGTTTAGGCATCACATAGTGACAAGCTTACGAATGGATGTAATATGATAAGTCATCACTCATCACTACATTTTTCAGATAAGTTTGGACAGGAACAGCAGAAATATCACACCCACAAACAATTCATTTGGACAGCAAGCACTGGACTAAATTTGGACAGTAAAAATAACTAAATTCGGACAGCATTTCCTTTGTTTTTTGGACATCAAAACAACTGATTTTGACAGGAAACATAGCACAAATCAGGGTAAGCACAAATATCACATCCACAAACATAAGGTCTTATCATCATTGAACGACACGATTACAAACTTGCAATGACAATTCCAAGTCCATGTCAATTGACAAGTTGAACATAACACAAATGAGAGGTTCATCTCCAAGCTAGCAGTGACATTTCACAGTTCATGACTTGACAAGTTCCAACATAACACAAATGCAAAAGTAGCCTTCCCATGAGAAAGATCACTTTGACATTCATCTCCAAAATAGCAAGATCAACATCCACATGATGAACGTCTACAAGTAAGATAAGCAACATTCACATAAATAATGTTTGGTATCGTATGACAAGTGAAACATGTAGGAAGAATTGTTACCAATCGTTGATCTCCTCCACGATGGGTAACTTGATGGTCTCAACATCATCCTCTTCATTCTCATCCCTCGGCTACAAGTGTGGAAGTTAGACAAATGCTCACATCACATACAACAAGACCAAAATAGAAAGAAAAAAAGGTAAGGAAAATATAGCAAACATACCACCAGATTCAAGTCGACATGCGCACCCTTGATATAACTTGCACCACAAACTAATGCCTCCACCATAACCGGTTTTAATGAACTCCTATAGTCATCTAATACGACACAAGTTGACAAAGTAGTTCGAGGATGAGAAGTTGACAAGTTTATATCCAAAGTTCAATAGTACGAGTTGACATACCTAAAATCCTTCCGGTCGTGCTGAAGGTTGATTACGAAGACACGGAGGTAGCTGGGATAGTAAGGAACCTCCTGGCTATCTTGGCCATAATTGGGTACCTAGGAGCATTGTCTTTCCACCAACCAAGAAGATCAAGAGCCTTGTTGCGAGGAGCAACATCATCCTCTAAGTAGTTCCTCAACTCACTCTTTGATATTCTTGTTGAACGGGACGATAAGAAGGACTCGTACCCAGCTTGAACCGGGATACTAGGAATGTTTGTAGACGAAGATGAACCGTCTCCATTTCCAGCTCGCTTATCTTGGGCAACACATTTGTCATACAAGGTCTCCAACTCTTTCTCCACGATTTTGATCTCAGTCCTAGACCTCGTACTTCCTTTTCCATATAGTTCTCCAAAGGCCCACTCTATGTAATTCATCTTGTACCTGGGATCAAAGATGATAGCATTGGACTAAATTAGCAGGCATATGAGTAAAAACAACAAGCATTGGAGTAAAACAGCAACCATATGTGTAAAAACAGCAACCATTGGAGTAAAAACAGCAAGCATATGTACCGTGGATCAAAGATGGTTGCAATCACCATGGCATTGTTCTTTTCTTCCCAATATTTGTCAAACTTCTCCAACATTGATTCACCCATTTCCTTATAGTGGTCACTATCACTAGCCATTGCATGTTTGATTGCAATCTTGACGCCAACAATGTATGGGTAGAAGATGTTTGAAGTGGGATATAAACTTCCTGAAAATGCTTTTGTCACCTCAGCCAAACTCTCAAGCAATGGAGAGATAAGGTCATACATGTCCCACTCTGCGTTTGTCGGCGCCCAAGCATAGTTGGCATTGGAACCAGCATGAGAGGTCAAGGCTTCCTTATATCGACGGGCAGTGCTAATCATCTTATAGGTTGAACTCCACCTTGTTTGACAATCCAGGTGTAAAAGATTACCAACTTTGACACCCAAGCTTTTGCAAGTGGCAACAAAAGCATGGAGACGAGAAGGTGACCTCTTGAAGTACTTCACCGTCTCTCTCAAGCTCTTTATCAAATTATCTAAGACCGCTGTCCCATCTTGCACCACCAAGTTGAGGATGTGTGCACAACAACGGATATGAAAATATTGGCCTTGAAAGTCATTACCTACAAAAGACAACTTCTATATGAGCAAAAATAGCAAGAATGTGAGCAAAAACAGCAAGCATGTGAGCAAAAACAGTAAGCATATGAGCACAAATAGCTTCTATATTAGCATAATTAAACAGCAAGCATATGAGCACAAAACAGCAAGCATGTGAGCATAAACAGCATACAATCATACCTCTCCGAAACAAGAACTTGGCCTTCAAAGCATCGATCGCACCATCATTGTTTGAAGCGTTGTCAAGTGTGACGGACATAATTTTGGTCTCAATATTCCATTCTGTCACACACGCATAGAGAGCATCCGCAATGACATTTCCAGAGTGAGGAGGATCCAACTCTATGAAAGCAAGCACACGGGTTTGCAACTTCCAATTCCCATCTATATAGTGTGCAACCACACACATGTAAGATAAGGTTTGGTTGCTTGTCCACAAATCTGTAGTTAGACATATGGAGCTCACACCCTTTAGGAGAGGAGTGCTTAGGAAAGAAGGAAATCGTAGCCATATTCAGATTCTTCCATGACTGTTAAATTTGAAGGAATAACTTATTGTATCAAAGACTATAATTTCATACAGAAAACATATCATGTGAAAACAGAAATATATGAGTATGGCAGGCAAGGTTTTGGTTACCGATCGATATTTCCACTTACCGAGCGGTTACCGCGAATTTCCATGACCCTCGGTAAATGGACATATCGAGCAAATAATACCGGGCTTTTTGAATTTCGGTCGGCCCAGCCAGAGCCAGAGAAGGCACGACCGCACGGCCTGCTCGCTAATCGCTACTCACACAGCCACGGTCTCACGCAAGAAACCTTGCAGCTGCGTCTTTCTCCCCAAATCGAGATCCGGCAAAAATTTGGCGGCTGGCCGGAGTGAGACGGCGACGGCGGCGCCCAAATCCCCCCACCCTTAACTCTCTTTCGACGGCAGCGTGACCGTTCTCTCGTGGCTCAACCTGACCTGGGGCAAGCCATGGGATCCGCCTCGTCGTCCCGCTCCAAGGCCGCCAACGCCACTCGTGAGGCCAAGGGAGGTGGAGGAGGACCGGCGCTGCGGCGCCCTTGTCCTCGTCCTCGGAGGGCAGCCGGCGCGCTCGTGCTGCCGCCACCGCCGCCGTCGAGGCCTGCCCCTGCCAGAACTGTAAGTAAGGGTGGACACGGTCCGGGCCGGTCCGGTCCCGGTCCGAGCCGTCATTTGGACCGGCCGCCGGCGGCCCGGTCCGGGCGGGTCCGGTCCCGGTCCGAGCCGTCATTTGGACCGGCCGCCGGCGGTCCGGTCCGGACCGGACCGAGCTGTCCAACGAGCTGCTTTTCTGGGACCGGACCGTTTGGGGGTCAGCTCGGTTAAGCCCGAGAGGACCGAATGGACCGGCCAGTCATGTTGCCTGGCAGTCTGTTTTTTGCTGCGTTTAGGTCCTACAAGCTTGGTATATACGTGTATAGTCGGGCGCCGGCCGCGACGTCGACTGGTACGCACGTACACATACGTTGCACGGGCGTTTGGATACATATACGTATGGCTGGCCAGTATGCGAGTATTCGAGTACACATACATGTACACCGGTAGTCCGGCACGGGTATTCGGCCACGTATAGGCCTGGCCTCCAGGACGTAAGTGCTAGTACGTGAATACCCTGGCCATGCACGTACATGCAAGTACGTGCACATGCACTAAGGGCATGCACGAAGGGGCGTGTATAGCTCCATCACCCAACAGGGACACACACATGAGGGAGTCGTGTACTTAGGAAACTCATTCATATCTAAGAATATATTTTCTTGTTAAGTCACGTGCAAAAGTACGTCAAACATCAAGCAGCAACAATGATACTTCAGAATTCAGAAGGAGTGGCAAGCTTTCCAATCACGGCCACCAACCAATCAAAATAACGAGATTTAGCTGCTGTTTAGGCATCTGTTGATTTTGGAGAGTAAATAAAGCAAAAGTGCAACAACAACAGCAACAGCAGATAAGTTTAGCTACTGTTTAGGCATCACATAGTGACAAGCTTACGAATGGATGTAATATGATAAGTCATCACTCATCACTACATTTTTCAGATAAGTTTGGACAGGAACAGCAGAAATATCACACCCACAAACAATTCATTTGGACAGCAAGCACTGGACTAAATTTGGACAGTAAAAATAACTAAATTCGGACAGCATTTCCTTTGTTTTTTGGACATCAAAACAACTGATTTTGACAGGAAACATAGCACAAATCAGGGTAAGCACAAATATCACATCCACAAACATAAGGTCTTATCATCATTGAATGACACGATTACAAACTTGCAATGACAATTCCAAGTCCATGTCAATTGACAAGTTGAACATAACACAAATGAGAGGTTCATCTCCAAGCTAGCAGTGACATTTCACAGTTCATGACTTGACAAGTTCCAACATAACACAAATGCAAAAGTAGCCTTCCCATGAGAAAGATCACTTTGACATTCATCTCCAAAATAGCAAGATCAACATCCACATGATGAACGTCTACAAGTAAGATAAGCAACATTCACATAAATAATGTTTGGTATCGTATGACAAGTGAAACATGTAGGAAGAATTGTTACCAATCGTTGATCTCCTCCACGATGGGTAACTTGATGGTCTCAACATCATCCTCTTCATTCTCATCCCTCGGCTACAAGTGTGGAAGTTAGACAAATGCTCACATCACATACAACAAGACCAAAATAGAAAGAAAAAAAGGTAAGGAAAATATAGCAAACATACCACCAGATTCAAGTCGACATGCGCACCCTTGATATAACTTGCACCAAAAACTAATGCCTCCACCATAACCGGTTTTAATGAACTCCTATAGTCATCTAATACGACACAAGTTGACAAAGTAGTTCGAGGATGAGAAGTTGACAAGTTTATATCCAAAGTTCAATAGTACGAGTTGACATACCTAAAATCCTTCCGGTCGTGCTGAAGGTTGATTACGAAGACACGGAGGTAGCTGGGATAGTAAGGAACCTCCTGGCTATCTTGGCCATAATTGGGTACCTAGGAGCATTGTCTTTCCACCAACCAAGAAGATCAAGAGCCTTGTTGCGAGGAGCAACATCATCCTCTAAGTAGTTCCTCAACTCACTCTTTGATATTCTTGTTGAACGGGACGATAAGAAGGACTCGTACCCAGCTTGAACCGGGATACTAGGAATGTTTGTAGACGAAGATGAACCGTCTCCATTTCCAGCTCGCTTATCTTGGGCAACACATTTGTCATACAAGGTCTCCAACTCTTTCTCCACGATTTTGATCTCAGTCCTAGACCTCGTACTTCCTTTTCCATATAGTTCTCCAAAGGCCCACTCTATGTAATTCATCTTGTACCTGGGATCAAAGATGATAGCATTGGACTAAATTAGCAGGCATATGAGTAAAAACAACAAGCATTGGAGTAAAACAGCAACCATATGTGTAAAAACAGCAACCATTGGAGTAAAAACAGCAAGCATATGTACCGTGGATCAAAGATGGTTGCAATCACCATGGCATTGTTCTTTTCTTCCCAATATTTGTCAAACTTCTCCAACATTGATTCACCCATTTCCTTATAGTGGTCACTATCACTAGCCATTGCATGTTTGATTGCAATCTTGACGCCAACAATGTATGGGTAGAAGATGTTTGAAGTGGGATATAAACTTCCTGAAAATGCTTTTGTCACCTCAGCCAAACTCTCAAGCAATGGAGAGATAAGGTCATACATGTCCCACTCTGCGTTTGTCGGCGCCCAAGCATAGTTGGCATTGGAACCAGCATGAGAGGTCAAGGCTTCCTTATATCGACGGGCAGTGCTAATCATCTTATAGGTTGAACTCCACCTTGTTTGACAATCCAGGTGTAAAAGATTACCAACTTTGACACCCAAGCTTTTGCAAGTGGCAACAAAAGCATGGAGACGAGAAGGTGACCTCTTGAAGTACTTCACCGTCTCTCTCAAGCTCTTTATCAAATTATCTAAGACCGCTGTCCCATCTTGCACCACCAAGTTGAGGATGTGTGCACAACAACGGATATGAAAATATTGGCCTTGAAAGTCATTACCTACAAAAGACAACTTCTATATGAGCAAAAATAGCAAGAATGTGAGCAAAAACAGCAAGCATGTGAGCAAAAACAGTAAGCATATGAGCACAAATAGCTTCTATATTAGCATAATTAAACAGCAAGCATATGAGCACAAAACAGCAAGCATGTGAGCATAAACAGCATACAATCATACCTCTCCGAAACAAGAACTTGGCCTTCAAAGCATCGATCGCACCATCATTGTTTGAAGCGTTGTCAAGTGTGACGGACATAATTTTGGTCTCAATATTCCATTCTGTCACACACGCATAGAGAGCATCCGCAATGACATTTCCAGAGTGAGGAGGATCCAACTCTATGAAAGCAAGCACACGGGTTTGCAACTTCCAATTCCCATCTATATAGTGTGCAACCACACACATGTAAGATAAGGTTTGGTTGCTTGTCCACAAATCTGTAGTTAGACATATGGAGCTCACACCCTTTAGGAGAGGAGTGCTTAGGAAAGAAGGAAATCGTAGCCATATTCAGATTCTTCCATGACTGTTAAATTTGAAGGAATAACTTATTGTATCAAAGACTATAATTTCATACAGAAAACATATCATGTGAAAACAGAAATATATGAGTATGGCAGGCAAGGTTTTGGTTACCGATCGATATTTCCACTTACCGAGCGGTTACCGCGAATTTCCATGACCCTCGGTAAATGGACATATCGAGCAAATAATACCGGGCTTTTTGAATTTCGGTCGGCCCAGCCAGAGCCAGAGAAGGCACGACCGCACGGCCTGCTCGCTAATCGCTACTCACACAGCCACGGTCTCACGCAAGAAACCTTGCAGCTGCGTCTTTCTCCCCAAATCGAGATCCGGCAAAAATTTGGCGGCTGGCCGGAGTGAGACGGCGACGGCGGCGCCCAAATCCCCCCACCCTTAACTCTCTTTCGACGGCAGCGTGACCGTTCTCTCGTGGCTCAACCTGACCTGGGGCAAGCCATGGGATCCGCCTCGTCGTCCCGCTCCAAGGCCGCCAACGCCACTCGTGAGGCCAAGGGAGGTGGAGGAGGACCGGCGCTGCGGCGCCCTTGTCCTCGTCCTCGGAGGGCAGCCGGCGTGCTCGTGCTGCCGCCACCGCCGCCGTCGAGGCCTGCCCCTGCCAGAACTCTAAGTAAGGGTGGACACGGTCCGGGCCGGTCCGGTCCCGGTCCGAGCCGTCATTTGGACCGGCCGCCGGCGGTCCGGTCCGGGCGGGTCCGGTCCCGGTCCGAGCCGTCATTTGGACCGGCCGCCGGCGGTCCGGTCCGGACCGGACCGAGCTGTCCAACGAGCTGCTTTTCTGGGACCGGACCGTTTGGGGGTCAGCTCGGTTAAGCCCGAGAGGACCGAATGGACCGGCCAGTCATGTTGCCTGGCAGTCTGTTTTTTGCTGCGTTTAGGTCCTACAAGCTTGGTATATACGTGTATAGTCGGGCGCCGGCCGCGACGTCGACTGGTACGCACGTACACATACGTTGCACGGGCGTTTGGATACATATACGTATGGCTGGCCAGTATGCGAGTATTCGAGTACACATACATGTACACCGGTAGTCCGGCACGGGTATTCGGCCACGTATAGGCCTGGCCTCCAGGACGTAAGTGCTAGTACGTGAATACCCTGGCCATGCACGTACATGCAAGTACGTGCACATGCACTAAGGGCATGCACGAAGGGGCGTGTATAGCTCCATCACCCAACAGGGACACACACATGAGGGAGTCGTGTACTTAGGAAACTCATTCATATCTAAGAATATATTTTCTTGTTAAGTCACGTGCAAAAGTACGTCAAACATCAAGCAGCAACAATGATACTTCAGAATTCAGAAGGAGTGGCAAGCTTTCCAATCACGGCCACCAACCAATCAAAATAACGAGATTTAGCTGCTGTTTAGGCATCTGTTGATTTTGGAGAGTAAATAAAGCAAAAGTGCAACAACAACAGCAACAGCAGATAAGTTTAGCTACTGTTTAGGCATCACATAGTGACAAGCTTACGAATGGATGTAATATGATAAGTCATCACTCATCACTACATTTTTCAGATAAGTTTGGACAGGAACAGCAGAAATATCACACCCACAAACAATTCATTTGGACAGCAAGCACTGGACTAAATTTGGACAGTAAAAATAACTAAATTCGGACAGCATTTCCTTTGTTTTTTGGACATCAAAACAACTGATTTTGACAGGAAACATAGCACAAATCAGGGTAAGCACAAATATCACATCCACAAACATAAGGTCTTATCATCATTGAACGACACGATTACAAACTTGCAATGACAATTCCAAGTCCATGTCAATTGACAAGTTGAACATAACACAAATGAGAGGTTCATCTCCAAGCTAGCAGTGACATTTCACAGTTCATGACTTGACAAGTTCCAACATAACACAAATGCAAAAGTAGCCTTCCCATGAGAAAGATCACTTTGACATTCATCTCCAAAATAGCAAGATCAACATCCACATGATGAACGTCTACAAGTAAGATAAGCAACATTCACATAAATAATGTTTGGTATCGTATGACAAGTGAAACATGTAGGAAGAATTGTTACCAATCGTTGATCTCCTCCACGATGGGTAACTTGATGGTCTCAACATCATCCTCTTCATTCTCATCCCTCGGCTACAAGTGTGGAAGTTAGACAAATGCTCACATCACATACAACAAGACCAAAATAGAAAGAAAAAAAGGTAAGGAAAATATAGCAAACATACCACCAGATTCAAGTCGACATGCGCACCCTTGATATAACTTGCACCACAAACTAATGCCTCCACCATAACCGGTTTTAATGAACTCCTATAGTCATCTAATACGACACAAGTTGACAAAGTAGTTCGAGGATGAGAAGTTGACAAGTTTATATCCAAAGTTCAATAGTACGAGTTGACATACCTAAAATCCTTCCGGTCGTGCTGAAGGTTGATTACGAAGACACGGAGGTAGCTGGGATAGTAAGGAACCTCCTGGCTATCTTGGCCATAATTGGGTACCTAGGAGCATTGTCTTTCCACCAACCAAGAAGATCAAGAGCCTTGTTGCGAGGAGCAACATCATCCTCTAAGTAGTTCCTCAACTCACTCTTTGATATTCTTGTTGAACGGGACGATAAGAAGGACTCGTACCCAGCTTGAACCGGGATACTAGGAATGTTTGTAGACGAAGATGAACCGTCTCCATTTCCAGCTCGCTTATCTTGGGCAACACATTTGTCATACAAGGTCTCCAACTCTTTCTCCACGATTTTGATCTCAGTCCTAGACCTCGTACTTCCTTTTCCATATAGTTCTCCAA
The DNA here is from genome assembly GCA_039707655.1 of Elymus sibiricus. NCBI lineage: Eukaryota > Viridiplantae > Streptophyta > Magnoliopsida > Poales > Poaceae > Elymus > Elymus sibiricus. Next base: position 37,006,506 of record CM077674.1, read on the forward strand.
AGGCCCACTCTATGTAATTCATCTTGTACCTGGGATCAAAGATGATAGCATTGGACTAAATTAGCAGGCATATGAGTAAAAACAACAAGCATTGGAGTAAAACAGCAACCATATGTGTAAAAACAGCAACCATTGGAGTAAAAACAGCAAGCATATGTACCGTGGATCAAAGATGGTTGCAATCACCATGGCATTGTTCTTTTCTTCCCAATATTTGTCAAACTTCTCCAACATTGATTCACCCATTTCCTTATAGTGGTCACTATCACTAGCCATTGCATGTTTGATTGCAATCTTGACGCCAACAATGTATGGGTAGAAGATGTTTGAAGTGGGATATAAACTTCCTGAAAATGCTTTTGTCACCTCAGCCAAACTCTCAAGCAATGGAGAGATAAGGTCATACATGTCCCACTCTGCGTTTGTCGGCGCCCAAGCATAGTTGGCATTGGAACCAGCATGAGAGGTCAAGGCTTCCTTATATCGACGGGCAGTGCTAATCATCTTATAGGTTGAACTCCACCTTGTTTGACAATCCAGGTGTAAAAGATTACCAACTTTGACACCCAAGCTTTTGCAAGTGGCAACAAAAGCATGGAGACGAGAAGGTGACCTCTTGAAGTACTTCACCGTCTCTCTCAAGCTCTTTATCAAATTATCTAAGACCGCTGTCCCATCTTGCACCACCAAGTTGAGGATGTGTGCACAACAACGGATATGAAAATATTGGCCTTGAAAGTCATTACCTACAAAAGACAACTTCTATATGAGCAAAAATAGCAAGAATGTGAGCAAAAACAGCAAGCATGTGAGCAAAAACAGTAAGCATATGAGCACAAATAGCTTCTATATTAGCATAATTAAACAGCAAGCATATGAGCACAAAACAGCAAGCATGTGAGCATAAACAGCATACAATCATACCTCTCCGAAACAAGAACTTGGCCTTCAAAGCATCGATCGCACCATCATTGTTTGAAGCGTTGTCAAGTGTGACGGACATAATTTTGGTCTCAATATTCCATTCTGTCACACACGCATAGAGAGCATCCGCAATGACATTTCCAGAGTGAGGAGGATCCAACTCTATGAAAGCAAGCACACGGGTTTGCAACTTCCAATTCCCATCTATATAGTGTGCAACCACACACATGTAAGATAAGGTTTGGTTGCTTGTCCACAAATCTGTAGTTAGACATATGGAGCTCACACCCTTTAGGAGAGGAGTGCTTAGGAAAGAAGGAAATCGTAGCCATATTCAGATTCTTCCATGACTGTTAAATTTGAAGGAATAACTTATTGTATCAAAGACTATAATTTCATACAGAAAACATATCATGTGAAAACAGAAATATATGAGTATGGCAGGCAAGGTTTTGGTTACCGATCGATATTTCCACTTACCGAGCGGTTACCGCGAATTTCCATGACCCTCGGTAAATGGACATATCGAGCAAATAATACCGGGCTTTTTGAATTTCGGTCGGCCCAGCCAGAGCCAGAGAAGGCACGACCGCACGGCCTGCTCGCTAATCGCTACTCACACAGCCACGGTCTCACGCAAGAAACCTTGCAGCTGCGTCTTTCTCCCCAAATCGAGATCCGGCAAAAATTTGGCGGCTGGCCGGAGTGAGACGGCGACGGCGGCGCCCAAATCCCCCCACCCTTAACTCTCTTTCGACGGCAGCGTGACCGTTCTCTCGTGGCTCAACCTGACCTGGGGCAAGCCATGGGATCCGCCTCGTCGTCCCGCTCCAAGGCCGCCAACGCCACTCGTGAGGCCAAGGGAGGTGGAGGAGGACCGGCGCTGCGGCGCCCTTGTCCTCGTCCTCGGAGGGCAGCCGGCGCGCTCGTGCTGCCGCCACCGCCGCCGTCGAGGCCTGCCCCTGCCAGAACTGTAAGTAAGGGTGGACACGGTCCGGGCCGGTCCGGTCCCGGTCCGAGCCGTCATTTGGACCGGCCGCCGGCGGTCCGGTCCGGGCGGGTCCGGTCCCGGTCCGAGCCGTCATTTGGACCGGCCGCCGGCGGTCCGGTCCGGACCGGACCGAGCTGTCCAACGAGCTGCTTTTCTGGGACCGGACCGTTTGGGGGTCAGCTCGGTTAAGCCCGAGAGGACCGAATGGACCGGCCAGTCATGTTGCCTGGCAGTCTGTTTTTTGCTGCGTTTAGGTCCTACAAGCTTGGTATATACGTGTATAGTCGGGCGCCGGCCGCGACGTCGACTGGTACGCACGTACACATACGTTGCACGGGCGTTTGGATACATATACGTATGGCTGGCCAGTATGCGAGTATTTGAGTACACATACATGTACACCGGTAGTCCGGCACGGGTATTCGGCCACGTATAGGCCTGGCCTCCAGGACGTAAGTGCTAGTACGTGAATACCCTGGCCATGCACGTACATGCAAGTACGTGCACATGCACTAAGGGCATGCACGAAGGGGCGTGTATAGCTCCATCACCCAACAGGGACACACACATGAGGGAGTCGTGTACTTAGGAAACTCATTCATATCTAAGAATATATTTTCTTGTTAAGTCACGTGCAAAAGTACGTCAAACATCAAGCAGCAACAATGATACTTCAGAATTCAGAAGGAGTGGCAAGCTTTCCAATCACGGCCACCAACCAATCAAAATAACGAGATTTAGCTGCTGTTTAGGCATCTGTTGATTTTGGAGAGTAAATAAAGCAAAAGTGCAACAACAACAGCAACAGCAGATAAGTTTAGCTACTGTTTAGGCATCACATAGTGACAAGCTTACGAATGGATGTAATATGATAAGTCATCACTCATCACTACATTTTTCAGATAAGTTTGGACAGGAACAGCAGAAATATCACACCCACAAACAATTCATTTGGACAGCAAGCACTGGACTAAATTTGGACAGTAAAAATAACTAAATTCGGACAGCATTTCCTTTGTTGTTTGGACATCAAAACAACTGATTTTGACAGGAAACATAGCACAAATCAGGGTAAGCACAAATATCACATCCACAAACATAAGGTCTTATCATCATTGAACGACACGATTACAAACTTGCAATGACAATTCCAAGTCCATGTCAATTGACAAGTTGAACATAACACAAATGAGAGGTTCATCTCCAAGCTAGCAGTGACATTTCACAGTTCATGACTTGACAAGTTCCAACATAACACAAATGCAAAAGTAGCCTTCCCATGAGAAAGATCACTTTGACATTCATCTCCAAAATAGCAAGATCAACATCCACATGATGAACGTCTACAAGTAAGATAAGCAACATTCACATAAATAATGTTTGGTATCGTATGACAAGTGAAACATGTAGGAAGAATTGTTACCAATCGTTGATCTCCTCCACGATGGGTAACTTGATGGTCTCAACATCATCCTCTTCATTCTCATCCCTCGGCTACAAGTGTGGAAGTTAGACAAATGCTCACATCACATACAACAAGACCAAAATAGAAAGAAAAAAAGGTAAGGAAAATATAGCAAACATACCACCAGATTCAAGTCGACATGCGCACCCTTGATATAACTTGCACCACAAACTAATGCCTCCACCATAACCGGTTTTAATGAACTCCTATAGTCATCTAATACGACACAAGTTGACAAAGTAGTTCGAGGATGAGAAGTTGACAAGTTTATATCCAAAGTTCAATAGTACGAGTTGACATACCTAAAATCCTTCCGGTCGTGCTGAAGGTTGATTACGAAGACACGGAGGTAGCTGGGATAGTAAGGAACCTCCTGGCTATCTTGGCCATAATTGGGTACCTAGGAGCATTGTCTTTCCACCAACCAAGAAGATCAAGAGCCTTGTTGCGAGGAGCAACATCATCCTCTAAGTAGTTCCTCAACTCACTCTTTGATATTCTTGTTGAACGGGACGATAAGAAGGACTCGTACCCAGCTTGAACCGGGATACTAGGAATGTTTGTAGACGAAGATGAACCGTCTCCATTTCCAGCTCGCTTATCTTGGGCAACACATTTGTCATACAAGGTCTCCAACTCTTTCTCCACGATTTTGATCTCAGTCCTAGACCTCGTACTTCCTTTTCCATATAGTTCTCCAAAGGCCCACTCTATGTAATTCATCTTGTACCTGGGATCAAAGATGATAGCATTGGACTAAATTAGCAGGCATATGAGTAAAAACAACAAGCATTGGAGTAAAACAGCAACCATATGTGTAAAAACAGCAACCATTGGAGTAAAAACAGCAAGCATATGTACCGTGGATCAAAGATGGTTGCAATCACCATGGCATTGTTCTTTTCTTCCCAATATTTGTCAAACTTCTCCAACATTGATTCACCCATTTCCTTATAGTGGTCACTATCACTAGCCATTGCATGTTTGATTGCAATCTTGACGCCAACAATGTATGGGTAGAAGATGTTTGAAGTGGGATATAAACTTCCTGAAAATGCTTTTGTCACCTCAGCCAAACTCTCAAGCAATGGAGAGATAAGGTCATACATGTCCCACTCTGCGTTTGTCGGCGCCCAAGCATAGTTGGCATTGGAACCAGCATGAGAGGTCAAGGCTTCCTTATATCGACGGGCAGTGCTAATCATCTTATAGGTTGAACTCCACCTTGTTTGACAATCCAGGTGTAAAAGATTACCAACTTTGACACCCAAGCTTTTGCAAGTGGCAACAAAAGCATGGAGACGAGAAGGTGACCTCTTGAAGTACTTCACCGTCTCTCTCAAGCTCTTTATCAAATTATCTAAGACCGCTGTCCCATCTTGCACCACCAAGTTGAGGATGTGTGCACAACAACGGATATGAAAATATTGGCCTTGAAAGTCATTACCTACAAAAGACAACTTCTATATGAGCAAAAATAGCAAGAATGTGAGCAAAAACAGCAAGCATGTGAGCAAAAACAGTAAGCATATGAGCACAAATAGCTTCTATATTAGCATAATTAAACAGCAAGCATATGAGCACAAAACAGCAAGCATGTGAGCATAAACAGCATACAATCATACCTCTCCGAAACAAGAACTTGGCCTTCAAAGCATCGATCGCACCATCATTGTTTGAAGCGTTGTCAAGTGTGACGGACATAATTTTGGTCTCAATATTCCATTCTGTCACACACGCATAGAGAGCATCCGCAATGACATTTCCAGAGTGAGGAGGATCCAACTCTATGAAAGCAAGCACACGGGTTTGCAACTTCCAATTCCCATCTATATAGTGTGCAACCACACACATGTAAGATAAGGTTTGGTTGCTTGTCCACAAATCTGTAGTTAGACATATGGAGCTCACACCCTTTAGGAGAGGAGTGCTTAGGAAAGAAGGAAATCGTAGCCATATTCAGATTCTTCCATGACTGTTAAATTTGAAGGAATAACTTATTGTATCAAAGACTATAATTTCATACAGAAAACATATCATGTGAAAACAGAAATATATGAGTATGGCAGGCAAGGTTTTGGTTACCGATCGATATTTCCACTTACCGAGCGGTTACCGCGAATTTCCATGACCCTCGGTAAATGGACATATCGAGCAAATAATACCGGGCTTTTTGAATTTCGGTCGGCCCAGCCAGAGCCAGAGAAGGCACGACCGCACGGCCTGCTCGCTAATCGCTACTCACACAGCCATGGTCTCACGCAAGAAACCTTGCAGCTGCGTCTTTCTCCCCAAATCGAGATCCGGCAAAAATTTGGCGGCTGGCCGGAGTGAGACGGCGACGGCGGCGCCCAAATCCCCCCACCCTTAACTCTCTTTCGACGGCAGCGTGACCGTTCTCTCGTGGCTCAACCTGACCTGGGGCAAGCCATGGGATCCGCCTCGTCGTCCCGCTCCAAGGCCGCCAACGCCACTCGTGAGGCCAAGGGAGGTGGAGGAGGACCGGCGCTGCGGCGCCCTTGTCCTCGTCCTCGGAGGGCAGCCGGCGCGCTCGTGCTGCCGCCACCGCCGCCGTCGAGGCCTGCCCCTGCCAGAACTGTAAGTAAGGGTGGACACGGTCCGGGCCGGTCCGGTCCCGGTCCGAGCTGTCATTTGGACCGGCCGCCGGCGGTCCGGTCCCGGTCCGAGCCGTCATTTGGACCGGCCGCCGGCGGTCCGGTCCGGACCGGACCGAGCTGTCCAACGAGCTGCTTTTCTGGGACCGGACCGTTTGGGGGTCAGCTCGGTTAAGCCCGAGAGGACCGAATGGACCGGCCAGTCATGTTGCCTGGCAGTCTGTTTTTTGCTGCGTTTAGGTCCTACAAGCTTGGTATATACGTGTATAGTCGGGCGCCGGCCGCGACGTCGACTGGTACGCACGTACACATACGTTGCACGGGCGTTTGGATACATATACGTATGGCTGGCCAGTATGCGAGTATTCGAGTACACATACATGTACACCGGTAGTCCGGCACGGGTATTCGGCCACGTATAGGCCTGGCCTCCAGGACGTAAGTGCTAGTACGTGAATACCCTGGCCATGCACGTACATGCAAGTACGTGCACATGCACTAAGGGCATGCACGAAGGGGCGTGTATAGCTCCATCACCCAACAGGGACACACACATGAGGGAGTCGTGTACTTAGGAAAATCATTCATATCTAAGAATATATTTTCTTGTTAAGTCACGTGCAAAAGTACGTCAAACATCAAGCAGCAACAATGATACTTCAGAATTCAGAAGGAGTGGCAAGCTTTCCAATCACGGCCACCAACCAATCAAAATAACGAGATTTAGCTGCTGTTTAGGCATCTGTTGATTTTGGAGAGTAAATAAAGCAAAAGTGCAACAACAACAGCAACAGCAGATAAGTTTAGCTACTGTTTAGGCATCACATAGTGACAAGCTTACGAATGGATGTAATATGATAAGTCATCACTCATCACTACATTTTTCAGATAAGTTTGGACAGGAACAGCAGAAATATCACACCCACAAACAATTCATTTGGACAGCAAGCACTGGACTAAATTTGGACAGTAAAAATAACTAAATTCGGACAGCATTTCCTTTGTTTTTTGGACATCAAAACAACTGATTTTGACAGGAAACATAGCACAAATCAGGGTAAGCACAAATATCACATCCACAAACATAAGGTCTTATCATCATTGAACGACACGATTACAAACTTGCAATGACAATTCCAAGTCCATGTCAATTGACAAGTTGAACATAACACAAATGAGAGGTTCATCTCCAAGCTAGCAGTGACATTTCACAGTTCATGACTTGACAAGTTCCAACATAACACAAATGCAAAAGTAGCCTTCCCATGAGAAAGATCACTTTGACATTCATCTCCAAAATAGCAAGATCAACATCCACATGATGAACGTCTACAAGTAAGATAAGCAACATTCACATAAATAATGTTTGGTATCGTATGACAAGTGAAACATGTAGGAAGAATTGTTACCAATCGTTGATCTCCTCCACGATGGGTAACTTGATGGTCTCAACATCATCCTCTTCATTCTCATCCCTCGGCTACAAGTGTGGAAGTTAGACAAATGCTCACATCACATACAACAAGACCAAAATAGAAAGAAAAAAAGGTAAGGAAAATATAACAAACATACCACCAGATTCAAGTCGACATGCGCACCCTTGATATAACTTGCACCACAAACTAATGCCTCCACCATAACCGGTTTTAATGAACTCCTATAGTCATCTAATACGACACAAGTTGACAAAGTAGTTCGAGGATGAGAAGTTGACAAGTTTATATCCAAAGTTCAATAGTACGAGTTGACATACCTAAAATCCTTCCGGTCGTGCTGAAGGTTGATTACGAAGACACGGAGGTAGCTGGGATAGTAAGGAACCTCCTGGCTATCTTGGCCATAATTGGGTACCTAGGAGCATTGTCTTTCCACCAACCAAGAAGATCAAGAGCCTTGTTGCGAGGAGCAACATCATCCTCTAAGTAGTTCCTCAACTCACTCTTTGATATTCTTGTTGAACGGGACGATAAGAAGGACTCGTACCCAGCTTGAACCGGGATACTAGGAATGTTTGTAGACGAAGATGAACCGTCTCCATTTCCAGCTCGCTTATCTTGGGCAACACATTTGTCATACAAGGTCTCCAACTCTTTCTCCACGATTTTGATCTCAGTCCTAGACCTCGTACTTCCTTTTCCATATAGTTCTCCAAAGGCCCACTCTATGTAATTCATCTTGTACCTGGGATCAAAGATGATAGAATTGGACTAAATTAGCAGGCATATGAGTAAAAACAACAAGCATTGGAGTAAAACAGCAACCATATGTGTAAAAACAGCAACCATTGGAGTACAAACAGCAAGCATATGTACCGTGGATCAAAGATGGTTGCAATCACCATGGCATTGTTCTTTTCTTCCCAATATTTGTCAAACTTCTCCAACATTGATTCACCCATTTCCTTATAGTGGTCACTATCACTAGCCATTGCATGTTTGATTGCAATCTTGACGCCAACAATGTATGGGTAGAAGATGTTTGAAGTGGGATATAAACTTCCTGAAAATGCTTTTGTCACCTCAGCCAAACTCTCAAGCAATGGAGAGATAAGGTCATACATGTCCCACTCTGCGTTTGTCGGCGCCCAAGCATAGTTGGCATTGGAACCAGCATGAGAGGTCAAGGCTTCCTTATATCGACGGGCAGTGCTAATCATCTTATAGGTTGAACTCCACCTTGTTTGACAATCCAGGTGTAAAAGATTACCAACTTTGACACCCAAGCTTTTGCAAGTGGCAACAAAAGCATGGAGACGAGAAGGTGACCTCTTGAAGTACTTCACCGTCTCTCTCAAGCTCTTTATCAAATTATCTAAGACCGCTGTCCCATCTTGCACCACCAAGTTGAGGATGTGTGCACAACAACGGATATGAAAATATTGGCCTTGAAAGTCATTACCTACAAAAGACAACTTCTATATGAGCAAAAATAGCAAGAATGTGAGCAAAAACAGCAAGCATGTGAGCAAAAACAGTAAGCATATGAGCACAAATAGCTTCTATATTAGCATAATTAAACAGCAAGCATATGAGCACAAAACAGCAAGCATGTGAGCATAAACAGCATACAATCATACCTCTCCGAAACAAGAACTTGGCCTTCAAAGCATCGATCGCACCATCATTGTTTGAAGCGTTGTCAAGTGTGACGGACATAATTTTGGTCTCAATATTCCATTCTGTCACACACGCATAGAGAGCATCCGCAATGACATTTCCAGAGTGAGGAGGATCCAACTCTATGAAAGCAAGCACACGGGTTTGCAACTTCCAATTCCCATCTATATAGTGTGCAACCACACACATGTAAGATAAGGTTTGGTTGCTTGTCCACAAATCTGTAGTTAGACATATGGAGCTCACACCCTTTAGGAGAGGAGTGCTTAGGAAAGAAGGAAATCGTAGCCATATTCAGATTCTTCCATGACTGTTAAATTTGAAGGAATAACTTATTGTATCAAAGACTATAATTTCATACAGAAAACATATCATGTGAAAACAGAAATATATGAGTATGGCAGGCAAGGTTTTGGTTACCGATCGATATTTCCACTTACCGAGCGGTTACCGCGAATTTCCATGACCCTCGGTAAATGGACATATCGAGCAAATAATACCGGGCTTTTTGAATTTCGGTCGGCCCAGCCAGAGCCAGAGAAGGCACGACCGCACGGCCTGCTCGCTAATCGCTACTCACACAGCCACGGTCTCACGCAAGAAACCTTGCAGCTGCGTCTTTCTCCCCAAATCGAGATCCGGCAAAAATTTGGCGGCTGGCCGGAGTGAGACGGCGACGGCGGCGCCCAAATCCCCCCACCCTTAACTCTCTTTCGACGGCAGCATGACCGTTCTCTCGTGGCTCAACCTGACCTGGGGCAAGCCATGGGATCCGCCTCGTCGTCCCGCTCCAAGGCCGCCAACGCCACTCGTGAGGCCAAGGGAGGTGGAGGAGGACCGGCGCTGCGGCGCCCTTGTCCTCGTCCTCGGAGGGCAGCCGGCGCGCTCGTGCTGCCGCCACCGCTGCCGTCGAGGCCTGCCCCTGCCAGAACGGTAAGTAAGGGTGGACACGGTCTGGGCCGGTCCGGTCCCGGTCCGAGCCGTCATTTGGACCGGCCGCCGGCGGTCCGGTCCGGGCCGGTCCGGTCCCGGTCCGAGCCGTCATTTGGACCGGCCGCCGGCGGTCCGGTCCGGACCGGACCGAGCTGTCCAACGAGCTGCTTTTCTGGGACCGGACCGTTTGGGGGTCAGCTCGGTTAAGCCCGAGAGGACCGAATGGACCGGCCAGTCATGTTGCCTGGCAGTCTGTTTTTTGCTGCGTTTAGGTCCTACAAGCTTGGTATATACGTGTATAGTCGGGCGCCGGCCGCGACGTCGACTGGTACGCACGTACACATACGTTGCTCGGGCGTTTGGATACATATACGTATGGCTGGCCAGTATGCGAGTATTCGAGTACACATACATGTACACCGGTAGTCCGGCACGGGTATTCGGCCACGTATAGGCCTGGCCTCCAGGACGTAAGTGCTAGTACGTGAATACCCTGGCCATGCACGTACATGCAAGTACGTGCACATGCACTAAGGGCATGCACGAAGGGGCGTGTATAGCTCCATCACCCAACAGGGACACACACATGAGGGAGTCGTGTACTTAGGAAACTCATTCATATCTAAGAATATATTTTCTTGTTAAGTCACGTGCAAAAGTACGTCAAACATCAAGCAGCAACAATGATACTGCAGAATTCAGAAGGAGTGGCAAGCTTTCCAATCACGGCCACCAACCAATCAAAATAACGAGATTTAGCTGCTGTTGAGGCATCTGTTGATTTTGGAGAGTAAATAAAGCAAAAGTGCAACAACAACAGCAACAGCAGATAAGTTTAGCTACTGTTTAGGCATCACATAGTGACAAGCTTACGAATGGATGTAATATGATAAGTCATCACTCATCACTACATTTTTCAGATAAGTTTGGACAGGAACAGCAGAAATATCACACCCACAAACAATTCATTTGGACAGCAAGCACTGGACTAAATTTGGACAGTAAAAATAACTAAATTCGGACAGCATTTCCTTTGTTTTTTGGACATCAAAACAACTGATTTTGACAGGAAACATAGCACAAATCAGGGTAAGCACAAATATCACATCCACAAACATAAGGTCTTATCATCATTGAACGACACGATTACAAACTTGCAATGACAATTCCAAGTCCATGTCAATTGACAAGTTGAACATAACACAAATGAGAGGTTCATCTCCAAGCTAGCAGTGACATTTCACAGTTCATGACTTGACAAGTTCCAACATAACACAAATGCAAAAGTAGCCTTCCCATGAGAAAGATCACTTTGACATTCATCTCCAAAATAGCAAGATCAACATCCACATGATGAACGTCTACAAGTAAGATAAGCAACATTCACATAAATAATGTTTGGTATCGTATGACAAGTGAAACATGTAGGAAGAATTGTTACCAATCGTTGATCTCCTCCACGATGGGTAACTTGATGGTCTCAACATCATCCTCTTCATTCTCATCCCTCGGCTACAAGTGTGGAAGTTAGACAAATGCTCACATCACATACAACAAGACCAAAATAGAAAGAAAAAAAGGTAAGGAAAATATAGCAAACATACCACCAGATTCAAGTCGACATGCGCACCCTTGATATAACTTGCACCACAAACTAATGCCTCCACCATAACCGGTTTTAATGAACTCCTATAGTCATCTAATACGACACAAGTTGACAAAGTAGTTCGAGGATGAGAAGTTGACAAGTTTATATCCAAAGTTCAATAGTACGAGTTGACATACCTAAAATCCTTCCGGTCGTGCTGAAGGTTGATTACGAAGACACGGAGGTAGCTGGGATAGTAAGGAACCTCCTGGCTATCTTGGCCATAATTGGGTACCTAGGAGCATTGTCTTTCCACCAACCAAGAAGATCAAGAGCCTTGTTGCGAGGAGCAACATCATCCTCTAAGTAGTTCCTCAACTCACTCTTTGATATTCTTGTTGAACGGGACGATAAGAAGGACTCGTACCCAGCTTGAACCGGGATACTAGGAATGTTTGTAGCCGAAGATGAACCGTCTCCATTTCCAGCTCGCTTATCTTGGGCAACACATTTGTCATACAAGGTCTCCAACTCTTTCTCCACGATTTTGATCTCAGTCCTAGACCTCGTACTTCCTTTTCCATATAGTTCTCCAAAGGCCCACTCTATGTAATTCATCTTGTACCTGGGATCAAAGATGATAGAATTGGACTAAATTAGCAGGCATATGAGTAAAAACAACAAGCATTGGAGTAAAACAGCAACCATATGTGTAAAAACAGCAACCATTGGAGTAAAAACAGCAAGCATATGTACCGTGGATCAAAGATGGTTGCAATCACCATGGCATTGTTCTTTTCTTCCCAATATTTGTCAAACTTCTCCAACATTGATTCACCCTTTTCCTTATAGTGGTCACTATCACTAGCCATTGCATGTTTGATTGCAATCTTGACGCCAACAATGTATGGGTAGAAGATGTTTGAAGTGGGATATAAACTTCCTGAAAATGCTTTTGTCACCTCAGCCAAACTCTCAAGCAATGGAGAGATAAGGTCATACATGTCCCACTCTACGTTTGTCGGCGCCCAAGCATAGTTGGCATTGGAACCAGCATGAGAGGTCAAGGCTTCCTTATATCGACGGGCAGTGCTAATCATCTTATAGGTTGAACTCCACCTTGTTTGACAATCCAGGTGTAAAAGATTACCAACTTTGACACCCAAGCTTTTGCAAGTGGCAACAAAAGCATGGAGACGAGAAGGTGACCTCTTGAAGTACTTCACCGTCTCTCTCAAGCTCTTTATCAAATTATCTAAGACCGCTGTCCCATCTTGCACCACCAAGTTGAGGATGTGTGCACAACAACGGATATGAAAATATTGGCCTTGAAAGTCATTACCTACAAAAGACAACTTCTATATGCGCAAAAATAGCAAGAATGTGAGCAAAAACAGCAAGCATGTGAGCAAAAACAGTAAGCATATGAGCACAAATAGCTTCTATATTAGCATAATTAAACAGCAAGCATATGAGCACAAAACAGCAAGCATGTGAGCATAAACAGCATACAATCATACCTCTCCGAAACAAGAACTTGGCCTTCAAAGCATCGATCGCACCATCATTGTTTGAAGCGTTGTCAAGTGTGACGGACATAATTTTGGTCTCAATATTCCATTCTGTCACACACGCATAGAGAGCATCCGCAATGACATTTCCAGAGTGAGGAGGATCCAACTCTATGAAAGCAAGCACACGGGTTTGCAACTTCCAATTCCCATCTATATAGTGTGCAACCACACACATGTAAGATAAGGTTTGGTTGCTTGTCCACAAATCTGTAGTTAGACATATGGAGCTCACACCCTTTAGGAGAGGAGTGCTTAGGAAAGAAGGAAATCGTAGCCATATTCAGATTCTTCCATGACTGTTAAATTTGAAGGAATAACTTATTGTATCAAAGACTATAATTTCATACAGAAAACATATCATGTGAAAACAGAAATATATGAGTATGGCAGGCAAGGTTTTGGTTACCGATCGATATTTCCACTTACCGAGCGGTTACCGCGAATTTCCATGACCCTCGGTAAATGGACATATCGAGCAAATAATACCGGGCTTTTTGAATTTCGGTCGGCCCAGCCAGAGCCAGAGAAGGCACGACCGCACGGCCTGCTCGCTAATCACTACTCACACAGCCACGGTCTCACGCAAGAAACCTTGCAGCTGCGTCTTTCTCCCCAAATCGAGATCCGGCAAAAATTTGGCGGCTGGCCGGAGTGAGACGGCGACGGCGGCGCCCAAATCCCCCCACCCTTAACTCTCTTTCGACGGCAGCATGACCGTTCTCTCGTGGCTCAACCTGACCTGGGGCAAGCCATGGGATCCGCCTCGTCGTCCCGCTCCAAGGCCGCCAACGCCACTCGTGAGGCCAAGGGAGGTGGAGGAGGACCGGCGCTGCGGCGCCCTTGTCCTCGTCCTCGGAGGGCAGCCGGCGCGCTCGTGCTGCCGCCACCGCTGCCGTCGAGGCCTGCCCCTGCCAGAACGGTAAGTAAGGGTGGACACGGTCCGGGCCGGTCCGGTCCCGGTCCGAGCCGTCATTTGGACCGGCCGCCGGCGGTCCGGTCCGGGCCGGTCCGGTCCCGGTCCGAGCCGTCATTTGGACCGGCCGCCGGCGGTCCGGTCCGGACCGGACCGAGCTGTCCAACGAGCTGCTTTTCTGGGACCGGACCGTTTGGGGGTCAGCTCGGTTAAGCCCGAGAGGACCGAATGGACCGGCCAGTCATGTTGCCTGGCAGTCTGTTTTTTGCTGCGTTTAGGTCCTACAAGCTTGGTATATACGTGTATAGTCGGGCGCCGGCCGCGACGTCGACTGGTACGCACGTACACATACGTTGCTCGGGCGTTTGGATACATATACGTATGGCTGGCCAGTATGCGAGTATTCGAGTACACATACATGTACACCGGTAGTCCGGCACGGGTATTCGGCCACGTATAGGCCTGGCCTCCAGGACGTAAGTGCTAGTACGTGAATACCCTGGCCATGCACGTACATGCAAGTACGTGCACATGCACTAAGGGCATGCACGAAGGGGCGTGTATAGCTCCATCACCCAACAGGGACACACACATGAGGGAGTCGTGTACTTAGGAAACTCATTCATATCTAAGAATATATTTTCTTGTTAAGTCACGTGCAAAAGTACGTCAAACATCAAGCAGCAACAATGATACTGCAGAATTCAGAAGGAGTGGCAAGCTTTCCAATCACGGCCACCAACCAATCAAAATAACGAGATTTAGCTGCTGTTGAGGCATCTGTTGATTTTGGAGAGTAAATAAAGCAAAAGTGCAACAACAACAGCAACAGCAGATAAGTTTAGCTACTGTTTAGGCATCACATAGTGACAAGCTTACGAATGGATGTAATATGATAAGTCATCACTCATCACTACATTTTTCAGATAAGTTTGGACAGGAACAGCAGAAATATCACACCCACAAACAATTCATTTGGACAGCAAGCACTGGACTAAATTTGGACAGTAAAAATAACTAAATTCGGACAGCATTTCCTTTGTTTTTTGGACATCAAAACAACTGATTTTGACAGGAAACATAGCACAAATCAGGGTAAGCACAAATATCACATCCACAAACATAAGGTCTTATCATCATTGAACGACACGATTACAAACTTGCAATGACAATTCCAAGTCCATGTCAATTGACAAGTTGAACATAACACAAATGAGAGGTTCATCTCCAAGCTAGCAGTGCCATTTCACAGTTCATGACTTGACAAGTTCCAACATAACACAAATGCAAAAGTAGCCTTCCCATGAGAAAGATCACTTTGACATTCATCTCCAAAATAGCAAGATCAACATCCACATGATGAACGTCTACAAGTAAGATAAGCAACATTCACATAAATAATGTTTGGTATCGTATGACAAGTGAAACATGTAGGAAGAATTGTTACCAATCGTTGATCTCCTCCACGATGGGTAACTTGATGGTCTCAACATCATCCTCTTCATTCTCATCCCTCGGCTACAAGTGTGGAAGTTAGACAAATGCTCACATCACATACAACAAGACCAAAATAGAAAGAAAAAAAGGTAAGGAAAATATAGCAAACATACCACCAGATTCAAGTCGACATGCGCACCCTTGATATAACTTGCACCACAAACTAATGCCTCCACCATAACCGGTTTGAATGAACTCCTATAGTCATCTAATACGACACATGTTGACAAAGTAGTTCGAGGATGAGAAGTTGACAAGTTTATATCCAAAGTTCAATAGTACGAGTTGATATACCAAAAATCCTTCCGGTCGTGCTGAAGGTTGATTACGAAGACACGGAGGTAGCTGGGATAGTAAGGAACCTCCTGGCTATCTTGGCCATAATTGGGTACCTAGGAGCATTGTCTTTCCACCAACCAAGAAAATCAAGAGCCTTGTTGCGAGGAGCAACATCATCCTCTAAGTAGTTCCTCAACTCACTCTTTGATATTCTTGTTGAACGGGACGATAAGAAGGAATCGTACCCAGCTTGAACCGGGATACTAGGAATGTTTGTAGATGAAGATGAACCGTCTCCATTTCCAGCTCGCTTATCTTGGGCAACACATTTGTCATACAAGGTCTCCAACTCTTTCTCCACGATTTTGATCTCAGTCCTAGACCTCGTACTTCCTTTTCCATATAGTTCTCCAAAGGCCCACTCTATGTAATTCATTTTGTACCTGGGATCAAAGATGATAGCATTGGACTAAATTAGCAGGCATATGAGTAAAAACAACAAGCATTGGAGTAAAACAGCAACCATATGTGTAAAAACAGCAACCATTGGAGTAAAAACAGCAAGCATATGTACCGTGGATCAAAGATGGTTGCAATCACCATGGCATTGTTCTTTTCTTCCCAATATTTGTCAAACTTCTCCAACATTGATTCACCCATTTCCTGATAGTGGTCACTATCACTAGCCATTGCATGTTTGATTGCAATCTTGACGCCAACAATGTATGGGTAGAAGATGTTTGAAGTGGGATATAAACTTCCTGAAAATGCTTTTGTCACCTCAGCCAAACTCTCAAGCAATGGAGAGATAAGGTCATACATGTCCCACTCTGCGTTTGTCGGCGCCCAAGCATAGTTGGCATTGGAACCAGCATGAGAGGTCATGGCTTCCTTATATCGACGGGCAGTGCTAATCATCTTATAGGTTGAACTCCACCTTGTTTGACAATCCAGGTGTAAAAGATTACCAACTTTGACACCCAAGCTTTTGCAAGTGGCAACAAAAGCATGGAGACGAGAAGGTGACCTCTTGAAGTACTTCACCGTCTCTCTCAAGCTCTTTATCAAATTATCTAAGACCGCTGTCCCATCTTGCACCACCAAGTTGAGGATGTGTGCACAACAACGGATATGAAAATATTGGCCTTGAAAGTCATTACCTACAAAAGACAACTTCTATATGAGCAAAAACAACAAGAATGTGAGCAAAAACAGCAAGCATGTGAGCAAAAACAGTAAGCATATGAGTACAAATAGCTTCTATATTAGCATAATTAAATAGCAAGCATATGAGCACAAAACAGCAAGCATGTGAGCATAAACAGCATACAATCATACCTCTCCGAAACAAGAACTTGGCCTTCAAAGCATCGATCGCACCATCATTGTTTGAAGCGTTGTCAAGTGTGACGGACATAATTTTGGTCTCAATATTCCATTCTGTCACACACGCATAGAGAGCATCCTCACTGACATTTCCAGAGTGAGGAGGATCCAACTCTATGAAAGCAAGCACACGGGTTTGCAACTTCCAAATCCCATCTATATAGTGTGCAACCACACACATGTAAGATAAGGTTTGGTTGCTTGTCCAGAAATCTGTAGTTAGACATATGGAGCTCACACCCTTTAGGAGAGGAGTGCTTAGGAAAGAAGGAAATCGTAGCCATATTCAGATTCTTCCATGACTGTTAAATTTGAAGGAATAACTTATTGTATCAAAGACTATAATTTCATACAGAAAACATATCATGTGAAAACAGAAATATATGAGTATGGCAGGCAAGGTTTTGGTTACCGATCGATATTTCCGCTTACCGAGCGGTTACCGCGAATTTCCATGACCCTCGGTAAATGGACATATCGAGCAAATAATACCGGGCTTTTTGAATTTCGGTCGGCCCAGCCAGAGCCAGAGAAGGCACGACCGCACGGCCTGCTCGCTAATCGCTACTCACACAGCCACGGTCTCACGCAAGAAACCTTGCAGCTGCGTCTTTCTCCCCAAATCGAGATCCGGCAAAAATTTGGCGGCTGGCCGGAGTGAGACGGCGACGGCGGCGCCCAAATCCCCCCACCCTTAACTCTCTTTCGACGGCAGCGTGACCGTTCTCTCGCGGCTCAACCTGACCTGGGGCAAGCCATGGGATCCGCCTCGTCGTCCCGTTCCAAGGCCGCCAACGCCACTCGTGAGGCCAAGGGAGGTGGAGGAGGACCGGCGCTGCGGCGCCCTTGTCCTCGTCCTCGGAGGGCAGCCGGCGCGCTCGTGCTGCCGCCACCGCCGCCGTCGAGGCCTGCCCCTGCCAGAACTGTAAGTAAGGGTGGACACGGTCCGGGCCGGTCCGGTCCCGGTCCGAGCCGTCATTTGGACCGTCCGCCGGCGGTCCGGTCCGGACCGGACCGAGCTGTCCAACGAGCTGCTTTTCTGGGACCGCACCGTTTGGGGGTCAGCTCGGTTAAGCCCGGGAGGACCGAATGGACCGGCCAGTCATGTTGCCTGGCAGTCTGTTTTTTGCTGCGTTTAGGTCCTACAAGCTTGGTATATACGTGTATAGTCGGGCGCCGGCCGCGACGTCGACTGGTACGCACGTACACATACGTTGCACGGGCGTTTGGATACATATACGTATGGCTGGCCAGTATGCGAGTATTCGAGTACACATACATGTACACCGGTAGTCCGGCACGGGTATTCGGCCACGTATAGGCCTGGCCTCCAGGACGTAAGTGCTAGTACGTGAATACCCTGGCCATGCACGTACATGCAAGTACGTGCACATGCACTAAGGGCATGCACGAAGGGGCGTGTATAGCTCCATCACCCAACAGGGACACACACATGAGGGAGTCGTGTACTTAGGAAACTCATTCATATCTAAGAATATATTTTCTTGTTAAGTCACGTGCAAAAGTACGTCAAACATCAAGCAGCAACAATGATACTTCAGAATTCAGAAGGAGTGGCAAGCTTTCCAATCACGGCCACCAACCAATCAAAATAACGAGATTTAGCTGCTGTTTAGGCATCTGTTGATTTTGGAGAGTAAATAAAGCAAAAGTGCAACAACAACAGCAACAGCAGATAAGTTTAGCTACTGTTTAGGCATCACATAGTGACAAGCTTACGAATGGATGTAATATGATAAGTCATCACTCATCACTACATTTTTCAGATAAGTTTGGACAGGAACAGCAGAAATATCACACCCACAAACAATTCATTTGGACAGCAAGCACTGGACTAAATTTGGACAGTAAAAATAACTAAATTCGGACAGCATTTCCTTTGTTTTTTGGACATCAAAACAACTGATTTTGACAGGAAACATAGCACAAATCAGGGTAAGCACAAATATCACATCCACAAACATAAGGTCTTATCATCATTGAACGACACGATTACAAACTTGCAATGACAATTCCAAGTCCATGTCAATTGACAAGTTGAACATAACACAAATGAGAGGTTCATCTCCAAGCTAGCAGTGACATTTCACAGTTCATGACTTGACAAGTTCCAACATAACACAAATGCAAAAGTAGCCTTCCCATGAGAAAGATCACTTTGACATTCATCTCCAAAATAGCAAGATCAACATCCACATGATGAACGTCTACAAGTAAGATAAGCAACATTCACATAAATAATGTTTGGTATCGTATGACAAGTGAAACATGTAGGAAGAATTGTTACCAATCGTTGATCTCCTCCACGATGGGTAACTTGATGGTCTCAACATCATCCTCTTCATTCTCATCCCTCGGCTACAAGTGTGGAAGTTAGACAAATGCTCACATCACATACAACAAGACCAAAATAGAAAGAAAAAAAGGTAAGGAAAATATAGCAAACATACCACCAGATTCAAGTCGACATGCGCACCCTTGATATAACTTGCACCACAAACTAATGCCTCCACCATAACCGGTTTTAATGAACTCCTATAGTCATCTAATACGACACAAGTTGACAAAGTAGTTCGAGGATGAGAAGTTGACAAGTTTATATCCAAAGTTCAATAGTACGAGTTGACATACCTAAAATCCTTCCGGTCGTGCTGAAGGTTGATTACGAAGACACGGAGGTAGCTGGGATAGTAAGGAACCTCCTGGCTATCTTGGCCATAATTGGGTACCTAGGAGCATTGTCTTTCCACCAACCAAGAAGATCAAGAGCCTTGTTGCGAGGAGCAACATCATCCTCTAAGTAGTTCCTCAACTCACTCTTTGATATTCTTGTTGAACGGGACGATAAGAAGGACTCGTACCCAGCTTGAACCGGGATACTAGGAATGTTTGTAGACGAAGATGAACCGTCTCCATTTCCAGCTCGCTTATCTTGGGCAACACATTTGTCATACAAGGTCTCCAACTCTTTCTCCACGATTTTGATCTCAGTCCTAGACCTCGTACTTCCTTTTCCATATAGTTCTCCAAAGGCCCACTCTATGTAATTCATCTTGTACCTGGGATCAAAGATGATAGCATTGGACTAAATTAGCAGGCATATGAGTAAAAACAACAAGCATTGGAGTAAAACAGCAACCATATGTGTAAAAACAGCAACCATTGGAGTAAAAACAGCAAGCATATGTACCGTGGATCAAAGATGGTTGCAATCACCATGGCATTGTTCTTTTCTTCCCAATATTTGTCAAACTTCTCCAACATTGATTCACCCATTTCCTTATAGTGGTCACTATCACTAGCCATTGCATGTTTGATTGCAATCTTGACGCCAACAATGTATGGGTAGAAGATGTTTGAAGTGGGATATAAACTTCCTGAAAATGCTTTTGTCACCTCAGCCAAACTATCAAGCAATGGAGAGATAAGGTCATACATGTCCCACTCTGCGTTTGTCGGCGCCCAAGCATAGTTGGCATTGGAACCAGCATGAGAGGTCAAGGCTTCCTTATATCGACGGGCAGTGCTAATCATCTTATAGGTTGAACTCCACCTTGTTTGACAATCCAGGTGTAAAAGATTACCAACTTTGACACCCAAGCTTTTGCAAGTGGCAACAAAAGCATGGAGACGAGAAGGTGACCTCTTGAAGTACTTCACCGTCTCTCTCAAGCTCTTTATCAAATTATCTAAGACCGCTGTCCCATCTTGCACCACCAAGTTGAGGATGTGTGCATAACAACGGATATGAAAATATTGGCCTTGAAAGTCATTACCTACAAAAGACAACTTCTATATGAGCAAAAACAGCAAGAATGTGAGCAAAAACAGCAAGCATGTGAGCAAAAACAGTAAGCATATGAGCACAAATAGCTTCTATATTAGCATAAACAGCAAGCATATGAGCACAAAACAGCAAGCATGTGAGCATAAACAGCATACAATCATACCTCTCCGAAACAAGAACTTGGCCTTCAAAGCATCGATCGCACCATCATTGTTTGAAGCATTGTCAAGTGTGACGGACATAATTTTGGTCTCAATATTCCATTCTGTCACACACGCATAGAGAGCATCCGCAATGACATTTCCAGAGTGAGGAGGATCCAACTCTATGAAAGCAAGCACACGGGTTTGCAACTTCCAATTCCCATCTATATAGTGTGCAACCACACACATGTAAGATAAGGTTTGGTTGCTTGTCCACAAATCTGTAGTTAGACATATGGAGCTCACACCCTTTAGGAGAGGAGTGCTTAGGAAAGAAGGAAATCGTAGCCATATTCAGATTCTTCCATGACTGTTAAATTTGAAGGAATAACTTATTGTATCAAAGACTATAATTTCATACAGAAAACATATCATGTGAAAACAGAAATATATGAGTATGGCAGGCAAGGTTTTGGTTACCGATCGATATTTCCACTTACCGAGCGGTTATCGCGAATTTCCATGACCCTCGGTAAATGGACATATCGAGCAAATAATACCGGGCTTTTTGAATTTCGGTCGGCCCAGCCAGAGCCAGAGAAGGCACGACCGCACGCCCTGCTCGCTAGTCGCTACTCACACAGCCACGGTCTCACGCAAGAAACCTAGCAGCTGTGTCTTTCTCCCCAAATCGAGATCCGGCAAAAATTTGGCGGCTGGCCGGAGTGAGACGGCGACGGCGGCGCCCAAATCCCCCCGCCCTTAACTCTCTATCGACGGCAGCGTGACCGTTCTCACGCGGCTCAACCTGACCTGGGGCAAGCCATGGGATCCGCCTCGTCGTCCCGCTCCAAGGCCGCCAACGCCACTCGTTAGGCCAAGGGAGGTGGAGGAGGACCGGCGCTGCGGCGCCCTTGTCCTCGTCCTCGGAGGGCAGCCGGCGCGCTCGTGCTGCCGCCACCGCCGCCGTCGAGGCCTGCCCCTGCCAGAACTGTAAGTAAGGGTGGACACGGTCCGGGCCGGTCCGGTCCCGGTCCGAGCCGTCATTTGGACCGTCCGCCGGCGGTCCGGTCCGGACCGGACCGAGCTGTCCAACGAGCTGCTTTTCTGGGACCGCACCGTTTGGGGGTCAGCTCGGTTAAGCCCGGGAGGACCGAATGGACCGGCCAGTCATGTTGCCTGGCAGTCTGTTTTTTGCTGCGTTTAGGTCCTACAAGCTTGGTATATACGTGTATAGTCGGGCGCCGGCCGCGACGTCGACAGGTACGCACGTACACATACGTTGCACGGGCGTTTGGATACATATACGTATGGCTGGCCAGTATGCGAGTATTCGAGTACACATACATGTACACCGGTAGTCCGGCACGGGTATTCGGCCACGTATAGGCCTGGCCTCCAGCACGTAAGTGCTAGTACGTGAATACCCTGGCCATGCACGTACATGCAAGTACGTGCACATGCACTAAGGGCATGCACGAAGGGGCGTGTATAGCTCCATCACCCAACAGGGACACACACATGAGGGAGTCGTGTACTTAGGAAACTCATTCATATCTAAGAATATATTTTCTTGTTAAGTCACGTGCAAAAGTACGTCAAACATCAAGCAGCAACAATGATATTTCAGAATTCAGAAGGAGTGGCAAGCTTTCCAATCACGGCCACCAACCAATCAAAATAACGAGATTTAGCTGCTGTTGAGGCATCTGTTGATTTTGGAGAGTAAATAAAGCAAAAGTGCAACAACAACAGCAACAGCAGATAAGTTTAGCTACTGTTTAGGCATCACATAGTGACAAGCTTACGAATGGATGTAATATGATAAGTCATCACTCATCACTACATTTTTCAGATAAGTTTGGACAGGAACAGCAGAAATATCACACCCACAAACAATTCATTTGGACAGCAAGCACTGGACTAAATTTGGACAGTAAAAATAACTAAATTCGGACAGCATTTCCTTTGTTTTTTGGACATCAAAACAACTGATTTTGACAGGAAACATAGCACAAATCAGGGTAAGCACAAATATCACATCCACAAACATAAGGTCTTATCATCATTGAACGACACGATTACAAACTTGCAATGACAATTCCAAGTCCATGTCAATTGACAAGTTGAACATAACACAAATGAGAGGTTCATCTCCAAGCTAGCAGTGACATTTCACAGTTCATGACTTGACAAGTTCCAACATAACACAAATGCAAAAGTAGCCTTCCCATGAGAAAGATCACTTTGACATTCATCTCCAAAATAGCAAGATCAACATCCACATGATGAACGTCTACAAGTAAGATAAGCAACATTCACATAAATAATGTTTGGTATCATATGACAAGTGAAACATGTAGGAAGAATTGTTACCAATCGTTGATCTCCTCCACGATGGGTAACTTGATGGTCTCAACATCATCCTCTTCATTCTCATCCCTCGGCTACAAGTGTGGAAGTTAGACAAATGCTCACATCACATACAACAAGACCAAAATAGAAAGAAAAAAAGGTAAGGAAAATATAGCAAACATACCACCAGATTCAAGTCGACATGCGCATCCTTGATATAACTTGCACCACAAACTAATGCCTCCACCATAACCGGTTTTAATGAACTCCTATAGTCATCTAATACGACACAAGTTGACAAAGTAGTTCGAGGATGAGAAGTTGACAAGTTTATATCCAAAGTTCAATAGTACGAGTTGACATACCTAAAATCCTTCCGGTCGTGCTGAAGGTTGATTACGAAGACACGGAGGTAGCTGGGATAGTAAGGAACCTCCTGGCTATCTTGGCCATAATTGGGTACCTAGGAGCATTGTCTTTCCACCAACCAAGAAGATCAAGAGCCTTGTTGCGAGGAGCAACATCATCCTCTAAGTAGTTCCTCAACTCACTCTTTGATATTCTTGTTGAACGGGACGATAAGAAGGACTCGTACCCAGCTTGAACCGGGATACTAGGAATGTTTGTAGACGAAGATGAACCGTCTCCATTTCCAGCTCGCTTATCTTGGGCAACACATTTGTCATACAAGGTCTCCAACTCTTTCTCCACGATTTTGATCTCAGTCCTAGACCTCGTACTTCCTTTTCCATATAGTTCTCCAAAGGCCCACTCTATGTAATTCATCTTGTACCTGGGATCAAAGATGATAGCATTGGACTAAATTAGCAGGCATATGAGTAAAAACAACAAGCATTGGAGTAAAACAGCAACCATATGTGTAAAAACAGCAACCATTGGAGTAAAAACAGCAAGCATATGTACCGTGGATCAAAGATGGTTGCAATCACCATGGCATTGTTCTTTTCTTCCCAATATTTGTCAAACTTCTCCAACATTGATTCACCCATTTCCTTATAGTGGTCACTATCACTAGCCATTGCATGTTTGATTGCAATCTTGACGGACATAGTGTGCAACCACACACATGTAAGATAAGGTTTGGTTGCTTGTCCACAAATCTGTAGTTAGACATATGGAGCTCACACCCTTTAGGAGAGATTTAAGCACCTCTTTTTCGTTCTTGTAAACCCTCATGCACTCGGCTCGTATTGCCTTCCTTCCAATGGGTTTATAATTTGGATTCATGCACTTCATTAGAATGTTGAACCACTCATGTTCAACCATTCTAAATGAATACTCATGCACACATATCATCTTAGCAATAAGCTCCTTGACAATTCCTTGATTGTACTCAATAGAGGGGTGCATTGTTGGACCACTTGTTGGACCATTGCTTTTGCGCAATTCAAGAGTTGTTTGGATGGCATTCCTAGCCATCTTGCCCTTGTAACCTTCACATTTTAAATGATGCCTTCCAATAGTTGAGGTGCTGCCACCTTGTGAATATGCATACCTCTTTTTGGGACAATAATTACAAACAGCCTTCAACACCGTCTCTCCGGGATCCTCCTTCGATGGCTCCTTGACCTTGTGAAAATGGGCCCAAACATCTGATGACACCCATCCTGAAACTCTTGCATTACTTCAGAAAAGTGAGAAAGTCTTAGTGGGAGAAAAGTTTGCTGTTCAAACACTACATCTCCAGATCTCCTATCTAAGTCTCTACCACTGAATCATCTTACTTCGGCGAGGGTTATAGGTTACAGCCAGGTTACCTCTTCCTCTTCGTGGCGCTCGGCGAGGAACCAGGGAAGGCGGGACCGATGGCGTGCTGGCCTTGCTGCGTCCCCGACGTACACGTGCTCCTCCAGCTCGGACTCGGACGAGATGGCGCCGTCGGTGAAGGGGAGAGGCCGCGGGCGACGGCGCCGTCGCCTTAGGGTTAGGGTTAGGGATTGGAGAGGAGGAGGCGCTGCCTCTGTTTGTGAGGAGAGGGAGAAGGGAATCGATTGTGAGGAAGGGGGATTGAACGAGGGGAGGGGGGGTCGCTCGGTGTCTCTGTCTAGGCTGTTGCTGGGCCTTGCGCCATCGGTCCGCTCGGTCGACCCGGTTAAAGACCGGACCGGACCGAACTTTTTTCGGTCTGTATTTCTGGGCTCGGACCGACATGTTTTTCTATCGGGCCTGGACCGTACGGGCCGGTCCTGAACGGGCCACGAGCGGTCCGCAAAGCCCGCTCGTGCCGTCCAGCCTGAACTGTAAGGTGATGAAGGCCAGCCCGTGCAGAGAGGAGTACGTCAAGAATTACACCTGCACCAAGGTGGCGTTGGAAGCCGGCCTACACGGTTGGTGAAGCGGTATCTGTTGCTATATGTGTCGTTTATATTGCTTATTGTTATTATATATGCTATAAATATAGGAGTCATGCTGTCAAAATTTCGAATTTTTCAGTTTTTGGCCAATAAAAATTTGAATTCAAAAAATTTCGTTCGAAATTTGCTCGGGATTTCGTGGTAACCGTGGTAACCGCGTTTATCCATGCCCCTCGAAAAAAATGTCCCATTCGGTAACCAAAATCTTGATGGCAGGTAGGAACCATAGATCACAGGAAACAAATATTAGTTTAGTTGCACTCATATGATCAGGGGCATTGAGAGGCAACCTGACCTTGAAGATTGTATTTTGCTTCACCCAGCCCTTATGACTTCTCAATCAACCTTCCACAAGTCCTCTGCATCTGCCGCTCAATTTGGGATCCTGCAAGCCGAGGAGGAGAAGACAATGTTGGGTGGCCATGCATTAGAGTGAAGGCGGATTAGGGAGAGGCCAGAACAGCTGTATGGGAGGCAACATAAGACAGCAAAATCAAAACAAGGCGGACGGCTGTATGGGAGGTCATCTTCCCACCAAGGCGGACGGCAGTGAGTCGCCCACCGAACCGTAGGTCAGGGCCGGGGGCGGTCTGAGTGATGACGCACGAGCTGGGACGTCGCAGGCATGTCTGGGTGCTCCTCCGGTCGATGGTGATGGCGCGTTCTGCCTGGGGCTCCTCAAGGCGATGGATGTGACTGGATGCGCCGGTCGCCAGCTGACAGCGCTCGAGGAGGGCCGCCCTCCTCGAAGGAAAAGGCGAGGGCATGGGTTGCAGCCCTGCCTTGTACGGTGCGGCAGCGGCCCGCACTCCTCCCGAGCGTAGAGGAGACGAGGACCAAGGCGAGCTCGTGGCGGCAGGTGGCGGCGCTCATCCTCCTCCTCCATAAACGTCGCCACTGCCTCCACATCCTTCTCCGGTGGCGGCGGCCATCTAGGTTACTCGAAGGTGGGGGAACCGCTCGTTCCTGTGGGGGAGAGGTGAGAGAGAGAGTCGATCGATTAAGTATGGACAGAAAAAAAAACGCGGGGTAAGAGAAAAACCGGTGAGGGGGACGCCATAGCGAGAGAAAATCGGTGGGGTGGGATCGCTGGGGGACTTCCTTCGTTCGATCGGTGGGAGGGGGATCGATGGGGGGAGTACCAGCGAACGAAGGACCTATGGACTCCCCATTTAGAGTAGAGACTAGTAAATATGCCCGTGCGTTGCTACGGCCGCTTTCTCAATTTTTCTCTTATCCTAGCTATGTAGTAGATCCAACTTTATTCGGCTAAAAGGAGATTTGATTGAACTTTTTTATGAGAATTTAATCAAAGTCTAGTTTTCATTTGGGCCAAATAGTTCATTTAGGATTGTCGTTGTCTGGACCAGGGGGCGTAGATCGGGAGGGGCACATGGAGGGTGCCTTTTCTTTGCTTTGAAGCATTTTTTTGGGCATTCAATTACTAATTCAAAGGATTTTCATACATTATATGAAGTAAGAGCACTTGTATACATATGAGGTTTTGTGTCCGAATTCAGTACGACGTTGTGGATCCGACCGTCGATGCCTAGTGACAAAGCAAATCACACCGACATGTTTGTTTATTTTATCCCGAGTTACTAAATGTTATGCAGAGTGGGAATGATATCCCTGCTACTTTCTTTTGCATGGTTCTCTCAATCTTTCAAGGAGAATTGATCTACATAGTACCAAAGAGATTATGCACAAATAAATAGACAATGATACAGTCCGTCTGATTATTAGAAGAATACCATTATTTAGATTTCTAATAACATGCTAGCATGCAAACAATTTGGAAGTATCTTCACTTATTTAAAGAAATATATTTAGATGGATTGGCCTTTAAGTTCAAAGAAGATTCTAAATTGAGCTGTTTGCTAAATACTGCTCTCCAAGTATATCGATCCTATAATAAGTTTTTGATAGGAAAATGCAGCAAGGAATTTATCCATACATCTATTTATTACATGTATTCCCTTGCTATTTGCTACGCCTAATTAGTACTTCAAATATGCAGATCACTGAATTATACAATCACACTCCAATATTTCATTACACTTAATCATTAATCTGATAAAATGTATTTTCTCCATGAAGAACACACCTCTAGAGGCAACAGAAATTTGCAGCTGACACGATAGGGTTAGGGGCATAGAAACTGGATCCAGTGGCGCATTGAGTATCCCCGCAGCGGTGCAACAGTGACTCGCCGCCGTCCATGACCTCCTCGGAACAACACAGTCGAACACCGGCAGCTGCGTGCCTGCGTCCTCCTTTATTTATGCAAGTGCCAGCCCACAATCCGCCGCATACTCCTTGAGATTAGAAGGACACAAATCCAGCCACACACAATCTCTCCCTCGACGTTAATTAGA
Source organism: Elymus sibiricus (assembly GCA_039707655.1). Lineage (NCBI taxonomy): Eukaryota > Viridiplantae > Streptophyta > Magnoliopsida > Poales > Poaceae > Elymus > Elymus sibiricus. The sequence goes on from CM077674.1 coordinate 37,034,846, forward strand.
AGTGATTCCTCTCTCCCTCGACGTGTTTCCTCTCTTGCCGGGCCAAGATCCTTCCTCTTCCCTCATTATCTCCTTAATTAGAAGACCATATATAGGTCTAGTAATAACCGGATTCACTGCTTACTTCCGCTTATTTATTCCCGAGATACCTCTTCATACCCTAGGAGGTAATCAACCAGCAGCCAGCTTCTGGTTGTGTGCATGTTTTTCATGTATATAAACTGGTGTACCTAGATATAAACAATCGAGGTGGGACAATTTCAAAACAATATTTGTTAGCTCAACTGGTCATAGCCTTCTTTTATCGGCAGGAGGAGGTGAGTTCGATCCCCACGTACTCGCACTTGTTTTTGCGTCCTTTCGCATAGTAGATGGGCCGGCTGAGATGGGCCACAGCTCAGGCGTGCTGAAAATTTGGACGAAAATCTCGATTGCCTTAGATGGGCCACAGCGTAGGCTCGCGCTGAGAATTCGAACGAAAAATCTGGATTGCCTGTGTGTTGGTGGACAGACGAAAATAGTAAACACGGACGAAAATTACGGTGGTAAGAAGCAAATATATAATATATAATATATATATATTATATATATATATATATAGGTATAGATAGTACAAATGCCCGTGCGTTGCACTGGGCGGGAAAAAATCATAAAACATGCTTCGCGTGTCAATACGTGCCACTTTTTGTATACAACTTTGACAAATGTCAGAAATAAGGTTACCCTCACTCTCTATAAGGTGAATATGTCTTTGTGTTTCCCTGGTGGTGAATTAGGTTGGCCCGTTGGGGAATAAGTTTAATAGGATTCTTTGAGGTGCTAATTCTAAACATGGGATAAAAATGACGGATCAATTAACAATAGGATTCTTTGAGGCGCTAGTTCTAAACATGGGACATAAATCGTAGTCATCTAATCAGGTGATAACCCTGTCTTTAGATTATTATACTCATAATAAAAATATCATACCAGCGGTCCTTATTTTCATTTACTGACATCACGGCTTGGTATCGTAAAGCTACTGCTCTCGTCAAAAAGCTAATGCTACCATACATAGAAACATTGATGTCTTAAATCATTGTGGTAGGATATATCAATTTTGGTAATTACCTTTGTTTAATAAAGTAAGCTAGTTCACTAAAGTAGGTTTTTTACTATATCTATGTCATCCCTAAACATAGATTGAAATAAGGACGAGTGAGTTAATTAATGTCGATGCATGTGTTGCTAATGTCATGTTTTTCATGGATACAATTTAGGAAGCTGAAAATGATATTGAAGTAAGAGCACTACTATACGGATCACATTTTTTGTCTGACTTCAGTATAACACTGTAGATCAGATTGTAGATGCCTGATGAAAAGGCATACCACATCGACAGATTAATCATCATATTGTGATCATATAATAAAATGTTGAGCAAGCAACATTTTCAAAGTAATTTTACCTGGATACAATTGTCGTTGTTCCTCCATAGCATAAATATTTGAGTGTATAAAGTGGTTGCGAAGTTTCTACATACCACCTCGAACATGTCCATATTTAAGGACGTGAGGCATGACATAATTTTTCTGATCTCGAATAATAGCTTCATTGAGATCAATTAAAGACTCTATTGCCCTGACATATAAACGTCTGCGTTTTTGTGGTTATTATGCACTTTTATAAACCTGGATCAATATTTCTTTTCATTTTGTGTCCTAACCTATAGTTTTCACGTTTTAATAGCCAGTCAATATAATTTCGGGAGCATTCGCCAAAAAAAAGTTCGTGAGGAAACAGACAGAGCCAAAGTAATAGTTAGCCCAGCAACGTGTGCAGTCCTGGTGGAGCGGTGGAGCTAAGCACTATGCAAATCTATTTTTTTAAGTCTATCTTATCTCTACCTTATACTGGACGCAGCTCATCCGCAAGTTCCCCTTTCTCTCCACTCCAACAGTTGGCCGCCTCCCCGCACTACCTCCGTGCCTCCTGCAACCGCGCCGGGAGATGGTGGCCCGAGCTGCTTCAAGCAGGAAAGCCAGCTGCCGCCCCTCTTCCTCCACTCACTCGGCCTTTCCCTTCTCCTTCTTCTCTCTCTGTTTTCACCATGTACAACCGCAGCACCCCGCCCGTCGGCTTCGGCCACCTCTCCATCGGCCTCGTGCTCCTCCGCCTCGATCCATCCGCCCCGCCGCCGGATCCACGCCGGAGCAGTCGGATCCGTGGCCTCCTGGCCCGCCTGTCGTCGGGAGGAGGACGATTGAGAGGAGCACCCTTTTTCTCCACTCCAGCAACCGGCCTCCCCGGGCTGCCTCCTCCAACCTTTCTCTTCTTCAGGGAAGGGGCGTCGCCAGGGAACACGGTCCGCAGCACCCCCGCGCTCGCCTTGGAGCTCGCCGCCTCCGGTCACCTCTCCGCCGGCCTTGTGCTTCTTTGCCTCGATCCGTCTGTCCGACCAGCCGCCGCCTCCTGCCTCGCCTGTCTTCGGGAGGAGGATGGTCGAGAGTAGCGGTCGTCGTCCGACGGCCGCGTGGATTGGCCGTCGAATTTGTCTGGATCCGGCTGCCCTCGACCGTCCCCGACCTCGTCTGCTCCTCCCCTCGCCGGATTTGACGCGCCGCCGATCAAATTTATTCAATTTTGTGGTCTTGCCATCTGCTTTTCTTTGATCGATTATTTGATCGCCCCTGCTCCACCTCGCCACGGCCCCTGCTTCACCTCGTCCCGTGGTCTGCTTCAGTTCACCACGCAGTAGAAGCTTCTCCGCCGCCAGCAAGGACGCCGCCCCTCACTCGAGCGGCGAGGCATTCTCCATCCTCCCGCGCTAGGAATGGCGGCCGCCTTCTCATCCTCCTCGCCCCTGCTCCACCTCGCCTTCACCTCGCCGTGTGGTCGCCTCTGCCCCTTCTCCACCTCGCGGCGCGGAGAGAGCTGAGCTGCGGGCGCGTCTGGTCTCTAGATAAGAAGAAGCTAACTGCGGGAAGGGGTGATACTGTAAAAGTGAAACGTTTTTCAACTAAACAAAGGACTGCGGGTTGATTTCTAAGAAACAGAGGGATTGTTTTGCAAAAAGACACGACGACGTACGGCAGAAGCAGTAGCTGCTTTATTATTAGGGAGGAAAGATAAATCGGTCCGCTCTCTTCGTCCATGCAGGCAGCCATTCCTTCTTTTAATCCACCAAATTTATTCGCTCTCCGCTCTCTTCGTCCATGCAGGCAGCTATATAGAGTTCATTCCTTCTTTTAATCCGCCAATTTTATTCGCTCTATTAATTCCTTTCCTTCCTGAGGAAGAACCAATTTTATTCGCTCTATTAATTTCTTTCCTTCTTAAGGCGCAGCGAATTTTATTCTTTCTTTCAATTCCTTTCCTTCCCCTAGGTAGAGTGAAGTTTATTCCTTCTTTTCATTCCTTTCCTTTCTGCTCATATTTTGATTCCCAATCCAGCTTCACTAGTAGAAAAACCCCTTATAGGATTTTCCTATCTGCAGCGTCTCGGAAAAGCTGAACGCTACAACTTTATTTCCAAATTACCAGCAGCGTCCGAGCCGACTGTGAACGCCGCAGACAAATGAAGACTAGCAGCGTTTGAAACCAACAAACGCTGCTAGTGTTGGGCATCATGCTAGCGTACCAGCCATAAACTTCTAGCAGCGTCCGAGTAAACCAAACGTCGCAGGTAGTTACAGTATTGGCATCGTTCGTTTGGTCACCGTACGCTGCTAAGGTTATTTTGTGTGAATGATATGTTTAATTTATATTTATATTTAGAAAACCTTTTTACATGAAGTTGTTGTGTTCTAATTTGTAGTACACAGTAAATTATCTGTTCATAAAAGTTCGAAGGCAAAAGAAATAACACCAGCAGCGTTTAAGTATAGTAAACGCAGCTAGTATACCCATTAGCAGCGTTCATATACTACGAGACGCTGCTAAACATCTTATTATACTTATTATAATGTGAGTGACCTTTTTATTTAAGAGCAAGCTCAAATAAATTCATAATTAGATATGTAAATGTTAAATGGTGCACATTATTTCTATACAATTTATATATATATAGCTAGCTTGCATGTGTCGATCAAATTAGCCAACCAATATCACCGGACAACTCCGTGTTTGGCTCCCCTGCGAAACTTTCATAATTTTTTGGGTATTTTTCAAATATTATGTTAATAAACTGTTAAGTATATACTAAAATTATTTGTTCATATAAATTGGAAGGCAAAAGACAAATGGTTGTGCTCAAAATCCTAAAATAATGAAACAACATCAGCAGCATTTAGCGCAACAAAAACGCAGCTAGTCCATTCATTAGCAGCGTTTGCGTACATTCAACGCTGCTAAGGGTTATTATGCAATACCCTTTCTTAAATAGCTTACAACCTTTCATACTTATTATATTTTTTAACACACCAAGAAAAATATAACTATGCTTTCCAGGGAAAAAAACCTAAAACTATATTAGCTGCGTTTGACAAAAGGGGTAAACGCTGCTAGAACGAATATTAGCAGCATTTGGGTATAACGGAACGCTGCTAAGGTAAATTATGCAAATTTCCTACAATTAGCATAGCAACCTATTATAATTCCAAAATTTTGATATATAACTAGGAATGGTGTACATTACATGCATCAAAAATTATGTCACAAAGAAAACAACACCCGCCCCCCTACGCCCTTTCCAATCGATCCACTTGATATATATAGAGATCCTGTCGGGCCGGGTCGAAATAATTAAGCAATGTATGAAAACTTATGCTTGACACTTCGAAATTTTTACCACACATTGAACTGGTTAGATATTGACAACATGGAAGGTTTTATTTTGTTTCATTAGTGTATGAAAAAATTCTGACCACTAATTTCTATTAAATTAATACTAGCAGCGTTTCGAGCAACAGGAAACGCTGCTAGATCTTACATTAGCAGCGTTTACATGTGTTGAACGCTGCTAACATGAAATATGCAAATTCCATACAAAAGCTTAGCAACTTTTTATAAATACTAACATTAGGAATGGTGTACATTACAGTCATTAAAAAATTGTGCTTCTGAACACACAAAAAAACATAACTAAACTTCTAAGGAAACCCTAAAACTCTACTTGCAGTGTTTGTTTGTGTCGAACTCTGCTAGTATTGCACATATATGAATCGACCCGAGTGTTCTGTGGAAACTTCCCCTTTCCCGCTCGCTAGTCTCTCGCTCTCGTTGTCGCCCCCGGTCGAGATCCACCGCAGACCGTCGCCGGTGGTGGAGCCCCGTCCCTCCGCCGCAGACCGTCGCGCCCGGACGAGCGCCGGCCTTTCATCCGCCGCCTGCGCGCGGTTGCCTCCCCTCGAGCCCGGCCCGTCCCTCTCCACCACCTCCGGTCGCCTCCGGCGTGAAACCAACGGTTTCACATCCGCCGGCCGTCGCCTTTCTCCTCTCCGCCCAGTGGCGGACCTAGAATCGTAGGTTTGGGGTAGTGAGAATAGTATGAAAATAGCATCAACTTGATGGATATTTAGTGTTAAGTATATAGTAATATTTATTTTACAACTTTGGATCTGTTGATGTATTGTTTTGATGATTGTAAACATACACATCAGTGCCAATGTTTTGGCGAACTATTGATTCGTCAACGTATCACCAAATTTCTGGCACTCAATTTATTCAAAAATTAGCAAAGGTTATGCTGAATTTTTAATTGAATATTACTGTTTTTATAAATATTATTTACATTTTGTAGAAATGTCTTCACAAGAGTTCGACGCTGACTCTTTTTCCGAGAGCACGCATTCGGGCAACGAATCCTTAGAACCACCGTCCCAAGTTCCCGAACCCGACACACACGACAATTCCTCAGACCGTTCGTCGAGTGACGACTCGGAATATGGAACAAGTGTGGCCGAAGCCGTGAGCGAGGAAGACGAACCAGGGACTACCCATGTGGACCAGCCAGCCACTGGCGAGCCGAAGAGGCAACGCAAGCCTAGGCACCCAAACCAGCTCGGCAAAGAGAGGATCGTTGTGACTCGTATAGACCCGTTCAAGGGTACTCCTCTAAGTCCGAAGAAGGCCGAACGATGGTATAGCAATCAACTAGGTTGCATCCTTCGTGAGACGGTCAACATCAATGACTACAAATTGAGGGGCAAAGTTAACAAGGATAAGAGCAAACTCCTCTTAGAGAAGCTGCACAAACGATACAAGTTCCTGGACGAGGACCCTGATGGAAAGAAACTCGTCAATCACACAGCAATTTCCAAGTGGCCTAAACTATTGAGAGGCTAGAAGGCCAAAGTCAAAGCAAAACACGTCAAGCACAAAAAAGAGTTTGAAGATATACATAGGATGTGGCCTACGATCTCCCGGTCTGACTGGGAGACCTTCAAGGAGAAAAACATCAATGACCCTAAGGCCAAGAAAATATACATTGACTTCGGGCATATCTTCAATATTTTCCACCTAAAGCACCTGGATGAAACCAACATAGTCAGGCTATGGGCGCTTCACCTGGCCCGTAAGGTCAAGGACGATGGGATGACTAAGATCGCAGTGGGGGACCCTTGCTTCATGGACGAGCGCAACCTTCTAACCGAAGTGGACCGGAACACAATTATCAAGTTCCTTGGCAAATTCTTCGTTGATAATAAGAACGCAGACCACCACCTAGTGCCCTTCCATATGAGGTAAGTGTTCTCGGCCCCCGGTAATCTGAATAAATTTCGGTATATTTCTATTATCCCTCCATCGTACGAAGGCTGACGATAACTTGTGTGTTGTACTATTTGCGCAGCGACTTCCACTGGATCCTCATTGTTCTATCCCCAAAGACCGCCTATTCGTTTTTCTTGGATTCGAATAGAAAAGTGAAAAGAAACTACAACAAAGTGAAGAGTGTTTTAGATGAAGCTCTAAACATTTACATTGGGTTGAAAGGATATTTTAAGAAAGGGTGTAAAAAGGCAGACAGCGAAGGCATTGTGCGTTTCGGCCACAACACATCCTTTTGTTGCATTCAACAGCCTGAAGGCGCAAGGACCTCCCCTTGGTACATCATGTACCACATGAATGATTTCACAGGGCAATATACAAGCTTCCAACAGAAGGATGACGTCACCAAGTGGGGGGGGGGGGGGGGGGGGGTGAAGCCCTTGCCACTCTCGCACCTACTAACGACCCTTGGGTTGTAGCAAGGCAATCTATGCCTAGTAATAAAGTACGGAGCGTTTCTGCCCGTTCGTCGTCATATGTTTTTAAAAAAAAAATCCTGATTTTTTCTTTAAGTAACTTTTGGTCCAACATTAAGTGTCCTTTCTCTGTTGGGCTTAGGCCCAACTGCGGCAGCCGCTATCTTGTGATCCTGGACGCCGGTTAGTATTCCGCGTTCAGATGCGGTAGGCCCGGTTCGCTCTGTTTTCAGCCCGTTAGGTCCCTGGCTTTTATTATTTACACAGAATATGTTAAACATGATTATTCTATAACTTTGCAACCGTAACTCGGATTAAAATAATTTGTATATGTAATTTGATCAGAAAAATGCGTAGTTTCCAACCGTGCTATTATTTGTTCCTGTTAACCACTTTAAAATTCTGTTCAGGGCATAAACTTAATTAACCTAATTAATTGCTATGGTGTATTTTGAGAAATGCTAACACACAATATAATTTTTATATCATCTTTATATATATGAAATATGTTACGAGGGCCTATATGGATCGAAGGGAGTATGAATGATCGATTTCAATGGGCATATAGGAGTAATAAAAAAAGGAGAGAATAAATGGCGTGATCAGTCGGGATAAAAAAAGAACAGGAGATTCAAAAAAAATATGAAGGAGAGAATAACACAAAGGAATTGGTATTAATACCAAGGGCGTGGCATGCATGCAATGCAATAATAAAAAGAAATTAATACCCAGGGACGTGGGAGGGGCACGCATATATGCATTGCTGCGCAGTGTGCGACCGTTATGTACAACAAAAATAAGAGCGTCGAGTTGTATGCAACGAATTAGGGTCGTTTCGCTCAGACGTAGACAAAAATTTTATTAATCTTCAAGCGTATGCAGAGATGGTCTAAAACACATTTAATAGAATCCTTTTATTGAGATCAGAATCGTCGTACAAAAACCGTACCAAAAGTATTGTATGTGTACCATGCTTCTTAACGTACTACTGATATGAATTTCTGCTAGACCTCAGTGTGCGCCTCTCTGCCGTGGCCGGGCACAATTCGGATGTTGTTGGGCCGTGCTGACGGATATTTCAGTGGACACGTCAATTATCTCTCCCATTGCAACGCACGGGCATATGTGCTAGTAGAAATAAAAGGCTTCAAGCCTCCACTACTGTGTACGAGTGAGTTAGCTCATTGCATATGAGTGCAATTGTTCGTGAGTGAACACACTACTCCCTTTGTCTGTACTAGCACGAAGAGCAGCACTTGCTCTACCTGTGCTCCATCAACCCAGGGAGAGGATGAGAGCTAGCTAGCCAGTAGTTTGGGGTAACAGGCGGTCCCTTGGCATCGATGCAGCTTAGCAGCCGGGGCGCAGACGACACGGTCGGGTCAAATCACCCCCTGCTCCTCTCCCCCAGGACACGACAGGGCTGAGCTGCCTCCTTTAGCCAACAGTGCCGTGCTAATCAGCCAGAGCTAGCTGCATAGTTAGCTGCCAATGACATTAACTCCAAATCGATCGACCGGTCCCTAGCTAGCTAGCCAAGCCTTAAGGCTTAAGCATCCCCCTCCCTTCTCCTGTAACGTAACCACCGCCACTGGTACTGACCCGTCGTGTCGTGCATGGTCCCTCGGAGCCACCAGGAGGCCACTGTCCACTGGTACGCTAGCTCGATCGCCTCGCCGGTTGGTGGCTGGCCGGCCGGGAGTGGGGAAGGGATAGATCTGCGCCCCGCTTGTTTGGGTAATTTAATCACCAGTTGATGTCATGCGCGCGCGGTTGCCTCTTGCAGGAGAACGGACGGGCGGACGTCCTCGCTCGCTCGGGACGCTGCGTCATGGCGGTCGGTCGGTAGGTCGCGTGGTGCCGCTGCAATGCCATTTATCATCCGAGCGACCGACCGCCCATCCCCCGGTCGGTACGTCGCGCGCGTACATGCATGCATGGTCCTCCTGCGCCCGCATGCCTCCCGTAGCGTCGTTGAGCTGTTCGCGCGCGTACATGCATGCATGGTCCTACAGGCAGGCCAGGACGCCGCGCGCACGCCCATTGCTGGCAGCCACCAATCTAATCTAGCTGGTCGCGCACCGCGCTGGGCATCTCCAATTCTCCATGCATGCTCCGTCCACGGGCGCGCGCATCGGTCGCGTGCATACGCATGGCTAGGCAGTGCCAGTGATGAGGTGGCGTGCGTCGATCGAGGGACGGCATGGGCATTGCTACCTTGCTCGCTCCCGACAGAGATGGCCGGTCGATCTAACTCCAAAACACACGCACGAGTACTTTGCATGCATGCAATGCATGTGCATCACTGAATTGGCTGCCAGCTTAGCCACGTTCGATGTACACGCTAACTCTCGTAACATGCATCATGCCATGCTCCAAGTCCAACCCAGCACATAGTACTGCCGCAAACAAGCTACCAGTATCTCCAGTAGTACGCAGCATTCAAGTGCTAGCTAGCTAGCTTAATTAGCTAGTTCTAATTAAAGTGCAAAGTCGCCCCAGATTAGTTTGTACAGAGATCATCATTGCAGTCACCATGTGGGTACGTACGGTCGCAGCACCAAAGATGGTACGTACACTCCCTACGTGCTTTACCGGCCGGTTAGGCTGCCAATGGGCCGATTAATTATTCGAGGGCTGGAGTCCTTTGTCGCGCTGCCGGGACGCAGCGACCGTGGCTGATCGGGGAGCATGCATGAGCATCGTGGAGGAGCATGCATAAACCTGGAGCAAGTAGCAATTAACAATTAACAGTTTATGCATGTGCAAGTTCCCATGCATGCATGATTAACAATTAACAAGTCCGTTACCAGGGGCCGGGGAGCTAGCAAAGCATTCACGGATTTAGCTGAGTTCAGTGCCAGCACGGCGCAACCTCTCATGTGTGCGATTAAGCTGAGTAGGTTGGATTAAAATACCGGCTAATCTGCTCATCCAGCCTTTATATTCTCTTTGTCCTGCAGCTGGATGGTGGTGGTGGTGGTGGTGTGGCCTTTTTACAGGCAGTGTGGAGTACTCTGACTATTCCTCCACGATCAGAGCAAAGGTACTCGCACTTTGAGCTCCTCTCATGTGGTGCTGACTGCAAAGGTTGTGGTTAATCAGATGCTCCTATGTTTGTTTGGTTAGTCTCGTATATATATATAGCTACTTGCAGTTACAGGTCGATCAGCTGGTGCGTACTTTTTCGATTCCAAGGTTTTTTAAAAAAAAACACTGGCATGTGTACGTACTCGCAAGTGGGGAAGCACGTGAAGACATGAGCATAATTAGGCCATGGCAACTTGTTTCTAGTCCAGTCCCCGCCGGGAGCTCGCCTACGTACCCGAGTCACGCACGATGGCAAGCAGGCAGCGGATACTGCGTACAAATCATGTTGGAATTGTGTCGAATATTTATACAAAGTAGGTTATAGTTGGACTTGGATTTAAACCATGTGTAGATAGGGTACGGAGACGTGTTTGAGTAGGACACTTGTATCCTAGGCCTCTTATATATTGTGGGGGGTATACACACGATGTAACCTATACCTACATAATGGCACAGGCACGCAGGGGAGCCGGCGGCGTGTGCCGGCGCCCGGGCGGCCGGGTGCGGTATTGTAGCGGTGTCCTGGAGAGGAGCGCCCATAGTCAGGCCCTGATGATGTAGCCATATCGGTAAACCTCGTTAACAAATCTATGTGTCGTGCCTCGTGTGATTGCTTGGTCCTCGGATGATCGACTATGCGCCTCGGATTATTCTAACAAGTGGTATCATGTGCTAGGTTGTTTGGAGGCCATGGATCGTTGTTCTAGAGGAAGCAGCCAAAAGATTCATTGAAATTGATCATGCAGTAGTCCGTCGTATGAATCGGCGGCTGCGAGGAAGATTGATGGTCGGCGTGGTTCTATTTGCGTTTCTGGAAGCAATCAGAGGCAGCAGGCGGCGTCATCAACGGTGTGCAGCGACTCGAGGCAGTCTCGGCAAGATGCGATGGGCAGCGGTGAAGGCAGGGAGCAGGCAACCCTAGTCAGCGTGTGGGGCGAGCGAACAACAGCGGATTACAGGACTCTCGGCTCTTCTCCTTTCTTCACTGTTGGAGAGCGGCGAAAAGGAAAGCGACTCGGGCCCGGCCCGAACCTGCATCTTCACCGCCGGCACTGCCGGTTGGGGAAGAGATAGGGGAGGCGCGCGGAGCTCCGGTGTATATAGTAGCTCTAGCTTTAGTATTTCCTTAGAGGAGTTTGGCGATATGCCGGTGTTTGGCATCATGCCGATGGGGAATCTGTCGCCGACGCACCCGAGCCGCTTGCGGTGGCTTCTGGAGGTGATCCTGCTGACGGTGGTAGTTGGCTTGCTGCTGCTCGGATTGAAGTCGGAGTCCCCGAAAATAAGCTCGATGGTTGCCCTGATATGGCGCACGACCTCGGCGCTGTCTCTTGTTTGGGAAGCTGCCGTGGTGGCGGCGAAGAAGCAGCGGACGGCTGGTGTTCTTCAAGTTGCAGACGGTGATGAGGATCATCAGCAACATCAGTCCTTGAGAAGCTACGCCGCCCATTGCTGTGGTCGTGAGGCGGTCTTCTCTGGAAGCTACGACGCCCGCAGCAATGGTTGATGGGCGGTCTTCTTTGGCGAGCTGTTGCCTCTTATGGCCGAAGGGCGGCCCTTCTTCCTCTCGGCCTTTTGGGCCAGATGGGAGGCAGTGGTTCTTCCTCCCGAGTTCTATGGCGAGGTGCCATGGTGGCTTCGTAGTCCCAAGTGGTGTCGTCCCCGGCGACGGGGATGCAGTGCTCGTGCGGGAGATTCTAGGGACCCGGTTGCGATTTTCATCAGTCCGTTGGGATCTTCTTTGCAAAAGTCAGGGACCTGCTTGTAATTTTCTGTTGTCTTTGGGTCATGGTGTATGATGCCTTGTACTTCAGTTCACTATTAAATAAAGCAGCGGGGTCCTTCGAGCCCCTCTCCTTGTTAAAAAAAAGGCAGATCGGATAAGTCAGGGACCTGCTTGTAATTTTCTGTTGTCTTTGGGTCGTGGTGTATGCTGCCTTGTACTTCAGTTTACTATTAAATAAAGCAGCGGGGTCCTTCGAGACCCCTCTCCTCGTTAAAAAAAAAACAACGACAGATCGGATCGATCCGATTTGAGGCAGCGTGCAAGCGGCGCGTCGCACGCGGGTAGAGCTAGGGCAGCCAGAGGGGAGCTCCTATTCGGCGCTTCAGGCGCTAGGGAAGCTCCCTGGCGCCCACGCGCCAACGCTGGTGCGCCGGCCCATGTACATGGCGAGCGCTCGATCGCATTCCTGGTTGGCTTGATCGCATTTAACGGGCGCGGTTGACAGTTGACCAGTCAACCATTGACTTATGAAAAAAAAATCACAAAAAACGAAAAAGATAGTGAATCCAAAAATGTTCATGGATTTTGACAAAAAGTTCACGAATTTGAAAAAAAGTTCGTCGAATTTGAAAAAAGTTCATCTATTTGAAAAAAGTTCATCAAATTTGAAAAAAAGTTTATCGAATTTGAAAAAAAGTACATCGAATTTGAAAAAAGTTCATCGAATTTGAAAAAAGTTCATCAATTTTGAGAAAAAATGTTCATCGATTTTGAAGAAAAAGTTTATGAATTTAAAAAAAGTTCATCGAACCAGAAAAAAGAAAAAAAGGAAAACGGAAAAATAAAAAAGGGAAAAGGAAAAAGAAAAGAAGAAAGAAGAAAAGAAGGAAAAAGATTCAAGTAACCACTTCGGGTTTGGTGGCGTTGTGGTTACTGCATCTTACGATGATACAGGAGGTCGCAGGTTCGATTCACTCCACGAGCTGTTTTTGGCGGATTAAAAACAGAAAAAAAAAAAAAAGCTAGATGGATCGGCCGAGGGGGTGTGTGCGCCCGTTTGCAAAATACACAGTAACGGACGCCTGAAGTGCCAAATAGGAAATGCCCAGCCAGAGGCTCTAGGCCGTAGTGCAGCGCACGGCTGGCCCAGGTGGGGCTGGTTTGTGTGAGGCCGAGGAAGGCCCATGGCCTATGACGAGCTGAAGGCCGTATGCGTCTGCGAGGCTGGAGGCTGATATGCAAGCTGGGTATGTGCGCCGTCCCAAGATAGTGTCACGGATGGCCATGTCAATCGTGAGGTTGCTGGATAAACAAAGGGAGCAAAAGAGCACTAGTCTGGAAAGCTAGGACGTGTTGCGGATTCTGGACTTCGAGTGTACTAATTAATTGTTTGATCTGTTGCTGCACGTACGGGCTACAGGAACTACATCTTGGTTTGCAGTTTTGTTTTGCACAACGTTTGTGTAAGGTTGGTGGCTGCTTGGGGCTGAGCCACGGAAAGCAAGCGGGCAGGAGGACGCAGGCACGAGATTTGTTGTGGGAAAAAGGTCTACACGTACACACAAGTACTAGCAAATGGAGAGAAGAAAAAATATGCAGAAGAAGAAAAAATATGCAGAAGATATCCATTGGGGTGAAGCTAGCATGGAGGTTTTTTCTGGTGGCTAGAGTTGCTGGGAGCGCTTGGAGTGTGCCGTGCGGGGGTTGAGTGGTGTGGGTTCGCGACCCTGGAGACTTGACCAGAACAGCAGAGGCTCGACGCGGTGATAGCGGCGAGGCGTGCGGTAAAGCACGGGACACGGCGACAGACCAAGACACTGGTGGTCAGGCTAAGTGTGGAGATGGTGCTGAAGCGGTGTTGGCAAGTACCAGGTTTAAGTCGGTGACTAGATCTATCGAATTTGACGCGTCAGATGGATGAGAGTTGACCATGGGGAGTCTGTGAAAGTGGCAGAAAGTCTGAATGTCAAAGCTTGAAGAGGACATGGCCGTATATTTTTGTGGTGTTCAGTGCACATGGTAAAGTGCGGGTGACAAATGCAGAAGGAGGTGAAGTACTATAGCTGTGGGACATGTAAAAGACTATTTGGAAAAAAAGGATGAACCAACTGCGAATTTGACTCAGGGTGACACAAGGTAACGGTGAAATTCCTTCAAGTTTCAGGCAGGCGGTCAAGAAAAGAGCTAAGATGTTGAGTTTGGGTAACTCTTATATGTGGCGTCCAATACGCGAGTTGTTCAGTTCACGCATACAGTGATCGGTGTGTGACGGCGTTGACTGGATACTCCAGAAGTTGGGAGCGCAAACTAGAGTAAAGAGTAACTTCATTTTGCTCGAGTGTTGACTGTGATCAAGAAAAGAAAGAACTACAGTTGCAGATGGAGTCACATGGAGCCTGGGAGTAGCAGCGGTACTCATGGTATAATTTGAAGTCTAATGTACATGGAGGTTCGACGCATGAATGAATCCAATATAGTGGAGAATATTCGCCAAGATGGAGTTTGTTGAAATTGTGTCGAATATTTGTACAAGGTAGGTTACAGTTGGATATGGATTCAAACTGTGTGTAGATATGGTATGGAGACGTGTTCAACTAGGACACTTATATCCTAGACCTCTTATATATTCTGTGGGGTAGACACACGATGTAATCTATGCCAATATAATAGCTCAGACCCGCAGAGGAGTCGGCGGCGTGTGCCGGCGCCCGGGCGGCCGGGTGCGGTATTGTAGCGGTGTCATAGGGAGGAACGCCCATAGTCAGGCCCTGGGAATGTAGCCATATCGGTGAATCTCGTTAACAATTTCTTTTGTCGTGCCTCGTGTGCTTGCTTGGTTCTGGGATGATCGAGTATGCGCCTCAGATTATTCTAACAGATCAAAGCACAGTAAAGGCTTGCATCCACGGATCGGAGCTGAGCTTGGATCGAGCACTTCAAAGTCACGGGAAACGGAGCTGCTGTCACACACAGTGATCAGTTCCTTTCTTCGTTCGTGCTTCAGAAACAAAAGCGCGCACCTGCTTTCTCAATCCCCATCCATCTGGGTTTGTGCTGTCACGACTGGCCCACACAACAAGGAACATAAAATACAGATAAATTATACTCCATCCGTCTTATAATATATGATGTTATTACATCCAATATGTGTATTAAATGTAATAACATCTTATATTATGAGACGGAGGGAGTACTATGTGTAGTATAAATAACATTTAAGCTAAAATTTGAACTACTATGGAAATCACAAGTTCACTTTTTTTCCCGGTACGGTGTGTAAATGGCATTAGCATTTGAAATTTCATGATAGGTTATAGATATATTCTGTGGATGCCTTTCTCGGTTCCTACTATTGATCTTCAAAATTTCACGCGCTCTAATTGATTTCACCTTTTCCACCCAGAGAGGAGCACACCAGGTAGTTCCGGATGGTAGATCAGGCCCAACTTTGTTACCTGATATATATAGTATATATACTCCAGTATTGGTCGCCCTAAGAGCATCTCCAATAGCTGACCTATTTTAGGTACGAAAAGTGGGTGTTATAAAAAAATTGGGCATGAAAAGTGTTTTTTGGGGTATGACAAAGTGCCGTCTCCAACAGCTGCCCTATAATAGGGCACCCAGATCAGCAAAACCACATTTTTTTAAATGAGCATTCAAACTACTTCGACCATATTTCATACTTCAGAACTACTTCGACCAAAGTTTAAACATGCAAATTAGCATAGGATACAATCTGAACGATTAACAAACGAATTTGACACAACTACACACCAAATTAGCATAGGATACAACAGGAGCTAGCATGTTCTAATTGAGCACTTTATAGATGAATTCCAACAGGAGCTATAGATGAATTCCAACAGGAGCTAGCATGTTCTAATTGAGCACTTTATAGATGAATTCCAACAGGAGCTATAGATGAATTCCAACAGAAGCTTCATTCGCAAAAAAAAAAAAAAAGAATTCCAACAGAAGCTAGCAACTTCAGAAATTGGAACGATGCACTTGCACTGGACATGTTCAGAAAAGAAGCTGCCGCCGTTGCTCGCTGCCGCCGCCGTTGCTGGCTGCCCCTGCTAGCTGCTGCGGTTGCTGCGCGCGCCGACGACGGGCAACGACGCGGCAGAGGCGGGCCAAGGACGGCGCCGCCCACGTCCTGGAAGCTGCCGCACGGGACGCTGCCGCAGCACTCGCCGCATGGCGCGCAGGACACTGCCGCACGGGACGCGCGCAGGATGCCACCGCAGCTCCGGCGGCACGGCGCGCAGGCAGTGCTCGCGCGCGCAAGTAGCTGTCGCACGAGGACGCCACTGCAGCTTCCGCCGCACGACGCGCAGGTCGCCGTCGACCGGATCCGCGGCGGAGCTGCCGGATTTGATGAGAGAGGAGGTGGCGGCGGAGGGGCTCGCCGGGGTGGCGGGGGGAATCGGTAGCGGGGCCGAGGGGGAGCCGGTCCGGTGAGCGGCAGCTCGGGGAGGCGCCGGAGTTGGCCGGAATTGGCTGGCGACGGGAGCGGCGGAGAGGGGATCGAGCGGCCAGCAGGCAGCGGGGCTGCGTTTTCGGCAGCAGCCCAAGTGCTGTACATTCGCAGCACTTGGTGCCTCATTTTAGGGCTGCCCAGATTTTTTTTTATAATTTTTTTGTGATTGGGCCGCTATTGGAGACTTTTTTTTTTTTTTTGCCTTCAAATGCTCTAAAAAAGGCTAGTGCCCTAAAATAAGGCAGCTATTAGAGATGCTCTAATTGCAGCTCCCGCAAGCTGTCCTGTTAGGTTGATGCATCAGGCTCACAGACCGAAGACATTGGCATGGCATGCATGGAAACGGATCGAGAGGCGTCGTCACTCGTCAGTCAGCCGTCACACGGCACACAGGCCTCCGCGCGCGCTGTCGCTCCCTCCCTCGCTGACCCGGCCGGCCGCGTGCATGCCTGGCAACACGTGCGGGATCGATCTGCAATGACGGGACCTGCATAAGTGAACATGCCGTCCTAGCGATGCTGCTACCCTGCTATAGTACGTACTACCCCTACATGCATTGCATTTGCAAAGCCTGCCGTGCTGCCGGCGCTGGCCCTGCTCGACGAGGCGAAATTCCCTCGCATGCATCCCCGTGTTGTGTTGGCGTAGAGAGCCTGCCTGGGACGGACAATGCAGGCGCCCGGGCGGGGACAAGTTCACCTCTCGTCTCGCCTACTGGCATGCGCCCGGACGGACCTAGCTCGTGTTGTGTTAGTACTCGGCACTACTGGCCTACTTTTGGAGTATTACCACATGCATCGGCGCGTCAAAACAAAAAGAGTCATTCTTTTTAGGGTGTGGCTAGGTCTCACTCGACCTAGATTTAACCAAGTCTAAGTCAAGTGACTAAACATGTAATAAAGAAAAAAGAAAAAACTGAAGATTTTTTTTTGCACGGATCTTAATGTAAGATCTCACGAATATAGTATGGATTGAGACATAACCAAGTCTTAGTCGACTGAGATTTAGCAAGACTGTTCTTTTTAGGAGGAAAACCACGCGATCACATACCAGGATCAAAGAACAGAACCGTACACGTGGACCCTCTCTGGAACAAACCAGAGAGACAGGTGTCCAGGAACAAAAGCAAAAAGACCCTCAGGAAAAAGAATATGATAACAAGGTCCTCCTGAGTCCTACTCCCCACCAGCGAATCCCGTCGGTGCTGCCCGCCGTCCTCGCCGAGGCGCCTGCTGGGGGAGACAGAGTCGGGGAGCCTGCAACCCAAGCGCCGAGAAGATGACGACGCAAACCCTGTTTTGCTGGCCTCAGGAGTCATCCACCACGAAAGGTGGGATCGACGTCGCTGTGCTGCATAGGATGGGGACAAACCCCACACCTCCTCGATCTGAGCCATCGACGAAGAGCCGCCGTAGGCCCCACCTACAACCACATCCCAAGCCCCAAGCCACCAGCTCCCTGAAGAACGCCAGCGCCGCCGCGCCGGCCCCCTCCTGAACAACCTTCATGATCTTCGGATAGTGCCGGAGAGAGCACCGCCGAGGTGCCACCAAATCTAGAGGACAAAAGCCCACAACCATGGTCAACGCTAACGTCAAATCAACCATGACGGAGCACCATGGCCTCGAGCTCGGCGAAGCCGGCGGCGGACCGAGAGAACCTGGACGCCCTCGTTTCACCTCTCACTGGTCGGGAGCAGGGGAGGAGAAAGAGAGAGAGCAACTTAAAAAACAAAAACAGTCATGATACTACCAAAATTCCAATTTAACTTCTGGCAGCCAACCGCTCAAATTTAATTGATTGTGCTACTGAAATGAGTTGCCCCAAGTTCCATCCAACCTAGCTGGAGTTTGATCGAGGGGAGTAAAATGCATCTGCTGTTCTTGTACTTGCTGGCGACGTCTAAAATGGTCCCAAAACTCAGAAGGTGCCTCGTTACGGTCTTGGCGCATGCGAATAGGGTCCACATATGGTCTTTGGGTCGGTTTCACATATGTATTCATGTGGTGTGGCACCGTATCTAGGCCAGCTCGGCGTAGAACACACTCCCCGAAGTCCCTACCACCTTCGAGCGCGTGCAGCAAGTCGAATAACTAGGGCGCCCTAGCCAGTCGCCAGATCCTTCCGCCACCGTCCTTCGGTGGCTCCCCTCTGCCGGCGACCTCGGTCATCAGTGGTGAGGGGGGGGGGGGGGGCGCCGGATCCACGCGTGTGGATCGTGTAGCTTTAGGTTTTAGGCCCTAGTAGGTTAGGTTTTTCGGTTGTTCATCGTCTTGTCTTCGGCGGCGGCGATGGCGGCGCTGAATAAAGAAGCTTCGAGTCCTTTCCCAACGAGCCGATCGGTCCTATGGTTGGGTATGGATTTGAAAACCAGTCTGTTCAAGTAAGGATGGCGTGGTGGCGGCGACATCCTCGCGGTGGACTTGTGTCCTCGGGCTCTGCCGTTGTGACGGCGTTCACTCCAGTGCCGGCGCAGAGCTTGGGAGGTACTCCAGGAGCGGATGCAGATTGTGGTCTGCATCGATGACATCTAGAAGTTGGTGGATCGTGTGCTGGGTTCGTGGTTGGTGGTTGGCATGTATGGTTTACTCCTTCGACGTCTTAGTCGTGTGGGGGTGCCAGATCTGGAGCTCGATGGCGTGTCCGGGGTGTTGCCCCGGTCTGATTCATTCAACGCCAATGGCTTCGCCTTGGGCGAGCCACCTTGGAGGTGCGCAATGCTGCATATCAGCGATGGAGCCGCGTCGAGCTCAAGTGAGGAGGTGATCCGTCATTTTTTTCTTTGGTGGCTGCTATGGTGGTGCTGGAGGCAGGTGACGGGCATTGGTGTCAAGCTCAGGGGATTCTACGGTCTTGATTGTAATTCTCTTTTTTGGCTGGTGTTCCTTTGTGCAAAGGCTAGCGTTCTGCTGTCTTTTCACTTTTGTCAGGTCGGTATGTACGTGCCTTGTACTATGATCCTGATGATATAAATTTGACATGTATTACCATGCAAAAAAAAGTCCCTACCACCTTCAGTTCAAGTTAGCTTCGCACTAACACAACATAGTTTTTCGTGTTTGTGCGTGTTTCGATTGCGAGCTCGTGCGGTGAGTTTCCTGCCAGTGCTTTTAACTCGCTCTCTCCCCTTTATCATCTACGGTTCGATACATATCTGGATGCTACTGTTGCATTTCTGTTATCTTATATTTACTAATTGGAAACACCATGCGAGCCTCCACGCTAATCCTAGGAGATTCCAGGACAAAACAAGTCTAACCATTGAGTTTCATGGATAAACGGCTCAGATTTAATGGTGCCCCGTTCTTTTCCGATGGCTGGTGCAATGCAACACTTCCCGTGGGAAACATTGCTTCTTTAATAGAAAAAATAGACTTTTGAACTGTTGCCTAAAAAACAGGACTTTCGATCTGTTCCCACGGGTCTCCCTTTTTTCCATGGTGCCATAATGGTTCTGGCGGCCGCCGTTCTCCTCCTCTATGCAATCAGCACATCTCCCAGGTTTGCCATCACATATGATTCCAACAGGGCAGGCAGGTCACCAATGACCCGTGTGATGCCGGGGTGGCAGGCAGGACATCGATCGTCCTGTTGTTCACTTCCGCTCTGTCTCTCTGATGATCTCTTTGAGGTGAGCTTTTTCCTGCGATCTCTACATGGGAAAGGTAGAAAATAGCCTCCAGATCAAAGGAACGTAACAAACTGTTCTCATGTGTCTCGGAGTTATGGATTTCTTAAAATTGGTGTTGGTGAATGTAAGATTAATAGATCGGAAAGCATATATGTCTATAAATCATGCATCAAAGAACTCAAAAGAATTCAAAAGAAATCCATATATATATTTGATCATAATGTGACAGTTCATCACACTGCAACAAATGTATCGAGAATTACATCAGATAGATCACAATCATGTAGGGCTGCTCATGTGATCTTTGTATTGAGAAGAAAGGAAGAGAATATGCCATCTAGCTACTGTTAAGTGCCCATAGTCCGAGGAGAACTACTCACATGGACATCGTGGCAGCGAGGTTGATGAAGATAGCTCCGATGATGATTTTCCCCTCTGGCACAGTACTGGAAAAAGGCCTCCAGATTGGATCATCGTGGAACGCGTGATGACAGCGGCCGGTAAAATTCCTCGATAATTGTTTCTGTGGTTTTCAGAGCAATATAAAAGCAGGGGAACCAAGAGGCGGTGGAGAGGCAGGCCAGGGGCTCCACGTGGCCCCACCTTGTGGCCCAGGCCCAGGACGCATGGGCCCACTGCATGCAGCCCTGGTGGCTCTCCTCTAGCCCGCTCCGGCGCTCCTGGCTTTGTCCTGATGTGAAACTTCTCGAAAGTATTTTTTCTGAATTTCTTGGTCCCTGAAACAGTATTTTTCTGCAAAGTCCAAAAACATGCGTGAAACAACAACTGGCATTGGACACTGGATTAATAGGTTAGTCCAATAAATTGGTGAAAAATCGTGCCAAAGTGTTGCAATAATGATATAAAAGTAGCATGAATATAGCAAAAATTATAGCTACGTTTGAGATGTATCAGCATCCCCAAACTTAATCCCTGCTCGTACTCGAATAGCTAGATGATGGAATAAATAGTTTTTGATTGTGAATACTATGTTAACATGATCATGATTATCTGATGCATAAGAGTTTAATTCAAAAGAATAGTGATGCAAAGCAATTGTCCATAGTTGATAATAAGTAAGTAATAGCTAAGCACTTAAATAAATTTGCTCTTGCTTTTCATGAATTAACGCGTTAAGTCAATGTTCTCTTTGCCAAAGGTTTAGAAAGAAGGTCAATATTATATTGGGAACTAAGCATCATTTTTGTCTTTCCCATTGTTTAATGGCAATCTCATCATAAACTAAACCAAGGCCAACCAAGTACAATAATTACACAGTTTTTCTGTATTATCCACGAAGCTTACTCATGCAATACTCAAGCGTGAGTCTAGACCTTATCACTTATGGGAAAAATAATAATGATGGGGGTTTATGAGAAGAAAAAAAGGAAGATAGTCTTGCATCAACATAGCTGATCATTAGGCAATGGAGAGGCCTTATAATCGATGTGAATGCAAGGAGTAGGGATTGCCATGCAACGGATGCACTAGAGTTATGAATGTATGCAAGCTCTCCTATGGACTAGTGGGGTGTGCATCCAACTTGTTTGCTCATGAATACCTTGAGCATTTGAGGAAGCTCATCATTGGAATATTCAAGCCAAGTCCTGTAATGTAAAAATCCTCAACTAGTGTATAACATGAAGTACACGAAAACTCTCTATGAATGCAGTAGTGCTACTTTGAAGCACTTTATGATATCTTCTAAAACCAGGTGCTACATTGAAGCACAAGTGTATACTAAAATGGAATAGTAGTGTTGCTCCTTCTCTCATCCTATTTTTTTCATGACACCTCCATGGTTCATTATTTCTTTGATCTCTCAAGGTAGAAGCGTCACTCTATAATGATGAACAATACAGTTTTTGAATTTACACATAACTCAACTCAGTGATCATAAACATGATGTATAAACTCTAATGAATGCCTCTGGCAGTGTACCAGGATGTGCAATGATCTAGCATAACATATATGAAAATGAATAATGGTGGCTGTACCACATCAATATCATGGCAGCTATATATGATCATTTAAAGTAAAATGATAGTGAAGGATCACATTTCTAACCATGTAATGTATTGTAATATTGATGGATGTTGCATGGCAATATATCTCGGAATGACTATGAAAATGCCATGATAGGTAGGTATGGTGGCTGGTTTGAGGAAGATATATGGCTTATGCATAGGATGTTGGAAATATGCCCTAGAGGCAATAATAAAGATGTTATTATCATATTTCCCTGTTCATGATAAGTGTTTATTATCATGTTATAATTGTATTGACTGGAAACTTAAATACATGTGTGGATACATAAACAAACACCGTGTCCCTAGTGAGCCTCTACTAGACTAGATCGTTGATTAAAGATGGTTAAGGTTTCCTAACCATAGACATGAGTTGTTGTTTAATAACGGGATCACATCATTAGGAGAATGATGTGATGGACAGACCCAATCATAAACTTAGCATCTGATCGTATTACTTAGTTTATTGCTACAACTTTCTTCATGTCAAGTATCTGTTCCTTATACCATGAGATCGTGGCACTCCCTAATACCAGAAGAATATTTTATTAGTATCAAACGTCACTTCGTAACTGGGTGATCATAAAGGTGCTCTTTAGGTATCTCCGAAGGTACTAGTTGGGTTGCATGGATCAAGACTGGGATTTGTCACTCCATGTGACGGAGAGATATCTCTGGGCCCTCTCGGTAATACAACATCATAAGTAGCTTGCAAGCATGCGACTAATGAGTTTAGTCACGGGGATCTTGTATTACGGAATGAGTAAAGAGACTTGCCGGTAACGAGATTGAACTAGGTATGGCGATACCGACGATCGAATCTCGGGCAAGTAAAATATCGCGAAACAAAGGGAATGGAATACGGGATTATCTGAATCCTCAACATTGTGGTTCAAACCAATAAAGATCTTCGTTGAATATGTGGGAGTCATTATGGGCATCCAGGTCCCTCTATTGATTATTGATCGGAGAGGTGTCTCGGTCATGTCTGCATGTTCTCGAACCCGTAGGGTCACACACTTAACGTTCGGTAACGCTAGGGTAGTATTGGGATATTCATGATTGTTAGTCCGAAGGTAGTTTGAAGTCTTGGATGGGATCCGGGACATCACGAGGAGCTTCAGAATAGTCCGAAGGTAAAGATTTATATATGGAAAGTGGTTTTTGGGGTTCCGGAAAAAGTTCAGTTTTTTCCGTATTGTACCGGGAAGGTTCTAGAAGGTTCCGGAGTGGGGCCCACCTGCGTGGAGGGACCCACATGGACGTGGGTAGTGGGGCAAGGCCCCACACCCCTGGTCTAGGTGCACCAAGATACCCCCCTAAAAGGAATAGGATCATATCGCGAAGGGATAAGATCAAGATCCCGAAAAAAAGGGGGATCGCGATCGGTGGGGAAGGAAAGGAGGGGATTTCCTTCCCCTCCTTGGCCAATGACCCTAGAGGCTTGGGGAGCAAGCCTCCCAGCCCCCCACTCCTATATAAATGGGGGGAGGCGTAGGGGGCAATAGCCCATCCATCACTAGCCGTCTCTCGCTCCCGCTACTCCTCCCTCCGCTCCGGTTGCGCTTGGCGAAGCCCTGCCGGAGTTCCGCTGCCATTACCACCACCACACCATCGTGCTGGCCTAGATCCCATCTACCTCTCCACCCTCGCTTGCTGGGTCAAGAAGGCAGAGACGTCACCGAGCCGTATGTGAGCACATCTCAGAGGTGCCGCTCGTGCGGTGCTGGATCGGATTGGATCAAGAAGGGAGTACGACTACGCCAACCTTGATCATTAGAACGATAACGCTTTCGGTCTATAAGGGTATGTACCCTCTCCCTCTCGTTGGTAATATCTCCATAGATTAGATCTTGGGTGTTTCGTAGAATTTTTTTTTGTTTTCCATGCAATGTTCCCCATCAGTGGCATCATGAGCTAGGTATATGCGTAGATGTTATGCACGAGTAGAACACAAATTGGTTGTGGGCATTGATGTTCAGATTGCTTACCTCCTTTGTTATTTTGGATTCAGCGGTATTGTGGGATGAAGCGGCCCGGACCAACTTTACTTGTCCATGCACAAGAGACCGGTTCCGCGACTGACATGCAACTTGTATTGCATAAAGCGGCTAGCGGGTGTCTGTCTTTCCCACTTTAGTTGAATCTGATTTGACAACGGCGGTCCTTGTAGACGGTTAAAAGGCAATATGTATATCACCATTGTGGCTTTGCGTAGGTAAGAACGGTTCTTATACATTGCCCCTAGAAGCCACGTAAAATTTGCAACAACAAAGTAGAGGACGTCTAACTTATTTTTGCAGGGCATGTAATGTGATGTGGTATGGACAAGATGTGATTTGATATATGTGATGTATGAGATGATCATGTTTTGTAATAAGTTCATGACTTGCATGTCGATGAGTACGGCAACCGGCAGGAGCCATAGGGTTGTCTTAATATTATTGTATGACCTGCGTGTCAATCATTAAACGTCATGTAATTGCTTTACTTTATCGCTATGAGTTAGCAATAGTTGTAGAAGCAATAGTTGGTGGAGACAACTACATGATGGCACCTTGGAGATGATGGAGATCATGGTGTCATGCCGGTGATGATGGAGATCATGCCGGTGCTTTGGAGATGGAGATCAAAAGCACAAGAAGACAATGGCCATGTCATGTCACATATTGATTGCATGTGATGTTTATATTTTATGCATCTTATTTTTCTTAGATCACGACGGTAGCATTATAAGATGATCCCTCACACTTAATATCAAGATAAAATTGTTCTCCCTTAGTATGCACTGTTGCGAAAGTTCGTCGTTTCGAAGCACCTCGTGATGATCGGGTGTGATAGACTCAACGTTCACATACAACAGGTGTAAGCCAGTTTTGCACACGCGGAAATACTTTGGTTAACTTGACGAGCCTAGCATGTACATACATGGCCTCGGAACATGGAGAACCGAAAGGTTAAACATGAGTCATATGGATGATATGATGAACATGTAGATGTTCACCATTGAAGCTACCCCATCTCACATGATGATCAGACTTGGGTTAGTGGATTTGGATCATGTATCACTTAACAACTTGAGGGATGTTGATTTAAGTGGGAGTTCATTAGTAATTTGATTAGTTGAACTAATTATCATGAACATAGTCTGAATAACTTTGCAAATATGTTGTAGATCAATGGCTCGCGCTGTAGCTCCGCTCAATTTCAATGCGTTCCTAGAGAAAGAAAAACTGAAAGATGATGGAAGCAACTTTGCAGACTGGCTCCGTAATCTGAGGATAATCCTCACTACTGCACAGAAGGCTTATGTCCTTGATGCACCGCTAGGTGTGCCACCCGCTCCCATGAATGTAGATGCTATGAACATCTGGCAGGCACGGCGTGATGACTACTCGATAGTTCAGTGCACCATGCTTTACGGCTTAGAACCAAGGCTCCAAAAGCATTTTGAGCACCACGGGGCATATGAGATGATTGAGGAGCTGAAAATGATATTTCAGGCTCACGCCCGTGTGGAGAGGTTTGAAGCCTCAGACAAGTTCTTTAGCTGTAAGATGGAGGAGAACAGCTCCGCTAGTGAGCACGTACTCAAAATGTCTGGGTACGCCAATCACCTCAGTCAACTTGGACTTGAGATTCCCGAGGAAGTGGCGATTGATAGAGTTCTCCAGTCTCTGCCACCAAGCTACAAGGGCTTTGTGATGAACTATAATATGGAAGGGATGGATAAGACACTTCCCGAGCTTTTCGCGATGCTTAAAACCGCGGAAGTAGAAATCAAGAAAGAGCATCAAGTATTGATGGTAAAAAAGACCACCAGTTTCAAGAAGGCTAAGGGAAAGAAGAGAAACTTCAAGAAGAATGGCAAGCAAGTTGCCGCTCCCGTGAAGAAACCCAAGGCTGGACCTAAACCTGACACTGAGTGTTTCTACTGCAAGGGGAATGGCCACTAGAAGCGGAACTACCCCAAGTACTTGGCAGATAAGAAGGTTGGCTACGTCAACAAAGGTATATTTGATACACATGTTATTGATGTGTACCTTACTAGTGCTCGTAGTAGCGCCTGGGTATTTGATACTGGTTCAATTACTAATATTTGTAACTCAAAACAGGAGCTGCGGAATAAACGGAGGCTAGCTAAGGACGAGGTGACGATGCGCGTTGGAAATGGCTCCAAGGTTGATGTGATCGCCGTCGGCACGCACCCTCTACGTCTACCTTTGGGATTAGTTTTAAACCTTAATAATTGTTATTTGGTGCCTGCGTTGAGCATGAACATTATATCTGGATCTTGTTTATTGCGAGATGGTTATTCATTTAAATCCGAGAATAATGGCTGTTCTACTTATATGAGTAATATCTTTTATGGTCATGCACCCAATGTGAATGGTTTATTCTTGTTGAATCTTGATAGTAGTGATACACATGTTCAAAACATTGATGCCAAAAGATGCAAAGTGAATGATGATAGTACCACATACTTGTGGCACTGCCGCTTAGGTCATATTGGTGTAAAGCGCATAAGGAAACTCCATACTGATGGACTTCTGGAATCACTTGACTTTGAATCATTTGATACATGTGAACCATGCCTTATGGGCAAGATGACTATAACCCCGTTTTCCGGTACAATGGAGCGGGCAAGTGACTTACTGGAAATAATACATACCGATGTATGTGGTCCGATGAGCGTTGAAGCACGCGGTGGATATCATTATTTTCTGATGTTCACAGATGATTTGAGTAGATATGGGTATATTTACTTAATGAAACACAAGTCTGAAACATTTGAAAAGTTCAAGCAATTTCAGAGTGAAGTAGAAAATCATCGTAACAAGAAGATAAAATTTCTACGATCTGATTGCGGAGGTGAATATCTCAGTTACAAGTTTGGTATGCATTTAAGACAGTGTGAAATTATTTCACAACTCACGTCACCTGGAACACCATAGCATAATGGTGTGTCTGAACATCGTAATCATACTCTATTAGATATGGTGCGTTCTATGATGTCCCTTACCGATTTGCCACTATCATTTTGGGGTAATGCATTAGAGACAGCCGCATTCACTTTAAATAGGGCACCATCTAAATCCGTTGAGACGACACCGTATGAATTATGGTTTGACAAGAAACCTAAGCTATCGTTTCCTAAAGTTTGGGGATGCGACGCTTATGTCAAAAGGCTTCAGCCTGATAAGCTCGAACCCAAAGTAGAGAAATGCGTCTTCATAGGACACCCTAACGAGACAATTGGGTATACCTTCTATCATAGATCCAAGGGCAAGATCTTTGTTGGCAAGAATGGATCCTTTCTAGAGAAAGAGTTTCTCTCGAAAGAAGTGAGTGGGAGGAAAGTAGAACTTGTTGAGTTTATCGAACCTTCTCTTGAATTGGAGAGTAGCGCAGCACAAAAAGATGTTCCTGTGATGCCTACACCAGCTAGAGAGGAAGCTAATGATGATGATCATGAAACTTCGAATCAAGCAACTACTGAACTTCGTAGGTCGACCAGGACACGTACTGCACCTGAATGGTATAGTAATCCTGTCCTGGACGTCATGTTGTTAGACAACGGTGATGAACCTATGAGCTATGAAGAAGCGATGATGGGCCCGGATTCTGGCAAATGGCTGGAGGCCATGAAATCCGAGATAGGATCCATGTACGAAAACCAAGTATGGACTTTGGTGGAATTACCCGATGACCGAAAGGCCATTGAGAACAAATGGATTTTTAAAAGGAAGACGGACGCTGATGGTAATATCACCGTCTATAAAGCACGACTTGTCGCAAAGGGTTTTCGGCAAGTTCAAGGGGTTGACTATGATGAGACTTTCTCACCCGTAGCGATGCTGAAGTCTGTTAGAATTATGATAGCAATTGCTGCATTTTTCGATTATGAAATCTGGCAGATGGACGTCAAAACTGCGTTCCTTAACGGTTTCCTTAAGGAAGATTTGTATATGATACAACCCGAAGGTTTTATCGATCCTAAGGATGCTAATAAGGTATGCAAGCTCTAGCGATCCATTTATGGACTGGTGCAAGCATCTCAGAGTTGGAATCTTCGCTTTGATGAGGTGATCAAAGCTTTTGGGTTTATCCAATCTTATGGAGAAGCTTGCATTTACTAGAAAGTGAGTGGGAGCTCTATAGCATTTTTAATACTATATGTGGATGACATATTATTGATTGGAAATGATGTAGAACTTCTGGAAAGCATAAAGGGATATTTGAATAAGATTTTTTCAATGAAAGACCTCGGTGAAGTAGCTTACATATTGGGCATCAAGATCTATAGAGATAGATCGAGACGCCTAAGAGGACTTTCACAAAGTACATACCTTGACAAAGTTTTGAAGAAGTTCAAAATGGATCAGTCAAAGAAGGGGTTCTTGCCCATGTTGCAAGGTATGAAGTTGAGTAAGACTCAATGCCCAGCTACGACAGAAGAAAGAGAAAAGATGAGTGTCATCCCCTATGCTTCAGCCATAGGCTCTATCATGTATGCCATGCTGTGCACTAGACCTGATGTGTGCCTTGCCATAAGTATGGCTGGTAGGTACCAGAGTGATACTGTAACACCCCGATTTTTGGCCATTTCTTTTTCTTTTGGTTTTCTTTGGTTTTTGCTCTGGTTTTCTTTTTGGAGCAGTTCTGTGGACTTGAAACCTGAGAGATCATCATTTCTTCTTCTCCCTAGTGGTGCATCATCCTTGTACCTTTCCCAAGATCATGGTATTTCTATTCTAGCCCAACCCCAAATTCTTTTTCTTGGGAATATTCCTTTTTCTATTAAAGGAATAACCCTATTTGACCTAGGTTGTGAAGCAACCTATGTTTCTGGGATTCCTAAAATCCCCACAAAATTTTCATAAATCCTTTGGATCATGTTTTCCACAAATATGTCAAAACCCATCCTTGCCTAGTCAAAAATAATTCAGAAATATTCTTTTTCCTATTCTGTCCAGTATGGCACTTTGTGAAGGAAGTGTTATTTATATTTTCTTGATTGCTCTCAAAATTTGTGGGCACTCTTTCCTATCCAAATCATTACCACATGACAAAATTCAGCTCCATTTGCCTAGTAAATCTTCCTCAGCAAATTTCCAAAGTTTCTGTCCAGAGAGAAGCTTTGTGAAGGAAGAAATAGCTAGGAGTATCCATTTGAGTTGAAATTTTGCCAGGACCTCCATGTGCTCAAATAATTCCCCTACACCAAATTTTAGATCGATCCAACAATCTATGTGAGCACATCTTCAAATCTTTGGTTCTGGTCAAATTTTCAGAGTATGAAGCAACTACCTTTTATATTGCTTCATAAATTCTGAAATTAATCCAGGACCTAAATAACCCTATATCCTTTGAGCATGCCAAAATTCACATTCTTTTGCCAAGTATTTTGCTCCCCAATATTCCCACAAGATTCTGTTCAGAGAGGACCTTTGTGAAGGAAGTACCATGCAGGTATTTCCAAATGGCATGAATTTTGCCAGTATCTGCATGGTCCTAAATCATAAGCCTCTACCAAATTCCAGCTCAATTCCACACTCCATGTGAGTGCAACTTCCAAATCTAGTTTCTATGCTGTTTTTGGCAGTTGTATAGTAACTATCTTCAAATCTTGTCCAATTCATCTCCAAATTCACAGGACTGTAGTCCTTCCTACTCTAAACCCTTGAGACAACTTCTCTGGCCCATTGGTCAAGTGGATTGACCACAACTTCTAACCCAAGTTTGCTACACCAACATTCATCTAATGCCTCCCATCAATCCATAGTATCTTTGGTCGATCCATCACTTCAGTGAGGCTGTAGGCAGGAGGGACAACACCTTGGACAACTTTTCTCAGGCCCTTGTGCCCTCTCCTCCCCTTGCCATGCGGTGACCGTGCTGCAGGCACGCCTATGCGCGTGCTCTGCGTGCGGTGGGTGCGCTCTGGGTGTCGCCATGCCTCGGGCCTCTTCCTCCCAGCCGTTCTCACGCGTCCGCTGGTGACGCTCTCCCTCTCCGTCGCCCACCTGGCCGGCTGGCCCCGTCCCCCCTCTCCTTCTTCCCTCTCGTCGCGCCACGGTGGCCCCTGCCATCGCCACACGCACGCGCACAGTGCATTAGTGGCCGACCGCGCGTGCCTCGCCCGCGTCTGCTCCTCCTACGCCGCTGAACCTCCACTCGCCCTCTCACATTGCCGTCCGAGTCCGCCCGTGTGCCACCCGTCCGCGGTTCGCCAGAACTCTGGCCATCTTGTCCATGGCGGTTTCCAGCTCGGGCATCTTTGCCCTGGCTCTTTAAGCCGTCCCCGTCCGCAGCTCGGCTCACCACTCAACCTCTCCCTCTCTCAATCATCGCCCAGAGCCACCCAACTGAGCCCAGGAGCCCTTCTTCTTCCTCTCCGGCCAAAGCTCCATCGCTCGGCCCTCTTCTTCTAGAGCTCGCTCCGGCCAAGCTCAGCCCCTCCCAGCACCTCTCACGAGCTCCCTGCAGTCGTCTGACCCATCCCAACTTCTTCCCCATGCGAATCGGCGCCGGACCGCTCATTTCCGTCGACGCCCGACGTCGCCAGTAGCTCGCCGCCGCCGCCGAGGAAGATTGTGACATCGTCCGGCCACCATTCTTCGAGCCACGGGTACGGGCGTGTTCGCCCCGGAGTGCCCGATCCATTCCCCCCATCTCCCTGCCCCGGCGCTGCCTCCTCGCCGCCGTCCGACGCCGGTAACCGCCGCCGCTCTTTGTTCCCCCTCCCTCCCTTTAAATATGACAGGGTGACCCCACCAGTCAGCCTCTCACCCTGCCCCGCCGAAGCGTTTTAAGTGGAGGCGTAAGCCCACTTTACACTTTCGACGTCAGCCCCCTGGAGGTTTTCTGAAATTCATTTAAAATTCATTTTAAATCCAGTTTGACCACAACTTTGACCACAAATATCTCCTAAACCACAAGTCCAATTGAGCTGATTCTTTTTGCATTATTTTTTTTGAGCTCCTCTATTTTCTGGTAGAGTTTGGTATTTTTCTCTTCAGTCTAGAATTTCTGGACAGAAGTGTTTGCTCTATGTGGTATTTACAAAAGCTTGCAAAAATGTTTTCAGAGTGTTTGAGGTGTGTTGGTGAAGACCAGGAGCTCGTCCCCTCTCTTTTGGAGCAAGGCAAGCCACAACCCCCATTTGCATGATTGCAATGCAATGACATGGTTTATTTAATAATTTGCTTGATATATTCATTAATTAAGTATGATTTATTCATGGCATTTCTTGGAGTTATATTTGATCTTGTTACTGCCATGATGATGCTTGGATTGCTAGGACTAATGTTTTGCAGATTGAGGGTGACAGGTTACTACGGGATTACTAGTAGTAGTAGCTATGCTTGCTTCGTGAGCATATTGAATTTTGTTACTTATTGGAGTTCATAATAATGATGTGGATATATTATTCTTTGGATTATCGGATGGATATAGCTTTGATTTGAATCACAGGTTGATATATAATATTGTAGTAACAGTTCTATCACAGATATATCTTGGGGATAAATTCCGTCATTTTGTTGGTCAGGTGCCACCGAATCGAGCTCACCAGTGTAGCCACACTTGCCTGGATGGGGAGGCCCTAATTCGGTCTATTGTCATGCCTCTCGCCGGTGCCTCCAACTAGGGAAGGTTATGTGCTCGCGCTGCCCTGGCCTGGTAGGCGGTCATAACCTTGTGTGCCCGAGTTATGTTGTACCCGGGTGTCCCCGTTTGGGACGAGATTGTTTTGTTTGGCCACGATGGTGGCAGCCACAGAGGTGGCGGATGTCACGAGTTGACATCGGGGCCACCCATGACATAGCCCAAAGGGGAGTTTGTCGGAGTGGCCGGGAGAGTGTCATGCAATAGATTGGTTTTGTCAGAATGTCGTTGGTCCACCCAAATGGGAGCACGAGGCCATGAGTTCTGTGGTGTGGGTACAGTGTACTAACCTCTGCAGAGTGTATAAACTATCGATAGCCGCGTCCTCGGTTATGGACATAGTTTGTTGTAGGTCACACCGTTCGATCAACACCCACGATGACGGAATGACTTACAAGATGACTTATACTTATATGTGAGCAAGTAACAGTCTGGCAGGATGTCGTTGATGATCTGGGGATGATCTTGAGAATGATCATCGGGTAGTGATGTGATCACGCGGTGATCATGAGTGTATATTTTGATCACGTGCTGATCGAGATGGTATGTTGCTTGGCCGGATAGCCAAGAATGAGATGGTTCCATGTGACCCAAGATGATGGTTCATTAGTAACTCTAGCAGTATCATATCTTGTTTAATACTTGCTTCCACATCCTGGTAGTTGATAATAACTTAACCTGTTAATGCTATGTTATTGTCTTGCCTTGATGTTTTTGGTTGTTGTGAGCTTGCGAGTACATTCAAAGTACTCACCTGGCGTGTCATACCAGATTGCAGGTGATGCTGTGATTGATTGCTTGTCGAGGAGTCCGGTCGTGCGAGCTAGATCGTGTCCCAGCCAGAGTCCCTGCGGAGTGGAGTCCATCACCGTCGTTGCTGTTCCGCTGTTACGAGTTGTTCCGCTGCTAGCATAGAGCTATCCTAACAGGCGTAGTGTCGCCATGCCCATGTAATCCTTTGTGTAACCAGAACCCTTGTACCCTTATCATTTGTAATGAGAGATGATTTGTTCTATGCCAAGCAATGCCGTATTTCAGAAGACTTGATCTCTGGGCTAGAATACGAGGTGTTCCGGTTCCTCTGAGCCGGGGTGCCACAGATACAGGAGTGGAACACTGGACAATGGTCAAAAATATCCTTAAGTACCAAAAGAGGACTAAGGAAATGTTTCTCATTTATGGAGGTGATAAAGAGCTCGTCGTAAAGGGTTACGTCGATGCTAGCTTTGGCACTGATCCGGATGACTCAAAGTTTCAATCCGGATACGTATTTATTTTGAATGGTGGAAGAGTCAGTTGGAGTAGCTCCAAGCAGAGCGTGGTAGCAGCATCTACATGTGAGGCGAAATATATAGCTGCTTCAGAAGTGGTACAGGAAGGAGTCTGGATGAAGGAGTTCATGTCCGATCAAGGTGTGGTTCCTAGTGCATCGGATCCCATGACTCTCTATTGTGACAACACTTGCGTCATTGCCATTGCCAAGGAGCCAAGGTTTCACAAGAAGACCAAGAATATCAAACGCCGTTTCAACTCCATCCGTGATTACATCAAGGAAGGAGACATAGAGATTTGCAAAGTTCATATGGATCTAAATGTTGCAGACCCGTTGACTAGACCTCTCTCACGAGCAAAAGATGATCAACACCAGAACTCGATGGGTGTTAGATTCATACCAATGTAAGCTAGATTATTGACTCTAGTGCAAGTGGAAGACTATTGTAAATATGCCCTAGATGCAATAATAAAGATGTTATTATAATATTTCCCTGTTCATGATAAGTGTTTATTATCTTGCTATAATTGTATTGACAGGAAACTTAAATACAAGTGTGGATACATAAACAAACACCGTGTCCCTAGTGAGTCTCTACTAGACTAGCTCGTTGATTAAAGATGGTTAAGGTTTCCTAACCATAGACATGAGTTGTCATTTAATAATGGTATCAAATCATTAGGACAATGATGTGATGGACAGACCCAATCATAAGCTTAGCATCTGATCGTATTACTTAGTTTATTGCTACAACTTTCTTCATGTCAAGTATCTGTTCCTTAGACCATGAGATCGTGCCACTCCCTAATACCTGAAAAATACTTTGTTAGTATCAAACGTCACTTCGTAACTGGGTGATCATAAAGGTGCTCTTCAGGTATCTCTGAAGGTACTAATTGGGTTGCATGGATCAAGACTGTGATTTGTCACTCCATGTGACGGAGAGATATCTCTGGACCCTCTCGGTAATACAACATCATAAGTAGCTCGCAAGCATGTGACTAGTGAGTTTAGTCACGGGGTTCTTGTATTACGGAATGAGTAAAGAGACTTGCCGGTAACGATATTGAACTAGGTATGGCGATACCAACGATAGAATCTTGGGCAAGTAAAATATCGTGAGACAAAGGGAATGGAATACGGGATTATCTGAATCCTCGACATTGTGGTTCAAACTGATAAAGATCTTCGTTGAATATGTGGGAGACATTATGGGCATCCAGGTCCCACTATTGATTATTGATCAGAGAGGTGTCTCGGTCTTGTCTGCATGTTCTCGAACCCGTAGGGTCACACACGTAACGTTCGGTAATGCTAGGGTAGTATTGGGATATTCATGATGGTTAGTCCAAAGGTAGTTCGGAGTCTCGGATGAGATCCGAGACATCATGAGGAGCTTTAGAATATTCCGCAGGTAAAGATTTATATATGGAAAGTTGTTTTCGGGGTTCCAGAAAAAGTTCGGTTTTTTCGGTATTGTACCGGGAAGGTTCTAGAAGGTTCCGGAGTGGGGCCCACCTGCGTGGAGGGACCCACATGGACATGGGTAGTGGGGCAAGGCCCCACACCCCTGGTCTAGGCGCGCCAAAATCCCCCCTAAAAGGAATAGGATCATATCCCGAAGGGATAAGATCAAGATCCCTAAAAAAGGGGGATTGCGATCGGTGGGGAAGGAAAGGAGGGGATTTCCTTCCCCCCCCCTTGGCCAATGACCCTAGAGGCTTGGGGAGCAAGCCTCCCAGCCCCGCACACCTATATAAAGGGCGGGAGGTGCAGGGGGCACTAGCCCATCCATCCCTAGCCGTCTCTTGCTCCCGCTACTCGTCCTTCCGCTCTGGTTGCCCTTGGCGAAACCCTGCCGGAGTTCCGCTACCATTACCACCACCATGCCATCGTGCAGGCCTAGATGCCATCTACCTCTCCACCCTCGCTTGCTGGATCATGAAGGCGGAGACGTCACCGAGCCATACGTGTGCACATCTCGGAGGTGCCGCTCGTGCGGTGCTGGATCGGATTGGATCAAGAAGGAAGTACGACTACGCCAACATCGTTCATTAGAGCGATAACACTTTTGGTCTACAAGGGTATGTACCCTCTCCCTGTCATTGCTAGCATCTCCATAGATTAGATCTTGGATGTTTCATAGGATTTTTTTTTGTTTTCCATGCAACGTTCCCCATCATAGGAGAACAAGAGGAAGTTCTCCCACGGGATTTGGATGTATCAACGAAGTAGCACCATGTCTCGAGGTGAGAGTGGGCAATGCTCGATACCGAAGAGGCTAGCAATGAAAGATGAATGAAGTGCATAAAGGTTTTAACTCACATTAGTAATAAAGAACTCAAGATACTGCCCAAGTGCTTTGTGGCACTAACATAGAACTATGCAATCAAGTACTCCGAGGGGGTAGTTTGATGGCAAATTCCCGTTGCGCATCCCGAACTAAACCAAAGTTGCTGGCCTACTTACAATTACCACTTCAACACTGTAATCAACGTGAGCAACACTTAAGTTCCCCACTAAGGTTTATTAATAAAAGAAAGGCATCGGTGCAGTCAACTTTAATAACATCTTTTCACTGATGGACGCCAGCTCATTTATCGCCATGCTTATCTATTACAATCAAATTATCTCAAAACAATTGCTAAGAATCCAGTTCTCAAGTTTATAAATCTTTACAAATTGTTCATGCAATTTTTTAATTATACCACCAATACATACTTATCAAATTTAGTACCAACATATTAATGTCATGCCAACAACAAATTGCTAGCCAACTCTCCAAAAATATTTAAGTGAAGCATAGAGAGTTTAAAGTGTTTCTATATGGAATGCATGCTCTAAAAGATATTAGTGAAGCAATAGAGCAATTCTTTAAATATATGGCCATGCATAAGCTCTTTGTAAGCAATTTGTTTAGATGTGATGGTTGTAATGATCAACAAACAAAAATAAAAAGAACGCTCCAAGAACAACACATAATATGTGAACGAATAAAAACATAGGTCCAACCGAGACAAACCGATAATTATTGATAAAGAAAGGGGATGCCTTGGGTATCCCCAAGCTTGAGCGCTTGCATCTCCTTATTCTCCTCATGTCACTGTCTCCCCTGGGTCTTAAAAACTTCATCCACACAAAACTAACACAGAACTTGAGAGATGGGTTAGTATAAATAACACTTAAATATAATCATGCCTTGTTGTAACACAATTGTAAAATTACAATTCATCATTAGCTACTGTATTCTAACACAATTTTAAAATTCCGACACCCCTATAGGAACATTAAAATGCAAACAAAAGCAGTTAAAGACAACTATAATAGCAATCTGTCAAAACAGAGCAATCTGTAAAGATGTAAATGCAATCCATACTTCTGTAACTGAAAAAAATCTAAAAATTTAGCACGTAATAGAGAACTCATATAGGTGTACTGTGTTAAAATTTCATGATTTATCACCTATCATTAATTCTTGGCGAATTTTTTAGTAGGAGCAAAATTCTTATTTCAGGAAAGCAACACATACAATTGCAAACTTAATATGCTAAAGGCAATTCTTGGCACTTTATTAAGCAAAAACACAAAAAACAATGTTGTTACAGAAGGTAACAACTTTTTTAACAATTACTTTGGGTTGCCTCCCACAAGCACTTTCTTTATAGCCATTTAGCTAGGCTTGGAATTTTAATGATGCTCACATGAAAACATGAACTGAAGCATAAAAGGGAGCATCAAAAATCATATATAAAATGCATTTAAGTTTAAACCCACTTCCTATGCATAGGCATCTTATAAGTAAATAATTTATTAGGACAAGAGATCCCTAGCATACACAAGACATAAGAATGCCACCTTAAAACTTTCAACATAAAGAGAGGTGATTTAGTAACATTAATATTTCTATAACCATATTTTCCTCTCTCATAATAATTACATGTGGGATCATACTTAAACTCAGTAATATAGCTATCACCTAATACATTTTCCTCATGATCCACACGCACATAGATTTTATCACTCTTCAAAATAGTGGGATCAACAGTAGCTAAAGTCATGACCTCTCCAAACCCACTTTTATAAATATCACAATCATATTTAACACTCACGAAAATAGTGGTGTCGTGGTTTTGGCACGACAAATGCCATGGGATGGCTTATCTCGAGTGGTTGGGGCCGATGGACGCCGTCGGGTTCCGGAGGCGGGATTGAGCACGAGCACTGGGAACACACAATCGTACCCAGGTTCAGGGCCCTCCGATGGAGGTAACACCCCTACGTCCTGCTTGGATCACTATGAAGATCACAAGGAAATACAATGGTGCTCCTAGAACTGTTTTGGTGCAAGGAGGAAGAAGGAGCTAGCTCTCCATCTCCTCTACCTCGCGTGTGGGTGTGGGTGTGTGTGGAATGAGCTGACCCCCTCCTCAGGGGGCTCCTGGGGGTCTTATAGCCTGACCTCCCAGGTTACAAAATGATAGAATAGGAGTGGCGGGGCCCTATGATCAATGACCCTGGCTCCAAGCAGGACCCACCGGCTACGGGCTCATGTTGGCCATGGGGCCCGTCGGCTGCGGACTCCTGTAGGCCGTGGGACCCACCGGCTGCGGGCTCCTGTAGGCCGTGGGACCTGCCGGCTGCGGGCTCCTGTAGCCACGTGGCGCGTCGCTTCCGCAGCGCCGAACCATCATGATGTCTGCTGCCTCGGTCAGCGGGGCGGGTGGCGCTGTAGCCACGCCCCCGCGTCAGGGGGAGGTCTCGTCATACGGCGGGATGGGACAAGCATTGACCCTACGGCTGCCGGCTGCGAGCAGCTGGACCGGGCGTGGCACCGTGGCCAGCCGGCGAACCGGGTAGTGAGCTGGCTGGAGGGCCAGCCAGACCGAGGGGCGCCAACCGCCCCGATGTTTTCGAAAGTTGACTTGTACTCCTGAGCCTACCTGGGTGTCATCCCCCCGAAAGTTGACTTGCATGGATCCGGCTGGGGGAGCTGGGGGATGGCCCACGCGGCGCCTGGCCGGTGAAGGAGCCGAATAGTCCGGCCAGCTCGCACCCGCCGCAGGCCAAGGGCAGGCCGGGGCCCGCCAGGCCGCGCGCGTGACGAGGCGTCGCCGTAGTCTGGGCACAACGGGCCACTGCCCTGGCCCGCGCGCGGTATCGGATGCGGTGAGGCCCGATGGTTGAGTTCCCGGTGGCGTTAATGCGCGCTTTAATGCACCTGCGCATTGCGGGGGGAGTGGAGATCGTGGGCGCAAACGATCCCACTCCCCCCACGTTTGCCCGTGGGTTTAAATTGAGGGGAGGGGCCGATGCAAGAGCACTTCACCCTTTGCCCCCTCCCCATTGCCTTCGTCTTCATCTTTTTCAACCTCTTCTTTCCCGCGCACGCACAACGCTCTGCCGCAGGGCCGTTCGCCCGCGACACCACTGCGCCGCGCCGATGACCCACTGGGTTCCGTCTTCGGCCTCCTCCATGCTGTAGCCATGCCCGTGACCTCGCCGGATTCGACAATGGCGCAACCCATGGGCTCTTGGGAGGGCTCTGACGTGAACGACGAAGACATTGCGTACCTCCGCCACATGCGGAGGCTGCCGCCGGAGGAAGAGGTGGAGGCGCGCGTGCCCAGCGCGGAGGTTGTGCCAGAGTCGTGGGACGGTGAAGTAGTCGTCTTCCTCGCGCACTTCGCCTGTGGGTTCGGCCTCCCCGCGAGCGACTTCTTCCGCAGGTTCTTTTCTTTCTTTGGCCTACAACCGCACCACCTCGGCACCAACTCCATCTTGCAGCTCTTCGCCTCCGTGGCGTTGTGCGAGGGGTACGCCGGCGTGTGGCCGTACACCAAGCTCTGGAGCTGGCTCTTCTACCTCAAGTAGCAGACGGCGGTGCCTGGTATCATGTCCGGCTGCGGGGCGGCGGTGGTGTACGGCCGGCCGACCGGCGGCTTCCCCAAGCTCCTGCTCGAGGAGTCGGCCAAGAAATGGCAAAAGTCGTTCTTCTATTTGAAGAACGTCGAGCCGGCTGCCGACCGCATCAAGTTGCCACCCTTCGCCAATGTCACGCTGGCTGCGAGGCAGAACTGGGGCCACAACCCCAGGCAGCCGTCTGGGGAGATTGTGAATATTTGTGACCGGCTCTAGGAGATGCTCGCCTGGGAGGGGCTCGTCGCCACGGATCTGATTGCGGCCTTCGTCGGCCGCCGGGTGCTGCCGCTGCAGCGCCGGCCGCACCGGATCTGCGATATGAGCGGCCGGCACGACCCCAGCTGGATGTCGACGCTGGAGCTCACGCCAGTGGAGATCGCCTCCTGCGTCAGCAACATCTCCACCGCCAAGCTCGTTGAGGCGAAATGGCGTTTTGGCAAGGAGCCCTAT
Organism: Elymus sibiricus; assembly: GCA_039707655.1. Lineage (NCBI taxonomy): Eukaryota > Viridiplantae > Streptophyta > Magnoliopsida > Poales > Poaceae > Elymus > Elymus sibiricus. The sequence goes on from CM077674.1 coordinate 37,074,280, forward strand.
AGCCGGCAGGCTCCCGCGCCGGCGGTGAGTCCTTGGACCCCGTTTTTCGCGTTTTCTTCCCTTTTCCTCTGACCTGACCTGTTGGGCCAGCTGCAGCGGTTCCCGAGCCAGCAGGGCCACGACGGGCCGGACCCCCAGATCCTGGCGCCGGACCGGGAGGCCTCCGACGTGGAGGACTAGGAGGACGAGGGAGCGGTCGAGCTGGAGCCCGAGGACGACGTAGCCGGCGGGTGGCAGTGGACCCCGTCCCTCCAGGACTGGCCAGACGATGACCTGGAGGACTTCACCGGCGCGGGCGATGCCGAGCCGCCGGCCGCGCCGACCGGCCCTGCACCCGCGTCCTGGAGGCGGCTGCGGAGGACGGGGGAGGACCCCCTGGTCAGAGAGCAGGCAGCCGAGACGCGGCCGCACGGGAAGCAGCCGGTGGAGGAGCCGGCGGCCGTGGCGCGGCCGAGCGAGAAGTGTCCGGCGGAGGCAGCACCGGCGGGAGGGCGGCAAGCCGCGAAGAAAGGCTAATCCGCGGCCCAGCCTTGGAGGTCCGACACAAAGAAACCGGCCGGCCGGTCCAAATGGCAGATCCCGACGTCCTCAGGGTAAGTCCGCCTTCCTGTACTTGTTTGGTTGGATTCATTTTTGTTTCCCTCTCGTTTTTCACCCGGGTCCTATCATCCAGGCCTCTGATGAAGGCCGCCAAGACCGCGGCGCCATCGGAGCTGGGGGGCGCAGCCGGTATTGGAGAGAGCCAGCCGGCGGACCTGGCTGCCCAGACCCGCCAGGAGAAGGAGGTGCGTGCGGAGCAGGCGTGGAGGGAAGCTGCCGCCAAGGAGCTTGAGGTGGCCACTGCCAAGGCGTAGGCGGACGCTGTGGCCGAGGCACAGGCGGACGCTGCGCCATGGCCCGGGGTGAGACGAACCGCCAGGCGGAGGCCTACGCGGGCGCGACCGGGGGTGCGGCCGGCCAGGAGGTCACGCCGGACGAACCACCAGCCGGAGGCCTGCCAGACCGGACCGTGACCGGCCATGAGGGCGGCGACCGGACCGTGACCGGAGGGGAATTGCCCCTGCCCAGCACGGAGGCCGCGCTGGAGAATGTCTTGGCCGTGGTGCTCCCAGTGGCGGGCGGGCGAACCCCAAGGCGTAGCGCCGAGCCGAGGCCGACCGGCAGCGGGACCAGTGCCGGCTCCACTCCTCGGCTGCAGCGGGATTGGGCGGCCATGTGCGAGGCCTCCAGCGGGACGGCCCCCAGCGCCTTGGCCGGCGCGGTGGATGAGGTGCCCGCGGGATTTGCCGACCACGCGATCCGCCTGCGGAACTTCGCCCAGGAGGAGCTAGGCAAGCTGCGCCGGCTGGAGCAGTCTGTCGCGGTGAGTGTTTCACTTCTTTGCCATTCTTCTTGACCTGGCCGGTTGCTTCCCAGTGGGGGCGCGCCAGCGCACCCACTAGGTGTAGCCCCTGAGGCCTGAGCCGGCTGCGCAGCAGGCGGGTCAGGCCTTCCCGAGCACTCTTATGAGCCATGCATGGCTTCTCTTGCAGACTCTCCATGACCAGCGGGTGGCGGCGCACAACGCGCTCATGGGCAAGTACAAGGAGAGCTAGGACCGGCTCGCGGCCAAGGAGGAGGAGCTGCATCGGGCCAACGGTTCGTGTTCTTGCTGTCTTTCAGTGGGGGCGCGCCAGCGCACCCACTGGGTGTAGCCCCAGAGGTTCGAGCTGGCTGCGGAGCAGCCGGTCGAACCTTCTCGGGCTTTTATCTTTCTTCATCTGGCTGCTGATGGCCGCCCTGCACTTTTTGTAGTCGCCGCCGCATGCCTGCAAGGCTAGCTGGACGAAGCCGAGTGGCAGCTAGGCGAGCGTGAGCTTCAGCGCCACCGAAGGGCGTGACCGGCTGGCCGCGGAGAGGGACCGGCTGGTGGCCGACCACCTTGCGGAGCTTGAAAAGCTGGCAGAGGGGTGCCGTGAGGTGGAGGCTGAAGCAGAGGTGCAGGCGACGGCATCGGCGGTGAAGGAGGAGAGGATGCTGCATGAAGTGCGGCAGCTCGAGGGACTCTTTGCGGGTAAGTTTTTATTTTTTGCCCTTGGCCGGTCGCCGGCTACTGTGCCCGGGCCGGCGCCTTGACTTGTTTTCTTCGGAATTATTCCAGAGACTTTCCCTGGTCTTCAAGGTGCGGCCGAGGCGGCCGTGGCGGAGCATCGCTGATACCGAAGGGGCCAGGGCCACATCATCGAGAATGATGCCGCCTGGAACGTGTAGGAGATCGCCCTTGCCGCCGAGGTTTGGGTCCCGCTACTCGGTCGTCTTTTCGGCCGGTTCCAGGCCGCCGGCTTGAAGCTGGCGGAAGCCCTGTGGCCCGACACAGTTATGCCCGACACCACCGCCCGGGTGATTAGGTGGCTCGAGGCGGCCCCGGAGCGCCTGGAGGCGTGGAAGGCCGCCGCGGCCCGGGCCGGCGCCCAGATGGCGTTGGGCTCCGTGCTGTCATGGTATCCGGGCGTGGAGCTGGACCAGCTGGCGACCCGGCGGACTGAGGCGGACCTGGAGCCGCTAACGGACGCCATCGCCACCCGTGCCAGCGCCCTTGCATCCTACGTCGACCTCGACGTGTTCGTCAAGGACTGTACGGAGTATGGGATGGAGTTGCCGGAGGACACCCTCGGCCTGGGCCTTGACAGCGAGGAGGAGAAGATCGGCTCCAGTAGTGAGGGGGACGACCCGATGCCGTCGGCTGGCGAGGCAGATACCGCCACCTCAGCGGACTCCAAGGCGGCAGCCCCCGAGATCGAAGCCGAGGGGGCAGTCGACCGGCTAGAGGCCTAGGCGGCCGCGTTTGTCTGTTTATTTGCTTTGCACAATCATAGTTAGTTGCTTGCAGTTCCACCCACTGGGGGTGTAGTTTTAATGTAATGAACTTCGGCCGTGGGCCTTTATCTGTATATACACATGCTCTTTTGCGCATATATGTTGTTGCCGGTTGCCGGCTCGCTCTCTACCTTCGTCCCTTTGGCTTTTTTCTTGTGCGCCCTCTCTTTTGGTTTCCGCCCCGCCAGCCGGACAGTTGGGTTGCGGTCTGTAGCTGGGACGGGGAGTCGGCCTTAGGGGTGGGGGCACAATGCTTAGGCTTTTTAGGAGTCAAGTTTGAGCGAGCGAGCTATGGGCTGGCTGGCGTGCAGCCGGCGAGTGTGTGAATACGAAGTGTAGCCGGAGTACCCAAGCCAGATGCTTTTCCTTAGACGTCTATCATGTGGGGGGGCTTTCGGCCTTTGGCTCTTGCCAGCCGGACAGCTGGGTTGCGGTCTGTAGCTGAAGATGAAGAGAGGGCCTACGGCGCCGCGCACACTACTAGGGCGTCTTCAGAGAAGAAGAGCGTGGGCTAGCCGGCTAGCCCCCGGGTCAGATGAGCTGGACCCGGGCGGGAAGGGAAAGATGCAGCGAAGCATATACATTTGCTCGATATAGACGAAAAAGGTAGCCCCTGATTGTCGTTTGGGGTGCCTATTACTTTCATTAAAACCAAAAGGTTGCGATAGTACATACATTGGTTCAACTGTAAAACGGGCAGAGGAGCTCGGCGTTCCAGGGGCGTTCGGTCCCTTCACCGGAGCCGTCCATGGGGCGTTCGGTCTCTTCACCAGGCGCTTCCGTGGCTTCTGCGCGTCGATGAGGTAGTAGGCGTTGTTGCTCATTACCTTGCTAACGATGAAGGAGCCCTCCCATGGGGAGGACAGCTTGTGCTAGCCGGCTGTCCGTTGGACTAGTCAGAGCACCAGGTCGCCCTCGCGGAAAGTGAGGGGACGGATCTTCTTGGTGTGGTAGCGGCGCAGGTTTTGCTGGTATATGGCCGACCGGCTCAAGGCCAGCTCGCGTGCTTCCTCGAGCAGATCGACACCGTCTTCATGCGCCTCTTTTGCTTCCGCCTCCGTGTATAGGGTGACGCGAGGCGAGTCGAACTCGATGTCAGTTGGGAAGATGGCCTCGGCCCCGTACACGAGGAAGAAAGGGGTGAAGCCGATTGACCGGTTGGGCGTGGTCCGGAGCCTCCAGAGCACGGCCGGCAGCTCCTCGATCCAGCAGCCGGCCGAGCGCTCGAGCGGCTCAACTAGCTGGGGCTTGATGCCGGCAAGGATCAGGCCATTGGCCCTTTTCGCCTAGCCGTTTGACTGCGGGTGGGCCACCGACGCGAGGTCCAGCCGGATCCCCTAGCCAGCGCAGAAACGAGCCAGCGCGCCCTTGGCGAAGTTGGTGCCGTTGTCACTGATGATGCTATGGGCGACGCCATAGCGGATGGTGATGTCTTTGAAGAAGGTGACGGCTATGGGGTCGTCCCGTTTGTTGATCGGCTTGGCCTCGATCCACTTGGTGAACTTGTCGACGGCGACTAGCAAGTGTGTCATGCCGCCTTGAGCGGTCTTGAATGTCCCCACCATGTTGAGGCCCCAGACGGCAAAGGGCCACGTGATGGGGATTGTCTTGAGGGCCGCGGCCGGCTCGTGGCTCTTCGTGCTGAAACGCTGGCAGCCGTTGGACTTGAGGACCAGTTGCTAGGCGTCCTCCAGGGCAGTCGACCAGTAGAAACCGTGGCAAAAAGCCTTGCCACGATGGGCCTTGAGGAGGCGTGGTGGCCGCACTCGCCCTGGTGGATGTCCTTCAGGATCGCAATCCCTTTGTCCGGCTCGAAGCAGTGTTGGAAAACGTCGGTTGTGCTGTGCCTGACGAGCTCGCGATTGATGATGGTGTAGGCCAGAGCCCGGCGCTGCACTTGTCGGGCCGCCACTTCATCCGCAGGAAGCTCTATGCTCACAAGGAAGGTGAGGATGGGTTGTGCCCAGGATGGTGCCTCGATTATCGTTAGGACGACTGCTTACGCGGGGCCGGAGCCGGCGGCCCCCGAGCCGGAGATAGAAGTCCCCGGGCCGGAGCTGGCAGCTCTCGGGTCTGGGCTGGAGGCGGAAGTCCCCGGGCCAAAGACAAGAGTCCCCGGGCTGGAGCCAGCAGCTCCCGGGATTGGGCCGGAGCCGGCAGTCCCCGGGCCGGCGACGGAAGTCCCCGGGTTGGAGCCAGCAGCTCTCGGGGTTGGGCTGGAGCCGGTAGTCCCCGGGCTGGCGACGGAAGTCCCCGGGTCGGAGCTGGCAGCCCCCGGGTCGGCCGGGATGAAGATGGACTCCGATTCAGGAGAGGGCTTGATGGAGAGCTTGTGTAGATGCTCGAGGGAGATGCCGGCTGGGATGGCCTGTTGGGTGGAACCAATCTTTGCCAACGTGTCTGCTGCCTCGTTGTCGGCTCGAGGGACGTGGTGGAATTCACAACCCTCAAAGCTGCCGCAGATCTGCTGGACCAGGAAATGGTAACTGGCCATGTTGGCGTCCTTGGCGTCCCACTCGCCAGTGACCTGCTGTACCACCAGGTCAGAGTCTGCAAAGCAGAGGATGCGCCGGATGCCGATTTCCTTGGCCAGCCGGTGGCCATGGGTGAGGGCCTCGTACTCAGCCACATTGCTGGAGGCGGTGAAGTGGATCTGCTACACGTACTTCAGCTGGTCTCCCTTGGGGGAGGAGAGGATGATGCCGACTCCCAAGCTGGGGCGCATTTTGGAGCCGTCGAAATGCATCCGCCAATGCGTGCAGTCGGGAGGCGGCGGCAAGTACTAGGTTTCTGCCTAGTCGATGAGGAAACCCGCCAGCGCTTGAGACTTGATGGCCGTGCGTGGCTCGTATAGGATGGTGTGGGCGGCCAGCTCGATTGCCCACTTGGTGACCCGGCCGGAGGCGTCCCGACTGCCGATGATCTCCCCGAGAGGGGCTGTGCTCACCACCGTCATGGCGTGCTGTAACACCCCAAATTTTAATAAAGGATTTTTGCAAAATAAAATTTTGACAAAAATAATTTTGTTAATTTAAATTGGGCATTCCAATAATTTTAGAGTCATTTCTTCTGCTTTATTCTTCTCCTAACAGAATTTTTTTGGAAAATTATTGAGGGTCTTAAAATCTTTGCCCAACCCTGTATTTACTTCTTAAATATCAGTAGCAATTATTTTCAAAATAAATTTGTCCCAAAATAATTCTTTTAATGCCATTTTCAAACTTTGAAATTCTTCTGTTGAACTAAAACTATTTTAAATAAATTTTATAAAAATGCCACAAAATTATGGGAGACTCTCTTAGGCCTATAATTCACTTTTATGCAAAAACCCACCATGGTCATTTGAAAATTTTGATTAAACCATCCTCTTTTCAAATCTGGTCCATTTTGAACATTGAACTACAACTATATTAAAAATTGCTCAAACAATTATGAGATTTTTCCACATCCTAGTCCTTCCTAAGAAACACTTAAGTACAGAATATCAGCTTCATTGGCAATATTTAAGGCCACCAAATAATTCTTCCAATATTTGATCCTGATATGAAATCCAACAAAACTTGCACTAGCAAGTTTCTCATTTTGTCAAACCAACCCTACCACACCTCTCTTCATCCAATGAAGCACCATCCTGGTAATTTTCACCCTCAACAAAAGCACCTAGATGGAACTTTCATTCTGTAGAACACCTTGAGTCCATGACAGAATGTTTTCAACTCTCTGAAACATCATGTGGCACTAGCTTCTTTGGCCAAACTAACATGTGCACCACTCCTTGCATACGTTGGATCAACACCACACAAAGTTTCAGGTGCAACAAATCCCCCTAGGGTCTTCTGGCATTGTGTCAAGCACCTGGCGTGCGTGCTCTGGGCATGGCCAGAGCGCGCGAATGGCCGTGCCGACGCCCGAGCCCTTGTCGCTATGCTGCTGCTTCTCTCGCTTGCCTTAGCCCTCTTCTGGATCACCAGATCAACCCCGAGGCCTTGCCGACCTTCTCCCTTGGCCGTTAGCGCCGGCTAGCCGTCGCTATCACCGCTGCCCGACATCGCCGTCTTGGCTACTTCACCGCCCACGATGCGTGGCTCACTCCCGGGGCAGCCGACACGCCCCGCCATCACTGCGGGCCATCACCGACCTCACCGACCCTCACCAGCCATGCAACGGCCTCGCCTACCTCGCCACCGACCCCGAATCGCCATGAATGGCCATCCTGCCGTGTCAATCCTCGGGAGCCCACGGAACCGACGTCGCACGGCTATAAAAAGGCCTCCCGAGCTCGCTGCGCTCTCCACCACTCCTCCTCCCTCTTGGAACCCCCTTGAGCAGCCAACCGACCGGAATGGCCATCTTCTTCATCTCCGGTCGCCACGCCCGCCACCGTTCCTCTGTCGAATTCGACGCAACCCGAGCCTCCCTCTCTCCATTTACACCACCACTAGCTCCCTCGTGGCCCCGCGAACCCATTCCCATCTTCAATTTCCCCGGAAAAAGACCATGGGCAAAAGCCCTCTTCGAGCCTCGTCCGGAGTCCTTCAGGCGAGCTCGCCGCCGGCAACCCCTTGCTTCCCGGAGGATGTGCCACCCACCGGCAGGACTGCACGAGCCTCCTGAGCTCGATGGTGAGCTCACCTCACCGAGGGGCTCCGCCAGTCACCGGCGCCGGCCGCCGGAGCTGCGCCTCCGCTCTGCCACGGGAGAGAGAGGGCGCGGGCGACCAGTCAAACCTAACTGGTGGGCCCGCGGGCCCCTCTGTCAGTGACCAGGCCGCGCCAGATCGGCTATAAGTGGAAACGTATTCTTCCGAAAGGCGTCTTCTCTGTTAGAAAGCGTAAAATCCACCGAAGCGTTTTCTTTTTATAGTTTTATTTAAAAACGGAATTTTGACTAAACTTTGACCGCCCCTAACTTTTTATTCCTAACTTCAAATGACTTGATTCTTTTTCCTACATTCTTTATTTTTCATCTAGTTTATTCTAGTATTTATTTCAAAAATATTTGAAACACTTTTTAGCACTGTTTTGGAATTATGTGGTAATTTCAGTATTTTGAAAATAGGCAAAAGGAGGGATATATTTCTTTTCAAAGATTGTGGGGCATGTTCAACACTTCAAAGTACCCAAGGCAGGCATCTTTAACTCTGGATATGATGATTGTTTGGTGGTTTGCATGCTAGTAAGATTTGCATGATTATGCCATTCCCGAATTTTTTTCACCTTGGCATGATCTATGTGCATGGTTGCATGGCTAACAATTTTGGTTATAGGGAAGCATGTGTGTGGCGTAGTGTAACACCCCGATTTTTGGCCCTTTCTTTTTCTTTTGGATTTCTTCAAATTTTTATTTGAAGTTCTTTTTCCGTGGCTATGTGGTCTTAAAACCTGGGGAGACCATCTCTTTTGCCTCTCCCAAGTGGCTTGTCACTCCCAAATATTTCTCAAGGCCATGTCATTTCCATCTTAGCCCAACTCCAAATTCTTTTTCTGGGAAATATTTCTTTTTCTATTAAAGGAATAACCCTGTTGGTTCTAGGTTGTGAAGCAACCTAGATTTTTGTCATTCCAAAAATTCCCACAAAATTCTCATAAATTCTCTGGATTATATATTCCACAAATATGCCAAAACCCATCCTAGCCTAGTTCAAAAATAATTCAGGAATATTCATTTTCCATTCTGTGCAGAATGGCACTTTGTGAAGGAAGTGCTATTTATCTTTTCCTGATTGCCTTCAAAAATTTTGGGCACTCTCTCATATCCAAATAATTGCCACATGCCAAAATTGAGCCTCGTTTGCCAAGTAAATCTTCCTCAGCAAATTTCCAAAGTTTCTGTCCAGAGAGAAGCTTTGTGAAGGAAGTACTAGCTAGAATAATCCAAATGAGTTGAAATTGTGATAGATCATTCATATGATCAAATCATTACTCTGAACCAAATTTCATCTCCATCCCACCATATATGTGAGGACACCTTCCAATCTTGGTTTCTGGTCACAATTTCAGTTTGTGAAGCAACTATATTTTGTATTCCTTCAAAAATTCTAAAATTAATCCAGGACCTTAATATCCATATATCATTTGAGCATGCCAAAATTCACATCATTTTGCCAAGCCATTTTCCCCACAAAATTCCCCCACGTTTCTATCCAGTGTGGAGCATTGTGAAGGAGGTACCATTTTTATTTATCCAAATGGGATGAAATTTTTATGGTGCCTTCATATGCCCAAATCATCATCCTCCAACAAGTTTCAGCCCAATCAAACACTCCATGTGAGTGCCACTTCATGATCTAGTTTTTGGACCAGTTTTTGCAGTTGTGAAGCAACTAGGTAAAATCTTGGTCCAAATCCTTTCAAAATCCACAGTATTGTAGTCCTTCCTACCCCAAACCCCCGTGACATCCTAGTTAGCTCTTATCCCCTCCCTTTTGATCACTATTTCATGCCCAAGTTTGCTACAGCAAACTTTCACTGATGTATCCCATCAGCACAAAGTGCCTTTAATCGAGTTATCACCTCTGGTAGGGACCATTCAGGAAGGAAAACGCGCTAGACACCATTAGCCAGGCATATGAGCCCTCCTATCGCCATTGCACGCGGTGACCAGGGACAGAGCGCGTGCTCTGCAGGCCAAAAGCGCGCTCTGGCGCCTGGACCCACTCTGATGCCGCCCGAGCGCCCTCCGTGCGCCACCTCCGCTCGCCGCAGCGCCCTCCCCTGCTCCCCTCGCCTCCCCGGACCGCCCCCCCCCCACTAGTTGATCGCCGGACCGAGCCAAATCCATGGGCACGCGCGCACTGTGGCCCTCAGCCATACTCTCTTCACCAATAGCCTCCCCTCCCTCCACTAGCCCTCCTTGACCATTTCCCCGAGCTCGAGGAGCTCTCATCCTCTCCCATAGCCGCCATGGCCGCCGCTCGGCTATGCTCAAATTGGAGCAATGCCGAGCTCTCCTCCCCGTCACTCCACACCAGAGCACCCCCCTCGACCTCCTAGACCCTCCCCAAGGCCCTAGCTGACCCCGGCGCGACCTAGCAGTGCTCCCCATAAGCGCCCGTCACCGACCGCCATGGGAGTCAGAGCCCCACTCGCCTTGTTTGTCTCCGGCGCCCGTGAGGTAGCCCACCCGCAGCGCGGCGCCGCCCCGATCACTCCGGTGGCCGGAGCACCTCGAGGGATGGCCGGAGTCACCGGCGCGAGGCCCGGCCAGGCTCCCGTGCCTCTCCCCGTCGGGAGGTTGAAGGCGACAAGGAGCGAGGGAGGGAGTCAACGCGGGACCCCCGCGTCAGTGACCGAACCGGTCGGCCTCGCGAGCTTAAGTGGAGGCGCATTTCGGTGGATTACGTCTTCGGTTATTTGAAAGCGTATTTTTGTGCTGCTTTGGCTTGAAATACGTTTTCACTGATTCGAAAGCGTATTCGCTGAAATACGTTTTCAGCCTCAGCCGCCGGCTGAAAGGATTAAATTGCGGACGTTCGTCCGTTAAGGCCAGAAGTGAACAGATTTTTATTTGTTTTCTGCCTAATGAACGAACGGCCATAATTTTTCAACCGTGACTCCGAATTAGGAGATTCAAAAGCCCACGATCTCAGTTCGTCGAGCCCATTCCGATGATATCATTTTCACCTTGTTGTAACATTCTGAAAATGACCATTTTGCCCCTGCCCTTATTCAGCCCCCTCCGAGAGGCAATCATTTCCGGCAAAATTTTCTGCGAGCTCATCGCACTTCTTCCCGGTGAATCCTTCATCCCCCGGCAAGCCACAACAGCCACTTGCATGATGGCATTGCAGTAGCCATGGTTGCCACTTGAATATTTAAATAATTGTTTGCTCATTTAATGATTTTAATGCTTCGAATATGCTTGTGAATCCATGTCTATGCTTATGCCATGTTCATGTTCATCTAGTAAGTAAAATGATTAATTGCTAATGTTATTATTATCATGTTTCATTCTTGTAAGCATTTTCGATGCTAGTAATAATGATATGCTCACATGAATAGTTTTGGTTGGATATGAAAATACTTGTGATATTCATGATCATCATTATGCCATGCTCATTTGCATCCCGTAGACTAAATGATTTATCATTGTTGATATTAATTGGTTATGTTGCCCATCCATGGTTACACTGATATCATGCTCCTATGCATTGTTATTTCATTATGATGACTCAGCTCATCACCATTCAAGTTGAACCTGACATTAATCGAACTTGAACAAATCTGTTGGCTGAGTCATGGTGCCACCGAATCGAGCTCACCAGTGCAACCACACTTGCCTGGATGGGGAGGCCCTAATGCGGTCTATTGTCATGCCTCTCGCCAGTGCCTCCAACGAGGGAAGGTTATGGGTGCGCGCTACCCTGATCAGGTAGGCGACCATAAGCCTTGTGTGCCCGAGTTGTATGGATATCCGAGGTCCCCGTTTGGGACGATGTTATGTTTTGGCCACGACGGTGGCAGCCACAGAGGTGGTGGATGTCACGAGTTGGCATCGGGGCCACCCAGGACATAGCCCAAAGGGGAGTTTGTCGTAGTGGCCGGGAGAGTGTCATGCAATAGATTGGTTTTGTCGGAATGTCGTTGGTCCACCCGAATGGGAGCAAGAGGCCATGAGTTCCGTAGTGTGGGTATAGTGTACTAACCTCTGCAGAGTGTATAATCTATTGATAGCCGTGTCCTCGGTCATGGACACAGTTCGTAGTAGGTCACACTATGGGTCAACAGAAATAATAACCTGAATAATAACAACCCCTGTTCGACGAGAAAAGAAGTTGGATGATCTTTATGTGATCATGAGAGGATCACGATGGTATCATGGATACCGATGTTGGTGGATTATGAGGTGATCGCATGGTGATCACGGTGGTAAGTAAGTTTGATATTCATGGTGGTTATGAGATAACCTCCGAGCAGAGTAAGTTGGTCCACGAGACCTTAAACGTCGACCCCCTTGCCTGCTAGTGCTAGCATCATCATGTTCATATCATGAATTATATGTACCTACCATGCTCATGTTGTTCTAGTTGTATCATGCTCATCATTTAACCTATAAATGCCATGCTGTTGTTTGTCTTGATTGCAGGTGAGCTTGCGAGTACATTCAAAGTACTCACCTGGCGTGTCATGCACTACAGGAATCAGGCACTTTATCGTCTACCATGGCAGACGGCAAAGGAATGTCTGGCGGACGGCAAAGCCCTTTGTCGCCAGCCAGCAGACGGCCCCACGTCCGGCTGAATGAGCTACGGCAGAGGGCTGCTTTGCCGTCTGCTTAAATAAAGCGGACGGCAAAGAAGTTTGCCGTCAGCCATACTTAGCAAGCAGACGGCAAATGCCTTGGACGGCAGAGGGATAGGGTTAGGCCCGTTAGGTGGCTAACGGCGTACTTTCCCGTCTGCCAGCAGACCGCAAAGGCGCAAAGTTCTTTGCCGTCTGCCAGCTGACGTCAGGCGTCAGCTGGGGCCCATGCATGCCCTTTGCCGTCTGCCAGCAGACGACAAAGCACACCAGCCTTTGCCGTCTGCTGGCAGACGGCAAAGTGCCCAAATAGGCCAGCCCAGGTGCCCCCAGGTTGCACAGGTAGCTGCCACGTGGCAGCTTTGCCGTCCGCTGGCAGACGGCAAAGTGCCTGTATTGCCCCTGTTAATTCTGTTTCTTCTTAAATTCAATCAATTTCACAGATATATATGTATATATATATATATATATATATATATATATATATATATATATATATATATATATATATATATATATATATATATTCATTTGAAAATACTTTCAACAAGCATACATATCCCTGCCATATGGATATGATCATCCAACACATATATATACCAAATCAAAAGTCCATATCCAACATATATATAGCCAACATATCCAACAATTAAGCAAAAAGTCCATATACAATGGTTTCATCCATACATACATATATAGGTAGCAAGTTTCACATTGTTCATCCTACAAAATCAAAACAAAAAGGAAGGACAAGGAGAAGAGTAGACTCCATCAACGCAAGCTTCCGTGATCTGAAGCAAATCTACAAAATGGGAAAGAAGAAAGTTAGAAGAAGAAGACTAGAAGAAGAAGAAGAAGAAGACTAGAAGAAGAAGAAGAAGAAGAAGAAGAAGAAGACTAGAAGAAGAAGAAGAAGAAGAAGGAAGAGGAAGAAGAAGGAGAAAAAGAAGAAGAAGAAGAAGAAGAAGAAGAAGAAGAAGAATTTTTCTTCTCTTTCTTTATCTCCTCTTCTTTTTCTTCTTCTTATTGCTTACTTGTGTCATTTTAGAGCTAACCTAGGTAAATATGTCATTTTGGAGCTAAGTAAGGTTATTATGTCATTTTCGAGGAAAATAAGCTAAGTATATGACATTTTGGAGGTAACCAAGGTTATTATGCCATTTTTGACCTAAGTATGCCAAGTATGTCATAAATGAACTAAATAAGTTAAGTATAAGTCATTATTGAGCTAACCTAGGTAATTATGCCATTTTTGAGCTAACTAAGCATATTAAGTCATTTTGGAGGAAAAAATGCTAAGTGTAGGTCATTTTAGAGCTAACCTAGGTAAATAGGTCATTTTGGAGCTAAACCAAGGTTATTATGCCATTTTTTTACCTAAGTAAGCTAATTATGTTATAAATGAACTAGCTAAGCTAAGTATAGGTCATTATTGAGCTATCTTAGGTAGTTATGCCATTTTTAGCTAACTAAGCATATTAAGTCATTTTGGAGGAAAAAAATGCTAAGTATAGGTCATTTTAGAGCTATCCTAGGTAAAATTGGTCATTTTGGAGCTAAGTAAGGTTATTATGTCATTTTCGAGGAAAATAAGCTAAGTATATGACATTTTGGATCTGAACCTAGGTTATTATGCCATTTTTTACCTAAGTAAGCTAATTATGTGATAAATGAACTAGCTAAGCTAAGTATAGGTCATTTTTGAGCTAGCCTAGGTAGTTATGCCATTTTTGAGCTAACTAAGCATATTAAGTCATTTTGGAGGAAAAAATGCTAAGTCTAGGTCATTTTAGAGCTACCCTAGGTAAAATAGGTCATTTTGGAGCTAAGTAAGGTTATTATGTCATTTTCGAGGAAAATAAGCTAAGTATATGACATTTTGGAGCTAAACCAAGGTGGTGTCTGCATACTGAGATGCAGCGCTCTCCGGAGGTGCTCGGGTGGAATGGAAGCACCCCTCCCACCCCGCGTCGAGGAAGGAGCCTCGGAGCGCTCTGGACCCGCGCCCACCATCTGTCAACACCTGCAATGACAAAGAGTAAACAAAATTAGTACAACATAAAAAAAATGAATACCTGACATGAATAATAATATGTATATAATTTAAGTGTATCATCATCATGAACATAATAAAAAATGGAATACCTAACATGAACTAATTAATAATATATATGTACATCATAATAATTGAATACCTGACATGAACTAATATTAATCTTCATCGTCTATATATGCTCTGGGGTCAATAAATGCATCATCATCATCACTATCAGTAATGACGTGCTCATCATCATCATCAATAAATGCATCAACATGTGGAAGGCCTCCTTTACGTAATCGGTCAAGCATCGACAAGTCATCCGCAACAGTAACCTCTTCTTGTTCCGGCTCTTCTTGTTCCGGCTCAGGGGTGAAGTCGGATTCACTGTCGCTGTCTACTTCAATGTTCTGGGGTGAAGTAGAGCTGTTCTTGAAATGTTTTTTGGAAAGACGTGTTTCTTGGAAGAATTCTCCTTCATATGTTTCTGGGTTAATGTGAGGTTCATAATCCTCTTCATTGGGGGGAGGTGGTCTAACATGTGGCGGCACTTCATAAACGACATCCCAACCATTGAGATTTGGATCACTTTGACAGGCCCACGGTAGATAGAAAACTTGGGTTGCCTGTTGAGCCGTAATATAGACATCGGGAACATCCAAATGGGTGCTTTGCTTGATTTCGACTAGCCCTATATGTTCATGAGTCCTTCTAGTGACCTTCGGCTGGAACCAAAAACATTTGAAGACTACGACGTTCGGTGGGTTTGCACCATAGAATAGAAGTTCATAAATTGCTTCAACTCTTCCATAATACTCGGTATCTCCTTCGCCGATAGCAGAGACACAACAATTTGTAGACTTTCGGTCGGCCATAGATAGCTCTTTGCCATAGGTACGAAAGCGATACCCGTTGATGTCGTATTTGTCAAATGAACGGACCTTATAGTCAAAACCATTAGCGACTTGTCTCAATTCGGCGTCCATAGACTCTGAATTAGCCTACAAGTTGAAGATATACAACGAAATGGTCCGCCATTCTTCGACATCCAACGGTAAGGAATTAGAAGCACCGGCTGGTGCGAGCTTCCCTTTGAATAGGCTGAGGTTGGATCCACCCTTTTTAGGTTCGCCAGCATTGTACCGAGGCTTCGGATTATGCAAATGACGATTTTTGGCTTCGTAGTGTGTTGTCACGAAGTTTGCCGCCTCCTCAGTAATGAATGCCTCGGCCATCGATGCTTCAATTCTACGTTTATTTTTACATTTTGCTCGAAGCGTCTTCTGCATCCTCTCAGTTGCGTAGCACCAACGATTCTGCACGGCCCCCCCAATCGTGCCTCGGTCGGGAGATGCAAAATCAAATGCTGCATTGGATTAAAGAAGCCCGGTGGGAAGATCTTCTCTAACTTGTAGATCAACTCCGGCGCCAACTCTTCCATTTCATCTAGCAAGCCAGGCGATAGTTCTTTCACACAAAGAACACGGAAGAAATAGCTCAGCTCTGCCAGTACTAGCCATTCATCCTCAGGGATAAAGCCACGCAACATCACCGGCATTACCCGCTCAAGCCATATGTGCCAATCATGACTCTTGAGACCAAATATTTTCAATTTTTCAAGACTCGCTCCCCTCTTTAGATTCGCTGCATACCCATCGGGGAACATCAACTCCTTTTTCACCCACAGGATAATTTCCCTCATATCTGGCCTTCCAAGATTGAACCATGCCTTTGACTTCGTCCAGTTCTGCTTTCCTTTCGGTTGTCGCATGTTTTGTAACGGTCTATCACATAGAGCCTCCTGATGGAGTCTAGCCTTAGGATTATCCTTTGACTTCCCCTCTATGCCGAACAATGTACCAAAGAGGGCATCAACGGCATTCTTTTCAGTGTGCATCACGTCGATGTTGTGTGGGCAAAGGAGGTCTGTGAAGTAAGGCAGATCCCACAAGCATGTCTTGTGAGTCCAGGCGTGTTCTGAATTATACCCCTTGAAATACCCTGGACGCTCTGGATCCGGCTCGAGAGTGTTTAACTGATCCAGGGTCTGTTGGCCTGTCAACGCAGGTGGTGCAGAATTTTTGACAACTCTACCTTTGATGAATTTCTTCTTGTCTTTTCTGAACTTATGGCGAGGATCCAGGAACTGTCTATGCAAGTCGAAGCAAGAATACTTGCGACCCGCATCCAGCCAACGAAACTCAAGAGCTGCCTTGCATGTGGGGCACGGGAACCTTCCATGCACACACCAGCCAACGAATAGCGCATACGCCGGCAAGTCATGCATCGAGTACATGTACCACACATGCATTAGGAAGTTTTTTTTATAGCGGCGTCGTATGTCTTGATCCCATTATCCCAAGCTTCTTGCAATTCATCCTTAACCGGCTGCATGTACACATTCATACTCTTCCCCGGATAGTTGGGCCCCGGAATTATCAACGTCAGGAAAATGTTCTTTCTTTGCATAATCTGTCCGGGGGGGGGGGAGATTGAGTGGAATGACAAATACAGGCCAACAACTGTATTGGGCTGCCATCATACCAAACACATTGAACCCATCCGTGCTGATGGCGACTCGAGGATGCCTTGGATCTGCCGCTTTATCATGATGTATTGCATCGAAGTGCTTCCACGCAAAAGCGTCCGATGTGTGTACCAACATCTGATTCCCATCTGCATCTAGTTCGGTTCTTTTGCCCAATTTGTGCCATGTCATCTGTCTGGCCATCTCTTCGACCATGAAAAGACGTTGAAGTCTTGGTATGATTGGCTTATACCGAAGAACATTAACTGGGATTTTGTCTGACTCTTCTCACCCATACCATTGTCTACCACAACATACCTGGAAGACTTGCAAATGGGACAATAGTTCAAGTCCGCATACTCAAGCCTAAATAAGGCACATCCATTCTCACAGGCATCTATCTTCTCATAGGGCATCTTAAGTACACGCAGGATTTTGTCCGACTGGTACAGGTTTGCAGGCATTACATGGCCTTTGGGTAGAAAGCGTCCGAATAGTGTCATCATCGCGTCGTAGCATTCTCAGCCCAAGTTGAATTGAGCCTTCAGAGCCATTACTTGTGCGATGGCATCCAGCTGACAAAGCTCAGTGTGCTCGTGGAGAGGACGTTTTGAAGACTCCAACATATCATTGAAGGCCTTTGCAGATTCCTCCATCTCATCGTCCGAATCCCGAGCATCATCAAAGTCTTCCACCATGTCTTCGATCCCGGTACCATGCTCGTCAGGCAGACTCACCATGAAATGTCCAGACCGTATAAGCACGCGTAAAACCCCACTTCAGCAGGTGTTTACTCATTTCAAGCTCTGTCCTCTTATGATAGTTGTCGCACCGGACACAGGGGCACCAGGTTTTTCTCTGGCCATTTGCAAATGCGGCTCTCACAAACCCCTTGGTTTTTGTTAACCATTCATCGGTCCTGTCTTTCTGACTAGTGTGACCGGTGTACATCCACGCACGATCACTCATCTTGCCTAGCTACTGGACACACAAGAAATATATACATAATTCTGCAAACCATATTCATCAGTTAATGGAGTTTGTCAGTTTTGTTACGTCCATGCAACCTAGATGCTAATAGGTAAAGATAGGTCCTAATCCCACCCGAGTATGTGTAGATTGGGTTCGTTTTCCCATGCTCTGCTCCGGATCTGACGCAAAATTTCGGCAGCACCTCCCCGCTGTTCTCCTGATACACGTCTCGGCAATAAGCAGAGAGGATGTGTACCCGGAGAACAACAGGCAGGCACTGACGAAATTCTACATCGGATCTGGAGCAGAGCATATGGGAAAACGAACCCAATCTACACATACTCTGGCTGTCCATGGATAACGTTGGACAATTCAAAAGAATCACGGTTATAAATATGCAAATGCATGCATATTTATAGATGTAACCCTTTCGAACGGGAGACGCATAGTGGTCACGCATACTGATGATTGAAGACACCTATAGCTAGCAAGTTTCATCAGCACGAAGACCGGAACAGAGCAAATGAAGGGGGGAGGAGGAGATGTCATTTGTGCTCACCCACGAACGCAGGGGCGGAGCTCGTCGAACACCAGACCCTTGCAGCGACGAAACAACTCCACATTTAAATCCAAAGATGAGTAACATAGCATTATTGATTTTTCCGTCAACCTACCTAAATATTTACAACAGGATGCCACCGCCAAGTTGTAAAAAAATGATTCGCACAGCTCGTTCCCCGCAACAACCCCTAACCTAAAGAGTTATCATTTAGGGTTCCATCCACGCGGAGGCACCCCTACCCGAAATAGCTGTCATTCAGGGTTCCGTCGACGTCGAGGCACCCCTAACCTAAATACCCGTCATTTAGGGTTCCATCAACGCCGAGGAACCCCCTAACCTAAATAGCCGTCATTTAGGGTTCCATCGACGCCGAGGAACCCCCTAACCTAAATAGCCGTCATTTAGGACGCCACACTCGGGATTCCCTCTCCCTCTCCCTCCCTCTCCCTCTCCCTCCGACGACTACTCCTAAATATATAGTAGCAATTCCTATATAGCCGGCCGGGGCCACGCTCGGGATTCCCTCTCCCTCCCTCTCCCTCTCCCTCCCTCTTCCTCTCCCTCCGACGACTACTCCTAAATATACAGTAGCAATTCCTAAATACAGTAGCAATTCCTAAATATACAATATACAATATACTGCTCAAAATACTACTCAAAATACAATATAGCTATAGCATAGAAGAAATAGTCAGGGTAGCACCCAATTGATCATCTGCTTCTGCAGAACACAGCACCACACTACCCCTAGATCACAGCCACCAAATCCCCACTAGCATGATCCTCAAAAAAAAATCCCCACTAGCAACAGAGCACCAACACAGCCACGGCCATGTCCATGGATTAGAGAAGAGTAGAAGAGCTCACATTGGCGGGCGGCGGCGCGGCAGGCCGGGGCGCAGCGAGCGCGGACGGCGGGGGCGACGGAGGCCTCGGCTGGGGCCCACCGGTGGGCGAGGGGTGGGGAGGAGGGGCCAACGCGGCGGCGGCGGCGGGGGGGGGGGGGGGTCACCGGCTTCGTCCTCGGGGGGGGGGGGGGGAGGGGGGGCGAGTGGTGGGTCGCCGGCTGGGGTCGGGGCGGCAGGGCCGGGGGATGGGCGTCGGCGACGACAGAGAGCGAGAGAGAGAGAGAGAGGGCGCGGGGGGATGAGTGGGCGAAGTGGGGGGTTCCGGGCGCGGGGTAGCCGTTAAGGCAACCCCCGCTTTGCCGTCTGCTAGCGGATGGCATATCGCTCTTTGCCGTCTGCCAGCAGACGGCATAGCGGCCGTTCGTTAGCCCTCACTGTTACCGCGCGGTGGGTGGGGCCGTTTGCTCTTTTTGCCGTCTGCTATGTCATTCTTTGCCGTCTGCTAGCGGATGGCAGATATCCAGCAGACGGCAAAGAGTTGACCTAGCCAACGCCGCGCTTCTGTGGGGCCCGCCCTCCTCTTTGCCGTCTGCCTTTTTTTTCTTTGCCGTCTGCTAGCAGACGACAAAGAAAGGACTGATGGCAAAAAACCTCTTTGCCATGAGTCCTTTCTTTGCCGTCTGTTTCACCAAAGCTGACGGCAAAGAGGTTCTTTGCCGTCCGCTGGCTGACGACAAAGAACCAGCAGACGGCAAATTCTCTGTTTCCAGTAGTGATGCCAGATTGCAGGTGATACTGTGATTGATTGTTTGTTGAGGATCCCGAGGTTGCGCTCTAGGATGCGTCCCAGCCAGAGTCCCTGTGGAGTGGAGTCCATCACCGTTGTCGATGTTCCGCTGCTAGAAGTTTTTCCGCTTCGAGATGTTCCGCTGCTAGCATAGAACTACCTTAGCAGGCGAAGTGTCGCCGTGCCCCTGTAACCTTTGTAATATCGGACCCTTGTACCCGTATTAATTGTAATAAAGAGCTGATTTGTTCTGTGCCAAGCAGTGCCGTATTCCAGAAGACTGGATCTCTGGGCTAGAATACGGGGTGTTTCGGTCTCTTTGAGCAGGGGTGCCACAGCGATTGGTATCAGAGTAGGTCTGGCTGTAGGACGCCCTAGTCAGCGCGAGCGTTAGAAACCAGTAGTACGGAGTCTAGCTTGCTTGCTGAATTTGGTTGTTGCATTTGTGATGTAGGGTGGAACCCTAATTGTGTCGATCGTTCACGTTTGGAGGGGATCCCGCGAAGAACACGAAGAACACGAAAGGGAAACACGAGAGAAAACACTCAAATCAACAAGATCCAATCACACATATGCTAGATCCACATACACATGACGAGGTACACGATCCAAATCAACATAAGAGGATACAAAGGATAGTTCTTCCCAACCCGTGAGGAGTTGAGGTCTTGAATCCGTGATGGATCTTCCCACGATGGGGGTCTTGAATCCACTTGGGGGATCTTCTCCGAGGAGGCCTTGATCTCCAATGGAGTAGGGGTACAAGTGGATGAGCAAAGCTCTATCTCCAAAATGAGATATCACAATGCTAACCCTAAAACGTTGGAAGAGAAGGAGTATATATAGTCTAGGGGGTGAAGGGGTACATGGGCCTTGGCCCAGTCACTACGCATAGGCAAGCCGGAACTTCCGGGAAGTGCCGGAAGTTCCGGGAGATGGAAGTTCCAGGCTGGTTCCGGTGTAGGCCGAGAGTTGACACGGCGGGAGCTGGGCTGAAGTCCGAGGACCAGAAGTTCCGGGACAGCCGGAGGTTCCGGGGGCCGGAAGGTCCGGGCGGGGGTCTGGGCTAGTTCCGGGCTGGACAGAAACCTTGCACGTCCGGGGCTCGTCTGGATCGCCAGGGGCCGGAAGTTCTGGGATGGCCGGAAGTTCCGGTGTCCGGAGGTTCCGGGCGGTGGCCGGAAGGTCCGGGCTGGACAGAGAGTTTGCACTCGTGTCCCTTTCTTCTCCTACAGCTCTCGGATCCTCGGGATGCTCGCCGTACCTGATCATACATAGTATCTCTGATTGAGGTAGCAATCATGTCTCATGCACGTGTAAGGGAAGCTCAAGTAGGAGAGATGTCACCTCGGATTGAATAACACGTGCCCGAGCTCTTGTCATGGGTCCACTTGGTGCTTGGGTGGTTGGTGTAGTGTCCATGGGGATGACCGTGGGATGCTCCACATCATCTTCCCCCCTTGGGAAAGATCCGACCTCGGATCAAAAACCTCATCACCATGGTAGGGAGAGAGATCATGGACGTTGAAGATGTCGCTGACGTTGTACTTCTCGCGTGGTATGTCGATCTTGTATGCATTGTTGTTGTAGCGTGCAATCACCTTGAAGGGTCCGTCGGCTCGAGGGAGTAGCTTGGACTTGTGCTCGTTGGGGAAGCGTTCCTTGCAAAGGTGTAGCCACACAAGATCTCCAATGTTGAATATCATGGGTTTCTTGGTGTTGTTAATCTTGGTCGCGAGTCATTGTACTTGGCGCTCGATGGTGTGCCTTGTATCTTCATGCATCTTCTTGAGATAGCTCCCTCGGCCACTCGCGTCCATGTTGATGCGCTCTTGTAGGGGTAGCGGTAGAATATCCAATGGGGATAATGGATTGAATCCGTAGACGACCTCGAAGGGGGACTTGCCGGTAGTAGGGTGTTGTGCTCGATTGTAGGCGTACTCGGCGATGGGTAAGCATTCCTCCCACTCCTTGATGTTCTTCTTGA
Organism: Elymus sibiricus; assembly: GCA_039707655.1. NCBI lineage: Eukaryota > Viridiplantae > Streptophyta > Magnoliopsida > Poales > Poaceae > Elymus > Elymus sibiricus. Next base: position 37,096,096 of record CM077674.1, read on the forward strand.
TCAACACGCGGAGGAGAGTTGATAGCGTCCGGTTCGTGACCTCCGTTTGGTTGTCGGTTTGTGGGTGGTATGCCGAAGAGAATAGGAGCTTGATTCCGAGCTTGGCGCATAGCGTCTTCCAAAAGTAGCTAAGGAACTTGACGTCGCGGTCCGACACAATAGTCTTGGGTACTCCATGCAGACGCAAGATTTCCCTACAAAAGAGATTTGCAACATGTGAAGCATCGTCTATCTTGTTGCATGGAAGAAAATGTGCCATTTTCAAGAATCGGTCCACAACAACAAATACCGAATCTTTTCCATTGCGGGTTCTTGGCAAACCAAGCACAAAGTCCATACTAATATCTTCCCATGGTTGATACGGAATAGGAAGAGGCATATAAAGGCCATGAGATTGAAGTTTAGACTTAGCTTTGCGGCATGTAGAGCACCGGTTGGTGTAGCGAGAAACATCTCGAAACATCTTTGGCCAAAAGTATTTCTTGGAGAGCGTAGCAAAGGTCTTGTCACGTCCAAAATGTCCCATGAGTCCTCCACCATGAGCTTCTTGCAAAAGTAACAAACGAAGAGAAGACTCGGGAATACAACGCTTGTTAGCTTTCATAAGGTAACCATCCTTCAAGTAATATTGCTCCCACGTTTTATGTGGTTAACATTTGGCATAAGGAATAAAAATGATACATCACGCGCATACAAGTCTTTAATGTGCTCAAAACCTATAACATTCAACTCAAGGTGGGTAACCAACATGCACTTGCGGGAAAGAGCGTCTGCTACAACATTTTCCTTACCTTTGATATACTTGATAACATAAGGAAATGACTCAATGAACTCACTCCATTTAGCATGACGCTTGTTCAATTTGTTTGTCCCTTAAGGTACTTAAGCGTTTCATGATCCGTATGGATGACAAACTCACGTGGACGGAGATAATGTTCCCACACATGCAAGACTCTCACTAAAGAATAGAGCTCCTTGTCATAAATGGGGTAGTTAAGTTGCGCTCCGCAAAGTTTTTCGCTAAAATAAGCAATTGGGCGTTTCTCTTGCATTAACACACCTCCTATGCCATTACCACTAGCGTCACAATGTACTTCAAAAGTTTTGTCAAAATCGGGTAATGCAAGCAATGGAGCATGTGTAAGCAAATTCTTAAGCTCATGAAATGCGGTATCTTGGGATGGTCCCCAAATAAATGGTTCATTCTTCTTACTCAATGCGTGCAATGGTGATGCAATGGTGCTAAAGTCCTTGACGAATCGACGATAGAATCTGGCTAGGCCAAGGAAACTACGCACTTGTTGCAAGTTGGTTGGTTGTGGCCAAGTTTTAATAGCATCAATTTTAGCTTCATCTACATGAACACCCTTAGAAGACACAACAAATCCCAAGAAAACAAGCTTGTCAACACCAAAAGTGTATTTTTCCATGTTAGCATAAAGTCGCTCATCTCTAAGAACTTGCAATACGTCTCTAAGGTGTTTGACATGATCCTCAAGATTTTCACTAAACACAAGAATGTCATCAAAATAGACCACAACACAAATGCCAATGTATTTGCGAAGGACATAATGCATCACACGCATGAAAGTGCCGGGTGCTTCGGATAAGCCCATAGGCATAACTAGCCATTCATATAAGCCAAATTTGGTTTTGAAAGCAGTTTTCCATTCATCACCTCCTTGGATGCGGATTTGGTAATAGCCACTTTTAAGATCATTTTTTGAGAAAATTTTGGCTCCACTTAATTCATCTAGCATATCATCAAGACATGGAATGGGATGCCTATAGCGAACGGTGATAGCATTTATGGGACGGCAATCGGAACACATGTGAAAACTACCATCTTTCTTAGGCACAAGAATAACTAGAACGGCACAAGGACTTAAGCTTTCACGTACATGCCCATTGTCAATGAGGTGTTGTACTTGCCTTTGTATTTCCTTGGTCTCTTCGGGGTTGACGCGGTAGGGTTCCTTGTTCGGTAAAGGTGCGCCGGGGATGAGGTCGATGCGGTGTTCAATGCCTCGTAGTGGTGGTAGACCCGGAGGTAGCTCATCGGGAAAAACGTCCTCATATTCCTGCAATAATTGAGACAACACTAAAGGTAGGTGGTGAGAAGTGTTAGTTCTTGCCGCTTCATCTTTGAACAATAGGACATAGTGTATGACACTAGATGGGTTCTCACAAACTGCTCTCATGTCTCTTTTAGTAGCTAGAAGCACTAAGTTTTTCTTGTCGCTCATCGTGGAGCCATTCATTTTGGGCTTGTGGCTCTCACTTTCTTTTTGGTGGCTCACTCTCTCACTATTCTCTCCATGATGGGTGGTTGCTTGCTTGTCGGCGATCACTTGACTTGGCGACATGGGTCGTAGCACGTACTCCTTCCCCTTCATCTTGAAACTATAGTGGTTAGTCTGCTCGTTGTGGATAACGCCGCGGTCGAATTGCCAAGGTCGTCCAAATAGGAGGTGTCAAACGGACATGGGAACCACATCACACTCCAAGGTGTCTTCATATGCGCCAATCTTGAAGGAGACTTGAACGGTGTGCTCCACCTGAATGGTGCCGGAGTTGCTAAGCCATTCGACATTGTAGGGTCGAGGGTGCTTCTTCTTGACCAATTGTAGCTTGGAGCATAATTCTTCACTTGCCAAATTGTGGCAACTTCCGCCGTCGATGATGACCTTGACGGAACGTCCTTGGATACCCGCTTTGGTGTGGAAGATGTGGCAATGTTGGTCTTCGTCTTGATGTTGTTGAAGTGCCAAGACCATGGAGACAACAAGAGCGGGGCTCGCATCGTCGCCGCAAAAGATTTGCGCATCTTCATCCTCATTCACTTGTCAGTGCATAGTCACATGCTCGAGGGCTTCCAATTCATCTTCGCTCATGGAGTCGTATGTGCCGTCGTCGTTGAGAATCATTGTTCGTCGAGTTGGGCACTCGAAAGATTTGCGGCCTCGGCCATTGCACGTGAAGCACTTGATGTCACCTGTCTTGTTGGCATCCGTAGGAGGTGCCGATGCCGAAGGCTTTTGCTTGGAGTTGCTTGTAGGAGTAGGAAGACGACTCGAAGATGTTAAAGGTTGTTTGGAGCTTGACTTGTTGCCGGTACTTGGTGTAGCTCGAGTTGTGGAAGCAGGTGTCAAAGTTGTTGAAGCTTGATTGTACGAACTGTAGGTATTGGAAGAGTACTTGGAGTACTTGTAGTCCTCTTGCACTTGTCGCTCCGCCTTGGTCGCTTGGTGCACGAGCTCGAGGAGGTTGGAGTACGGTTGGAAGTCCGCTATTTTCTTGATGGGATGGTTGAGGCCATTCAAGAAACGTGCCATAGTTTGTTCATCATCTTCCTTGACACTGGCTCGTATCATGGAAACTTCCATTTCTTGATAGTATTCTTCAACCGTCTTGGTTCCTTGCTTGAGGAGTTGGAGTTTCTTGAAGAGGTCGTGGTTGTAACGTGTAGGCACAAAACGAGCTCTCATGACATCCTTCATTTGGTTCCATGTCGCGATGGGTGGCTCGCCCTTCTCTTGACGTCTTGCGATCACTTGCTCCCACCAAATGAGAACATAGTCTTGGAACTCTAGCGATGCCATGGCGATCTTCTTTTCTTCGTCATAGTTGTGAAGGCGAAATATCTTGTTGATCTTTAATGCCCATGAGAGAAATTCTTCGGGATCGTTGCCGCCATGGAACTTGGGCATGGTGAACTTGAGCTTGCCGAAATGTTGTTCCTCGTCATGTCGTGGTCGATGGTGATGACGCTCTTGCCGTGGTGGAGGATCTTGACCCGCTTGATCCTCGTGCTCCGCTTGATTAACTTGGCGTTGAGGGCGTGGGATTCGTGCACGGTTCCTCATCTCTTGGCGCTCCTCGCGGTGGGCGGCTTTGTCTTGTCGCTCTCATCGGAGGGCCTCTTCTTGTTCACGCACATGGCGGTTGCGTTCATTGATGGCTCGTGTGGATTCTTGTAGCGCACGTTGGGCTTCAAGGGCTTGTTCCTCACGGTGTTGTCGCTCTTGTTGAAGGGCGTCGCCATCGTGATTCTCGTGGTGATCTTGGCGTTGTGGAGCTTGCTCTTGGTCAATTTGATCCTTAGCTTGGCGACGTAGTCGTTCACGTTCCCGGAGGCGGTCTTGTAAACTGTTGCCATGAAATGGATTTTGTGGATCTTGGTGAGCTTCATGGTCTTGGCGACGATGCGGATGAGCTCGTGGAGGAGTTGCATTCGAAGACGTGTTGGAAGAGTATCGACTTGAATGGCGCCGTCTTGATGATGACGACGTGGAAGAAGAACGATTGGCCATCATGGTTCGTATGTCTTCCTTAAGAGATGCCATCGATGTGTCGAAGTAGTCTCTTGTACGTTGTTCGGATTGTCGCAAGTCGGTGGCGAGTTGGTCGATGCGGTCGCCCAATGCTTCACTCTCTTGATGCAAAGCTCTTTGTGCGCCGAATAGGTGATTCCTTGTGACGTAGTTGTTCGGTTCCTCTTCTTGCTCGATGAAGAGTGGATTTGAAGAAGTGGTTGGCCTATCCATCATTACAAGCAAATATGTGAGTGGAAGAAAGGAAAGAACTAGACCAAATGTACCTTATCCGATGTTGAAGATGGATCAATGATCACTTGATATTGTATTATGGAAATTGCACAATTGGTACCGGATCTTGTGAATGCTCACACCTACACAAGTAAAGCTTTTGGAGTAGCTTGGTGAGGATGGCGGCACAAAATTTATGCAATTGTTAGCAAGAGTCAATAATGATGAAAAAGATTCACAAGTTTGCAAGTGTAACAAGTAGACCAATAGCAATAAGTAGCACACGGAAACACACGCACGGATGGATAAATGAGGTCGTGCAACCAAGGAATGAGCTTAAAATGTGGAATCCATGGAAAATGCTCTTGTTGCACAACACTAGAGTGACACTAGCATGCTTGCTCAATAGGCGGATATGAACTTTTGCACAACCTATAAGAAACTAAACGTATGGCTTTCTATCTCACTTATGCGATGTATGTATGATTTCTGGTGAACTTGTCACAAAGATCCAAGATGATCAAATATGCTGTGTAATGTGGCGATGCTATGGCTATTGTTTACAAGCTTGTTGCTCTTTCTCTTTTGCTTAAAAGCTTTCTTTCTTGCTATTTTTCTTTGGCCACTTATGCGAATTGCTCTTACTAACATAGCAATGATGTATATGCGGGAACAAAATTTTGGCACAAGCGATGATATGAGGATATATGCACGCTATGATAGCTATTCGGAACGGTATCACTAAAGTGCACAAGTATCGTTGCCCGACAATACTCAAATGGCTAGTCTCGTAGGAAAGCGACGCAAAAGATGGTCTCGGGGTTTCACAATGCAATGGCAAGGATATGAACAAATTGTCGTCGGAGTTACCATCGGTGGGTTCTCGTTTGTAAGTAAGGACGGATGATGATGAAGTGGACAATGTCGATGTCGAGTCCATAGACGAGTGACGTGATGTAATGGTCGAGGACGTGATGCACGGTCTCCAGTACGTTGTCGAAGATGCCGCTGCACCTTGTTCTAAGATGACCAACTTGCGGAAGCGAAAAAGGTGGTGAACAACTTTCGGTCAAGGCCGGAAGTTCTGGGCGGAGGCCAGAAGTCCGGTGGCTGGAAGTTCCGGGAGGGCCAGAAGGTCCGGGCGGGGCCGGAAGTTCCGGGGGTCGGGATTTCGCCAAGACCAGAAAATTGCAGATCGGGAATTTGGGCAGAAAAACTTCAAGAAAAACCCAAATTGGAAGGGCGAAAAGAAAAAATTGGGTATGATGTGAAGGAGGGAAAGCTAGATCTACGTGCTTCACACGAGATTCACGGATCAATTTCAACAAAACATCATCAAAACCAACAAATCACAAAAAAATCTGGGAGGGCTATTTTTGGTGGGGATTTTTGAATTAGGACCAAAAACAACAAAATCAAGCTAGAAAACGGTCGGGGAGACTCCAAAATCGTGATCAACATGGCTCTTGATACCAAGATGATGTAGGGGGGAACCCTAATGGTGTTGATCTTTCATGTTTGGAGGGGATCTCGTGAAGAACACGAAGAACACAAGAGGGAAACATGAGAGAAAACACTCAAATCAACAAGATCCAATCACACATATGCTAGATCCACATACACATGACGAGGTACACGATCCAAAGTCAACATAAGAAGATACAAAGGGTAGTTCTTCCCAACCCGTGAGGAGTTGAGGTCTTGAATCCGAGATGGATCTTCCCACGATGGGGGTCTTGAATCCACTTGGGGGATCTTCTCCGAGGAGGCCTTGATCTCCAATGGAGTAGGGGTACAAGTGGATGAGCAAAGCTCTATCTCCAAAATGAGCTATCACAATGCTAACCCTAAAACGTTGGAAGAAAAGGAGTATATATAGTCTAGGGGGCGAAGGGGTACATGGGCCTTGGCCCAGTCACTGCGCGCAGGCAGGCCGGAAGTTCCGGGAAGTGCCGGAAGTTCCGGGAGACGGAAGTTCCGGGCAGGTTCCGGTGTAGGCCGAGAGTTGACATGGCGGTAGCTGGGCTGAAGTCCGGGGGCCGGAAGGTCCGGGCGGGGGTCCGGGCTAGTTCTGGGCTGGACAGAAACCTTGCACGTCCGGGGGTCGTCTGGATCGCCAGGGGCCGGAAGTTCCAGGATTGCCGGAAGTTCTGGTGTCCGGAGGTTCCGGGCGGTAGCCGGAAGCTCCGGGCTGGACAGAGAGTTTGCACTCCTGTCCCTTTCTTCTCCTACAGCTCTCAGATCCTCGGGATGCTCGCTGTACCTGATAATACATAGTATCTCTGATTGAGGTAGCAACCATGTCTCGTTCACGTGTAAGGGAAGCTCAAGTAGGAGAGATGTCACCTCGGATTGAATAGCACGTGCACGGGCTCTTGTCATGGGTCCACTTGGTGCTTGGGTAGTTGGTGTAGTGACCATGGGGATGACCGTGGGATGCTCCGCATCAATTTGTTTGCTGCATACCATGCATATAGACTTATTATATTGTCGCTAACGGTTGATCCTGGTGTTTGGTGTCATCTCTGTCCCAGCGGAGTGATGCCGAGGTACCTGGTGATGTCAATCTCTTGCAGGATTGATGCACAGGTATCGCACCAATATATCTTTTCACCAGCCACCTATTGTTACGGTGGTAGACATGTTTCTACCCTGGATCTTGCCATCCAACCCGCCGCTTTGGCAACCCTTACTGATCTTTGCCATCAGAAAAGGGCAATGCCAGCAGCCCCTTCTTTCCACCGCTATCCTACCCTATCACCCATTCTCTGGACGAGTACGGTTCCCTTCCATACTCTTGATGATGATGTGGTCGTGACATCCGTGTTCCGCTATATGATCACCAAGTCCGTCCTCACCGCTAAGCCCGTCCAGAGCAACCGGTACTAAGCCAGCGTTTGGTGTAGCTCTGTTTACACCAACCTCTCCACACATTGATTCACTTTAGTGCACACCGCCACAGCATATTAGCTCGCAGTACCGGAGTTTCCTCGAGAATTGTGTGCTTAAGTAGGCATGCATAGTGAGGTGAATAGCAGTAAAATTTGATGTTGTTTGTATGTAATCTTCATGCCTTGTGTGCTTTTGTTTAAGTCGTTTCTTTTGCTTCTTTCTTTGGGCCTTCGGTGTTACCTTATTTCCCCTTATGAAAGTTGCTCCTCAACTGACACCGGCCTCAAAGAATCAGTGAGGATTTCAAATATTTTGAAGCGCAGCTAAACAGTATGGAATCATCAGTGGACTGTATTATATTGGGAATATCTGATCTGAATGCAAATGATATCCTGGGTTGACTATCAGCATCAAGTTTACATTAGTGTGCAACCATCACAATCGTAATGAACTAGCTGGAAGACAATTTGTGTGCAAGACAACAGTACATTTCCAGTCCAAGGAATATCAAGGGTATATATATATATATATGGCATTCAGTCCGCACACCATAGTAAGAAGCTTCTGGTGTCACTACTAGGGAAAACCTTATAGGTGGAGGCTTATCAGTAGCGTGGCTTTGTGGAACGCGCTACTGCCAATTTACAGTAGCGCGGCTACTTCTTAGGTGCTACTGATATCCATTTAGCAGAAGCGCGGCCCAGACGAAAGGTGCTACTGCTATGTGAGCCCCCACTTAGCCACCTGGCTATGTATAGTAGCAGCGCGGCCCGCCTTAAGCGCACTACTGCTAAAACATTAGCAGTAGCACGTGTTGGAGACCCACCGCTGCAACTAATGTTGTACTGTGCCACATGGTGGGCCCCGCTTAGCAGTAGCGCCGTTTTCTGGCCCGCGCTGCTGCTAAGGCGCAGCAGCCACCTTTTGAACCCTCTACCCCCTCCCCCTTCATCTCTCCCTTCACTTTGCCCTCCCCCCCTCCTCTCTCCCTCACTTTGCTTGTTCCTCACCTTGCTTCTCCCCCCATTACTCTCTTTCTTCTCCTACCTCTCTTTCTCTCTCTTTAATGCCCCTAACTACACCACACCTCCATTAATGCAACCCCTTTCTCTTTTCCTCACTTTTCCACCCCCTCCACTAGTTAGAGCCATCTCCTTCCCCAACTAGCTATGTAGATCTACCAATTTAATGAAGTGACCTTTCTACGTCCCCAACTAGATCTATCCATTTAATTTTGCGTGAGCTTCCTATGTTTTGCCGAAATGTCGATTAATTTCGGGCAAACTCTATATGTCCTATTTTTAGGGAAGGTCATGCCGAATTTTTGTATGACTTTGATGCATGCATGCATTTTTATAATCATTTTGCTTATTATTACCGCGCATGCGATCATGATGGTGAGTGGAACGATGGTGGAAAGGTGGTTGCGATCGGCAGTGCAGGACATGTATGAAAATAACCGGACAGAGGTTTTGTGTCCGTGCCGAAGATGCAAAGGCGGAGTTTGGCTCGACCCCTATAAGGATGGTCGTTTGAAGGCGCACCTGCTCATGACTGGTTTCATGGATGGCTATACTCAGTGGATAAGTGAAGATGATGAGGATGAGGACGCCGACGGGGCAGCCAATGACGACATGGGGCCAGACGAAGAGATGACCGATAATGGCGGCGGAGAAGAGGCCGGACATGGCGGCGGAGAAGGGGCTGGACATGGTGGCGGCAGAGAAGAGGCCGGAAATGGCGGCGGAGAAGAGGCCGGAAATGGCGCCAGAGAAGATGCGGACACGCCGCAGCCTTCGTCGCTACTAAGTTCAATCGTGCGGGACCCTCATGTTCGAGACCTGCTTCGCAAGAAGACGAGTAGCGATAGAGCTGCTTCTAGAGAGGAGGCCAAGCTGGAGCAACTGGAGGTAGACTCGAAGACTCCATTGTATGATGGTTGCGATCCCGAGGTGACCTGCTTGAGTTTCACGCTCGAACTTCTAAAGACGAAGGCTAAAAGCAAATGGACCGACAGAAGCCTCGATGAGCTTCTCAAGTATCTAAAGAAGGTTCTTCCCGCGGGGAACCTGTGTCCTACTAGTGTTGATGAGGCCAAGAAGATCGTGTGCCCTCTTGATCTGCCGCACATTAGATACCAGACATGCATCAATGATTGCATGGTTTATCGGAAGGAGCACGTGGAAAAAACCAACTGTCCAGTGTGCAATGCTTCTCGATACAAGAAGGCCGGAAAGAAATCTCCCCAGAAAGTTGTATGGTACCTACCGATCACTCCCCGTCTGCAGCGTTATTTCGTAGATCCTAAGGAAGCAAAGCTCATGTGCTGGCATGCGGAGAGGGTGAAGCCCGACGATGGAGATGATCCGAAGCTGAGACACCTCGCGGATGCAAGCCAGTGGAGAGCGTTCAACGCCGAATATCGATATTTCGCAGGTGATGCAAGGAACATCGTGCTTGGCGCAAGTACCGATGGCATGAATCCGTTTGGCAACCAGAACGCCAACCATAGCACATGGCCCGTGTTTGTATGGATGTACAACCTCCCCCCTGGTTGTGCATGAAGTCAAAGTACATACACATGAGCATGCTGATTCAAGGGCCGAAACAACCGGGAAATAATATTAATCTGTATCTGGGGCAACTTCAAGAGGAGTTAGACACGTTATGGAAAACACCAGCCAAGACATGGGACACCAGCAAAGGCGAGTATTTCTATATGAGAGCCGCGCTAATGACGACGGTGCACAACTATCTCGGTTATGGATATGTCGTAGGCTAGGTGTGCCACGGATATTGCGGATGCACACGGTGCATGGATGATACAACGTCTCAGCAACTAACGAAAGATGGCGGGTCTGGGAAAATCGTGTACATGGGGCATCGAAGATGGCTCGCGAAGGACGACCCGTGGAGAAACCTTGGAGATCTATTCAATGGTGAGGCTGAGCATCGAGGACCTCCACGTAAGAGGAGTGGCGCTGAAATCGATGAGCTGTTGAAAAACTGGGAACAGTGCCCCGCACCGGGAAAGATGAAAAAGGCGCCGGAGCCACTGCTGAAGGTATGGAAAACGAGGTCTGTTTTCTGGGACTTGGAGTACTGGCCCAAACTCGACATGCCTCATTGCCTTGATCAAATGCATATCACGAAGAATGTCCTTGAGAGCTTGCTTGCAACACTGATGAACATGCCGGATAAGACCAAGGATGGGCCAAAGGCAAGAAGAGACTTAGAAGATTTGAACATCAGGGCAGATCTCCACATGCCGCCCCGTAAAAAGTCGGAGGAGACGGAGACGGAGGCGCGGGACCAGGGCAAAAAAGTCAACAAGAAGGAAGAGAATTATTGCCCCCCCTTCTTGTTTTACCTTAAGTCCGAAGGAGATCGATCAATTCTTCAAGTGCCTTACCGGAATCAAAGTTAGTTCCGGTTACTGTGGGAAGATAAGCAGATTTCTAGACACCAAGAAGAAAAGGTTCAGCGGGATGAAGTCTCATGACTGTCATGTGATGATGATGCAGATACTACCTGTTGCCCTTAGAGGGATAATGGACAAGCACGTCCGTGACACGCTTATTAGTCTCTGCAACTTTTTCGACGTTATCTCTCAAAAGTCGATCAGTGTGAAGCAGCTCCGAAGGCTACAGGAAGAGATCGTTGTGATAGTAAATGAGCTTGAGATGTACTTCACGCCCGCGTTCTTTGACGTCATGGTGCATCTGTGTGTCCACATTGTGGACGACATCATAGACCTCGGGCCGACACTACTAGGGAAAAGCTTATAGGTGGAGGCTTAATAGTAGCACGGGGCATGGGAGAGCGCTACTGCTATTTAACAGTAGCGCGTGCCCCAACTACGCGCTGCTGCTATAACGTTAGCAGTAGCGCCGGGGGCCAAACAGGCGCTGCTGCTAACCGGGCCCATGGTGTCCCCCGGGTGGAGCCTTTGTAGCAGCGTGGGGATACAACCCGCGCTACAACTAACTATATAGTTGTAGCGCGTTTTACAGAGGCCGCGCTACTGATAAGTTTAGTCCCACCTCGCTCCGCGAACAGGGTGTTTACCACCTTAAATATGTTAATTCTCCAACTATCACAAGCACTTGGTCTTCATTGTACTCTATGTGTAGGATCTGTGGCAATATGAATCTTCACCTATTCCTACAGGTGAAGATTCATACTGACAATTTAGATTCTACACAAAAAGATCATTGATGACCGATGTATTTTCTGATGTTTTTTTTTGACATGCTTCAAATTGGGTTGTGTTAGTAAGAAAATTACATTGTTAAAAAGAAAATGAAAATGAAATAGAAAAATAAAAGAAAATTGGGCTACCACCCCATTTAGCAGCAGCGCGTGACCCACGACCCACGCTACAGGTATTGGGATTAGCAGTAGCGCTGGCCCTCTACCCCGCGCTACTACTAATCTTATCTTATCCCATGGCCGTCTGTTCCTCTGTCTCATCACTCTCACTCCTCACTCTCTCGCGCTCTCCTCTCCTCGCCGCCATCGCCCGCCGCCGCCGACGCTCCCGCTCCTCTTCCACCGAGGTAGCTCCTCCCTCCTCCCTCCACCTCCCTCCCTCCCTCCACCTCCCTCCCTCCCTCCTTCCCTCCCTCCTCCCTCCTCCTGCTCCAGCCGCCGCCCCACCTCCATCCGCCGCCCCTCCCCCATCCTCCTCCCTCCTTCCTCCCCCTTCATCTTCCGCCCTCCTCCCTCCAACCGCCGCCCTCCCCCTCCTCCATCCACACAGCCCCTCCTCCCCCCTCCTCCATGCACAGCCCCTCCTACATTTTGATTAGTTGATATGTAACACTTTGATTTAGTTAATAGTTTTTATGGTTTAGAGTGAATTAGTAAAAAAATTGACATAGTTGATAGATTTAGTCATTTTGATTAGTTGATATGTAACACTTTGATATAGTTAATATTTTTTAGGGTTTAGAGTGAATTAGTAAAAATTTAGACATAGTTAATATATTTAGTTGATATGTAACACTTTGATTTAGTATGCTTCTAGGGTTTAGTTGATAGCTTATAGGGTTTCACTAAGTCCTAAAATCAGCATAATAATCTTTTTTTTATATTTTGTTTTCACAGAAATCAAGTATTTGCCCCTGCATCGTCCCCGCCGTCGTCCCCGTCATCGAACCCCTCTGACCTCGAGGTGAGACCAACCAAATCCCCATGTCGTTGATGTCGATGATGATGTGTTGTGAATGTCAATGATGAACATGCATAGAGGTCCTGTTATATGCTAGTTTTCATAGATGTTTTTATAGATGTAGTAGCAGTAGATGAGTAGCTGTGACAATGCGAAGCTAGTTTTTTTTTTGAAATGATAATTGATTCGGATAGCATTTCAAGTTTAAACTTTTTTGTATAAAAAAGAACTTGACTCTGTTCATGCTTAAAAAAGAACATGTGTATGTGTATGGACATGTCGATCTTGAGCTGCTGTGTATATGGTGCCAAAGATGGCCATATTTGACTCTTTGTATCGCAGGGAAAATCCGAGTGGCCTATGTTTTGCCGGAGTGTTGATTCATTTCCGTTCCGGCAAATTTCAGGTGCTCGATATGTCCTATTTTAGCGAAGGTCATGCCGGATTTTGCCGTGAATTTTAGCATGACTTGTGCTAGAATATATAGGAAATATCAAGTGCCCTGGATTTGCCGGAATGAGAATTAAATTTTAGCATGACTTGTGCTAGAATTTTAACACCACGTGAGATGAGAGTTTTCAAGGAAAGACTCGACAGACCGACAGTCAACCCGTGATGAATAATAATGATCTGTGTGTTGAGTTCCTGTTAGTTGCCGTTGATTTATGATCTTTGAATTTTGAACACAGGAAATGTCCGACGATGATAAGATCCCGGAGTGCGACTACTACTGCGATGACCGGGGTTTGTGCGACAGGGAGCCTCACCTGCAAAATGATAGGTTCTTCACCGTGAAGTTGGAAGAGACCTTAGATGTTTGTATGGTACGCAACGACAAGTATTTCATCGTAATTAATCATGACTTGTGATTCTTCGCTTCAACGTGTAATTTCCTTTTTTTTTCAATTCGACTAGTACATCCCGTGCCATGCAAGACTGTTTGTCTTGCAGAAGCTCGGTTTCCAAGACCTTGAGAATATGGAGACGAGGAGGGCTCACCTAAGGACTAAACACGGTTATGCTTTTCGGGTTAAGCTCTACAATGCGCTTATTCACTCACATTTCGGCTGCTCTAATTGGGAAGCTTTCTGCAAGGCCTATGGATTTGAGGAGAATATGCAAATAACTTTTGATATTCGTCCCGAAGATGAAGATATTGAAGATAATATCGACATTTGGGTCGATGTGGATATGCCTCCTGTTTTGCCTAAATGTGAGTTTGTCAAACTAATTTGTTAAGTAATTTGTTCATCGCTACTAAACTTGTTTATTTATAATTATCAGCTTATTTCTTATCTTCAAAAAATACTCGGAAAGCTGTGGACATGACGTACTACAGTTATGGCTCCGAGCTTAATTGTGAGGAGAAAAGATATCTTGTCTCATTTATAGATGATGTTGAGAATTTTAAGACAACTCAGTTTATCAGCCCAAATTATAACGGATACGTGCCACTAGTCCATCAGTTGCTTGATGGTAATCTCATTGCGAAAAACTTGGTATGATTTTATTAATGATGGTAACTTCGTTGCATACAATCTTCTTAAGTAAACTACATTGCTAACTATATATATTACTATAGTGTTCAACAGAAGCTCCCTAGCGAGGTTGTGCCTCACATGATGCTTACCGAAGGGAGTATGTACATGGTAAGCTTACGACCATTTCCACCGACGGCTTACCAAAGTGCATACTCTATTTCTTTGAAAGATGGAAGGCTCAATATCAAAGATTGGAGCAAAGTAATGAAGGCGCGCACGCAACCGATTGGAGACAACATGCGTGTGCGCAAGCCAGAAGTTGGCGACAGGTGGATCTCCATTCTCCATTTTGGAGATGAACCGGTTTACCTGTTTTATGCTATTTTACATAGGAGAGATGACTAGGTCCTAGGTAGTAAGAACAATTAGCTAGTGTTGATATGACTATGATGATGATGATTAGTTATTATGATGATGATGAGTTATATGTGCTACAATGTGTTAGCTAGAATGATGAGTTGTTATATGACTCATAGATGATGATCATGAGGACTTGTTTTGATGATGAGTTGTTATGACTATGATGCTGATGATGATGAGTTATATATTACGATGATGATGAGTTGTTATTATGATCATGATGACTTATTATATCATTGGGTGAAAGAAACGCGGATTAGATTCAAGTGGATGGATCCAAAGTGACCGTGTTGGATTAGTAGGACGTCCGACGACATCCTACTAATCCAACATGGTCACTTTGGATCCATCCACTTGAATCTAATCCGCGTTTATTTCACCCACCGATATAATAATTCATCATGATCATGAAATCATATGATGAGATTACTGTATAAAACCTGTACAAATATAGGGCCAATATGCTGTAGAAAAAAAATACAGGAAAAATTAGCAGTAGCGCGGGCATGCATGTAGCAGCAGCGTGCTATTATCAGCAGCGTAGCAGCAGCGCGGTTTAATGAGCACGCTACTGCTATGTATAGTTAGCAGTAGCGCGGGTAAACCCACGCTACTGCTAAAGTTTAGCTGTAGCGCCTTAGCAGTAGCGCCGGTGCCCGCGCTACTGATAAGGTAAAACCCCGCGCTACTGCTAGCCTTTTCCCTAGTAGTGCGACATTCCTACACAACATGATGCCGTTCGAGAGGATGAATGGGGTCATCAAAGGATTCGTTCGTAACATGTCCCGTCCGGATGGAAGCATCATCCAGGGCTATCTGACCCAAGAGTGCACCTCTTTCTGCGAGAATTATCTATATGGCGGAGACCTTGTTGTTAGTTTGCCCGTTAACTATCACCTTGGGAGGCTCGGAGGAGAAGGTCACACCAACGGCCGGAGGGAACTGCATGTGGACCACTCAGGTCGACGCGATGACTTTGACAGAGCAAACTTAGTAGTGCTACAACACCTAGACGTGGTAGATCTTTTCGCGACACTGCACAAAGAAACCATCGCAAAGAAGTACCATGACCGGGGGCTATGCAAGATGAACGCCGAAGTTATTAGAGAGCACAACTCCACTTTCCTACCTTGGTTCAAAGAGCATGTTCTTGCTAATCCCCCGAAAGAGGGCTCTACGGACGGATTGCTCATATACGCCTTAGCACATGGCCCCGCGGCCAACCTCGCGACCTATCAGGCATACGATATCAATGGATACACGTTCTACACGGAGGCCAAAGATATAAACAGTGATTTTCAGAACTCAGGGGTGACGATGGAATGCATGACCGGCGACAACGCCGCAACTGAAAGATTCTACGAAAGGGTAGAATAGATCTGGGAGCTTGACTACTCAGGACTGCACGATGCGACGATGTTCCGTGTCAGATGGGCTAAGAACGTCGAAAGAGAAAACCGGTATTTCACTACCATGTCTATACCCGACGCCAAGAGCGCTACCATGAACGCCATCCCAAAAACGAGCCATGGGTACACGCTAAGCACGTGACACAATGCTTCTTCATAACCGACCCGAGCAATTCCAGCCGTGTTGTCGTGAGGAGAGGCAAAAGGAACATCATCGGAATGGATGGAGTCGACAACAAGGAAGACTACGACCAGTATGGTAACCCGATGAGGGAAGATCACGATGACGATGAAGCATACGTCAAAAGAAGAATCAATGCTACATTACCCAAGAAAGATCGTACTCCATGGAAAAGGAAAAGTCACAATGAGGGGCTCAATTATTCGACAGCGAACAAGAATGGAAAGAAGCTCACTCAGAAACGAAAACGTCGACGCTGAGAAACCATCATTTATATATATGTATTTATTTTGTGTACGCACTTAATCATTATCGGTTAAAAGATGTGTAATATATATCGTCGCCTGAGTTATATACATTGTATCCGATCCCCTTCTTCCCGGCTTGGTCGTCTTTCGAAAAAGAAAAGAAAATGAAAAGGAATAGAAAAATGAGAAAGGAAAGAAGAAAATGAAAGGATTAGAAAAGGAAATGAAAAGAAAAACAAAAAGGAGAAAGGAAATATGAAAAATAAAATGAAAATAAAAAGCAAAAGGAGAAAATGAAAAGAAAAATCAAAGGAATGGCAGTAGCGCGGGTGTGGACCCGCGCTATAGCTAACTTAGCTATAGCGCGGGCTACCCAAAGAGGCGCTACTGCTAAATTAGCTATATCAGTAGCGCGTGTGTGGACCCGCGCTATAGCTAAGTTAGCTGTAGCGCCAGTTTGGGTACCCTGTGCTAAAGCTAAGTTAGCTATAGCACGGGTCCACACCCACGCTGCTGCTATGTTTGAGTTAACTGCACCGCGCGGGCCTTTCTTCCCCAATTCCCCCCATTCCATCCCCTTCCCCTCCTCCACGCCGTCGCCGGAGCCCTCGTCGCCCTAGCCTCCTCGTGCCGTCCCCGGAGCCCGTCCTCGCCGTGCATGCCTCCTCCTCGACGTCGCCGCGCGCTGCCTCCTCCTCCTCAACCTCGCCGCGCCTGCCTCCTCCTCGACGTCGCCGCGCGCCTGCCTCCTCCTCCTTGACGTCGCCGCGCGCGTGCAGCCTCCTCGACGTCGCCGTCTCCTCAAACCCCGCCTCGCCTCTAACCCTCCTCGGTGCCGCCGTCTCCCCCGACCCCCTCTGTAAGCCCCCACCCATCCTCTCTCTCTCTCTCTGCCTCGGTGGAGGTTAGGGTTCTAGCTAGGGTTTAGAAATTAGTTCTAGATGAATTTAGTTCTAGATGAATTTAGTTAAATTAGTTAAATTAATTTGCAGTAAATGAATTTTCAGAATTTTGTTAAATTAATCTTGGGTTTTACTGAGATACTAGTTCTAGTTGAATTTAGTTAAATTAATTTGCAGTAAATGAATTTTCAGAATTTTGTAAAACCCTAGGTGATGATGATGATGATGAAACCCTAGCTAGGTGAAATGCTTAATGTGTGATGATTGTGTGTTGATGAAATAGCTAGGTTTGAAATAGTAGACAGTATGAATTGTAGTATGAATTTTTTTTCTAGGGTTCATTAGTGATTGGGGGATTTTTCTAGGGTTTCCCCCTATTCCCCCCCACCCCCCGGCCCCCCTCAAATTCTAGGTTACCTTCAAGTAGACAATAGGAATTTTTTTTCCTGCTGAATGTAAATTCAACTAGTTATCAAATTCTAGTGCTGCCGCCATTTATTTAAATTCAGTTAATTTTCTGAAATTTGCATGCTAAATATTTATTGAAATTCAGTTAATTCGAAGAAGATGGTGGCCAGTGAGAGCATGCATGATCATATCTTTTTTTGAGAGGAGTGGCCTATATTAATTGTTTGCAGGGAAATGATCTGAGTGGCCTATGTTTTGCCGGAATGTTGATTCATTTCCGTTTCGATGAATTTCAGGCGCTCGATATGTCCACTTTTTAGCAAACGTCATGCCGAAATTTCCTGTGAATTTCGGCATGACCTGTGCTAGAAAGTAGGCATATTGAATGCCCGGGATTTGCTGGGACGGGAATGAAACGGCATTCCGGCAAACCATAGGCCTTTTTTTTATGTCATTACTCATTTTATTATAGTTTAAGAATTAAGTTTTAATTAAGTTGTAGCGATGTTGCTGGATGCTTTCGTTTAAGTTTCAGTGTCAGAAAATAGTTAGATTATGCATCACATTTGGATGATGTTCTTCTGTAATAACCACTATTGTAATCCAACAATTTTATCTAATATATGATTTCTTTGTCTCGTTAGTATATTCTCTTGTTTTTCCTTCACTTGAAATACATAATTATCACCTTTACATGGAGCATTACTTTAATTGCTAGCAGTAATAATAATAATAATAATAGTAGTAGTAGTAGTAATAATAATAATAATAATAATAATAATAATAATAATAGCAATAACACTATATGTACCAACACTTGGAGCGTTGGAAATACTCCGTTGCCAAGCAATGGGATTTTGATTCTTGTACATTAAACACCACCATATAAAAGTGTTGTAGAAGTCCGTTTTAACTGTTGTAGTCTTGCAACGGTCCCTTTTAGCAACGGCAATATAAGCGTTGCATTATGCGCTAGCAACACTGGATAAGGCTACGCATCCCAAACCGTTGGTAAAGACACTGGCAACGCATATATGGACTTTTAGATACGGAAAAATGCGTTGCTATAGGGGGGGACCTGTTGTAGTGAAAGCGACTCGTCGTCTCAGTCGTCGATGAGGCCCAA
The DNA here is from genome assembly GCA_039707655.1 of Elymus sibiricus. Lineage (NCBI taxonomy): Eukaryota > Viridiplantae > Streptophyta > Magnoliopsida > Poales > Poaceae > Elymus > Elymus sibiricus. The sequence continues at coordinate 37,114,883 of CM077674.1, forward strand.
GTGGGACACCCCTCTCAACCGGGCCTTGAACCAACTGAAGGGATTCCCTTTGGACCAGCGGCCGTAATATGGATGTGTGCACGGCATCGGTGACGGCGCCACGTGGAAGTACTACTACAACGAGGGCCTGGAGGCCCAAAAGCAGAAAAAGAAGTTCAGTCTGTTGAACATCGATGAGAAGGTGAAGCTTGCGATCGAGAAAAATGCTGCTGAGGCCGAGAAAAAAGTAGCTGAGGCCGCAGAAGCGACCAAAAATGAGTTGGTCCAGCAGGCAGTCAATGCAGATGTAGCTGCCTGCAGAAATGATTTCGCTACTAACTTGATTCCGGCTATTATCGACTGGACGAATCAAAATCCCGACAAGGCGGCACAGGATTTTCCCATGCCTAGCTTCGTCGGGAACAACTCGGTGAACATCGCATCACCACCACCTGCTGCCACTACCGCACAAGGTCCCGCACCCGCGCCTGCTCCCGCACCCGCTCATAGCAGCCCGTCCTCTATAACTGGCATGCTAGGCAGGCCTTCGTCTTTGGCTGACCTCGACGCCCGCACGGTAATTACACGTCGGACCAACATATATATAATCTTCCATTTTTTCGTTGCCTTTCGGATGTCTTACGCCGCAGACATGTCTTCGCAGGTCGACAAAACCCCGTGCACCGTACTCTACATGATGAACGGCCAGAAGGTGGATGTGGGAAAGGCAGTGATAACGAAGCCCTTGGAACTCACGTTCCACGGCCAGCCGATCCCCGTTGGCACCTTCAGGGTTACCTTGTTGAGTGTGAAAGCGGGCCACGAGGATTTGACTCCTCCAGTACGGCTCAGGGAAGAGGAGGACAAGACCCCGATGCGGCTTGGAGAATGCAAGGGTTGGTGCTGCTGTGGCCGAAGAATCTTCTTCGTCTGGAGGCGGTCGAGAGCACACCAATGACCACACATCAGCAAGGTATGAATAGCACCACCCCGCCTACGCAATTACCAGCGCCTCTCGTGCCGGGTGAGAGTGGTGGACGACGCGAGGAAGGGGGTCCAATAGTGGATGATGTAGTCGCCCCCGTGGAACAAGGAATGGATGATAAGATGGAGGTGGAGGACCCTCTCCAGTTCCTCAATACCGGCGCCACCTATGACGACGGACAAATGATGAGTCAGCCATATGACTCAGGCTATGAGCATGCGGATGAGGAGATGGATGATGTGCCCGGGCAAGAACGTCCTAGGGTTGATTGCAAGCAGTCTCTCTTCATGCAATCCTCACAGGACACGCCTCCAGATGCCGCCTCAACGCAGGGTCATCTAGCCGAGGGTCGTAAAGTGCTTAGCCCAACGACACTGGTGGCGGTGGTAAGGAAGGGTCTGGATGGTCAACCCAAGAAAAAGGAGAGGAAGAGACCGCCGAAGAGAGGCACTGCTGCCGCCAAAGCTGCCAAAGCTTCTAGCAGCCAGCCGACCGATTTTGCAGACCGTGTACCGGTCAAAGGTGCGGCAATGTACCATGTCGCGGGCGAGCCGATCCTACCGCCGAAACCGCTAGAGTGCATATCAGGGGATCTCAGGAGACTGCACGACCATGTGCTGTCGACTGAGAAAAGCCTTCTCACCTAGGGGATCCAGGATATCCACTTTACGCGGTTTGTGTGCCTCAGGCCAAGTGCTACGTCGACACACTGCCCGCGGAGGTGTTCTTCCTGTGGTTTGATCACATCTTTGAGATGTTTCTCACGAGGCGACTCGATTTTACGATCGTCCGCCTTTTTAGGCTACATATGAACTTCGTCATCAGGAGAGAACAAATCTAGCAAATCTCGGTGGCGGATCCATACTACATGCATGAGTCCTTCTTGAGTCTCGGCGACTTTGAACGTAAAGCTGCTAGGGACTACATCAAATACTTCACGATAACGAATAAGGACAAGGAAACGATTCTCCTGCCTTATCATCCAATGTAAGTCATTGCAGGACAACCCTTTCGTACGTTTCAATCATTCCTTTGCTCATATGGAGACTAATTTGAGGTGTCTTTATTTTTCGCAGCAACGGGCGCGCCGTCCTTATCGTTCTTTTCCCGCGAGTCTCGCACGGCGTGTATTTCGACTCATCCAGAAACTTCGAGAAGAAAGATTACACCCACATAATGGATATTCTGGATGATGCTTTCCACGGTTTGAGCATGAGGGGTGGCCACATGGAAATCAGGAAACAAAGGAAGAACAAGTCGGGTTTCTCTCATAAAACTACCTTCTGCTCCATCCATCAACCGACAACAAGCAAGAACGATGGATTCTACCTCCCCCATCTCATGATGGAGTTTAGAAGGGATCACCAACAGCTTCGCATGACAACAACAAATGATAAACATATCCGCAAATGGGCAGAATCCTTAGGAGACGAACCGAATTATAAACTCAGAGATGACTTCTTTCGCATCCAGAAGGACATTGCAACGATCATCATGAAAGAAGTTGTCGAAGAGAAGGGGATGTTCCACCACGGCCCTATATCGCGAGCTGACGTCAGAACTCACATAGGCATGCAACGTCAGGACCTGACGCCGTTCACAAAGCTAGGGTGCATCCTCCCGGATATGCATGGATGGAACTTCCAGTGATTAACGATGCCGATGATGATGTGTCGGTTGAACTTGTAGTTTCTGTAGCGATGAAACTTTGTGATGTCAACGGTCCTGCTGAACTTGTGTAACGCTAGTTTGTTAGTTTTGGTACGATGACCTGCATACATCTAGTTAATTAGTTTGGGTACGATGAACCTGCGTTGATTAATTATGTTTACTATATGTTGCATCTATTACCTAACTCTTTCTTTTTGTGTTGCTCAAATATATTATGTTCCATATTATTGTTGAATTCGCTTGATGAACATGCATCTCTAACAGGTACATAGGTCCTTGATGGCGAAGAAGTGCTATGCCGTGTACATAGGGAGGGTTCCAGGAGTGTACGATGAGTGGCCCGAGTGTCAGGCCCAAGTGTCACGGTTCTCGGGCGGCAGCGATAAAGGGTTCGATAGCAGACAAGAAGCAGAAGCTAGTTACTTGAGGTTCACGCTAGCGCGAGAGAGGAATCACAACCGGCGCCTGATGTACTATATAATTCCGCTCTTACTCATAGTGATAGCTCTTCTCTTCTATAATTGCATGTATTCGAGACATATTATAACTTGTATCGCTATTTCGAAATCGATGATGATGAGAGACATCATTTGTGTTGGATGATGATGACATGATTTGATGAGACTATTTGCATGTGTATGATATGATGAGACTATTGTGTGTATGATATGACAGGCTACTGTATAAAACCTATTAAAAAACAGAGTAAAATCGCTGCAGAATTTTTTTTTACAGACAATAGTAACAGTAGCGCAGGGTATGGGTGTAGCAGTAGCGCGTGGTAAACAGGCGCGCTGCAGCTTTTAGCAGTAGCGAGGTTCACCTAAACGCGCTACTACTAAACTCTGGTAGCAGTAGCGCAGGTGGAACAGCACTACTGCTAAGAGTTAGTTGTTGCGCCGTAGTGTGTAAGAACCCCGCGCTACTGATATGACAAAACCCCGCGCTACTGCTAGGGTTTTCCCTAGTAGTGTGTAAGATAATCTTGTCTTCCTCTGCACAGTAATACAGAAGCTTACGATACAAGGCTCCTCAATCTTCCTCGGTACGATATGTGGATGACTTCCAGTATAAGATACTCAGTCTTCTTCGGTAAGCCACCGCAGAAAGCTTATGGCGTATGCCACGAAATCTTCCTCAGTAAGCAACCAGAGGAAAAGCTTCTGAAGCACGGTACCCAGTCTTCTTCAGCAAGATATCCCCGCAAAAGCTTCGGGCATAAGCTACCCAGTCTTCCTCAGCGCGCTACTCTCGATGGCTTCCAACACAAGCTATCCAGTCCTCGTCAGTACGGCACTACAAACAGTCATCGTCATGGGTACAAGATATTACACAGTGAGTTGGCAGCATATGGCAGTGCACCTCAAGAATCAGATCCGCAACAGGTGGGTCAGAAATACGAGCTAGTCAGGACACAAGTGTTTGCCTTGGGAATCAAATGCTCAGATACACATGCTTCCATGTATATTGTGAACATGCTGCCAAGGTCATGCAAGTCACTCGAACGATGATGCAAGCATGGTGAGAATCCGACAACCACATGAAATATGTAAGAGGAAGAAAGCCAGTATACACCTCAGTGTGATGCAAGGACTGACAAGCTATGAAGTAAGACAATTTGGAACAACAATTTTGATAGTGTATATCAAGGCCAGCTTCCTCCCAACCGACAAAGTGATATCATTAACCTCTGTCACTGTCATGTATGATTGACCACACCAGTGAGCTCTATACAAGTAACTGTGAATTTGGTATATGATCCTGATGAACCCTTGCTTACCTCTTCCTGGTAACGGCACCACGCGTGTGTTCTGAGCTGCTTTCAGCCGTTCAGGGTGGATGCCGACTTTATATTTCTCTTTTCAACAACTGACCCTTGTTCTGAGCTGCTTTTCGGCCGTCTCGAGCAGCTGTTGAGTTCCTTTTTGTACCAGTGACGCTATGCTCTGAGCTGTGCTTCGGCCGTCTTAGGGAACTGCTACATTCTTCTTATCAACTCTGCCTCCTGCTCTGAGTTGCTTTTCAGCCGTCGTGAGCCATGGTTTAGTTATCTCAGTAATGTCCCAGATCTGAGTTGTAAAGAACGTTCTGGTGGCTACTGATTTATTTGCCGATTTCATGCAAAGGTTCGGATGATCATTGCCCTACAGTTAGAGCTTGAGAGATGATAAACTTGCCAGTTAAACGTTGCTGCACTGCCTGAGGATAAGGATAATGTATGACTGCCGGAATATTGCACCTGACAACACCTATGGTCGCACGGAGAATTAAGGATATATGTGGCCAAGCTCTTTCGGCAAAGGATTCAGGCAAAAATAATGAAGGAGCAAGACCAGCAATACAGGTATGATAATTGTGGCATGAACAACATGGTACGGATACCCAAGACAGTGGAGTCAGCCAAGAGGATTCAGAAATCCCTGCAAGCAGTCAGATTCCGCTAAGAGAACGGTTATGATTCTCAGCATTACTTTGAACCCGAAGGACATGCATCTACTCGAGTAACCCGATGCAAGGAATAAATGTAGCATGGGTGGACGCGCTACTGCTAAACTCTGGTAGTAGTAGCGCGGGTGGAACAGCGCTACTGCTAAGAGTTAGCTGTAGCGCCGTAGCAGTAGCGCGCCCACCCGCGCTACTAATATGACAAAACCCCGCGCTACTGCTAGGGTTTTCCCTAGTAGTGTTTGAGAAAATCTTGTCTTCCTCTGCACGCTACCACAGAAGCTTACGATACAAGGCTCCTCAATCTTCCTCGCTACGATATGTGGATGACTTCCAGTATAAGATACTCAGTCTTCTTCGGTAAGCCACCACAGAAAGCTTATGGCGTATGCCACCAAATCTTCCTCAGTAAGCAACCAGAGGAAAAGCCTCTGAAGCACGGTACCCAGTCTTCTTCAGCAAGATATCCCGGCAAAAGCTTCGGGGATAAGCTATTCAGTCTTCCTCAGCGCGCTACTCTCGATGGCTTCCAACACAAGCTATCCAGTCCTTGTCAGTACGGCACTACAAACAGTCATCGTCATGGGTACAAGATATTACACAGTGAGTTGGCAGCATATGGCAGTGCACCTCAAGAATCAGGTCCGCAATAGGTTGGTCAGAAATACGAGCTAGTCAGGACACAAGTGTCTGCCTTGGGAATCAAATGCTCAGATACACATGCTTCCATGTATATTGTGAACATGCTGCCAAGGTCATGCAAGTCACTCGAACGATGATGAAAGCATGGTGAGAATCCAACAACCACATGAAATATGTAAGAGGAAGAAAGCCAGTATACACCTCAGTGTGATGCAAGGACTGACAAGCTATCAAGTAAGACAATTTGGAACAACAATTTTGATAGTGTATATCAAGGCCAGCTTCCTCCCAACCGACAAAGTGATATCATTAACCTCCATCACTGTCATGTATGATTGACCACACCAGTGAGCTCTATACATGTAACTATGAATTTGGTATATGATCCTGATGAACCCTTGCTTACCTCTTCCAGGTAACGGCACCACGCCTGTGTTCTGAGCTGCTTTCGGCCGTTCAGGGTGGATGCCGACTTTATATTTCTCTTTTCAACAACTGACCCGTGTTCTGAGCTGCTTTTCGGCCGTCTCAGGCTGCTGTTGAGTTACTTTTTGTACCAGTGACCCTATGCTCTGAGCTGTACTTCGGCCGTCTTAGGGAACTGCTACATTCTTCTTATCAACTCTGCCTCTTGCTCTGAGTTGCTTTTTAGCTGTCGTGAGCCATGGTTGAGTTATCTCAGTAATGTCCCAGATCTGAGTTGTAAAGAACGTTCTGGTGGCTACTGATTTATTTGCCGATTTCATGCAAAGGTTCGGATGATCAATGCCCTACAGTTAGAGCTTGAGAGATGATAAACTTGCCAGTTAAACATTGCTGCACTACCTGAGGATAAGGATAAGGCATGACTGCCGGAATATTGCACCTGACAACACCTATGGTCGCATGGAGAATTAAGGATATATATGGCCAAGCTCTTTCGGCAAAGGATTCAGGCAAAAATAATGAAGGAGCAAGACCAGCAATACATGTATGATAATTGTGGCATGAACAACATGGTACGTATACCCAAGACAGTGTAGTCAGCCAAGAGGATTCAAAAATCCCTGCAAGCAGTCAGATTCCGCTATGAGAACGGTTATGATTCTCAGCATTACTTTGAACCCGGAGGACATGCATCTACTCGACTAACCCGATGCAAGGAATAAATGTTTCATGTCCCCCAAGGAAAAAAATTCACGACTCCATTGATACTATCAATGCTGGATATAAGAATGACACGTCAATGGGGAAGTTCCTCCCGGACTTATGGAAATTCCAGTCTTGATAATGTCAGATAAGTCAGCAGATATAAAAGAAGTGGAGTCAGAGTAAGGATGAATCTATGAAGAAAGGCCTGTCAGAATATGGGATACGATGAAGCAAACCACCCCAGAGCAAGGCAGTTAGTCAGATGAAATTCAATTGAAACATCATATAAAGGAAAAAGGATACCCGAGTTGGAAACGGTTTCCTTAAGTCAGAATATTCATACTTGTTCCCTGAGCAACCAAATCTCGAGGACGAGATTTTTGTAAGGGGGGTAGGTTTGTAACACCCCGATTTTTGGCCCTTTCTTTTTCTTTTGGATTTCTTCAAATTTTTATTTGAAGTTCTTTTTTTCATGGCTATGTGGTCTTAAAACCTGGGGAGACCATCTCTTCTGCCTCTCCCAAGTGGCTTGTCACTCCCAAATCTTTCTCAAGGCCATGTCATTTCCATCTTAACCCAACTCCAAATTGTTTTTCTGGGAAATATTCCTTTTTCTATTAAAGGAATAACCCTGTTGGTTCTAGGTTGTGAAGCAACCCATATTTCTGTCATTCCAAAAATTCCCACAAAATTCTCATAAATTCTTTGGATCATATCTTCCACAAATATGCCAAAACCCATCCTTGCCTAGTTCAAAAATAATTCAGGAATATTCATTTTCCATTCTGTCCAGAATGGCACTTTGTGAAGGAAGTGCTATTTATCTTTTCCTGATTGCCTTCAAAATTTTTGGTAACTCTGTCATATTCAAATAATTGCCACAAGCCAAAATTCAGCCTCATTTGCCTAGTAAATCTTCCTCAACAAATTTCCAAAGTTTCTATCCAGAGAGAAGCTTTGTGAAGGAAGTACTAGCTAGACTAATCCAAATAAGTTGTAATTGTGATCGATCATTCATATGATCAAATAATTACTCTCCGCCAAATTTCATCTCCATCCCACCATCTATGTGAGCACACCTTCCAATCTTGGTTTCTGGTCACAATTTCAGTTTGTGAATCAACTATATTTTACATTGCTTCAAAAATTCTGAAATTAATACAGGACCTTAATGTCCCTATATCATTTGAGCATGACACAATTCACATCATTTTCCTAAGCCATTTTCCCCACAAAATTCCCCCAAGTTTCTGTCCAGTGTGGAACATTGTGAAGGAAGTACCATTTTTATTTATCCAAATGGGATGAAATTTTTTATGGTGCCTTCATATGCCCAAATCATCATCCTCCACCAAGTTTCAGCCCAATCTAACACTCCATGTGACTGCCACTTCATGATCTAGTTTCTGGACCAGTTTTTGCAGTTGTGAAGCAACTAGGTAAAATCTTGGTCCAAATCCTTTCCAAATCCATAGTATTGTAGTCCTTCCTACCCCAAACCCCGGTGACATCCTGGTTAGCTCTTATCCCCTCCCATTTGATCACTATTTCATGCCCAAGTTTGCTACATCAAACTTTCACTGATGTATCCCATCAACACAAAGTGCCTTTAGTCGAGTTATCACCTCTGGTAGGGACCATTCAGTAAGGACAAAGCGCTAGACACCATTAGCAAGGCACGTGAGCCCTCCTATCGCCATTGCACGTGGTGACTAGGCATAGAGCGCATGCTCTGCAGGCCAAAAGCGCGCTCTGGCGCCCGGACCCACTCTGCCGCTGCCCGAGCGCCGTCCGTGCGCCACCTCCGCTCGCCGCAGCGCCCTCCCCTGCTCCCCTTGCCTCCCCAGACCGCCCTCCCCCGCTAGTTGCTCGCCGGACCGAGCCAAATCCATGGGCACACGTGCACTGTGGCCGCCCGCGCGTGCTCCTCCCCCTGCCATCCCGCGTCCGCTCTTTCTGCCATCCCACATTGCTGCCCCACTCCTCAGTCTCTCTCCCGTTGCCGTCCGAGCTCGCACGGGCGCCTGCCCCCCTCGCCGGAGCTCGTCCATTCGGTGAAGGCGGCCTCCGGCCCGCTCCCCTCTTCCCCGGCTATTTAAGCCACCCCCGAGCCCTCCTCTCTTCACCAATAGCCTCCCCTCCCTCCACTAGCACTCCCCGACCTCTTCCCCGAGCTCGAGGAGCTCTCATCCTCTCCTGTAGCCACCATGGCCGCCGCACGGCTATGCTCAAATTGGAGCAATGTCGAGCTCTCCTCCCAGTCATTCCACACCAGAGCACCCCCACTCGACCTCCTAGACCCTCCCCATGGCCCTAGCTGACCCCGGCGCGACCTAGCCGTGCTCCCCATAAGCGCCTGTCACCGACCGCCGTGGGCGTCAGAGCCCCACTCGCCTTGGTTGTCTCCGGTGCCCGTGAGGTAGCCCTCCCGCAGCGCGGCGCCACCCCGATCACTCCGGTGGCCAGAGCACCTCGAGGGATGGCCGGAGTCACCGGCGAGGCCCGGCCTGGCTCCTGTGCCTCTCCCCGTCGGGAGGTTGAAGGCGACAAGGAGCGAGGGAGGGAGTCAACGCGGGACCCCCGCGTCAGTGACCGAACCGGCCGGCCCCACGAGCTTAAGTGGAGGCGCCTTTCGGTGGATTACGTCTTCGGTTATTTTGTAACACCCCGATTTTTGGCCCTTTCTTTTTCTTTTGGATTTCTTCGAATTTTTATTTGGATTTCCTTTTCCGTGGCTATGTGGTCTTGAAACCTGGGAAGATCATCTCTTTTTCCTCTCACTAGTGGTTTGTCACTGTCAAATCTATCTCAAGGCCATGTCAATTCCATCTTAGCCCAACCCTAATTTTTATTCCTTGGGAATATTCCTTTTTCTATTAAAGGAATAACCCTGTTTGCCCTAGGTTGTGAAGCAACCTATATTTATGCCATTCCCAAAATTACCAAAAAATTCTCATAAATTCTTTGGATCATATCTTCCACAAATATGTCAAAACCTATCATTGCCTAGTTCAAAAATAATTCAGGAATATTCATTTCCTATTCTGTCCAGATTGGCACTTTGTGAAGGAAGTGCTATTTGTATTTTCTTGATTGCCCTCAAAATTTTTGGGCACTCTCTCTTATCCAAATAATTGCCACATGCCAAAATGCAACTTCATTTTCCTAGTAAATCTTCCTCAGAAATTTTCCAAAGTTTCTGACCACAGAGAAGCTTTGTGAAGGAAGTACTAGCTAGGCTTATCCAAATGAGTTAAAATATTGGGAGATCATTTATGTGATCAAATCACGACTCTCCACCAAATTTCATCTCCATCCAATAATCTATGTGAGCACAACATCCAATCTTGGTTTCTGGTCACAATTTCAGTTTGTGAAGCAACTATATTTTATATTGCTTCAAAAATTCTTAAATTAAACCAGGACCTAAATATCCATAAATGATGTGAGCATGCCAAAATTCACATTATTTTGCCAAGCCATTTTCTCTGCAAAATTCCCAAGTTTCTGTCCAATGGGTATCATTGTGAAGGAAGTACCATTTTGGTTTATCCAAATGGGATGAAATTTTTATGGCACCTTCATATGCCCAAATGATCACCCTTCACACATTTTCAGCTCAATCCAAGCAACCATGTAAGTGCTACTTCCTGATCTAGATTCTGGCCTACTTTTTGCCGTTGCAAAGCAACTAGGTTAAATACTTGTCCTAATGACCTCAAAATTCACAGGATGGTAGTCCATCCTACTCTAAGACTCTGTGACATCTTGCTTAGTTCTTATGCCCTCTAAGTTGATCACTACTTCCTGCTTAAGTTTGCAACAGCAAAGTTCAGTCGACCTCTCCCATCCACCCACAGTGCCTTTCTTCGATCTATCACCTCAGGTAGGACCCACTTAGGAGAGACAACACGCTAGACATCGGTTGATTGGCCAGAGTGCACCGCGTGCGCCTGTGCACGCGGTGACCACGCGGTCTGGCACGCCGAAAGTGTGCTCTGGGCAATAGGAGCCCTCTGCCGCCGTCCAAACCACGTCGTATTACCACCGCACCAAGTCCACAGCATTGCTCTCGCTCTCCTGCATCCGCGTGTCCTCTCTGGACCCCTCCCCCTCTCCTCTTTCCTCTCCGGCGAACCATGCCGCAGCGCGTGCCCGCGGCCGTCGTCAGTTTGCCGTTGTCCTCTTCCTCCCCGCGATAACTTTGCGCCGAATACACCTCCCCTAGACCCCTCTCCCCCTCTGTGCGTGCGATCGTGCACGCGGTCATGCCAGAGAGCATCAACCGCGAGCTACCGTCATCGTCCGCAGACGGCATCAACGCCTTGGCTATTTAAGCCACCCCCGAGTCCTCCTCTCCTCACCAACAGCTCCCCCTCCCTCCTAGCAACCCCCCTACCCACCCAACCGAGCCCCTAGAGCTCTCTCTCCACCGCATTGCAGCCACGGCCGTCGCTCGGCCTCACCTAAATTCCGGTGAGCCCGAGCCTTTCTTTCCCTCCTGAACCCACCGTCGAAGCCCCCTAGCCACGGCAGAGCTCGAGCGCCCATTCCCTCGCTCGCTGGAGCACCCCAGCCCCGAGCCCACTCGAACCCGAAGACCCCTCCCGTCGGCGTCGAAGCTGCAGTCGCCTCGGCCCTCCCCGGCAGCCATAACCCAGCCCTCTGGATGCGGCGTTCCGTCCCGAGTCCGCCGATGGCCGAAGCCTCGCTGGAGGTGGCCCGTGCCGCCGGGGCTCGTCGCCGGAGCGCGGCCTCTCTCTGTGTCGCGGGCGAGCAGGAGGTTGAAGGCATTGACCTAGCCCGGTGGGTCCCACCTCCTCTCGGCCCCACCTGTCGGTCTAACAGAGGGGTTGACCCTGGGCCCACAGGATTATAAGTATAAGCGCACTTTGCAGAAGTACGTCTTTGGTTAAATGAAAGCGCACTCTGCTGTGTTTTTGTTAGAAATGCGCTTCCATTACAGCGAAGGCGTATTTATCAAAATACGCTTTCTCTTTTTCAGCCCAGCCGGCCGAAACATCTAAATAGCGGACGTTCGTCCGTTAGCAGCAGAAATGGACAGTTTTTAATTCTTTTTCTGCCTAACGAACGAACGGCCGTAACTTCACGACCGCAACTCCGAATCAGGTGATTCCAAAGCCCACGATCTCAGTTCGTCGAGCCCGTTCCGATGGTACCATTTTCACCATGTTGTAACATTCTGAAAATGACCATTTGGCCCCTGCCCTTATTCAGCCCCCTCCGAGAGGGAAACTTTTCCGGCGATTTTTCCGCAAGTGTCTCTGCACTTCTCCCCGGTGTATCCTCCATCCCCAGGCAAGCCACAACAGCCACTTGCATGATGGCATTGTAGTAGCCATGGTTTCCACTTGAATATTTAATAATTGTTTGTTCATTTAATTATTTTGTGAATGCTTTGAATATGCTTGTGGATCCATTCTCATCGCTTGTGCCATGTTCATTTTCATCTAGTAAGTGATATGATTATTCCTAAGGATATTCTTATCATGTTTTATTCTTGTAATTATTTTCGATGCTAGTGATAATGCTATGCTCACTTGAGTAGTTACGGATTGATATGAAAATACTTGTGATAGTTATGATCATCGCTATGCCATGCTCATTTGCATCCCGTAGCATATATGATTTATCATTATGATGTTAAATGATTATGTTGCCCATCCATGGTTACACTGTTATCATGCTCATCTGCATTGTTATTTCATCATGTTATTTTACTGTGACTCAGCTCATCACCATTTAAGTTGAACCTGACATTAATCGAACTTGAACAAATTTGTTGGCTGAGTCATGGTGCCACCGAATCGGGCTAACCAGTGCAGCCACACTTGCCTTATGGGAGGCCCTAATGCAGTCTATTGTCATGCCTCTCGCCGGTGCCTCATACTAGGGAAGGTTATGCGCGCGCGCTACCCTGATAAGGTAGGTGGCCATAAGCCTTGAGTACCCAGTTTTGGTTTTGAGCTCAGGTCCCCGTTTGGGACAGTTTTGGTTTGGCCACGACGGTGGCAGCCACAGAGGTGGCGGATGTCACATGTTGACATCAGGGTAACCCAGGACATAGCCCAAAGGGGAGTTTGTCGGAGTGGCCGGGAGAGTGTCATGCAATAGACTGGTTTTGTCGGAATGTCGTTGGTCCACCCGAATGGGAGCACGAGGCCATGAGTTCCGTAGTGTGGGTACAGTGTACTAACCTCTGCAGAGTGTATAATCTATCGATAGCCGCGTCCTCGGTCATGGACACAGTTCGTAGTAGGTCACACTATGGGTCAACAGAAATAATAACCTGAATAATGAGCAACCCCGGTTCGATGAGGAAAGAAGTTGGTTAATCTCTATGTGGTCATGCGATGATCACAGGTAGAGATCAAGCTCCGTGTGGTCATGTGATGATCACGATGGTATAGTTGATACCGAGCTTGGTTGATCCTGAGGTGATCGTGTGATGATCACGATGGTAAGTTTGTGGTTACGAGATAACCTCCGAACAGAGTAAGTTGGTCCATGAGACCTTAAACGTCGACCCCCTTGCATGCTAGTGCTAGTATCATCCTGTTCATATCATGAATTATATGTAAGTGCCATGCTCATGTTGTTGCCATGCACATATTGTTGCCATGCTCATGTTGTTCTAGTAGTACCGTGTTCATCTTTGATGATTAACCTGTAAATGCCATGCTGTTGTATGTCTTGATTGCTTTGGGTGCTGTGAGCTTGCGAGTACATTCAAAGTACTCACCTGGCGTGTCATGCCAGATTGCAGGTGATGCTGTGATTGCTTGTTTGTCGAGGACCCCGAGGTTGCGCTCTAGGATACGTCCCAGCCAGAGTCCCTGCAGAATGGAGTTCATCACCGTTGTCGCCGTTCCGCTGCTAGTAGTTATTCCGCTACGAGTTGTTCCGCTGCTAGCATAGAGCTACCTTAGCAGGCGAAGTGTCGCCGTGCCTTTGTAACCTTCAGGACTTCAGAACCTTTGTACCCGTTATATTCGTAATAAAGAGCTGATTTGTTCTATGCCAAGCAGTGCCGTATTCCAGAAGACTTGATCTCTGGGCTAGAATACGGGGTGTTTCGGTCTCTCTGAGCCGGGGTGCCACAAGGCTTGGTATTAGAGCAGGTCTGGCTGTAGGACGTCCTAGTCAGCGGGAGCGTTAGAAACCGGTATTATTGAGTCTAGTCGGTTTGCTGCATTTGATTGCTGCATTTGTTTGCTGCATAGCATGCATATAGACTTATTATATTGTCTCTAACGGATGATCCTGTGAGTGTACGTGGCATCGGTTTCGATCCACTACCTGCACCCTCCCACTTTGCATACTCGTTCTTTGGTGTTTGGTGTCATCTCTGTCCCAGCAGAGTGATGCCGAGGTACCTAGTGGAGTCGATCATTTGCAGGATTGATGCACAGGTGTCACACCAATATCTTTCCGCCAGCCACACCTATCGTTTCGGTGGTAGACATGTTTCTACCCCGGATCTTGCTATCCAACCCGCCGCTTTGGCAACCCTTACTGGTCTTTGTTACCAGAAAAGGGCAATGCCAGCAAACCTTGCTTTCCGCGGCTATCCTACTCTATCACCCCATTCCTTGGGCGAGTACGGTTCCCGTCCGTCCACTCGATGATGATGTGACCGTGACATCCGTGTCCCGGTACACGATCACCAAGTCCGTCCTCACCGCTAAGCCCGTCCAGATGCAACCAGTGCTGAGCCAGCTCTTGGTGTAGCTCTGCTTACAGCAACCGCTCCACACGCTGACCCATTTTCTTGCACACCGCCATAGGATATTAGATCATAGTACCGGAGTTCCCTCGAGAATTGTGTGCTTAAGTAGGCATGCATAGTGAGGTGAATAGCTGTGAAATGTGATGTTGCTTGTATCTAATCTTAATGCTGTGTGTGCTTTTGTTCAGTCGTTTCTTTTGCTTCTTTCTTTGGGCCCTCGGTGTTACCTTATTTCCCCTTATGAAAGTTGCTCATCAACCGACACCGGACTCGAAGAATCAGTGAGGAGTTCAAATATTTGGAAGCTCAACTAAACAATATAGCATTCTCAGCCGACTGCATTATATTGAGAATATTCGGTATGAATGCAAATGATATTCTGGATTAACTATCAGCATCAAGACTGATTCAGTGTGCAACCAGCACAAGTGTAATGAACCAGCTGAAGACAATTGGTGTGCAAGACAACAGTACATTTCCAGTCAAAGGAATATCCAGGGGAAGCTTATGACGAATGGTTCCGCAGTCTTCCTCAGTATGATATGTGGATAGCTTTCAGTGCAAGATACTCAGTCTTCTTCGGTAAGCTACCGCAGAAAGCTTCCAGCATAAGGCACCGCATCTTCTTCAGTAAGCAACCAAAGGAAAAGCTTCTGGAGCACGGTACCCAGTCTTCTTCAGCACGCTATCCCGGCAAAAGCTTCGAGCATAAGATATCCAGCCTTCCTCAGCACGCTACTCTTGATGGCTTACAACACAAGCTATCCAGTTCTCGTCAGTATGGTCCTACAAATAGTCATCTGCATTGGTACAAGATAGTACACAGTGAGTTGGTAGTGCATCCCAAGAATCAGATCCGCAACGGTTTGTCAGAAACAAGAATCAGTCAGCACACAAGTGTCTACCTCGGGAATCAAATGCCCAGATACACATGCTTCCATATATATTGTGAGCATACTGCCAAGGTCATGCAAGTCACTCGTACGATGATGCAAGCACGGTGAGAATCCGACAACCACAGGAAGAGGAAGAAAGCCAGTATACACCTCAGTGTGATGCAATGTATGACAAGCTATGAAGCAAGACAATGTCGGAACAATAATCTTGACAGTGGATATCAAGGTCAGCATCCTCACGTCCGACACAGTGATATCATCAACCTCTGTCACCGCCATGTATGATTGACCCCAACAATGAGCTCTATAACTGCGAACCTGGTGTATGATCATGATGAACCCTTGCTTCCCTTTCTCTGGTAACGGCACCACGCCTGTGTTCTGAGCTGCTTTCGGCCGTCCAGGGTGGATGTCGCCTTTATGTTTCTCTTTTCAACAACTGGCCCGTGTTCTGAGCTGTTTTTCGGCCGTCTCGGGCAGCTGTTGAGTTTCTTTTTGTAGCAGCGACCCTCTGCTCTGAGCTGTTCTTCGGCCGTCTTAGGGAACTGCTACATTCTTCTTATCAACACTGCCTCATGCTCTGAGCTGCTTTTCAGCCGTCGTGAGCCAGGGTTGAGTTATTTCAGTAATGTCCCAGATCTGAGTGGTAAAAACCGTTCTGGTGGCTACTGATTTATTTGCCGATTTCATGCAAAGGTGTGGATGATCATTGCCCCACAGTTAGAGAATGTGAGATGATAAACTTGCCAGTTAAACATTGCTGCACTGCCTAAGGATAAGGATAAGGTATGCTTGCCAGAATATTGCACCTGACAGCACCTATGGTCACACAAAGAATTAAAGATATTTATGGCCAAGCTCTTTCAGCAAATGATTCCGACAAAAGAAAACGATAATGAAGGAGCAAGACCGGCAATACAGGTATGATAATTGTGGCATGAACAACATGGTACGGATACCCAAGACAGTCTGATTCCATATTAATCACCATGAACACACACCCAAGGGGTCTACTCTGTTTGTAAGGACCTCATTTCAAGGTGACAGTCGAATCATCGGTACGGATTCGAGACAGTGGAGCCAGCCAAGGTAATTCAGAAATACCTTCTAGCAGTCAGATCTCGCCAAGAGAACGACTATGATTCTTAGCATTGTTTTGAACCCGAAGGACATGCATCTACTCAAGTAACCCGATGCAAGGAATAAATGTTTCATGTCCACCAAGAAAATTTGTTCCCGACTCCATTGATACTATCAGTGCTGGATATAAGAATGACACGTCAATGGGGAAATTCCTCCCGGACTTATGGAAATTCCAGTCATGATAATATCAGACAAGCCAGCAGACATAAAAGAATTGAAGTCAGAGCAAGGATGAACATATGAAGGAAGACCTATCAGAATGTTGGGTACGGTGAAGCCTTGTGTGCCCGAGTTATATGGATATCGAGGTCCCCGTTTGGGACGATGTTATGTTTTGGCCACGACGGTGGCAGCCATAGAGGTGGCGGATGTCACGAGTTGGCATCGGGGCCACCCAAGACATAGCCCAAAGGGGAGTTTGTCGGAGTGGCCGGGAGAGTGTCATGCAATAGATTGGTTTTGTCGGAATGTCGTTGGTCCACCCGAATGGGAGCACAAGGCCATGAGTTCCGTAGTGTGGGTATCGTGTACTAACCTCTGCAGAGTGTATAATCTATCGATAGCCACGTCCTCGATCATGGACACAGTTCATAGTAGGTCAAACTATGGGTCAACAGAAATAATAACCTGAATAATAACAACCCCGGTTGGATGAGAAAAGAAGTTGGATGATCTTTATGTGATCATGAGAGGATCATGATGGTATCGTGGATACCGATGTTGGTGGATTATGAGGTGATCGCGTGGTGATCATGGTGGTAAGTAAGTTTGATATTCATGGTAGTTACGAGATAACCTCCGAGCAGAGTAAGTTGGTCCATGAGACCTTAAATGTGGACCCCCCCTTGCATGCTAGTGCTAGCATCATCATGTTCATATCATGAATTATATGTACCTGCCATGCTCATGTTGTTCTAGTTGTATCATGCTCATCATTTAACCTGTAAATGCCATGCTGTTGTTTGTCTTGATTGCTTTGGTTGCTGTGAGCTTGCGAGTACATTCAAAGTACTCACCTGGCATGTCATGCCAGATTGCAGGTGATGCTGTGATTGATTGTTTGTCAAGGATCCCGAGGTTGCGCTCTAGGATGCGTCCCAGCCAGAGTCCCTACAGAGTGCAGTCCATCACCGTTGTCGATGTTCCGCTGCTAGAAGTTTTTCCGCTTCGAGATGTTCCGCTGCTAGCATAGAACTACCTTAGCAGGCGAAGTGTCGCCGTGCCCCTGTAACCTTTGTAATATCAGACCCTTGTACCCGTATTAATTGTAATAAAGAGCTAATTTGTTCTGTGCCAAGCAGTGCCATATTCTAGAAGACTGGATCTCTGGGCTGGAATACGGGGTGTTCCGGTCTCTCCGAGCCGGGGTGCCAGATGTAGTCATGTATCCCTCGTGCTGTGCAACGTGAAATTTGTTGGAAATATGCCCTAGAGGCAATAATAAATTAGTTATTATCATATTTCCACGTTCATGATAATAGTTTATTATTCCTGCTTGAATTGTATTGACCAGAAACTAAATACATGTGTGAATAGATAAACAAATACTATGTCCCTAGTATGCCTCTACTAGACTAGCTCGTTGATCAAAAGATGGTCAAGGTTTCCTGACCATGGACATGAGTTGTCATTTGATAACGGGATCACATCATTAGGAGAATGATGTGATGGACATGACCCAACCGTTAGCATAGCAAATGATCGTTCAGTTTATTGCTATTGCTTTCAATATGTCAAATACACGTTCCTCTGACCATGAGATCATGCAACTCCCGGATACCGTAGGAATACTTTGGGTGTATCAAACGTCACAACGTTACTGGGTGATTATAAAGGTGCTACAGGTATCTCCGAAAGTGTTTGTTGAGTTGGCATGGATCGAGATTGGGATTTGTCACTCCGACTATCGGAGAGGTATCTCTGGGCCCTCTTGGTAATACAGCATCACAGAAGCCTTGCAAGCACCGTGACTAAAGAGTTAGTTGCAAGATGATGTATTACGGAACGAGTAAAGAGACTTGCTGGTAACGAGATTGAACTAGGTATTGGATACCGACGATCGAATCTCGGGCAAGTAACATACCGCCAGACAAAGGGAACAACGTATGTTGACATTTGAGGTTCACCGATAAAGATCTTCGTGGAATATGTAGGAACCAATATGAGCATCCAGGTTCCGCTGTTGGTTATTGACCGGAGAGTCGTCTCGGTCATGTCTACATCATTCCCGAACCCGTAGGGTCCGCACACTTAAGGTTCGATGACGATTTAGTATTATATGAGTTATGTGATTGGTGGCCGAAGTTTGTTCGGAGTCCCGGATGAGATCACGGACAAGACGAGGAGTCTCGAAATGGTCGAGAGGTAAAGATTCATATATTGGAAGGCTATATTCGGACGTCGGAAAGGTTCTGAGTGATTCGGGTATTTTTCGGAGTACCGGGGAGTTACGGGAATTCACCGGGAGAAGTAATGGGCCTTATTGGGCCATACGGGAAAAGGAGAGGCAGGCCACGTGAGGAGGCGCGCGCCCCCCCTTGCCCAAACCGAATTGGACTAGGGGAGGGGGCGCAGCCCCCTCTTTCCTTTCCCTCTCCCTTCCCCCTTTCCTACTCCGTATGGGAGGTGGAATCCTACTAGGACTAAGGAGTCCTAGTAGGACTCCCCACACTTGGCGCACCCCTAGGGGGCCGGCCTCCTCCCTCTCATCCTTTATATTCGGGGGCAAGGGGGCACCCCAAAGTACACAATTGTCCCATAGCCGTGTGCGGTGCCCCGATCTACGTTTTCCACCTCGGTCATATTTTCGGAGAGCTTAGGCGAAGCCCTGCCGGAATCACTTCACCGTCACCGTCGCCACGCCATCGTGCTGACGGAACTCATCTACTTCCTCGACGTCTTGCTGGATCAAGAAGGCGAGGATCGTCACCGAGCTGAACGTGTGTAGAACTCGGAGGTGCCGTACGTTCGGTACTCGATCGGTGGAGCTCGAAGGATTGTTCGACTACATCAACCGCATTGTGAGACGCTTCCGCTAACGGTCTACGAGGGTACGTAGACACACTCTCCCCTCTCGTAGCAATGCATCTCCATGGATAGATCTTGCATGAGCATAGGAATTTTTTTGAAATTCATGCTCCGTTCCCCAACAGTGGCATCCGAGCCAGGTCTATGCATAGATGTGATTTGCACGAGTGGAACACAAGTGATTTGTGGGCGTGGGTGTATACATATTGCTTGCCGTTACTAGTTTTTACTTGATTCGGCGGTATTGTGAGATGAAGCGGCCCGGACCGACATTACGCGTACGCTTACGCGAGACAGGTTTCACCGCTACGTGCACTCGTTGCATAAAGGTGACTGGCGGGTGTCTGTCTCTCTCACTTTAGTTGAATCGGTTTCAATGAAGAGGGTTCTTTTAGAAGATCAAAAAGCAATCACTACACCACGTTGTGGTTTTGCGTAGGTAAGAACGGTTCTTGCAAACCCGTAGCAGCCACGTAAAACTTGCAACAACAAAGTAGAGGACGTCTAACTTGTTTTTGCAGGGTATGCTGGTGATGTGATATGGCCAAGACATGATGTGATATAAGTTGTTGTATGAGATGATCATGTTTTGTAAGTTATCAGGCAACCGGCAGGAGCCTTATGGTTGTCTCTTTATTGTATGCAATGCCAACGCTATGTAATTGCTTTACTTTACCGCTATAAGTTAGCAGTAGTAGTAGTAGCAATAGCCGGCGAGACGACCACGATGCTACGATGGAGATCAAGGTGTCACGACGCTATGATGGAGATCAAGGTGTCAACCCGGTGATGATGGAGATCATGACGGTGCTTTGCTGATGGAGATCAAAAGCACAAGACGATGATGGCCATATCATGTCACATATATTGAATTGCATGTGATGTTAATCCTTTTATGCATCTTATTTTGCTTAGGACGACGGTAGCATTATAAGATGATCCCTTCACTAAATTTCAAGATAAGTGTTCTCCCCTAGTATGCACCGTTGCGAAGGTTCAACGCTTCTAAGCACCACGTGATGATCGGGTGTGATGGATTCTTTCGTTCGCATACAACGGGTGTAAGCCAGTTTTACACACGCAGAATACTTGGGTTAAACTTGACGAGCCTATCATGTACAGACATGGCCTCGGAACACAAGAGACCGAAAGGTCGAACATGAGTCATATAGTAGATATGATCAACATGAAAGATGTTCACCATTGATAACTAATCCACCTCACGTGATGATCGGACGTGGTTTAGTTGATGTGGATCATGTTACACGTAGACAACTTGAGGGATGTTAATCTAAGTGGGAGTTCTTAAGTAATTTGATTAATTGAACTTCAATTGTCATGAACATAGTCTTACTTGTCTTAGCAAATTTATGTTGTAGATCAATAGACCACGCTGTAGTTCCCCTGTTTTATTATGTTCCTAGAGAAAACGAAGTTGAAAGTTGATGGAAGCAACTATGCGGACTAGGTCCGTGATCTGAGGATTGTCCTCACTGCTGCACAGAAGGCTTATGTCCTTAATGCACCGCTCAGTGAAATACCCCACGGCTTCGTCTGAGGACGTTATGAACGTCTGGCAGACAAGAAAAGATGACTACTCGATAGTTTAGTGCGCCATACTTTACGGCTTAGAACCGGAGCTCCAAATATGTTTTGAGCAACACGGAGCATATGAGATGTTCCAAGAGCTGAAAATCTGTTTTTCAAGCTCACACCCGGGTCGAGAGGTATGACACCTTCGACAAGTTCTATAGCTACAAGATGGAGGAGAACAACTCCGTTAGTGAGCATGTACTTAGAATGTCTGAGTACTTCAAACACTTGAATCAAGTGGGAGTTAGACTTCTGAATAAAGTGGTGATTGATAGAGTTCTCTAGTCACTATCACTAAGCTACTGGATCTTCGTGATGAACTATAAACAAGCAAGGGATAGAAGATCCTTAAGCTATTCGCGATGCTACAATCTGCGGATGTAGAAATCAAAAAGGGGAGCATCAAGTGTTGATGGTTAATAAGACCACTAGTTTCAAGAAGGGCAAGGGAAAGAAAAGGGAACTTCAAGAAGAACGGTAAAACAGTTGCCGCTCACGTGAAGAAACCCAAGGCTGAACGAAACCCGAGACTTAGTGCTCCCATTGCAAAGGGAAATGTCACAGGGAGAGGAACTTCCCCAAAGTAACTGGCAGATAATAAGACTGGCAATGTCAACAAAGATATTTGATATACATGTTATTGATATGTACCTTACTAGTACTCGTAGGAGCACCTGGGTATTTGATACTTGTTCAGTTGCTTACAACTTGAAACATGGAGCTTCGGAATAAACGAGGGCTAGCTAAGAACGAGGTGACGATGTGCATTGGAAGTGTCTCCAAGGTTGATGTGATCACCATCGCCATGCTCTCTCTACCTTCAGGATTAGTGATGAACCTAAATAATTGTTATTTGGTGCTTGCGTTAAGCATGAACATTATATCTGATAGTGTTTATTGCAAGACGGTTATTCAATTTCAGAGAATAATTGTTATTCTATTTATTTGGATAATATCATTGATGATCATGCACTTAAAATGAAAGGTTTATAGAATCTTGATCGTAGTAATACATATGTTCATAACACGAATGCCAAAAGATAAAGATAGTACCACATATTTGTGGCACTGCCGCTTAGGTCATATCAGTGTTAAACACATGAAGAAACTCCATGCAGATGGGTTTTTGGAATCTCTTGATTATGAATCATTTGAGACATGTGAACCGTGCCTTATTGGCAAGATGACTAAAACTCCGTTCTCCGGAACAATGGAGCGAGCAACCAACTTATTGGAAATAATACATACCGATGTATGCGGTCCGATGAGTGTTGAGGCGCGCGGTGGATATCATTATGTTCTCACGTTCACTGATGATTTGAGTAGATATAGTTATGTCTACTTGATGAAGCATAAATCTAAAACATTTGAAAAGTTCAAAGAATTTCAGAGTGAAGTAGAGAACCATCGTAACAAGAAAATAAAGTTCTTACGATCTGATCGTGGAGGAGAATATTTGAGTTACGAGTTTGGCAATCACTTAAGACAATGTGGAATTGTTTCACAGCTCACGCCACATGGAACACCACAGCGTTATGGTGTGTCCGAACGTCGTAATCGTACTCTATTGGATATGGTGCGTTCTATGATGTCTCTTACCGATTTGCCACTATCATTTTGGGGTTATGCATTAGAGACAGCTGCATTCACTTTAAACAAGGGCACCGTCTAAATCCGTTGAGATGACACCGTATGAACTGTGGTTTGCAAGAAACCTAAGATGTCATTTCTAAAAGTTTGGGGATGCGATGCTTATGTCAAAAGGCTTCAGCCAGATAAGATCGAACCCAAAGCGGATAAGTGCGTCTTCATAGGATACCCAAAAGAGACCGTTGGGTACACCTTCTACCACAGATCCGAAGGCAAAGTTTTCGTTGCTAAAGAATGGATCCTTTCTAGACAAGGAGTTTCTCTCGAAAGAAGTGAGTGGGAGGAAAGTAGAACTTGATGAGGTAATTGTACCTCCTCTGGATAGTAGTACGCCACAGAAAGAAATTTCTGTGACACTGACACAGACCAGAGAGGAAGTAGATGATGATGATCATGAAGCTTCGGATCAAGTTGCTACAGAACCTCGTAGGTCAACCAGGACATGCTCCGCACCAGATTGGTACTGCAATCTTGTCTTGGAGGTCATGTTGTTAGACAACGGTGAACCTACGAACTATGAAGAAGCGATGGCGAGCCCGGATTCCGACAAATGGCTTGAGGCCATGAAATCCAAGATTGGATCCATGTATGAGAACAAAGTGTGGACTTTGGTAGACTTGCCCGATGAACGGCGAGCTATTAAAAAATAAATGGATCTTTAAGAAGAAGACGGACGCTGATGGTAATGTCACCGTCTATAAAGCACGACTTGTTGCTAAAGGTTATCGACAAGTTCAACGAGTTGACTACGATGAGACTTTCTCACCCGTAGCGATGCTAAAGTCTGTCAGAATTATGTTAGCAATTGCCGCATTTTATGATTATGAAATCTGGCAAATGGACGTCAAAACGGCATTCCTTAATGGATTCTTTAAGGAAGAATTGTATATGATGCAACCGGAAGGTTTTGTCGATCCTAAAGGTGCTAACAAAGTATGCAAGCTCCAGCGATCCATCTATGGACTGGTGCAAGCATCTCGGAGCTGGAATACTCGCTTTGATGAAGTGATCAAAGCGTTTGGGTTTATGCAAGTTTATGGAGAAACTTGTATTTACAACAAAGTGAGTGGGAGCTCTATAACATTTCTAATAAGTATATGTGATTGGAAATGATGTAGAATTTCTGGAAAGCATAAAGAATTAATTGAAAGGAGTTTTTCAATAAAAACCTGTTTTGAGTTATCCATGGTTTGGGCATCGAGATCTATAAAGATAGATCAAGACACCTGATAAAAGATTTTCACACACCTTGATGAGATTTTGAAGAAGTTCAAAATGGATCAAGTCAAAAGAAATAAGTTCTTGGCTGGTGTCAAGTGGAGTAAGACTTGAAGATCTAGGTAAAGGTTGTTTACATGTTAGGCATCAAAATCTATAGAGATAGATTGAGACGCCTCATATGACTTTCACAAGACATATACCTTGACAAGATTTTGAAGAAGTTCAAATTGGATCAGTCAAAGAATGAGTTCTTGACTGTGGTGAAAGGTGTGAAATTGAGTAAGACTCAAATCTCGACCATGGCAAAATAAATAGAATGGATGAAGGTTATCCCCTATGCCTCGGCCATAGGTTCTATAAAGTATGCCAAGCTGTGTGCCTTGCCATGTGTTTGGCAAAAGAGGTACCAAAGTGATCCAGGAGTAGATCACTGGACAGCGGTCAAATTATCCTTAAGATGACTAAGGAAGAATTTCTCGGGAATAGAGATGATAAAGAGTTCGTCGTAAGGGGTTACATTGATGCAAGCTTTAAACACTGATCCGAAAGACTATGAGTCTCAGACCAGGATAAGTATAGTGGGGAAATCTTTTGGAGTAGCTCGAAACAGAGTGTGGTAGCAGCATCTACATATAACATAGAGATTTGCCAAGAACACACGGATCTGAATATTGCAGACCCGTTGACTAAAACCTCTATCACAAGCAAAACATGATCAGCTTTAGAACTGATTAAGTGTTAATTACATGGAGATGTAATCTAGATTATTGACTCTAGTGCAAGTGGGAGACTGTTGGAAATATGCCCTAGAGGCAATAATAAATTAGTTATTATCATATTTCCCCGTTCATGATAATAGTTTATTATTCATGCTAGAATTGTATTGACCGGAAACTAAATACATGTGTGAATAGATAAACAAATACTATGTCCCTAGTATGCCTCTACGAGACTAGCTCGTTGATCAAAAGATGGTCAAGGTTTCCTGACCATGGACATGAGTTGTCATTTGATAACGGGATCACATCATTAGGAGAATGATGTGATGGACATGACCCAACCGTTAGCATAGCAAATGATCGTTCAGTTTATTGCTATTGCTTTCAATATGTCAAATACACGTTACTCTGACCATGAGATCATGCAACTCCCGGATACCGTAGGAATACTTTGGGCGTATCAAACGTCACAATGTTACTGGGTGATTATAAAGGTGCACTACAGGTATCTCCGAAAGTGTTTGTTGAGTTGGCATGGATCGAGATTGGGATTTGTCACTCCGACTATCGGAGAGGTATCTCTGGGCCCTCTTGGTAATACAGCATCACAAAAGCCTTGCAAGCACCGTGACTAAAGAGTTAGTTGCAAGATGATGTATTACGGAACGAGTAAAGAGACTTGCCGGTAACGAGATTGAACTAGGTATTGGATACCGACGATCGAATCTCGGGCAAGTAACATACCGCCAGACAAAGGGAACAACGTATGTTGACATATGAGGTTCACCGATAAAGATCTTCGTGGAATATGTAGGAACCAATATGAGCATCCAAGTTCCGCTGTTGGTTATTGACCGGAGAGTTGTCTCGGTCATGTCTACATCATTCCCGAACCCGTAGGGTCCACACACTTAAGGTTCGATGACGATTTAGTATTATATGAGTTATGTGATTGGTGGCCAAAGTTTGTTCGGAGTCCCGGATGAGATCACGGACATGACGAGGAGTCTCGAAATGGTCGAGAGGTAAAGATTCATATATTGGAAGGCTATATTCGGACGTCGGAAAGGTTCCGAGTGATTCGGGTATTTTTCGGAGTACCGGGGAGTTACTGGAATTCACCGGGAGAAGTAATGGGCCTTATTGGGCCATACGGGAAAAGGAGAGGCAGGCCACGTGAGGAGGCGCGCGCCCCCCCTTACCCAAACCGAATTGGACTAGGGGAGGGGGCGCAGCCCCCTCTTTCCTTTCCCTCTCCCTTCCCCCATTCCTACTCCGTATGGGAGGTGGAATCCTACTAGGACTAAGGAGTCCTAGTAGGACTCCCCACACTTGGCGCACCCCTAGGGGGCCGGCCTCCTCCCTCTCATCCTTTATATACGGGGGCAAGGGGGCACCCCAAAGTACACAATTGTCCCATAGCCGTGTGCGGTGCCCCGATCTCCGTTTTCCACCTCGGTCATATTTTCGGAGAGCTTAGGCGAAGCCCTGCCGGAATCACTTCACCGTGACCATCGCCACGCCATCGTGCTGACGGAACTCATCTACTTCCTCGACGTCTTGCTGGATCAAGAAGGCAAGGATCGTCACCGAGCTGAACGTGTGTAGAACTCGGAGGTGCCGTACGTTCGGTACTCGATCGGTGGAGCTCGAAGGATTGTTCGACTACATCAACCGCGTTGTGAGACGCTTCCGCTAACGGTCTACGAGGGTACGTAGACACACTCTCCCCTCTCGTAGCAATGCATCTCCATGGATAGATCTTGCGTGAGCGTAGGAATTTTTTTGAAATTCATGCTCCGTTCCCCAACAAAATTGTCATGACTAACTTGTAGGGACAGGCACAAGCAGGTTTTGTTGTTGGCAGAAGGATGATCATGTTGGAGTATGTTCATGCCTCAATGGTTATGCATTTTGGGACATGCTAGGGCTACGGCCCTGTTTTGGTGAGGCTATTAAAAGGAAACATTACTGTGCTAACCACTACAGGGAACATAAGCCTCCTGAGTCAACCGTAGATCGTGTCTTGTACCGTTAACCCATAGCTGGATTTGTGCTACCACAAGTCCCTCCACAAGGGGGTATGGTTCAGTAAGTTGTTAACCCCTTTCCTGCACACACTACATAGAGGGACCAACGTGGTAGTTCCAACTGATCAGTGGGTAATGCCTGCCACTAGGTCGAAGGGGGCAATGGGTGTTCCCGGTTGTAGCCGGAGAGGGGTAGCTCCCCCTTGTGTTTTGCGCGTGGTATACATTCGGTCATCTGCCCATTGCTACTCGAGGTTGTAGCCCTGGCTCCGGGAAAATAACACTGGTGTGTGTTGGTCAGGTGTGTTTGCTTCCCAAAGACCATAATTGGAACTCGCCAACATTTCGATGCTGGCTAAAGAAATCCTTTACTTGTGGGTAAAGAGTACAACCTCTGCAGAGTTAAACCTATTCGAATAGCCGTGTCCGCGGTCAAGGACATCAGTTGGGAAGAGTCAAGTGTCGGTCTTAGTGTCGGTCTTCAGAGGAAATAACTACACAAAGAATTGATCATGATTCACTTTTGTAGGATGATTATTATTACTACTGATGCTAACGTGAATATTATTATTGGTGCTTCTATGGATCATTGCTTTTATTGTTATCATGAATATTGTTGTTATTGTTATGGACTAACCCCTTCTCTTATATGTATTACCGGGTATCTGTTGGAAGGTTCTACCTCCCGGATACTTGCATATTTTTCTTTATTCTTATAAGCCCTTTATGAGGTTTCGCACAGACGCCCGACTGTGGCATTCATTTTCAAGATCTTTCGAGGCGTCGCTTCAGACACCCGACTGGTATTTCTCTTCAAGACCTTTCGAGGCGTCGCTACAGACACCCGACTGGCATTTCTTTTGGGTTTCTCAGGATGGTCCTACCTCCAGAACCCACCTTTCCTTGGTTTTATTTGGATTAAAGCCCTTTGCGTGGCGTCGTGAATACGCCCGACTGTGGCATTCTTTTATATTTTTCTCTTGGGTTAATTCGGGACGGTTCTACCTCCTGATACCCGATTTATATTTTTGGTAATATGAAGTATTACTTATACCTTATTGATACAATTGACTAACCTTTATTTCCAATGCTTATATAATGTTCTGCATGATTGCATACTCTGATTAACCTCTTGCCATGTCATAATATTTTTGAATATGCTTAGGAGTTTAGTTGCATGCATTCTGCCTGCTTTTATTATATCTTTTGTTCATGATGTTTGCGAGTACATTCAAACGTACTCACTGGCTTGTCCCTGGTTATTTAATTGGGCAGGTCAGGATTTCACAAAGAATGCTACGACGCCCCCATGCGGACTAGGAGCTTGGGATAGCAGACACGAGAGATAGGAATTATCCCGGTCAGCCGTTCCTGTGGGAATGGAACCTCATGAGAGTTGGAGATTCTAGAGTCATTTCTGTCACCCACTGCTAGAGTTCATCATTGTTTCATTCGACCTTCATGGATGTGTCCACCAGTAACAACAATCTTGGGGCTGGTGATGAGATGAGGGGTTAATTTCTGGGATTTTATGTCCTGGAAATCCGGCCACGACAGCCTTGGTATCAGAGCTACGCTGATCGTTGGCTAATCCTATCTTAGCCCGGTCACTATCCGTAGGTTTACACACCATCCAAGTCTTTTTCCGTCCACCATCAAGCCCATCCCATCCGATGGCACGATCAATGGCCAACAAACATCTTTTGGCAGTCGGTGCCCACCCTATCACTCTAGCCCATAGGCCGTGTGCCTGTGGCAGGCACCTGAGTTGTCCCATCCGCAAGCGTGCGATGGAAGGCTCGGTTAGCCTATAAAGGAAGCTTTGCCCCAACTCCGCACAACACAGCCTTCATTTTCGCTTGGAGACCCAAACTACCAAGATGCCTGGTGCCATCATTTGCAACGAGACCACCGCAGTTGAGCTTGGAGGCTTTGTAGCCATCCTTGCCAATGTCACTTGTCGTGCCTTTGGCATAGAGGAGCCCCCGGAATATGTTGTGTACCGGGAGCACACGAGTGATGTCATCCATCACTTCTGGGCCACGGTGCACATCTACGGGAGAGGCACCTCCTCCGAACGCCCCTACTAGTTCACTGGAAGGACGACCTCCGAGGAACCCCAAGCCATCCAGCTTGCAGCCCGAGAGGCTGTAGTTCAGCTCCGGCATCGATCGCCGAGGGTGAACATCCACCCTTTCTTCTACTACCCTAGTTGTGATGGCTATGGTAGTCTGACCCAGGTCGCCAACGGGGACCAGGAGTTGGATCCTGCTCTTGTACATCTGGTACGCTATCTGAGAGCGCAAGAGGCACTCTTCGATCAGGTCACCAATGATCTGATTGCAGCTCACAGGGTTCTTGCTCTCCTCACCTCCGTGAGAAATGAAGCTGCACCCGCCACCAACGCTCCAGTAGTGCTACTTGGGAGACCTGTCAAGCCTCCCATGTCTGCCCCTGTTCTCCAGCCGGGCAACGCATTCGTCCACCCGGAGGAACTCCGTTGTTTGTTGGAGACCTACTCCAATGGGACTGTGGCTACTACATCTCATGGGAGACACCGTCGTTACTCCAGCCCCGTGACACCCGCTCCTACCCCATCCAGCTCCGACGCTGATGCGAATGGTGAAGTCCCGACATTTGCTAGACATCCCCGTCTAGATGTCAATGAAGTGGACTGAGTCCACTGGAATAGTTGCCGAGCCCTTGGAGCCCTGTTGTTTTTCTCTGGACCCGGTACCCCACCATAGTAGCTCGCTTGTTGTGCGATTGTTGGAATGCTTGTGCGCTACCGTTTTAATTATGCCACTTGTTTTTGCATAATTTGCCATGTGGCATGCTTGTTGGCGTAATAGGTTCCGAGTCCCCTATGCCATAGCTGCCATTACTCCTCAAACCTAACCGACCACTACAGTGACACGTCAATTCCCTTGGGGATCGAGGCCGACCCAAGTTGTACCGCCGCCGCATCAGGTTTCCCATCCCAGCTATATAAGAGCCACTCTCATACCCAGCATCAGCAACCATTGATCCTCCTCTCTGGCAGCAAACTTCAATCACTCCATGTCTCACCCGGGAACCTACCCAAGAATTCCTGAGGCAAACCATGGTAGATTTGTCAAGGTTTTGTGGGATTTTACCCGCAATACCCTTGGTTCCATCTACCCACCCCAGCATGAGTTGTACAAGATGAGGATCACCCCTGATTCCTCGAAATACTGGGCAGTTGTGCAAATCCCACCAGCGGATTTAAACCAAGGCCCTCCGTATATCGTCTTCATCGGGAGATCCATGCCAACCTCAGGCATGGCCATTGAGGTTGCTGCCGATGAAGCACTCACCCGTCTTCAACTCTCGGTACCCTGTGCCAACGAAAGAAAGTATTGCTACTTTCCGGGTCGCGCAGCATTCGGAGCAGAAGCAACGTTCCGCTGTGAGCGGATAGAAAGAGATCCAGCCCTGGCCAATCTAATTGTGTATGTGATGGCTCAGGAATGCCTAACCCAATAACTAATGGATTATCTCCATTATCTTGCTGTTCTGAATCCCTAGATTGGCATTGGCGGACCACCCTTGCCAACTCAGGCAGGGCATGTTCTTCATCTGCTTCCTCCACTTTCCCCGGAAGAAGAAGAATGTGCTCTAGCACCGGGAACCAAACCGCAAGACCCTGTGGATCTCACCTTCGGACCATAGATAGTCATGACTGCGCTCATTGTAGTATGTAGTGCTTCTTTGCATGACATGATCCTTGGTGTTATCTCTTAGGGTATACACCATGAGTATATTGCCATGATTGTATTTTGCATATTAGCGTTTTGGTTGTTATGTTCCGTAATAAGTTTTTCCGCCCTTAACAAATCTCGAGGATGAGATTTTCTTTAGGGGGGAAGGCATTGTAACAACCCAAATTTTAATAAAGGATTTTTACAAAATAAAATTTTGACAAAAATAATTTTGTTAATTTAAATTGGGCATTCCAATAATTTTAGAGTCATTTCTTCTGCTTTCTTCTTCTCCAAACATAAATTTTTTGGAAAATTATTGAGGGTCTTAAAATATTTGCCCAACCCTGTATTTACTTCTTAAATATCAGTAGCAATTATTTTCAAAATAAATTTGTCCCAAAATAATTCTTCTAATGCCATTTTCAAACTTTGAAATGCTTCTATTGAACTAAAACTATTTTAAATAAATTTTATAAAAATGCCACTAAATTATGGAAGACTCTCTTAGGCCTATAATTCACATTTATGCAAAAACCCACCATGGTCATTTGAAAATTTTGAGTAAACCATCCTCTTTTCAAATCTGGTCCATTTTGAACATTGAACTACAACTATATTAAAAATTGCTCAAACAATTATGAGATTTTTCCACATCCTAGTCCTTCCCAAGAAACACTTAAGTCCAGAATATCAGCTTCATTTGCAATATTTAAGGCCACCAAATAATTCTTCCAATATTTGATCCAGATCTGAAATCCAACAAAACTGGCCATAGCAAGTTTCTCATTTTGTCAAGCCAACCCTACCACACCTCTCAGCATCCAATGAAGCACCATCCTAGTAATTTTCACCCTCAACAAAAGCTCCTAGATGGCACTATCATTCTGTCGAACACCTTGAGTCCATGACAGAATGTTTCAACTCTCTGAAACATCATGTGGCACTAGCTTCTTTGGCAAAACTAACATGTCCACCACTCCATGCATACGTTGGATCAACATCACACAAAGTTTCAGGTGCAACAAATCCCCCTAGGGTCCTTTGGCATTTTGTCAAGCACCTGGCGTGCGTGCTCTGGGCATGGCCGGAATGCGCCAATGGCCGTGCCAACGCCCGAGCCCTTCTCGCTACACTGTTGCTTCTCTCGCTCGCCTTAGCCCTCTTCTGGATCACCAGATCAACCCCGAGGCCTTGCCGACCTTCTTCCTTGGCTGCTAGCGCCGGCTAGCCGTCGCTATCACCGCCGCCCGAC
The DNA here is from genome assembly GCA_039707655.1 of Elymus sibiricus. Classification (NCBI taxonomy): domain Eukaryota; kingdom Viridiplantae; phylum Streptophyta; class Magnoliopsida; order Poales; family Poaceae; genus Elymus; species Elymus sibiricus. Next base: position 37,146,742 of record CM077674.1, read on the forward strand.
GTCGCCGTCTCGGCTACGTCACCGCCCATGACGCGTAGCTCACTCCCGGGGCAGCCGACATGCCCCGCCATCACTGCGGGCCGCCACCGACCTCACCGACCCTCACCAGCCGCGCAACGGCCTCGCCTACCTCGCCACCGACCCCGAATCGCCATGAATGGCCATCCCGCCGTGTCAATCCTCGGGAACCCGCGGAACCGATGTTGCACGACTATAAAAAGGCCTCTCGAGCTCACTGTGCTCTCCACCACTCCTGCTTCTCCCTCTTGGAACCCCCCTTGAGCAGCCAAACGACCGGAATGGCCATCTTCTTCATCTCCGGTTGCCACGCCCGCCACCGTTCCTCTGTCGAATCCAACGCAACCTGAGCCTTCCTCTCTCCGTTTCCACCATCATTAACTCCTTCGTGGCCCCGCGAACCCATTCCCATCTTCAATTTCCCCGGAAAAATTCCATGGGCAAAAGCCCTCTACGAGCCTCCGCCGGAGTCCTTCGGGCGAGCTCGCCGCCGGCAACCCCTTGCTTCCCGGAGGACGTGCCGCCCACCGGCGGGACCGCACGAACCTCCTGAGCTCGATGGTGAGCTCAGCTCACCGAGGGGTGCCGCCAGTCACCGGCGCCGGCCGCCGGAGCTGCGCCTCCGCTTTGTCACGGGAGAAAGAGGGCGCGGGCGACCAGTGAAACCTGACTAGTGGGCCCGCGGGCCCCTCTGTCAGTGACCAGGCCACGCCACATTGGCTATAAGTGGAAAACGTATTCTTCCGAAAGGCGTCTTCTCTGTTAGAAAGCGTAAAGTCCACCGAAGCGTTTTCTTTTTATAGTTTTATTTAAAAATAGAATTTTGACTAAACTTTGACCGCCCCTAACTTTTTATTCCTAACTTCAAATGACTTGATTCTTTTTCCTACATTCTTTATTTTTCATCTAGTTTATTCTAGTATTTATTTCAAAAATATTTGAAACACTTTTAGCACTGTTTTGGAATTATGTGGTAATTTCAGTATTTTGAAAATAGGCAAAAGGAGGGATATATTTCTTGTCAAAGATTGTGGGGCCTGTTCAACACTTCTAAGTACCCAAGGCAAGCATCTTGAACTCTGGATATGATGATTGTTTGGTGGTTTGCATGCTAGTAAGATTCGCATGATTATGCCATTCCCGAATTTTTTTCACCGTGGCATGATCTATGTGCATGGTTGCATGGCTAACAATTTTGGTTATATTGAAACATGTGTGTTGTGTAGGCATGTATCCCTCGTGCTGTGCAATGTGAACTTGTCATGACTAACTTGCAGGGACAGGCACAAGCATGTTTTGTCGTTGGCAGAAGGCTGATCACGTTGGAGCGTGTTCATGCCTCGATGGTTATGCATGTTGAGACATGCTAGGGCTACGGCCCTATTTTGGTGTGGCTGTTAAAAGGAAACATTACGTGCTAACCACTGCAGGGAACATAAGCCTCCTGAGTCGACCGTTGATCGTGTCTTGTACCGTTAACCCCTAGCTGGATGCGTGCTACCACAAGTCCCTCCGCAAGGGGGGTATGGTTCAGTAAGTTGTTAACCCCTTTCCTGCACACACTACATAGAGGGACCAACGTTGTGGTTCCAACTGATCAGTGGGTAATGCCTGCCACTAGGTCGGAGGGGGCAATGGGTGTTCCCGGTTGTAGCCGGAGAGGGGTAGCTCCCCTTGTGTTTTGCGCGCGGTATAAATTCAGTCGTCTGCCCATTCCTACTCGAGGTTCTAGCCTCCCCGGCTTAAGGTTTTATTTTGTCCTATGCCTTGGGTGATTCCTGGCTCGGGGAAAATAACACTGGTGTGTGTTGGTCAGGTGTGTTTGCTTCCCAAAGACCATAATTGGAACTCGCCAACAATTCGATGCTGGCTAAAGAAATCCTTTACTTGTGGGTAAAGAGTACAACCTTTGCAGAGTTAAACCTATTCGAATAGCCATGTCCGCAGTCAAGGACGTCAGTTGGGAAATAACTACACAAAGAATTGATCATGATTCACTTTTGTAGGATGATTATTATTACTACTGATGTTAACATGAATATTATTATTGATACTACTATGGATCATTGCTTTTATTGTTATCATGAATATTGTTGTTATTGTTATGGACTAACCCCTTCTCTTATATGTATTACTGGGTATCTGTTGGAAGGTTCTACCTCCCGGATACTTGCATATTTTTCTTTATTCTTATAAGCCATTTATGAGGTGTCGCATAGACGCCCGACTGTGGCATTCATTTTCAAGACCTTTCGAGGCGTCGCTTCAGACACTCGACTGGCATTTCTCTTCAAGACCTTTCGAGGCGACGCTTCAGACACCCGACTGGCATTTCTTTTGGGTTTCTCAGGACGGTCCTACCTCCAGAACCCACCTTTCCTTGGTTTTATTTGGATTAAATCCCTTTGCGTGGCGTCGCGAAGACGCCCAACTGTGGCATTCTTTTATATTTTTCTCTTGGGTTCCTTCAGGACGGTTCTACCTCCTGATACCCGATCTATATTTTTGGTAATATTAAGTATTACTTATACCTTATTGATACTATTGACTAACCTTTATTTCAATGCTTATATAATGTTCTGCATGATTCCATACTCTGACTAACCTCTTGCCATGTCGTAATATTGTTGAATATGCTTAGGAGTTTAGTTGCATGCATTCTGCCTGCTTTTATTATATCTTTTGTTCATGATGTTTGCGAGTACATTCAAACATACTCACTGGCTTGTCCCCAGTTATTTAATTGGCCAAGTCAGGATTTCACAAAGAGTGCTACGACACCCCCATGCGGACTAGGAGCATGGGATAGCAGACACGAGAGATAGGAATTATCCCGGTCAGCCGTTCCTGCGGGAATAGAACCTCATCAGAGTTGGAGATTCTAGAGTCATTTCCATCACCCACTGCTAGAGTTCATCATTGTTTCATTCGACCTTCATGGTCTTGTATTCAATTCTTATAATTGCTTGGTAATCTGTATCGAGAATGTGTCCACCAGTAACAATGATCTTGGGGCTAGTGACGACACGAGGGGTTAATTTCTGGGATTTTATGTCCCAGAAATCCGGCCCCGACACGTGCTCCTGGAAGTATTGCTTCAGCTTTCTGGCCACCAGATACACGCCGTAGCACATCTTCTGGTAGTGGGGGTAGTTCTGCTTGGAGAGCGAGAGCACCTCACTCAGGTAGTACACAAGCCGCTGGACCGGCTGCACCTTGCCCTCCTCAGGGCGCTCCACCACCAACACCACACTGACCACGCGAGTGGTGGCGGCAATGTACATCATCATGGGCTCCTTGGCAGTCGGCACGGCCAGGATGGGCGCGGTGGAGAGCATGCGCTTGAGGTCGCAGAAGGCCTCGTCCTCCTACGGCGTCTAGTTGAATTCGGTCATCTTCTTCATCAGCTGGTACAGGGGCAGGGCCCTCTCCCCCAGCCGGCTGACAAACCGGCTGAGGGAGGCCAGGCAGCCGGTGAACTTCTGGATGTGCCGCAGCCGAGCCGGCTTGCGCATCCGCTCGATGGCCTTGATCTTCATGGGGTTCGCCTCGATCCCTCGCGCCGAAACGAGGAAACCGAGGAGTTGGCTAGCTGGCATGCCGAACACGCACTTCTCCGGGTTCAGCTTGATCCAGAACTTGCGCGGGTTGGCGAACATCTCCTTGAGGTCGTCCAAGAGGGTGAGATGCTGCTTTGTCTTGACAACGATGTCATCAACATACACATGCATGTTCCGGCTGATCTGCGGCGGGAAGCACTTCTGCGTGTAGCGCTAAAAGGTGGCACCTGCATTCTTTAGGCCGAAGGCCATGGTGATGTAGCAAAATGCCCCAAATAGGGTGATGAAGGACGTCTTGAGCCGGTCGGCCGGGTCCATCGCAATCTGGTGGTAGCCTAAGTAGGCATCCAGAAAAGATAGCAGCTCACAGCCGGCCGTAGAATCGATGACCTGATCGATATGGGCAGAGCAAAGGGGTCCTTGGGGCATGCCTTGTTCAGGCTGGTGTAGTCGATACAAATGCGCCAAGTCCCATTCTTCTTCAGCACCAGGACTGGGTTGGCCAACCATTCCCGGTGAAATACTTCCATGATGAAGCCGGCTGCGAGCAACCGGGCGATCTCTTCACCGATGGTTCTTCGCTTCTCCTCGGAGAAGCGGCGGAGCGGTTGCCAGACCGGCTTGGCATCTAGCCGGACATGGAGGTGGTGCTCGGCGTACTCCCTCGGGACACCCGGCATGTCTTTGGGGGACCATGCAAAGATATCCCGATTCTCACGGAGGAAGTCGATGAGCTCGCCTTCCTATTTGCTGTCGAGGCGGGTGCCTACGACAACACACATGTCTGGGTTGGCCGGGTCGAGCGGGACCCTCTTGGTATCCATGGATGGCTGGAATGCCGCTTTGTCAGCCGGCTGCTTCAGCTTCTCCGGCATGGCCGGCTGCTCGCGCGACAGGGCCACGAGGAGGTCGAGTTGGCGCCTCTCTTCGGCGATGACCAGCGACGACTCGGCCAGCTTGGAGCCGGCCGCGGTGCACTCGAGGGATTTCTTGTAGTCGCCGGTGATGGTGATGATGCCCTTGGGACCCAGCAGCTTTAGCTTCAGGTACACGTAGTGGGGCACTGCCATGAATTTGGTGAGCGCGGGCCGGCCCAAGAGCGCGTGGTAGGGGCTGTCCAAGTCCACCACTTCGAACCAGATCGGCTCACGGCAAAAGTGCATATTGGTGCCGAATAGGACGTCCAGCCGGATCTTGCCGATGGCGGAGCAAGAATGGCCCAGCACGATGCCGTGGAATACCGTCCGGCTGGGCTGGAGCTGGGACTCCTCGATCCCCAGCTTGAGCATGGTGTCGTGGTAGAGGATGTTAATGCTGCTCCCGCCGTCGACCAACACCCGCGAGAAGCGGCAGGTGAGCCTTTCAGAGACGAAGGTGGGGTCGAGGACCAGAGCGTAGCCGCCTGGCATGGACATCGCGGCTGGCTGGTCCTTATGGCCCTAGGTGATGGCCTTCTCGGACCAGTGCATGAACTGAGGGACAAGGGGTACGATGGCATTCACCTCCTGCGTGCGCCTGCGCTGGCTGCGCTTGTCATCAGCCTCGCTGGTGAATACGATGTAGGCCGCGTCCTGGCGGGGGAATTCATCATGGCCACCTCGTGCTGCGCCTCCGACTTCGGCAGCCAGCGGCGGCGGCGGCCCCGGAGGTGGAGGCGGGAGGGCGTCGCCCCGCATCAGACGCATAGTCCAGCTGCACTGACGGGTGGTGTGCGTGGACGGCTTCGCACCGCTGGGGTTCATGCACGACGCGTCAAGCATCTGCTCGAAGGTGAGTTTGGGCAGCCATGGCTTCCCGCCGGTTCACTGGCGCCGGCTGCCACTCGCGGCAGCCGGTTGCTCCTCCTCCACGGCAGCGACCTGCCGGCTGCCATAGCGGTTGTCCGGCTGCTCGTCCTTCCTCTTGCCTTGGTCGTTCTGGCACCGTCTTGAGGAGCCGCAGCTGCCATCACCAGCCGGTTATGGTCCAGCCGGGCGGTCTTGAACCGCCTTGCCAGCTGCGTCGAGCCGGATCTGCACCTTCATCGTGGAGTCGGCCGTAGCGTACTTGTCCGCTATGGCCATGAGCTCTGCCAGGGTCGCCGGCTCCGTGCGCATGAGCTTGTGCTTGAGCATGGTGCCGTCTCGGCAGCCCTCGGTGAAATACTGGATTGCTTGCACCTCGTGGACCCCCTCGCAGGAGTTGTGCAGTACTTGCCACCGCGTGAGGTAGTCATGGAGGGATTCATCCCCGGCCTGGACGCAGAGGGAGAGCTGCCGGGGCCGGCCAGGGCGCTTGTACGTGCCAGTGAAGTTGCGTACAAACGCCTCCTGGAAGTCCAGCCTGGTGTTGATGCTGTTGGCCGGCAGGCTGTTCAGCCACATCCGGGCCGAGCTCAGCAGCATGAGGGGGATGTAGCGCACCGCTACGTGCTTGTTGCCGCCGGTGATGCCGACGGCCGTGGTGTAGTCCGTTAGCCAGTCCTCCGGTTTGGTGAACCCGCTGTACTTGGGGGTGTCGCGGGCCAGCGTGAAGCCCTTGGGAAAAGGATCCTGATGGATGCGCGGCTAGAAACACGCCGGGCCGGCAGAACCCTCCTCCCCCAAGGCCAGGGATAGCGTCAGCCGCTCAATGCGGTAGCGTGCGTCCTGCTGGTCGAGGAGAAAGCGTGGCCCTAGGAGCTTGCTTATCGCCGGCTGCGCAGCCGGACCCACGGAGGCCGGCCGGTCCCGCCGCACAGGCAAAGGCTGTCGTGCTGACTAGCGGGATGCCGCGCTAGCCGGCTCGTTCGCCCGGCTATTGACAGCCGATGGTTCGCGGTTGCTTCTGCTCCAGCCGTCCTGCAGCCAGCTTCCGCGGCGACCGACACCATGCAGGGAAGACGCTTGTTGTGTCTGCCGAGGCCCCACGGCAGGGTGCCGATTGGCCATTTGGAGGGGAAGCGTCTCCGAGCCGGAAGCGACCGAGCGCTGAGGCAGCGCATACTGCGGCTGTAGCCGGTTCGCAGCGGCCAGAAGGTCGCTAAGGCGCTGCTGCTGCTGCAGCCACTCCTCGCCCTCCAGGTGCGGCAGCTCGGCCGCATCTACTTGTGCCGCCCTCATGTTCTTGATGGGGGAGCTGTAGGTGGGCCGGTCCGCGCCCAGCGTCTGGCCGAGGGCCCTGCCTCGGCGTTGCACCTCCCCTAGCCGGCTGGGTCCATCGCAAGGAGGGGTGAGGCCGTGGGCGGTGTCGTACTCACGTAGTACGGACGCCATCCGGCGCTGCGCGGCGGCGAGCTCCGTGGCGTTAGCGTGCAGGCGCTTGCGCGCCTCCTCGAGTTCGGCCGCGGCGGCGGCTGGGTCCGCACCGAGCGTGAAGGGCATGCGCAAGCGCTCCAGGCAGGCATAGGAGGTCCCAGCCGCGGCTGCATTCTGCGAGTCGGTGGTCAGCACCTCTAGGCGGGTGCAGAGAGCCGTAACGTCGCAAGGGACGCCAGAGCCGCCTGCCGGCGGCGGACCGGTGAAGGTGAGCACCTCGCGAGGGTACTCGTCGGAGAAGACAGTGACGTAGACGCGGTGCTGGCCGAAAGGGATGATGGAGCCGCCCGTAGGGAAGGCGGCGTCTGCGAAACGCGCCGCGTTGTTGCGGACGCAGTCAAATGCTCCAAATCGGCTGACCAGGCCGTGCGCGACGCGCTCGCTGGAGGAAGCGAAGAGTCCGGTCCGGAATGTGATTCCGGTCAGTGCCGCTCTAGGCCACACGGTGGGCGCCAACTGTCGTGGTTTTGGCACGGCAGATGCCATGGGATGGCTTCTCTCGAGTGGTTGGGGCCGATGGACGCCGTCGGGTTCCGAAGGCGGGATTGAGCACGAGCACTGGGAACACAGAGTCGTACCCAGGTTCAGGGCCCTCCGATGGAGGTAACACCCCTACGTCCTGCTAGGACCACTATGAAGATCACAAGGAAATACAATGGCGCTCCTGGAGCTGTTTTGGTGCAAGGAGGAAGAAGGAGCTAGCTCTCCATCTCCTCTGCCTCGCGTGTGGGTGTGGGTCTGTGTGGAATGAACCGACCCACTCCTCAGGGGGCTCCCAGGTTACAAAATGATAGAATAGGAGGGGCGGGGCCCTATGATCAATGACCCTGGCTCCAAGCGGGACCCACCGGCTGCGGGCTCCTGTTGGCCGTGGGGCCCGTTGGCTGCGGGCTCCTGTAGGCCGTGGGACCCGCTGGCTGCGGGCTGCTATAGGTCGTGGGACCCACCGGCTGCGGGCTCCTGTAGCCACACGGCGCGTCGCTTCCGCAGGGCCGAACGATCATGATGTCTGCTGCCTCGGTCAGCAGGGCGGGTGGCGCTGTAGCCACGCCCCCGCGTCGGGGGGAGGTCTCGTCTTACGGCGGGATGGGACAGGCGCTGACCCTCCGGTTGCCGGCTGCGGGCGGCCGGACCGGGCGTGGCGCCGTGCCCAGCCGGCCAACCGCGTAGTGAGCCGGCTGGAGTGCTAGCCGGACCGAGGGGCGCCGACCGCCCCGATGTTTTCGAAAGTTGACTTGTACTCCTAAGCCTACCCGGGGGTCATCCCCCCGAGAAGTGGGATCATTACTACCGAAAATCATGACCTCTTCACGCCCACTTTCAACAATATTGTAATCATTTTGATCAAATATAGATTCATTATTTGTCTCAAACAAATATTCAATGCCATAATAATTATCATATTCATCTTCCAAATCATGATTATCACAAGTGATAGACATATCACATTCATCATCAATAGTGGCAATACTCTCATCAAGTATCTTATATTTACTAATTGGAAGCACCATACGAGCCCTCATGTTAATCCGCAGAAAATTGCAATTAGAACTGTCTGATCCATCATTCCTAAAAACATAACAATTACAGTCGTCCGATCTATGGTTTTCTATTTATTCGGCCATCTAGTTTTCCGTGATTGACCCGCCTGGATCAAGCGCCGCCTACGCGTGTCCTGCTCCGTTCTCCTAACAAGGTGTTCATCCATGTCAAAAAAATGAGGTGCTCATCTTCTCCATCCTCTCGGTTCTGTGAGGCTAGGGCATCTGTCCATGCCGTCATCATGGCCAAAATACCTACCTCACAGATCGACTGTGGTACATGGATCCTCCAAGACTCCACCTCCACAATAGAACTATCGGGCATAATGCATGTAGGTGCCCTCCAAATCGGCATGATAAGTCAAAGAGGAGAGCAGGAAGACTGGATGGATACTCTTGCCATAGATCTCATCTAGGTATGTGACGCCATGTTCTGTTACATCTATTTTATCTTGGTAAAAGGACGAAGGTATGGCTCTGCAATGGTTGATTAATGCACAATTAAGCTCATGAAGTAGCATCCAATCTCAATAGTGTTTCGTCCACTGATTACTATTCCACGCAAGGGTAATGATCCGGCCTCTCTATACTATGCAATTGATATGCTTAAAGAATGACACAAGGCAGCAATTAATTTAAGAGAACCTATTAACTACAAAAATGTAAGAGATTATAAATCAAAGTTAAATATCAGGCATTGAACTTTAGGTCTTTTACCTTTTTACGTCCGAACTAGAGAAGACAGAAAAACAGAACTAATAGAGTATGTTTGGAGGAGACGAATGGGCGAGAGCAGATGGTACAGGGCGTTTGGTCGACGAAGAACTTGGCTGTTATGCTGGCGATGCAAAATAGGTAGGTGAAGTGCTTGCACTAATACGTTTCATGCAAGTTTTTACTATTTTCTCTTCTATTAGCTCCAAAGCATTTATAAAATTATACTCATATGTTTCATGCAGGAGGATAGATTTTTTTGCTCCTATTGTCTCTTCTATTAGTTCCAACTTACAAGTATAAGCCAATATTCAGCACTTAATCCATTGTTGAAAGAAAAAGACACACCATCGCCATAGTTAGTAGGAAATCAGTGTATATCAGGTTTTGGTTCTCTTTATTTTACTACCATTACTGGCCTACAAATGTGGTTTCTATTCCCATATGCATTTTTCCTCCCTTCTGGGCGTGTGACATGGATGGCTCAGTTTTAGCAAAATTCTTTAAAAATGTTTGTTTGTAAGAGATTTCTGCAGGCAGTATCCATGTAACAACACTTAAGCTAGATATTCTGATATGTATATTTTGCACTGATTCATATCTCTTTTCAATTCATCGCGTAGCAGCAATAACCTAAGCAAGAAAAATAAAAGAGATAAAATATATGCTACTGCAGTTTTTAAACGAGATGGTGATGCTACGTTGAGAACTTATGTTATTTGTTTTTCTGTACCTAAAAAATATGAAAAAATGTTTATCGTTAGATCGGCAAGGATGAATAACATCAAATTTACTTTACCTATGAACTATTGATCATGATAGATGATTATCAACAAGAAAAACCTAGGACTTGGTCGTGCTCAGTTCCTCTCCTCCATGAATGTTCTTGTGATGTTTATAACTTGTGAGAGGTTTCTGTAAACTAATTACTGCATTGTTATCCTTTTTCATCAAATATTTGTCTCGCGTGTGACCTGGAAAACATGGAGTCATAATTAATTTGCTATTTTATTCTTGGGATTCATTAATGAAGAGAGAAAAATATACAAAAATCCTACACTTGCATGTTTTTCTTGCCTTTTTGCTGCGATTGTTAGATCATTTTTCTAGAGAGAAATTGTTAGATCATTTGAGAATGTTCAATGACATGCTGTTTTGAAAGTCGACCAATTTTTTAAGGTAGACATCTTGGCCAACATGTGATTCATATATAATCTGCTGCATACTTTGTTCTAGATTTATGACATTCCATTCTTTCAATCCATTTTTCTTCTCTTCCAATGATGCTTCATGGCATAAAAGGTTTTGTAGGTCATTTTGAGATTGTTGAAATATTTTGCAGTTATATCGCTACAACAGTTCTAAGATGTACCCATCTTTTAGATGCTTACTATTTTGCATTAATCATGCACGATATTAAGCATTCTCATTCTTATTACCATTTTTGTAACTTCCTCATTATTGGCTAAATTTAAGCATTGCCCTTCTCGAAAGGTACCATCTCTGTGGTAACAAGAACTTTTAATTTGTATAGTTTATACTCATTTCCTCTTAAAATAATTACATGCTTGATGACGTATTTATTCTCGAAAAGCATTGACTATGGTGTTGTACCAATTAGGTTTGAAGGAAAATGACTGTTCATACAAAATAATATCATGTTTCTGCTTTCATTTTTCAAATGGGACATGAACCTCTTTGGAGCTCACATTGCTGGATCACAATTTGTCTACCCCTTCAACATTTTCTTGCATCTAGATTCTCCAATTGTCATGAAGCATGAAACATTGTAGAATTATAAGGTACCTACACACCCAAACGATCTTAAGCTTAATTAAACCTGAGTCAGGTTATGATCATGATTAATACAAATTCTAAAGAAATCATGTTTGCGACTCACCAAGTAAAATGATCTAACATACGAGATTGGATTTCTCGGCACAATTATCATGACTACATTAGCCAATGGGGGAAACAAAACAACAAACTCGACAATATTGAAAATAATGTTCCAAACTTTTCTTAGCACTACCATAAAATCCGATATGCCATTACGACAGATATAATATAAGGTCTTATTTATTCATGTACTTTACAAGTTAGCATCTATAGCTAATTATGCTTGGCACGATAGTGTGCACTCAATATATTTGAATATCATCTCATTCAAAATAGTAAATGAGGAAAAAAAAACATATAGTGGTTGTGTGCTCTAAGAATCACCAGCCCGTGTGCTTGCATGGGTTGTTGACTGGTGTCATTAATATGGGTAGCCTCATCTAAGGTAATTTCTTTCCCTAAAATTTTAGCTACCCAATTATCATAAGAGGAACCATAAATCTTTTATTTATCAGTATACTCATCATCTTCATCACTTAAATCATAAAGTTTATCATGTCTATTCCACTCATACTTAGCATTCAATGAGCATATCCCAATAGCCATTTCTTCTTTTACTTTTTCATTATTAGCTATTGGTTCTAAGCATTCAAGATTTTTGAAAAGTTCAGCTCCTATCATTTGCTTTTGGTTTAAGTCAATAAAGTTACTATGATAAGGTAAAAGAAAACTAGCATGCTAAATTTTAAATATTTTGGTAATTTTTAGTTTTTCAGAGAGTGGAAAAACAAACTAACGACAAATAAAAACTAAGTAAGCAAAGTAAATAACAAGTAAAATAATTGAGTGTAGGACCTATGACTTGTTGAAGAAACCCCCCAACAACGGCGTCAGAAATCTTTTGGCTTCCTGCTTACAATGTAGGAAACCATTGGGGCCTGAAGAGCAAGGGTTTAGAGCATGAAGCAAGTATTTCTCTCAGTTGAGAACCAAGGTATCAATCTGTGGAGTCCTTGACAACAAATCAATGATAAGCACCTGCACACAACTAAGAAGCTTTCTCTTGGTCCCCAACTTAGTCTAGTGTGGTTGTTAATCCCACTAACTTTGCTAGTTACAAGAATTACTGTATCAGGTGTTTGGAATTGGATTGCAAAACAAAAAGAAAAAAATGTTAAGGTTGTAAAGAACAGAAAATAAAGTGATTGAGGTTGTGATTATTAGGAATAAAGGACCGGGACCCATAACTTCACTAGTGGCATCTCTCCAGAAAACATAGCATAGGTGTGGTGAACAAATTACAGTTGTGTATCGATTGAATTGCACTATTTATGAAAGAGTATACATGTCATGATTGAATATAGGCATTACATCCTTGTATCTATAGGCCGTTATCCAACTGGACCTATAGCTAATACTCCACCCGAGACCGCTATCCAGCATGCATTTCAAAGTATTAAGTAAAAACAGAGCATTGCATTAAGCAAAGTGACATAGTGTAGATATATTTAATTTATCTCCCATTCATCACCGAGACAACTAGGCAACTACCTATTTATCCTTAGTGCCAACAATGCAATACAAGCCTTTTTCCCAATTTGTCACTGGGATATATTACTTGCAAGATTAAACCCAACTAACATACACAACTCCTTATTGGAGATCATTCATCTAAATATGGCCAGTGTAAGACTAATAGATCGAAGAGCATATATGTGTACAAATCATGCAGAAAATAACTCAAAAGAATCCAATTGAAATCCATATATAGATTTGATCATAAAGTGACAATTCATCACACCACAACAAACACACCGAGAATTACATCAGATGGATCTCAATCATGTAGGGCAGCCCATGTGATCTTTGTATTGAGAAGCAAGGGAGAGAAGATGCCATCTAGCTACTTTTATGGACCCATAGTCCAAGGAGGACTACTCACACATGGACATGGTGGTAGTGAGGTTGATGAAGATAGCTCTGGCAATGATTTCCACCTCTGGCAGAGTACCAAAAAAGGCCTCCAAATTGGATCATTGCAAAGCACGTGGTGGCGGCGGCGGAAAAAATCCTTGATAATTGTTTTTGGGGTTTTTGGAGCAATATAAAGGTAGGGGAACAAAGAGGCAGTGGAGAGGCATGCCAGACCTCCACATGGCCCCACCTCGTAGCCCAGACCCAGGCCACATGGGCCACCACGTGGTTCCCTGGTAGCTCTCCTCTGGCCCCATCCGGCGCTCCTGGCTTCGTCCTGGTGTGAAACTTCTTGAAACTAATTTTTTTAAATTGTTTAGTCCTTGAAACGGTATCTTTTTGCAAAGTCCAAAACATGCAGAAAACAACAACTAGCAGTGGGCACTGAATTAATAGGTTAGTCCAATAAATCGATAGAAAATTATACCAAAGTGATGCAATAATCATGTAAAAATAGCATGAAGATAGCAAAAAATATAGTTACATTTCAAATGTATCACACGGCTAGTCATGCTATCAGTCAGCCTTATCTTCACAAGCTATGCAAGAAAACAATGTATGATCTACTTGTGGGTAAAAAGCCCAGAGTAGGTTACTTTTGTGTTTTTGGTTCCAACTGTTATATCTTTGATAAGCATTGATGACCTTCGAGATCTGGTTTGGATCGCGAAGGTTTCCCTGCCTTTTCCCCATGAAGTGACCCTGAGTTTATCGAACCCACGAGAGGATGTGTACTACAACAGAGGCTCTACCAAATCTTTGCGAGAAATTTAAATTCCAGTTTTTGTAACCAAACCTTAACAACCTTAGGGTGTAAACTCGTTAAGATGTGTTTGTGATCTTACAACCATATGTTTGTGATCGGGATCATTGTGATCTTAATTTGTGCTCTAGAAGAAACTCGTTAAGATGTGTTTGCAATGAGACGAAGTGGGGGATGTGTCCAAATTATGTCTTGACCGGTTCGCGACATGCATTAAGAGTCAGTTGTCCAACCACAGGCCCTTACCGTCACGCGGGGTTACCTCGGTTATTAAGAATAAATCAGACAAAAGCATTGGGCGTTTAATGACTACACCTCATGTATCCCCAAGGATTGGCTTTTTGCTACCGTACTAATCCTTTCTATCACTGGTGTTTGGAATAGCATTTCATGTCCTTGCTGCTCCTAACCTCCACCTTGATCGAACTCCGGGATCCTGGGTACCTGCAGGGTCGAAGAATGAGAAAGAGACAAGAGACAACTATGATTCAATTCTAACACATACATGACATTAATTCAAAGTCAATTCCATCGATCCCTCATACAAATACATCGGGTTGCAAGGCTGTACCTCAACCCATTGCCTTACCGAATGCATGGTGATCGGATCGCAAGAATAAATCATTAGAGAAGACATAAAGATGAATGATTTATTCATAATACGCCTTACAATGGTTGCCGAATGCGATACATGATTACAAGTATGGCTAACTTGGAGGTGGTTTGCTGCGGTGATGGTGATGGTGGTGGCTATGGAGATGAGATGGGAAATGGTGGCGGCTAGGGTTGAAGAATGGCTTCTGGTTTGGTCATGGAGGTTTTCGACGATGCTCCTCTATGATTCTGGTACTGGCCCCTTTATAAAAGTGGTTGGGTTGGATGCCATGGAGCTTCCAGCACTTGGTATGACCGTAGGTACGAGCGGGCCTGCTCGTACCTGACACCGTGTTACGCTCTGGATCAATTGCTGCGCCTCAAATCTTCTTCCTTCTTTCTCCATTTTCCTTGTTTCCATATAAGTGATGATTTATATCCATGTCTGGCCTCTTTTCCTATGGAAACAAAATAAACAAAGGATTTTGTGATCTCTCACATTCATTAGTCATTAGTGGCAATATTGGAGTGATTTTCTCAGAATTTCTAAGATTATCCGGTTTAAACAATGGTGTGATGAGCGTAAAAATATCACTCATCAAGCATCACCGATCCAAATTTGCCCCCAAGGCACATGACTGTTTCTTATCTTGTTATGGCTCAAATTCTCACACCTACCGCGTCTTCAATGACTACTCTGATAAGTTTAAGAAATGGTAGATGTGAAGTTTGATGAGACTAATGGCTCTCAAACAGAGAAATTGTCAAGTGTTTCAGATCAACAAGATCACTCGGTGGCCATCAAGGATCTCGCTATTGGAGGCGTTAAGCCCGTGGAATTTAAGGAAAGTACTTTTTGTATACAAGTGGAGCCCTGTACATCATGTCAATGAGAACCTCAAGCAAATGAGGAGGCTCCTCCAAATGATGATGAAAAATAAGTGGGTCAGCAAGAGCAACCTCCTCCATAAGAAGATCAAGAAGAAGAATCCCAAGTCAAGAACGATCAATACCCGAGGCTCAGAGCTAATGCGAAGAAAGACCACCCCATCAACCAAATCATTAGAGAGATCAAAGAAGGGAGAATCACTCGCTCAAAAACAAAATTGGCTAACTTTGTGAACATTATTCCTTTGTATCTTCCATTGAACCTCTTAGAGTGCAAGAAGCTCTTGAAGATTTGGATTGGAGCAACACATCGCATGAAAAACTCCATAACTTTGAGAGGAACAAAGTTTGAACTCTTGTTGAAAGGCCTGACGAGAAGCACAACATCATTGGTACTAAATCGGTGTTTAGAAACAAGCATGCTGAGGATAGTCATCCACAACAAGACATGCTTGGTTGCTGAAGGATTTTACTCAAGTTGAAGGTTTGGACTTTGGATAAAATTATTCCCCATTTGCTAGATTAGAAGCTATTCATATACTTCCTGCTTATGCTAATCACCATGACATCACTTTATACCAAATGGACGTAAAATGTGCTTTATTAAATGGTAAAATTGAGGAAGATGTCTATGTTAATCAATCACCTAGTTTTGAAAACTCCAAGAAACAAAATCATGTTTATAAACTCCATAAGTCTATCTATGGAATTAAATAAGCCCCTAGGGCATGGTATGAGTGCCTAAAGAGATTCCTTATTAAAAAGGGTTTGAAAATTGGTAAAATTGACTCAACCCTCTTTACCAAATATGTCAATGTTGAGCTATTTATTTGCCAAATCTATGTGAATGACATTATCTTTAGATTAGCTAACCCAAATTGTAGCAAAGAATTTGGAAATCTTATGGCAAGCAAGTTTGAGATGCCTATGATGGGTGAACTCAAGTTATTTCTTTGACTTCAGTCTAAGGAAGGACCTTTTGTGTCACAAACCAAGTACACCAAGGACATGATCAAGAAGTTTGGTATGGAGAGTGCAAAAGGAATTGGTACACTGATGCCAATGAACAGTTACCTTGACCTTAATAATGATGATGCCTCCATGGATCAAAAGGTATACCATTACATGATAGGAGATTTGCTCTACCTATGTGCATCTATGCCCGATATTATGCTTAGAGTATGCATGTGTGCAATATCCAGGTAGCTCCAAAAGTGTCCTGAGATATTTGGAAGCAACTTCCAATTTTGGCTTATGGTACCCAAAGGGATCGTATTTCATCCTTATAGACTATTCGGACTCCTACTATGCTGTTGAGAAGGTTGATAGAAAATCAACTTTGGTTACTTGCGAATTCCTAGGTAGATCACTTGTTTCTTGGTTTTCTAAGAAGTAAAACTTGGTCTCCCTATCCACTACCAGAGCCAAAAATATCTCTGCTGGATTTTACTATGCTCAACTTCTTCGTATGCGCCAAACCTTTAAAGATTATGGTATCACTTTCAACCATATTCATCTTCTTTGTGACAACTAGAGTGCCATAAAAATTGCCCAAATCCCTACCCAACACTCAAGAACCAACATATTGACATTCGTCACCATTTCATTTAGGGTCACGTTTCAAAGGGTGACATTGTCCTCAAACATGTGAAAACCGATAAGCAACTAGCCGATATCTTCACAAAGCCCCTTGATGAGAAAACCTTTTGTAGATTGAGGAGTGAGATAAATATCCTTTATGGTTCTAATGTACAATGAAACTCCTCTACATTTGCATGCACAAGGGATTTTGTTCTTTATCTAATCCAAGGACTATATTGTCATTATGCTTTCATTCCATGTTCTTTTAGATATCTCTTTGGTCCCTTTGCTACTAACCATGTAGGCATTAAAAGTGCATCTCATGAAGAAAAGTTTGCCTCAACTCCAAGTGTGATGACTACATCAAGTATTCACCAACATATGGAAGGCAACCACAAAATCTAAAATTGACTACCTAAGTTTCAACATGTACATCAACCATAAGGTAAGTTGTCTCTATGTTTTGGGAAATATCACACTTAGGGGAAGAATGGTTCAATGGACGAGCTAATGCAAACCAAGTGTGCACATATCAATGTTTAAGTTCAAATTTCTATGGCATTTTTCTCTTAAATGATGAGCTTGACTCGTAGGATCCAACATCACTCTTGATCACGCAGTCCTAGGTCAATTTTCCCATATATGGTGACAACATCACAACATGATTGTTGTTCTTGGTTGTTTCCCTTTGTAGCTCCTAGTAGTTCTAGTTGCATATCATATCTTTACTAGGTTTAGATTCATGTTGAATGCATAGTTTTATTCATGTCCATCCAATTGTTGCTTTGATTGCTTTGGTGGTTGCCAATTGGATGTTTCAAGAATCCCTAAGGACTCCCTAGTCTCTATATATGCTGAATCTTACATGGAAATCTTCTATTTGTATACATTGGAGCAATTTATTTGCAACCCTCAGAAGTACCGGATGATCAATCCTCGAAACTATCAGACCAAGTTGTGTTTGAGAAAACCTCTGTTGCATCCAGAACTATCAAACCTAAAAAATCACTAAACTACTGGATGCATACTTTCTCAAGTGCTGATCTTAATTTTTCTCCTCTGGTATTACTGTGAAAATGAAGCCTGGAACTACCGGACTTTCTTTTCCCAGTACCACCGGACAGTGTGCGATTCCAAATTTCACTTAAACCCATAAGGACACATTTTCGGGATTTGCCCATACCACTTCATGTTCATCAAATTTGAGCTTCAAAATTGTCACTGCCCTCGCAGTTATCGCACATCGATATCCTACACACCTTCTCTGACGACCCCTCGACAGAATCCCCACTGAAATAGGTAATTTCTTCTTGCTGATCTTTGCCATAGCAGATGCACAACCAAGTTAGGGAATGGACAAACCCTAGCTAAACCCAACTCTAATATTTGGCCATATTAAAATTTACACCTTGAACTCCATATATGTGCAATCTCTTCTTCAAAATCATCGCTCAACCCCTAAAACTAGATTTGATTTATGCTAATTTAGGTTTTTCCCTGTGAACCCAGAAGTACCAGATAGAAACCACTCAGTACTACCAAGGCCTAGCTCAAGGTTAACTTCTGAAGTGCACAAGTCACTTCCAGAACTGCCAGAAAGCTTTGGTCTGGAACTATTGGATGGGTGTTTCACTCCGTAGTGCATGTGCAAACTCATTTGCTTGGTTCTACCAGCTGAATTTTTCTAGGAACTACCTGGTCACCTAGAAAAACTGAAACTGCTCTTTTTCTTCAAATCTTTTTACAAAATCCTATGGCTCCTTTGTAATTTATCTTTGCTCTTATCTATAATGCTTTCATAGGTGTAGTTGTCAGCTTTGTTCTGATAGTTTGCAATGGCTCCTAAGAAATCTCAAGTGACAGCTAAGAACAAGGCTCCACTCATAATAGCAGAGCTGAAAGCAGAGTCTGAGAGGAAGAGGCAAGCCACAAACAAGAGGAAAAGAGAAGAGAGAGTTGCCAAGTTGAGAGAAGAAGAACAGGCAGAGGAAAGAGCTGAAGAAGAAGCTACCCATGAATCTGAAGAAGTTGAATTACAAGGCATTCAAGGCATAGATGGCACTAGAAAGGAGAATCTTCAACTTAGAAGGAAGCCTACTCATCCAGAAATGACATTGGTGCATGATTGAGATGCTGATGTGTATATGCCAGTTGTCAAAGAACCTACCAAAAATTTAGAGGCAGTTGACTACAAGAAAGGCGTGTCTCAAAAGAAATGCATGGAAGCCAGATTGAGTTGTTCTTATATTAAAAAGAAGTCTACCACAATTGACATCATGCATCAAGACTTCTATGAGACTGTCTTGATAAAGAAAAATCCTTAAGTGATTGATATGAGATATACTGATTGGAACTACATACAAGAAAGATATCCCAATGTTCATGTCATATGTGCAATGAGCAAAGTGGATGACCTCATGGTTCCTAAAGTAGACTGGAATGGTGAGTTAATACTTTAGTTCTATGCACCTGTTCCGTTTGAAAATGATGAAGTAAAATCGTACTCATGGATGATTAAAGAAGTTAAGTACACCTCTCATAAGGCAGAATTTGCCAAGGTTCTTGGACTTATAGGTCTTGATAAGGAAGACTATGAAGGTATTCATGCCACTGCTAAATATGAAAATAAATATATGAAGAGCATATACAAGAAGGGTGCTAAAGAAGAAGTGTATGGAACTACCACTAATCTCAACCCTAGACTTCTCACTCTGAACTACCTACTCAGATACAGTCTAGATCCAAAAGTATTTATATGATGCCACTCCATTCAATATCATTTAATATTTATATGACTGCATCAAAGAACCTTCTTATGATCAATCTAGAAGTTACTCATTTGCCCCTATATCCAGAAGCTCATAAACTGTGTGGCAAAAGATCGGATTTTAAAGATGAATCATGAACACAAAGTTTACAATCCGAAGAAGGAAAAGCCATTTGATGTTGGAGAAGGAGCAGCCCCTTCTTTGAAGAATTCAAGGAAGCATGATTAGAAACTACAAGATGAAATTCATGGAACCTCATCAGCTGATGACCAACCTAAAGGTGTATCTCAAGCTACCTACAGAGAACTTTTCATAGGAATGTGCAAGAATCAGGAGTTAATTATAAAGGAAGCTCAAAGACAGCTTGTATGAGCAAGAGAAGCTCAAGGCAGATTACAGGAACATGAAGACTGCTCTGAACAAGATGCTTGTAATACAAGGTGAAGAGCAACTTAATGTATAACCCAAAGAGCCTCATGAAGGCGTGTCCAAGGAGAATGAAGAAAGGAAAGAAAAAGCTCTAGTAGATCTTGACAAGTGGCTAGAAGAATTTGAAGATTCTTGGATGATGATGATGATGATGAAGTTGAAGAAGAGGAAGGCCAAGAAGAATCCAGCTCTTGCTTAGCAGCCTCCAGTTCTTATTCAGACCCCAGTCCAGGTGGGTTGGTAGAACTTCTTTCTCACTTTTCGGTACTTGATACCAAAGGGGGAGAAAAAGAGTATAGCATAGGCTTTGGGGGATTTCCTTTTGTTTAAGGGTGTTGTAAGTTACAAGACTTGGCTCTTATTTGTGATCATCTTAATTTGTCTTGTAAACTCTATTATTACCCTTGTGTGTTAACTTTATGCAATGCATGTTTACTTTATCTACCTCTATGGCATTTGCATCTTTGTATGGGAGGAGCGCATGTTGCTCACCTGATCTATGAGGAAGAGCATAACACTTGTTTGCACATTCTTTTTGAAAGTGCTAGTTTCTTCCAAGTGGTATCATGTTTGTGTCATGTTTTATTTATTACAATGTGTTATTGCAAGTTGTATCATGTTGTAAATTTTGGGTGATTAATTTCTAGTGGTATCTCTTATTGTACATGTTGAAAGTGCTAGTTTCTTCCAAGTGGTATCTTTATTTTCTATACACACTATGTGTTCCCATGGAATGTGTCATATAATTTATGTTCCCACACTACCTAATTATACTTGCACTTGCATTCTAAAAGTAAATTTTAAATAGTGCACACAAATAGGGTGAGCTCAAAATATATGATAAGTACCTAAAACTTTCACATGCTTTATCATTCCATGCTATTCTTAATTGTGTTGTCATCAGTCACAAAAAGGGGGAGATTGAAAGTGCACCTTGTACCCCTATTGGGTTTTTGTGATTAATGACAAGGAAATTAAGAGGACTAATATTTTATCAAGTGTATTTCAGGAATATAGTCCTCGTTGGTGAGTGAAAACTTCATTGGTGACCCCAATCTTTGTGCAACCAAGTGGTTGCCTCCTCAAGCTCTTAGTATGTACTTTATAGGCTTTTGTTGAATCCAAGATTCACATTGATTATATGGTTAACTATACTACCAAGAGGGGCACAAGCAAAATAACTTAGGTTGAACTCCAAATCAAAATCCTCAACCAAAAGCCCCAAGTATTCCACTTCTACCACTCAATTCCTCTGTTTTTCGCATCCCAGTACTTTCGAGTATTTCTACCTGGTATTATTGAGCTAGTGAGGAATGAGTGAGCCTACTAACCAAACCATGTCCTTTTACTTGTTTAAAACAACTGAGAATTTTTCTCTGGAACCACCAAGCTCAATTTTATTTTAGACCATCTCTGTTAGCTCCGGTACCTCTGAGCATAACTTTTTCTCAGCAGTTCTGAGGACCTATCAGTTTGCTTAAGCCCTTGTGTCTTAGTATAGGTCTAGTACTCCTGAGCAAATACACCTGGTATCTTCAAGCTGAGACTTACCTATTTCTGCATTGTTTCCATTTCAGAAAATCTCTATCGACCCCTGTACCTCAGAGATTTCCTTTTCTCCGGTACTTCCAATCTAGTTCTGTCTTCCACAAAAAAAGAGCTACCTTTTTCAACTAGTACCTCTGAGCTTTTTATTTTTAGTACTTTTGAGTACTTCTGATGTGCCACACACTTTCGAGAACGTGTGTTTCCCTTCTAGTCGTTTAAAGTTTGAATGTGTCCAGCAGTGCCAAGGATTTTTCTCGGTACTTCTGGGCTTGATACTTTTTTCAAAGTAATGGTCAGATGGTAGTGTTGAGGATTTTTTGGCACTTCTAGGCTAGTTACTTTATTCGGAGTAACCATCAAATTTCTGCTCTCTCTATAAATAGACATCCACACCCCTTGAGTTGGTGATCAATTTTGAGCCATTTTGACTGGTAAATTTTAGAGAGTTGTGAGAGCATTTCCCTTGAGTGTTTGAAGGATGATAACCAACAAGTCTAGGGGATCGCAATAGTCTTCATTCAGATGTATTACAACCCTAATTTATATTCATCATGATGGGAGCAGGATAATGCTTATAAGCGTTGGCAGTTGAGTTTTCAATTCAATCACACCTGAAACAAGTGCTTGCTTGGAGAAATTATTTGTAGCAATGGCAAAGTAGTGAATGAAGTGTTGTATGTAGTAGCAAAGTAACTCGAAGATGAAAATACCTGGCAGTTGCCAAGTCTCAAGTAACTGAAAGAGAGCAAGCAGTAGCGGAAAATGTAGGTCTAGGGATGGATATTGGGATGTTGCATGGCCAATTATGTAACATAATAGTTAACAAGGATAAAATCTCTAGCGCGTGTTCTTGAATTATTGTAGGCATGTATTCTGTATGTAGTGAGACATGCTTATTTCTAAGAACTTGCCCCCCATTTATTGTCCAATCCTCCCATGAACCGGAGAGGTGACCTTTCAAGTCAACTGGATTAAAACATTATGCTCAATGAATACATATGATCCTCAAACTATAGTTATTCCCATTGATATCCCGGGTTGTCACCATAGGGGTCTCCAGTTCAAGACCACAATAGGTGCATATGACTTGCAGGTACAACCATGAAAAAAATCAAAAAGACACAAATAGTTTAGATCTGAAATCATATTTCTCGGGCCGAAGTAATAAGCATTGGGCACAACAGTCATAGAAACATCAATTCTCCAACAATCATGGCACTAGGGATCATCCCCCCAATCAATCTTAGGTCTATTACATAATTGATCTCATCCAATTCCCATCCATCCCATGTGCCACTACTGCAGAATAGCCTAGCAGTGGTGGGCACAAAATGCTCACTAGTGGCGGGCACGACAGGGGAGGGCGCCCGCCACTGACCTCTAGCCAGTGCTAAGTTGTCACTAGTGGCAGGCGGATCGCCCACCACTGGTAGTACATTAGTAGTGGTGGGCCATTGGTAGGGCCCACCACTAATGAGGGACGTAACAGTGGCGGTCCTCGCTCAGCACCCGCCACAATAAGATGTCCTATCAGTGGCCGGCACTTCTAGTTGCCCACCACTGGTAAACTCCCAGGCATTACAAAAAGCCGCCGTGGCAGCGTTTTTTGCTGCCATAGTAGCGGCACATTTTGTTATATTGATAGTTGCATATGCATTGCAAAAGATGTATGCATCACATTACAATTGACATAGCAACATCACAACTATGTACACATAGCATTCTCACCAAAGCTTCCGTCATGTTGCATGTTACATATACATACGACCACATGGTAACAGTAGCACCACAACGACGATGAACTGGATGAAGATTATCAAGTTCTTTAGTCATCCACTCATCCCGATATGACCTACTGTCTTGCATACTTCATGATTTGTCTTCTCTATGAGGATGAACTTGGAGTAATCATCCTCTGCCTCTTCTCTAGTCTGAAATCCTTTATAGTAGTTGTTCTTGTAACCGTTCACTTGTTCCTAGCATTTCTGCCATGAATCATAGACTCCTGGATACCTCCCTGAGTACACCACATACCACATCATCTACGAAGATAAATAAACATGCTAAAAACAAGTCAATTTCATAGTTACCAATTACATATAGTCCAAATCAATAAGTCATATAGCAATCTTCATAGCAACATAGAAATTAAGTTCACAAGCATCGATCATATAGGTCACATAAAGGAAGTGCACAAGCAGTTCACAAGGAAAAGTTCAGCTCCGTGGACATGACCTACCCTCGCCTCCATGCATCTCTAGCTCGCACTCGTCAATTTCGTGGGAAAGGGGGCGCCACGATCTGGGCTAGGGCGGTCATCGCAGCATCGGCGGCTGCTCTAGCGCTCTTGGTAGCTGCTCTAGTGCTCTTAGCAGCTGCTCTTGCGCTCATGGCGGCTGCTCTTGCACTCTCAATGGATGCTCGAGCGCACTAGGCAAATGCTCGAGCGCTCTCGGCGCCTG
This sequence comes from Elymus sibiricus, assembly GCA_039707655.1. Lineage (NCBI taxonomy): Eukaryota > Viridiplantae > Streptophyta > Magnoliopsida > Poales > Poaceae > Elymus > Elymus sibiricus. The sequence continues at coordinate 37,170,696 of CM077674.1, forward strand.
CTCTAGCACTCTCGGCGTAGGCGACCACAATCTCCGCGTACTCGGCCACTCTCCCGATGGAGTCTACGACTGTAGGCATCCTAACGACGCGTCTTGACATCGCCATCTAACACATAGAAAGAAAACTTATCTTTTAGAAAAAAACACATTTTTAAAGATTGCAACATTTATGAGCATAAAAAAATGTCACTCATCCAGACTAGAAGATTGTTCTATTCATATTTCGAAAAGATCACGGTGGAGGGATAGCATTCAACATTCCTGCCACACAGGAGTTTTGCAATGATAGAACAAGATCAAACCTTTTAGGACTTGTCAGACTTCGAACTCCACCATACTACTCTCAAATACATTGAAGAATTTGATACAGAAGAATCTGACAGTAGTGTCATGGAGAACTCAAAGTTTGATAAGTCCCGGAAGGTTGTCTCTTCTTCCATCATAGCAGGTTTATCATGTTTACTTAGGTTCTTCGATGGTAATGACATTGTACACCATAGCAACTTCCATAGTTTCAATAGTACTATGATCATAGTTCAAACATGTGACGCCCCCGACTCAATCGTGCACTAATCATACACGCAATTGCGCATGATCAAGCCCAGAGACCCACGGGAAGATATCACAACACAACCCTAGACACAAAATAAAATAATACAAGCTTTATATTACAAGCCAGGGGCTCGAGGGCTCGAATACATAAGCTCGAGAACAAGCATTAGTGGAAGCAACAGTATCTGAGTACAGACATAAAGAGTAAACAATTTTGACTTAAGAAGGCTGAGCAAAACAACGACAACTAGATCAAAAAGGCGCAGGCCTCCTGCCTGGGAGCCTCCAAAGCTACTCCTGGTCGGCGGTCTCCATGTAGTAGTAGGCTCTGTTGGTGTGGTAGAAGTAGTCGTCGACGGGGTCAGCTGGCTCCGGGGCTCCGTCGTCTGATCGCAGCAATTGGGTAGGGGGAAAAAGGTAGCAAAGCAACCGTGAGTACTCATCCAAAGTACTCGCAAGACTTACATCAGATCTAAACTAAGTATGCATCAGTATCAAAGGGAAGGGGCTGTATCTGTGGACTATACTATAGAAATACCAGAATAGAGGGGAAGGCCTAGCCTATCGAAGACTAGCATCTTACAGCGTCTTGCAGCATTAGATGAGTGCAGATTAGCATATTATAAAGCAATAATTAATAGTAGCAATGCCCAGAGATCCTTTCTCGACTCCTTGCGACAAAGCAATCCCGGAGCTAACATATTATTAAGCATCACAAGTATCCAGTTCTAGTTATAGTAGATCGGGATACTCTCCGAGCGTCCGTTACCGTGGACACGGCTATTCGAATAGATATACTTCCCTGTAGGGGTGCACCAACTTACCCAACATGCTCGATTAACTCTGGCCAGACACACTTACTCGGCTCATGCCCGGCCTCGGCTGATCGACATGTCGTAGCCCTACCTAGGCCCAACAGAGAGGTCAGCACGCCGGTCTACATCCTAAGTGCTCAGGGGTCTTGGGCCCATCGCCCTTTGCACTCCTGCACATTGCGTGGGTGGCCGGGACCAGACCTAGCCCCTGTATACACACGCAGGCTGTCGCAGTCCACCCGGGCGCCCCGCTCAGTTGCTGACGTCTGAAGAACTTCGGCTGAAACATACGACGCCGAGTGCCCATAATTTTCCCGCGTGGTGGTTAGTGATAAAAGGCCAGAGGCCTACTCAGATCACATATCCAAACCCATTAGTGTGTTGGGAGCTCGCGGTGACGATCAGTAATCCACGATCTGTGGTCCCGTCGCCCCGTCTCGCGGACTTACGGCAAGGGCCAGGCCCATCCCTCTCCTCCCTCTCCTGGGGCGGTCTGCCTGCCCGGCCGTGCCGCGTGATTATCTCGCGGGTACCCTCATGGTCATCCCGACTTCAGTAACTTTCACGGGTACCCCTCGGGGTCGACCCGACTGCAACAAGGGACTGAGGTAAAGTCAAAGTATCCGTGTGTCCGCAACATCAAGGGGGAGATCCGAGGAATCACCCTCGATGGATTCCCACTCGATGTATCTGTCAAGGTGAACTTAGAGGAATCACCCTCGATGGGTTCACGCTTGAGGGGTTGCACGACAGAGGCATCATCAGAGGTGATGAAAGAGGAATCACCCTTGGTAACCCACAACTGACTAGCTACGCTACAAAGATATCATCAGGAGTGAGGTAGGAGGTATCACCCTCGGCACTCGATAGTAGCTCTGTAGAGTCGTACAACTAAGGGGTGTGCGGTGCTGTGTCGGTCTCTGCACATCGATCACACTGATCGAGCATACGGAAGCAAAACATGGCAACACGGACAAGGGTGCGGGGCCACTGATGGATCACTAACCAACCTATACTAAGCATATAGGACAACAGGTAAAGTATCAACAGCAGGTTACAAAATCAGGCTATACATCAGAATAGGAGCAATCAATTACAGTAGCAAATTCTAATGCAAGCATGGGAGAGAAAGAATGGGCGATATAGGGATGATCAAGGGGGTTTGCTTGCCTGGAAGCTCTACTGAGAGGGTCTGGTCGTTAGGGGCATAGTCGTACTCGGGAGCAGCATCGGTCTCGGGGTCTACCGGAGAGAAGAGGGGGAGGAAACAAATAAATACACAGCAAACAAATGCAACACAGATGCATGACATGGCAATATGCTGTGGTAGGGGTGACCTAACGCAGTGCTACACGTTACAGACGGAGCGGGAAAATATCTGAGAATATTTTCCCGGTTTTGGGCATTTATCAGACAGGCGATCCGGAGGGGAAGGTAACATGTTTGCAGTGTTGGAGGCATGTGACAGGTATGTGGATGGCATAATCGGATTCGTCTCATTTTTCTGAACATTTTTCATATAGAAAACATTTTCATCCGAGTTACGGATTATTTTATATGATTTTTCAAAGATGTAATCAATTTCTAGAATTAATCTAAATTCGAAAATTAAATAGCAAAATGCTATATGTACACAGAAGTGTACCCAGCCAGGCCACACAGGGGCTGACTGGTGGGCCCCAGTTGACTGGGTCAACTCCCAGTCAGCAGAGGCTGAATGGTGGGGCTGCTGCCCGGTCAGCAGGCTGACTGGGTCAACCTTATCCACTGGAACAGTGGACTGGGCCCACATGTCATACACAGCAGGTTAATTAGAGTTTAATCAAATTAAACTGGGATTAGTTAGTGGTGGGCCCCATCTGTCAGTGACACAACTAATTAACAGATTAACTTTAATTAGCAAATTAGTTAATTATACGGTGGGGGCCCGCATGTCAGTGACTGGACTCAGTTTAGTCAGCACGTTGACTGGGTCAACGCGGTCAACGGGGCCCATGGGACCCACTGGCAGTGACCCAGGGGTGGGCCCCGTGGCCAGCCACGTCAGCGGCGGCCGGTGTCTCGCCGCCGGCGACCAAATGCGCGGCGGAGGGCTCGGGTCCTCGTCGGGATTTCGCTACGGACGGCCGTTTGGCGCGGGGCCGGTCGCGTTCAAAAGTGCGCTCGACGGCGCATCGAATGGTGGTGGTGGCAGAGGCTGGGGTGGGCGGAGCAACAACGGCAGGCGGCGGCCGGAATAGGACGATGGTGGATCCGACGATGCAGGGCACGACAAGCGGCGGGACTAGGTGCGTTGGGTTCCTGGGGAGCCGAGGAACTCGACTGCGAGCTCGGATGCGGGCTGCGGCAGCGGGGACCACGTCGGCGAGCTCAACCACGGCGGCGGGTGCGGCCCTGATGGAATCAACGGCTATGGGCGCGGGGAAGAGCCGGGGAGTGAGAGGATCGAGCGGGAGCTCACCGGGGAGGCACACGGTGGCCCGTTGGTGGCTTTGGAGCAGCAGGGCGGCGACATACGTCGGAGAAGTGCCAGTGACCGAGGAAGAAGATGAGCTTGATCCCGGAGCTGTGGTAGCGCAGAGCTCGAGCTCAGGGTCGGAGGGGAAGTAGCGGAGCTCGTGGACATGCTAGCGAGGTGCGGGGAGGACGGTGGCCACAGCTACGGGGCGGCCATGACGGCGACGGCGTTCGGGTGAGGTGGAGAGTGAGGGATAGAGTGATGGAGAAGGAAAAGAAGTGGATGAGGCCGTCGACACGGCCGAGGGCGTCGGTCTTATCCCCTCCACAATGCTATAGCATCGCCGTGTCGTCCCCTGGCCGGCGAGCGCGCGCGCGGCCACGGGCGTGCTGACACGGAGGCGAGGAGGATGACGACGGGGGGAAGTTGGGCAGGGCCGCGGGCACTATAGCCACTTAAGCCCACAAGCATAGTAGGTTTAGTCCTTTTCCCCTTTTTCTTTTCTTGTTTCATTTAAACAGACACCAATTGCATTTAATTAAGCCACCAAATGACTTTTCCAAAATATGGGGCTTGGCCATTTAAATGTATTGCAATATATGGCACTGTGATAAAAAGTTTGGGGCCCCAAAGATTTAATTGCTGCTTTAGCACTGATTTAATTACTATAGCCCATATTTAGCTTGATGGTGATGTTGTTTTCCTTAACAAATAATTGTTATGGAATATTTGCTAAATGATGAACTATTTTGCAGCAACTTTTGTGCAACTTCAAATTTCACTTGCAATTTGAATTGAATTCAGTGGTGGAATTTGAAAATAGATATGAATCCATAGTGATCAAGCACTGCAAACCAAAGTGATTAAGCAGAATCATGAGGATCACTGTAGCTCATTACACAGGGGTGTTACAAAACATCTCTACCACACAGTGATAAAACTAGCTATGGTGAAGGGGGAAACTCCTTGTCAAAGTCAATGTGAGAGCCAGAGTCATCAACCTCGTCGGAGGACTCGGTCCCAATCTATGCCATCATCCTCAGCATCGTCCTTAGCGTCATTCTCCTAGTGCTCCTTCTTCTTGTGTGCGGCCTCTAGCAATGCGTCGTTCAAGGCATAGAGCTACGGATCCACCCTTAGAAAATGCTCCACCAAGGGATCACTACCTTGACGTTGCCAGGCCCTGATCAGCACCTCGGCCTTGAGGTAATCCTTCTCCTCGGCCCTAGAGGCTACCCTCATATTGGGAGGCACTAGACGAGTCGCGCGCCACGCATCGCTGGGGAAGTTGAGCTGTGCCCTTGGCCGCTGGTACTCTAGCGCCATGACATCATAGGCGTGCGCCGCCTCCTCGGCGATGTCAAATGTGCCGATCCATTGCTTCTTGCCCGTGTTCGGGGTGTTGATCTGGGCTGCTCACTTGCCCCAAGTCCTCTAGAAAACATGACGGTACCTCCCATGCCTAGCCATGTCCAATGAAAGAGTGCAATAAAACTTGCACATATATAAAGTTAAAAATCAATGAAAAATTGGCATGACCTTTGCTAAATATTGGACATATTAAGTGCCAAAAATTTGGTGAAATGGAAATCAATCAACGTTTCGCCAAAACATTTGCACTTAGTATAATTCCCTATAACAATTTGAAGACATCCATAGCAACCACACACAGCAACCCTAACACTACATAGCCAAGTCTGTAACAAACTAATGAGTTTTTTCACATGACCCTAACACTACATAGCATTCATAGCAACCACATAGCAACCCTAACACAAGCTACAGCAATCCTAACACTACATAGCTGGAAGGGTTGCATTTAGTAATTATCAACAAGATTTGCACATATTTGGACAGCATTTTGGCCTCTAAAAATATCTCACAAACATTTCCATCCTCAAACTTTGAATGTGAGATCTTAAATAGCCAAAATCTCACAAAGTAGTGGCCCAAATCATCTGTGTAGGATGGACAGCTGCTTGCTCCCACAAGAGTGGTTGGGATCCCCCAAGTGAAAGGGTGATGCAGCCTAGCAGCAAGTATTTCTCTCAGTTAGAGAACCAAGGTTATCAACCTAGTAGGAGCTCACCCAGCGAACAAAGTAAGTAGTACCTGCACAGAAAACACAGAACAAACTTCTCCCCAACACGACAAGAGGGATGTCAAGTCCCTTGTCTTGCTAGTCACAAGATTAAATGCAAGTGATAGAGATAGTTGGTAGCAAAGTAAAATAAAAGTCAATAGGGCACCAGAGAATATATATTTTTCAGTACAGGAGAATAGACTCGGGGGGGCGGGGGCATAGGTTCACTAGTGACATCTCTCTTAAGCATACAAATGTGGTGTGGTGAACAAATTACAGTTGGGCAGCGATTAAATTGCAATATTTATTTTTATGACTATGATCATTCTTGGTATAATCTCATATAGGCATTACATCCATGATAAGTAGACCATTACTCCAATTGCATCTACTACTAATGCTCCACTCAAAGACCGCTATCCAGCATGCATCCCAAAGTATTAAGTTTACAAGACATAGAGCAATGCAATAAGCATGATGACATAATGTAGACAGCAAAACATGAATCAATATGATGAGACACCGTCGTTTTATCCTTAGTGGTAACAATACAATACATGTCTTGGCTCTTATTGTCACTTGGTTAGAGCACTGCAAGATTGAACCCACTACAAAGCACCACTTCCTCTGAAGAAAAACCCATCAAACTTGGCCAGAGAAGACAGATAGATCAAAGAGCACAGTAAGAAAACCTCAAAAGATTCAATTTTATTCAATGAACAATCTGATCATAAAGTGATAATTCATCATATCCCAACAAACACATCCACGAATTACATCGAATTGATCCCGATCATGTGAGGCAGCTCATGGGAACATGGTATTGAAGATCCAAATAGAGAGAGAGCCATCTAGCTACTACTATGGACCCTAGGGTCCTAAGGCAACTACTCAAACATGGTCATGGAGGCAGCAAGGCCGATGAACAAGCCTCCGGCAATGGTTTCCCCCTCCAGCAGAGTACCGGAATAGGCCTCCAGATTGGATTTTGACGAAACAGGAGCTTGCAGCGGTGGAAAAATTCTTCTAAAAATATGGCGAAGGGTTTTGGTATTTATAGGAATTTATGGCCGTTGAATGGATGAAACGCGATGCCGGTGGGCCCCACATGGCCAGGCGGCACGCCCTAGGCCTTGGCGTGCCAGGTGGCCGTGTGGGCCCACATTGCATCTTCTCGTTCTCCCCTGAAGCTTCCTGGGTCCTTCGTACCCCGAAAAAAATTGTATTAAATCGGCAAGGTATTTTGATCTTCGTAGATATTGATTTCCTAGAAAATCAAAAACATGTAGAAAACAGGAACTAGCACTGGGCACTAAAATAATATAAAATAGTATAAAAAGTATTCCAAAGTGATAATATAATAGCATTAAATAATCAAAAATTATAGATACGTTTGAGACGTATTAGCATCCCCAAGCTTAATTCCTGCTCGTCCTCGAGTAGGTAAATGATAAACAAAGATATTTTTTGATATCCAATGCTACCTAGCATAATCTTGATCAAATGATGTAGTGTGGTGTGAATTCTAGATAAAAGTGATTCAAGGCAATAATCTATATTTAATAATAAGCAAGTAACATTAAAATGTGTAATCAAAATTACTTTTGCTTTTCATGGTTCAATGTCTTCATGTAATACAAATCAATACTCATGTGTATCATATTCATGTCCCCAATTGCTCAAGGCTTTATCATATTCAAACATCTTATCATAACATAGCCCAGACCGTCGGTCAAGTAACTGAATCCATGACGGGCCCTTTTCAACTACTCAGTACTTTGCTCAATGCCCAAATCACAAGCCTTGATCTTCACACTAAAAATGGCAAAATTGAATGATGATGTGGATTTTTATGAGAAGATAAAAATTAAGAAAGATTCACACTAAAGCAGTTGATCATTGGGTAATGGAGAAGCCTTACAATCAATATTAGTGCGAGGAGTAGGGATTTCCATGCAACGAATGCACTAGAGCTATAAGTATATGAAAGCTCTCCAAATGCAACTAGTGGGTGTGCATCCAACTTGCTTGCTCATGAAGACCTCGAGCATTTGAGGAAGCTCGTCATCTGAATATAGAAGCCAAGTTCTATAATGTGAAAAATCCCACTTGCACAATCATGAACTATATGAAAACTCTCTATATGTAATGCATAGTGCTATAACAGAGCACAAGTGTGTATGAAGACTAGTAGTGTGCCTCCTCTCTCTTTTTCTCTCATTTTTTTCGGTGGGCTCTTTGGCCTCTTTTTTTATCTCACAGGTAGAGGCACGCTCTAAATGACATCTCACTTTTATTTACTTATAACTCAAAATAAATATGATGACTACAAATAAATGCCTCTGGTAGTGTACCAGGATATGCAATGATCTAGCGTAACATGTAAAATAATGATGAACAGTCGCCTTGCCATAACTATCATGTCCGCTCTATATGATCATGCAAAGCAAAATGACAATGAAAACATAAGTCATGTAATGTAACAATGGAAGTTGCAACGCAATGTATCTTGGAATGGCTATGGAAATGCCATAATAGGTAGGTATGGTGGCTATTTTGAGGAGATAGGTGTTTTATGTGTAGGAGAACAAGAGGAAGTCCTCCTAGAGAGTTTGGATGTACCGGCAAAGTTTGCACCATGTCTTGATGTGTAAGTGTGCAATGCACGATATCGAAGAGGCTAGCAAAATATGGATAGGTAGAAGTGCATTGAAGACCTTAACTCACAACCCAAAACACCTCACTAATACTTCATAGTCTACACCGGGTTACCATGAGACCGATTACTCCTAGGGAAAGTGTTTGGTGAAGCCTAAGCCCTTGCGCATTTCTGACCCATGATACGCGAGAGGTTACTTACAACATTCTTCATTTTAGACCCCTTACAACCAGTTTCACTTCAACGACGACAAGTATTGACGTGTATGACCATACAACACCTCTCCACTACTTAACTCAAGTCCTTTTGGCTACACATCAATTAATTACTCACAGATTATCTCAAAATTATTGCAAGGAACCCAATTATCATATTCATTGATCTACAAGTTCATGCAAGTTTTTATTATACCACCGGTGAATATCTAGTATTTTTTAGACCAACACACAATTCATGTACACAGACAGTTACTATTCAACTCTCAAAAAGGGTATAAGTGAGGCAAGAGAGTTTAAATCCTTTCTATAAAAGTTTGTCATTCCGCCATGCTCTAACATGTATAAGTGAAGCATACGAGCAAATTCTGTAAAAGTCTCGACTCAAAAGATATAAGTGAAGATCAAAGAGCATTCTATAAAATATGACCAAAGTGTGTCTCTCTCGGAATGTGTAATCAGAACATAATGATTGTGAAGACCAGCAAAGAAACAAAAACACAAGCAAACACAAAAGACGCTACAATCATAGGACATAACATGTGAACAAATAAAAACTTAGGTCTAACCGAGACATACCGATAATTGTTGAAGAAGAAAGAGGGGATGCCTTCCGGGGCATCCCCAAGCTTAGATGCTTGAGTCTCCTTAGATATTACCTTGGGGTGCCTTGGGCATCCCCAAGCTTAGATTCTTGCCACTCCTTATTCCTCTCATATCGATGTCTCACACTGATCTTAAAAACTTCATTCACTCGAAACTCACCAGAACTCGTGAGATAGGTTAGTACACCTGAAAACTAAATCACATATCATGTACTGTCAAGACAAGTTGCATAATCATATTCAGATATTAGCTACTGTAAACTTTCATTTCCACATTTTTTATCCCCCGATATAAGCCATGAAAACTCTAGAACAAGCAGATAACAAAAAAAAGGACAACAATCTGTCAAAACTAGAATAGTATTTAGTAATCTAATTAAGATCCATACTTCTCTAACTTAGAAAATTCTAAAAAATTAGGATGTAATAGAGAATTTGTAATTTAGTACTATGTAAAAAATTCATGATGTTACCATGTTTCAGTGCAGAATTAAAATTCGAATACTGTGGGTGAAAGTTTCTGTTTCTGAATAGAACTTAACAGGCAAACAATTGCAACATCCTAAAGGCTACTTTTGGCACATTATTCAAAGCAAAGATACAAACATAATTACTACAGTAGCAATAATCATGTTGACTCAACAAAATAGAAAATAAAACATATTGGGTTGCCTCCCAACAAGCGCTATTCTTTAATGCCTTTTAGCTAGGCATAATGCCAATATCACGTTTTCTCATCGTTCAATTCTTTAATATAGCAACGTGATTTCTTAGGAGGAGTTCCTATAGGCCTATTCATCATAACACTCCTAGGTATGAAATCAAGAATTTTAGTGTTATAAATTGGTTCTCTCTTTATCATCCGAAAAGAAGGATGCACACTAATCATCTTTAAATCCCCTCTTTTCTTTACTAGGTGATGCATCAAAATTGGGTCGAGGAACCTTGGGCACATAGGTAAATCTCATATTCTTGTTCCTAGATGTTTCTCCATTAGTTTTAATAGAAGCAAAAGTTGAACCCAAAATGTTAGGACCGAGAGTATATCGACCAGAGGGGGGGTGAATGGGAGATTCAAAAATTCTTGCGAAAGTTTTGAACCGATCCCAAACACAGCAGCGGAAATAAGGTTCGGTAGCAAAGCACTTATTTAAGCTCGCTAGAGATGAACATATCTATCGATGTAGAAAGCAGCAATTTGATTGAGTGATTAATATCACAAGTCAGACATGTACGATGGTAAAGCAACGTATGATCAGATGCAAAATCACGAGAGAGAATTAGATATGGACTGCGATGGAAATGCACGTGAAATGGTGACACGGTGAATGAGAACAGCACAGAATGAAATCACACAGACATACAATGTTGCGAAGAGAAATAGATCAGTCAGAAATGATGGAATTGAATGACGAGAATGCAACAGACAATTGATGAACTGTGATTGGTCAGATACAACTATCGGCACTGAGCACGAATGTAAACTGCTAAAGGAAATGCAGTAATGTAAAGCGAACCAGTGGTGCTCGATCGCGACAGGAGAATTTGGTAGACCAGTTCGCCCTTCTGCCAAAGGACTACGTCTGATTGGAGGGGTTGTGATTTAACACAGAGGATAAACTCTCCTCACCCTATTCTCCTTCAACTCGGAGCTTATCAGACTCCAGTTGATTTCACTCGTGGTAGATACTTGTCGGCGATCTCCAAACCTTCGACAGACCTCTTCGCGAACCACAATGACTCTTGGTTGCTGAAGATCTTGCTCGGTGAAGACAATTACTATTCGACACTCGAGCCGACACCTATCCGTCTAGAGAGTGCGTAGCTCTCAAGAGTAATAGGTACAAGAACTCTAACTCAGAACTACTGTGATGCTCAACCACTGTCTAAGTTTGGGCTATTGATTTTTCTCTCGGTGGATCTTAAACTCAAATCACTCGGAGAGGGGATGCTCAATCAATCTTCTCAGAAATCTTAAGAGGAGCAGCCAACGGGCAACGTTGGAGCGGGGTGGCTATTTATAGCCGCAGCCTTCCCTGATGGGAAATGACCAAATTGGACATGTGGAGCAGCCAACGGCCGAACGACACGAGTCCAACGGTCGGAATTGAGCACAACGGTAACATTACGTGCGGAGCAAGTAATGCTAACTCCTCAGTTCGAAAGATATCTCCTGCAGCACCGAAGAACAACGTCTTCTGTTGGCAGGTAATCATTCGAAACATAAAGAGATTTCTCTCAGTCTCGCATAGATTTTGGGCTAAGCATCACAGCGGATCTAAGCTTCGAGAACCTATACCCCTCTTAATAGTACGGAGGTCCTATGACTCAAATGAATGAAAGAAGAACAACGAAAAGAATGCTACGTCTTCAGTTCGTCTTCGTCTTTCATCGCTGCAGTCAATTTTCTTCGGACCAAAACACCAAACCAATTGCTTCACGTCAGCAGTAAATTTTCAAGGGGTCAACTCGTTCACGTCATTCTTCTCGTCTACAAGTCTTCAAGGGATGAAGCTCATTCTTCTCTGCGGTGCAGATGTTCTTCGGTGAAGTTCCTCGAACTGTACACCTGAGACAACATTCTCTTCGGCACTGCATGGATTATTTCTATCTTTGTGCACTAGAAAACAAATCAGTCCATGCCTGTTTCTGTCAACAATCTCCAAAACATAAGAGGGCAAGAATTGCACCAACAATCTCCCCCTTTTTGGACGATTGTTGACAAAACAGAACACATCGAAAGATAGATAAAAGAATGAAATGGAATGTGAAGGAGGGTGAGAGATGAGAGATAAATACGAAGATAAAACACGCTCCCCCTGAAGATATGCATCATTCTATGGAAGGTAGCGAGGTGAATCTTCATATGAGTGACATTGGCAGATCATCTTATTCGTAGTTTCATCCAATGCACTCGACGGTGTCTGAGGTATTTCCTGCCACACACAACTTTTGACATAAGTTAGATAGCAAAGATAACTTAAAAAACGTTGTGGCAAAGGATACGCCATGAAGATTTTCTCAGAACACAGTTTAATTCCACACGAGATATAAGTTCCCTGCAAGTTGGATATTCGATGAATGATCAGAGCAAAGGATTCATAAGTATGTTGCTCGGAGTGGATATGCATCAGTCGAGGTTTTCCTGCAACAAAGATGATACGATAGAAATATGCGAGGAAAAACAGCATATGAATCAGAGCAATCTGCTCAGAAACAACTTTTCTTCTCCTGCATCGTTAGATAGTGAAAGATAAGCATAGTAGAAGATATATGAGGATACAATTATCCTTGCACGATAGATAAGTATCAAGGATAATCATTGCAAGGAAGTAAGCATTCGATAGCACCTGCAAACAAATAACTGGAAGCAAATTGCAGGGGTTATTAACGGTACATGACGACGCAGTATACCATCACCACAGGCGGTGACATTAAGTTTCATGATCAAAAACCAACGACCAAAAGCAAATTGTTCGAAAGAAGAGCAAATGGCGAATAAAAACACCCTGCAAATAGCCCGCTTTGCTATCTTCTCGATGTTCTTCTCCCCCTTTTTGTCAATAAGTGTCAAAAAGGAAAGAGAATGCATGCGAGGAACTACTCGTCCGAAGAATCTCCAGAACTCGAGCTGTTCGGCGAAGTAGAACGAGCGATGGTCGAGGCCGAAACAGTAGTTGGAGATGCAGCCTGGGCTTCGGGAACAGCTTCGGGAGTAGCAGCGCGAGGTGCATCTGGCTTGAATATCAAGGTGCCTGCTGTGTCTTCAAGTACATCATCAGGTTCAACAAATAGTAGGTCGCTGGAGGCATAACGTTGAGGAAGCACTGGGGTTTGCCTTCGGATGCGAGGAACTTCAAACAACTCCAGATTATCATAATCTTTCTCATTGCCCTTAGCAGATAGTTGTTTGCGAGAATAATGCTTGCGCAGAAGGGTCCACGAGCGCTTCTTCTGTTCTTTCTCATACAGCAAAGCTTGACGAGCATAATTGTGAAGCAAATTGATCTCAGTCATCATTTCCACTTTTTCTTTGCGGTCGAGCTTGATGTGACTTTCCAGAGCTTGCTGAGTATGAAGACAAATCTCATACAGGGAGGGATTTTCTTCACGAGGTATTTCTACTATGGCCTTCTTGACCTTCGGAGCGCTAGCAGAGGCAGAAGCAGTGGCATCAATAGGTGTCTTCCCGTTGCCAATATCCTTCACAATTCAGAGAGTGTCACGCACAGGTGGCATGAAAACTTTCGGGACATATGGGCAGAAGAACTTTTTCTCGATAAGCTGCTCAATGGCGAACATGACCCATGGTGCATATGGTTTCAGGACTTGATGGCTATCAGCTGCATAGGCCAAGTTTCGAATGAGCAGATCTGGAATGTCAAACCGAATGCCATGAGCTATTGCTTGAAGAGCATTTGCCACGATGCCATGAATGGTTTCGGGCCGGTTTGTTGGCGTGAGAGAGTTGCAGAGGATATAGAACAGAACTTTGTTCTCATAGGCCAAATTCTTGGGATTTGCGTCGGTACACTCATCTCCAACGAGTTTGGGGTCCATCAGCATCTGAAGTTCAGCTTCAGATACTTCCCAGAAGTGCAGTCTGTGTTCACGTGAGGCATCAAATTCGCATCGAGGAAGATTCAACAGTGCCAAAAACTGGTCAGCCGAGCATTTTATCTTTTCCTCCTCGGTCATCCATTCAAGAATCCAAGTACTGCTGTTTGTAAGATCTCCTGAGATATAAAGAGTAGCATAGAACTGAAGGATAACTTCACGGTTCCAGCCATGATTGAAACGAAGAAAACTCTTCAGGAAGACCTATTCAATCTGCTTGATGGTGTGATGGAAGCAGGGTAAACTTTCGAGCTCAGCGAAATCCAGAATCTTATGCTTGAAGATGCGATTCTTGCCATACAGAATGCGAGCGTAATACACGGCCTATTCCTTTGTCCAGAATCTCGGTGAAATGGAAGTTCTTTCTCCTTCATATGGGCTGGTCCCAAAGAATGCAAGTTTCGAATGATGAAACTGCTCATTGAAAGCTGGACCATTCGGGCCATCATCAACAGGAAACAGAGGGAAGGTTTCCAGTGGGTTTCTAAGTGGTTCTTCATCGGCCATGGATTGGGTCCGATCATCATCAAGCGCAGGCACACCTTCCTCAATAGGCTTGAGAGGAGCACGAGGCTTCCTCGATTTTTCTCGTGCAGATGGCTTTGAAGAACTTGACTGACTACTGTTCTTGCTCGCCGGAACTCCTTCGGCATTCTTTTGACTTTTGGTCTCAAGGGCCTTTTCTTTCATTGCTCTTTCTTCGGCTGGAGACACAACGACCTCTTTCTCAGACGCTTGAGTCATAACTGGTGGGACAGTTTCTTCTCGAGCCATCGGCTCATCAGATTTCTTTTCTTCCTCTACCAACTGGGAAGCAGTGGCGTGAGGAGCAGGATCAACATCCATCTGGGTAGGGGCACCAGATGATGTGACCGGGGGTGTTTTCTCTCAGGAGGCATTTAGCTCCCTGTCAATCTTGTCATTTTCCTCTTTATTCGGTTCAGAGGGCTCTGCTTGCATTGTTCTCGGAGGCGATGGTTCTGCCTTCTCAACTTCAATCTCTTCATCAATCTCATCAACAGGGGATCGCTGCTTGGGAGGTGCATTTTCCTCATTTGTCCTTTCCAGGAATATATCAACAACGTCAAGTTGCACTTGGGCAACTGGCTCAGGAATGATAACCTCCTCAGTACCAGCCTGCTGCACGGGTTCATCTTCGCGAAGTGGAGAAGGTGGAACTTGCTGCAAGGGTACATGGGAATCCAATGGAGTGGGATCAGCAGCGATGTTTTGAAGGAGGCGATCTTTGGTTGCTTTCGGCTTGCTTACTCTCGGCATAGCCTTCTGGCGTTTTTCCTCTTGAGCTCTTCTTCGAGCAAGTTCTGTCTTGCGATCAATCTCGTCGTTTCTCCTGTTGCACAGCTGAGACACATCCATGCGCAATCGCGAGTGCCACTCAATTTTCTCGTTTCGCAAGACACTAAGGGCCTTTGTGAGTTCAACAATTTCTTTGTTCATCTTTTTCCTTTCGGCTTCGGTCTTAGCCTCATTCCTCATTCTCTCGACAGCTTGCTTGTCTTTCATAGCTTTATTCAGTTTCTTGGAGATTTTCCTCAGCTCGCTGAAATGCTTCGTCACCATTTCGGTGACATCATCAGGCAGTCCTAGACTGCTCACATCCTCAGATTTTGCATCATATGCAGCACTGTCAATCACATCGATCATGAAATTAAAATCATACTTCTGTTCCACTGTGGGAGCAGGAACAGTGAGCTTGGTCTTCTTGGCAGCCACATCTGCTTGTTCTTCAGACTGCAGCTTTCTCTTCGCTGCAGCGCTTGACAAGGTTTTCGAAGCCGCAGAACCCGAAGGTTTATTAGTGGATGGCATAGGTGCATGGCTGGGAGACTTCCTCGGAGATGGCAATGTTTTGACTGGCGAGGGACTCATGGATGGCTTGTTGAGAATGGCGGGACGATCATACAAGGGAATTTCATCAGGGTTTTCTTCTCTGGACGACTCATCAGACGAGTCGGGAACTGCTTTCTTGATTCTCTTGGTGAGGGTTTTCTTTCGTGGAGCGCGAGGGGAAACAGACTTCTCAGCTTTTCTTTCCTTCGAAGCTGATGCACGTTCCTTCTTCTTCTGTACGTCTTGCTGGGTCAGCGCGACGTTTTTCACTTCAACTTGGTTTTTCTTAGCTTCTCTATCTTCACGCTTGGCTTTGGCCTTCGCCCTCTTAGCCACTTCATCGGGAAAATCAGCGATGGTTTTGAGGGAGTCGGGGTGAGCATTTGACGGTTGTGGTGGTCTGACTTTTTCGTCATCAGGGCCAATGCAGTTTTCGGCAATGCAGTCATTCCACGGTGGTGTGAAGGCAAACAAAATCCGATACTTCTCGCGAACATTTTCATATCTGTACCATTTGCCAGCCCAGTGGCGGCGAATTCTTTGAAGCCTGTTGTTGCGATCTGTCGTTGATTCACCCTCAGGTGGAGTTTTGTAACTGTCAGGATCAGACATCTCAGCAGTGGTGTTCTTTCCTCTGCCACGACCGCCCTTTTTGGGATTTCCATCGGAGAAGATGGTTAGAGCGTCTGTGATCAATTCATCCTCGGGCTGACTGTGAGCAGAGGGAATTTCTTCGGTATCTTCTTCGGACATAGATTCTTGTCTCTATTTCGGAACCTTTGGAGGCTTCGAGGATTTTCCTCCTCCTGTCATTCTCATACGTTCAGACCTTGGTGGATACTCTTGTGAACTTTGTGACATGACCAACCTGTGAACTTTGTGACATGACCAACCTGTGAAATAGAATAGATGCGAGGGAAGAATAGGGTAGGGTCATGAGCAAGCACAGAAATATTTTTGAATGAAAAATATTTTTAGAGAGACAAAGAAGGAATTCATGGCAGTCCAGAAAGATATCCTTGATAGATTTGCAAGCTAGCCACGATTAAAGCTAGGCAGATTGATAGCCATATAATCTTTCGGATCATTACCAATGAATCCTAGTTGAGCAGAACCAGTACGAGGAAGATCTACAAATCGCACCAGTCAAATCCTAGTGATTCCTAAAGATCTAGGTTGGCTCCAATGGTCAAATATAGAGTGAATTTTGACATTTTTGACACTAATTATCCCATTTAGCAAAAGTTTTTCCACAATTTACTCTGTTTAAAATTTTGTGAGCGCTTTGACTAGCAAGTCCCAATTGTCAAGGTCCAGCTGGCATGCCACATCACGGTATTTTCCTGCCTATTTTTCTCCCTGCTAAACCTATCCTTGTAGCTTCTCCAGACCGTCCCGGGCCGATATGATCGCACCAGAGAAGGTCGCTAGCGAGCAACACACATCGTCCGTGCTGTGCCGGCCGGATCTGGCGCTTTTTTTCCGGCGGGCGGCGCGGGTTGGGGCAGCGGCCCGGCGTGGCTGCAGCTCCGGCTGTGGGCAGCGGCGGCGGTGAGGTGGCTCGGCCCTCTGGGTGGCTTCCGTTCGCCGGGCCGGCCTCACAGCGGCTCGGCGGGTCGACTGCGGCGGCGGCTGGCTTTCCGGCGTCGGCTCATTTGTAGGCGGCTCGTTTTGACCTTCAATCCCTCTCCTCGTCGTCCGATCGCTACCTTCGTCGAAGGTTGGGCCCTCCCCCAGCTGCGGTCCATCGCTCGTCTCGCGCCCTGCAGCAGGACCGCGCTCGTCTCGTGCCCGGCAGCAGGACCGAGCCTGTCTCGCGCCCGGCAGCAGGACCGAGCCCGTCTCATGCCCGGCAGCAGGACCGACCTTGTCTCGCGCCCGGCAGCAGGACCGAGCCCGTCTCGCGCCCGGCGGCAGGACCAGTTGTGGCCAAGCGCTGGGGGCTGCCCAGAGGTGCGAAAGGCGGGTCCTTTCCGCTCGTATCTTTGGTTGGGGTAACGGAGAGTCTCGGGTGAGGTGGTATCAAGGTCTTGGAGGCCGGGGCGGCGGCCCTGGAGGTGGTACCACGGTGCTCATGGGCAGAGTCCGTGGCTCGGTGCTGCCAAGTGACCATGGCCGTGTGGGCGGCGTGGTAGCCGGGGTGTGGCGTTCGGTGGCGGTGAGTGTGGCCGGGGTGAAAACCTGCTCTATCTTCGGACGGACCGGCGGCGGCGAAGCTCGTTCCCTTCTTGAAGGCGTCGTCGCGGCTCTCATTGCCCATTGTGTTGCTCCAGGGGAAACTCTGATCCTTGGATCGGGCGGTGGCGGCGCTCCGGTGTCGTATCCTTCGGCGCCGCCTTGGAGCCCACGGTTCGTCATATGTGGCTTCACTTCTTCGCGATGGCGTGTTCACGGCTGTAGCCCCCGGCTGCTCTTGTAGTGCTAGGGATGGTGATGCTACGCTCAGCGCCTATGTATCCTGCCTTGGGTGTGTGTGTGCGTGTGTTGTGGGGGCGTGCGTTTGTACCGGGTGCTGTTGATCGTTGCTTTATATATAAAACGGGGCGAAAGCCTTTTTTGGTATTTTTTTGTACATATTTAAACTTGTTCTGTAATTTTCTAAAGTGTACACAAATTTTTAAAATATATTCATGAATGCAAAAATATTCTAAATAATTTAAAATTTCAAATATTATAAAAAAATCATACTTTTGAAAAATCTATGCAAATTTTAAAATGTTCAAGAATTATAAAAATATCGGAAAATTTCAAAACATGATTCCAAAATTTAAAAATCTTCATGAATTAAAAACAAAATGGAAGGTAAAAAAATGGAAAAGAAGAAGAAAAATGATAAATCCAACAAAAAACATAGAAAAAAGAAGAAGAAAAATTGGCCGACGAAAGATTTTAGAACTTTTCAAAAACTTATGGGGAGTGGGCCGGTCCATCACCCCGCGGGGGGTGCCACAGACTAGGCATTGCTGGAAAGATGTACAACAATGCATGGAATCAATTCTAAATACATGTCCATTAAGAAGAAAAGAAGTTTCTTTTCTTCTTGTATTCTGTATTACATATTGTCTAAGCACAAAAAGTAATGACCAAGTGTTCGGCTGAGATGTCAGGTATTCTAGTGCAGACAAAGCGGAAATCTCTATGGCTGCACATTCCTTGACATATACTCCCTCCGTCCCATAATATAAGAGCGTTTTTTACACTACAGTAGTGTCAAAAACGCTCTTATATTATGAGACGGAGGGAGTAACTCTGAGCAGCTTGTTCAAACAACTTGCTTCATTTCATCGAGTGGGTTGAACAAATAACTCAGCAATGTCGTAGATCAAGAGATCATCATCTGTACCTGCCAAGCACCATAGCAGATTGCTACTGGCCTACAATCCTGGCCATTGGTGCTAAACCCTATTTTTGTGATGAAAAAAAACTGGCCTACAATCCTGGGATAGTTCAAATCCAATCATTACATCTAACCCTTCACTACCACCATTCACACAGCCTTTTGTCACCAACATTCGTCCAAATATGTATCTACCCGTAATATAGAATATAGTAGGCAAGCCAAAGAATCCCGGTCAGCTTGTTCTTTACTGCTCTTACTATCTTGGGTCGAAAATGCTAAAAATACGGACGGGGCGTACGTGTTGTTTCGAATACAAGTTGCACATTCCTCACATAAATGAGTAAACTACCAGCTACTATCATTGGAATATGGTCCATTTGACTTGTCAACGAATATGGCATAATCTCACTAGAGTCGACAATTTCTTATTTTTCACATCTTGACTTTCACTTATGGCCTAAGCCAAGCGTTTGGTCGTCGCCTAGCGTCTAAGCATGCCTAAGCGCTGCCTTTTCCAACACAATAGTCGGTTATCACGTAGACAAGCTGGAAAAAGGAAACGTAATGGAGTAGCACAACTAGTAATGTGTGGCCCTGCTCCCAGGAGCACCGTGAGTGACGAGGCATTTGGGCTGCTGATCAAAGAACCATAGGAAGATGCGTGTACTCTAGCTCCATGTTGTCCGTGCTGGCGGCATTCTCCACCTTCGGGTAAAGGTAGACAACAATGTGCTCTAACTCCAGGTTTTCATCGCGGCGGTCTGCTCTGGCGTACACACAGGATGAATGTTATTCTTGTGCCTGATGTCTCCTATTCGGAATGATTTCTAATTCCACAATTTTTTCCATTGTCTTCTCATCTCTCAAGCCAACCAGCTCATCCTCTATGTTTCCTATTTACAATATTTTTAATACTAGTGAAAAGGTACTCATGTCTTTATTTTCATGGAACTAGTCTGCTTTTGTTTGTGGGAACATTGGGTACCACACAATGAAAAATACTACGAGCATGATTGGTTTGCAGCCAATTGTTGGCAAGCCTATTTTTGGCGAAGCTAAAAGTTGCCAATATTTGGCAACTTTGGATACTAATTGGTTAGTGGCCAATTTTTCTGCCAATATATGGCTAAACAAGTGTGGCTATCAATTGGTTGGCTACCAAATATGTACAACTTGTCCAAACAAAGAGTGCATTACATGAACAATCCATTACATAATTTATAAGCTGGGTCACACAGTGGCATAATTTTCAAGCACCCTATACCATTGCATTGTTGCAACTACAGCCAAAATATACATGCGGAAGGTCAACCAGTATAAAGTAGCCAAAATCAAATTGTGCTACACCAACACGTTACAAAAGACAAGACCCTCTAGACAGCCTCAGCGCACATGAATTCCATAAATTAGACTTTGCAAAAGTGCATGAAAAGGTAGATTGCAACGTCTAATTCATAAGTAGACTACAAAAGCACTTCATAGAAAAGCCACTGCTATGTCATTCAACTTGATGGATCACTATTGAGAAAGGTGTAACAGCTCCCGGGTGCCCCTACACCCTCATGAACAGTAAATTCATAAAAAATTCAAAAAAATCTGAAACTTTCAAGGATCAAAGATGATCAAATATTTGATGTTCTTGCAAAGCACTACTGGGAAAGGGCTTATAGGTGAACCCCAATTAGTGGCGGGCATGGCGGGGCACCCGCCACAACTATTTTTGAAAGCAAGCAGTGGCGGGTGACACAACGCGTCCGCCAGAGCTACTGGACTAGTAGTGGTGGGTGCCGTAAATTGCCCGCCACAAATAAGCACCGCTGAGCATGGCCACGTGATGAATGTGGTCAGTGGCGGGTGTATAGAATTGCTGGCCGCTGCTCTGGAAGGCAACACTAGCGGGCGCACTATACTGCTCACCACAGTTTAGTGCCTGCAACCGGCATCGGAAAAAAAAATTATACAGATATTATCTGTGGCGGGTAACTGCTAGCAACCGCCACAACTAAGTTAGTTGTGTGGTCGTCCACAAATCAAATCGGCTTTGCCGCCCGCCACCCCAAAGTAGCAATGGTGGGCGGGTTGGCGCGCCCGTCGCACACGACGAACTCAATCGACTATCCACACGCGCACGCCCCCTCCCCTGCCCCACTTCACTCTCTCACTCTCACTCTCCCCCATCTCGTCGCCATCGGCTCATCCACACTGCCGCCGTCGCCGTCGGCCTCGGCGTCCGCTGCCGCCGTCGCCATCCGCTGCCTTCGTCACCCTCCGTCCGCTGCCTCCGCGCGTCGCCGTCCACTGCCTCCATCGCCCTCGCCGACGATCCGCCCCATCGCCGTCCACTCGGTAATACATCGCCATTCCCGCCGTCCCTGCCTCTCTCTCTCCGGCCGGCTTTCCTCCTCGCCACCCGCGGCCGTGGTCGCCACACACATGGACAGCCGCGACTGTGCTCTAGCTCTAGCCTATTTTCGACGCTATCACCTATACACATTTGGATGAATGGTCCTCTTGTCACTGATGCCTCCTACTCCTGGATGCTTCTACTTCATGACTTCTTCCATTCTTCTCTAACCTCTCAAAGCCACTAACTCATCCTCTATGTCTTCTATTTACAACATTTTAATACTAGCTAAAAGGTACTACCGTCTCTGTTTTGATGGAACCAGCTTGCTTTTGTTTGTGTGAACACTAGGTAGAATATGTATCAACGCAATCGGAAATACATCAACTACATCACAATATTAATCAAAAACAAACAAAAAAATTAGCACTTGGTATGAATCCCTATAAAGAACTGAAGACATCTACTACAGCACAATATTAATCAAAAACAAACAAACAAAATTGGTATGACCTCTCTGCATAAAAATGGACACATTAAGTGCTAGAAATTTGGCGAAACGGAAATAAATCAACGTTTCGCCAAAACTTTAGTGCTTAGTATGAATCCATGTAAAGAACTGAAGACATCTATGACGGTGTCCTGGACTAGGGGGTACTCTCCACGTCGTCTCCCGACCAGTGGGTCGGGCCGAGGACCCCCATGGCGGTTCACTCATGGGCCACTTCGGGAAGCTCATGAAGTATACAAGGAAAACTCCACAAGACTTGGTGATCAAGACAAGGACTCTCCTAAACCCTAGGCCTCCGGTACATTATATAAACCGAGGCCAGGCTAGTCGATAGATCACCTGATATTCATTAGAACCATCTCGTGGTAGATACATGTACTCTGTACTACCCCCCATATAAATACAATCAAAAGCAGGACGTAGGGTATTATCTTTTTGAGAGAACCCGAACCTGGGTAAAATACTGTGTCCGTGTTACCATCGCTCCAAGACACCTAACTTAGGACCCCTACTACGAGATATGCCGGATTTGGAACCGACATTGATGCTTTCATTGAGAGCCTGCTAGGTGTCATCACGGATCGACGACATAAATCAGGTGTTATGATTTCAATTCAATCTATTCCGGCTACATCAGATTTATTTTGCAATTATTGTCTGTAGTCTTGCGCTATTTTGTTTGCAGACTAGTTTTGATCTGGAGCGCCGCCGGGCGATCAGGATATACTGGGCGAGCCGAGGCCTCCGCCAGGTGTGCATGCATCATGCAGCGGCCGCCCTGCCTCGCTGGAGATCAGGCAGATGTGGTACCCTACGGGAAGTCAAATCAAGACATATCAAAACGCTGCTCCGAGTTGAAGCGGCGGCCTGGCACAAGTTACCAGATCAATCTAATCATGGGGCAGCCTACTAGTACTACTAGTTGTGGCACATCAATCGTTGTTTGATTGATGCAAGCGTGCTAGTCCAATCTGGCTACCTATCACGCTGAAGCTCTAGAGCACTTCGGTGCAGCTTTTTTATTCCGCTGGCTTCATCCGGAATCAGGCGCGTCCATAGAAATCGACTACCAGCCGGCCTTGCGTGACGTATGATGTGCTGGGTCCCGAGGAGTAAATGCCTAGGTCAGGCAAGCGCATGCGGAGCCGAAGACACTCCGGCACGGGCAGCAGCCATCCAGGGAATTCTTTCCTTTTTTCTTTCTGCTCCTTCCTTCCTATAATTCTATTCTTTGTGCTCTTTCTTTTTTTAATTCGGCACATATGGTTGCTATCGGCTACTAGTGGTTTTCTCTACCGCATGAATAGGCCGAAGTACTAATGCAAAAGTGCTAGTTTTTGTAGCGCGGTTTTTAAGGTCTAATTAACGAACAGTGCAAACTAGCTTTGCACTAGCGTTTTATCAGCACCTGCATGTGGATTTTTTGTCCGCATGACGGACGCCGCATCTGCAACCAGATCTGCCCTGTAAAAAATACGGTGTCACTCCTCCGTCTTCATTAACCTTAGCGCCAGGCTATATTTCTTTCATTTACTTTACGTAAACTTAATTATGCAAAGAATTATTTTTTCAACTATTATTATTTTTTGCTTGCACTATTTTATGTGTGACAGGTAATCGACTTCGACTGTGTCACGCGGTCACCTCGGCGTGCCGACGTCATCGTCCCGCCTCCATCGACCAAATTGTGTCGTCTCCTTGGCATGGAAAGCATCCCGCGCCATCACTTCATTACGTCGGTGTCACCCTGCCGACATACTCCGTCACCTCGGCTACATTGGGGGCTTCACCATCGCTTCATCATCACCAGCCGAACGGCTTCGTCGCGACAGCTAGACCGGGGGCTTTCTCCTCGCTACACCGTCCGTGCTGTGTCGCCAGTTCGGAATGACCGAGCTCCTCGCTTGTTCACCTCGGGATGGGCTTGGGGGCTGGAACCTCGGGCAGGCCGAGGACTAAGCACCATGTCGGATCTGTCAGAGATCTATGGGCGTCCTCGTCCGGCCGCAAGCCCGGACCGCGTCATCAACGCCGAATACATTAACTAGCTAAGTCGCTTTCACGCTCAAGCTTTTACATGTTTAATTTTTGTTTGGTTCAACCAAGCATTATAATTGTGTTAAACAAAAAAGTTGTTTGTTAAAAACTTAGTTTGTTACAAAAACTTTTTTTTCCCATGTCAACTGGGGGCTCTTAAATTTATATGAGCCGTTTTATAATAAATGTTTTCTTCTAAGTCGTTGCAAAGTCTTTTTTACTACTCCTTTTTTCGGCGCGAATGTGTTGTTAATAGCCGGATAGACTGATTTCTCTCTAAAACCGCTCGAGTTTAGTTTGCTAAACTGGCCTGAGAAACACTCCGCCTTCAGGAAGGGAGGTTGAAGCCGAAGGCTGACCCACTTGAAGTCTGGAGATCGGATGTATCATGTTAAAGCACGACGGAAGCATAAACTAATTTTAAGACCAATTTTCGGATTGGCACCTAAAAACTTGATTTAGTTCGGACGTAAAGTTTTACTAAAGTTTTTTTGGTTTTCCGAGCTTATGGCACCTTTAACCTATTTGTGTGTCTCCAGCATAACTCTCGCAGTGCAACGCCAGACGCCTTTACAGCATCGTCAATATCAACGGGGGGCTGCAGCTAGAGCCGAACCCCCCAAACGCCGAGGTACTCCATGGAGTCCTCGACAAAATGCTCTCGGATATTGTTTTATATGCATCGGTTTCAAATTGTGTATTCGGTCAATAGTTGGGTTGCCCGGCTCCTGTGCTTACTCCTTACGTTCCCGATTGTTCGGCTAAGAGTAAAGGGAGAACCACTGTGATTGTACTTCCGGTTTAACTAGTCAAGTACCTCAGTGGAGAAAGCCGAAAACTGACTGTCACAATAAGCGTAAACTGGTCAGCGATCCAATGATTGTGTCAAACTCTAGATCGATAGAGGTTACCCCGTGTTAAACGATGGGCCGTTCATAAAATTGGCCGAAGTGTTAATGGATTGACCTTGGCTGATGCCGAACACTAACCGGGGGCTAGTAACTGGCCTCCCAACTTTACGCTCCTATGACTAAGTGAAAGTTATAAAGTCTGTATATCTGATTGCCTCGTTTTCGCTAATACAACCGCCTCCGGGCACCGAGATATCGGCTAAGGGTTGTCTTGTTACTGTGGAAACACACTGCGTAACATCTACAAAGGGGTGGAAGCCGACGATGGGCCACTTTCAAATTATAAACAGTTGCAACGGAGTCAAAATAACATTATAGCATAAAGCGTTTGTATTCAATATACGAGCGCTGCCTTCCGTAATCATCGTTATAAAGCCATAAATATGCATCAATTTGACTTAAGATTTTGGCCAAGCTGGGTTGCCTGGCTCCTGTGCTTACCCCCTACGTTCCCAATTATTCGGCTAGGGAGTAAAGGGAGCACCTCGGTGATTGTTACTACCGGGTCATCCGGGTTAGTACCTCAGACTGGGTGAAGCCAAAAGCTAGCTGTCTTGAGAATATAATTGGTCGGCAACGACCGAAGTGAAAATTTCGGTTCATTAAGACCATAGAGTTCGGAAACTTTCCCCAAACTAAATCCTCAATATTTTCCTCCCACATTGATCGGAGGTGAGGTTTTATGATCATGGTCAACATGACAGCCTGGGAAAAGAAACATATAAAGGAACTATTTTCCCCAGAAGATGTTTCTTACGTTAAATAGTAATATAACATATCTCTCCGCGTACCTTTGTTTATAAAATCGTATGGCCGGATTGCCTTTTTTTCCGTAAATCTTTGCCCTTATAAAGGCTTTATAAAGTAGCAAAACACTCCTTGGCTACTGGCCGAGGAGGTTGAAGCCAATGGTCGGTCAACAAAGTTTTGTACAATGCGGATCCGAGCATTAATGATGTAAAGTACTTGGATACATAGAATCATTACACATAAACTATGATTAAAATCAATTTACTCCGGATATTGATCCTTAATTCGGCCACCCTTGCCCTACTTAAGGCTCGGGGGCTACTGGGCTTCGCGCTTCTCACTTAAAATCCATTAACGGGTTACATCGATACCCTGATCTGGTGTTGCCACCCGACCTATGGCTCGGGGGCTACTGCATTGATGATTCAATGCAGAAAATTCAAAGTGGAAAACAGTTTCTGAGGAGATTATGATCCTCTGGTTGGTCGGCCGCACCCAACCTGAGTCTCGAGGACTATGCACACCGTGTTTCTGTTCCTAAGTATGCTCCCGAGCTAGGAGTTGACCCTCAGGCCGATTTCGTGAATCGACCTGAGTCTCATGGGCTACTGGGATCAGCGGTTTTATGTTATCCTTCAGGTGCATCTCGGATTTTAGGCCGACACACACCTTGAGGGCTACTGGCTATACATCTCGGCAGAGAATAAACTGCACCAATCCACAAAAAATCAGCCTGCGGTCAAGGTGGTGCACCACCTCGGAAGCAGTTCGGCATAAAGCTCGGATGCAAGTGGCTGGCTCCGTAGAGGGCGTTTCCGGCATTAAGCTCGGCTGAATTCCTTCAACTTTTTCGGACTGAGGTAACCTATGACACCTCGGATGTAGACCGGCGTTGGAGCTCGGCTGCAAAAAGATACCTCGGATGCAGTCCGGCATTGGAGCTCGGCTGCAAGAGGACACCGCTGCACGGGAAAAAACTTTGAACCCGAGGTGCTGTGTAAATATAACAAGGCATTGATAGAGGCCAAGAACCTAAAGAGGCTCCTCGGATGCCCGACGTGTCAACTCTTCGAATACACCTCGGCGATCCTCGAGATCGGAGATGTGAATATTTGTTGAACCACCTTTCAAGACCGACGACCGAAGAGGAATAACAGTTCGGAAGAACCGAGGAGCGTCCCCAACCTGAAGACTGGTTCAGGGGGCTACTGACGGTGTCCTGGACTAGGGGGTACTCACCACGTCGTCTCTCGACCAGTGGGTCGGGCCGAGGACCCCCATGGCGGTTCACTCATGGGCCACTTCGGGCAGCCCATGAAGTATACAAGGAAGACTTCACAAGACTTGATGATCAAGACAAGGACTCTCCTAAACCCTAGGCCTCCGGTACATTATATAAACCGAGGCCAGGCTAGTCGATAGATCATCTGATATTCATTAGAACCATCTCATGGTAGATACATGTACTCTGTACTATCCCCCATATGAATACAATCAAAAGTAGGACGTAGGGTATTATCTCTTTGAGAGAGCCCGAACCTGGGTAAAATACTGTGTCTGTGTTACTATCGCTCCAAGACACCTAGCTTAGGACCCCTACCATGAGATATGCCGGATTTGGAACCGACAATCTACTACATCACAATGCTAATCAATTCTTAAGTTATTATCTACAACCTTAATCATGATTGTCATTCAGACTAATTGATATGAAAATTTATTGCTAGTTCACCCAAGAGACCAAGATAGCTCTCCCAATTATAACACCCCTAACCCTAATATGAACTCAATATGAACAAATTGAACTCAATACAATCACGATTATGAACAAATAATAAGACCCCTAACCCTAATATGAATTCAATATGAACAAATTGAACTCAATACCATCACGAATATGAGCAAATAATAAGACCCCGGCCCTAACCTTAACCCTAGTCGAATTTGGCTGCTGCCGCGGCCGCGGCCGCGGGTGGCGAGAAGGAGGGCCGGAAAGAGAGGCAGGGACGGCGAGGGATTACCGGCCGGAGCGGAGGGCGACGGGGCGGAACGAGGGCGAGGGCAACGGGGTGGAGGGCGAGGGCAGCGACGAGTATGGCGAGGCCGACGGCTGCAGCGGACGGCGAGGCCGACGGCGGCAGCGGACGGCGAGGAGGACGGCGACGGCGACAGGGGTGGCGAGGAAGAGCCGGCCACGGCGGCGACGAGAGCGAGATTGGGGGAGAGTGAGTGGGTGAGAGTGAAGTGGGTAGGGGGAGGGGGGCGCGCGTGCCGATAGAGTTCTTCTAGTGCGATGGCGCGCTAGACCACCCGCCACTGCTACTTTGGGGTGGGGGGCGGCAATAGTTGAGTTGTATTTGGACAGACCGCACCTAACTTTACGTGTGGCGGGCACGAACTAGTGCCGCCACATCTAACATCTGGATAATATTATTTTCTTTGGCATCGGTTGCAGGCATTAATCTGTGGCAGGGCCTGTGTCGCGGCCGCCACTGCTGCATTCAAGACCAGTGGCGGGTTCGATCGGCCGCCTACCACTGGTAGCATTCATCAGGTGGCCATCCTCAGAAGTGCGTACGTGTAGCGGGTGCTGCAATTCACCTGCCACTGCTGTATGTATAGCTCTGGCGGTCGCAGTTTATCACCTGCCACTACTGTTTTTCCTAACTAGCAGTGGCGGGTGCCTTGCCTCGCCCGCCACTCGTTTGAGTTCACTTATAAGGCTTTTTCCACTAGTGGGAGTAGCACAACCACTTACCTGAGTAGACTGCCAAGCCAGGAAAATGACGTGACAAGGTCTTGGGCTGCTGACTAAATACTATGAGTAAATGCACTGTGGCACAGGGATGCCACGTCCTTGTTTGGTACTCTGAGTTACTCGGCCCTTATCACTAGTAGAAAACAGACCTTTTGTCCGCAGCTTTAGTCCCGGTTTGGATTTGAACCGGCACTAATGTGACCATTAGTCCCGGTTCGGGACGGGCATCATTAGTCGCGGTTCGTTACGGACCTTTAGTCCCGGTTCGTAACACGAACCGGGACTAAAGGGGTTGTGCTAGGCTGGGGCCCCCACGAGCCCCTTTAGTCCCGGTTTGTATCACCAACCGGGACTAAAGGCCCCCCCTTTAGTCCCGGTTGGTAACACCAACCGGGACTAAAGGGTTGAGGCTTTAGTCCCGGTTGGTGTCTCCAACCGGGACTAAAGGTTGGACCTTTAGTCCCGGTTGGAAACACCAACCGGGACTAAAGGGGTTCTGAATTTTTTTATTTTTCTGTTTTTAGTTTCTGTTTTAAAATGCTTATATCTTTTAAGATATTTGATGTTTTTGAGTGATTCTTTTTGCATTAGATTCAAAATTTTGTTTAGTTTCTGTTTGTGCCAATAGTTTTCAAATTTGAATGGTTTAAATTTTAATTTGTTCAAATTGCTTCAAACCCTAGATTGTGAATAACTTGAGTTTACAAATAGTTTTTAATTTAATTCTTTTTTCTCCTAGTCACGTGTTAGATTGTTGTCACAGTAAGATTTATTTGGTTATTTTTGGAATAATTTAAAAAAATGAAATGCCTTTGTAACAGACGATTTTCGTCCGAAACCTTGATACTTCGAAGGAGATGGTCCAGTTTGTGCACGAAGTGCATCCAGTTTTTGCCGTAACCCTCTCAACTTTTTAGCACATGCTATGTAAGTGAAATGATGATACCATGCCAACTTTCAACCTTTTCAGAGTTCATTTGTAGGGCTTTTCAATTTCAGGGTCATTTAGCTCAAAAAAAATCATTAAATGCATGAAAAATAGCAAATGGAGTCAGAAAGGGTTGAAAATTGATGCGTGGCTTCGAATGGTGCATACTGAACACACAAAAAGTCTGGAGTTGAAATAAGTTTAAAAAAATGAAATGCCTTTGTAACAGACGAGTTTTCGCCTAAAACCCTGATACTTCGAAAGAGATTGTCCATTTTGTACACGAAGTGCATCCAGTTTTTGCCGTAACCCTCTCAACTTTTTAGCACATGCTATGTGGGTGAAATGATGATACCATGCCAAGTTTCAACCTTTTCAGAGTTCATTTGTAGTGCTTTTCCATTTCAGGGTCATTTAGCTCAAACTGTACCCCCCCCCCGTGGACCGCCTTTTTTAGCTTTGTAGAAAATAAACGAAAATGATTAAATCTTCAAAAAATAAAATCCTTTGAGATGTAGTTACGTTTTAGTGTCTAGTTGGTATAGAAATTTTGAAATATGAATTTTGACCTTTTTTGCAAAAAAACGCAAAAAAAATGTAAAACGGCCATAACTTTTGCATACGATGTCGAAAAAAAAAGTTTAATACATCAAAAAAAACTAGAGAAAAATTCGGACTCGATTTCACCGGGTTTACCCGGTGAAGTTTTCTCAGATTCTGAAAATTCCAAAAGGAAAAAAAGTTATTTCAAATCCAAAAAAAATAAAAAAATTTAAAAATTAATTTTTGAATTTAAAAATAAATAAATGATGTCATATTTGGATTCCTCACATTTTTCTGATAATAATGGATATATTATTTGTCGAATTTCGATTTACAGATTTAAAGATATTAATTATGTCATATTAAATGAATAAATGGCAAAAAATGAATAAAATAATATTATTACTTATTTTATTTTCATTGAAATTCAATATTATTAGTACTTATTTTGTTTATTTTAATAATTGTTTAGAATTCAAAAAATTAAATCATGTAACATCAAGACCTAAGGGTTAACAGGATTGATAGCTTAAGATTGTCAGGAAAACAACAAGTGCAGACTTGGAAACTAGGGGAGATAGAATCTAAAAGTTAAGCGTGCTAGGGCTGGAGTAGTGAGAGGATGGGTGACCGGTCGGGAAGTTAGACGATTTGGAATGAGTGTGGAGCAGTGAGGAGGGGTGATTAGAGAATAAATTATCAATTAATTCAAAGATTTGAAAATCAGAAAAAAAAAATAAAAACAAATAAAAAAATTCAAAAAAAAAATTCCAAAAAATAATATCAAAAAAATTTCCTTTAGTCCCGGTTGGTGTTACCAACCGGGACTAAAGGGGAGCCTTTAGTCCCGGTTCGTGTTACCAACCGGGACTAAAGGCTCCCCTTTAGTCCCGGTTGGTAACACCAACCGGGACTAAAGGTCCTGCACCCCCCGCCGCAGACAGCGCCACGTGGTGGGCCTTTAGTGCCGGGCCGTGTTGAACCGGCACTAAAGGGGGGGGCCTTTAGTCCCCACCCTTTAGTGCCGGTTAGAGAACCGGCACTAAAGGCCCTTCCCAACCGGCACTACAGGTCATTTTTCTACTAGTGTATTGTTGCTCAATGAACGTCTAGTCTACCCTACTCTACTCCTGCGCCCGCTATATATGCCCATCTAGTTCGTTCAAGTATTATGCACACATCAAAATGCATCTTCTCAGAAACAAGATAAAAATCCACGCGGTATATAGTCAAACCCGCACGGGGAAGTGAATGGTGCGTTTCTTCCCATTGCATAGGCTGAAGTTAAGTAGTACAAGAAAAAGGGACGCAGCTGTTCTGCTCCCGAGCTCACATGAGCTCGGGTGAACAGTAAAATCGAAAAAAATAGAAAAAAAATTTCAAAAAAATCTGATTTTTTTTTATGAGAAACGCTGATGTTTTTCCCACATGCCTGAAAAATTTCATCACCAGATGACATTCGTGGAAAATGTGGCAAAAAAAACAAAATCGATGCTCCAAAATGCTATTTTTTTGGAGCATCGATTTTGTTTTTTTTGCCACATTTTCCTCGAATGTCATCTGGTGATGAAATTTTGCAGGATTGTGGGGAAAACATCAATGTTTCACACAAAAAAAATTCAGATTTTTTTAAATTTTTTTACTATTTTTTTCGATTTTACTGTTCACCCGAGCTCATGTGAGCTCGGGAGCAGAAGAGCACTTTCGAAGAAAAAGGTGTTAGGCTTAGGTCTGGGTGGCAATAGAAAAACCACCACTTCCCTGTGAAGTACTCCCTTCGATTAAGACTTTGACTAATAATTACTCCATTAACATGTGGTTTATGTGACACAAAATTTGATATGATCAGATCCATATCCTTGCTTATGATTATGGCTTTGTCTCTTAGAGTCCATGCATTAATAGAGTAGTGGCCAAAGTTATAATTAGAGACCTTGCAAATGTCGAAAATGCCATCATCTCAAAAATTGGAGGCAATAATATGGTGGCCCAGTCATGCCTTACATAATTTAATCACCTGTGTCTCCTTTTCTTATTGACGGTTGTTTGTAAGAACAATGTCTTCTTGATTTCAAATTTTGTAACATTGTCAAGAAGAACAATGTATTTTTTATTTTATTTCAGTGTTTTCTCTTCACATTAAAGCCACACAAATATCACTCATAAATCCAGGTGCATCGACTTAATTATCATTGATGATATACTCAGAAAATAAACATTTGAGGTCATTAAGTATGCAATTCCCCATGACCAGTTCTGGTAAAATAATCACCACTACCACATGTGAAGATGTGGCTGATTCATGTGGGTCATCATGAATGGCCATATCCTATATCCT
This sequence comes from Elymus sibiricus, assembly GCA_039707655.1. NCBI lineage: Eukaryota > Viridiplantae > Streptophyta > Magnoliopsida > Poales > Poaceae > Elymus > Elymus sibiricus. The sequence continues at coordinate 37,203,011 of CM077674.1, forward strand.
ATATACCTAAATAGTCCATCCCCACTATCTCTATTCTCTCAGCATGCACACATGCCACCTCACCATATATGCCACCTCATCACCCATTAATTAGTTCTCTTAACATGCATGAAAATGCTATTTATATTCTCTCTTAGCATGCACACATCCCATCTCACCACACATGCCACCTCATGAATCACATTAATTATATTTCTCTCAACATGATTGGGAAATACTACTTATATTCTATAAAAATCTACAATTGTATAATAATTGAATAAAATATATTATATCTATTTTTATTTCATTTAACTTTTGTCAAAAAATTCCAACCAATCTACGCCGCAACGCGCGGGGTATCGTCTAGTATCAATAGATATGTTGTTTTGTTTCTTATCCAAGAAGAGCCAACTCGACAAACTGAGGTCAGTGCTTCTAATTTTTTTTTAAAAGCAATCCTATTATACGGTGGTTTAACGTTCACATCTTACAATATTGTCAAATTCGGCATGAAACCTTTGCTCCAGATATTGTATGATGTGAACGTTCATGCCGAATTTGACGATCCGACCTGGAGCAAAGGTTTCGACCTGGCCTAGGTGGCCGGTCGAGTCAACGAAAAGAGCAATGTTGCCGGAGACGAAGATTTGGCCCGACACGAAAGTCATGCCGGTGCCGATCTGCTCGCCCATATAGATCCCCACCGAACCCTTGCAGCTACTCAGCGGGGACTTACGTGGGCCACCAATGATGGAGTTGATTCCGGCACATCTTGGGTAGGGGATCCCGAGCTAGTAGACTAGATGCATTGGTCATTTTACCCAGGTTTGGGATCTCCGCGGAGATAAAACCCTACATAGTTCTTGTGTTGTATTAATTTGGAATGGAGTACAAAGTACAGGTTGATCTACCACGAGATCGTTGTGTGTCGTCTACAAGCCCTACCCCCTGGTTTATATAGGTGCCCGAGGGCCTAGGTTTACAATTAGGTCGGCAACTTAGAAGGTAAACGTGTTGTAGATGACCTCTAAGTATTGGAATATACGTCAAGTCCTCTGGAGTATTCCTGCTACACGCCATGGACCGTCTTGATGTGGCCAGCTGCTGAACCGACATCTGGGTCCTCGGACCGGCGTACCTGGCCAGGAGACGACATGGTGAGTGACCCCTAATCAGGAACACCATCACAATCAATCCTCGAGATCGCGCCTAACTTATCCACGCTCATCCAGCGCCAACGCCGGAAGCGTCGTCTCGTGTGTCAAGCTCTTACCGGACAAGCTTGGATCACTGACATCCACGGAACTCTTAGCTTTGTGGCTACCGTCGAATATGTCGACTTATGGAGATGGATTCAGGGGATTGTGCTCACTCAAGTTCCGAACAAGCTTTCCAGGAAATGGATATCAGATGCCGCATAGACATCCATCTCTTACTACAGGGCACTATTCAATGGAGCGACAACTCCCCCTACCAGCAGTTCATTTGGAAAAGCTGGGCACCGGCGACTTATGGAGATGGCTTCATGGGATTGTGCTCACTCAAGGTCCTGACAAGCTCACCTGGAAATGGACATCGAATGGCGCGTACACATCCATCTCTTGGTAGGGGCGCTATTCAATGGAGCGACAATTCCCCCTACCGGCAGCTCATTTGGAAATGCAGGGCACTGACAAATGCAAAAATATTCCTTTCGCTGGCCTCCCTCAAGCGCTGCTGGATAGCCGATCGTCGCGCATACCATATGATCTCCCCCACGACCCAGTTTGCAAACTCCGCAACTAGGAGAGCGAGACCCTTCACTACTTGCTCGTGGACTATGTATTCTCTCACATCGCTTGGCACGACACGATGGCCTGGTGCCGCCTACCAGCACCCCACCATGCCCCCCCCCGGGACGGCGCGGCATGATTGTTTGACTGGTGATCCACAACAACATCCACTGCACCAGCTGCCTGCGTAGGGGTATTAACTCTCTGATCATTCTAACAACATGGTCTCTTTGGAAGGACCGGAATGCCACACTCTTCGACTGTTACCACACTATCCGATGACACTAAGAAGGAGGCGTGACTATGGGGTAAAGCCAGTGCCAAAGGCCTCGATAGATTTATGCATGTAACCTGAACTTAACTGTCCGAGGCTGAGCAACCTCACCCCTCTCTACTTAAACTGCATTTTTATTGTCGCCATATGTGTGTACGCCACCAAAAGTAGCACCCCTGTAAATTTTCTCCTCTACCTAACAATGGAATGAAACGCATCCTGGCATATTCGCGAAAAAAATACACCCATAGTGTCAAGTCCACGTTAGATTCATGCTACTAGATAGCCACATGTCCACACCCATGTGATGTAGCAGTAAAGTAAAGTTCAATTGCTGCCAACTACTACCACTACTAATTACTTTATGCTCCTATATCCATATAAGAGAAAGACACACGGGAAGCTTTTGGGATCCAAACCACACGATCATATATGTTCTTTTTAGATAACAAAGACCATACATGTATGATAGATGTCTCCACTACTAGCTTAATCACATCCATGGTCACCAATCGAGTCGGATAGTTAGTACCATTTAAACCGACATGCAAGACCCTCATCTTTGCTTTTATATGCACGGCTTGATCATATTATGGTTGTCGGGTTGGGGTTTGGGAGGCATAGGGAATTCAGGCCGTGCAGACCCTTCATGAGTGGCTCATATCACTATGCCATAGTGTGTTTTTGTTTACACTATGCTTCATGAGGAGTATAGAGTGCACGTGAATCTTGTGTTTATTCCTCTTTGGTGTGAAGGTCACACTATAGGCCAGTTTGCTCGGGACAACCTTCAGGAAGGAGCTTCGAGAAGGCATATATGCAATTCATCCGACACCCATCTTACAAGGCTATTATGTTAAACACTCCTTACACTAGTAGAAATCAGGCCTTTGGTCCCAGCTCGATTTACACATTAGTCCCGGTTGCATTACGAACCGGGACTAATGTGAGCATTAGTCCCGGTTCGAGCGGCTAGGGCGCTGGTCGGGGCTCGGGAGGCATCAGTCCCGGTTCAAAAGCACTAGTAGAAAACGGACCTTTTGTCCGCAGCATTAGTCCCGGTTTCGTTTTGAACCGGCACTAATGTGACCATTAGTCCCGGTTCGGAACGGGCATCATTAGTCGCGGTTCGTTCCGGACCTTTAGTCCCGGTTCGTAACACGAACCGGGACTACCGGTCCAACCTTTAGTCCTGGTTGGAGACACCAACCGGGACTAAAGGGGTTCTGATTTTTTTTTTCTGTTTTTAGTTTCTGTTTTAAATTGCTTATATCTTTTAAGATATTTGATGTTTTTGAGTGATTCTTTTTGCATTAGATTCAAAATTTTGTCTAGTTTCTGTTTGTGCCATTATTTTTCAAATTTGAATGGTTTAAATTTGAATTTGTTCAAATTTGCTTCAAACCCTAGATTGTGAATAACTTGAGTTTACAAATAGTTTTAAATTTAATTCTTTTTGCTCCTAGTCACGTGTTAGATTGTTGTCACAGTAAGATTTATTTGGTCATTTTTAGAATAATTTAAATTAGGATTTTAATTAAAACAATACTGTTTTGCTTATATAGTTGTTTTAGTCATTTAATTGTTGTTTTTTATTATTTTTAGTTAGTTCTTTCTGTAGATTTTAACATGTTGTAGTATGGTGCATATTGAATGCACAAAAAGTCTGGAGTTGAAATAAGTTAAAAAAATGAAATGCCTTTGTAACAGATGGGTTTTCGTCCGAAACCTTGATACTTCGAAGGAGATGGTCCAGTTTGTACACGAAGTGCATCCAGTTTTTGCCGTAACCCTCTCAACTTTTTAGCACAAGCTATGTGGGTGAAATGATGATACCATGCCAAGTTTCAACCTTTTCAGAGTTCATTTGTAGTGCTTTTCAATTTCAGGGTCATTTAGCTCAAAAAAATCATTAAATGCATGAAAATAGCAAATGAAGTCAGAAAGGGTTGAAATTTGAGGGCGTGGCTTCGAATGGTGCATAATGAACACATAAAAAGTCTGGAGTTGAAATAAGTTTAAAAAAATGAAATGCCTTTGTAACAGACGAGTTTTCGTCTGAAACCCTGATACTTCGAAGCCGACAGCCGCATACCTTTCTGACTTGGTTAACCTTAGTTGTGACTCTGGCTGGGACGGTGCTAGCAGATGTGTACTCGACGGTATGATTGGATGGACACCAACCCGGACTAAAAGGGTTCTGAAATTTTCAAACTCTACCCCCCCCCCCCCCCCCGTGGACCGCCTTTTTTAGTTTTGTAGAAAATAAACAAAAATGATAAAATCTTCAAAAAATAAAATCCTTTGAGGTGAAGTTAGGTTTTAGTGTCTAGTTGGTATAGAAATTTTGAAATATGAATTTTGACCTTTTTTGCAAAAAAACGAAAAAAAAAATGTAAAACGGCCATAACTTTTGCATACGACGTCGAAAAAAAAAGTTTAATATATCAAAAAAAACTAGAGAAAAATTGGGACTCGATTTCACCCGGGTTTACCCAGTGAAGTTTTCTCAGATTCTCAAAATTCCAAAAGTAAAAAAAGTTATTTCAAATCAAAAAAAATAATTTTAATAATTTTAAAAATTAATTTTATTTAAAATAAATAAATAAATAAATGATGTCATATTTGGATTCCTCACATTTTTCTGATAATAATGGATATATTATTTGTCGAATTTTGATTTACAGATTTAAAGATATTAATTATGTCATATTAAATGAATAAATGGCAAAAAAATGATTAAAATAATATTATTACTTATTTTATTTTCATTGAAATTCAATATTATTAGTACTTATTTTGTTTATTTTAATAATTGTTTAGAATTCAAAAAATTAAATCATGTGACATCAAGACCTAAGGGTTAACAGGATTGATAGCTTAAGATTGTCAGGAAAACAACAAGTGCAGACTTGGAAACTAGGGGAGATAGAACCTGAAAGTTAAGCGTGCTCGGGCTGGAGTAGTGAGAGGATGGGTCCCTCCTCACTGCTTTAGAATTTAATCTCTAGAGTCTCTAATCAGCACTCTCACTACTCCAGCCCGTGCACGCTTAACTTTCAGGTTCTATCTCCCCTAGTTTCCAAGTCTGCACTTGTTGTTTTCCTGACAATCTTAAGCTATCAATCCTGTTAACCCTTAGGTCTTGATGTCACATGATTTAATTTTTTGAATTCTAAACAATTATTAAAATAAACAAAATAAGTACTAATAATATTGAATTTAAATGAAAATAAAATAAGTAATAATATTATTTTAATCATTTTTTGCCATTTATTCATTTAATATGACATAATTAATATCTTTAAATCTGTAAATCAAAATTCGACAAATAATATATCCATTATTATCAGAAAAATGTGAGGAATCCAAATATGACATCATTTATTTATTTATTTATTTTAAATAAAATTAATTTTTAAAATTATTAAAATTATTTTTTTTGATTTGAAATAACTTTTTTTACTTTTGGAATTTTGAGAATCTGAGAAAACTTCACCGGGTAAACCCGGGTGAAATCGAGTCCCAATTTTTCTCTAGTTTTTTTTGATATATTAAACTTTTTTTTCGACGTCGTATGCAAAAGTTATGGCCGTTTTACATTTTTTTCGTTTTTTTGCAAAAAAGGTCAAAATTCATATTTCAAAATTTCTATACCAACTAGACACTAAAACCTAACTACACCTCAAAGGATTTTATTTTTTGAAGATTTTATCATTTTTGTTTATTTTCTACAAAACTAAAAAAAGGCGGTCCACGGGGGGGGGTAGAGTTTGAAAATTTCAGAACCCTTTTAGTCCGGGTTGGTGTCCATCCAATCATACCGTCGAGTACACATCTGCTAGCACAGTCCCAGCCAGAGTCACAACTAAGGTTAACCAAGTCAGAAAGGTATGCGGCCGTCGGCTTCGAAGTATAAGGGTTTCAGACGAAAACTCGTCTGTTACAAAGGCATTTCATTTTTTTAAACTTATTTCAACTCCAGACTTTTTATGTGTTCATTATGCACCATTCGAAGCCACGCCCTCAAATTTCAACCCTTTCTGACTTCATTTGCTATTTTCATGCATTTAATGATTTTTTTGAGCTAAATGACCCTGAAATTGAAAAGCACTACAAATGAACTCTGAAAAGGTTGAAACTTGGCATGGTATCATCATTTCACCCACATAGCTTGTGCTAAAAAGTTGAGAGGGTTACGGCAAAAACTGGATGCACTTCGTGTACAAACTGGACCATCTCCTTCGAAGTATAAAGGTTTCGGACGAAAACCCATCTGTTACAAAGGCATTTCATTTTTTTAACTTATTTCAACTCCAGACTTTTTGTGCATTCAATATGCACCATACTACAACATGTTAAAATCTACAGAAAGAACTAACTAAAAATAATAAAAAACAACAATTAAATGACTAAAACAACTATATAAGCAAAACAGTATTGTTTTAATTAAAATCCTAATTTAAATTATTCTAAAAATGACCAAATAAATCTTACTGTGACAACAATCTAACACGTGACTAGGAGCAAAAAGAATTAAATTTAAAACTATTTGTAAACTCAAGTTATTCACAATCTAGGGTTTGAAGCAAATTTGAACAGATTCAAATTTAAACCATTCAAATTTGAAAACTAATGGCACAAACAGAAACTAGACAAAATTTTGAATCTAATGCAAAAAGAATCACTCAAAAACATCAAATATCTTAAAAGATATAAGCAATTTAAAACAGAAACTAAAAACAGAAAAAAAAAATCAGAACCCCTTTAGTCCCGGTTGGTGTTACCAACCGGGACTAAAGGGGGGACCTTTAGTCCCAGTTGGTGATACAAACCGGGACTAAAGGGGCTCGTGGGGGCCCCAGCTGACACCAGCCTGGCACAACCCCTTTAGTCCCGGTTCGTGTTACGAACCGGGACTAAAGGTCCGGAACGAACCGCGACTAATGATGCCCGTTCCGAACCGGGACTAATGGTCACATTAGTGCCGGTTCAAAACCAAACCGGGACTAATGCTGCGGACAAAAGGTCCGTTTTCTACTAGTGAAAGGGGTTCTGAAAATTTCTTTTCTGTTTTTCCATTTGTTTTCTGTTTTTAGTTTATGTTTTAAATTGCTTATATCTTTTAGGTTTTAGTGTCTAGTTGGTATAGAAATTTTGAAATATGAATTTTGACCGTTTTTACCACATTAATCCTAGAAAAATCATAACTAAATCATTCTAATTCAGAAAAATACAAATAATATATCAAAATTTGCAGAAACATAAGATCTATCCGAAGAAACTCTCTGTTTTCCGTTTCGAGAATTTTTAAAATCACAAAATTCCAAAGGGAAAATAGAGTTTTTGGACGTTTTAGGGTTTAGGGCTAGGGTTTAGATTTCCAAGTTTAGGGTTAGGTTTTAGGGTTTGAACCTTTAGTTTTACTGTTTAGAATAGAGTTTCAAACGTTTTAAGTCCCGGACTTAGGGGTTTCGAGAATTTTTAAAATCACAAAATTCCAAAGGAAAAATAGAGTTTTTGGACGTTTTAGACGTTTTAGGGTTTAGGGCTAGGGTTTAGATTACCAAGTTTAGGGTTAGGTTTTAGGGTTTGAACCTTTAGTGTTTACTGTTTAGAATAGAGTTTCGGACGTTTTAAGTCCCGGGTTTAGGGTTTCGATTTTTTTTTTTTTTTTTTTTGAAATTTTCAAATTTTTTGACATTTTTTGGAATTTTTGATTATTTTGAACTTTTTATATTGTTTTGGAATTTTTGAATTTTTTTAGTTTTTGGTGTTTTTTTTAATTTTTAGAAAATTTTGAGTTTTAAAATTAATAATTGAATTCCGCATAAAGATTATTATTTTATTACTTATTTTATTTTCATTGAAATAATATTATTATTACTTATTTTATTTTGAACTTTTTGTATTATTTTGGAGTTTTTGTTTTTTTTTGTTTTTTGAGAATTTTTGAGTTTTTTTTGAAATTTGTGCCTTTTTTTGAAGTTTTTATGAGTTTTTAAATTAATCATTGTTGTTTGTTAATCATTGTTGTTTATTTTAATAATTGTTTGGAATTCAAAAAATTAAATCATGTGACATCAAGACCTAAGGGTTAATAGGATTGATAGCTTACTATTGTCAGGAAAACAACAAGTGCAGACTTGGAAACTAGGGGCGATAGAACCAGGAAGTTAAGCGTGCTGGGGCTGGAGCAGTTAGAGGATGGGTGACCGGCCGGGAAGTTAGACGATTTGGAATGAGTGCTCCACGCTGAAGCAGTGAGAAGGGGTGATTAGAGATTAAATTGTCAAATAATTCAAAGATTGGAAAATCGAAATAAAACTTAAAAACAAATCAAAAAAATTTCAAAAAAATTCCTTTAGTCCCGGTTGATGGTGTTACCAACCGGGACTAAAGGTGGAGCCTCCATCCCCCGCCCAGACAGCGGCCACGTGGAAGGCCTTTAGTCCCGGTTCGTAAGCCAACCGGGACTAAAGGGGGGAGCCTTTAGTCCCGATCGTTTTGTCCCGGTTCCAGAATCGGGACTAAAGGCCCTCTGGAACCGGGACTAAAGGCCCGTTTTCTACTAGTGTTAGCATCCAGCTTTTGGCTTTGACAACCAAACCTCGGCGTCGAACCATCAATTAGGCAGCATGTAGTTGAGCTCCCACGCGGGGTACAACTGTTGACGCTGGGGCAACTGGTGACCGCATGGCTCGCGGCCTCACAAGTTCTGTCGGGAGGAGCACATATACTTCATGTATGCCATTGCGTGCATTCCAATGGAGCGCGCCGACAAAGAATATATACCCATATGCATCGGGCAACACGTGTTAATTAGTGATTTGGTCAATCTTATTGTCCTTTGAGATGTAAACGTACATCACGATCGATGTCCTCGTATTTTCAACTTAACAAATTGATTCACCTTGAAATATTCCTTTTTCTTTTCTTCAAAGGAGCTTAAACCTCCGCACGCTGCATCATAATGGTGATACACCCAACCATTCTTACCAATTATTTAGTAGAGTACATAACAATTACAAACATGGTCGAACCATTACATGATATGAAATAAACACCTATGACATAGTCGACTTATTCTGCAATAATGCCTTCAAAAAGGATAAACGTCCTCACGTCGTCGCCGCCAAGTCTGACCGGAGGCCGCCTGGACAAAGCTTTTAATCTTGGTTGCCAAGCCCGACAAAGAGAAGAACAGAACAACATCATGTAGACAACACCTGCCCTTCAACAAGGCAGTGACACAACTTTGTTGCTGCTGAGCCTGACTAATAAAGGCCAGGACAAGAGTTTTCACTTCGGATATGATGTGGTATTTCAATCAGCATTTTGATAACAAATCTTTTGATAGTCGCATCCGCCGGTACTCCATGACAGGACGAAAAGACAATAGCAGGTTAGTGGGACATCATCCCACATTAGACAACTGCCACGACTGTGAGGACGCCACCCATGTCTCAGCTCGGCTCTGGTCCCTGCCAGTCCACACTGCTGTGAGAAGGGTTGGTTTGTCATTTTTACGCATTAATTGAATTTCCGGCCATTTAAAAGAGCAAAACAATCTTCGGTTCAGCATAACATGTGAATGAGCTCGAAAAGGGGTGATACGTGACATGGTGTCATCATAGGACCCCTATAGGTGTGATAAAAATTTGCGAGTGTTACGACAAACCTTGATCCACTTAGTGAACAAACTAAACACTCTCCGGCGAGGTCGGGGCACCAACATGGTGTTTATTGACATTTCAATTCAGAAAAAATTGAACGACGCCTGAAAAACATGAAACTAGGCATGTTGTCATCATATGACCCATGGAGATTGTGATAAAAAATTGAGAATGTTCTATACAAGTTATCATGTAGACTGCTTACATATAAGACCATCCTGTTGGGAATAAGCCGTGACAAGGCAATGTGGCGACCGGTGTAAGTGTGCCAGGTCGGGTCTGTGGCAGTGCAGACCGGCGTGAGCGTGCCAGGTCGGGTCCGCGGGGCTGGGTCACGGCCGTGCGTGTGTATGTGCGTGCGTACGTGTGTAGTGTGTGTGTACTCGATGCCCGGGTGTAGGGCTAGGTCGTGTAGCGATGGGTAGTTGCAGCGGGTGCTGACTATGCGCGATGGTGCCCAGGTCCCGCGAATGAGCAGCGGCTCACGTTGAGGGAAACCGAGTCATCGGGGCGTTCGTGCGCTGGGGTGAGCGCGTCTTGCGTGGGTACTGCGCTGCCTAGGCTAGCTACAAAGCCGGCTTTGTAATCCGTTTGTTACGTGTGGTACGCGTCCATATATAACAGAAAAGTGATCAGGCGTGGGGTGCGCCAGGGTGTTCGTCGCCAGAGAGATACGACTCTGTCCAGTTATCTTCTTCATCTACCTCCGTTCTAGAGAGCTAGCTAGGGTTAGACCCAACACATCCATGAGGAAGAAACTAGGTTCCGAGAGGGAACGCGTCAAGTTTGCATGTGAATCGAGCGCTGCTTTGTTGGTTGACCTCTAAAGTTTTTCCACAATCAGTACACACCACTACATATATCATGTCAAAATTTGGGATTTTCTGGGATCTGTTTGCTATATTTAAGCAACTAAATGTATTTCTAGATGTTTGAAATAGACCGGTTTGCATCCGAAACAACAGCTCCTTCCTCCGTTAGTGTTCGAACTTTTTTCACACTCAACATATACCATCACATTTGACGTGCAAAATTTGGCATTGTTTCGGGTCTGCTATATCTAACCTTTAAGTGCAATTACCTCCATTAAATATCTAGAAATCTATTTAATGTTCTAAAAATAGATAATTAATAGAAAAAGGACCAAAATCCTATATGAAACTTTCAATGATGTACCTTTAATGTAGATTTTTTTTGGCCCCGTAACGTAAAACTAAAACACTAAAACCTAACATTATAAAAAAAAAGGCACAAAAAATACCACTGGCCAGCCCGCAAAAAAGCGTGTGGCATGGGTACTTGAGTTATTAGTGGTGAGAAAAAAAGTTACTAGTGATGGGCATAAAATCGTGCCCGTCATTGCTACTTGATTTAAATGTGGCATATAGTAATATGTGCCTGCCACTAGTATTTTAGGCCAGAATAGTCATTGGGACAAAAATACTAGTGGCAAGCACGTACTGTAGCCCGCTACTGGTATTTTCGTCCCATGGCTAAGTAGGCACAGTTTTCCACCCACCATTGGTTTCTGGCCAAAATAGTAGTGGCAGGCGCTAGAGTGCACCTGATGTGACCCCAGCTATAAGCCTTTTTCCAGTAGTGGTTCTGGGCGCTTTATGAAGCCTAACAAGCCATACTGCAGAAGTCTGCCATCCTTGTTCACTCTACTCAACGTCCACTCCACTCCTGCAACCCTTATATACATCTGGTGCATTGAAATCTTGCCGTACATCAGAATCCTAGTGAAGTGTAAAGTGGAAATACATGCTTCCAAAACATTGGAATAGTTAAACAACATAGGAATAGGGTGAAATGTAAAGCGGAAATACAGAAATACAGGCTTCCAAAACATAGGAATAGGTTTTTTCCTTTGATCTGGACGTTTGTCCTCAACGTATCCAAAGGATAAAATTCCATATGAAAGCATACCTATAAATTCCTGTAGAAATTATTTGAACCAATGGGGGTCTAAATTAATGTTCCAATATATAATATTTCCTAATCACGCTTGGAGAAGCACATGTTGATTTTCTTCCCATACTCCTCAAATTTGTTATTGTGTCAACATTGCATAGCCTCAAGTTAAGTACTGCAACAACTGTTTTAAGCTTACCATGTAATTATATCATGAGTTGAATAAAGAAACAACCATGCACGTTAATTATGTGTGTGTGTGGCTATCATTACATCTTGTTCGAGTGCAGTTCTAGCTACTGGTAGATCGAACCAACTATCCGGCCGGAGATGAATGAGTCAGGCCACTTTTTCTAGTTCTGCGCAGGATTGTATGCAGCAAATCGAGCCAGCTCTTGCAGGAGCTCCTCTGGGTGTGTCTGACCACAAAATACTCAGCGGCGTCAGTGTTGTGGCCACGTCTGGCTCTGCCACACCTTCTTGAATTTGAGTGTGCTCTAGCATCAGGTTGTCATAACCATAGTTTTAAACAGCGGGCTATGCCTCTTATTATGGCCCTCTCTAAATACTATAGCGCGCTATTTAAAACTTTACTTCATGTGTTTGGACCAAAGTCTCTTAGCACAGGACCACTCTAAATGCTATAGCGCGCTATTTAAAATAGTGGTCGTAACTGGTACTGTCATGTACCTTTCGGTTGTTGTCAGCGGCAATGTGCTCTCAATACAGGTTTTGGGTGCCTACAATGGACCCTCTGTAACCTAGACACATTTGGGTGACTGTTCCACTTGTTCCATATGCCTCCTGTTAGAGTTAAATTATGTTCAATGTATAGCTTGTAATATCCCCTTTTAAAGAAGTTTAATTATGAATCTTCAAACTGGATGCGTGACATTCCATATAAAATTGGAACAAATTAATCAGTTTGATACTAAATAGAAACAAGCACAACAAAAGACGGGAAGCTGGATACCAGATGGGAGGAAGGAGCAAAGGCTACCACTTATCTCAGTAGACTGCCAAGCGAGGAAAATGACTATTTAGTGACAAGGTTTTGGGCTGCTCACTAAAGACGATGCTAGAGAGAATTCCATGTCTCCCGCAATTAAAGTTCCAGAAACAAGAGTGTAGTCTAGCTCCAGTTGTGTTATGACTCACCAGCAGCTTCCTGTAGCTCTTGGTTGTCGGCGTCGGCACTTTGCTCTAGCTCTAGGTTGGCAGCAGCGATCATGTGCGCTAGCTCTAGCATATTTTTGACCCTATCACCTACACACATTTGGATGGATGTTCCTCTTGTCACTGATGCCTCCTACTCCTGAATGCTTCTAGTTCACGACTTCTTCCATTCTTCTCTAACCTTTCAAAGCCACTAGCTCATCCCCTATGTTTCCTATTTACAACCTTTTAATACTAGCTAAAAGGTACTACCATCTCTGTTTTGATGGAACCAGCTTGCTTTTGTTTGTGTGAACACTGGGTAGAATATGTATCCACGCAATTGGAAATACATGGGACTGGAGCACATGGATGCCACACTCCCTTTATTTGTCCAAACAATACACATGAATGCTGGCATAACTGTTGCAACCCTCAATTAAAAACTGTTTTTTATTTGTAATGCCTTGTAAATGCACCCTGGCACAGGCATCCTTTTGTGGTAATCTCGGTGGCTCAAGCCTTAGTGCTACTTAACGCCTACTCAACTCCGGCAACTCCTATGTCCACGTTTAGTGTCTGTGACTATCATTACATCGTGTTTACCCGCGGTTGTAGCCACCAGTAGATTGAATTGACCAGCCGGCCGGAGAAAAATCTGTCAGGCCAGCTTTTGCTAGCTCTGTGCAGGATTGTCTCAGAAGCAAATTGAGCCAGCTCTTGCAGGACCTCGTCTTGCCACAAAGCACTTGGCGGTGTCAGGGTTGTAGCTACATCCGGCTCTGCTATTGCACACATTTGGGTGGCTGCTCTTGCCTCCTCTGGCAACAAAGTGCTCAATCTTGTCATTGCGTTCTTGCCTACATTGGACTATGCAGCCTGCACACATTTGGGTGACTGTTCCACTTGTCCCTGATGCCTCCTACTCACAAAATGGTTGTTCACAATTCTAATCTCTCTGGGCTTCTAACTCCTCAGTGTTTCCTGTCTACAACCTTAAATACTAGCAAAAGATAGTCATGTTATTCTAGGACTAGCTAGTTTGCTTTTGTTTGTGTGCACAACTTCACATTGTGTAGAATATATATCCATGCCATGGTAAATACAGTGGCAGAGCTCTTGGGTGGCACACTCCCTCTTTCTGTCGCAACCAAACGCATGGAGATCTGAGCGGCAATATGTAGCAGTGTTGTTGATTGTCATACACCCTCAATAAAAGCCATATATATTTTGACAGTATTGCCTTGTAAATGCACCCTGGCATGACTTTTTTGGTGCTCTCAGTCATTCAGCCCCTATTGCTGCATAATTCACGTCTACTCTACTCCTGCACCGACTACATATGCCCATGTAGTCCGTGCACACATCAAAATGCATCTTCCCAGAAACAAAACAAAAAAGACCATGCAGTATATAGTCAGTCTCACATGGGAAAGAGAATGATGCTTTTCTTCCCATACTTCTCATTTGTCATTGTATCAACATTACATGGACTGAAGTTAAGTACTGCAACTAAAAGGTTTTAGGCTTAGCTCTGGGCGGCAATAGGAAAACCACCACTTCCCTGTGAACTACTCACTTCGATGAGACTTTGACAAATAATTACTCCATTAACATTCGGTTTATGTGACACAAAATTGATATGACCAGATCCATGTCCTTACTTATGATTATGGTTGTCTCGTAGAGACCATGAATTAATAGAGTAACTGTTAGTCAAAAACTTGCCCTAGCAAATCAAAATACGCCATAAATTTTGGAGTCAATAGAGTATTGGCCACAGTTATAATTAGAGACCTTGCAAAGGAAAAATATGACATCATCTTGAAAATTGGACGCATTAATATGGTGGCCCTGTCATGCATTATGCCATTTAGTCACCCGGGTCACCTTATTGACACTACTTTGTCAAGAACATTGTTTTCTTTATTTCACATCTTCTACATTGTAAAGAAGACCAACGTATTCTTTATTTTATTTTAGTGTTTTCTCTTCACATTAAAGCCACACAAATATCACTCATAAATCCAGGTGCATCTACTTAATCGTCATTGATGATATATGCCAAAAATAGTCATGTGAGGTCATTAAGTATGCAATTCCCCATGACCAGTTCTGGTAAAATAATCACCACTAAAGTCTAAAGATGTGGCTGATTCATGTGGGTCATCATTCAATGGACATATTTACAACAAGACCACTTGATAAGATGCATTCCAAACAACTAATTTATCGACAATTATTCAACTCTGAAGACGGCTGCCATGCACACCTCGAAGAAGATTTTGATCAAATATTAGAAAAATGGGATAATTGATTTTATGCCCCTATTTGGGTCACACTCGGCAGGTTTACCCCTAGTTTTCAAAAACACTCGTTCCCGCCCAAACTACTTTGCTCGTCTTATGCTTTTGCCCTTTGACCGGTTGACCATCATTTCGAAAAATTCATAACAAATTCATACTAACTCAGAAAAATGCGAATAAGATATCAAAATGTTAAGAAAAACACCACCTATATGTGCATGTGGTTTGCATTCATGAAAATAATTGTTGGAAAGTACCCATCTCAGTTTGAGCTCATATGATCCCAACATGAACAGAAAAATCTGAAAAATTTGAAAATAAATTCAAACAAATCTGAATTTTTTTGGTGGCAAACATTGGCCAATGTTTTGAGTGCTAGCCAAGTTTCATCAGGGAATGCAATTCATGGAAGTCGTGGCCAAAAAACAAAATTAGCACTCCAAAATGCTTTTGTTTTGGAGCATCGTTTTTTTTGCCACGACTTCCACGAATGTCATTACCTTATGGAACTTGGCAAGAACTCAAAACATTGTTCAATGTTTTCCACCAAAAAATTTTAGAATTGTTTTTCAATTTTTTCAGATTTTACTGTTCATGCTGAGATCATATGAGCTCAAACTGAGATGGGGACCTTCTAACACCTTTGTCATGAATGCAAATGACATGCACATATAGGTGATGTTTTTCTGAACATTTTGATATCTTATTCACATTTTTCCGAGTTAGTATGAATTTGTGATGATTTTTTCAAAGTGACGGTCAAACGGTCAAAGGGCAAAAGCATAAGACGAGCAAAGTGGTTTGGGCAGGAACGAGTGTTTTCGAAAACTAGGGGTAAACCTGTCGAGGGGGACACAACTAAGGGCACAGAATTAATTATCCCTAGAAAAATGTGATGGCTTACATTTGGCGATCTTAGTCATATCTAGTGTGTTGCCAACATGAACAAAATAAAGCATCTATGGAATCACAAAGCAGATTTAGTTGGTTGTGCACATGAAACAAGTGGCACCGTAGAAGAGATGATGAAGATTTTGTCGCCTTGTTACTGTGATCTTCATCCTCGTCTAAAAACATGTCTCTTATACCTCAATATGTTCACAAAAGGATCTACTATTAAGATGAAGGACCCGACAAGGAGTTGGATTCCTGAAGGATACTTTCATGGAGAAGGAAGATATGTAGTACATGAGTTCGGATAGAAGTGTTTTTAATGAGCTCGTGAATAGAAGTTTGATCCAACCTATGAAGACAGAACAGTGCGGTAATGTTAAAAGTTGCCATGTTCATGATACAGTCATGGACTTCATCATATCCAAGCCAATCCAAGAGAACTTTGTTACACCATAGTGTTACCGGTCCAACTATTGATCATATACGAAGCAAAGTTCGTCAACTCTCCCTCCAAGCTACAGAGGAGAGCAATTCTTTTCTAGAGATTCACCTTGTATTGTCTCATGCCCAATCACTTCAAGTATCTGGATTGTTGTGGGAAATCCTTTCTCTAGATGAGTTAAAGCATTTGCCACTTTGCTAAATTTCCTGAAGGAGGAATTGGGGAGATGCAAGCTCTAGAGATGTTGAAACAGGTCAGAGCATTTAAGTAGCCAATTTAATTTCTTCAAGATTTTGGCCAGCTACAAAATATGAGGAAGCTGAATATTGATCTTAGCGATGATCAAAAGCTACTGAAAATACAAAGAAGTGCATGAAAGCTATTGGATGGGCTCCCTTGTCAACCTTTAGCAGTTACAATTTGTACTGCAGAGGGTCAAGCATGAAGACCTCTGCATCCTTGTAGGCATACCTGCTTTCCTCTTTTAGACACTAATAAGAGAAAGAATGTCTGAAGGACAACTCATTGTTAGCGGTGAAATGAGATTCCCGTGCTTAAGGAATTTTGCCTACAGCATGTACCGTGGGTTAGGAATAGAGATGATGTCTGAAGCAGAATCCATGCTCAAGTTAGAAAAGCTCGAGATTTCTTTCAGCCCAACAATGAACGAGCATCTATTCAATACTGGTAGTCTAAGTGGTACTGGTCCTTTTGATTTTGGATCGAGAAAGTCCCCGCAGTCTCACCTCTCACGACCGTCGCATGTAAATGTGGAGCTTATAATGAAGACTGCATGGCACTCTTGAGGCCACAAAGGCGGCCCTGGAGAGAGCAGTCAGCACCCCCCCCCCCCCCGCTGCCCTGCTCTGGACGTTGCAATCTGCTAATTCTTTCAGCCTCCTGTCAATCGGAAGTATCCGAGTAAAACTGTCCAAAGTGTGAAGGAAAAAATGTGGACGTACAGATGCAAAATTTGATACTTATTCATTAAAAAGAGCCAGCCTTGTTTATATATCTTTCAAGTACTCTCTATATAAAAAAAATTAAAATAAATAAATTTTCATGACCTTTATTCATTTCATAGAACAAATAAAGTTGACAACTTACCGAAGGAATGAATACCCTTGTGAAATATAAGTTAGTCACTGGAAGGCTGAAAAAGCTTGACATTTCCACTTTTGCTGGATAAAAGCATGGTTTTACATTGTGCAATTTAAGCTTAAGAACTAAGCTTTTGTTGTTCTTGTGATTACATTTACCATAGTGAATCATTATACTGAGCTATATGAATAATCCCCCACAAAACAAAGAGTTATATGAATAATGAACAATAATAGACTTCATACTAGAGGACATAATGACATCAAGAAAATAAGCATAACTGCCCTCTTGAAAAACAATAAAAGTGCCAAATTAAAGTAGTGTTATATCTATTAACATTTCAGAATATATGTTACATTGTATCATATCTAACATATTTATGATGTCATTTTACTTAATGAATAGAATGCTAAGTGGTGGATGGAACAATGGGAGATATGCAATATATAAACTAACTTACTGCTAACAACTTCAATGAATGTACAGGCACAACATGGTCATCATATCATGATGAGTTATAAACAGCATGTTTGCTGGATACTGACAATGGTTTTCCCAGCATTATGAAATGGTGAATATCTAGTATACGTCCAACAGCACAGCGCAGAAGAGGAAAACAATTCAAGGATAATTTATCAGGTCAAATCCAATACTGACAACACGAACAAAAATTGCAGCTTAGTTCAGGTCAATGTTCAACTCCATTGAAGAAGTAGTACTCAGCCATATAGATGAAACACATATTCATCAAAATGGTGCTAGTCAGAAGTTTACTACTCCCTCCGTCCCATAATATAAGAACGTTCTTGACACTACACTAGTGTCAAAAACGCTCTTATATTATGGGACGGAGGGAGTACTAGCCAAAGTTTCTCCAACAATTACTAGTAAGAGAAGTGACCTACATTTCAGAATGGTGCACAGTCAGACATTCACTACTAGTACAAGTTCCTCCCAGAATTACTAGTAAGAGAAGTGACCTACATTTTAGACAAACTACAAAAAGAAAAGCTTGGGAGATGTAAGCTACAAAGAAAAGTCCAGGCCTCTCAGCAGTCCAGAGTATCTAGGCAAAATCTTTAGAAAAGGTATCAATCAGTGGCCTGTTCCAGAAAAGAGAGGTATTTTTCGGGGAGCAACTCGTTATATTCCTGGCCTTTCCCCCCTGACGCAAGTGCTGTCAACAAGCTAGCTGTGGAAGCTTCAAGGGTGAAGCTCCTCTCATCAATTTTAGACAGGTAAGACCCAGCCCTAGGAATATCCCCTTTCTGAAGTAACCTTCTAACCATAGAATTTTGCATACGGGAGTTGGCAGTACACCCATTCTTCTCCATAGAAACAAATAGATCATCAGACTCTTGTAGAGAACCTTCTTCTATATCTGTATCATTAAGCTATATGTAACAACGTCGGGCACTAATCTGTTGGCCCAGATACCGTCAAACAAATCTTTGACTTCTTCCTTCCTGCCACATTTAAGCAACGCACCAATCATAATACTAAAAGTGATAACAGAAGGCTTAACCTTCCCTTCCAACATTTCCCTAAAAACAACCAATGCATCATCTATCCTTCCATTCTTAGAGTAACCATCAATCAGTATGCTATAGGTGAAAACATCTGGTTCCATGCCAACTGAGACCATATTGTCAAGTAACTTCCTCACTTCATCCATCTTACCAACGAACATGTATCCACCCATCAGTGTGTTATAAGTATGCATGTCCGGCTTTAGACCCATGTGTATCATCAGGTCAGAGAGATCTTGGGCTTCCATAACCCTTCCATTTTTGCAAAGGCGGTCCATAATTGTCGTGAAGAACACGGTATCAGGATAGATGCTACGATTCAACATTTCAGTAAACAGTTCATGAACCTTCTCCCATTTGCCACAAGAACAAAAACCACTCAAAAGGGTGGTGAAAACTAAGATATCAGGAGCTAATCCTTCCATTATCATTTGATTGAATTGCAACACAGCAACATCCATTCGGCCAATGCTGCAAAGTAAGTTTATTACCGTTCCATAGCTCGCTGCATTAGGGTTCAATCCTTGCTGCCGCATTTTTGCAAATATATGCATTACCTCCCCAACCATCTCTTCTTTAGCATATGCTGATATGAGTATGTTGTAGACATGATGATTTGGGGAAATACCATTTTCTACCATTAAGTCAATGAGACAATGCATATCGTGCAAAGATATTTTCGTAGCATACCCATGAAGCAGAATACTGTAGGTAGTAACAGTCAGTTTTTGGCCCAAACTGATCATAGAATAAAAAATCTTCCTAGCTTCTGCACATCGTCCGCTTTTGCAAAGATAATCCATCTGTATATTGTAAGTCACAATATCTGGTTGAACACCATTTCTAGACATTTCCTTGAAATCCGATCCACCTCTTTGCACCGTCCTAATGAATAATAGCCTTGTATCAGACTATTATATGTGGCACTATTTGGCAGAATCCCTCTATCAAACATCTACTGAAGGACCTCCTCAGCCTTGTCCATCCCATGAACCTTACACATGCCAGAGATGATTGTGTTATAAGTCACAACATTTGGCGAAATCCCCTGATGTATCATTTCACAAAATAGGCTGTAAGCCTTGCCCACCTCACCCTGTTTCAACAAGCCATCAATTACAGTGGTATAGGACACCACATCAGGTCAGCAGCTACCTACATCATCAACCATCATGTAAATCAGCTCGAGGGCCTCTTGGCTTCTCCTCTCGTTGCAGAGACCCTTGAAAAGAATGCTGTAGTAGAAAATGTTTGGTATGCAGTTAAACTAGGGCATTATTCGGAGTACAATATCCATTGCATAGCTGGTCTTCTTCTCCGCACATATGGCCTTGAGTAGGTGGCTGAAATTGACAATAGCTTCTGCTGTAAATCTCAACTTAATGACGTGTCCCATGGCAGCGAATCCAAGGTCCAAGCGGCCAGCACGGCAGCAGCAGTCGACTAGAATGCCATAGGTGATATTGTGAGGAGGCACCTTGGCTCTTCCAACACGGTTGAAGAGGGAGACAGCCAGCGCAGGGCAATCACGGCCGACGACGGTGAGGAGGCAGTTGTTGGCGTCCGGCAGGGCTCCCGGTGGCGGGGACGTCTGGATCCGGCGGCTGCTTGGCTGGGAGGCGGTGGTGCGTCGCGGCAGTGCTAGCGGCGAGGATTCGGTCGGGGCCGTCTCGATCCCGATCTGGATCTCGGTCTGCGATGCGGCGGCACTGGTTTGCTGGTGGGGGTCCCGCCGGCGGGGGTCGTCTGGTGGGGTAGTCACGGCTGGGAGGGCCGACGTCTTGCCCGTCCTCACCCGTGGGACGCGTCGGGCTGGAGTCTGCCACTCGGCCGGTCGTGGTCGTCGCTGGTTTGGGGCCCAGGTCGGCTTTAGCCGGGTGGCTGGACAGGGACCAGTGGTGCTCTCGGGTCGCCACACGACATGGTGGTCTCGTTGCAGGACCTTGGGAAGGACGGCTCAACGAAAGCTGTGCAAGGCCTCGGCCGTTGCTGGCAACGATGACGTCTACGGACGCCATTCTCCTCCTCAGAGGCGTTGCTTTTCGTTCGTCCTCCCCTGGCCATCTGACATCCTCGACGCTGCCGCGTCCTCCGTCTATGGCGTCTTCTCCGGTGGTGCTCATCTGAATTCGGTACCAAGGTTCCCCTAGGGGCTTCTTGCCGCCGTCAATTTACCCTGATGCGACCTTGGCCTCTTTTAGACGGCAGTCGGCTTGGTGTGCGAGGTCATCCCAGGACCAGGGGGTTGCTGGGATCGGTGTCATATGGGTAGGCTGCCGGTGGTATTCTTTAGTCAAGTTGCATGGGGTGTGGTTGTCTGTGCAGTGATGCTCTCTCGGGTTGGTTGGTGGGGCGCCGGCGAATGCCGTGCTTGCTCTTGTCAGGCCGATGACGACGACGTCTGCGGATGCCGATCCCCTCCTTGGAGGCGTCGTTTATTGGCCCTTCCTCCGTCAAACTGAGGGTTTCCTGTTCACCTGGCTCGTCGTGGGTTTTGTGCCTTGGAGTGGTGGCCTGATTGGTGAGGCATGTTGAGGCGGTTCGAGAAGACTTGGGCTTATTGCCAGGAACTAGCTAGCTTAGTTTGGCTTAGCTTAGTCCATGTATTTTGGTTCTTGTTGTAGCTATTGGTGCTTTCATTATATAGCTGGTGTCCCCAGCAGGGTGTGGGTGTGCGTTTGTATTCTTCTTCTGTAATGGTCGTGGCTTTATTTATAAAGCGGGGCGGAAGCCTTTTTTGGTAATATATGGGTCAGCATGGTCTTTGTTTTATTTTATTTTTTGGTCAGTCATGAGCTCGTGGACTAGTCTTTTTGAAGACAACGTT
This sequence comes from Elymus sibiricus, assembly GCA_039707655.1. Lineage (NCBI taxonomy): Eukaryota > Viridiplantae > Streptophyta > Magnoliopsida > Poales > Poaceae > Elymus > Elymus sibiricus. Next base: position 37,224,883 of record CM077674.1, read on the forward strand.
TCTTTTCTACCTTTTTTTTCTTAGGGAAACGTTTCTTTTCTAGCTATGCTGGCCTCGCTGGCTTCTAGCTCCAGCCGTGGTGGTGAGCAGGAGCTTTAGAAGGAGCATGTGGACGACAGCGGCCCCGAGCAGAAGAGCTGCGATGGTGATGGTTCTGAAGGCATCGCGCTGCCGTTGTCAACACCTACCCCGACGTCCTTGTCGGGAAGCACTGAGCCGCGGCGCTGCTCATGTAGGCACGGGCCGCGGACGAGGGAGGGAGGAGCCTAGTGTCGTCCGACAAGGGAGGGATGATGGAGGAGGACATACATGGGAGGGGAGAAATGGAGGAGAGGTGCGGCGCCTGTGCCATGAGTGAGGCAGGAAGGAGGAGGAGGCACTCCGGGGGGAGCACGGCAGGATGGAGGCGACTGTGGGATTGAGGAAAGGAGTAGTGTTCCACGACCAATCGGGTTTCCAGGAAGCACATCACGCGGCGCGAGGAGGGGATTGGCCAAAATCCTTTCGCACCTGCCCGAGCCTCACCCAGCCAATAAGCGCCAGAGATGAGCCCACTAGTCATAGGCCAGGGAAAGTTATCACGGGTGAAACCAGATTTACCAGGGAGGTGAAGATCTGACGGGCCAGGCTTAAAACGAGGACGATTCGAGGTGAGGCGAGCTTCTGGGAAGCTAGAGCCGAACCTGACTAGCTTAGCTCGTGTCCAGGCTTAGCGGGACACCAGTGTTAGGCCCTGTACAATGCCCGATGCTTTATAGACCAGGGTTTGAAGACGAATAGTAGCAATCTGTCTCAAAAACAAGTAATGGTATTTCAAACAAAAACTTATATGTTGCCTGTCTAATGCCTTCATCAATGACAGTATACTGAGCACAAAAGAGACTTGACACTCTCTACAACACCTAATGCCCCACACCCTTAATCCTATCTACAGCTTGAAAAGTGGTTCTTGACTCTTCGACGGTGTGGTTCGGCATCGTCGATGAGAAAGAATAATAAGCATGCGAGCATAACTGACAAAAATAATCCCAACATTAAAATGTGAACGAAAATACGAGCTAAGAGCATAAGAAGTAGCAATTCTGTTATTTGTATATTCTATCCTCAAACACGCATTGCTGGACTCATGACTAGCAGATCAAGCCTAGATAAACAAAACTAACTACGCATCTATAGCATAGAGTTGTAGACAAATAATACCCTCGTGCTGCGGGCAGATTAATTAACTAGCTTTGTCGCCGAACTTCTGTCTGGCTCCTTTCGATTTCGGACACCTTTATTTCACGACTACGAGGTCTCTCGTCACACGATGTATGGCATGTACAAGTTTATCAGCAAGGTAGAAAGAATCGTTCATGCACCATGGCCTCGGCGTCTAGTTCTGCCATGATGGAATTCGATTTGCTGCAGTTTGATGGAGCCATAGAATGGGTACGATGTATTTGTAGGCCGTATATCGCATCCGATGAGGACTCTGAATCCTTGTCAGTGGTCGGATTAATTACCATCCCAGCTGGTTAATCAAAGGAAGGAAGACATGTGCCTGAAAACCTGCAATAGTTCCTCCATTTACTTATACAAGGCCACTATGGAATATATACATTTTGCATATATACAAGGCCACCAACAGTGATCGAGGCAAAAATTAATGATGTTTTCTCGTACTAACAACTTGTTTAATACTTGCATGCATGCAGTCATAATGACACTCACCTACTTTCTTCACTTGATAACTGTAATTTGAGTTGCAAAAAATGATTGGTCACTCACCTACTTTTTGTGTACTAAAATTATGACCCAGTAAACTAGAAAAACTGGCTTGCAAAACATGTATGATCCTAGTAAACGACAAGAAAAACTGGGTTGCAAAACATGTATTTAATTTTACCTTGATAACTGTAATTTGAGTTTCTGGCCTTCACTAGTAGAAAAACCCCCTTTAGTCCCGGTTCCAGAGGGCCTTTAGTCCCGGTTCTGGAACCGGGACTAAAGGGTCGGGACTAATGCCCAAGACCTTTAGTCCCGGTTGGCTTACGAACCGGGACCAAAGGCCCCTCCACGTGGCCGCTCTTTGTGCGTGGGCTGGAGGACCTTTAGTCCCGGTTGGTGTTACCAACCGGGACTAAAGGTGGAGCCTTTACTCCCGGTTAGTCCCAGTTGGTGTGGAAAAAAAAATCAAATTTTTTTTTTCAAATTTTTTGATTTGTTTTTAATTTTTTTTTCTAATTTTCACAATTTAATCTCTAATCACCCATCCTCACTGCTTCGGAATTTAATCTCTAGTCTCTAATCAGCATTCATTCCAAATCGTCTAACTTCCCGGCCGGTCACCCATCCTCTCACTACTCCAGCCCCAGCACGCTTCGCTTAACTTTCAGGTTCTATCTCGCCTAATTTCCAAGTCTGCACTTGTTGTTTTCTTGACAATCTTAAGCTATCAATCCTGTTAACCCTTAGGTCTTGATGTCACATGATTTAATTTTTTGAATTCTAAAAAATTATTAAAATAAACAAAATAAGTACTAATAATATTGAATTTCAATGAAAATAAAATAATTAATAATATTATTTTATTAAATTTTTTTGCCATTTATTCATTTAATATGACATAATTAATATCTTTAAATCTGTAAATCGAAATTCGACAAATAATATATCCATTATTATCAGAAAAATGTGAGGAATCCAAATATGACATCATTTATTTTTTTTAAATTAATTTTTAAATTTTTTAAAATTATTTTTTTTGATTTGAAATAACTTTTTTTCCTTTTGGAATTTTGAGAATCTGAGAAAACTTCACCGGGTAAACCTGGGTGAAATCGAGTGGTAATTTTTCTCTAGTTTTTTTTGATATATTAAACTTTTTTTTCGACGTCGTATGCAAAAGTTATGGCCGTTTTACTTTTTTTTTTCGTTTTTTTGCAAAAAAGGTCAAAATTCACATTTCAAAATTTCTATACCAACTAGACACTAAAACCTAACTACATCTCAAAGGATTTTATTTTTTGAAGATTTTATCATTTTTGTTTATTTTCTACAAAACTAAAAAAGGCGGTCCACCGGGGGGGGGGGGGGTAGAGTTTGAAAATTTCAGAACCCCTTTAGTCCGGGTTGGTGTCCATCCAATCATACCGTCGACTACACATCTGCTAGCACCGTCCCAGCCAGAGTCACAACTAAGGTTAACCAAGACAGAGTCAACCCTTTCTAACTTCATTTGCTATTTTTCATGCATTTAATGATTTTTTTGAGCTAAATGACCCTGAAATGGAAAAGCACTACAAATGAACTCTGAAAAGGTTGAAACTTGGCATGGTATCATCATTTCACCCACATAGCTTGTGCTAAAAAGTTGAGAGGGTTACGGCAAAAACTGGATGCACTTCGTGTACAAACTGGACCATCTCCTTCGAAGTACCAAGGTTTCAGACGAAAACCCATTTGTTACAAAGGCATTTCATTTTTTTTAACTTATTTCAACTCCACACTTTTTGTGCATTCAATATGCACCATTCAAAGCCACATCCTCAAATTTCAACCCTTTCTAATTTCATTTGCTATTTTTCATGCATTTAATGATTTTTTTGAGCTAAATGACCCTGAAATTGAAAAGCACTACAAATGAACTCTGAAAAGGTTAAAACTTGGCATGGTATCATCATTTCACCCACATAGCTTGTGCTAAAAAGTTGAGAGGGTTACAGCAAAAACTGGATGCACTTCGTGTACAAACTGGACCATCTCATTCGAAGTATCAAGGTTTCGGACGAAAACTCGTCTGTTACAAATGCATTTCATTTTTTTTTAACTTATTTCAACTCCACACTTTTTGTGCATTCAATATGCACCATACTACAACATGTTCAAATCTACAGAAAGAACTAACTAAAAATAATAAAAAACAACAATTAAATGACTAAAACAACTATATAAGCAAAACATTATTGTTTTAATTAAAATCCTAATTTAAATTATTCTAAAAATAACCAAATAAATCTTACTGTGACAACAATCTAACACGTGACTAGGAGCAAAAAGAATTAAATTAAAAACTATTTGTAAACTCAAGTTATTCACAATCTAGTGTTTGAAGCAAATTTGAACAAATTCAAATTTAAACCATTCAAATTTGAAAACTAATGGCACAAACAGAAACTAGACAAAATTTTGAATCTAATGCAAAAAGAATCACTCAAAAACATCAAATATCTTAAAAGATATAAGCAATTTAGAACAGAAACTAAAAACAGAAAACAAATGTAAAAATTGGAAAAAAAGTATCAGAACCCCTTTAGTCCTGAAAACCGGGACTAAAGCACCGTTCGAAGCCCCTTTAGTCCCGGTTGGTCTCTCCAACCGGGACTAAAGGTCCCGTTCGAACCGGGACTGATGCCTGCGCCGCTCGAACCGGGACTAATGCACACCGGGACTAATGCTCTGATCTGGCCTGGACCAAAGCCCTGTTTTGTACTAGTGCTTGTATATAAAAATGGAGGGAGTACGTAAATTCAGAGCTTGAAACTGTGCTGACACTTGAAAATATATACTACTTTGGACGTTTTTGTTTTGTTTTGTTTTGTTTCATTTCGGTAAAAAAAGATCTGATCTGCTAGTGACTCGCAGCCCCTCCTGTCACTGTACTGCCATTAAGCAACGTGGCTCCATCTGCTCCAAAGCATGGCCGACTCCCCTTTAGTACTTACCACCAACCAAAGGGACTATTTAAGGCCAATTAGTACCAGATCTTCCTACGAGAAATCATTGGCAATGTGCGTTGATTAATGAAACACCGCAGCTCGATAAATTCCAAACATGGGGCTATTTCGAGAAGCTATCAGAGAGCAACTTGTAGGTTTTTCTTTTGAGTGGTGCCTCATGCATGGTATGCATGGAAGTAAACTGAACCTTGTGAATATGAGTAGCTCGAACATCCTTTTGCATCCCTTTTTTTTTTATCTCACTATGTATGTTGTGTTGGAGCTGGTTCGCTAGGCATGAGAGGCAACCAGGATTTAAGGGACGATGCTATCACAGTCACGGCTCCTACGTGACGCTGTCGCATAGCCGAGCATGTCTACTGGTGTACCACACTCTAACATTGCACAGTCGAGCGATCATGTCCACGAGATGTACTACCTCATCTGTCGAGGCCAGTTGCCGATGACCGCGTCAAAGCTAGAGTCACTTGCCGGGAGTCACGCCAAGAACGTGAAGCTATGCCATTCCGTATTGGGTAATGGATTCTGATGTCTACGACCATTCAAAACTAGAGTGATCCATACACAGCTGGCTAGTTTGATGCCTGAGATGCAACCAGCTGACGGGTTTCTTATGGATTATTTTTACAAGCATTGTATCCGACTGTAGTGTGTTTATACACGACAAGAAACACTAACAAAACACGAGTTTTCCCATGTGGCGACTGACCGCAGTGTCGTTCTCTCCTTAAGCCTCCCAATCTCCCCCTCCCTCCGGCTTCCTTCCGCACCATCTCAGCGGCCGGCGGTTGTCTTCGCTTGTGTATAGCTATAGGTTCTCTATCTTCTTGTTCCTATTCCTGGTGATGGTAGTAAAAACGGAGCGATCTGAGGTGTGCTGCTCCGATTGGTGCTGTGGTGGATGGGAGAATGAGGGATGTAGGAGGCATCCTGCCTTTGGCATGCAAGAACCGGAGCCTCAAATTTTCAGTTTCTGCTATCACATGGCAGGTTCTTCGTCTCAAGATGCAAGCGTGGAGGATGTTAGAGATGGCACATTATAACTATCAGAAAGATGGTAGATGTAGCTTCCGGAACATGAAGTATCAAAAAACATCTTTTATTTCATAAATTTTATCTGGCTGACGTTCGCTGGGAGAGCATGGCGTTTCGAACGTTTTTTTCTGGCAGTTTTAGTTGTATCGGGTGTGGCACGCAATTTTTTGAGAACAACATGGCATTTTCTGGGAGGATGGGAGTTTTGAGCCTTCTTTCCAGAAAATGTCACGTTGTTCTGAAGAAACTGTCACCCCTAGACCAACTAAAATTGTCATCAAAACGTTCGCAAATGCCACCCCTCACCGTGAATGTCAGCCATATAAGAGTGTCCTTATATTTTGATACACATGGGGTATCGTTAAGAAGTTGCAATGAAGTACGCTGACAAAGTATACGCGGTACACATGGGATTAGGACATCATGTAGCTCCTTGGCCGTGCAACATGTCAGTTTCAGTCATACTAAGTTCAGCAGTATATAAGAGAACACCCAATGTTTCTACCTTCCTGCACAGAGCATCATGGAGCAAAGTTTCACTGCATTAACAACCTTGAATTTCAGTACCATCAAATTCTAGAAAACTGTATCTACATAACTAAGGCTAGATAACTGGAAGTGAATTCCACAGCAGCTTCAACAGAATTCATGTAATTTGATACTAGAAGAATAATGCAATCAGATAATTTGAACCTACATCGGAAAGATCTGTGTATGAAAATTATAAGTTGGATGACGCAGTTAACTGGTTCACGACGGTCTCAAGAAGTTCCATTCAACTTAGGGAAGAAAGCGACAACGTTCAGTCCAGGATTTCGCTTTTGCTGCTTGCAACCAAAAATTATTATTTTTTGAACAATCACCCGGGGGGGGGGGGGGGGGGGGGCTTCCCCACCTGAATGTATTACTCAAAATGGGGCCCGGGGTCCGACTTTACATCAGAGAGCGCAAGGAGAGGAAAAGGCGCCAAGACAAGGCGGCATCTCATAGTAGCCGTCATTCGCTACTATACCTCTGAACGGGCCTCCTCTGAGAAACAATTTGAAGTACGTAAACAATATTCACAATTTTATTTTATATATTACCATCAATTGTGTTGAGTTTCATTCATATATATGTATTGACCCCTTCTTTAAATTAGATCTGGCAGATGCGGGATGAACTCCTACCACATGATCGCATACGAGCAATTCAAGAGGAATTGGCGGGATTCTTTCTTGACCACGTCATACCTGAACAAGGAGAATACCATGTGAAATTGAAATTGTTGTAAGGGATGTTATATATTGTACATATGTAGCAGCGTCGGATAGATATACAAAAACTTGTTGTTCGACCAAGCACGAAGAAAGAGATGTCACTTCTCTCTATATTTGTTCATGACGATCTTGTGTAATTAATGGTTTCCTTTATTTGCTTACTAGCTAGCGTCGAGTTCTCTCTATATGTGTAGTAGCTAGCGTCGACCAAGCACGGAAAAAGAGAGGTCACTTCTCTCTATTAGCTCGCTAACACAATATGAAACCCCTAAATTAACCCTCCAAAACCCCAAAACCCCCCCTTCCAAAAAAAAAAAACAAAACCCAACGACTGCGAGCTGCTGACGGGTGGCCGCCTTTTGGTCCCGGTTGGTGTGACCAACCGGGACCAAAGGTGGAGCCTTTAGTCCCGGTTGGTAACACCAACCGGGACTAAAGGTCCTCCCTCCCCCGCCCCAAGCAGCGCCACGTGGATGCCTTTTGGTCCCGGTTGGTGTTACCAACCGGGACTAAAGGTCCTCCTGCCTGGGCTTCCCGCAGCGGCCACGTGGAGCCCCTTTGGTCCCGGTTCGTAAGCGAACCGGGACTAAAGGTTTTGGGCTTTAGTCCCGACCCTTTAGTCCCGGTTCCAGAACCGGGACTAAAGGCCCTTACGAACCGGGACAAATGGCCCTTTTTCTACTAGTGGTCGAGGCCGTTTGGAGTGACGGTGCTCCAAATGAGGTCGATGTCGGGGGGCGGGTGAAGTTCGAGGAGATGCCACACCTGGACTGCCCTAGGGCAGGATAGGGCAAGGTGGGACGCATCCTCGAGGTGATGGGCACACCTCGGGCAGAGGGAGTCAGGGGCGATGGTCTTGCAATGCAGATATCGCCTTGGTGTTGGGCACATCCTCGACTAATTAAATGGCTGCCACAACCATCTTTTCTCCGCTGCTGTGGCCGAGATACAGCTCCTTGGCAACTGCCAAGAGTGGCTTCGGGTCTCTCCCTACCCCGACTAGCGCGTGCTCGCGTGGGGTAGCTTTGCGTCATTCGGCGTTGATGCGGCGCATCGCTTGTTGGCTACCTCGGGCTCAATCTTCCGCTCAGAGACCTCAATTGGAATTGGAGTGGTTTGCACTATCAAAGTCAAAGTCAATGTATATTTATACAAATTTCAGGCGTGCCACCTCGCTTTGTTGCCTGCGTGATGGACACTGCTATGTCACATGTTTTTGCCTATAGGGGTGGTCGTGGTGATAACTTCTAGTGGCGGTGCCACAACGAACACATGAAGCACACCCTTAGTTGAGGTGACATGCGGCTGAGACCCCCACCGCCATAACTGACTGGGTTGCGTGCACTATGCAACTAGCTAGTTACTATCTTTGTCATGATTTATTAGTTCTCCTTGTATTTTGGATAAAAATTTGATCTTTGACTGAACTACCAAAAAATTAAGTTATACTACCACAAAATAGTATCATTGAAATCCTCTTTCAAATATTAATCCAACATCATAAATTCTGTGACATACGACTTATATTTTGTTAGTCAAATCTACGGTCAAAATTTGATACAAAATACGAAGGAGACCGATAAACCATGACGGAGGTGGTAGTTAGAGAGACTCTGTGTCAAGTTATGACCTTAGAGCCAACATTAACCGCTTGGAGATGTGGTACATCATAGATTGTTGCTACGTTCGCTGAAACTGAAAATACAACCGACAAAACATATCCTTGGTATTAAGTACACGTAGTAGACCCATGCTACTAATTAAGACAGACACATGTGATTTAGCAGTAAAGTTCAATTGCTGCCAACTACTACTGATACTAAGTACTTGATGCTCCTATATGCTTATAAGAGAAAGAGCCACAAGGGTGCTTTTGTGATCCGAATCGCAGAATCATATATATACATTTTAGATAACAAGACCATGCATCTATGATCGATATCCCTACTACTTAACTACGTCCATCGTCATCAATCGAGTCAGAGTGTTACTACTATATATGCAAACACGCAAGAAGCTCTTCTTGGCTCTGGTATGCAAGGGTTGATCATATTAAGGTCGATGGGTTTGGGCTTGGGAGACGCAGGGAATTCTGGTCAAGCACATGCACCGGGTCTAGCTCATAGCATCAACACATAACGTGTGTTTGTCTACCCTCTGCTTCGCAAGGAGTTGAGAGGACGCACCAGTGGTTTGTTTCTTCCAGCTTATTTGGATGATTGCACTTTCGGTCAATCTGCAGGGCACACGTTTAAGAAACGAGCTCTACGAGGGAATATAAGAAATTCATCCAAGGCCTGGGTCACAAGACTAGTATGCTGAAGTCCCCGTGGCACCCAACTTTTGGCGTTCACAGCCAAACATTGGCGTCCAACCATCAACTCGGCGGACTGTAGATACGCTCCCTCGTGGGGTACATGTATGCAAACTGTGGTGCAACTGGTCGCCCCACGGCTCGTGGACTCACTTGCTGCCAGGAGGAGCTAGCTCACATACGTCATGTACGACCTTGCATATGCAACGGATGAACAAGGTAGAACCTAACTAGCCAGTATTGTCTAGGTTTACAATCTTGTTTTCCTTTGATCTGTAATCTGTCACAAATATAGAATATGGTGCAAAAGTGGAATTCAAATTGCAAGGTAGACCCTAAAAAAATAAAGTATGTGTACTCATACATATCTTGCTTCTTAGGATTTGATTTAGTCTGTTTAATGACATTTTAGTGTGGGGATGTAAATTGCTTACGCTTTCTTAAAATTCCATTCAAATGAAAATGCTTGATAGAAGTAAGCCAAAAAAAATCTTAGAGAGATTTATGTGCCACCTCTGAGCACATGCAAATGTTGAGCTCTGCAACTGCACTAATGTAGTGGCTACATTGTAGTACCTTTTTTTTTTTGAAACTGTCACCGGGGGGAAAGGCTCCCCACCTGAATTCATTTCAAAAAGAAAAATTGATCCAGTTTATAAGGAAAACCAGATCGAAAATCGAACAGAATGGCTAAGTTTATGAGGGAAACCAGGCCGAAAAACCGCACAAGCAACTAAGCCTCGTCGACCACACGACAGAAGGCCAAAGTCGCACCAAACACACACCACCGAATTCAGAGCCGCCGCTCCGACTTCCCCCGCTCACACTCGAGCCGCATCGCCGCACAAACAGACGCCTTGTAGCCCATGCTACCCGAGACGACCGCCGCAGACCACGAAGATGCGCCAAAGATGTCCAAGGCCGCCGCCTTGGCATACCAGCCCGAACAATCCCGTGGATCGCTAACCACGTAGCACCAAGTCGCCACCCACCCACCGTTCGGAGCCGCCGCTCCAACGTCCACCACTCGCACGCGAGCCACAACGCCGCACGACTCGGACGCCCGTAGCCCATGCTAACCGAGGCGACCGCTCGCAGACCATGAAAGTTGTGCCAAAACATCCGGGGCCGCTGCCCCGACATACCAGCCAGACCAATATAGAAGATTGCTTCTACCGGGCCGACGAACTTGCTACCCACGTAGCACTAGTTCGCCACCCAACCACCATTTGGAGCCGCCACTCCGACATCCATGGAGGTAACAGACCAGCAAAGGTCGCCAGCACGCCCAGTGACCGGAGACCAATCCCACGACCACCGCAGCAAATCCACCATCGCGGCGCCGCCGCGCCGCCATCCAAAAGTGCAGCACACCGCCACCACCGCATCTCCACAAGCCCGCACCGTCCCCAGCCAAGGTGTTAGGAGAAACGGAGCCACCACCATACCCGAGGCCGCCGCCCCGGCTTGCCAGCGTGACCAGCACACTGTCGTCGCAGAAAACCAGATCGGGATCTGCCAGATGAAGCACAGAAGAGCTGAGGAAGGAGGGGATCCATACAGGCTGGAACGCCGGCAGCAGCAGTTCGCGAAGCAGAGTGCGTCGACGAGGGGGAACAGAGGAGCGCCGCGAAGCCCAGGTCCACCACGGACCCCGACCGGCGACGTCGGATCTAAGAACGCCGCACACATCTGCACCGGCACCGTGCCCCCACGCCTCCTGCGCAGCCGGCGGCCGCCGGAGGACGCCAAATCTGCACGCGGGGACGCCCGAGCCGCTACCCAACCGACGCGCCCGAGCCATGGCCGCACCTCCGAGCGCCCCACACCGCACGGATGCGCGCCGCGCGAGCCCCTCCAGCGCATGCAAAATACGCCGGAGCGCCGCCCCGACGAAACTATACTGCTGCACAGGCCCAAACTCCGCCGAAAACGAGTGTCCCACGCCGCCGCCCCAGGCGAGAGAAGAAGGAAATGGCCCCGCCGCCGCCGACACCACCCGGGCTTTGCCCGGCGACGCCCTCCGGCGGCGGTGAGGGGAGGAGGGCCGGTTGGAGAGGGGTGTGTGGCGGCGGCTAGGGTTTACTACCGGGCCGCCCGCGGGAGCGACACGCAGAAAACTTTGAACGGCCAGTGTCTACATTGTAGTACATCACTGCAGCGGCTGAATCGACCAACCAATGTCTTGCAGTAGTAAAGTTTTATTGCTCCCAACTACTACTACCAGTGCTTACTAATTACTTGATGCTCATATATATATGCATATAGTCGGATGAAGTAGCAGAAAGAGATGCATTAAAGCTTCTAAGATTCAAATCGGAAGATCATACATAGGTTTTTTAGATAATACCTGAGACCATAGGTACTTCTTATTAAGTCATCCACCAGTCAAGAGTGTTACTACTTATGCTATGAGGCTCGTCTTTGCTCCGATGTGTGCGGTTTGATCACATTATGGTTCTCGGGTTTGGGCCTCGGATGCACCAGGAATTGAGTGTGTGCGGGAGGACCAGCTCGTTCTTCCGCAGATGGATAAAGATGTCTATGTGCAAACACTCTGCTTCTTTGGAAGTGGAGCAATTGTAGGTGCCCTGATTTTCGAGGTGTAATTGAGTCCAAACAAGTCCAAGCGTATATGAGATGTTGGCATTCTCATGATGGGACATGTACAAGAACCTTGTGTAAAACCGGCCGTCAGGTTCAAAGGCCCAATAGCAAGAGTCATTGCAACCAACTAGAACCACATGAGCCAGCTGAATTTGAACTTGAAGCTGATTCCAACATTGGATCTCGTCCGGAACGAAGGACCGCCTAAACTCAAGGTTCCACATGAGAATTGCTGCAACAGTCAGTCTCTCTCTCTCTCAAGTCGTGTTTGGCTGCAGGTCAGATGCGACTGGTTGGCTGTGCGTGCACAGAGTCAAGTGTCAAGTAGGAAATACAAATGATTTCTGTGGTTTTGACTTGACCCCTAGAATCAGTCACACACCTGACATGTGGGTAGATATAATCAATGAAACAATACAAATGGGTTTAAAAATTTCACAATGTGACAACTAAGTGTAAAATGTCTCGAGAAAATTTGAATGATATAAAACAGGTCACAAATATGGAATATGGGACAAAAGTGGAACCCCATACAATAAAGGATGTGCACTCACATATATTTCATGCTGCTTAGGATTTGCTTTAGTCCTTGAATGGCCTATTAGTCTGTTGATATAAATTGTTAATTCATGTTGCGGGTAACCTAGATAAACAAAATGAACTGCCTATGTATAGCACAGAGATTTAGACAAGTAATAAACTCATGTTGCGGGCAAATTAATTAACTAGCGTTGTCGCTGAACTTTCGTCTGGCTCCTTTCGATTTTGGTCATCTTTATTTCACGGCTGCGAGGACTCTCGTCACACAATCCATGACATGTACAAGTTGATCAACAAGGTAGAAAACGCATCATTCATTTTTTTTATTTTTTTTGAAAAGGAGGATAACCCCCGGCCTGCATCAGAACGATGCATGCAGCCATATATTATTAAAAATGCAAAATCCAGCAGCCGAACAAACTCGACTCGGAAATAAAACGGAAAACAAACCCTAAGGCCGAATACCTCGTAACAGTAACTTCCCCAGATAGCCACTAACCCTATGTTACAAGACACAACAGAGACGAAAAATACACAACTCTTAGGCTACGCCTTCAAGAAGGAATCGCCGCACGTGCGCCGATGATGGCGAGTCCACCACAAGGTTGAACTCCGGATTCTCATCGCCAAAGCCAAGCTTCAATCCACCACCTTCAACAAGGACACGACGCAGGCGCATGACGACATAGCCCGATCTGAGATCTTGTGTTTCCACCGGAGTGCATAAAATCGTCGTTGAAGCCTCCTGTACCATCCGCCCTTATCCGTCTACCGACGCCTCGATAGCCAGATACCTCTGGAGAAGACAACGGAAGACAAAGACGTCCCATACCGCCTGCCTCCCACTACTGCCGCACCACCTTCGATCCAACAACAACAGGCTAAACATGAGCCCTCCACCAGAGCCACCGTGCATCACCATGGCATCAGTGTCTAGTCCTGCCATGATCGATTTTCTGAGGGTTGATGGAGCCATGGAATGGAGACGATGTGTTTGTAGGCACTATAGCGAATCCAACGAGGACTCTGAATCCTTGCGAGTGTTCAGATTACCATAGCAGCTGGTTAATTAAAGGGAAGGAAGAGGTGTGCCTGAAAATCTGTAATACGCAAGTTCAGAGGTTGAAATCGTGTTGAAACTTGACAATATATACTACTTTGGACATTTTTCTATTTAGTTTCATTTTGGAAAAAGAGATCTGAATCTGCAGTGCCTTGCAGCCCCTCATGTCACTGTCATTAAGCGGCACGGCTCCTTCTACTCCAAAGCATGGTCGCCTCCCCTTTAATCCTTACCACCAACCAAAGGGACTATAAGGCCAATTAGTACGAGATCTTTACTATGAGAAATTATTATCTAGGTGCGTCGATTAATGAAACACCGTAGCTCTATAAATTCCAAACATGGGGATATTTCGAGAAGGTATCAAAGAGCAACTTGTAGTAGGTTTTTCTTTTGAGTGGTGCATCGTGCATGGTATGCATGGAAGTAAACTGAACCTGGTGAATATGACTAGCTCGAACATGGTTTCGCATCACCTTTTCATCTCACTATGCATGTTGGAGCTAGCTCCCTAGGCATGAGAGGCAACCAAGATTTAAGGGACGCTGCTATCACAGTCGTGGCTCCTGCAAAACGCTGTCACATAACTGAGTGTGTCTACTGGTGTACCGCATTCTGACTCAGCTTATCTCGTATCTAGGCTTATTGAGATGCCATCTACAGTGCCCAATACTTATAGACCAGGGTTTGAAGAGAGATAGTAACATTGTGTCTCAAAAACAAGTATCGGTGTTCAAACCAAAAACATGTGTGTTGCCCGTCTAATGCCTTGCTCGACTATAGTATACTGAACAAAAGAGAAACCTGACACTCTATACAACACCTAACTCCCCACACCCTTAATCCTATCTAGCAAGCTTCAAAAGATATTATCGACTCTTCCACGGTGTGGTTCGGCATCTTCAGTGAGGACTTGTGACTAGTAACTCAAGGTGTGTATATGATGGGGATGTACATCTTACCTGAAGGTGTGCATGGCTCCTTTGACAAGGAGCTGGCTAGGTTCTTCTGGCAGGCGGTGGATGGACGACCTAAGTACCATATGGTGAAGTGGGCCGACATCTGCTTGCCCAAGGATCGAGGTGGCTTAGGCATCCCGGCCTCGCGACACATGAACGTGGCCCTCATGCTGCGCTGGGTCTGGCGGATCTTGCGGGGTGATGGAGGTTTGTGGCTTCAGCTGGTGGAGGCCATGTACCTGCAGGGTCAACCCCTCTTGGCTTGCTCTCAATCGGCTGGATCCCAGTTCTGGAAGTCTATCCAGGCCATCAAGGAAGAGATTAGGTTGGGGGTACGCTTCTCAGTTGGCAATGGATATGGTACTCAGTTTTGGTTGGACCCCTGGCTTGATGGGGAGACGCTACGTACTCGGTTTCCGAGGCTCTTTGCGATTTGTGTGGATCCAAATGTGCTAGTTTCGGTGGCTGCAGTGGATGATGGGTGGAACATTGAGTTCCGCCGCTCATTCGGTCCGGAGGAGGTGCGGGAGTGGGCAAACTTGAGGGAAGTAGTCCCTCGTTCGTTGTCCCAGGCTCCCGACACGGTTTCTTGGAGTCTCTCTCCTTCGGGAGAATTCTCCGTTAGCTCAGCCTACCAGGCGCTATGCCGGGCGCCAGTTCTTCATTGGTTAGCCCCATTGTGGAAGGCGCCGCTGCCCCTTAAGATCAAGATTTTCGTCTGGCAGCTTCTGCGAGCTTCTGCGAGATCGCTTACCATCTGGGACCGAGGTGCTTAAACGCCATGGTCCGGGCAATGGTCTCTGCCCCCTTTGCCTCGTACCGGAGACGGGAACCCACATTATGTTCTCGTGTGTCGCGGCTCGGGCTCTTTGGTGCTTTGTTCGTGAGGCTTTAGGACCGGAGTGGGAGGCCCGCGACCTTGCAGAATTTCTGCAGGTTAGGGCCACTCAGGTTGGCCGCAAGCGCCGTCTGTTCTGGCTTATCTTTGCGGCTATGACATGGACCCTTTGGACTACTCGCAATAAGATGGTGATTGAGCGGGTCTTCCCGCGGCGTGCTTCTGACTCGTTCTTCAAATTTCTCGCTTTCTTGCAGCACTGGCATCCGCTCGCTAGACCGAGGGACCGTGACCGGCTTGGGCTCTTCATAGATGCTCTGCTCTCCTCTGCGCGCCGGGTCGCTGACCGTACGTCAGCACCGTAGCTTGCCCATGGTGGCCTTTTATGTTTCTTTTTTCTTTATTTGGGCGCATCTGTGCTATGGCCCCAGCAGTTTTATTTTATGGTTGTGATTGATACTCGGCTGTATGGACATTTGCTTTATCTATAAAGCGGGGCGAAAGCCTGTTTCGAGAAGTAACTCAAGTCTAGATAAACAAGATAAATTGCCTATGTATAGCACAGAGTTGTAAACAAGTAATACCCTCATGTTGTGGGAAAGTTAATTAGCAAGCTTTGTCACCGAACTTTGATTTGGCTTCTTTCGATTTCAGTCACTTTTATTTCACGGTTCCGAGGTCTCTCGTCACGCAATCCATGACTAGTACATGTTGATCAACAAGGTAGAAAACATCGTTCATACAGCAGTGCCTCGGCGTCTAGTCCTGCCACGATCAATTTTCTGCGAGTTGATGGAGCCATGGAGTGGAGACGATGTGTTTGTAGGCATTATAGCGAATCCGACAAGGACTCTGAATCCTTGCGAGTGGTCGGATTACCATAACAGCTAGTTAATTAAAGGGAAGGAAGAGGTGTGTCTGAAAATCTGCAATACGTAAGTTCAGAGGTTGAAACCGTGTTGAAACTTGACAATATTTACTACTCTCTGGACATTTTTCTATTTAATTAGGTTCATTTCCGTAAAAGAGATCTGGATCTGCTAGTGACTCGCAGCCCCTCCTGTCAGTGCCATTAAGCGGTGTGGCAGCCACACTGTGGCTCCATCTACTCCAAAGCATGGCCGCCTGCCCTTTAATACTTACCACTAACCAAAGGGACTATAAGGCCAAGTATGAGATCTTCCCATGAGAAATTATTCTCAGCGTGCGTTCATTAATGAAACACCGCAGCTCTATAAATTCCAAACATGGGGCTATTTCGAGAAGCTATCAGAGAGCAACTTGTAGGTTTTTCTTTTGAGTGGTGCGTCATGCATGGTATGCATGGAAGTAAACTGAGCTTGTGAATATGACTAGCTCGAACATCCCTTCACATCACCTTTCGATCTCACTATCCATGTTGGAGCTTGCTCGCTAGGCATGAGAGGCAACCAGGATTTAAGGGACGATGCTATCCAAGAATTTGGTTACCGAGGAGGTCATTTTTCTCGTGGGTCACTGGGAAATGCGGATACCACGGTTACCGCGAAATTCCGATAAAATTTCGGACGAAATTTTATTTCAAATTTTGAATTCAAATTTTTGTGACCAAAAACTAAAAATTTTGAATTTTTGACAGCATGCCTGCTGTATTTATAGCATATCGGCGAGTTTACACAGCACATATAGCAGTCCCACAACAAAATAAATTAAGTCCACAGTCCATATTACAGTCCCACAGCAATCTGCACTAACACATGCATGTAGCACGCATCTGCACTAACAATCTGCACTAGCACATGCATGTAGCACGCATCTGCACTAACAATCTGCACTAACACATCTATGTCTGATGCTAATGGATCCTATAATGCAAATCTGTGTTAAAGATATCTGCTTCGGCATTGTAAGGCTCAAGTAGGAGCTAACCGTCATCCATATTCAGATTTAATAGATGATGAAAAACTGCTCAAAAATTCAGTGGTGTCATCTAGCTAGTTTGATTCAAAGCAAAATGAATACACACTGGACATGAAATTAGAGATAAAATACACACTGGACATATTGAAATCTGAAGAAATAACCGTTCTTTGGTGTTGGAATCGGCAATGGAACCTCCGGGCCTCTGCATATGCCACCATGTCGAGCCGCGCCGGTGGCATATCCGCTCCGATTGATGTCGTCCGTGAATGCCGTGACTTCTCCTCCTCCTCCTCCTGATGAACGGTTGACAGGGATGGTCGGACTACCACTGCCGTGTCCTCTGCCTCCGGATCTGCTTGGTAGGCCATGAACGAACACACCCGCTCTGCCCTGGCCGACGGTGATAGATGCATGACCTGCGCCATGGACGCCGGCGACGACAGCCATCCCTACTGTTCGTAGGTCGCCATCGGCATCGCCATCGCCCCGCCCCATCCCCCTTGCAACAGACGCCATGGGTGAGAGCGCCCCACTGCCGAGGCCGTGGAGAGGCGAGAGCACGTCCACGCTGCAGCTAGACAGGGAGGCAAGGGGTGGATTCGCCGCCGCCGTCGCCGCCTCACTCCCTCCGCGCCGGCCGCCGCCAACTATTTTTTTTTGTGGGAAAGGGATTTGGGGACGAAGAGACGAGAGAGACTGGGCGTTTTCGGTTCCTAGGGTTCGCGCTTGGCTGTGAGTAGCGAGACGCGGCGTGCCTTCGCTGGCTCTCGCTGGGCCGGGCAAAAATTCAAAAAAGGCCGAATTTATTTGCTCGAGAGGCCCATATACCGGGGGGCAGCGAGAAACTCGGTTACCGCTCGGTAACCGCTTTTCTCGAGCGGTACCCAAAACCGTGATGCTATCACAGTCATGGCTCCTCTGAGACTCCGTCGCATAGCCGAGCGCGTCTACTAGTGTACCAAACTCTGGCATTGCATGGTCGAGCGATTGTTTATACATCACAAGAAACACTATAACAAAACATGATCTTACCCATGTGGCCTCCACTCTCCCCCATCACAAGAAACACTATAACAAAACACCATCTCGGCGGCCATAGTGGTCGGCGATGAGTGGGAGGGAGGTGCGGTTGTCTTCTCTTGTGAATAGCTATAGGCTCTCTATCTTCCTGTTTCTATTCCTAGCGATGCTAGCCAGAACAGAGCGATCTGAAAGTGAGCTTGCATCTGGACCTGAGGCGTGCTGCTCTCGTTGGAGCTGTGTTCGTCTGATTTGGCTTCTCTTTCCTTTGTTCTTTTGTTGGCACCATGGCGGAGGCTGGGAGAATGAGGGATGCAGGAGCGAACCTGTCTTTGCCATGGAAGAAACGGGGTCTCAATTTTTCAGTTTTTGCTGTCACATGGCTGGTTCTTCGTCTCAAGATGCAAGCGTGGAGGATGCTAGAGCTTTTCTGTTCAGGTTGTATCGCCGGCGGCAGGTGAGAGAGCTGTTGTTGCTTGGTGCCCAAATTCAACGGAGAAGACAACTGGAGCATGAGCTCGGTGAAGGTCAATCTCTACGTACAACTCATCTCTTCCCAACCTCAGGTGCACAAGGCAATCAGATCACCGGGATACTATTGACGAGCACACGAGATGAGCCCCTGAAGATTGCAGTTATGGTAATGCGTCAGAGTTCTCGCCTGATCCACCATCAGGCTCCTTCTGCAGTCTTCCTCTACTGCTAGTTGCAACTTCAGCTCTGTTCAGGAATAGAGTGAAGTGTAAAGTGGAAATGCATGCTTCCAAAACATTAGTAATAAAAAAAACAGCATAGAAATGGGGTGAAGTGTAAAGTTGAAATACGGGCTTCCAAAACATAGGAATAAAAAAGAACATAGGAATAGGGTGAAGTGTAAAGTGGAAATACAGGTTTCCAAAACATAAGAATAAAAAAACAGCATAGGAATGGGGTGAAGTTTATAGAGGAAATACAGGCTTCCAAAACATAGGAATAGGTTTTTCCTGTGATCTGGATGCTTTGCTTCCCTTTCCAAAGGAAATGGTATATCAATCCTTTCATTTGTCTTTAACGTATCCAAACAGTAATAATTCCTAGGAAAGCATATGTATAAAATTAATGTAGAAATTTCTTGAACCAATAGCGCCTAAATTAATCATCCAATATATAATATTTACTAATCTCGATTGGAGAAACACATGTTGATTTTCTTCCCGTACTCCTCAAAATTGTACATCATGAGTTGAGTAAAGAAACAACCAGGAAAGTTAATTTTGTATGTGTGTGGCTATCATTACATCCTGTTCGAGTGGAGTTCTATGTACTGGTAGATTGAAACAACTAGTCAGCCGGAGAAGGATCAATCAAACCAGTTCGAGTGCAGTTTTGTTCAGGATTTTTCTGGGCGGGAAATCGAGCTAGCTCTTGCAGAAACTCCTCTAGCCGCAAAGTACTCGGCAGGAGGGTTGTGGCCACATCCGGCTCAGCCACACCTTCTAGAACTTGAGTGTACTCAAGCACTCGGTTGTCGTAACAATTGTTTTAAATAGCGGGCAATGCCTTTTAGCGGCTGCCCTCTCTAAATGCTATAGCGCATTATTTAAAACTTTACTTCATGTGTTAGGACTAAAGTCTCGTAGCGAAGAACTTCTCTAAATGCTATAGTGGCGTTATAGCGCGCTATTTAAAACAGTGGTCGTAACTTGTAGTGTCATGTACCTTTCGGTTGTTGGCAGTGGCAATGTGCTCTAAATATAGGTTTTCAATGGCGGTTGTTTGCTCAAGATCACCCTTGTCGTCTTGCCTACATTGGAACCTGCAACCTACACACATTTGGGTGACTGTTTGACTTGTCCTTGATGCCTCCTATTAGAGTTTTATTATGTTCCATGTATATCCTATAATATCTCCTATAGATGCGTGAAATTCAATACAAAATAGGAACAAATTAATCAGTTAGATACAAAATAGAAACCAGCACAACAAAAGACGGGAAGCTAGACACATGCTGGGAGGAAGGAGCAAGGCACAATCAGTGCCAAAACATAAGGTGTGAGAGTCCGGAACAATAGTTTACTACATTATTTATTGCGTTAATGTGTCGTTGTTGCAGTTTTGGCAAGTAATATACATACACAAGCTGGAAGGGAGAATGGAGTAGCGCAACAACTTACCTGAGCAGACTGCCAAGCCAGTAAAATGACTATTTAGTGACAAGGTCTTGGGCTGCTGAGTAAATACTATGAGTAAATGCACCGTGGCGCAGGATGCCACTTCCTTGCTTGGTACTCTGAGTTACTCAGCCCTTATTGTTGCTTAATTAACGTCTACTCTACCCTACTCTAGTCCTTCACCCGCTATATATGCCCATCTAGTTCGTTCAAGTATTATGCACACATCAAAATGCTAAAATGGAGAATGAGCTCAGATTTTTTAAATTAGACTTTGGTAAGATAGTGTTTACGAAGAAGGAGACACTTTTCCAGTTGGACAGTGCAAAATAGGTTCTTACTGAACTGAAAGGAGAGGTAGAGAAGACAAATTTGGCTGATCATGCATCAGTCGATTAGGGAAATGAATATATTGTTCTAATATTGTGCTCAACATACTTTGTCCTTATGAAGGTGAACTAGCTATATGATGTACTGTGTTGTATTCTCGTAGCTATCATACAGTGATGTTCAAATATATTTGTGTTCCTGATATGAATGTGGTAAACAGCTGTTCGATATAAAATTGGAATTTGCTTAATACTATAGATATTAATAGTAAACTAATAAACCTGCTAAATGGGTCATGGATTTTACAAACGTTTCTAGCAGTAAAAGAGTATGTGATGGATAGCCCAATGTCATACAGTTTTCTTCATCGAATCATGTGTGATATACTTGAACAACGCAAACGGTTAAGCGACGCAGAACGTCTGTGATTGCTACACCTATCACAGACGAGACAGTACAGAAAACTATGCATGATGTGGTATGCCACACAAACGTTTGTTCCATAATTACTATGTGGGCTGGCAAGATGATCTCCCACGGCTTGTCCTACGAAAACGTCTGCGTTATCTCCCCTGATCGCACACGAACGGAAAATTGTGTGCGATGTACATATGAACGAAAACGTTTGTCTGCGATTCACTGTGTGGGATCTACATACGAACGGAAACATTTTTCTGAGATTCACTGTGTGGGATGTACATACGAACGGAAACGATTGGGCCTGTATAATTATCTGTGATGGCTCGCCCGATCGCACACGAGTTCTTTTTGCCCCGCGTGTGTGACCGGAGGACCTATCGCCGACGGTTTCTGGGTCGTTTGGGTTGCCCCCCCCCCCCTATCGCACACACAGGCAAGGCGACGATTTAAAACTCTGTCGTGGAAAAGGGGTAAAAACCATTTGTATAGCAGTCGCCTGCATCAGTGTAACCATAGCATGAAACATATGGATTCAAATCAGCCCCTTACGGAATAACGCATAAACTAGGGTTTAAGCTTCTGTCACTCTAGCAACCCATTATCTACTTATTACTCCACAATGCCTTCCCTTAGACCCAAGTATGGTGAAGTGTCATGTAGTCGACGTTCACATGACACCACTAAAGGAAGCAACAACATACATATCATCAAAATATCGAACGAATACCAACTTCACATGATTACTTATAACAAGACTTCTCCCATGTCCTCAAAAGAACGAAAGTAACTACTCACAAATTCTATTCATGTTCAAGATTAGAGGTGTATGAAATATGTTTAAGGATCTGAACATATGATCTTCCACCAAATAAACAAACTAGGATCAATTACAAGGTGTAATCAACACTACTAGCAACACGCAGGTACCAATCTGAGGTTTTGAGACAAAGATTTAATAAAAAAGATGAATTAGGGTTTGAGATGAGATGATGCTGGTGAAGATGTTGATGAAGATTTGTCCTCCCCCAATGAGAGGAACGTTGGTGATGTCGATGGCTTCGATTCCCCCCCCCCCTTGGGAGGGAAGTAACCCCGGCGGAATCGCTCCGCCGGAGGGCAAAAGTGCTCCTGCCCAAGTTCCGCCTCGAGATGGCGGCGCTTCGTCCCGAAAGTCCATCACCTATTTTTTTAGGGTAAATGGCTTCATATAGCAGAAGGAGGGGGCCAGCGGCCAGCAGTGGGCCCCACAAGGCATTAGGGCGCCCCCTGTTGCCTTGTGGGCAACAGGTGGCCCCCCTCTGGTGTTTCTTCGTTCCAATATATTTTATATATTTAATAAAAAAAATCCGTGAAGTTTCAGGTCATTTGGAGCTCCGTAGAATAGGTATCTCTGCTGTAGCCCTTTTAGGTCCAGAATTCAGCTGCCGGTAATCTCCCTCTCCATGTAAAATTTGCAAAATAAGAGAGAAAAGGCATTAGGATTGCATCATAACGTGAAATAATGACCCAAAACATTATAAATAACAGTAGGTAAACATGATGCAAAATGGACGTATCAGATGCCAAGTAAGACCTTTCGGATAGTGCAAATGCTTGTTGATTTGATTCTGTGCAAAAATAGAAACTTTTGCCCCCAGTATTTGGTTTTACATTTTTTTACTGGAGCGTCAAAAAATTCTGAAATTTTTACATAGTATTGGGTTACAATTTTTTTAGGATGTCCTAATTTTTCAGAATTTTTGGAGTTACAGAAGTATGGTTTCTATTCAGATCATTACAGACTGTTCTGTTTTTGACAGAATCAGCTTTGTTTGCATAGTTTGTTTGTTTTATCGTTTCCATAGCTTATATTGAGTGATATAAATTGTGGAAATGGTAGAGTATAGTAGGCATTATGTGAGAACAATTATGTATCTTGTCGTGACAGTGCAAAAGTGAATGATTTATTTATTATCATACTAACCTATCAAGGGGAATTGTGTGGAATGATACGAAGTATCACACACAATTGGAAATTTTGAAGTGTTTGTGATATATTCCACACGATTCTTATAGATAATTAAAACAACTAACCCTTCCATACCCATTCCATCGTCTTTCATATTATCATATAGTACATGCAATCATCTGATCCATACCATTCTATCTCAATCAATGTTATCAAATTCAGAAAAGTTATGTCTGAAATGGAGAAGGTTCTTTCCATATTGTCTCTCCTCTGGAAATGTAGCCATACGTCCCAAATGTTATCATCCAGACTGACAAACAAATGGGCAAATTAGTGCATTGGTTAATAACTGCACTAAAAACACAAAACTGAAAATATTGAACTAAATTGACATTTTTAGAAACACTAAGCATGTATTAAGTGCAGAACTGAAAATTACATGAACTATTACTAAGCATCCAAACTGAACTGAATTACTTATTGAGTACAGTGCAACTGCATCAAAGTTCAGAGCTCCACCACTACTGCATCCAAACTGAACTGATATTTTCATTCACAGCCTAGAGGCTAAACTTTTAAACAGCATCAAAGTTTAGATCCACACCACTAATTTCTAGTATAAAATTATATTCAGAGCCACACCACTATTTTTACACTGCATAAAATTCAGAGATCCACCACTGATTTCGCACTAATTCAGAGACCCGCTACTCATGTATAGGAGTAATCATGTACATCCAACAGAGGAGAAGGAAGGGAAGGAAACGTACTCAACGCTGCCAAGCGGTGAAGCCCAATTGTGGCCGCCGGCCAGATCCAAAGCGACGGCTCTGGCAAAAGCCCTAGCTTCTCTGTACTCAAGGGACATCTCCGGCTGTGGCGCCGGTGGCGCTGTAGGCTGCATCTGCGGCGACTGTGTGGGTTGAGTTCGCGCCAGCGACGTAGGCTGTGGCGCTGGCTGCGTTGTGAAGTTGCCGCTGCCGAAAAAATTATCCACATCCGAGTAGTCTCCACCCTCCCTCCCCCCCGGTGCCTCCTCCCCCCACCGAGTCGCCGCCGTCGCCAACGGCTAGGTCAAGGGATATCGAGGAGAGAGAGGAGAGCGAGAGAGGCACAGTGATCCGGCTCGCAAGGGCTCGCGCTAACAGTATACACTGCGTGCGCCGCATGTCCCTCGCTAACGTGGACCTGGCTGGTGGGCCAGGGCTGTCATAAACGCAGTTAAAACAATACGATTCCACACCTTGGGTATTTTGAAGGAGCCAACATAAAAAGTGGTAGGTTATAGAGAATTTTTAAAAATTGGCAGTTTTCTGTAACCTTAGCCCCAAATGTAAGTTTTATGCTATTTACTCCAAACCATCGGACAAGGGCTTCAAATCATTGTCGGTATGGAAATAATCTATTGATTAAACCGTTTCCATTGTTGCCCTAAAAACGTCTATACTTTATCTCACCTAAATAAAGTAGACAAAGAAAGCAAAGTTACTTAATCAGGCGAAAACAAGAGAAGTCTGATTATCGCCCCAGATCAACATATTATTCACATTTCAGTGGTTCAACTGACATCTCTACAAGTGCAAATGAGTAAACTAGACTGAGGTCACTTCAATTGCGTGAGAAATTCACTTTGGTCACAGTACTTAGAAATACAATGTTTAACATCACTAAGGGTGTGTTTGGTTTGGGAACCAACTGGAATGGAATGTCGTAATGGGTTGGTTTTGTTTCTGCATTTGGTTGGAACCATAGAATGGAATAGAATAATTCCGTTTCCGTGTTTGGGTGGAGAGATGTAATGAGAGGAATTTGATTTAGCTCACCTCTCCTATATACGAGTATATGAGTGGTGAGATTACCTCCCTTATGTATACGATACATTTTGAAACAAATATATCTATTTGCATTTATAGGCAATATATTACGATAAGATATGGTGAAGATCATGGGCATTGCTAGGTATGGGTGATGAACCCATTTTTCCATGGCCCTAACCCAAAAGGGAATATTCAGAGAGAGAGAGAGACTCGCAGCCACCGCCATAGAGCGCGGCTCCATCTGCTCCATTCCTATGGTCGCCTCCTCTCTACTTACCACCAGCCCAAACGTATGTACGGACTATTAGTCCAAGTACCATATATTCATCTGAGAATTATTGGGCAACTACCCAATGCTACATTCATGAAACACGTCAGCTCTATAAATTCCAAACGTGGGGCTATTTAGAGAGCAATGTGGAGCCTTTTCTCATGAGTGGTGCATCACGCATGGTATACGTATGGAATTGATAATGGTGAATATAGCAATCGATTATGCTCTAGCGTGGTGTTTTGATCTCCCGATGCGTGTTGGAGGCTTGGAGCTACCTAGCTAGGCTTCGGAGACAACCAGGAAATAAGGCGCGCTAGTACGACTGCCTTGGCACCTGCAGTGTGAAGAGCACGTTTAGTGGTGCATGGCACCAAGCCATGGAATAACTGAGCAGTCGCTAGTAGAAAACAGGGCATCTGTCCCGGTTCCAGAGGGCCTTTAGTCCCGATTTTGAAACCGGGACAAAACGATCGGGACTAATGCCCATCACTTTTAGTCCCGGTTGGCTTACGAACCGGGACTAAATGTGCTCCACGTGGACGCTGTGGGGCGCCCAGGAAGGAGGACCTTTAGTCCCGGTTGGTAACACCAACCGGGACTAAAGGTGCTCCACGTGGACGCTGTGGGGCGCCCAGGCAGGAGGACCTTTAGTCCCGGTTGGTAACACCAACCGGGACTAAAAGGTAGCCACGCGTCAGCAGCTCCCAGGCGCTGGGGTTTTTTTTTTTTTTTTTGAAAGGGGGGTTTAGGGTTTCATATTGTGTTAGCTAGCTACTACATATAGAGAGAAGTGACCTCTCTTTCTCCGTGCTTGGTCGACGCTAGCTACTACATATAGAGAGAACTCGACGCTAGCTAGTAAGCAATGAAGGAACCATTAATTACACAACATCGTCATGCATGATCAATATATAGAGAGAAGTGACCTCTCTTTCTCCGATCTTGTTGGTCGAACAACAAGTTTTCGTATATCTATTCGACGCTACTACAGATAGTACACGTTGATGCATATATATATACAATATAACATCTGTTATGATCCCTAACATCATCGACGACCAAAATCGGTTTGCAATTCCCGATGGCATTTTCCGTCTTTAGGAATGACGTGGTCAACAAAGAATCCCGCCAACTCCTCTTGAATTGCGCGTAGGCGATCAGCTGGTAGGAGTACGTCCCACTTCTGCCAGGTCTAATTTAAAGAAGGGGGGTCAATATATATATATATGAATGAAATCAACACAATTGATGGTGATAAAATAAAATTATGAATATTGTTTACGTACTTCAAATTGTTGTTTAGTGAAGCCCCTCTCAGTGGTCTTTTGGTGAATGAACTCGCAAACGTAGTATCCACAGAAATCATTTCCGGGTTGCTGCCACATGCACTTTACGAGAATAGAGTTCAATCAAAATGATAATCAACCATGATAATGGTATTGAAACTAGAATCAATGAGAGATGGGCGGAACTAGCTAGTACTACTTACTCTGGGTTGTGTAAATCGCAGCTCCGGTCTCCATTCACCCTTAACCCGCGTGATGAACTTTTTCCAAACCCTGCCCGGCAAAGAAAATGATTACTTGATATCAGGAAATGAACGAAAGTTGCCGATATAGTGCGATAATGATTGAACTTACTTCTGGAGCATTTCAATCATGTCCGCATACTCCGTAGCCTCTTTACGTCTCGAGTCCAAGACAGTTACTGCTCCCTCGTCAAGCTGAATGGCTAGCAGAATAAAGTGGAACCTGCGCGCGCATAACTCATCAATTGCACTTAACCTCGAGTCAGCGAAACAGAATATGCAGAAGACAGTAACACTCACTTGAAGTTGTAAGGAAAGAGTATTTCCCTTTTGTTTTGGTGTCGAAGGAACGCCATTAGCAAGATTTTCTCAGTCTCCTCGGGGATGTTCTGTACCGACCATTCATTTACGATATTTGGGTTAATGAACCCAATGTCATAGATTTGTCCTCTTTTAAATTTGATGATCTTCAATCTGCATAATATAGTGAGGATAATTATATACATGCAATGAACGAGATGAGCTAGAGACTTAATTACAGAAATAATACTTACAGACAATAACAACCCACGAGACTTTTGTCGAGGGCGGCTTGATTGTATAACTGAAAGAGTTCGTCAAATTCAACGTAGATCGAGTCGACTCCAACAAAGTCGTGCTCATCCTTAATTCCCACCAAGATACTGCCCGTCCCATCCTTGCAGGTTTCCAAGTACCATTTATGTAATCTTCGCATCATCGTTGGTAGATCTCGTTCCAGATCATCACTTCTGACGAGACGCTTCCCGTGCTGGTATTTAAAGGTGTCTACCTTAGCGATTTCAAAATGTACATCATCGCCTAGGTAATCACCAGGATTGAAACCAGGAGCAACGGCCGCTACCCCCGGGGTATCGGTAAACACCTTGAGCGGGGGGCACGATTGCTTTTCCTGTTCGCCGAGCTGGGGAATTATTTTCCCACTTCTTGCACCAGTACTGCTACTTCTCGACCGACTCATAGCTTCGTCATATGTCTTTGCAATAATGCGGTCATAGTTTGATAGCGGCGGAGGCGGAGGTGGTCGCGTAAGGGCATCCAGAGTGCGATTCGCCTTTACCGGATCTATTTTTTCCTTTAGAGGTGGAACTTTCCGTGCAAATTGGCGTTTCAAATCGGCAGCCACGACCTCATCGGTTTCCTTGTCAGTCAGCTCATATGGTAACTTGGCAAGAGGCTTGAGGCTTGGACCAAATTTGAATTTCTTCCCACCACCTCTTGTACTGCTAGCCGCCGGAGCGGCGGCGGCTCTCTTTTGCCGTTGCTGACGAGGCGGAGTTCGCTGAAGCGGCGGAGGAGGCGGAGTCCGCTGACGCGGCGCAGGAGGCGGAGTCCGCTGACGCCGCGGAGGAGGCGAAGGAGGATTCTGCTGAGGGGCCTCCTCCGCCGGAGTCGGCTGACGCGATGGAGACAGCTGAGGCGGCGGAGACAGCTGACGCGCCGGAGACGAATGAGGCACCGGAGTCTGCTGAGGGGCCTCCTCCGGCTGAGTCTGCTGAGGCGGCGTCCAGTTTGGAAGCTTGATGTTCTCCTTTCTCCATAGGCAGGTACTCCTTAAGGCATTTTCCAGAAACATCTCCCCTTCACCTGTAGGGTACTCAAGCTCCAGCCCCTCAAATCCCTCCATTATTTCATCCACCCCGACAATAGCAAAGCCATGTGGAATCGGACGGCAATGGAAAGTTCCCTCAGCTCGAGGAGGTAAGACAGAGCCGAGCGCCACCTTCAAGGTCAGGTTATGGCATTTTGCCATTAGCACACAATGTTCATTCTCCGTGATACTATCCACGGGGTAGCGAGGAGCCATGATATCAGGCTGAAGGAGCTCCGTGGAAGCCACGCTGCTTCTCCGCTGAGATGGTGGGGTAGCTTCGGGGGAAGGGTCGAATGAAGGATCTTCGTTCCGCTGAGATGGTTGGCCGGTAGCTCGCTGGCTCTCAAGTTCCTCTAGTTTCGCTAATCTTGCATTGATCTTCTGCATTTCGCTTGCTTCCGCTTTCTTCTTTCTCTCTCGGCTTCTATAACCACCGCTGTCGGGAAACCCATACACCCACGAAAGGGAGCCTGATGTGCCTCGTGTTCGTCCAGGGTGTTCAGGATTCCCAAGGGCCTGTGTCAGCTCGTCATTCTCTCTGTCGGGATGTAACCTCCCTTCCTGCGCTGCCTGGATTGCTTCCTCAAGCTTCTTGACGGGTATTGCAAGTTGAGCTTTCGTCCAAACACACTTCCCTGTGTCTGGGTCCAAAGTTCCCCCAACCCCGAAGAACCAAGTCCATGACCGATCTGGCCAGTGCAATGTCGCTGGTTGGACCCCTTTAGCAAGCAGCTCTTGCTCAGCTTTGTCCCATGTAGGCCGGGCTTTGCTGTAGCCACCTGACCCCGTAACATGGTGATACTTCTTCTTTGCAGCATTTAGCTTATTTGTCGTTGACCTTTGCTTGCCCTTGTCCGATTTCTTGTAGGCCACAAATGCGGGCCAGTGATCTTTTATCTTCTCATATGGACCGTTGAATTCTGGAGTCTTATCTTTCTCGACAAACTTTTAGTTCAAATCTTTCTTCCAAATCTTGAATAGTTCTGCCATCTTCTTAAGAGCAAACGCCTTGACCTTATTCGGATCCGCCTCTGGTGGTAGGCTGAAATTTGTCATCAGCGAGGTCCAAAGATCATCTTTCTGTCTATCCTGGACATAAGAAACTTCAGGGTCCTTCTTCTTATTCCATTCTTGGATGCTGATCGGAACGTTGTCCCTAACAACCACTCCGCACTGATGTATAAATGTGTCCCTGCTCCGCTTGGGTGCAATCGGTTGGCCATCTCGACCGACTTCTTCGATCGTGAACCTTTCATCCTGGCACAACCTTTTCTTCGGGCCTCGTCTCCTTACGGAAGTTTGGCTCGATCCGGAGGGCTAATTAAAAGAAGAAAGAAGCGTTAATATATGTACATACAAAACAATTAATGCATCAAGTCAGCAGAGGCTTAATTAATATATGTATATATACCTCGCCGGACTTTGCAACAGTTAAGGCTCCCTCCTCCGTTCGGTCACCGGAGCCGTCATGATCTCCTTCCTCCTCCGTTCGGTCACCGGAGCTGTCATGATCTCCTTCCTCCTCCATTGGATCACCGGAGCCGTCATCCTCTCTTTCCTGACCATCGGTGTCGTTGAGAAACGACAAGGTGATATCACCTCCGTCGCGGATTATATCCCCCAACAACTCTTCTTTTTCTAAGTCTCTGTCCATAGTTTCTGCAAATATTACAACCATGAGAGATGGATTAGTGGCAAACATAGACCTAGCTAATCACAACAAGGAATCATATGCATATATGAGCAATGGATTAGTCGCAAACATCATGCAAAGTTATCGGGGGTTATACTTTCGAGAGAGGATACTTTGCGGACCGCCTCTCATGGTCGTCGACGATACTTGCGGACCCCCCCCCCCCCCCCCCCATGTCGAAGTTATCGGGGATATGTTGAATTCCCGAGAGAGTTAGGGGTGTTCTAACGCGGCACTACACGATATAGGTGAAGGGGGATAACATCCGGGAATGTTTTCCCAAAGTCTGCATTTTCGGACAGATGAACCGGAGGGGGGCGGTTCCAGGTTCGCTATGCTAGCTCCTTGTGACAGACGAACGGAGGGCATATTCGGATTCGTCATATTTTTCTGATCGATTTTCATATATAAATTATTTTCATCGGAGTTACGGTTAATTTTGTACGAATTTCTAAAGTTTTACCAATATTTTCTATATACATCCATCCATACATACATACATATACATCTACATTATATATACACTAAGCATCTACATATACATCTACATTATATATACACTAAGCATCTACATAAACATAAACATAATTAATAAACATATACATGCCCGCAAAAAAAATAAAAATAAACATATACATACATACATATACATACATACATACATCTATCATCTATCATCATAATATACATACATATACATCAACATATACATACATATATACATAAACATAATTAAAAAAAAACAGCGGGCCGGAGCGGCGGCGGCTCACGGCGGGGGCGGCGCGGGCTCGGGGGAGCTCGGGGGCGGCGCGCGCGAGCTCGGGGGCGGCGCGCGCGAGCTCAGGGGCGGCGCGCGCGAGCTCGGGGGCGGCGCAGGCGGCGCGGGCTCGGGGGAGCTCGGGGGCGGCGCGGGCTCGGGGGCGGCGACGGCGACGGCGGGGCAGGGGTGCGGCGACGGCGGGGCAGGGCTCGACGGCGACGGGAGCGACGGCGACGAGGAGCAGCCTGGGGGCGTCGGGGAAGAAAGAACTGATCTTTCGAGAAACTGCTAAGTGCTGCTTATATACAAAAAGCATTGGTCCCGGTTGGTGTCACCAACTGGGACGAAAGGCCGGTGACACCAACCGGGACTAAAGGTCAATTTCAGCAGCCCAAAAGGCGGGAAGTAGAGACCTTTGGTCCCGGTTGGTGGCTCGAACCGGGACGAAAAGGGGGCCTTTCGTCCCGGTTCGAGCCACCAACCGGGACCAATGGTCTGTGCTGCCGCATCCAAAACTTTAGTCCCACCTCGCTAGTTGAGAGGGGCTCGGAGTTGTTTATAAGCGCTGTTGCCGCTTCCCTCTCGAGCTCCTCTCTACTGCAGGCAGTAAATGCCTATCTGACGCCCTGTTGGGCCTGCTTCCACTGCGGGCCTGCATCCTGGCCCATCTCTAGGGTTTCTAGTCGTATGCAGGCCGCGGTGGCTAGTAGGTGGGCCTTTTTATTTTATTTTTTGCATATGTTATGTTTTTAATTTTTTTATGTTATTTTTTGCATATGTTATTTTTAGTTATATAATTTTAGTTGCATAAATTTTATATAATTTTAGTTGCATAAATTATATTTTTTATTGATTCTTTTTAGTTGATTCATTTTGCTATTAGAGTTTTATAAAAGCTTTTTATTTTTCTATTAAAGTTTGTAACAAAAAAATAATTTATGAAAATTCTTTTTACTATTAAAGTTTTTAACAAATAAATACTTTGATAATTTTAGTTAATATTATTTTGATTATTTTTAGTTGATTCTTTTTGCTATTGAAAAATATTATATTTAATTGATTCTTTTTAGTTCATTCTTTTTGCTATTAGAATTTTATGAAAGCTTTTTAGTTCATTCTTTTTGCGATTAGAGTTTTATAAAAACTTTTTGATTCATTCTTTTTGCTATTAATTCATTCTTTGAGATAAATGAACCTGAAATTGAAAAGCAGTACAAATAAACTCTGAAAAGGTTGAAAGTTGGCATGGTATCATCATTTCACTCACATAGCATGTGCTGAAAAGTTGAGAGGGTTACGACAAAAACTGGATGCACTTCATGTACAAAATGGACAATCTCTTTCGAAGTATCAGGGTTTCGGATGAAAACTCATATGTTAAAAAGGCATTCCATTTTTTTTAACTTACTTCAACTCCAGACTTTTTGTGCGTTCAACATGCACCATTCAAAGCCACATCATCAATTTTCAACCCTTTCTGACTTCATTTGCTATTTTTCATGCATTTACTGTTTTATTTTAGCTAAATGAACCTGAAATTGAAAAGCAGTACAAATGAACTCTGAAAAGGTTGAAAGTTGGCATGGTATCATCATTTCACCCACATAGCATGTGCTAAAAAGTTGAGAGGGTTACGGCAAAAACTGGATGCACTTCGTGTACAAAATGGACAATCTCTTTCGAAGTATCAGGGTTTCGGACGAAAACTCATATGTTACAAAAGGCATTTCATTTTTTTAACTTATTTCAACTCCAGACTTTTTGTGCGTTCAACATGAACCATTCAAAGCCACATCATCAATTTTCAACCCTTTCTGACTTCATTTGCTATTTTTCATGCATTTACAGTTTTTTTAGCTAAATGACCCTGAAATTGAAAAGAAGTACAAATGAACTCTGAGAAGGTTGAAAGTTGGCATGGTATCATCATTTCACCCACATAGCATGTGCTAAAAAGTTGAGAGGGTTACGGCAAAAACTGGATGCACTTCGTTTACAAATTGGACAATCTCTTTCGAAGTATCACGGTTTCAGACGAAAACTCATATGTTACAAAAGGCATTTCATTTATTGACATGTAACTACAGTGATATTATAGATCAAAGCCATCATCAGAATAGTTGTGGAGAGAAAGTCTTCACTTTTTCTTCGCGTGTGTCCCTTGCTTATTGCGCCGTAACCATGGATAATCTTCATCGTTTAACAGGGTGCTTGGGTCAGCCTTCACTTTGAAGGGAGGAATTTCATGAAACTTTTCATAATCTTCAGACATGTCTGTCTTGCCCTCCACTCCCACGATGTCTCTTTTCCCTGAAAGAACTATGTAGCGCTTTGGCTCACCGTATGATGTATTCGCTTCCTTATCTTTTCTTTTTCTCGGTTTGGTAGACATGTCCTTCACATAGAAAACCTGCGCCACATCGTTGGCTAGGACGAATGGTTCGTCTGTGTACCCAAGATTGTTGAGATCCACTGTTGTCATTCCGTACTGCGGGTCTACCTGTACCCCGCCTCCTGACAGATTGACCCATTTGCACCGAAACAAAGGGACCTTAAAATCATGTCCATAGTCAAGTTCCCATATGTCCACTATGTAACCATAATTTGTGTCCTTTCCCTTGTTGGTTGCTGCATCAAAGCGGACACCACTGTTTTGGTTGGTGCTCTTTTGATCTTGGGCGATCGTGTAAAATGTATTCCCATTTATCTCGTACCCTTGGTAAGTCAATACAGTCGAAGATGGTCCCCTGGCCAACGAGTACAGCTCATCTCCAACAATGTTGTTACCCATGAGATGTGTTTGCAACCAACTGCCGAAAGTCTTGATGTGTTCACATGTAATCCAGTCGTCAGACTGCTCTGGGTGTTTGGAGTGCAGAAAATTCTTGTGTTCATTGACATACGGGGTCATCAAGGTAGAATTCTGTAGAACCGTGTAGTGTGCTTGAGCCCAAGAATGCCCGTCCCTACATATTATTGCATCCTCTCCTAGCGTGCCTTTTCCAGTCAGTCTCCCCTCATACCGCGATTGAGGGAGACCAATCGGCTTAAGGTCAGGAATAAAGTCAACACAAAACCCAATGACCTCCTCTGTTTGATGGCCCATGGAGATGCTTCCTTCTGGCCTAGCACGGTTACGAACATATTTCTTTAAGACTCCCATGAACCTCTCAAAGGGGAACATATTGTGTAGAAATACAGGACCCAGAATGGCAATCTCGTCGACTAGATGAACTAGGACGCGCGTCATGATATTGAAGAAGGATGGTGGGAACACCAGCTCGAAACTGACAAGACATTGCACCAAATCATTCTTTAACCTTGGTAGGATATCTGGATCGATTACCTTCTGAGAGATTGCATTGAGGAATGCACATAGCTTCACAATGGCTAATCGAACGTTTTCCGGTAGAAGCCCCCTCAATGCAACCGGAAGCAGTTGCGTCATAATCACGTGGCAGTCATGAGACTTTAGGTTCTGGAACTTTTTCTCTGCCATATTTATTATTCCCTTTATATTCGACGAGAAGCCAGACGGGACCTTCATACTGAGCAGGCATTCAAAGAAGATTTCCTTCTCTTCTTTGGTAAGAGCGTAGCTGGCAGGACCTTCATACTGCTTTGGATGCATGCCGTCTTTTTCGTGCACACGTTGCTGGTCCTCCCGTGCCTCCGTTGTATCTTTTGTCTTCCCATACACGCCCAAGAAGCCTAGCAGGTTCACGCAAAGATTCTTCGTCACGTGCATCACGTCGATTGCAGAGCGGACCTCTAGGTCTTTCCAATAGGGTAGGTCCCAAAATATAGATTTCTTCTTCCACATGGGTGCGCGTCCGTCAGCGTCATTCGGAACAGATTGTCCGCCAGGACCCTTTCCATAGATTACTTGTAAATCCTTGACCATATCAAGTATGGCATCACCAGTACGGAGGGCGGGCTTCTTCCGGTGATCTGCCTCACCTTTGAAATGCTTGCCTTTCTTTCTTAAGAGATGGTTGGTCGAAAGAAATCGACGATGTCCCAGGTACACATTCTTCCTGCATTTGTCCAAATATATACTTTCGGTATCATCTAAACAGTGCGTGCATGCGTGGTATCCCTTGTTTGTCTGTCCTGAAAGGTTACCAAGAGCAGGCCAATCATTGATGGTTACAAACAACAACGCATGTAGGTCAAATTCCTCCTGTTTGTGCTCATCCCACACACGTACGCCTTCTCCATTCCACAGCTGTAAAAGTTCTTCAACTAATGGCCTTAGGTACACATCAATGTCGTTGCCGGGTTGCTTAGGGCCTTGGATGAGCACTGGCATCATAATGAACTTCCGCTTCATGCACAACCAAGGAGGAAGGTTATAGATACATAGAGTCACGGGCCAGGTGCTATGATTGCTGCTCTGCTCCCCAAAAGGATTAATGCCATCTGCACTTAAACCAAACCATACGTTCCTTGCGTCACCTGCAAAGTCCCCCCACCTTCTCTCGATTTTTCTCCACTGCGACCCGTCAGCGGGTGCTCTCAACTTCCTGTCTTTCTTACGGTCTTCTTTGTTTCTGAACAGACGTTTCAGCCGTGGTATTATAGGAGCATACCACATCACCTTGGCAGGAACCCTCTTCCTGGGGCGCTCGCCCTCAACATCACCAGGGTCATCTCGTCTAATCTTATACCGCAATGCACCGCATACCGGGCATGCATTCAAATTCTCGTACTCCTCACCGCGGTAGAGGATGCAGTCATTAGGGCATACATGTATCTTCTGCACCTCTAATCCTAGAGGGCAGAGAACCTTCTTTGCTCCGTACGTACTGTCAGGCAATTCGTTATCCTTTGGAAGCTTATTCTTCATTATTTTCAGTAACTTCTCAAATCCCTTGTCAGATACACCATTCTCTGCCTTCCATTCCAGCAATTCCAGTGTGGTATCGAGCTTTGTGTTGCCATCTTCGCAATTTGGGTACAACCGTTTTTTGTGATCCTCTAACATGCGATCGAACTTCAACTTCTCCTTTTCACTCTCGCATTCTCTCTGTGCATCAACAATGACCTGGCGAAGATCATCATCGGGCACATCGTCTGGTTCATCTTGATCTTCAGCTTCCCCCGTTGCAGTATCACCGTATTCAGGGGGATAGTTGTCATCATCCTCTTCTTCTTCGTTGTCTTCCATCATAACCCCTATTTCTCCGTGCTTGGTCCAAACATTATAGTGTGGCATGAAACCCTTCTCAAGTAGGTGCAAGTGAAGGGTTTTCGAGTCAGAGTAATCCTTCGTATTCCCACAGACGGTACATGGACAATACATAAAACCATTCTGCTTGTTTGCCTCAGCCACTTCGAGAAAATTATGCATGCCATCAATGTACTCGGAGGTGCGTCGGTCACCGTACATCCATTGCCGGTTCATCTGCGTGCATTATATAATTAAGTGTATCAAAAACCATTACAGAACATCATGAATAGAGAAGTGACCAAATTAATACAAGTTCATCATCACATTAAAACCAAAGTACTGTAGTGATCAAATGTTATTACTGAAAAAATAAATACATAAATTTCATACATAGTTCTCATTATCAACTATGTAAAGCATTTAAATGCAACAACAAATGCGATCATAATCGCAACGAAGGTAACAATTGATCCAACAGCATAATGATACCAAACCTCATTATCAATGGCATATTTTCTAATCTTTCTAATCTTCAAGCACATTGCATCCATCTGCACCTTGTGATCATCGACGACATCGGCAACATGCAACTCCAATTTCATCTTCTCCTGTTCAATTTTTCTTTCAAATAATTGTTTTCTTTTTCAACTAAATTTAACCTCTCGACAAGAGGGTCGGTTGGAATTTCCGGTTCACATACCTCCTAGATAAAAACATCTATGTCACGTTGGTCGGCATAATTCTCATAAACACTAAATGAAACAAATAGTTATAAAAGATAATATACCACATCCGAATCATAGACCGGACGAGAGCCGACGGGGGCGGATACCAAAACCATGGCACTATATAATAACAAACAATAATAAAAGTAAGAAAATTATACAAGTAGCTATATAACTCATACAACAAGTAAGAATTTTTTTCTTTTAAAAAGAAGATAAGAACAAGAGGCTCACCACGGTGGTGCCGGCGACGAGATCGGCACGGGCGATCGACGGCGGTGAGGACGGGGACGGGGACAATGGTGCACCGCCAAACCTAGACAAATCTTGGGGAAAATGGAGCTTGGAGGTCGAGCTTGGAGAGGAGAAAGCTTAAGTGTGACTCGGGCATTTCATCGAACACCTCATGTGCATAGGAGGTGAGAGCAGAGCAGCACATACCTCCCACACCGGCCAGCCAAAAAACAGAGGAGTGAGCGGGCAGGGGAGAGCATATATATAGGCATCTCTTTAGTCCCGGTTCGTGGCTAGAACCGGGACAGAAGACACACATTTAGTCCCGGTTCCAGCCACCAACCGGGACTAAAG
The DNA here is from genome assembly GCA_039707655.1 of Elymus sibiricus. Classification (NCBI taxonomy): domain Eukaryota; kingdom Viridiplantae; phylum Streptophyta; class Magnoliopsida; order Poales; family Poaceae; genus Elymus; species Elymus sibiricus. Next base: position 37,262,180 of record CM077674.1, read on the forward strand.
GGGCTGCGCCAGGAGCGAGGCCCTTTAGTCCCGGTTCGTGTCTGGAACCGGGACCAAAGGGGTCAGACGAACCGGGACTGGTGCCTGCCGTGGCCCGGCTGGCGCCCTGGCCTCACGAACCGGGACTGATGCACCCATTGGTCCCGTTTCGTAACAGAACCAGGATTGATGCTCTTATCTGGCCTGGACCAAAGCCCTGTTTTCTACTAGTGAGTCGTGTCGATGAGATCTAGTAGCACCTCGAACTGGGCTCCCCCACACCCCACTGAATTGGACATGACAGGCGCTGGACACTTTCTCTATTAGAAAAATGCATGATGTCCGAAATCAAGCGCGCAGCTCAGGCTGCACAGTCACGAGCACATTCGCCACTATTCCATTATGGAGTTCTTTGATCGTCGTGTGTACCTGTTATGCAAGTCCAATTAGTCAGAATGAAAGTATGCCTTAAGTGAGATACAGTGCGTCAATGTAACGCAATGTGTCTACAAGAACGTATTTAGCCCACTGATAAGGCACAATGAACATCAATTCAGACCACATCTTATGTCCAGACTCAATAGCCACCATCGTACATCATGGTTACACTTGGGCTTGGGAGTCTTCATGAACTTAAAAATTCTGCACCTTTGTCCGTGAGCAACCTGTTGTATATTTCGCGCCCCCTCTCCGGAGGGCCCCTGTCGTCTAACCCTATCTATTGTTCGGAATGGGTCACCCCTTGTGTGTTTTACTCCTTGATTGTGTTTGAGTAGGTCACATGATCATGACAAACCCAAAGAGGGGCATATTCCTAGCATGAGCTGGGTCGGGAGCACCAGAAGAGGGTAGGTTCACACCAAAGCCCCTGATCTTCCTGCAGGATGTTCCGTTGGTGAAGGAGCTGCCACTTCAAAATTGTGTATTGACCTTTTTCTCATCCGACCACCTTTTTATAAACATTGTAGGACCCGGCCCCATGCAAATTTGGCCCGGCACCAGTGAGGGAGGGGTGATGACGGTGGGGCACCTTCGGCTCGCTCCAGTGCTTATAGTCATCGCTAGTCGGTCTACGGACATAGATGTAATTTTTGTTATTCCCGAATTGTTTGTACTGCCATGCTATGATGCAGTGGCGGAGCCAGGCCCCAGGCAGCCCGGGCCGCTGCCTGGGGCGTGAGATGCATTTTCTTTGTAGGCTGTAGTAGTACTGTAGCTATAGTGCTACAGTACCCCCAAAGGCTGCCTGGGTCGTTGCTTTTTCCTGCCGCCGCTACTGCTATGATGAATAGATCGGAAGTTTTCTCGCAAAAAAAGAAGTCATGTGGTGTGCCACCCAGTTAGATATATATGTACATTAATTTGGACAACTACTACAACGTGCTTCCGGTTCAGTAATTGATTCTAGTGACATAGTAGTATATGGAACCAGCTGCTAGCTACCTTTGGACATAGTTGACTGCGTGTCTTGTCTCGCTCAAAGAGTGGACTTCTATTCCGCAGTAGGTGCACAAAAAATCCATGATGTACATCAATTCACACTATAGCTTATGTGAGACTCGATATCCACTGCTCTGCATGAAACACGCTAACTTGGGCTTGGAAGGCTTCATGAATTTGAACATTCCATCCTCGCGCCCAACAGCAACTGAATTTGATTGGACAGGAACAGCAAGTTTCCTTGCTGCAAATCAATACTATGGAGACTAGGCAGGCACTTTGAAGACATTAGCTAGCCACCCTCAAGTACCGCCATTCCACTGTTTATGCAGAAGCAGAAAACATAATTAAACTAGAGGGTGCGTGGACAGGCAGTTTAGATGACCAATTAACTACCTCAGTCACCATTCCAATTTTCGTGCTGCTTAATTTCCATGAGAAAATAGTAGCTTTCCTTTGAAACGAGCTGTATAACAGGGTGAAATAGAATTGTCCACTAATAAAGGGTGGATGAAGATGATGCGTGTCATACAAATAACACAACGTGGAATGGAATTACGTCTTTTATTTCACATTTTTGCTTAACAAAAACTGAAGCACGAATCATCCAAAACCGTGAACCAACCTGTGGTTGGATGGTTAGGAGGACAGTGGTATCCCCATCCCACCAGGATTCAAGTCCTAGACTTGACATTGGTGCTTGCATTATTCTTGGATTTATTCCAGACTTCAAGCGATGTTTGTTCGCTAAGAGGAAAATGTTATGCCGGTTCAGCCTTTCGGAGGTACTCATTGGGGCAGGGTGTGCGTGTGTGCGTTTATAGGGGTGAGTGTATGCTCGTGTATGTGAACGACTTCAATTGTACTGTGTTCAAATAAAATGAATCATCCAAAACCATAGTTACATGGGTACTTACCAAAATAGCAAAAAAATCTTCATCTCAAAACTATTGGCCAACGACCAAGTAAACAACAAAAAAACACTAAAATTGCGGTTAGGGTTCTTAAAATCCACGAGTTTCCAAAATTTCACTAAAACCTACCAGAATTTTGCCTTTAAAAAAAAGAAAACTGATGACTCATTTGGTAAAATTTGAACCTGATTATGACAATTGTTGCCCACTCGCCAGGGACACGTGGCAAAGGCGGGACAAATTTCTATTCCTTTTTATAGGGAAGGTTGCTATGGAGTTGAGTTGGGGATGATGTTCGGCCCGAATCAATGCAGAGGTGCCTTATCAAGCTTTGGGATTTGTACGATGAGGGGAAGTATGGTAGGTTGTAGGATAATCAAGGTCATGAAGAGAGGACGGTTAAGAAACAAAATGAGAAATTGGACCTTAGGTACAATAAGCTTGTGGATGATGTGAGCAAGTTATTAGATTGGCAAGAGAAACATGTGCATCAGATGAACTACCAGAAGATAGTAAAGGAGGATAGTGAGCTGAAGAAGAAGAAGGAAGAGCAAGAGAGCCAAGGATGGACATTGCCAATGAGGTGAAGAAGCTAAAAATTGACTATAAGGAGTTGAAGAGCATTCTAGTCTGTCAAGCAATTTTCATTAGGAATCTGAAGAAGGAAATGGATGAGATCAAGGAGGAGAAGCAGAAGTTCGAATATATGATAGCTGACCGGGTGGAAGCTGGGTGAGAGAACAAGGTCTTCTGAAGATCAAGAGAATTTGTGCTCATTGAAATTGATGAATCGTGTAGTTTGCTATGTTATGTAATATTTGGCCTGAGAACTATATAATTTTCAGACTTTTATTTATTTATATTCAAATCATTTATTTGGCAGACCTGGTTATGTATGTTGAAATGAACTAAGTTGTTGGACTGTTGTATGCAGTTTCATATTGTGAACTATGATCATGTAGCTGGTCTGCTTTATAGAGTTTCAGTAGTTGGTCCACCTTATGCTGGTGATATCGCTTCTACTTATATTTTGGTGATTTTTCATGTGGATCCTGATGGTGATGATCATGTAGTATTTGCAAACTTGGTGCTGAAGACCAAGGGCATTGTTGGTTATGGGTGATGAACACTTTTTTTCTATAACCCTATCCAAAAGGGATTTTTGGGAGAGAGAGAGAGAGAGAGAGAGAGTCGCAGGCGCTACCATAGACTCTCTCTCAGGCGTTGCCATAGGGCGGCTCGACTCCATCTACTCCATTCATATCGCCGCCTCCTTTCTAATTACCACCACCTAAGAGCAAGTACAATAAGGTGATGTAAACAGACTATACTTATTTAAATATAATTTTTCTGCCAAGTTGGAGTAGAGAGAAGAGAAGCGGGCTGTAAATTAGTAGCGAACTGCAACACGGGCTCCAAAAAACTTTATGAGAGAAGAAGGTGGGCCAAGGAGTGATAAAGTAGTAAATTTCTATAGCTAACTATTGTACAAATGGGCTATTAATTTGGCTACATAATGTGGCGTGGCAACTTAATATTGCCTGCTGTCGGCTATACTATTAACCATGTTTTAAACGTATTTTGTCCAAGTGCTTGAATTATGGGCCAACTACCCCACGTTGCATTTATGAAACACGGCAGCTCTATAAATTCCAAATGTGGGGCTATTTGGAGAAGCTAGCAGAGAGCAATGTGGAGCATTTTCTATTGAGTGATGCATCACGCATGTCATGCATATGGAAGTGAACCTTGTGAATATAGCTAGCTTGATTATGCTCTAGCGTGGCCTTTTGATCTCCCCATGCATGCTGGAGGCTTGGAGCTACCTAGGCAGGCTTGAGAGGCAACCAGGAAATATGGCGTGCTAGGGCCACAGCCTTGGGACCTGCAGGCCCTGGTCGCCGGCAGCATCCAGCTCCTTGAAGAGCGCATCCAGTGGTGCACGTCACCAAGTAATGGTGCAGCTGAGCAGTCGTGTCAATGAGATCCGCAATCTGCTTTTTTAGGTCTGAATTGGCTTTTAGCTTGCTGAGACAAGTGGTTGAACGACCACGTCAAAGCTGCAGTAATACAAAGCTTTGTGCGTAACTAGCCTGCTAGCCTGAGATGCAGCCGACAGATGGATTAATTTCTCATGGCATCAATCAACCATTGATCTTTCAATCTCGTTTATTTCTTAAGAGGGGGGGGGGGGGGGGGGGGGGGGGGGGTCATTTAATAAGCATACTATCGCCCTGTTCGGAGTCCCTCCACTCCGCTCCCGGAGCTGCAGTTAAAAAGCACGGAGCTGAGTTTCAGATGCTCCGCAGCTCCTCGTATTTTTAGGAGCTGGTGGGTTGCCGAACAGACCCTATATATGCCTGTTTATACATGACAAGGAACACTGACACAACACAACTTGCTGATGGTTCCGACCAACTATTATTTCTGTATCGGCATCACAGACGCTACCTCGAATTTGGTGAGGACCCATATGATTGTTGTTTGATGCTGCAACAGGACGGGGTCACGGGGATCTAGTCTTTAGAGTGAAAACGTTGAGGATTTTGAACACTTCGATTGGACTACTAGCTTATTGTGTACCGTGTGAATATGTGTTCATATCAGTCTTCTCTTTAATTTCATTTCCACCAAATAACTCTGGATCAATCTTCCTTCTTTCCACTTACGTTTCCCTTTTTAGGCAATGACTACCCTCACAGTTGTGATGCCTCTGCTCATACAATCCAAAGCACTCATGTGTATCTCGTCGAGCCACGGCACTTGAGCTCCTCTATTTGACTCTCCAACGTAGCACATCATGCTCGTCGATACGAATGTGATTCATTACGTTTTCCCGGTGATGAGCTGCCAGCTCATGATCAACGTACCAGATAGAGATATTGAAAACTTGTTGTGGTGGAAATAGCATGTTCATTAAACTTATTTTCTTTGCTGAATTAGCACACTGGACCGCGCCGATGCATAAATAACATCTTCATTTGTCATTTTTGTCATTCTTATAAGAAGTACGAGTATGCACAATGAAATTTATAGCTAAAAACCTAAATGTTACTATGAATTTTGTTATTTTAGCTCTAAAACCCTTTCTTTTCTTGTTGATGTTTTCATTGATTATATATCCGTGCAAACGCTCTCATTGTTATATTACTTTATTTGATCTAGAAAATTATATTCAAGATTTGACTATATCTAAAAACTGGAGGAATTTATCTTAACCAATATACTTGTATAAATGTACCACCATTACCTGTTTAAAATGTTCAAGGTAGTCTTATTGTATTCATTGAACTTATGAATAAATCGTTAGAGTTTGTGTTTGTATTTAGATTTCTTGTGCCTTACAAACAGAGAATATTACTTGAATATTTAAGATGAGAGATGCATGTCCACCTCCACGCCATTTGGTGGTATTAATGATTACAATATTGTGGTGTTAACAGGTAGCGTGCAATTTTTCTAAAATATAGTTTGACATGCTCCTAAAAGGAAAAAAATATCTTAGAGAGATATATGACACATCTGAGCACATTCCCAGCGGTTGTTCATTGCTTCGGTGGCAGAATCAACCAACCAATGTCTTGCAGTAGCAGATTTTTGTTGCTCCCAACTACTACTACGACTGCATACTAATGACTTGATGCTCATATATATGCATATAGTTGGATCAAGTACCACAAAGGAGATACATAGACCTTCTAAGATTCAAATCGGAAGATCATACTTAGGTTTTTTAGACAATAATTGAGACTATATGGATCTAACTGATATCTCTACTACTTAAGTAGATCCATCAATCAAGTCGAGACTGTTACTACTTATGCTATGATGCAAGAGGCTTATCTTTTCCCCGATGTGCACCGTTTGATGAAATTATGGTTCTCCGGTTTGGGCTTGGGATGCACTAGGAATTGAGTGTGTTCAGGAGGGCCAGAAGTGTCTTCCACAATTGGATAAAGATGTTTATGTGCAATCACTCTACTTGTTTGGAGCAAGTGGAGCAATTGAGTCCGATCAAGTTCAAGCGTATACGTCACTGAAGGAGCTGACGAGCCAAACTTCCAAGTCCCAAAGAAGTGCCCATGAAGAGTGCGTCATGGGTACCCAACACAGGCGCCAAAGAAACTAAAACGGAAAATACGTGACGACCCATAATGCACAAGAGCACTCAGGCGCAGATAGAAAGGAAACCCAGGTCCTTTGGCACCGATTAGGATGCCAACGCGAGCCGTCGAAAGCCCACACGTGTCCAACTCGTCGCTCCACCAGCGCTATCTGGAGCTAGGCACGCAACCGACGAGCCGACAGTCGATGTTAGTTTGGCATAGAGAAACTAATGGTCCAAGTGCGCCTCTTCTATCCATAAAGAGATCCATATGTAGAACCTAGGGAACCGCATGCTCTAGGCAGCACACAAAAAATACTTGGGCACTGTATAGACATATTGGCGATCGCATTGCACTAGAGGGAGAATCCAAGACCTTGGCTACTGGCCACAGCATCGGTGTTTAGTCTGCATAACTCCCAACAAGACCAGAAACCCACAGAGCAGTGAGCGGCCTTGTGGTCGAAGAGGAGAAAACAAAGACAACAAATACCAGACTTCCATCGATGTAGAAGATACTCGAAGGAAAACATATCGATAGAAGAAAGAGTTGATGACAAAGATCAGAAATAGGAACATGGATTTACCAACGCCCTACTGCCCTTCCTGGAGCACCACACACCCGGTCCTGGGTATACCAGATCGAAGGCACCAAACAAAAGACTAAAGTATCGTGAGATCTCCAGTTGTCACCGTCCAAGTATGAGTTTTGTGTTACAGTAGACGATAATAATTCAGTTTTGCGGTCACTTCTTGCCTATCATTGAGTTTTGCTGTCCGGTTTTTTACTATGTTCATGAGAAGCGGACTAGAAAAAAAGTTCAACACAACACAATTCCACAAACTCTTGTCTATCAAGAGTCATATGAATCTAGCCTAGAAAAAGTGTCATATGGATCTGGTGTGAGAGCTTGGCTTTCGCCTGATGCAACCACCAGTTTCTCTCAAACCCGGTTCGGTTGGGGGTAAGATGCGACAGGTTGGGTATGCATGCAGCGGTTTGGGTGACAAGTCGGAAATGCAAACGATTTTTTCGGCTTCGATTTGGCCCCTAGAATTAGCCAACCAAATCTGACATGTGGTCGTAGCTAGATATAATCAATGGAAAAAGTTTAAATGGGTAAAATATGACACAGCGTGACAACTAAGGATAAAATGTGGCGAGAAGATCTGAATGATATAAAATCTGTCACAAATATACAATATGGAGCAAAAGTGGAATTCAAATTGCAAGGTAGACCCTATAAATAAAGTATTTGTACTCATACATTCACTAGTAGAAAACAGGCCTTTCGTCCGGAGCATTAGTCCCGGTCGGGTTTTGGACCGGGACTAATGTGACCACTAGTCCCGGTTCCAACGGCTAGGCTTTAGTCCCGGTTCATTTGTGACCTCTAGTCCCAGTTGGTGTTACCAACCGGGACTAAAGGGGTGGTGGCAGGCTGGCGTCAGGCTGGGGCCCCTATGAGCCCCTTTAGTCCCGGTTGGTATCACCAACCGGGACTAGAGATGGACCTTTAGTCCCGGTTGGTATCACCAACCGAGACTAAAGATATCACTATATATAGTGCTTCGTCCTGCCCGAGCCCAAGCTCTCCTTTCTCTGTTTTCTCCTTTCTCTCCTCTGTTCTCTTCCCCTTGCTCGAGCTCATCCTCCATTTTTGCCAAGATTTATCAAGATTTGAGGCACCCCATCTATCCAAGTGTTCACAAAGGTTAGCAACTTTGTCCTTTCATCTCTCATTGCTAGATTAGCTCGTGCAATGCTCTATAAGTATAGTGATTTGTGGGTTTTAGTTTGGGAGTAATTATGTGGGAGTTTATTTGATTTATATGCAATTTGAGGTCAAATTAACTTCTTAGTTTGCATATGTGTAGGTGTGGTTTACTTAGTGCCTTCCCGTCCCCGTCCTAACCACCGTCGATCGCCCGGACCGTCCCGTCGCCGGCACCACCTTGGTGAGCCTCTTGTTCTTATCCTTTTTATAAAAAAAATCTTATTTGTATGATTTAGATAGTTACTTGTATAATTTTCTTACTTGTATGATTGTTTGTTATACATAGTGCCATGGTTTTGCTATCCGTCCCCGTCGGCCCTCGTCCGGTTTATGATTCGGATGTGGTATATTCTCTTTTATAACTATTTGTTGCATTTCGTGTTTACGACAATTATGAACATCAAGTTGACATAGATATTTTTATCTAGGAGGTATGTGAACCGGAAATTGCAACCGACCCTCTTGTCGAGAAGTTAAATTTAGTTGAAAAAGAAAACGAGTATTTGAAAGAAAAATTGAAAAGAATTGAAGAAGAGAAGATGAAATTGGAGTTGTATGTTGCCGATGTCGTCGATGATCACAAGATCAAGATGGATGCAATGCGCTTGAAGATTAGAAAGATTAGAAAATATGTCATTAATAAAGAGGCTTGGTATCATTATGATGTTGGATCAATTATTACCTTAGTTGCGATTTTGATCGCATTTGTTGTTGCATTTAAATGCTTTAGCTAGATAGTTTTATGTTGTTTTATGAGAATAAGTGTGTATGAACTTTATGTATGAACTTGTATTAATTTGGTCTTTTCGGTGTTGTGTAATGAAGATGAGTCGGCAATGGATGTACGATGACCGACACTCTCCCCAGTTCATTAATGGCGTGCATAGTTTTCTGCGTGCGGCTGAGGCAAACAAGCGGAATGGTTTTATGTGTTGTCCATGTGGTGTCTGTAAGAATGATAGGAATTACTCTAGCTCAAAAGTCATTCACGTCCACCTGTTTACGTCCGGTTTCATGTCCGGCTATAACTGTTGGACCAAGCACGGAGAAAGAGGGGTTCTAATGGAAGAGAATGAAGAAGAAGAGGATGATGACAACTATCCTGGGTTCCCTGAATACGATGGTACTACAATGAGGGAAGAGAATGAAGAAGAAGAAGCTGAAGAAGAGGCATCAGATGAGCCCGCTGATGATCTTGGTTGGGCCATTGCTGATGCAAAGAGAAACTGCGAAAGTGAAAAGGAGAAGTTGAAGTTGCAGCGCATGTTAGAGGATCACAAAAAATTGTTGTACCCAAATTGCGAAGATGACAAGAAAAAGCTGGGTACCACACTGGAATTGCTGGAATGGAAGGCAGAGAATGGTGTATCTGACAAGGAATTTGAAAAGTTGATGAAACTGATAAAGAAGACGCTTCCAAAGGATAACGAATTGCCCGACAGTACGTACGAAGCAAAGAAGGATGTCTGCCCTCTAGGATTAGAGGTGCAGAAGATACATGCATGCCCTAATGACTGCATCCTCTACCGCGGTGAGGAGTATGAGAATTTGAATGCATGCCCGGTATGCGGTGCATTGCGCTATAAGATCAGCCGCGATGACCCTGGTGATGATGTTGAGGGCGAGCGCCCCAGGAAGAGTATTCCTGCCAAGGTGATCTGGTATGCTCCTATAATACCACGGTTGAAACGTTTGTTCCAAAACAAAGAGCATGCCAAGTTGTTGCGATGGCACAAAGAAGACCGTAAGAAAGACGGGAAGTTGAGAGTACCCGCTGATGGGTCACAGTGGAGAAAAATCGAGAGAAAGTGGCCGGAGTTTGCAGGTGACGCAAGAAACTTATGGTTTGGTATAAGTGCAGATGGCATTAATCCTTTTGGGGAGCAGAGCAGCAATCATAGCACCTGGCCTGTGACTCTATGTATCTATAACCTTCCTCCTTGGTTGTGCATGAAGCGGAAGTTCATTATGATGCCAGTGCTCATCCAAGGCCCTAAGCAACCCGGCAACGACATTGATGTGTACCTAAGGCCATTAGTTGAAGAACTTTTACAGCTGTGGGACATAAAAGGTGTACGTGTGTGGGATGAGTACAAACAGCAGGAATTTGACCTACAAGCATTGCTGTTTGTAACCATCAATGATTGGCCTGCTCTTAGTAACCTTTCAGGACAGACAAACAAGGGATACCACGCATGCACGCACTGTTTAGATGAGACCGAAAGTATATATTTGGATAAATGTAAGAAGAATGTGTACCTGGGACATCGTCGATTTCTTCCGATCAATCATCTCTTAAGAAAGAAAGGCAAGCATTTCAAAGGTGAGGCAGATAACCGGAAGAAGCCTGACCACCGTACTGGTGATCATATACTTGATATGGTCAAGGATTTAAAAGTAATCTTTGGAAAGGGTCCTGGCGGACAATCTGTTCCGAATGACGCTGACGGACACGCACCCATGTCGAAGAAGAAATCTGTAACACCCCGATTTTTGGCCCTTTATTTTTCTTTTGGATTTCTTCGAATTTTTATTTGGAGTTTCTTTTTCCGTGGCTATGTGGCCGTGAAACCTGGGAAAATCTTCTCTCCTGCCACTTCCTAGTGGCTTGTCATTCTCAAATCTATCCCAAGGCCATGTCATTTCCATCTTAGCCCAACCCCAATATTTATTTCTTGGGAATATTCCTTTTTCTATTAAAGGAATAACCCTGTTTGCCCTAGGTTGTGAAGCAACCTATATTTCTATCATTCCCAAAATTCCCACAAAATTCTCATAAATTCTTTGGATCATATCTTCCACAAATATGTCAAAATCCATCTTTGTCTAGTTCAAAAATAATTCAGGGATATTCATTTTCCATTCTGTCCAGTATGGCACTTTGTGAAGGAAGTGCTATTTATCTTTTCTTGACTGACCCCAAAAATTTTGGGCACTCTCTCCTATCCAAATGATTGCCTCATGCCAAAATTCAACTCCATTTTCCTAGTAAATCTTCCTCAGAAAATTTCCAAAGTTTCTGACCAGAGAGAAGCTTTGTGAAGGAAGTACTAGCTAGGCTTATCCAAATGAGTTGAAATTTTGGGATATCATTCATATGATCAAATCATGACTCTCCACCAAATTTAATCTCCATCAAACAATCTATGTGAGCACAACATCCAATCTTGGTTTCTGGTCACAATTTCAGTTTGTGAAGCAACTGTATTTTATATTGCTTAAAAAATTCTGAAATTAATCCAGGACCTAAATATCCCTAAATAATGTGAGCATGCCAAAATTCACATTATTTTGCCAACCAGTTTCTCCACAAAATTCTCCCAAGTTTCTGTCCAGTGGGTAGCATTGTGAAGGAAGTACCATTTTTACTTATCCAAATGGGATGAAATTTTTATGGTACCTTCATATGCCCAAATAATCATGCTCCACCAAATTTCAGCCCAATCAAAGCGTCCATGTGAGTGCTACTTCTTGATCTAGCTTCTGGACCAGATTTGTCAGTTGTAAAGAAACTAGGTTAAATATTGGTCCCAATCCTTTAAAAATCCACAGGATCATAGTCCTTCCTACCCTAAGCCTCCGTGACATCCTGGTTACTCCTTATCCCATCCCAGTTGATCACTACTTCATGCTTAAGTTTGCAACAGCAAAGTTCAGTCGACCTCTCCCATCCACCCACAGTGCCTTTCTTCGATCTATCACCTCAGGTAGGACCCACTTAGGAGAGACAACACGCTAGACATCGTTTGATTGGCCAGAGTGCACCGCGTGCGCCTGTGCACGCGGTGACCACGCGGTCTGGCGCGCCGAAAGCGTGCTCTGGAACTTTGGGGCCCTCTGCCGCCGCCCAAACGCCGAGCTCCCGCCACCGCACCATGTCCTCTGAGTTGCTCCCACTACCCTGCGTCCTCGTGTCCTCTCTGGACCCCTCCCCCTCTCCTCTTTCCTCTCCGGCGAGCACGCCGTCCCGGGATGCCCGCGGCCGTCGTCGCTTTGCCGTTGTCTTCTTCCTCCCCGCGGCATCCCAGCACCGAATGCGCCTGCCCTAGACCTCTCTCCCCCTCCGCGCGTGCGCTCGTGCACGCGGTCATGCCAGAAGCATCAACCGCGAGCTCCCGTCGTCGTCCGGCGAAGGCATCCCCGCCCAGCTATATATAGCCCACCCCGAGGCCTCCCGAGCTCATCCACCTCCTCACCACCCTCCTCTAGACCTCCCTGGCCAGCCAAGCGAGCTCGAGGAGCTCTCTCTCCCTGACATCGCCGCCACGGCCATCGCGGGAGTCCGCTTAAATTCGAGCCGCACCAGCCTTCTCTCCCCTCCTAGCCACCACCAGAGGACCCCACCACCACCTAGGAGCTGCTCCGCACCATCCCGCCTCTTCTCCGCGACTGTCCCGAGCTACCCGAACTCCGCCCGAGCCGCCGTCCGCCGGAGCCCATGCCACCGCCGTTTCGGCCCTCCTCGGCGTCCGTGCGCTGCGGGGATGGATGCGGCATTCC